>JASUUJ010000069.1:4459446-5840419 GCA_030449895.1 Citrus mangshanensis
TGAGGTGTCAATGCACGATCATGTTTCAAGATTTGAAAAGTTACTTGCTGATTTAAAGAATCTTAATGAAGATATGAAGTCAAGGCTATGATTTTGTTACACTCACTACTAGAGGAATATAGCCATTTTGTGACTACTTTGATATATGGGAAGAGTGTGATAGTCTTTAAAGATGTTTGCATAGCATTGACTAGCTTAGAGATTCGGAATAATGATAAAAATTCTGAACGAGCATCGTCTGAAGCTTTGGTGAGCAGAGATTGGGGGATGGAGAAACAGAAGAAGCGTGGTGGAAAGAATTCTTGATCCAAATCGAGAAGCAGAAATATAGCTCGAGATGAGTGTGTCTTTTGTCATGAAAAGGGCCATTGGAGGAAAGATTGTCCAAAAGCTCAAAAGAGAGATGGGAAGAAACCAGCAGCAGCAAACATGGCACGGAAAGATGAGGGCTCTGATTATTCACTAAGTATTACTCCTGCAGCATACGTGGCTAGTTCGAGCGAGTGGATACTTGATACTGGAGCAACCTATCATTTGTGTCCTATTAAGGAATGGTTTACGGATTTTCGTAATCTGGAATCCGGTGCAGTTGTGATGGGGAATGATCAACCTTGTCGCACAATGGGGATAGGAACAATTCGGCTCAAAATGTTTGATGGAATAGTCAGAGAACTCAAAGAGGTTAGATTTGTTCCAGCTTTAAAGAAAAATCTAATTTCTGTGGGTGCTTTGGAAGCTAAAGGCTACAAGGTTACCATTGAAGATGGCACAATGAAGTTTACACATGAGGCTATGGTGATTCTGCAAGGGGTTCGACGTCACAATCTGTACTATTTGAAGGGAGGTACAACTGATGAAGCAAATGTTGTTGAGGCGCACAGTGACACCACCAAGCTATGGCATGTACGACTGAGACATGCTGGAGAGAAGTCTTTGCAAACTCTGATGAGGCATGGACTATTAAAAGGTACCAAAATCTGTAAATTAAATTTCTGTGAGCATTGTGTAGTAGGCAAGAAAACAAGGGTCAAGTTTGGTACAGCTAATCACGATACTCGTGAGATCCTTGAATATGTTCATAGTGATGTATGTGGACCAACCAAGACTGCATCAATTGGTGGAAGCCATTATTTTGTTACATTTATTGATGATTTCTCTAGACGTGTGTGGGTGTACACCATGCGAGCAAAGGATGAGGTTCTAGAGATTTTCGTGAAATGGAAGAAATTGGTGGAGACTCAAACTGGTAGAAAGATTAAAGTATTACGATCTGATAATGAGGGTAAATATACTTATGATCCATTCTTGCAAGTATGCCAGAACGAGGGTATTAAAAGACATTTCACGGTGAGACATACTCCGCAACAGAACGGTGTGGCTGAGCGTATGAATCGTACTTTACTGGAGAAGGTACGGTGTATGTTATCTAATGCTGGTTTAGATAAAAAGTTTTGGGCTGAAGCTGTGAGCTACGCAAGTCACTTAGTAAACCGGTTGCCTTCTGCTGCAATTGGAGGTAAAACTCCTATGGAAATGTGGTCTGAAAAGTATGCACAAGACTATGATTCCCTTCGTGTATTCAGGTGTCCAGCTTATTATCATGTCAAAGATGGTAAACTAGATTCTCGTGCTAGAAAAGCTATCTTTGTGGGATTCAAAAGTGGAGTAAAGGGCTTCAAGCTTTGGGATCTCGAAAACAAAAAGTTTGTGTGTAGCAGAGATGTCACATTTGATGAAGTTTCAATGATGAAAGCTTCAAATTCTCAGCAGGTGGAGAACAAGACCAAAGAGGTATTGCAGCGGGTGGAGTTTGATGCAACTCTATATGTATCAGTTAGTTCTACATCAAAGAAGAGTTCAACTATGGAGGTGACACCTACAGTTGAAGAAGAGGTTTTTTTTTCTGATGTCCCACAAGATGAAGAAACAATTGATGATGTAGATAATAATGATTTTATAGCAACAAGGAGGCCAAGAAGAGAGATAAAGAAACCCGGATGGCTTACTAAAGATATAGTGGTAGCCTATGCACTTCTAGTTATTGATGATGACATCCCCAACACTTTCGGTGAAGCATTACGCAGCAGTGAAAGTGATCAGTGGAAGTTAGCCATGGAGGAAGAGATGAAATCTCTCTATCAAAACCAGACTTGGGAACTTGTAAAGTTACCAAAGGGGAAAAGGGCTATTGGCAATAAATGGGTCTACACCAAAAAGTAAGGATCTCCGAATCAAACAACTCCTCGATACAAGACAAGGCTCGTGGCAAAAGATTTTGCTCAAAAAGAAGGTATTGACTACAATGAAGTTTTCTCTCCAGTTGTAAAATATACTTCCATTCGTATCCTACTTGCCTTAGTTGCAGAATATGAGTTAGAGTTGGCTCAGTTGGATGTTAAGACGGCATTCTTACATGGAGATTTGGAGGAAGAAATCTATATGATTCAGCCTTATGGTTTCAGAGTTGTTGGAAAGGAGAATCATGTGTGTAGGTTGATTAAATCTTTGTACGGACTGAAGCAATCGCCAAGGCAGTGGTACAAAAGATTTGATCAATTTATACAAGGGCAGAAATTCACCAGAAGTGAACACGATCATTGTGTTTACTTTAGAAGACTACCAGATGGAGCTTTCATCTATTTGTTACTCTATGTCGATGATATGCTTATAGCTTCGAAGAATAGAGATGAGATCGAAAGATTGAAGAAGCAGCTGGCTTCTGAGTTCGAGATAAAAGACTTGGGTGATGCACAGAGAATACTTGGGATTGAGATTCGTAAAGACAAGAAGAATGGGAGCGTATGGTTGACTCAAAAGTCTTATTTGAAGAAAGTGCTAGAAAGATTCGGTATGGATGACAAAACTAAACCGGTATGTACACCTCTAGCTCCTCATTTCAAATTAAGCTCTTCTTCATGTCCTAGATCTCAAGAGGAGCGCGATTACATGGCTCGTGTTCCATATGCTAGTGCTATAGGTAGTCTTATGTATGCTATGTTATGCACAAGGCCCGATATATCTCAAGCAGTGAGCATGGTTAGTAGATACATGCACAATCCGGGTAAAAATCAATGGCTTGCGGTAAAGTGGATTCTCTGATATCTGTATGGGACAGTTGATGTTGGGTTATTGTTCAAGAAGGATTGTGGTCAACAATGTGTTGGGTATTGTGATTCTGATTTCGCTGGAGACCTTGACAAGCGAAGATCAACAACGGGCTACGTATTCACATTGGGTGGAGGTCCGATTAGCTGGAGGTCGATTCTACAATCGACAATTGCTCTGTCTACTACGGAAGCAGAGTATATGGCAGCAACTGAAGCTGTAAAAGAAGCTATCTGGTTGAAAGGCTTGTTAGGTGATTTGGGAGTAATCCAGGAGAACATTGCGGTCTTCTGTGATAATCAAAGTGCGATATTTCTTGCGAAGAATCAAACAACATTGCTTGAAACTAATTCAAATCCTTCGATTGTATTAAGATATGTTCTTTGGGAATTATGAACTACGGTTGGCTTGATCCCAAATTTTGGGTACGTAGGCAATTGAATCGACACAGCCATTATGGATCCTTATTGAAGGATCACTTTGGGGATGAGGGTTTGTTGGTAGTCGGCTCAGATTTGGACAAATTTTCACCGAGGTGGAGAATTATTGAAAAGTCATGCACGTGACATTGAAATTCAAAAATGCATGCAAAATTTCAAATGGCTACCAAACATTTGAAGAAAAAATGGAAAGTTGGCAAATTTGTCAAATTTGCCAAATAGACACCATTGACTATTGGCTTACGTTAGGTGGAATAGTAAAGGGGTTGGTGCAATAGTGCCATTATTTTCCCTATAAATAGATGGCACTTCTTCCATTCTTATGCATCCCAAAATTGTTAAGCTTATAAGTTTCTAAACTTTTGAGAGAAGTGAGAGAAGTGTGTCTGGGAAATTTATTTTTCCTGGTATATTTGGGTTTCTGGGAAGTGAGATTCGTTACTCAAATATTGTATTCTATTAATTGTTAAATAAACAATTATTCTTTCTTGCCTCCGTGGATGTAGGTTTAATTACCGAACCACGTAAATTCTTGTGTCCTTTATTTTTCAGTAATTATTTAGTGTGCTTGATTCCGCATTCCGTGCACAAAAAGAATCATATATAGCAATGATTGATTCTTTCTTGCTATCCTTATGAAATCTTTCTCAATGTCTTTTCTACGAAATCTTTTTCAATGTCCTTTTCGAAAATATCACCCTTCAGCCAATGACTTTGAGTTGAAGGCTGGTCTTTTTTTTTTTTTTTGAGAATTGAAGGCTGGTCTTTCAATTCATGAACCAACCGAACAAAAATCGTTTGTCAACAATATGGATCAACAGCCAGAAGCTACAATTTATCATTATTAAATAGGTGATCATGCTTGCAACCAGGCGCAGGAAGTATCTGACCATGCGCTGCCCCCCATGCTTTGTTTCCCCTAAATTAAGCATGGGGAGCAGCTGCGCTGTGGCAGTGCAGCTGCCCCAAACGTTCTCTTAATGTTGTAGAAGCGTAGCCATATATATGAAACGTTTCACTTTGTTTTCGTATGTTGTCGAAGGCTCAGTTTTAAAAGTAATATTGTAATAAGTGTTGAAGTGTCCCATGCAATAAAATCGAAGTGTCCCATGCAACAAAATCATGTCATGCGTCATAAATTTATTTTGCCCTCTTATTTATCCTAGATGGTAAATACTGTTATGATAGATTATTCAAAAGGTTATAAGGGGAGAAGCTAAGTTTTTTTTTTTTGGGAAAAACATTTCCTTGCTGAAAAAAAACAAAAATTTACATAAGTGCTGCAATGTCTGTGGGCGGCTCTTCCAACTGAATAAGATCGTTAATCAAAGAGAGTGTTAATTTTGCTAACTGATAAGAAACTGTATTACAATTTCTAATTTCTGAAATGATCCATTCAATCTCCTTTCTACTTGATAAAACGCCCGTAATTAGATGGACAAGATTTACTGAATCAAATTCCCAAATAAAAGAAGATAAGCATAAATCTATCGCCGGCTTGATGCCTTCTAGGATAGCTTCAGCCTCTGCAAACTCGATGTCGCTAAGAAAAGATTTCTTGTGGCTGAGTCTGCTATAAAATCTCCCTTGAAATTTCCTATAATTGCACCAAACTTGTAATTCCATTGGAGATGTCAATCGGTGCATCAACGTTCAAGTTGTACCAATGATTATCCGGTGGAATCCAACTAACACCCTTCTTGGTTGGAGGGACTAGAAACTCTTGAATTGGAGAGCCTTGAGCAGCAGTGTACGAATTCAAAACAGCTTCAGCCTTGCAAAGAACATTCTTTGGGTCCATCTTTTGATTCTGATAGAGTGCTGTGTTCCTAGAATGCCAAATAGACCATGTAATCGTCCCAAAAGATGGGTAGTCCTCTTTTGACAGCCAAGATTCCAAATTCTTTGCAAAAAGAGCAAAATCCATATGAGGGCTATTAGTTACATAAGCAGCCAAAGTTGACAACTTCCACACCTTCATCGCAAACTTATAGCCAACTAACACATGAAAGGTACCCTCAATAGCACTAAAACATCGATGACAATTTGGGGAATCCACTACCTTTCGTTTCAAAAGATTATTTGATGTAGAGAGTATATTACGTAGATCTCTCCAAAAAAAGATCTTGACTTTAGATGGAATGGATAAAAGCCAAGCGGGATACCCCAATTAGCATAGCCAAATGAACTTAGAGGGGGAATTAGGATAAGTAAGACTAAGGGCCACTTGTAACCACTCTTAAAAGTTTACAAATTTATTTTGTATAAACTGATTTGACATTAAATTATTGATTAAATAAAAATACATGTTTTTATATTTAAAAAATATATGTTCACATATACGAAGGTATATACTTGAACAATATGAGTAATACATGTGAATTAAAATCATCTCCTAATCTAAGCTCCATTAATTAAATTTTTAAAAATCTTATCACATGTTTTTAGTATAGTGTATAATAATTGTTATGTTTTTATTTATTAATTTCCAATTACCTGCTATATATCTTACTCAACAATGTTTTGATCATGAGAGAATTTTAATTCAAATACATATGAAATAAAAAAGAAAGAAAGAAATCTGAGACCATACTAATAAGAGATTTCCTTTCATGTGATTTTAAGATCAAAATTATGATGGTATGCAAACTTGGTTGCGTTTAGTATTGTTCTTTAAATGATGTTTTTGTATTTATTTTATAATATAGATATGATTAATATTTGATGAATTTGAAATTTTGTTTGGTATATAGTATATAGTATGAATTTGACCACTAAATACTGAATAATTATATTTATATACAAAATTAAAAAAAAAAAGATTTCTCTACCTTACGTTTAATGTAAGGTACATCCCCTTACAAATTGAGAAGTAAGTCCCACTTGACCCCACAGCCAATAGAGAGGCTGTACCTTACATTAAATGTAAGTAGAGATGGCCAATAGGTTGGGCGGCACAAGGCACGGCACGACACGAGCACGTTTCGGTAGGGCACGAAGCACGGCACGCACGTGGGCCATGTCGGGCCTAAAATTTTAAGCACGCGGGCCTTAAAAGCACGGCACGCAAAAATGTACGTAATAAGCACGCTTCATTGGTAGGCTAAGCACGCGGCCCGTGGGCTAAAGTATATCAAAATAAACTTTTTAATGAAAAATAAATATAAAATATCATGATTTTATAATATATCTTGAAATTAAATTTTTTAATATATTTTTTTAGCATAGGTTTTTTAAAATTAATTTAAGTCCTAGTTTAAATAAATATTCTAATTTTTTAGTTTATAGTTTATTAAATGGATAAATAAATATCATGATTTTATAAATGATAAATAAAAAATTTGACGACATTAATATTTCATTTATGAAATCATAACTTAGTTAATAGTTAATGGAGATATGTTTCATTTGTGAATGAAATATTTTTCATATTTATGCACAAAAAAATAAAATTATGAACAAAATATTTTTATGATAAATTAAAAATTACATTTTCATTCAATGGAGTTTATGTGCAATTATAATATTAGTAGCTCAAATAAAATTAGATGTAATTGTTATTCTAGAATTGTAATTTTATTTTCATTAATTATTACTATAATCTATGAAATTATTATTATTATTATTGTTGTTGTTGTTGTTGTTATTGGGCTGGTAGGCTTAAAAAAGCACGCCAGGCACATGGGTTTTTTTAGGCATGCTGGACATGTGGACAAAAAAAAAAGTTGGTGGGCTTTTTTTTAGCACGGCCCACGGCACGGTACAACATGAGTGGGCTCATACCGTGGGCCGTACTGGCTCACGAGCCTACGTGGGCCAACGTTTGGTGGGTCGTGCCGTGCTGGCCATCATTAAATGTAAGGTAACAGCTCCCAAAAAATAAATGAAAGAGAGAGGCAACAGAGCATAATACGAGGCCGGACTCACATCTTCATAAAACTATTTCATTAAAGTAGTGGTAGTTCCTATGAACAAAGTGAAGAATAAAGATTTGATGCTGTCTAATTATCTTCATTAACATTGTAAAATATCTATGGTTTGCTTTCATAATAATAAAAAATGTCACTATTATTGAGGCTTATCAAACATTTTTTTTTCTGTTCTTATAAAATAGAAAATGAGTGATGAAAAACAATACCATACAACCCAAAATTTTTTCCATTTTTACCCCTTTAATCATAGCCTATCGGCCTCTCCAATTAGTTGAAATCTTGATGATTCGACAACAAGTTGTAAGAGAAATTCTAGAATATATCTGTTGTATTATAACCAATTAATGCATGCATGACATGTATAATTGAGTTTAATACAACCACCACTTACATGATACTTTACAAAATAAATGCACACATATCATGACATTATTTGCTTGTTGTATGGGTGACATGATACAACAGATGTATTCAAGAATTTCTCCAAATTGTAAAATACCATTTGAGTCACATATATTATTGGTAGATGAGCAGATCGCATCTCCCTCAACCAACGAATAGCATGTCATGTGAAAAATGATTTAACTGTTTAGTTTGTTTTTCAATGAGACGTATTTCGTTCAAACTTTGCCTTTTATCAATGAGAAATTTACAAAAATAGCCACAAAATTTTAGCGTTTTTCAACTTCAACCCCCCCAAATTTTTTCTATCAACATTAGCCAAATCACCAAATTGTGGACGAAATTACCTTCATCATTCTCACGTTTCTCTCAAGCCAAATTCCTCCCCCTCTCACCAAAATCTCATCACCGAAATCCCGTATACATCGTCGGCGGCGTAGATCGGCAGCGGAGGAAGTTGTCGGTGGCTGAAACAAGCTAAATCACGTTGAAAATCTTCGGAGATCTCCAAAATCAAAGACAAAAATTGGAAACCCTAGGTGAGTAATTGAAAACCCGTTGTTATTTGGGTTGTTGTTTTTGTTGTTGTTATTGTTGTTTGGGCTGTTGTTGGTGTTTTGTGGCGGTGGTGGGTGAAATGCATGTGGGAAAGGGAAGGGAAGAGAAAGGAAGGGAAAGGGAAGTGAAAGGGAAGGCCATGGTGCATCGCACGCGCGAGGCCGCGCCTGTTGCACGCGAGATGGGTAGGACATGCCCATCCGCGCGCGCGGGATGAGCGTGTCGCACGCATTTCACATGCAACAGTCGTGGCCTCGCATGCGGAATACTCGTGCAGCACGCATCTTGCGTGCGACAAGAGCGGCCTTACGCGTGCGAGATGCACCTGTCGAGCGCATCTCGAGTACGACAGGCGCAACCCCGCGTGCATCTTGTGTGCGACAGGTACGGCCTCGCGGGCGCGAGGTTCGCATGCCGCCCGCTGCTGCGCGTGGCAGCTGGCACGAGCGCGCGCTTGGTGCTACCTCTTGGTGCCTGTCGCACCAGGAGACATCGCGCTTTTACCTTCAATCAATGGGACCGAAGAAAGTAGGAAAAAAAATCAAACAAATAAACGGTAGAACTAGTTGATAGACAAAATTTTAAAAACATTTTCAAACAACCAACATTAAAAAGAAATAAAAAAATGAAAGAAGAGATCTAGTAAAAGAAACATGAGTTTAATAATTAAGCTAGAAAATGAAAGAATCTTAGTAAGCTTTTCAACAAGATCCTTTTCAATGTCCTTTTCGACAAAATCTTTATTGTCAATCTATTGAATAATGATGGTGGTTGAGTTGTCACTATGTATCTCGAATTTAAGCTTCTGATACGGTCTTTTAAAATAATTCTGGATATTTTATTTTAAATGGTAACTTTTAATAGTGGTTAACTTGTAAACAATTGTTGCCAAATCATAAACAAAATCTTATTGTCTCACGGAAAGATACTGGAAAATAAGCATGAGTTTAATAAGCTAGACAATGAAAGAATAATATATATATGTTATATAGTAATGATTGATTATTTCTTCTTACCGCTAAGAAATCTTTTTCGACAAAATCCTTAATGTTATATATTGAATAATGATGGTGATTAAGTTTCCATTATGCATCTCTCATGTAAGCCTCAGTCCCTAGAATTAACTAGCTCTCAGGATTCCTGCATCAGTTAACTACAGCTTCCAGGTTTATCAATAATTATGGTATACTATCCTCCAAATATCTGCGCATATATAATTTTTTTAAACCGGAATTTTGGAGTTTGGATCATATTAAAATAAAGGATAAATTAAAAAATAAGACAAACACATACTCTAACATATTTTATTTTATCATGTAATATATTGAATTTCATATTTTTCTGTCTTTTTAGCTTGTTATAACGATCATTTATAAGAAATTAACTGTATCTTGATTCTCTCCCACACTAAACTTTAGAAGAGAAAATCTTTAATTTGCTTTATTCTTTTACTACTACTGCGTCAAAATATCCAACAATCGACTACAACAATTATTGAATATGTAACAAATTTACATCCATTGAAGACATCTTTTACTTGTTTGTGTTGGCATCCTTATTGGCAAATTACAACATCGTTCAGTCTTCTTATAATTAAGCAATTGTCTATTAACATAAATTATGTATTAAGGACATCAATATGGCGTGAAGCATAGCGCATAGAAGAGAAGAAGTAAAGTCTCAGGCGTCTACTCCATGTGGGAAACATGGGATTATCACAAAGAGAGATTTAAAGATTATAACAAAAGAGAGATTTTAACTAACTTGTTATGGAGGGATGAGATAACGATCAAGTTGGCATAATCTGTAGAGATAACGACGAGTTTGGAATAATCATGTGGTGATAATATTATGATATTCTGCCTTTTGATCAACTGAGCACGGTCGCTCTCACAGCACAACTCTCGTCTTAAGAATTGGCCAACATGGATTGTCACTTTTCATGTTATTTTGATATTACCTTGAATGGCATATTAATTTGATTTGAAAAAAATGGAACGAGAGTGGAGGAAAAAAGGAGAATGAAAAGAAATAAGAAAAAAAATGATGAATTTCATATAAAATCAAATAATGAAATAATAAAATTGAGGTCGATTCTCTTTTTTTCCTCATTTTTCTCTAATAAAAATATATCAGATTAATGACAAAGTATTGATATTTAATCCCCTCAGTTTCTCTTATTATCTCCCACTTCTCTCATTTGAATGAGAATCATGAAACAGTTGAGCAATTCAATATCACAACATAGATGAAAAATCAACAACACAAGTTCTATAAAGTGTAAAACTGAAGGAGCAAAATATATCTTTTTGAGTTATTGCTTTAAGACAACACTTATGTACATGTATTGCAAAGTAAGCCACTTAATTAGCACACATTGAGGATTATTATCAGAAAGAGTAGAGAAAGAAGGAGGTTCCCAGCTGAAAATCGTAACCCCATCTATTTTCTATTATCGAAGTTTGTTATGTATTTTAGT
Source organism: Citrus mangshanensis (assembly GCA_030449895.1). Taxonomy (NCBI): domain Eukaryota; kingdom Viridiplantae; phylum Streptophyta; class Magnoliopsida; order Sapindales; family Rutaceae; genus Citrus; species Citrus mangshanensis. Next base: position 4,470,363 of record JASUUJ010000069.1, read on the forward strand.
AATCTTTTTTTTTTCAGGGATGATGTGTGATTTTCAAGTGGAAATTTATAGCCTGCATAAGCTGAACTTGTTCTACTGTACGTGCTGATTAATTGAATCACAACACAGTTTGAATAATGACCTTAATAGTCCAATCCAGCAAAGAATTCAGCACTCCAATCATATGGGGACACACGTGTTGCACCTTCATCATGTCTGCGGATTTTAATAGTTTTGACTGAGTGAATGATTACTTCAATTGATAACATTGCATATTAGATTACTAGACCTAAAATTGATTTCTTATTAAAAAATTTACTTGCAATTTGGAAACTCTCTTTGACACATTAATTACAGACTCGAAATCTGTATCAATATTCCCCATACATAGACAGAACTGAGCAGAAAAAGTGGGAAGGCAGATCGTAAACAAAATCGATATGGTAGTTTCCAAGGATGAATAACATTTTTTTCATTCGAAAATGGGATAATATATCATTGAGTCACGTAATGTACACTAAAGCTCTTCTCAACCTAGTGTGCGTCGGATATGTGAACGTCGTCGGGGCTCCAGTCTCCCGTACAATCTTTTAAATTTTTTTTGGTCAAATTAACAGGCTGCACTCATTGTATTTCCATGGATCACACTACTTCAACTAAAAGATAAGATAATAAGTATCTTTAGGATTTTACTGAATGATTTTTAAGTAGTTTTTATTAATTAATTATTCAAATTCGAATTAAAAAAAGACTAAAAAATCCATCTGAATTTTTCTCACTCCCAATCTTTAAAAATATAACAAATAATAAGTCATATAAAAAATGTTTTAAACGCAATTTTCACTTCAAACATCTTTCATTTGAAGTTTAATTATATTCTCCGGTGGAACCTGGATAAGTTGAAACAAAATTTTATTAAAAAAAAAATGTACATCTAATTGTCTTACGATGGGTCAAGAACAAAAGGTTAAAGGATAATATACGTGGACATGATAATGCAGAAACCGAAAATCAAAAGGGCACGAGTTTCAAATGATAGACAAATGAAAGAGACGTGTGATTGCAGGTCGATTTTCTTCTCATCACTAGCCACTAGCACACATCCCCTTAATCAAAATCTTTTTCAATATTGTTTATTATATAAATGGATATTGGTAGTGGTTGAACTTCTATTATTTAATTATGTTGTCATTTTCCATCACTACAACAACAGATGATTCATGTAGGATCGGTCAATAATTGTCGCCCAATGTTTTGTCTTCTTTAATAATTTAGTTATTTTTGTTCATGTCTGATGAAGAAGTTCTAATTTTGCAAGTGGAATTCAAGTTGATAAGACCTTGTCGACTTGTCTTCTGCTGAAGAATCTTAAATAATCATGCAAAATTCAAAAAGTGGCGAAAGCAAAAGGCTAACTTCCTAATGAAATCAATATTATTATGAATTTGGTGCTAGCTCAATCTTGAAAATGATCCAAAAATTAAAAAGTAAACATATAATAATCACATCTACAAATGTACATTATTAGTGAGTCATTGATGATATATCACGAATTCATTAGCTGATTAATTAAAGATACCACGAAAATATTATATCATTAGCTGGTCTAAAAAAGTAGTCAATAAGAAAATGAAAGGTAAATTCATAAATTTCAGCCGGAATTTTTTTTTTTAAAAAAAAAGGACCAATAATTGTAGAAAATGGCTAGCTTCTTATCCTCTTCACAAAAGATTAAATCCTCTTGAAAAGGTTTGTTACTGAAATACATATCATATTACACCAACACTCCCTATTACCATATGAATTTAGATCTTCCCCTAACTTAATATTTCATATAATATTGTAGGAATAATCTTCATCACCAGAGATTAGGATCTTCTCCTAACTTAATATCGCATAAGTGTTGTATGAGATTATTTCGCTCATGTCATTATATTTTTCTAAAGCTAGGATTTAATTTACTTTATACTTTCCTTATTAAACATTAAAACCAATAATTTTCTAGGCTAAGTAAAACCCTGAAATTCAAGTCTGCCGCTTTCTAGCTAACCAAACTGCTGCTTCTTTCTCTACCGGTTTTTTTTTTTTTTTTTTTTTTGCCACAAACTTTAAACTTTGGTATATATAAACTTGAGCAAAGAAGCATTATTGGCAATTAATTCTTGTAAGAATTGTTTATGTAATGGAATCAGACTAGAACAGAATGCATTATTGTTCGATACACGTAGTCTACAATAACAATTGAAGACACCTGAAGATAATATCAATTATAGACAATTGTTATTGCAATATATTCAATGCATTGTTGCTATCGCTTCTCTGCAATTAATTTTCTATCTCATTTCAGTGTACTAATAATTAAGTTGAACGTTGACGCAGCTACTGCTATTTCCAGGAACACAGCTTTTCTAGGAGCCATTAGTCGTAATGTGAGAGGGGAGATTAATTATGGCAGTAGCTATCTAAAGTAAAATTTTGGAGATATTGAATTCGTTGAAGCAGAAGCAATGACATTTGGGATCGAAATATGCAAACGGCACGGGTCTATTTCCATTAATTATTGAATCAGATACACAGAATGTTGTCAATCTTGCTGCATCACTTGAAAGTACTAGAAAAGAGATTCTTTGAGTGATCTATGATATTTAATTGTTGGCTAGACAACTGGCAATTTCAAATTTGTATTCATTCCTAGAATATGTAACGTGGAAGTTCATAGATTAGCTAAACTTGCAGTTAGCGATCAGAAAGCCGTATTGTTTGGATTGAGAATATTCCTATAGATGTAAAATCTTATCATTTTTAAAGAATTTTTTACTTTGAAAGTAAAATAATTAAGGGCCATCTCTATCGTTGCGAATTGTAATTCTCATAGACTATGCGGTCCACATTATGAGTTTAAAATTCTTGCATGATTAATCACCCACATGAGCATGCTCCACCAACCTGCCACATCATGTTACCACTTCTTCCAATCTGTGTATATATACACGCACACACACCAGTATGGCCTCCATGCAAATTACAAACGCAGTATCTAATATTGTTTGTCACTGGCCAGAAACATGAATATTAAAGCCTTATTTGTTCTCTCCACAGTGCTCTCATTGCTTCTCTTGGTATGTATCATTTGATCAGTAATAATGTTAGGTTAATCACAAATTCATTATATAAAATATTTTGTACAAAATTGATAACACATAATGTACAGCATCAATGTGCTGAGAACACCACACAACCCGAACATTATTTTGTATTTACATTCAACAAATACTATTTTATCACATCAGCTTTAAGAGTAGCTTAATTATAGCTAGCTCTAGCATTACTCGTTTTGATTCAAATGATTTTCGAATCTTCATCATTTGCATGGTTAATATATAGTTCCTCTCTCTCTCTTTTTGTGTTTTTTTTATTAATTATTTTCCATATGTGCAGTTTCCCAACATGATAGATGCAAGAAAAGACCTGGGAGACGATTGGAGTATTGTCGTGAAAAATCAAGACATACCTGGGGAATCAACTCAAGTTCTCATTCCCGAAGATCAAGGCTCGACCATCTCTAAAACCAAAGCCTATTGCCATACACATGATGATTCTGAGCACACCATGGAGAAGCCTTTTGTCAATAGGAAGTTTGAGCTGATGCCTGATGTTTCAATTTCTGACAACGGTATTAAGCCAAAGGATCGGCAGAGATCCTTTGCCAAGAACTTCGAGCTTATGCCTGATCTTTCAATTTACGACAACGGTATTAAGCCAACCAAACAAAAGGCTTTTGCCAAGAACTTCGAGCTTATGCCTGATCTTTCAATTTACGACAACGGTATTAAGCCAACCAAACAAAAGTTCTTCGCCAAGAACTTCGAGCTCATGCCTGATGTTTCAATTTATGACAATGATATTAAACCAACGAAGAGGAGTTCATATGCCAAGGACTTTGAGCTGAAGGCTGATATTTCAATTCATGAACCGACCGAACAAAAATAGGTTATTAGCAGTACGGATCCGCAGCCAGATGCTACAATTTATCATAATTAAATAGATGATCATGCTTGCAATCAGGCGCAGGATGGAGTCTCTTACCATATTTAATGTTCTAGAAGAGTAGCCACATATATGTGATACTGCTTTCCTTGTTTGTGTGTGTTGTCAAAAGCGCTGTTTCTATTTAATCAAAAAATCTAAAGTAACGTAATAAGTGCTGAAGTAACCCACGCAATAAAATCATGTCATGCGTCTTTAATTTTGTTTTTTTTTTTCTCCCCTCTCTCTTAAACAATCTTATGATAGATTATTTACAAGTTATAATTTATAAAGGGAGAAACTATATTAAAATAATGCTTTATACATAAATATTCTATCCCTTAACCTCGTATAGCTAATTAAGTATGTTTAAATTGTTTTATTCTTTTTAAAGGTAAGAAGGTTGGGTCAATCAAAATTAATTTTTTGACCCTGATCTCTCTAAGATTCAAACTTAGGTGGCTAGCTAACTAAAATTACTTGAAACCACTCGGTTGGGTCTCTAGGGGCCTTGGATGTTTAAAAATTGTATTTTGAATTGTTATTCAGATGGAACAATATAATTAACTTTAATTTCAAAGTCAATTTGGCCCTATTTGGTTTTGAAATGCTATAACTTTTAAACTAATTGTTTGGGGGAAAAAAAGTTATAACCTTAAAATAAAAATTAATAGTGTGTGGAAAATATGATTTTTAAATAATAATTTTGACAAAATATTAAAGAAATATTATTTAAATTATTATTACCAGCCAAACAAAAATAGGTTTTTTGTTATACAAATGCAAGATCAAATCAACTTAATTTTTGAGTTACAACAACTAGTACTTACTAAACACTTTGATGTCAATACCAAATAGGCCTCTTTTTTCCTCTCCCTCTCTAATTTGTAAGGCTACCCAACCATATTTTATCTAATATTCAATTATTATATTAACTAGTTTTATTTTCTTATGATCACATGATATCTTTTTTTTTTCAATAATCTGAATAGATAATGGGCCCCACCAACCTTGTTATTTCCTTAAGTCAAAAGGCTTGACCTTTTAATTTTCTTTGCTCTCACTCACGTGCTCACCGAGTAAGCTTGCACTGGATTCCTTTTTCCAATTGTAAAAGCCAAGTGTGGGCCCCTTTTAAATTGCTTTCCACTTTTGCAATGCCATGCACGTGCAACTCAATTGGAGAATTGAAATTCAATGCAAATTGCTCTTGGCTCTTAACTCTGTCACGGCTTCAACTAATATTCTCTCAAATTGTTATTCTTTTTGCACTTTTTATTTTCAATCTCCAATTAATTTTCTATGCAATAAATAATTTAATTAATTAAAAATAACAAATAAAAATAACTAGTAATTAAATAATAAATAGTAAAATATGTATATAAATTATACTCATCACTAAGAAATCTTTTTCTATGCCTTTTTCGACAAAATCTTTAATGTTATATATTGAATAATGATGGTGATTAAGTTTCCATTATGCATCTCTCATGTAAGCCTCAGTCCCTAGAATTAACAAGCTCTCAGGATTCCTGCATCAGTTAACTACAGCTTCCAGGTTTATCAATAATTATGGTATACTATCCTCCAAATATTTGCGCATATATAATTTTTTAAACAAGAATTTTGGAGTTTGGATCATATTAAAATAAAAGATAAATTAAAAAATAAGACAAACACATAATCTAACATATTTTATTTTATCATGTAATATATTGAATTTCATATTTTTCTGTCTTTTTAGTTTGTTATAACGATCCTTTATAAGAAATTAAATGTATCTTGATTCTCCCCCACACTAACTTTAGAAGAGAAAATTAATTAATTTGCTTTATTCTTTTACTACTACTGCGTCAAAATAACCAACAATTGACTACAACAATTATTGAATATGTAACAAATTTACATCCATTGACGACATCTTTACTTGTTTGTGTTGGCATCGTTATTGGCAAATTACAACATCGTTCAGTCTTCTTATAATTAAGCAATTGTCTATGTAACATAAATTATGTATTAAGAACATCAATATGGCGTGGAGCATAGCGCATAGAAGAGAAGAAGTAAAGTCTTAGGCGTCTACTCCATGTGGGAAACATGGGATTATCACAAAGAGAGATTTAAAGATCTATATCTATATATATATATAAAGTTGGGGCTTGAGGAGGTGATGTGGCATCACCATTTCTCATCATCTCATATTCTCTATTATCTAATAAATTGGTTGAAATTAAAAAATAATTACATTACAAAATATAAAAATAAAAAATAATTATTAGATTATAAATGATTACATGTCTTTTCCTCTTTCTATTTAAATTCAACAATATGTAACCATCAATAATAATTAATTATAAGTTTTGAAACATTCATTTATTTTATTATGCCAACAATTAAATTTTAGTGGCTTAAAATACATCAATTAATTAATATTAATATATGAAGGAAGGTTCCTTCATCTTCCCTCAACAATTCTATTAGAGTCTAATTTTAATGTTATAATCTCATATTTAATTATTCAATCTTTTGTTTAGTGCATTTTAGCTTCTTCAAACTCCATAAACATTAAATATTTAAGATTTGTGGCATCATTATTTCTCATCTTTTTATATTCTCTATTATCTAATATATTGGTTGAGATTAAAAAATAATTACATTACAAAATATTAAAAATCTATCTATATATCTATATAAAGTTGGGACTTGAGGAGGTGATGTGGCATCATCGTTTCTCATCTTTGTATATTCTCTATTATCTAATAAATAGAGAAATTTTCTTTTAAATTTAGTTTTTCATCTTCTCATAATTAATTTGATTGTTATTACACAATAACAATTATGTAAAGATTTTAATGAGGCATATTTTTTGTAATAAACATCCAATGTGGAGTGTTATGAATTTATTAAAATAAATGTAGATGTTCATAACATATATCTCTTAGTCTCCCCACTATCTCCCATTAGCAACCTTTAGCTTTCTTGTAACTCTCACTATCTCACAAGGAATTATGATCCATAATTTTTCATTAATTTCATGGAGTGATTATGTAACTATAAAAGGAGAGCTCATCTTTTTGTTTTGTACACACACAATTGGAATGAATAAAATCACTCTATAATATATTTTCTCATTTTATTCTTTATCTTGCGTTACTTCTTTATTTGTATTACTGGCTAATAGCTTTTTTTGTTTTTTATAAAGCTGCCTCATCTTAAAAAAAAAATCAATTCATATTTTTTATTAGTTTCATCAAGTGTAAAGTAAGAAAAAATGATAATACTAAATTATTTTTTCAAAGCCGCGTGAAGCGCGGTTCTATTTTCTAGTATATATATAAAGTTGGGACTACAAGAGGTGATGTGGCATCACCATTCCTCATCATTTCATATTCTCTATTATCTAATAAATTGGTTGAAATTAAAAAATAATTACATTACAAAATATTAAAATAGAAAATAATTATTAGATTATAAATAATTACACGTTTTTTCCTCTTTCTATTTAAATTCAACAATATGTAACCATTAATAATAATTAATTATAAGTCTTGAAACATTCATTTATTTTATTATGCCAACAATTAAATTTTAGTGGCTTAAAATACATCAATTAATTAATATAGGAAGGAAGGTTCCTTCATCTTCCCTCAACAATGCCATTAGAGCATAATTTTAATGTCATAATCTCATATTTAATTATTCAATCTTTTGTTTAGTGCCTTTTGGCTTCTTCAAGCTCCATAAACATTAAATATTTAAGATTTGTGGCATCATTATTTCTCATCTTTTTTTATTCTCTATTATCTAATATATTGGTTGAGATGAAAAAATAATTACATTACAAAATATTAAAAATCTATATATATATATAAAGTTGGGACTAGAGGAGGTGATGTGGCATCACTATTTCTCATCTTTTTGTATTCTCTATTATCTAATAAATTGGTTGATATTAAAAAAATAATTACATTACAAAATATTAAAAATAAAAAATAATTATTAGATTATAAAAGATTATATGTCTCTTCCATTTTCTATTTAAATTCAATCATATGTAACCATTAATAATAATTAATTATCAATCTTGAAACATTTATTTATTTTATTATGCCAACAATTAAACTTTAGTGGCTTAAATATGTCAATTAATTAATATATGAAGGAATGTTCCTTTATCTTCCCTCAACAATGCCATTAGGGTCTAATTTTAATGCTATAATCTCATATTTAATTATGCAACCTTTTGTTTAATGTCTTTTGACTTCTTCAAACTCTATAAATATTAAGCAGTTAAGATTTGTGGCATTATTATTTCTCATCTTTTTATATTCTCTATTATCTAATATATTGGTTGAGATTAAAAAATAATTACATTACAAAATATTAAAAATAGAAAATAATTAATAGATTACAAAAGATTACATGTCTCTTCCTCTTTCTATTTAAATTCAACAATATGTAACCATTAATAATAAATTAATTATAAGTTTTAGAACATTCATTTATTTTATTAAGCCAACAACTAAACTTTAGTGGTTTAAAATACATCAACTAATTAATATAGGAAGGAATGTTCCTTCATCTTCCCTCATCAATGCCACTAGGACCTAATTTTAATGTCATAATCTCATATTTAATTATGCAACCTTTTATTTAGTGTCTTTTGGCTTCTTCAAACTCTATAAATATTAAGCATTTAAGATTTGTTATGTTTGAGTTTTTTTTATTATTTAACTAACAGCCTCTTTAGAAATGTTCTTGTGTTTTTATTTTTTGACTTATTTAAATTTTTAGTATTGTGTGCTTCATGAGTTAAACAATGATAAAGATAGTTGGATGATAAGGGTTAGGCTTTGTAAGATGTGAAAGTCTGTTAATACCAAGAAAAATGGAGAGTTGATTAGTGTGAACATACTTTTTTATTGATAAAAAGGTTGTGTACACTTAACTATACACATTAATATATATTTTTAATGTTAACAAAAAAATAATTAACTTTCATAAATAACATTAGTTTTATAAGGCTGCGTCATCTTTAAAAAACAAATTCATATTTTTTATCAGTTTTATCAAGTGCAAAGTAATAAAAAAAGATAATATTAAATTCTTTTTTTAAAGCCGCACAAAGTGCGGTTCTATTTCTTAGTTATAACAAAAGAGAGATTTTAACTAACCTGTTATGGAGGGATGAGATAACGATCAAGTTGGCATGATCTGTAGAAATAACGACGAGTTTGGAATAATCATGTGGTGATAATATTATGATATTCTGCCTTTTGATTAACTGAGCACGCTCGCTCTCACAACACAACTCTCTTCATAAGAATTGGCCAACATGGATTGTCACTTTTCATGTTATGATATCATATTACCTTGAATGGCATATTAATTTGATTTGAAGAAATGAAACGAGAGTAGAGGAAAAAAGGAGAAGGAAAAGAAATAAGAAGAAAAATGATGAATTCCATATCAAATCAAATAATGAAATTGAGATCGATTCTTATTTTTTTCTCATTTTTCTCTAATAAAAATACATCAGATTAATGACCAAGTATTGATATTTAATACTCTCAGTTTCTCTATTTATCTCCCATTTTCTCATTTTAATTTGGAAAGTCTAAAATACCTACCAAAATAACTTAAAGTTTTAAATTTTACCCTTTCTTTTTTCTCTCCTCTCTCTCATTCTCCCGACTTTCCTTCATCTTCACTTTGTTTAAAAATTGAAGGTTAGTACACTTTCCTTCATTTTTTTATTTTTCTGTATCGATGAGAGCAATAATTCACATCATCAAACAAAACCTTTTCTACCCAAATCAAGATTATAAATAAAAGTGACAATAGCAAAATCATGATATGGAATCTTGATCATATCTCATGATCCCTCTTCAGCTTCTATGTTAACCAAAGAGAAAAAAATACAAATGATAAAAGAATAAATTTTAAAATGCTGTCCTTTTTTTGGGGGGGGGGGGATAAAAAAGAGTTCGAGATCAAGATGAAAGTGTTGCATAAATAATAATAATTATAATAATTAAAGAAAACGGCTTGCATCTCCACTGATTGCTGAGAAGAGAAGTGGTTTATGCCGGCCGGTTCCAAGAAGACAAGTGGTGGGTGTCAGTGCATGTTAGTAATTATTGGGGACTAGAACTGATTGTCAAGAGTGATGATGCGATTGGGATTGAGGTTGGACAACTGTAATTTTTAAGTTACAGCACTAAAGTGTTTGGTAAATACTAATTATTGTAGCTTGGAAAATATGTTAATATGATTTTTTTCTTGTATAATAAAAAATTTATTATATCTTTAATAATTTTATCAAAATTATTATTTAAAATTTATATTTACTATATATTATTAATTTATATTTCATATTTACAGCTTTTTTTCCACAGCAGTTGTAGCTTAAAAGCTACAGCACCTCAATCCCAAACAAGACCTGAATCTTGTTCAACAAGCAACAGATTCAACACCGATGAAAGAAGAACAAATATTAATTTTATTTTATTGTTAATGAGGGCAATTCTGAATATAATTATAACTAGTAAAATGGGAGATAACGAGATAAATTGAGAGGTTAAATATTTTTCACTCTTAATGATAAAAATAACCACATTGAAGTGCACTGTGAAATAAATAAGTGCCATCACTATTTATGCAATTTACATGATATTATGATTAATCTTGCATATGATTATTTATTAATAAAAAATATGTAACATGTGCTAGCACATACTATTTTCCTCTAAATTTCTTATGCTACATTTTTTCCTATAAATAGAAAGAGGCACACGTCTTCCATGCAAATCACACAAGTAAGACTTAGTATAATTAGAAACATGAATCTCAAAGCTTTCTTTGTTCTCTCCGCAGTGCTCTCTTTGCTTCTCTTGGTATATATGCATCTCTTTTTTAAGGAAAATTTAACATAAAGGATACCTAATTAAGTTAGTTTTGATGAGATTCTCTTTATCATTTGTTTGATCTAATTTTTTTTTTCCTCTTGTTCAGTTTGCTAACAGAACAGAGGCCAGAAAAGATCAGGGAGAATATTGGAGAGGCTTCGTCAAAGATAGCGCCGTGCCAGAATCAATTCAAATTCATGTTCGCCAGGATCCTGTCTCAACTGCCTCTAATGCCAAAGCCCACTGCAAAGAACCTGAAGATTTAGAGCACAAGAGAGAAAAGACTTATGTCAAGGATTCTGAGGCAACGATTGATATCTTAGTTTATCACAACAGTATTAAACCAACAGAACAGAAGTTATTTGCCAACCACTTCGAGTCAAGCCAGGATGCTACAATTTACCACAATGACATTAAACCAACAGAACAGAAGTTATTTGGCACCACTTCGAGTCTAGCCCGGATGCTACAATTTACCACAATGACATTAAACCAACAGAACAGAAGTTATTTGGCAACCACTTCGAGTCAAGCCCGGATGCTACAATTTACCACAACGACATTAAACCAACAGAACAGAAGTTATTTGGCAAGTCAAGCCCGGATGCTACAATTTACCACAACGATATTAAACCAACAGAACAGAAGTTATTTGCCAACCACTTCGAGTCAAACCCGGATGCTACAATTTACCACAATGATATTAAACCAACAGAATAGAAGTTATTTGCCAACCACTTCGAGTCAAGCCCGGATGCTACAGTTTACCACAACGATAGTAAACCAAGTGAACAGAAGTTATTTGGCAATCACTTCGAGTCGAGCCCGGATGCTACAATTTACCAAAACGATATTAAACCAATTGAAATGATTAAATCTTTTGTTAGCAAATTCTTGTCAAACCCTGATGCTACAATTTATCACGAGTAACGAGACTCTGCTTTCAATCGTGTGGAGAGAGCCCGTTATCATCTGTAATATTTGTGCGTACGTGTGATGCTCTCTTTCTATGAATAAGTTATGAGGAGTGCGGTTGTTTAATGCTCTAAGGCACAAGCTTTGTAAGAAATTAGTGTGTTTTTATTTTAAAATAGAATAAAAATTTGTGCCCAGTTAATTAATTACCCCCTTTCAAGTATTTTTGTCTAAAGCTTTCATCATTTCCACAAAATCTTTTCATAAGGAAAGGGCCTTGCTACTTGATTCAGTTTTCTCCATATCAACACTATTAGTGTAATAATAATACAAAAAATCATTAATCTCAGTAATTGATGAACAATATTCTTTGCTATTGTATTGAGAATTGATTCCTAATCTGAGAAAATAAATTGACAATTAAAAAATAATAAAAGAACCCCAAATCACGAGTTGAACTACTTAGATTTATGGCCCCCTTACATATCGATGGTACTTCACATAATTAGAAGCGTTTTTATTAATTTTAACAGACACAATTCAATCAACTTTCGTGACATACTGATAATTGATGCAAAATTCTATTTGGGGGAAAAAAATAAAAGAAAGCACTCCTATTTTAGCTCTTAAATCTTAATTTTTCAAATTTTAGAAGGATTAATGATCAACATTATTTAGCCTATTTTATTTCATTTATAATTATGGAAATCCTAAAGCTGATGGAATATTATAAATACCATATTTTCCCCAATCATAACCGTCTAAATTCCTGAAACATTTCATTTCTTAAATTTCAACGGTACAGATTAATTCTCTTACGAAAACTCAGCGAATTATCCTGGATCGCCGCTACTAAAATACATAAGAGTCGAATCTATAGTATTGCGGGGGACAAATTTATTTCTTCCACGACGCATTAAAATTCTGCGTCCAATAACAATCGGTTCCTAAAGCTTATCCAAATCGCAAATAGGAACATGGTTTGCAATAACTTTTCTAACAGATCCTGCCATCAAATTCGTTGAAAACAGTTTTTCTAACTGGTTTAATTTTCATTAAATAATTTTAAGTAAATTAAATAAGATAAAAAATTAAAAAGTTATTATTTTATAATAAAAAAGATAGATCATTTATACGTAATAAAAAAAAGTATGGATTCAAAACTTAATGTAATATAGTCTATACAACAAAATATATTTTATGTATTTTTTAACAAATTGCTTTTAGTATAAGTAAACAAGGCGGTTGTCTAAACATTAATATTTTTGAAAGATCTCAATTTTTAATATTTTCTTAATAATTCTCTAATTAATAAAGATATTTTTTTAACTTATGTATTGTAGAAAAGCTTATTAGACATTTTTATGATTAACAAATATACTACAATTAAGAGTTTTTTTTATAAAAAAAATCAATATTTGGTAGCCTTTTAATAAAGAGAAATGATTAATAATATTATTTAACCATTAATTCATTCATTATTAGTTTTCTCAAAAAAAAAAGTTAAATTCTTTACCTTTTCATTTTCCTTAAAAAACTTGATTATTTAACATTGAAATCTTTGACTTTTAGTTAGGGGTGGGCAAAATCGAATTCAGGTCGGGTTCGGGTCAATCCGATTAGGTTTCGGGTTATTCGGGTTGGGCAAACATTGATCCGAATGCAACCCTAACTTACAACTCGATCTGATCTGATCCGATATATATTCGGATCGGGTCAAAATCAAGTTGAATTCAGGTAGAATCAGTTCGGATTAAAAACGGATCATATTGAGTTCGGGTCAAATTAAGTCAATTCGGGTCGATGAAAACGGGTCAATTCAAAACATATATACCAATACACCATGAAAGCTTCAAAATTCAAAACACATAAGGGAGAAACTCGGGTCGGGTCGGAGGCTTGAGCCTTGGAGCAGCAGATCGGCGGCCACGGCAGCAGATCATGGATGGGTTTTCGGCAACAGATCGGTGGACACGCAGCAGCAGATCGTGAGGAGGGAGAGATGGCCGGACGCAGCACGACGGCAACAGATCGCGGACGCAGCAGTAGATGGCTGAACGCAACACACAAGCAGCATGTTGTGGACGCGGCAGATGGCGAACACGCGTGAGATCGCGGGAGAGAGGGAATGTTTTCTTGCTTCTTGAGGGTGGGTTGGGTGTTGTATTTTTATTTTTTTTTACTAAAGAGGTAGAGAAGGTGCTCAGGATAATTAACAATGGATTAGAGAATTTTTCCTCATGTTTATCTCAGATTAACGAGATTAATTTCACTCATCATCATCGCAACTTGTCTTCTGAAAAAAATCACATTAAGAAAACAAAAAAAAAGAAAGAAATTTTGAGAAAGAGCAAATACACAGACGGCTGAATTGGGATTTGTGTTTTGTTGTGAGTCTTGTGTTTGTGTAACTCTGCGAATATGTGATTTTGTGCGTGACTGTGTGGTGTGCGTGTGTTTAGCCACTTAGGTTTTTTTTTTTAAAGCAACCCGATCGGGTTTTCGAATCGGATCGGTTTTACCCGATCCGATCACAACCCGATCGAGTTTGCAAGATTTCATCCGATCGGGTTCTATTCACAACTCGATCCGATCTGATTCGAACCCGAAATTTTTTAGGTCGGGTTGGATCTAGTGGGGTCGAGTATTTTGCCCACCCCTATTTTTAATATTCCTTTAGTTTCTATTAGAACCTTACAATATAAAAAATCAAGAGATAAAAAAATTTGTTGCTCCTTTCTTTACGAAGAAAATTATTATACTTATTGGTTAATTTAAAAAAGAAAAAATCAGTTTCTTGAAGTCCATATCTATTATATGATAATCAATTCATGATCTCAACTTTCTAACTATGTTCTACCATTCTAAATATTTTATTTGAAAATAATATTGTTCTTAGTTATTTGTTTGTTTGCTTTTTTAAGAGTTTTGATGGAAGTAAAAAAAAAAAATCTTTTTGACTAATTTTTTAGGTTTTTTTTAAAAGATTTTTTAAGATATTTTTTTATTACTGTTAAAATTTAAGAATTAAAGATAGAATGAATTTTTGAGTCTTTTTATATTTCTTTGAGTACTGCAATTACATAATAAAATATGGCCTTACAAAAAAAAAAATTCACCTAAGACCCCATATACTCTAATGCCGACTCTGGGTGAAATTATTGATTTTATTAATAATAATATGATGTATACTAACCAATGTACAAAACAGTAGTGGGTGACATAAATTAGAATTGCATTGCAAAAACAAGAGGTTTGAGTGAAAAAGAATTTACAAACTCAGATTACAATGTTATATAGTTGCCATATGTCTCACATTTTCAAATGAACAAAATATAATAAATACAGTATAATCTTTATAACTGAATATTCAATAGATTAATAATCTCTACTGTGTAATAATTTTTTATGGTCATGACTTAGGCCAATAGGTTAAATTAATAATTGCAATAAATTAATAAGATGATATTTTTTATGAAAACCCTTATATAACTATGTGGCTCCATTCATATCAAAATTAATAATTTTTTAAAATTATAAATATAATTGACAATAATTTTTTATCTATTAAAATGTGAGTCCATTATTATCTTTTTCTCTTATTACTTCTTTTCCTTGAAATATAAATCTAGTTGAATCTCGTATCTAATTTTTCTTATTACATCTAAAAGTTTTGGGATTGAATTCTTGAATTATAATAAAAAAAATTATGCAGTGCTTTCTTACACATAACTGGCTCCAAAGCAATTGTATCATTCTCAACTTTTATCATCGACGTGATTTTAAGTGATGTCAGCAGTGGCTTAATCTCTTCTAAATTTAAAATCTCTCAACTTACATAATTTTTTATTATGGTAATCCAAGAGGTAATTAAGTAGATAAATACAATACAATTATTGTTTTGGTTTATCTAATTCTATTTAGTGGATTAATTCATATTCAATAAATTAGATTAGTAAAATATAACAAATTTTTAGTTAATTAATGTATGCTTCTTGAACTATAAATGCACTCTAGAAATTAATAAATTATTAATTTATTATTTGACTAATAATTCTTTTAATTAATAAATTTTATATAATCCCAATGTTATTAATTCATAGAAGTTATATGAAATATGTGTCAACTATATAATATCATAGTTTGTAAACAAAACATAACTCTTTTGTTAATTGAATACTAACGTAATGCTATAGGAATAACATATGTGACCAATTTGCATAAATGTATACTCTCTGTATCTTATTACAAATTCTTTATAAATCAGTGACTCAGATGTTATTATCTAAACTCGTGGAAGCAGTACTTTTGTCCCTGCCAATATCATTCAGATAGATAGTTGTTGTGCGTTCAGATTCACCAGGAATGCATACGCAAAACATAGACTGAACCCAAGAGCTTCGAAACTCGAAACTGAACCAAATCATTCTAATGGAAGAGAAACGCCGGGAAGCCGGAGCGCAACCGGCGGCTACGAGCTCGGCCGCAGCTGGAGCCGAGTCAGCTGCATCCGAGCCGGCTTCGTCTCGGCGCCGAGCCGGAGCGCACAAAAGGAAAGCCTCGGCGCTCTCAGCGACTAACGCTTCATCCACGCCGTCGAAACGCATGACTCGCGAGAAGAATTTAGTTGCTCACACTCCGATCTACAACCATAACGGGCCGTTGACGAGGGCTCGCCAGGGCCCCACCACTCTGGCCGCCGCCGCGGCGTTTGGTGGAGCTCCGGGTTCGGCTGGCGGGAAGCTGGAAGCGGCGCGTGATGACTCGACGTTTGAGGCGATTGAGGAGCTAAACAAAGCGAGTGAAGAGTGGGCAGCATTGGAGGCGAAAATAGAAGCGGATTTTGAGGCGATGAGATCTCGTGATAGTAATGTTCATGTTGTGCCTACACATTGTGGTGAGTTTTTCATTCTTCTTTTTTTAAACCAAAAAAAAGATTTTTTTTTAATAAATCCTTATCTTTGTGTGTGTTGAACTAAATTTGATTTTTTTTTCTTTTTTTTTTGGGTTTTCTTGCTGACATGTATTCATAGGAGTAATGGAAGTTGAAAATTACAAGTTTTTTTGCCGGTATACTTTCGTTTGGTAACTTACCTTAGATAAATTTATTGCTTTGTAGAAATTTAGAAATATGAGGTTTCTATTTAAGAGCTCCTGCTGTGCAAATTAAGACTTCTGATTTTGTAAGGAAGCTTTTATTTTTTTCTTTGGTTGCTTGGAGAATATGTGAGGAGAAGAATCAAGTGGAAATTGCAGACATGCGATGCTTCTGTAGTTCAATTAGGCTAAATTTGTTGTGCATTGAGTTCGTGTTAGTACTTTATTGGAGTTTAGTTTTAGTTTATTTCTTCCTGTTGTAATTGCTGTTATGGAAATCATTTCTTTGGTATATTTAATAAGGATGTGGATTTATGTTCGGATTGCTCGGAAGAAACGGTGAAGGAAAGGAAAGAAGTTGAAGTTTTGAATTTTGTTATTTTGTCAACTTAGTTAAATTTATTTTATTTTATAAGTACATGTGGGGAAAGGAACAAAGTTGAACTTTTAATTTTTTGTTATTTTGTGAACTTAGTTATGTGTCTATATATATATATATATATATATATATATGCGTGTGTGGGGGGGGGGGGGAAACAGAGTTGAAATTTGATTTTTTTTTTTAACTTTATCAACTTAGTGAGGTTAATTTGTATGTGTAGTGTAGGGAGGTTGGATCAGAAATCTTAAAATTTCTGTTGTCTTGGTTCCTCACTTGAAGTAGATTGTTTTGTGGCTAGTTAAATTTTGTAGGGAGGATATCTCTATTTTTTTCCCCCTTCCCTTTCATGAAACCCAAATTTTATCTGTTTTCATTCCATTTCTGAAGGTAGGAAAAGAAAATTCCATTTCTGAAACCCAAATTTTTACTGTTTTCATTCCATTTCTGAAGATAGGAAAAGAAAATTCCAATAGATTGGATTAATGGCTCTTGAGTTGATTTATCAAAGTGAGGATATGGCCAAAAAAAATGAAAATTTGAATTTTTGGCAGTTGCGCAATCTAATATATACTGAAGCCAGATTGCTTTATAGCTGGTTAGGCTTAACACTTTTTCTTTCCCTAGTCATATAAAATGCTTTTCTTCATTCCGCAAACCCCATTTCCTACTGCACCTTTGTTTTGTCCGCTTACCATTACTTGGCAGGACAGAATGTCAAGTTTTTAAAATTGGATGCAAATTAGTTTTTGATAGAATGCCTAATTGAAGCTTCTTGTCCCTTGGTTACTAGAAGCATGAGAAAAAAAAAAAAAAAGATTTGGATTCTCTTGTTTGTGAGTGTGTGCGGCAATGAAACCTCTTGCTTTTCGATTTGATATTATCTCCCTCTTTCTTTACATAGGTTGGTTTTCTTGGACAAAAATTCACCCCCTCGAGGAGCAAGCATTGCCTGCATTTTTCAATGGGAAGTCTCAGGACCGAACTCCTGATATCTATATGGAGATACGCAATTGGATTATGAAGAAATTTCATTCAAATCCAAACACTCAGATCGAATTGAAAGATTTGTCAGAACTTGAAGTTGGATCCTTGGATGCTAGGCAGGAGGTGATGGAGTTCTTGGACTATTGGGGTTTGATTAATTTCCATCCATTCCCGCATGTAGAATCCAGTGTGGCAAATTCTGATGGTGACAGGATGACCGATGCTGATAGTGATGCAGCAGCAAAGAAGGGTTCCTTGCTTGAAAAATTGTATCGCTTTGAAGAAATTAAAGCAGGTCCTCCTGTTGCTCCAATGCCTAGCATAACATTTCCTGCTGTGCCATCTGGGTTGTTTCCAGAGTCTGCAATTGCTGAAGAGTTGGCGAAATTAGAGGGACCAGCTGTTGAGTACCATTGCAATTCTTGCTCGGCTGATTGCTCTCGCAAACGCTACCATTGTCAAAAGCAGGTTTGGTTGATTCTTGTTATTTGATTATCGAGTCTCCATATATGGAGGAAATTATTATCATTATTTTAAATAAATGAGGGGGTATGCCCATAGTGGAAATCAAGAATTCTGATGTCTGATCATCAGTTTCTTGAGGGCTGTGCTTCATGATCTGAATTTGTTTAGCACATGGTGTGTAAATACTTAAATCCAATAATAACTACAGTAAGGCATTCAATCAGTGGACTTATTTTAGAATGTTTGTCATGTCATGGTGAAAAAACCATATGTTTGATGAAACAAATTTGGATGATTTATTGGTTGATTTTTCATTTTGGTTTTTTTATAATTCATTTTCTGTTTATGTTCTTACGCAGGCTGATTTTGATTTATGTACCGATTGCTTCAATAATGGAAAGTTTGGCTCTGACATGTCATCGTCGGATTTCATTCTCATGGTACCAGGTGAAGCAGCTGGTGTAAGTGGTGGAAAGTGGACAGATCAGGAGACCCTTCTCCTCCTTGAAGCATTGGAACTTTATAAAGAAAACTGGAATGAGATTGCTGAGCATGTTGCCACTAAAACCAAAGCCCAATGTATATTGCATTTTGTTCAAATGCCAATTGAGGATATGTTTCTTGATTGTGATGATGATGTAGATGGCAATTTGAAAGAAACTACAGATGATGCTCCAACAAATGGTGATACTTCTGCATCTAAAGATGTTGCTGAAGCATCAGAGAGTAAGACTGATGCTGTTGAGGGTCAGACCCAGACTTCTCCAATGGAAACTTCAAAACCAGAAGATGCTAGTGAATTGAAAATATGTGAAGACACTTCAAAGCCTAAAGATGAAAGTGACGTTAAAGTTGATGAGCAAATGTTAAAATCAGAAGATACCAGTGAGGGGAAGGTTGGTCAGGAGACTGGTGAAAACATTGCATTGAAGGCTCTTAGGGAAGCATTTGAAGCTGTTGGTTATGTTCCAACACACGAAACCCCACAATCCTTTGCTGAAGTTGGAAACCCTGTGATGGCATTGGTAAGTTGTGATTTTATATAATTTGTGCAGAAAGTAGCGGTTTTTTTCTTTGATCACGAAGCAAGGGAAAACCAAAGACAAATTAATATTTACCAATCTCTTAGGTTTAGATTTGAGGTTTTACAAATGTTATTTAAAAAAGTAATGAGCATGAGCTAGTACTTTCCAGGAAAAAACTGTAAGGACATGTTTAAACTGTCTAAATGAAAAGGTTGATCTCCTTTCAAATTAAGATTCAGATCTAGGAGTTATGTTCAACATTGATATAGTTATGAAACTGAGGCACAGAGGACCTGTTTTTTGCAAATGGTGTAGAAGTTCATCATCTTGCCGGATATTTGAGTAAAACTTTTTAGTGCTTTTGAGAAACCTTACCTCTGGCAAGGTGATTCTTTGGAACCTTAGGTCATTAATTGGGCATGCATTTTGTTAGGTCCACACCTCAAACATCAAGGTCCTCTTGATAAGTGCCTTCTTTGGCTTCTTATCTTCTGCTATTTAGGTGTATGTATAATTTTATCGAATTTCTCTGCTGTCTCAACCTCTTTACCTCCTTCCAAAATGTAAATCAATTAAAAATGGATGGTGGATATATTTTACCAAATTGGAATAAGATGACATCTTAGAACTGCTGTCATAGTACTTAAGACGTCTGCTAATTGGGAATTATACTCCTTAATGCATAAAACCTCTTGCCTTTGCCTCACTTTTGCCAGGAGTTAAAACATCTTGGGTGCTCATTTTCCTTTAAAAAAAAATGTGAGTTTACAAGTTCTTATCTTCTGCAGGCAGCATTCTTGGCACTATTGGGGGGACCTGATTTGACTACTGCTTCAGCTCGTAGTTCTTTGAAATCTGTATCTGGCAATTCTCCTGCAATGCAGCTGGCTGCGAAGCACTGCTTCATTTTGGAAGATCCACCTGGTGATAAGAAGGAAGTGGCTCGTTCTGAGAGGTATGTAGATTTTCTGTGGATCTTTAATATTGTGACAGAATGTATTTTATGTCTGACATCAGTAAGAGGTTCCCAGTATTGTTGCTGAAATGGCTGATCGAGATATTCAAAAAGATGAAACCCTGGAAGACATAAACGTCAAGGAGTGTAACTCTGCCTCAGTGTTGGATGAAAGAGATTTGTCAAATGATCATGGAGACAAGAAAATTGAAGATTCTGTTCCAGAAGAAAAGAGACACTTAGCTTCCTTGAATGAAAAACCCTCAGAGAAATTAAATGGTGCTACAGGACCAGCGAACCAAGATACTCCTGAGAAAGATGAACCTGATGATTTGAATGAACTAAGCAATCCAAAATCTCCAAAGGATAATCAACCAAGTATTGTGGAGGAATCAAATGATTTACCATCCAAGGTTCTGCAAAGTTCTCAGAAGGAGTCAGGAGAGGGGAGTTCAGGAGAGCCTGCCCCACCTGTAGATGTAGAAAAGGATAATAGTCTGTTGTCTGATTCTCTTCCTTCAGGAAAGAATGAGCCTGATCAGCCAGTTATCTCAAATTCAGTTGCAGAGCCATCTCCACCTTCCAAATTAACTAAGGATGTGGATATGGTTTCTGATCCTCAACCCTCAGAGAATAATGAACCTGAGAAACAAATTACGAGTTCCACAGAAAAGCCCTCCGAATCCACGGAGGCACCCAAGGATGTAGAAATGGTGTCTGCTTCACTGCCCTCAGAAATAAATGAACCTCAACAGACAGACTCGATAACTGGAACTGAAACAGCTAGAGGTCTCCTTCCATTCCTCTTTCTGTCTCTAAACCTGTCATATTATATTCAGAAATTGAAGGCACAAGGAGCCTGTTTTATTGTCAATATTCATTATAATTTTGCGGCAACATCAGAAAAGAACATTTGAGGAAATGTAAAACTGAGGAAGGAGCAATGTGTTTGAATGGGTTTAAGCAAATTCATATTTCAGAAGTATTCTAAGAATGATTTAATTATTTTGAAAATAATTTGAACGCATGTCATATCTGCTTGAGCTGTGAAGTCATGTTTGATAAAAGTTACTAGTAAGAGGAACATTTAGTTATTCTATTAGGAAAGCTCTTTCATCATGGTCTGTGCTTCAGTTACAAACAAATGAATAAAATTTGATTTTATTTTTAGTTTCAGTTTATTTGATGCATGCTATTTTCTGACTGCCTCTTCTTGTTTTTGCATTATTTACAGTTGAGGATCAAAATAGAGATGGTCAAGATGAGAAGCATGACTCTAAAGAGACGAAAAATGACCAATACATTGATAAATTGAAGCATGCAGCAGTTACAGCACTTTCCGCAGCAGCAGTGAAGGCAAAACTTCTTGCTTGCCAGGAAGAGGATCAAATCCGACAACTTGCTACATCATTGATTGAGAAGCAGGTAATCTTATAACCAAGTTTGCTTTCTTAATTTCTTCTGTTGACTTAAGGAATTAGACTTATTGGAGGCCCAATTTTGTTGCAGTTGCAAAAGTTGGAAGCCAAGCTAGCTTTCTTCAATGAGATGGATAATGTGACTATGAGGGTAAGAGAGCAATTGGAGAGGTCAAGACAGAGGCTGTACCAGGAACGAGCACTTATAATTCAAGCTCGACTTGGCCCATCCAGAGTTATGCAACCATCAGGGCCTGCCAATAGAAATCCAATGACCTTTGCTAACTCAGTTGCAAGACCTCCTATGAGCATGACCTCCCCAAGGCCACCAATTTCTAGACCAATGGTGCCTCAATCGTCTACCCCATCCAACCCATTTGGATCCACAACAACGGCAGGAAATTCAATTCGGCCTTCCAGCCAGGACAACCTTTCTTCAGTTGGGATGAAGTAATCTCTCATCAGAATCTGAATAGACTTCCCATCCAGCAATACATGTTACTACTATTTTTACCAAGTGAGTATTCTTTTTTTACCCCCTACGTAATTTATTTCACAATAATGCTATGGATCCTAACATTGAGCTCTAATTTGAATTCCAATGCTATGTATCACTTATCTATTGGATACCGCACGTAAAACTACTAAACTATCCAATAGACGAACGTCACATTAGTTTGGACTCAAAGTGAGACTTAAATGTTGGGATCCCCAGCAATACTCTATTTTTTTTCTATTTGTTCACATTAGTATTTAGCATGAAATTTCACTTGCTTTTCCTTCATCCATATCACCAAGATTGACTTTTACCATGAAACTTGACAGATTAGGAAATTTTAAACTGGAGAAGTTTCTAAGTAGAAAACATAGCATACTTGGTCATTGAATTTTCCCTGGTTTGTGCAACACACTGCTACTGTCTACTTAAGAAGTCTTAAGGTTATATGGAAGAATCTTTCAAATTGGCATTGACATAGGATCTGATATTCTGAAGGATCAGAGGCATGTGAAAAAACATGGCATCTGAATTGATTTTGTTTGATGCTTCCTGTGCTCTCATTGTCTATATTCAGCATTGCATAGTATCTCTTATCAAAAAATATTTTTCACTAGTACTAGATTTTCAAAGAATTAAAATATATTATATCCTTTAAACTAGAATAGATCAGGTTTCAGTGATAAACATCATCATGTATCTTGTTCAATTTTTTTTATTTTAACGCATCTCTTGGACGCATTAGCTGAAGCAACAAGTGCAACTTCCTAATTGTCTTGAAGAACAGACTGTTGGCCAAAACTAAAAATTTTCATGTCAACACTGGCAAAGCAGCAATGTATTTACATATTTTGCTTTTTGCTTTTGAGCCCATTCTTTTGCTGTCACGTCCATTTTAAATGTACATGTTATAACTGCTCCTCTAGTCTCCTAATTTACTGGTGCAATATCATATCCACATGACATAACCCGTCTTCCAGATGATACTTTAGTTGCTTTTTCTTTTTCTTTTCTATTGTCTTGCACATTTTCAGCGTCTTAGAATTGTACTGAATTTGATTTTTTTACTATTGCGCTTAAATGAATCTTAATCTCTAACATGTGCAGTTATTGGAAGGTATTCAAGCTTGCACATTGGTTTAACCCAGTAGGATCAAAATTTTCTCATAATTTCAAGAGCGGAAGTTTTAGTTGGGTACTCAACTCAGCTAGCAATCTCATCTCTGCATCATCTTGGGATAAACTGAGAAGTTCATTTGGCATCTTCCCAGTCAAACCATCTCCGTTGAAAATAGAAATCGTGAGACGGTTAAACAATAGTTTGTTAGGTGTAGGAAGGATTTCGATGATGTTTGTATCTTCATGAGGCTTAGTACAAGTTACTGCGGCATAGTTAATTTGTGTTAATTTGTGAAAAAGATGTATCTTTTTGTATCCCATCTATCTGCAGTTATCATGATTGCCAAGAGTTGTAGATATATCAACGTCAATGTCCAAATGGTTACCGCAATTTCATCTAGGTAATCGTATCAATGTTGTTTTGGCTTTCTGCCTTGTTTTGGATTAAGCGTGAATTCGGATCTTTATAAAACCTTTTAGACATTGTTGCTGGCTATTCAAAGCTATGAACCATACATTATCCCTACAAGCAGTTCTAGTCTTCTAGTCCACAGTTCAAGC
Organism: Citrus mangshanensis; assembly: GCA_030449895.1. NCBI lineage: Eukaryota > Viridiplantae > Streptophyta > Magnoliopsida > Sapindales > Rutaceae > Citrus > Citrus mangshanensis. The sequence continues at coordinate 4,494,693 of JASUUJ010000069.1, forward strand.
GTGCGTCCTTGAACGGATTTGATGCAAAGAGCACAGGTTAAATTACACTTATATCACATTATTTTGATTCCCTTTCACCCCTTTATTTATAGGTTTCCAGAAAATGGAAAAAGACTTGAGTCTCATATGACGCCAAAATATTTGGACATAACAGCATCAGGTAAAACCCACATCACCAAGAAATAAGCCACCTAATCGTCCTTGCCCATATCTGTATCAATGAAATTGATTCAAGACTGCATGCTAACAGCTGCATTATGCATGATCTATTAAGGCCCAATACTAAATTTTTTTTTGAAAAAAAAAAAGAATCCTCGGTTGCAAAAGCTAAACCATTGTGCTCAACTTTCAGGAGGAAAAATAATAACAAAATAAATTGCCGGTGAATAAAATTGTCCAGTATCTTGACAACCAAATGAAATAAATAGAACATTAAGATTAAATCACGACGGTCATCAAGAAAGGAAAAAGAAAATAGCCCAGTGTGAGAACGAAACATAACACTTCAAGCAGTAGTTACACAGAAGAACACAGACAACTAAAGGTAACTAGTAGGAATGAACCAATTTGTTTCACACAAACACTAATGTACAACGTAACCTTATACATACCCATAAAAATGGTTAAAAAGGCCAAATCATTTGTTATACTGCTTATTGCTCCTTGAAAAAATTAGACCATATCTTTAGCACTCGCATCCACTTGACCTTGGCTGGCTGCTGTTACCAACATCAATGGTGTCCGGCAAGTATCTTCAGAGCAAAGAGATTTTCCAACAAGCACAAGGGCAAATAAAATCAGTATAATTTCAAATTCATCCAAAAGGTGAAACACAACATTGGTAGCTTGAACTGAACTAAGGATCAAAGTATTTTCAAGACTACCATCCACAAATATCCGCAAAGTGCAATGCATATTTTATATAAACAGGAAAATACACAATTTTTTTTTTTTAATGAGGGAAAATACACAATTTGAAACTAATTAAAAACAGGCACCACACAGGAGTAATCTACAAAATTTTATGGAGCACTAGAAATTAACTTTAATTTGCTATTCAAATTTTATGACGGGAAGCCACAGTAACTGAATAGTGTCCATAAAACTAACAGAAACCGTAGAAACTAAAATGCATCAATACAACTAAGTTACAAGTTCATGTAAAACACTTTGTAGCAAACCACAGAATTCAACAAAAATCTTGGGTAATTTTGGCTTTTGGGGCTGCCCAATGCCAAGAGAAAAAAAAATCAGTAAGCACAATCAAATATATCTTATTCCTAGCTGTATGAGAAAGAGGCAAATATTAAAATGTGTGGGAGAGTGCTACGAGTCAGAATATTCCTAACTGTACAAGAAAGCGGCAAACGTTAAAATGAGAGGACGTGGTGTGTGTCAAACTAATCAATGTCAATAAACCCTCAGCCATTCAATAAATGGACAAAATTGAAAATTGTGTATGTAAATAGAAAGAGTTGATCTTTTCAACTTACATCTCTTCCTCCTCCCCACTCTTCAAAGCATTTTTAGCTATGCACTGGAAAGCTTCTTCCACATTAATGCCTTCTTTTGCAGAGGTCTCAAAGTAAGGAATATTTCCTTTGGAGGCACACCATGCTCGAGCCTTCTTCTCCGAAACCTGGGGGTTTAAATTGAGCAGCATGTTGGCTTCAAGCTCAAATACAATGTCAACTTGTTTTTTCTTATTGGGTACTGTGTGTGTTTGTGTTGGGTACTGTGTGTGTTTGTGTGTCCGTGTGTGTGTGTGAGAGAGTAATGATCGATGAGAAAACATCACAGAATATACATACCACCCTACTGTTTCCACCATCTACATCAATCTTGTTTCCTAAAACAACAAAGGGGAAATTGTCTGGATCCGAAGGGCTAGCCTGCAGGCGGTTTGTCAAATCAATTACTGAAAGAATAACAAAACTTTATTCATGTCATTTTTCAGTAAAGTACAAAAGCATAAAAGCAATACCTGAATGAGGAATTCTTCTCTCCAGTTATTGAGGTTGTCAAAGGACTTCATAGAATTTACATCATACACAAGTACACAGCAATCTGCACCTCGGTAGAAAGCAACACCCAGGCTTTGGAATCTTTCCTGACCAGCTGTATCCCAGATCTATGAAAACAGAAGCATGTTGAAAACACTAATTGTACAAAGAGGACCAATCGGATATTTACACCTACATCTAAACAAGTATAACATCAATTGTCTAATTGAATATAATAGCAGGCGCTCCACTCTTAGGATAGCTATCATTACACTTTCAGTGAAGAAATGCAGTTCAATCATAACAGAGAAGTATTGACAATGCGACAATGAAAGCATTTAACTGCTCATAAAACCAATAAAAGGAGAAAATCTACTCCCAAGACATAAACAGATGAACAATCTACAAGCTTTGAATAAGAAGAAAAAAAATCGAAATTGAGATAATTAAAACAAGCATCTCAGTGCTATCACGGTGCCACTCACCTGTAAGGTGAAGAGCCTATCTTCAAACTGCACTTCCTTTGTCAAGAAATCAGCTCCGATGGTCGCCTTGTACTGATTGCTAAACTTCTTATTTACATATCTTTAAGTTAAATGTCAAGCCAAAACAACATCAAAACACAGAGAACAATCTGCCATAAATCTTAAAGTAAACACAATTACTTCAAATAGAAAAATAAAAAGAACTCGAAAGGATACTGATTCATCAAAGAGGTCTTGCCCACCCTGCACATCAGAGATCAAAGAGAATTAACACGAAGTAACCGAATTGTAACAAACAAACTAATCCAACTCCTCAATTAAATCGAATTATACAATAAAGATCCCTTGTATTAACAACTAAAGAATTGCAAGAACGTGAAGATATCGAATTATGCTAAAAATATTCAAATAATTCATCGGATCATATATCGTTCAACTAAGATCCCAAAAGGATCAAACTAATCTGTACGGAAACGGTAAACCTAGGTAGAAAAATACTAAAAATTAGATAAATAAATAACGAAATCATGTAATTGAACAACTGACCCGCTGTCGCCCAGGATGATGACCTTGAGGAGAGTTCTTCTACGAGACGGCATCGTTCTGGGGCAAAATCGGTCAATCGATCGAACGATCTACCTCTAAACGCAAATCAGTTGATCGTTTTGATGTGCTCCGTAGTTATTGAGGCTCTGCGTGTGTCGTCCGGTGGAATTTTTTTAAAAAAAAAATATTGTAAAAGGTTTTATTAAGATAGGATTTAATTTTGTATTTCGAAAATTGGACTGTTGTTTGCTTCGGACCTTTCTAGTAAAACTTTTTGCTGCTCACTCGTGGCAAAGCTGGACTGACCTGTAATTTGACTTCGACTCTAATTATTCTCTTTTTATTTATTTATTTTTTTAATTTTCTGGGGATCGTCTTCGTGACAGCTGTATCCTCGTCCTCGATGACTAATTGCATCATTGGCTAGTTTTAATTGATTTGCGGAATTACTTTTAGGCACCTAAGGTCTTACGTTTTCTGAAATAAAGATGGTTGTCGATGTGTATCTGATGGGCCCCGCGCCGGTGAGCCCCAAGTTTTGGGGTGAAGTGAAGTGAAGACTCAAAGAGATAATCCGCCCTAAAACATAGGGTTAATGAATAATTACACTGTCACTAATATTCATTCAATCATGTAACTACATATGCTAGCTTTTTAGAGAGGGGTAATTTTTAAAAACCTCCCCTGAGATTTGGGCTTGTTGTAAGTAGATGGCGAGAATTGATTTATTTGTAAAAAACCTTTTAACATTAGTTGATTGTAATATTACCCTTAACAATAGTTTATAGGCTGACATAACTAAAAAAAACTAAAATTATTGGCGCAAAAAGCACAAACTTTAATTTTTGACAATTTTATCCTTATCAATTCTAAAGATTTACAATATCATAGGTAAATATTATGATTATTTCATTTTCAAGTTTTTAATTTTATCTTTCTTGTAGGAACTTTAAGGAAATATCAATAATTTAAAGAGAATTTTTCAAGTTTTTAATTTTATCTTTTTTGTAGGAACTTTAAGAAAATATCAATAATTTAAAGAGGATAAAATAGCCAACAATTTTGATTTTTTTTTTAGTTATTTCCGTCTACAAACTATTGTTAAGGGTAATATTATCAACTAACTAATATTAAAATTAAGAGATTTTTATAAATAAATCAATTCTTGAAAAAAAAATCACCCTTTTAGAGAGCTTGTCAAAATAATATATTATTTTAAAATTTGTAACGAGACTATTGAAACTTAAAATGGGTAAAATCGTTCTGCCTATAACTGAGTATGTATTTCTCATAGTCGTTTTTTTAATTTTTAAATATTTTATTTTTTTTCCTATTGATTATATTTTAATTATTTCAAAACTTTGTTTTTCTTAAATTTATCAATGTTTACATTTCCGTCAAAATATATTAATACTATTTTTTTTTTAAATCACATACTACTTTCAGAGGTGCTTCCATTTATATGTATAATAATGTTTTCAATGCAAGTGTCAATTGCATTTGCAAACCACGTGTTTCGTTTAGAAGAAATTTCATTCTATGATGGAATTTTTGAAAAAAAATTTCCACGAGTTGCTTCAGCTGCTTCAGTGCCGACATTGTTATACTTTTGGCCCCAAAAGTCTTAACATTTCGACAATTATCTCCCAGGCTTCTATATTTATTTTAGAACTAGGCTTTCATAACTTTAAGTTTTGACACTTTGGTCCCCATTTTTTTCAATTGTCATTCCGCTTCTTATTTGAATGGTGCTTAAAACCGTTTTTGCAGGAAAGAATCAACATTTGTTAGGCAGTTTTAAAGATACATAGCTGGAGAATGTTTGTTGATGGCATGGCCATTTATAGGCAGGCATGAATTGGCATTGGCCTTTTCCAAATTACAATGTCATTGGTGTGAGAGCTGAGCCAGAAAAATTTCCTACTTCTTAGGAAGTGATTCTGGCGAAGCATCACACTGTTTGGGGTGCAACATCTAAAGAACTTTTATCATACTGCTTCTTCTTTCTTCCTCCCTTTGAGAATCCTCCCACACATTTCTTCCACAGGTACCCTCTCTCTCTCTCTCTCTCTCTCTCTCTCTCTCTCAACACAAACAACAAAACCTAAATTTTATTCAGTGTTTTGGTATTTTATAAGAGTCAAATCACAACATGGACAAGCTTTTTTATTTTCGAAGACAAAAATTCTATCATTATAAATTTTCATTTGGTCGTGGAAAAGTCACAAAGGAGTCAATCTTTATTTGCTAGCTAGATATGCAAATCTTCACTAAACATCACAAAGAAAACTTCTTCTTCTTTTTTCCGCCTATATGTTCATATAACATTGTTCTTTATCTTGTGGCACATGATTTCTGAAAGTTGGCTTTCTTTACCGTCTCCTTGTTGTATGGTTTGAGGAACGTCCTTCGTCTCTTTTGTGTTCTCCTTGGTTTGGTTAATGCATATTAATATTTTAAAAAAATATAGCTTTTTGTTTTTAGGTTCATAATGACTCCTGACAAGGTATCCGTTGTTCTTGAATATTAATAAAGCTCCCTTGTATCGCTAAGGTTCAAAAGAAGAAGTAAGGAAAAAAATAAAAATGAAAAAGACCTCATGAATAATTCTTTTCAATTTAATGTATTTTGATTATTTGATTATTAGGGGACATAGGGTCATCATTTGGTGGAGCGGTGAGGTTTCTCCGGCACCGTTAGACTGAAAATCTTGGTCGGAATTACCTCAGCATCAAATGGAAGATAATAACCAATCGCCCGGAGCATCAAATTCGCCAGATGCTGCAGAGACGCCGCCGTCACCTTCACGAGCATCATCATCACCACCTCCATCAACCCCACCTTCGGATGAATCACCACCTCCATCATCACCACCACCATCATCCCCACCTCCGGACCGCTCACCACCCCCATCATCACCACCTCCATCCCCAGAGTCACCGCCGCCATCATCTCCGCCCCCATCCTCACAGTCACCACCGCAATCACCCCCTCCTCCAAATTCAAAATCCCCACCACAATCATCGCCACCTCCAAACACAAATCCCCCTCCCCAGTCCTCGCCACCACCATCCAATTCAAATGCAAGCCCTCCACCATCCCAAAACAATCCATCCGACCCCCCTCCCGGAGATTCTAATAACGGCTCTTCTCCGCCTGGCAACAATAACAACAACAACAACAACGGCAAAGGCAACGGCAACGGCAATGGCAATCACAACAACAATAACAATAACAATAACAATAACAACAAAAATTGGCATCCACCCCCACCTCCATCTTCCTCACCCAACTCACCGAATGGCAACCGGTCGGGAGCTCTGTCGCCGCCAAATAAATCGAATGGCTCATCCAATTCACCAGCAAGCAATAATGGGTCAATGCTGTCGATTCCTCTCGTGGCAGCAGTGGCGGCTGGAGCTGCTTTCTTAGTAATTGTAATGTTACTTGTTTTCTTTGCATGCAGAAGAAAAAAGAATAGGGAACGGAATGATCAAATGCCCTATTACAATAATAATCATACAACTGGTACGTAAAATTAAAAAAAAAAATGTTTTTTACGTTTGAGGTAACACGTAAATGAAACTACACTGGTCGTATTATCATTATCAATTCTGATCTAGTGATGATAATCTGCAGCTACTGATTATTACAATAGCGCTGCCACACCGTCACCTCCACCTCGAGCAAATTGGCAGCAGCAGACGGATCATGGTAATGATCAGCATCGACTTTATTTTATATAATTTTATTTTTGAGACAGTAGTGTGTAATAATAATAATAATAATAATAATAATTTGTCAATAATAAAATTTATTAAATTTTTGGTGCGGGCAGGAGCTGGTGGTGGTGATCCATTTTACAACAGTAATGCACCTTATAATCAAAATCATAATCATAACAATATGCATGCGAATGATCAGATGAATGATTTGCCTCCACCTCCGGCTCCACCTCCGGTTGGCGGTGTATCGAAAGTAGGCTGGCCAACGCCGCCTCCATCGCAGCGCGGAGCAGTGACTGTCACCAGCAGTGACATGAGCCACAACTCGAGTTCCGGCCCCTACGGTCCTGTGCTGCCGCCTCCGCCGCCAATAGTGGCTCTAGGGTTCAGTCAAAGCGCCTTTACCTACGAAGAGCTATCGGCTGCTACCGGAGGGTTCTCCCAGTCAAACTTATTGGGTCAAGGTGGATTTGGATATGTACATAAAGGGGTATTGCCAAACGGCAAGGAAGTCGCAGTGAAGAGTTTGAGATCGGGAAGCGGACAAGGGGAGCGGGAATTTAAGGCTGAGGTTGAGATAATTAGCCGCGTCCATCATCGCCATCTTGTATCACTTGTTGGTTATTGCATTGCAGGAGGCAAGAGACTGTTGGTTTATGAATATGTTCCAAATAACAACCTTGAGTTCCATCTTCATGGTAATACATCTCCAATCATCCTTAGCTCTCCTTCAAATATACGACTACTTTGTTTAATTTAATTTGTTGTTAATTAACAATGCGACTGTTCAATTTGATAGGTAAGGGTCGGCCAGTCATGGATTGGCCAACGAGGCTCAAAATTGCAATGGGATCTGCTAAAGGGCTTGCTTACTTGCATGAAGATTGTAAGTTAAATTTTCATTCTTAACATTTATCATTTTGTTATGCTTAATGATACGTATACAAAATGATAAGAGATGGGCCTACGTTAAGGTTGGAGATTTCGCTAATAAAATTTAAAAAAATGAAAAAAAATAAAGATCTTAATTAAAATTTATCTTATCTCTTAAATGTGTTGGCTATCTATTTAAATATTTTAAGTCCGACCTTTCTCAAAATTGTAATTTTATTATTTTAATCTCACTGACCCAAAATTCTGATTTCGCCTGCAATGCGGCACAAACCAAAAGAAACTAATTGTTCGGTGTATATATATGTGCAGGTCACCCTCGCATTATACATCGAGACATCAAGAGTTCCAACATTCTACTTGATTATACTTTTGAAACTAAGGTATTAATTTGCAACAATATTATGACTTGGGTGTTTGATTATGTTTTGCATTTTGTTATTCATGCCTATCAAATAGAAATTTATGTGAAGCTGAAAATGAATTTTGGTTAGCCAGGTGGCGGATTTCGGCTTGGCAAAACTAACTACAGATAACAATACTCATGTTTCAACTCGTGTCATGGGAACGTTCGGGTAATAAGCAAACTAACCCTTATATCTTTCCACGTTACAATACAAGGAAATTGATAATACCATTAATTTGGTAATTAATTTAGCCCATTAAACAACAAATGTTACAGGTACTTGGCTCCTGAGTATGCCTCAAGTGGCAAATTAACCGAGAAATCAGATGTGTTCTCCTTTGGTGTAATGCTATTGGAACTGATAACCGGCCGGCGTCCTATTGACCCCACCGGCGCCATGGAAGACTGCTTAGTAGACTGGGTACGGATCCTCAAACCTTTTTGCATCTTTCACCAACAAAACTTAATTAGTTGATTTTCAAATTGCTTACAAAAAAAATTAAATTTGTTTGGTTTTTTTTTTTATGTTACGTGATCAACAGGCTCGACCTTTGTGTTTGCGTGCACTTGATGATGGAAACTTCAATGAAATAGCAGATCCTTACTTGGAAAAGAACTATCCAACCGAAGAGATGGCACGCATGGTAGCCTGTGCTGCCGCATCTATCAGGCATTCTGCCCGAAGGAGGCCTAAAATCAGCCAGGTAGTTAAAGCTAATTTATAACTCTTGAGTTTAAGCTTTTAGCTTAAGCAGTAACTTGACTTATCGTAAATATGAAACAGATTGTACGTGCCCTAGAGGGCGATGTCTCATTAGAGGACTTGAACGATGGTATAAAACCCAGCCAAGCTTCGATCCTCGGTGGCGGCACTGCTAATTCATCGGCTGTTGGCAGTGCGAGTGCTAGATCTTCTGATGTGGATAATAGCTCGTACACTGAAGACTTGAAGAAGTTGAGGAGAATGGCAGAAGGAAATGCCAGCGGCGCGTATGTTAGTAGTGAATACGGGGCAACGAGCGAGTATGGCCTCAATCCTTCATCCTCAAGCAGCGAATTCGGGAGCCGAGGCCAGAGTCCTAATACTAAAGTAAAGTCTTCATTTCGAAAATGAGAGAACGTGAGGAACAAATTATCAAGTTGTAACGATAGACATTGTGTTATTAAATTTGCATGACATGCATTTTGATGAGATGTGGCTAGCGTACACTGCAGCCGCTGATAAGTAGGTGCTCGTGTGACCTTCCTCCATGCATCAAATGTTGATTAAATTTCAATGAAATGGTGAAGGCACAAAATGTAAAATTTCTATTCGTTGTTTTTGGGTGATTATTTGAGTTGTTTTTGTATGTTTTTTGTGCCGATAATTTATGTATGTGTATTATTTCATTTTGGAGGCATTAATCTTTAAGTTTGAGTGCAAATGTTTTGGAAGTTCAGCATTTCTATCATATATAAAATTGCACGAAATGAGAAAGGTTAAATGCTACTTTCTAGCTAGATTAAAGGTATAATGTATGGTGGATAAGCATAATTGGAAATAAGAAAATGTATTTTTTTCCTTTATAATTTTTTTCTCCTTATTTTTGGATTAGTTTGGTTGGAGTAAAAATTATGGTTCTGTTTGTGTTTTTTATTGGTTTGTCAATAGCCTGGAAAATAATTTTAAAAAGTCGAAATCAATAGAATACAATATAAGATTATTATTTTTAAAAAAAGTTCTAATGAGTGATGAGTCAACAGTAAAATTTTGTCAACAATTGGTTGGGTTAGTCAGTGTCTCGTCTTCTTAAATTTACAATGAAATTTTTGAGTTTCCGCATATTATTGTAGGAATTTATTGCCATATTTTAAGTACACGGCTTCCATTAAGCTTTATATATTGGGGTTTGGGCTATAATTGTAATTTATTTAAATTGGACTTATACACTTACTAGTTACTATATGATACTAAAAAGAAAAAAAAATTAATTGTACATTTTTTGGTGACTTTTAGTCAATAATGTTAAAATTTTATTCATGTACACATTTACTAAAAGAAAAAAATCTTATTAATTTAAAATCTTATTAATTTCGAGTCTCTCTATGTTACTACAGGAATTTATTATCATATTTTTCGTATTGAGCTTTATATAATGGGTTTTGGACTTTAATTGTTACTTATTTATATTGAACATATATATTTACTTATATTATATATAATATTAAGAAAATAGAGAATTTTCAATTTTATATTTTTTACTTTTAGCTAAAATGTTAAAATTGTATTATTAGGGTGTGTTTGGCACACTATATTATATTATAGTGTATTACATTAGCACTCACTATTACAAAAATTCAAAATAATGACCCATAAGTTATGATGATTAATTTAACAATTGTCGTTAAAAATATTTTATGATCATTATTATCTAAATCGTCATAATATCTAATACTTACAATGACGGTTTTCTAATAAAACCATTATTAAATGTCAAGTTAAAATATAATATTAATTTTAATGACGATTCGTTATAAAAAACAGTCACCAAAAATTCATGCTTACAATGACAGCTCTATTAGAAAATGATCATTAAATGTACGATTAAAATATAATGTTAATTTTAATGATAGTTCATTATAAAAACCATTATTAAAAATGCATACTTACAATGATGGTTTTTAGACTTAATGTCATCGTATGTCCACCTAAAATATAATGCTAATATTAATGGTAGTTATTTAAGAACCATCATTAAAAAGAAAACTATTAATGACCGTTATTAGATGAAACAATAATTGTAACTTAATTTTCATTCATGACAGTTGGTTTTATAAACAATCATGGAATATAAAAATCACAATAATGCCAATTAAATAAATAAAATAAACCAAAGTGAATTTCAAAACTCCGCCGTTTTATTCTTCACCTAAGAAAATACCTCCCAAATGCCAAATTCCTTCCATCGCTTCTTGCATCTCTCTCCAGAATGTACATTCAAGCAAAATTTACCCTTAGTCAAGATTGATTGTTGCTCCTTCGCAATCACAACCCTAGGATTGTTGCGCTGTCTGTGCAGCCGCTGAGGTGAGTCTCATCATTGATGCACCAATGTATCCTCATGTCGCTGCCTAGGTTAGCCCTATTTGTCGTCAAATTGATGCGTTATTAGCTTCTCCATTGAAAGCTCTCTATTTTCCACACACATTATTGGAGAGGAATTTGATTTATAAGCCATATTATTCTCTCTCTCTCTGTGCATCATTTTCATTTTATTACTTACAAATCTCGTTAATTTGGTTGGGCAGGTTTCATGATTTTGTAACCTAGCATTGGATGAATACAGCTACTTCTCTCAGAGATTATTGGTGTGCTTGAGATCAATATTGAATTCAATCATCTACAAGGTCTTTTAGTTCTCATATTTTGTTTTAAAAATTTTTCATTGTCATGTAATTTTATGGTGTGGCCTTTATGAAATTCATGTTTTATTCAGCTAACTATGTTGCCTTTGATTATTTAGTTCCATGACTGGCAATGGTAGATAAAGAAACCTTGAAAGGGCCATAACAATTTTTTTTTGGTTTTTTAACTTTGTTTTGATGTCATAAAAGTATTCTTTCCTACCAAACCCAATTGAGAGGATTTAATTTAATTGTTCTTTTCTTGTACTGAAGTATTGAGAGGTTTTAATTGATTGAGCTGATTTTAAGTGACATAAGTACATAACTCAGAATAAGTTGAAACTGAGTGGCACATTTTTTAAAGTTGTTAATTCTTCTGTTTTGTATTATATTCTAAAAAAATTAATTATAGCAAGAATATGTGAACTTTGTAATGGAAACAGCGTAACGGCCTCTTTGGAGCATGAAGATTAACAGAGGTGCAAGGCTTTGAATGCATAAAGAAATTTCTAGATCCCAAGTTAATCAACATTTCATCTTTTGTGTGTGTGTGTGTGCGCGCGCGCGCGCGCGTGTGTGTGTGTGATTAATTAGTGGGGGCTGGGACAAGGACAATCAAGCATATAACTAAAGTTTAAAACACTATTGTTAGTTATTCAATAGATTAATTAGTAAGCATGCTCATATACATTATATTATTATTTACAATATATTGATTAAAGAGCAAAGAACTTAGAATTAGTCTCTTTCAAAAGTGGCATTTTTACTTATTGCACCATTGATTACCCCTATTGACTAGATATGAACTCAGAAGTTCAAGCATTTAAATTTGGAAACTAATTCTTCTACTATTGTTTTGTGTGGTGCCAAGAATTGGTTTTGCTACTGATTTATAAAGAAAACAGCAATTACAAAAAAAATTTTATTGCTATCTTGCTACTATTTGTCGTTAAAACAGCATCTAAAACTTCTAGGTGCTGTGTTTAATAGCTGGACAACACACGAAATTTTTTGGGTGTTATCATGCTGCTATTTGCTGTTAAAAACAGCATTTGGAAGTGCTACTGTTTGTTGTTAAAAACAGCACATAGAACTTCCAAGTGCTATTTTTAATAGTTAGACAACACCACAAATATTTTTGGGTATTGTCATGTTGCTATTTGCTATTAAAAACAGCACCTGAAAGTTTTAGGTGTTGTTTTAACATAATTACAGTAGCTAGGCAGCATCCAGAAAATTACTCGTGTTGTTTTTTTCTTTGTTTATTTTTTTTTTGTTATTTGCTCATATGTCCACATTGATTCCCTTTTTATTTTTTGGTAACAAATAGGTTCAATTTTTGCATTGGAACATCCAAGCACATTTAATTATGAGGCAGTAACTGAAACTTCAAGCTTCAATTTATTGTTTTTATATTTACAATGGATAAGTCTTGTATTTCATTAGATAGAAGGTCACAGGATTATAGATAGTGTTAAGAACTTTATAGATTTTGAAATCTTTCACACTACAAGTCTGGATAATCTACATTGCTTTTGCTTGAAGTGTGGGAATATGAAATACTAAACTCCTTTAGAGATAGAAAATCACTTGATTATCTTTGGAATTTATTAGAGTTATACAAATTGGTTTTTACGTGGGAAAGAACTTGTTAGAGGGCCTTCTACTAGTAGAAATGCAACTATTAGAAAAGAGGTTGAATATGATCGTGTTGATATTCCTATTAAGATAGTTTAAGGGGAACACGATAATTTTGGAAGTAATCCCAACACATTCCAAAAATTGCTTGAGGATGCTGAAAAGCCATTATATCCAAGTTGCAGCAACTTCACAAACTTATCAGCTTATCATTTTTTCATATAATGAATCGTGAGCTATAGATTCAAAGTGAATAAGATTGTCATTGTATTTGGAATTTCCAATGATAAATATTTTGTATGCAGAGCACATTGGATGTTGGTTGTTATTGATTCATATGAAGGTCATTGTTATTTTTTTTATTCAACTGGCCATAATCTGCGTTAAAACTTAGGAGCTTATTAATTGGTTAGTTAAAAAATTGGGCTTTTTTCTTGTATTTCATTATATTAGTTTCTAATATATGCTTTTCAATTTTAAAATTAAGTTCAATGAGAATGTTTTGCACGGCACATGGAAAAACTTAATCGAAAGAATTGCATGTGGAAAGCAATCAAAGTAAGGAACACTAGTCTTAAATTCAAATTCATAATAGTTTTATAAAAGATTTATAATCCATTATTGCATGAATTTGTTTATTGTATGACTTAATTTTTTTACTTTTTCTTTTATAGTATCCTCGTCAACCCAAAGAAGTTGAGCATTGCGGATATTATGTGATGAAATATATGTGGGACATTATGGCTAATACTAATGTATCTATTCTAGAGGTATTGACAATTTTTTATATGACATTTATTTATTTTTCTTAACTAAATAATTTATATATTTTTCACTTTATAGTTTGTTAAGATACAAAACTACACTCAATGAGAGATTGATGAGGTCAGATGTGAGTGGGCTAGGTATACATGTCAACTTGTTGTTACATATGAAAATTAATTGATTGATAATGTAAGGTTAGGCTCTATTTTGCTCTATAACCTATCATGATTTAACTACAACTTGTAGTAAAATGATTTTGATATATTTATTTTTTTCTTTCTTTGTAAATAATGTTGTAGATAGTTAGTGGTGGTATGATTTACTTGAAAATATTGTATATGAAGACCTGATGATAATTTAGATGTGATAGCTAGATTACATGTGGGAGAGCCAATATTTTGTTGAAGAAGAAGGATTGTCAAAGTTCTTTATATTAGAGTATGAGAATTTTGTTGGTTAGCTATGGATTTTGTTAGATTCTAAAGAGCATTTGTGAGAATTTCAATGTATAACGTTGCGTTTTAAGATTTTTGTAAAGTAATATTTTGGATATTATATAGCTTGTAAGAAAGTAATTGTAAAAATATAGTAAATAGAAAATTACAATTAAAACGAGTGTTCAATAATTTTTTTAAAATATTGTAATTTTTTTTTTTAATATCAAAGATGATAGTTATATAATAACCGCTATTATTTATAATGTCATCATCCATGACTGATTATTAAAAAAATGTCATAAAAAGAAGTAAGAATATCACCTTTGTTTTACGTGAAACCGTCATTAAAAAATTACTCAATACTATATAAGATGACTAATTAGTAAAATAATCATCATTAAAAAGGCACATTTAAAGATGGTTATTAAAAAACCATCATTAAAAATTGATGGAAAAGTGAAATCAATGATCGTTGTTTAAATAGTCATTAAACTTTACCTTTTAATGACGATTTTATTCTAACAACCACCATAATAAATGTTCATTTAATTATAGTTATTTTAATAATTGTCATTAAAATGTGCATTTTAATGACTGTTTTATGCAAAAAAAACCATCATTAAAAACTCATGAAGATATGCAAATAATGATTTTTTTGGAAAATAAACGTCATTAAAATATATAGTTAATGATAGTTATTGAACTATCATAAAAAGTACATTCCTTTTAATTATTGCTGCCTAAAACCGTCATCTTATGTCGTTTAAAATCGTCATTATTAGTAGTTATTGTATTATAAAAATATGGTACAATATTTGGTATTATACTTTACAATATTTAATTTTTAGTTATAATATGTTTAGGATTGCATTGTGAAATACAAGAGTGCAACTCAAGAGGGAGGGTGAATTGGGATTCTAAAAATTATTTGATTCTAAAACAAATTATCAAGCAAATCTAAGATGAATTTAATGGAATAACAATTAAATCAATTACAATATAAAAAGATAAGGGAAGAGAGATTCAAACATGAAGATTTTTACGTGGTTCGGCCAACCTCGCCTACGTCCACACCTCCAAGCTTTCCGGGATTTCACTGCTTTTAAATGCTTACTTGACTTGAGATTATCTCAATCTCTTAACCCAAGTGTATCCCAACACTTACAATCACTCAAAACAAAAGATTACAAATTTGTTTTGCCTCTCACAATATTTAAGATTACAAAATGATGCCCAATATGTGAATAGATGAAGCAAGAATGTATTCAAAGCTCTACGAAGATTGTATTCTCAAGTATAAGCTCAATAGTTGTGTTGTGATCAACTCTTGTTTGAATTTGAATGAGCTTATTTATAGGTAGAGCTGAAAACTAGCCGTTATTGACTTTCTGCACACTGTCGAATCGTCGTTAACTAGATGTCGGATTGCCGTTTGATTGGTCAATATGACCGTTGGGCTGATTTTCAAATTATCGGATCTCCGTTATCTAGATGTCAGATCACTGTTTAGGTCCAGAGGCTAATCTTCAGTTCTGTTCAATATCGGTGAGCCGTTTATTAGATTTGTCGGATCGCCGTTTAGGTCCAGAGACTAATCTTCAATTTTGTTTGATATCGGCGAGCCGTTTATCAAAATTGTCGGATCGCCGTTTAGGTCCAGAGACTAATCTTCAGTTCTGTTTGATATCGGCGAGCCGTTTATCAAGCTTGTCGAATCGCCGTTTTCCACAGAAACTGCTGCAGTGAACTATTTTGCAAGATAACAGTTTGTCTCCAAATCTTTATAAAAATTGTTGCTGCTGTTCTTTTTTTTTTGCTACTTATATTTTTCAGTTAAAGAGGGGCTTTTTAGATATTTTAAAACGTGAAAAGATTAAAATCGAAATTCCTGGGAATAGGAGATTGGTTCTCAACCCTTTGGAAATCAATATTCCAAAACTTATTCTTAAATTCAGGTGGACTCCACGATTCTAATTCTGTTTTCCGCCTCTATTTTGCAAAGTAAATACTGTCAATAATTCCAGTTATAATCAGAGAAGTAAACACACTCTAAAAGATGGTATGATCACATTGTATTACAATGAGAAGTAATTACCAAACATGATATTATAATATTTTAATACTAGGTATTGGTTCGTTCACAAGCATACTACAACACTTTGAGAGTATATCAGTCGTCTACCGTAAGTTGACAAAAGTAATCTGTCAATCACTAATCCATTAGCTACCATTTGTAAATGTTGATGTTATAAAGGTAACATAGTCTTTTAAGATAGAAGATGGTATGATAAAAAACGACATGTCATCCTCTGTCAAAGTTTTAAAAAACAACATATTGTCCTATGATAACATTTGAAATATGACATGTCATTTTATTGGATGATGATGTCATTTCACTTATGTGAAACAACATCATTTGACCAGAACTAAAAAAAAAAAAAACAAACATGCAGAACATACACACACAATAAATCTCTTCGTCTCTTTTTCTTTTCACGCACACACACACACAACACAAAAGCAAAGCAACAGCCGATAGCATTCACGATCACTTATAGATGGCATGGTAGATGTAGGGGCAGTCCGCAATCACCTACCCAACCTGCAATCGCATTCACTGATGTACCTCGCAGCTCGCCGACCGATTCTGCTGCTCTGTGATCAATTTTTCTCCACCAAATCTTTCTCTCTTCCTTGGTCTGTGATTGTTTTTACATTCTCACTATGAAAAAGAACGTAGCCACTATAGTTTTGAAATATTGCACTTGCATCTCCAAAAAATAAAATCAATTGTACTGTAGATATCATGCTCTTGATATAATAGTTTTTATTATTTCTAGCATAAAAGGTATCTTGACTTGTAAAAGGCAGACTGCACTTCACTTATTAATGCTACTGCCTGATCTGTTATATCCATTACTACAAATCTAGCTCCCTTAATCGCTAATTAAAAAAAAAAGTAATATGTCAACTTTGTAGGAAATTTTAATTAAGTTACACAATATGAAAGGTCTTTAATGCCATATGCAATAGTCAGTCTTTTAAGAAATTTAGGGATAAAATATTTATCCTAGATACTCTTAAGTAATAACACTAAGATTGTTGATAACTTCATTTTTGGAGCAATTATGTCTTTTTACCTTAATTTGAGTTTCAAGAATAAAATCGTTATTTTATTATATTTTTGTTAACTTTTTATTATAATTTTGTTAACTTACATGACAGCTAATAGATTAGTGGTTGTCATATAAATTTTGTCAATTTAAGTTAGACGACTGATACATTTTTAAAGTATTGTAACATATTCGATAATAGAACAAATTAAAGATATACAAATGATAATTTTTCTTAATACTATAAGGAGTTTACCATGCAATGAAGAGGGCCAAACATGCCCTAAAAACAATAAATCCTATTAATTTAAAAAATTACCTCTATTATTCTACTTTCTTTCGATCAATTCCTTGAACAAACTCATCCCTCGAGACCGGGGCAAAGTACGTAATTTAGCTCCCTTCAAACACAAGATTAACTCCTAACGTGGCGCCCTCTCATTAGCTAAAACAACTCAAAAGCGCACACTACACACTCGTCCGCTCTCACAGTCGATCATCGCCCCACCTTTTTCTAATCTCTCCCCCTTCAAACTTTGGTGCGTTAAATGCACTTACGACAGACACAAACGGAGAGCCAGCGCGAGCCCCTTCGTCAAAATTCCAAAGCTACGTCGTTTTAATACGCAAAGCGGGAGAGTGTATCCACATAATTAATCGCAGATCTCGAATACCTAAAATCTAGTTATTTGATTTAACGATGGCTCAGCCTCTCGTGAAGAAAGATGACGATCGTGACGACGAAGGTACATTTCTCAATTTCATTTCTATTCTCCGATTCATTTTTTCCCTAATTAACTCCTTTTTTTAAATATTTAATCAACAAATCTTAGGTTATTTTGTTACATAAGCAAATAGGTTATAGATCTGTGTAGTAGTATGACTTGTGGATCCAGTGCTGATACTCTACGGCGTCCTTTTCCTAGTTTCGGTTTCCTTTTAGTTGATCTGATTAGTTCTCAGTTTCTTTTGCTCCCAATTGCAATGCGGATTGTTAATTGTTCGGAATTACGTTTAATTTGAGTTGATCTGACGTGGACTGTTCTGTGATTTGGATCTGGGAGCCTTTCCATTGCTTTATCACAAGTGTTTTTTTTCCCATAATTAAATTTAATCTGTATTGCCTTGTAGAAATTGCATAATTCTTATAGCTTGTAATTATTGTTTTCAACCAGCAGAGTACTCGCCATTCTTGGGAATTGAAAAGGGTGCTGTTTTGCAAGAAGCTAGAGTTTTCAATGACCCTCAGCTTGATCCCAGGAGATGCTCCCAGGTTTTCTTATTAATGCTGTTTTGTTTTGTATTTTCATTTGTGTTTATTAATGTAATAGAAATGGTTGTTTATTGAGTTTTGTTATTTGGTTTTTGTTTCCAGGTGATCACAAAGCTACTCTATTTACTTAACCAAGGAGAAACATTCACGAAGGTAATTCAAATTATTTTTGTTTAATTATTTGAACGTTAGTTACATAGTTGAAAATGTAGATCCGGGTTGTTTCTTCTAAAATATTATGCTATGATAATCCTTGTTGGATGATTTGCTTTTATGTTGGATCCGTAGATCAAATGTTATACTAAACTGATCATCTTATGTTTGTTGTCCTTTTTTCCTCGCAATGTATAGATTGAAGCCACAGAAGTTTTCTTTGCTGTGACAAAGCTTTTTCAATCAAGAGATATAGGCTTAAGGAGAATGGTGTATTTGATGATAAAGGAACTTTCTCCATCTGCTGATGAGGTTTGATGCCCTAATTGAATTTCCTTTTGCTATAATTTTTATTTGTGGTTTTGTTATTTGTGAAAGTAAACATTCTGATTGATCAATGGTCTTGTTTCAATAAAGGTTATTATTGTAACAAGCTCCCTTATGAAGGACATGACTAGCAAGACCGATATGTATCGGGCTAATGCTATTCGTGTGCTTTGTCGGATAACGGATGGAACACTTCTGACCCAGATTGAGCGGTACTTGAAACAAGCAATTGTTGACAAGAATCCAGTGGTAGCTAGTGCAGCTTTAGTCAGTGGGATCCACTTACTCCAGGTACTTATTGATTATATCTAGTAACAATGGTTTGATTTGTATGTCTAACATAACTTAGGTTTTTTTTTTTTTTTTTTGGGGGGGGGGGGGCGGGGGTGCGGATACTAATATGACTGTTGAAATTTTGACAGACAACCCCGGAAATTGTGAAAAGGTGGAGTAATGAGGTTCAGGAAGCTGTGCAATCAAGGGCAGCCTTGGTTCAGTTTCATGCATTGGCTTTGCTCCATCAGGTATGTTGAATTTCTCGTTTTAGTTCTTTTCAAACCCTCCCTTTTAGAATTTGAAGTTGGTTGTCATGTTGGAACCCCATCAATGATGTTATTTGATCGATTTGCCTGCACAAATTTCAGTGTATACTTTTTAACCAATTGCTTTCACCTTGTAGACTGTGCCTGCGTTCAACACCTCCCCTTCCTCTTCCCCTTTAACAGAAAAAAAAAATTGTAAATCTTTTTTTATTTACTAATTCTTAGTTTCCTTTGGAAGCCTTTATACTTCCTATCGGGAAATCATACATAGAAAATAATCTATTTGAAGTAAATAGCTTCTTACTAAATATCCATGCAAACGTTTGATGGATTAGTAATTTGCTTATTAAGTCAATGCATGGCAATTTTACTTAGGTTTGAGTGTTTCTCCAAATGGCTTAAAGATTGGATATGGCTGAAAAATTAGAAACATTACTAATTCTGAACTGACCCCTGCTGTGGCAATGCCGCAGAAGTATAAATCATTGTTGTTTGGGGCTCGAACGTGAAATCCTGTTTTTACACGACTACCACTGAATTGATTTGTAGAGTTCACTAGCAAAACTGAATTGAGTTAACGCATGTAACATCTGCAGATACGGCAAAATGATCGCCTAGCTGTCAGCAAGTTGGTCACCAGTTTGACAAGGGGTACTGTTCGTTCACCTCTAGCTCAATGTCTCTTGATACGTTACACTACTCAGGTATATGACTGCTGCTGCAATATATTATTTGTCATAGGGTATATATTATTGTAGTTTTCATTGTGACTTGATCGTTACACAGGTCATTCGCGAGGCTGCAACCACTCAAACTGGGGACCGCCCTTTTTATGATTTTCTTGAGAGCTGTCTGCGCCATAAGGCGGAGATGGTGATCTTTGAGGCTGCTAGGGCAATCACTGAGCTCAATGGTGTCACAAACCGGGAATTGACTCCAGCAATTACTGTTCTCCAGCTCTTTTTAAGTTCTTCTAAGCCAGTGTTAAGATTTGCTGCTGTCCGCACTCTGAACAAGGTTGCTTGATTTTTCACTGTGCTAATATTAATTTGTTAATTGTTAGTGAATTTGTCAGTTTGTTCGGGGTAACATAATTTACTTGGGAAATGTGTATGGAGCTGATTATAAATTTAACCGTCAATTAAATTACATTGGATAGAAACTTAAATCATTTTCATTTGGAATACTCAATTATTATAGCTCCTATTTTCGTTGGAAAGGAAATAATTTTCAATCTATGCTGACTACAAGGTTAAACTTTCTACAGGTGGCAATGACTCATCCAATGGCCGTCACTAACTGCAACATTGATATGGAGAGTTTAATATCCGATCAGAACAGAAGCATTGCCACACTTGCTATCACTACACTTCTGAAAACTGGAAATGAGTCAAGTGTGGACCGTCTGATGAAGCAAATAACAAATTTCATGTCAGATATTGCTGATGAGTTCAAGATTGTTGTGGTTGAAGCCATAAGATCATTATGCTTGAAGTTTCCTTTGAAGTACAGATCCCTGTAAGTAAGATGTTGATGCCTTGTTCATTTGGCAAAGCTTTAGTTTTGACTAGATGCATAACTTTTCTGGGGCATCATCTCTTTTTGTGTGTGTTCACGGGTTCTATAGATCTTCTGCAACATAGCTAGCTAAACCTGGTTAGCGCTTTATTATGTTAGGATGAACTTTTTGAGCAACATTTTGAGAGAAGAAGGTGGATTTGAATACAAAAAGGCTATCGTAGATTCAATAGTGATCCTCATCAGAGATATCCCTGATGCAAAAGAAAATGGGTTGCTTCACCTATGCGAGTTCATTGAAGATTGTGAATTTACTTACCTTTCCACTCAGGTGGCCTTTTCCTCCATCAATATGATGCATATTTTTATTGATCTCTTGTAATTTTCCTTTTTCCTCCCTTACCTAACTTCTGTTTAACTATTCTTCATTTACATATTCCCAGATTCTCCATTTTCTAGGGACCGAAGGCCCAAAAACTTCAGACCCTAGCAAGTATATCCGTTACATTTATAATCGTGTGCATCTTGAGAATGCAACTGTCCGGGCTGCTGCTGTGAGCACATTGGCAAAGTTTGGTGCTATGGTTGATGCATTGAAGGTATTATTAGCGGTTTCCCCTCCCCTTTTGTCCCTTTTCTCTAGCAACTATGATTTCTAGTTAGCTAATCAAATACTGACGTAAGTCAAAATTCCCCTACTCTTTGTGCTGCAGCCTCGTGTTTTTGTTCTGTTGAGACGATGCCTGTACGATGGTGATGACGAGGCAAGTTTGTTTTTCATAAATCTTCTTCTGATGTATAAATCTAAGTTTTCCATTGTTAGTGTGTTAGCTCTTTTTTTTGGGTAATTGAGTTTTTTTTCTGAGGATCCTATATAAAAGTTTTTCCTGTCCAATTGATTGCTTTTAAGTATGTATCTCCTGCCTTATTTGCAGGTTCGTGACAGGGCAACTTTGTATCTGAATACAGTTGGCAGTGATGGTGAAGTCATTGAAACTGATAAAGATGTGAAAGATTTTCTCTTTGGATCACTGGATATCCCACTTGCCAACATAGAGACAAGTTTGAAAAACTATGTGTGTTTCTCTGGTTCTATTATGCAGTTGTGCTATTAATTAAGTCATCATCTTATATGTTTGATGTGGATATAGGAGCCGGCAGAACAACCTTTTGATATTAATTCAGTGCCCAAGGAAGTTAAGACTCAGCCACTTGCTGAGAAGAAAGCTCCAGGTAAAAAGCCAGCTGGTCTTGGTGCTCCTCCAAGTGGCCCCCCATCTACTGTTGATGCATATGAGAAGCTGCTTTCTTCAATTCCAGAGTTTTCTGACTTCGGAAAGCTTTTCAAGGTTCTGTGATGGGATTTCCCTGTTTCTTTCATGGATCATATTTCTGCTTATGTTGTTTGCTTTTGTTCGGGATTACTAATTTTATTTTTTTTTTTGGTTTTTTCTTCCCCTGTATATCAGTCCGCAGCACCTGTAGAGCTGACTGAAGCAGAAACAGAGTATGCTGTTAATGTTGTCAAACATATTTTTGACAGGCATGTTGTGTTCCAGTATAACTGTACTAACACAATACCAGAGCAACTACTGGAAAATGTAAGCACCAATTTTTTGAAGTGGTAGTTTATCTTCTGCAGTCTTTAGTTTTTGCAGCCTCTAAAATATATTTCTATGTCTACCATCAGGTCACTGTTATTGTGGATGCTTCTGAAGCTGAGGAATTTGCTGAAGTAGCGTCAAAACCTCTGAGATCTCTTCCTTATGATTCACCCGGACAGACCTTTGTGGCATTTGAAAAACCAGAAGGAGTCCCAGCTGTTGGAAAATTTTCTAACATGTTGAGATTCATTGTTAAAGAGGTGAAAGTTCTTGCTTGGTTTGTAGTCAAGAAGGTTTCCATTATTGCTGTGCTGGATCGTAGTATTGCACCATGATTACTGTTTTTACTTCTGTAACTGCTGCTTAACTTTAGTCAATCGAATCATTTAAACACCAAGCTAAAAAGTATTGTTGGTGGTTTCACTTATCAGACATTTGACCGTTTTTACTAGGTTGATCCAACAACTGGTGACGTAGAGGATGATGGTGTTGAAGATGAATATCAGTTAGAGGACCTTGAGGTTGTTGCAGCTGATTACGTGATGAAAGTAGGGGTCTCCAATTTCAGGAATGCATGGGAAAGCATAGGCCCAGACTTTGAGCGTGTAGATGAATATGGCCTTGGCCCAAGGGAAAGTCTGGCTGAAGCTGTTAGTGCTGTCATCAGCCTTCTTGGCATGCAGCCTTGTGAGGTAAATTTAGTCATTCCTGTTATTACTTGCATAATTATTTGCCAATCATGGTAAAGTTATTCAAATTTATTACTGTTGCAAATCTGTCTAAGAAAAATATTCTTTCTCAAAATGAGGATCTTAGAAGTTTGTTTTGTCATGGTTTGTCAGAAGCACAATCCTCAAAAGTTTTCTTTTTCTAGATTACTAACAATTTCATCCTAGTCGGGGAATATTTCATTGAATTTATCTACTTTAGTCTGATGTCATTCTCCTTTTTCTTCCCCCTGTTGGTCTTCTCTAGGGCACGGAAGTTGTTGCAAACAATTCAAGGTCACATACATGTCTACTGTCTGGTGTTTTCATTGGCAACGTCAAGGTCCTAGTGCGTTTGCAGTTTGGAATTGATGGTCCAAAGGAGGTTGCAATGAAACTGGCCGTTAGATCCGAGGATGATAATGTCAGCGACATGATTCATGAGATTGTAGCTAGCGGCTGAAACTGAAAGCAATCATCATTTTTCCTTTTACCTGTACTCTGGCCTTTTTTAGTTTTTCTTGAACGAGATTAGGCAGATGGCTGCAGTAAAGACGAGCTTGTAGAAAAAACTTTTGGATTCCTGGATTGAGGGTTATTGGTGCTTTGGGAATTATTTGGGTTCCCATCGAATGATAATAATATTCTTTGTATAATGCTCTAGCCAAATTCTATTAGGAAGGAACCTTTTTTTTTTTTCCCCCTAATTTTGAAAGCTTTTAAAGCGGGATTAAGTATAGGTGCCATCAAGCCTGCTTAATTTACTTACGCCCCCATATACGCATATATGAATTTTAAGTTGTGACCTTGTTTACAGTGACGTTATTACTAAGCAGATTGAATTTTGGAATGTATTATTCTCGTGCAACAATGTCGATTTTTATTGGAAATTGAAACGTGTTTACTTAACGGTACTAATCTTCGTCATGCATGCTGATTTCTCGATGGTGTGATTCTCTGATTAATTACTGGAACATCAAACAGATGCATCCAAGCATAATGAGGAGCATATGAAATAATTGAGAGGCATTCTCTTGACATATTTGGCATCCAGTGTAGCCATATAAGAATGGGAACTAAGCGCATGCCGTGGCAAAAATGCTGGAAACTAAAATAATTAGTTTGTTAGAATGATAGGTGACAATGGACTATGACATGATTATGCGACGAAACGGATACAGTATGATTTTTTCATATCAATGTTAATGTTGATGATTAGTAGGGTAAAAGCTCGTTTCATCTCTATATTTTAATATTAGTGATTATTTAGTTCCTGTATTTCTAAAAATACCTTAAAATATTTTTATCCTTAAATTATTGACATCATTCCTGTTACTTTTTGTTTCTTTTAACTTGCTTTTACAATCATGTTTCTTCTTATGAAATTAATAAAAAAAATTAAATTATCTATTTAACCCCAAAAATAAAATAAAAACAAAAAGAATATATATTAATTTTTTGGAAAGTTTACATGTGTCCAAAAAAATTTATTGTAAAAATAATTAAATTACCTATTTTTTGGACATTAATAATAAAAAAATTAATATATTAACTCCTCAGCAGTACGTTCCAAAAAAGTAACATATATTAATTTTGTTTCTATTTTATTTTTTGAGATTAAATTGATAATTAATTTTTTTCTTTTTACTAATGTCCAAAAATAATTATTGTAAGAGGGTAATATTGTAAAAATTAAATCAAAAGTAACAAAAAATAAGAGAAAATGTGCTAATAATTTAACGTCGAGGATGTTTTGAGATATTTTTAAAAATATAGAGACTAAACGGGTACTAATCTCAAAATATAAGGACTAAATGAAATTTTACCCTTGATAAATATTAACACAATTAATAAATTAATAAATAAATTTGATGAATAATCATGCATATTTGTATTAAATCACCTCCATACGATTATACAGTTATAACACAAATATCAATTAATATGTAGTAATATTATTGAAAAATAATTTATATATACATATATAACACTATTAATTATTACATCATATTTCATATTATGTTATAAATTTATTCATGTCATATTTAGATTATGCTAGCTTATTCATTACTTTTTTTAATGATAATTTTGACATTTTGTTACTTTTTAAATTGATTTTTAATTTTTTTGGTATTAATTATGTTAAACAAATTGTGTCCGTATTTCAATTTCTGAACAAAATTAACAAATGAGCCGTATAAGTGTTTACATAAATTTGATACGACACAATTGCACGAATTATCACCACTAATTGGAACTAGCTGGTTAAGGCACAATAAATAAATAAAAAATAATGCTTTTCCACTGGAATGAATGTAGCTCTAAGAGAAAGAGAGAAAAAAAAAAACTGAGAAAGTGGAAACAAATGAATTGCTGCTTCTACTAGTTCAGATTCTCGAACAATTTTTTTTTTTTTTTTTCACCTAGTCAAACGGTCAGTATTTCACATGGAGATTACAAGAAGCCACAGCAAATGATTACAATTTCTCAAACCACATTAACTAGTTAAAAATACAAAGGAATCTATCAAGGAAGCAAGAAGCAAGAAGCAGCAAAATGACAGTAAGCCAGAACCTGAGATTTAAGAGAAGATTCACAAGCCTTTCACTCCCCAAGGACTCAGAGCACCCTCCTGTGCCCTCCAAAAGCCCAAATCTGAGAGAAGTAACAAAAATCAAATTTAACAAAGTTGGCAGCTGATTCTCACAGAGACCAAATGTGCTGAGAAACAGGGGGTTGATGACCAGGAGTAAACAGAAATTGGAAAACTATTTATAGACTTAGAGGATATCATAATGATACAATTATTAAAAATAAAATTATGTGATAACCTTGCCAGTTTTGACTGGATGACACCAGCATTATTTTGTAGAGAATCAAATTGAGTATCAACAGAAATATATTGGCATACTTTCAATTTCATAACCGTAATTAATTCCTGGATCAAAATATCCTATACACAAGTATTTAAAAAAACTTACTTCTCACATTACATGCATTAGGATAAGGAAAGTCGAGAGAAAACAAGTTTGACTAACTTGATAAATAAATAGTTCACAAGGTTAGCAAATTGACAGTTCTTTCTTCGTGCTACTAAGAATAAATGATGCTTGGTTAAGAAACACAAAGAAAGGTCTACTGAATCATCATGCGGAAGCAGCAGTAAAAATACTGATTAGTATTTCATGCTAAAAGATATTTATCCCAAAGAAACTCTGTCAAACCACACCTTTCAACATTTAAACAGCTTTGGTAAACTTTCTAGAATATGCAGAAAGAATTTTCCAAATAATTCCCAGCCCTCCAAAGAAGAGAATAATCGTGATCGGGGCCCAGGAGTAGATCTCCATAATCCCAGGAATTAACAGCAACTCATCATATTTTTGAATCACAGAAACATTTTACACTGGTTAAGATTTCTATTTGCTTTTTCTGTTTCCCAGCTAATATCTTTAGTTTCTAAAAGTGGACATGTATGATATGATTCAAATGACATATTGGTAACTGTCATGAGGCTGCAATCTTCTGTTAAAAGTCTGTTTTCTTGAAAGAAAAACTAACAAAATTCTATCTTACAAGAAATGTATTAGTTTTCGTGTGAGAAGTAGAAATCAAATCAAGAAATAACATTCTTAAATTGTTTCAAAATAAAATAGTAATATCAATTTTCTTGTTGGTGACATAGAGTAGGCTAAACAAGATTCTTCAGACAATGACATGGCATTAACACAAAAATATAGTAATGCAGACTGACCTTTAGGTTTGTATCCCAACTTCCTGTACATAAGGCACTTCCATCGGCTGACAAACCCAAACAGCTGATCCGGCCCTCATGTGAGTTCTGGAGAGATCCCAAGTTCAATACAACCTGCAAAGGAAAAGGCCAAGTGATAAGAGCCAATGCGTCCACTATGATGGCCTACCTGAAATTTTTCCAGCAAAAGTACGCATAGATAACCACATTAACAAAGAAGGAGCCAAAAAAGATTGAAATTCTGGGCTCATAAGATCAAGAAAAATTAGAAAACCAGCTCATGTGATTGAATCATTCATTTATAAACATCCTCTTGCTTCAATGGAAAAGGCTATATTTACTAGGCCTAAAACTTAATTTGATGTATTTCTTGCAAGTTGCAACACACGGTGGCCTCACTCAATACGGAGGAATAAGTGACCTCTGTATAATTTCAGTTTATAAGTTCTTCTTAAGCATCTATGACAAACAGCTTGAGTTCAACTCCCAGTTACAGCCATGCAATTCAGACTAAGGCAACGAGTGCAAAATACACCAGCATAAATTCTACCAAATAGAAACTGAAAATAATACATCTTTTACATATCAAACGGTACCAAAAAAAAATAAGGTTCAACTAAAGCATATACCTTTGCTAATAATGTGTCCCACACATAACAATCACCATTTGAATATCCGGCAAAAAGAAGCCTTCCCGATATGGAGAATGCAATGGACGTCACATGTGGGATCTCATTCTCACCATGCTGCTGATAATACACTTGGAGTTGGTGCCCAGTCCTGATATCAAATAATCTGCAAGTTCCATCGTCTGAGCCAGTTCCAAACCTATTGCCATCTGGAAAGAACTTCACAGTGTTAACATCTCCCTCATGCCCATGAAATGTGCGCACTGCTCGACTTGCAACACGAGTATCCCACAATCGGGCAGTAGAATCACAGGAACCAGACACAAACATCCTTGAGTTTGAACCACTAATTGAGACACTGAAAAGAATAACCAATGGACAACATGGTAAGTATCCGTGACTTATAGAACCCTCAATGAATAACTCCACTAGATTAAAGTCTTACAAACTTGAAAATCATTAGCCATTAAAAATCATGAGCCATCTATGTCACAAAGGTTGCTGTCAAAATTCAAGAGTCTCGAAAAAACCATAAGTGAAAAAAAAGAAGAAGAAGAAGAAAGTAATAAGGTTATACTAAGTAATCAAACAAATCTTCAAAACAACTAAGAGGTGAATGGTCATAAATCTCCAGTCCATTGACACAAGCTCCATCAAGAACCTGACTATAGCAGTTAGCTTAATAAGTTAGCAGTACACTAATGATAATGCTAAATTAATAGAAAGTCCTATTAAATTAAGATATTGAGCACATAAACAACAGAATTGAAATTTTCTGCGCTCTACATGATCAAGACTGTCAGAATTAACTGGTGCCATTATTTGAAATGTCAATTGGATAAATGGAAATTTCTTGGATTATTCAAAAAAATAAAGATAAAAGGTGCATTTAATTGCTAGACTCAAAGATATTTGATAGTACTAGACGAAGGAATAACTTCATGAACAGGGTGGGAACAAGATTAAACCTGATGGCAACTTGGGAATCATCAAACATACCTTAACACATCAGCAGTGTGCCCAGACTGAAATTCTCCTCCAAAAACAGAAGTTCTAAGGCCTGTAGTAATATCCCACAAAACACAGGTTTGGTCACCCGAACTGGTAATTAGGTGAGTGTCCTCATCGGGAACATACTGACAGCAGGACACATAACCCTTGTGCCCACTAAGCATTCTTGATACTGGTAAATTCCCGTCCTTGTCAGTAGGAGAATTCAGGTTGAAAATGGAGCAAACACTATCAAGACCACCACAGGCAACAGATTGACCAGTTGGAGAGAAGGCACAAGTCATTACCCAAGCACAAGGCAGTTTTATAGCATGAGTTTTCTGGCTTGTAAGAGCATTCCACACTATTAACCTTCCATCTTGAGATGCACTGACAATTCGATTCCTTTCAGAAGTCCAGTCCAATGAATATACCTGAGATTCAAAAAATGAAAATTTTACTTCACCCCACCATATAGAAGAAAAATACAAGTAATTGAAAACTATCCGGATATTTAGTAACTTTGTCAGCTACAGCCTCAAATTGCTCATTGGTTAACATAATTTGTCTCGACCTACCACCAATAAAGTCCATAATATATTCTGCTTAAAGAGGCTATAGAGCCCCATTCACTTAACTATCGTCATTATCTCTAAAGCTACACTTCTTTTCTCACAAATTTGTAAGTGGAAAGATTAGTAAAACAAAGGTTTCAGCAAATACAAAGCTGAATTCACTTCCATTCCTAAAGAATCATACACACCAGAACAGAAGAACCCTTTTTTTTTCATTTCTCGACTATCATTAAACTATAAGATCTGTTAAAGCTGATCACAATTGACACATCTTAATATCAACATGCAAGGAAGCTGATAAAGCATTCACCCTGAAAAGTAATCATAACAATTGCAGTATTTCCTTCTTTTCACCTACTCCTTGCTATCAAAGTACCCTCAGTTGTTCCATTCTGTTCAACCCAATAACCAAAATTGAAAACTCAACAAACACAATCAAAAGCCATTATTGCATCTCTTATCATGTCAAGCTACAAATAGTCCTTCTATTTTTAATATTTAAGTTCTGAATCCTCACCACATTTTTACTCTTTACTCTGAGAATTTCGTATCTCTACTCCATTAGTTACAAAATACATCTACTGATGATCACCTACAATTTCTTCAATTCTTATAAATTTTATTTAAATTAGTCAAAATAAAATCTAAATAAATAAAAATACACATGTGATTTTCTTTTTTGAAGGGGGAAAAAAAGAGACCTTGCCAGCGTGGCCTTGCAAGGTCCTACAACAAACTAGATCGGTCGGACCAAAGCTGACCGGAGCCCGACCCTGCGACCTCGAGTACCCAGCAACTGCCAAAGAGTAACAAATTACAAATTAAAATCAATCTCAGATCTAAAAACCACACAAAAATAACCAAAAAAAAAAAAACAACAACATGAACACGAAAACGGCACCGTCTACGTCGAGCAACTGCTGTCGCTTCTGCTTGAGCCGTTCTCTGAGACTGTTAACCGTCTCAATGGCCGCCGCGTGTCTCTCTTTCAGCTCCGAGACCGACGACGACATGTTTTATCAATCAATCGAACTTACAAGGAAAAAAAAAAAAAAAGAGTAGATAAAATTTAAATTTCTACATCACATGTTTGCTTCAACTTTAAGCTCGAAAGTATCAAGTGAGCTTCCTCCATTCGAGCCCTAGAGTGGCATGTTATTTCGTAAAATTACAAAAATAAATAAATCGAAAAAGAAAAAAAATATATTGTCTTGAGATAGAAATGTGAGAAGTTATTAAAATTAAAGTCGTTGATAATCTGGATTCGATGATTTGGAGAGAGAGAGAGAGAGAGCTGACAAAGTGTTTTAAGGTAACGTGAATGGAAGTTGATGGTGGTGATGTTACAACTTGTAAACTTGATTTTTTTTCTTTTTCTTAAATTTAATTTCTGAGAAAGATGCAAAGAGTGAGAAGGAGAGAGAAGGTTAATGTAGGGTAAGAGTGACGGGGACTTAATTTTGACTGTTGCCGCCGGTCCCACTTTTGCTTACGTGTCATACCGCTTCCATTTTGTGGCTGCTTTGCCTTTGAGAAATTATCTCTTTATTTCGTAGACGAGGATCATGACGACGTGAGCATTCCTGATATTTTTATGTTATTTGTATTTTAATGTTAATAAATAATTAAAATTTAATTATTTTTTTAATTTATTAATTACTAATTATATTAATAGAATTTATTCAGATAAAGATCAAATTATGAGAGAATTTTAATCCTTATTTTTGTTATGGATGGGAGTGTGGGACACATTTTAAAAAAATTTCCCTTAGAATATAATAATTCACTGATCTGTGAGATAATTTAATTGATTAACTTAAAATTTATAAAAAAAATTATAATCACACATCATGCATAGTATCGTTAATTTTATTTAAATTATTTTTATTCAAAATAAGTAATAGTCATTTTTTTACTAATTAAAATTATTTTATCATTATAAATTCTAAAACAATATTCTAAATTTCATCACTAATAATATGATATATCGGGTATCAGATTAATCGATTCAACGATCGAAAGAATGCACTGCATGATTCTTATTATTTTTTTCATTCACTTGATGAATAAAAATGTTGCAAACCACGACACTGGAAATAAAATTCTGTAATTACAATTTAAAACATTTAACGTTACTCTATTTTAGTTATTATCATTACAATCTGAACATCTTCAGAGAATCATGTAGTCAATAAAATCTAATCATCTAATGATGTTAAAGTCGTGATATATAATATTCTTGAAATACCATAGTTACAACCTATTTAGTATTTAGCAAAGTCATCATAAAAACAAATAAATAAACCACTTTTGATAGAAGGCAAAAGCAAAACTATTTAACTGAATAGGATTGATTGGAAACGTTGAGTGATGCGGACTTGTTGGAAGAGAAGGAGAAAGAAGGCAAAAAGCGACAAAAGGGGTTGACTGTCGACGTCTTCCGAGAAGAGCAAATCGGAAATTGCTGGACTGGACGCGTTTACATGGACACAAAATAATCCCTCGCAAGGCCAAAAGAAGCAAAAATGGAATTTGGAACAACGCTTGATGTCAGTCCCTAAACCAAAGAAAAATAATTAAAGAAGGTCAACTTGTTAACAGGTAAATAACTAATAATTTAATAGATTTAGTCTTTTTTTATTTATTTGAGGAAAAAAAAAACTGCTAGGAGAAGAAAAGACGATAGACGACAATGAGTTATTGCTTCTAGATCCTCATAATTAAGTGAACGTTAGTCCAACAATGAGTTATTGCTTCAAGATCCTCATAATTAAGTGAACATTAGTCTAACTAAACATTATTTAAAAAAACATGCTCCTAATAAATATTCAAAGACAAATCTATCTCTAATTCTTATCTTTAATAGACGAGAAATGAGATCTTAGACGCGTTCAAACTCACACTTCTAATTATACCAAATAACTCATGCATTGTTTGATTACTAATATATTCTAAGGTGTCAAGTGTATCTCAATTTAAATTGATCCAACAAATCCGACATTCCACATCAACTCCATATAGTAAGCAGGCCAAAAAGTCGTAGAGACTATTTTGTGGAAAATCTTTATCAACTAACCCATTTGAGAAGGGTGTTCGTTTACACATAAAACAAACCACTCAAGTATGAATGGAAACCGAGTCATTTGAACATAATTGCATCACATCGCAGCAATTACATCACTTGGAAAACCTCATGACAAATATATAATAAGAGAATATCTTCCACAAGTAAATGCTCCTATAGTGCATCAGCTGCACCGTTCATTGACATCTTTTTTATTTTTAATTACTGGTAATAATTTTTTCATTGTTTAAATAAATTATATATTTTTACCATGTATGTTATGAAAACGGACAAACCTATAGTACCACAATTAAATCCAACCATTGAATTTAACCCACAGTTATCACCAAAACTATATCCAATAATTACCCTTGTATATGACGATGATATAGTGATTATAAACAAGCAATTTTATTGTAACGGTGCAGCTCAAGACCCACACTTCATATGTCAAGTCAATAATAAGACAAACCAAAAGCAAATTTCATTACGAGTGGTAGATTACAAAAAGATGTGCAGCGGCACATAGGCAAAAGTCAGGCAGAGGGATTCTTATATATCAATTATCACATGCATTGTTATTGCAAAATTAGAAAGGATAATTTTTTGAGTTGGACGATTAGCACCATTTTATTAATCTCATAAAATTTTTATTATAGTATAATTATATTTAAGAATAAATATAAATAGAATTAAATTATTTATTTTTTTCTCTCTTTAATTTTATTTTGCTTGTACAATATAAATTTTTTATTATCATTAAAATAATTTGAATTTAAGGAGTAATCCTTTAAGCCAAAATAAACTTCTTGTAATAAACATAACAACTTAATTAAGATACAATATAGTGGAAAAATAAATTAAATAAATTTTTATCTCATTGCAACTAATTTTTTTAGGATTCCCAAACTAAATAATGAACCCAAAATTTATAGGTAGGATAAAATTGTATTAAACCCACGAAAAAATCATTATTTTTCAAGTATAATGTTTTTCTTACTTCTTCTTTTTTATATATATATTTTTTAGAAATTCAATAATAAAGAAAGTTTGAATAGAGGAATATAGATATTAAGGTTGAAAGAGGGAGAAAATTATTAGAAATTGAAAATTTCATAAATGAAAAGAGTGTTCATTTAGGAAAAATGGTATTTTTGTATTAAATGGAATATAATTTAAAAAAAAGGGGTTTCAATAAAATTTTAAAGGGTTGTTAATAGTTCGACTCTAATTTTTTAAATAATTCCACTGGCACGTGAGGTGTTAGAGGTATTTATGCTTATACGGCAAATTTGCTTGTATTCTCATATAGCTCCCCTTCTATGAGTCGAAAATAAATTCAAATGATTAATTATCGTAGGTGTCCAGCTGATTATTTTATTATTCAAATGATTAATAGTTGCTAGGAATAAAGGATTTTTACCAATTTACTAGCTCACCAAAATTTGTTATAGGCTGTTACTTGTTATTCATTTAGCTTAGCTTAAGTTGTGAATGTTGTATATATGTGAATTGTGCGTGTACCAGGAATTCAAACAAATGGGTTTAATTACAAATTTGCATAGAAAATTGAACGTACTATAC
Organism: Citrus mangshanensis; assembly: GCA_030449895.1. Classification (NCBI taxonomy): domain Eukaryota; kingdom Viridiplantae; phylum Streptophyta; class Magnoliopsida; order Sapindales; family Rutaceae; genus Citrus; species Citrus mangshanensis. Next base: position 4,528,806 of record JASUUJ010000069.1, read on the forward strand.
ATGTGTGAAAAACCAAATTGTACCATCGAAAAACAAAGTAAAACTCTTCTTCATAATTTATTCTTTTTAAGGATTGTGTAATTTGTGTGTTATAGTTGGTAAAATTACACATGCAATTGGGGCCATAGACACATTGATGGCATGAAATATGAAATTCTCCTAGAAACAAAATTTGCGTTAAAAACTTTGTATTAGTCCAACATTCATGCTTCCACCATAACATTGCCCATTGGCACTTGTCGAAGTGTCATGAGCCATCACTTTTTAGGGTGGGCTTAGTCATTGTCTATGGTCCACTTTGATTAATGGCCTCTTTGGGATGTTCTGATTTATGAAGTAGTCTAGGGAGATTAAAAAAATAATTCAAAATTTAAAATGATAATAGTTGGTATAGCTTTGGCATCAACAGTGAGAGAGCTAGAACAAAACATTCAACTGAATTTTCAAAGTGAAAAAGAAACAAAAGGAGGAAACAATCATATGAAGAAATTAGGTGCTCTTGACTTTACGTACCTTACTCGTTTTGGTTGTCTTTAATTAGTTATTATTGATTACCATGGGATAAGATAATTATGAGTTGAGTCAAGAAAGCCAAATTCAATGGATCAAATCTCTCAACGCCTTCAATTATGTCATTGACCACTAAACAATTATTTGCTCAACAAAGAGGGAAGAATGGGGAAAAAAATAGAATAAGATTAATGAGTGGTTGATGACCTAATCTCATATAATATAGAAAGAGTGATGATACAGTTACAAATTTTTATATAAATTTGTCATTAACTCATTAGTTGAATAAATATACAAAATAAGAAATATAAATTATGTGGATCAAGAAATATTTAATTCAATAAATTCAATCTAGCCACATCAATTTGTACAAAAAAAAATGTATAAGTGTTTCTGATTATATTATTATTCATCTAGAAATCATGTCTGCCTAATAATTCAAAACTTAATTGCAATAATCTCCTATCAAAATAATGATAATAATAATAATAATTGCAAACCCCTCTTCAAAATTACTTACAAGAAAATTGACTTGAAACATTATCATATTATCCACCATACTGGGGAGAAAAAAAAAACAAAGAGATAATAATGTTCTTAAATTTGGCAAGCTCAAGTGGCCAACCCATAAATATTTTCATTTTTTTCACAAAATAATTTTGGCCTCATATTGGAATGCTGAGTTCTGAAACGACTAGCTAAATGCAACCATTAACTTTTCATAGATGCTTATGGAATCCACATGAAGTCGTGACTCAAAAACACCTTTATTGTAGGTGCATAAGACATAGAATTTATTCATTGAAACATTAAAAAATCAGCCACACTTTTTTCCAAGACAAAGTCAAGTTCTTTTGGCTTATGATGCCAAGCCATGAAAATGGCAAATTTTGATAATGGAGGAATTTTAAAGTATATTGGAGTATGAAAAATAAAAAAAGGGTTCTTGTAAATTTTTGGAGCGTAATCTTTGACCGAGTAAAAGTTAAGTATCGGGACAGCTATGGTATTTACATTGTTTAGTGATTAGATTAGCTATGAATTATGTTATATAGGTTAGTTAGTTTGCTAGCTTAGTTATTTTGTTAACTTTACTCAGCTTGAATAAATATAATAAGTTGTACAGATTTAATAAATTTTTTTTTTTTTTGTTTTTGAGATATTTTGGCACTCTGTTAACAGCCACTTCTCGCGACTCCACTTTTCAAAATACTTTGTATCTAACAATTATAATATTGCTTTCACAGTGTAGATAATGCATAAGTTTTTGGTGTTGTTTAGTTTTAGTATCATGTGGAATATAAGTTGTGTAATATCATTAATGCACATGTGACCTCATTAAATTCAACAAAGTATGTACATTGAAGTAACGATTACGAACTGTTGTAGTATTTGAAGATATATATATGCATTTTTTTTTCCTTAGACAAGAGTTATATATACATCTTAAGTATCATAACATCGACTGCCAACAACACTACATTACAGAACATTATTGTCTCCACTACACTTTCAAAATGCCCAGATTTTTGTACCTTCTTTACAATGCACTTCACTTCCTTTGGATTAGTATCAATTATATTTATGATATAAGAATATATCACACCGGCCATATTCCCTTAAAAACAACCCCACCATTAAGGTCATCTCTTTTTGGATTCCACCAATTTTAGTTTGTTCATGCATCTTTTATAAAGCTTGCAAGGATTATCATCTAATTATGATATCTTTACTTCAACTCTCATGTGCCATCTACATATACAGTTTGAGAAACTAATCAACCTACCATTAACTCAATTTCTCCAAGTTGGCTCACATTCTTACTATATGTTTTACTTGCATGATGTACGGGCAAAAACTCATTTAATCCCTATATTTTAAGGTTAGTGTCCATTTAGTCCCTTATTTTTTAAAATATCTAAAAATATCCCTTCTGTTAAATTATTGACACCATTGCCGTTATTTTTTATTCATTTTGGCTTGTTTTTATAATATTACCCTTTTCTAATAATATTCTTTTTTTTAGACATCAATAAAAAGAAAAAATTAAATTATCAATTTAACCCCAAAAAATAGTTTAGAAACAAAAAGAATACAAAATAATTTTTGTAAAACACTCTGGTGAGGAGTTAAAATATTAGTTTTTTATTAACGTCCAAATAAAGTTAGCAATTTAATTTTTTTACAATATTATTTTTTTGGACATAGATGAGCTTCCACAAAAATTAATATATTTTTATTTTTATTGTATTTTTTTTAGGTTGAATTGGTAATTTAATTATTTTTATTAATGTCCAAAAAGAAAAGAAACATTATTGCAAGAGCATAACATTATAAAAGTAAGGCAAAAGGAGGGAAAAAAGAAGAAGAAGGTAATGATAGGGGCATCAATAGTTTAGTGACAGACACGTTTCAAGGTACTTTTAAAGTATAAGGACTAAACGGACACTTATCTCAAAGTATAAGAACTAAACAAATTTTTACCTTTTTTTGAACTTTGGGAATCCATGTATTTGTTGATGCGGTTCAGACTTTTGGTATTTGCGTTGTCAGCGTATGGCAATGGAGGGGTTTGAATGGATTAGCAAGAGTGTTGAGCAAAAACTTGCTCAATTGCAGTAATGATGGTGTTTTCCTTTGCTTGAAAATAGACGTGCAATGGTGATGGAAGCTCATGCTGGGTGATGGCAATATTTATAAGAAAAGTTGTTGCTAATGTTACCATTGATGACAACGGCAATATTGGTAATTTTGCTTCTTTTTTATTTTTTTGAACATTTCTTCTTATTATTAAGTAATGTAAAATTTTAATTTGATAGGGGTATTTTTCAGACTTTTTACTATACTTGTAAGTTAGTTACCGCCAAATTTTGGGTACGAAATGGTACTAGGCAATTAGCTTTTTTGGCTCCAAAAGGTATTTTGATCATTTTATGAGTCAACTAAAAGGTATTTTACTATACTAACTGGAGGGAAGGTATATAAACATACAAGCAAACTCACTATTTAAGTATAAATACCCCAAGGCTCAAGGAAGGAATCTAAAATTACCCAAATTAAAAATTCGGCATAGAATATATTCAAACAGTTTATTTCAACCACTAATGTTGTTTTCAATATAGGTTTACAAGTAATTTTAATAATAAATAAGAAAAAAGAGAAGAAAAGAAAGAGTTTTCCTCGATACATTTTAATCAAAGGAGGAAACCTTTACAATTAAAGCTATATATAAAATAGGAACCATTAGATTCATCACTTTTATTTCACTTAACATTCCATTATTCAACATCAACTGGGAATTCGCCCGGCCGTTTCAAGTACCCCCACTAGGATAGACACATCCATTGTAACCTACAATCACAAAAGCATTGATTCAGTAGAGCATTAAAATGCAGCACGTGGTGTACATCGACATGCATGTTAAAGCTTCTTTTTATATGCCTACTTTACTATGGACAATTTCTAATATGTATCGTTAAGGCACACGTTAATTTGATTCTTCCAAACCGATTTGTAAAAGAAGACAATAACTACAAAGCTAAAGCATAAAGGAAGCAGTTTTTGCCTATAGTTGTGGGGACACCAACTTATCAAGAGAATGCGATTACAAAAATCAAAAGCCGGTAGGCTTTTAGATACCTAATCATGCATTGTGGGGAAGCTAATGCTGTAAAGAGAATATCATTATCAACTTTAATGTGAAGCTATTATTTCCATTAAATTATTTCACAGAGACTTGTCCCCCACAAAAGAAATATTGGGTACTTTTGTTCCCACTTCTCAAAAGTATTGATTTATGCACTACTGAAGTTGCTTAAGGAGCCACAGTTTGCAGACATATGGACCAATATTAATTGATGCAGCCACCAGCTTTTTAGGAACAAACAAGTTTCACAAAAGCTGAAGAGGTAGCTGAAGTTAATAAAAGAAACAATAATGAAATTAAGCTTACTGGGATTTTGGGATGTGAGAGTTGCCGTTTTTGAGAAGTCGCAGTTCCATGGATTTTTTGCAGAAGTCTGATAGTAGAGATTCATGGCAAAAGCAGCATGTGATGCTACTGTATTTGGTTCGAAACAGGCACCTCCTGGCTGGATAGGACTGCAATCGATGCCTTGGCTGCAGGCATAGTCAAGACTTGCCTGCAGTTGTGCATCGGAGATGCCGGCCTTGGGCATACACCAACCAGCTGCTGTTGGTTTTGGTGATGGAGTCGTTGGAGTTTTTGGAGTTGATGGAGTCACTGGAGTTGGAGTCTATAGATAGGAGGAAAAAAAAGTACAAAAGAAAATGAAGAGAACATCATCATCTATAGTATAGACCATATGAAAGAAATCAAACCAAAAAAGACAACAACAATTGAGATAGAACATTTCAAATCCTCAACTTATCAATGAAGAGAATGAAGAGAACATCTAATTTCTCTAATATGAATGCGTGGTTTCCTTTATTTTAGAAGAAATTTGATCTCAAAATGAACCATTTTTTCATCTAGTCCTGTTTGGAACTGAACTTGAACTTTCAAAGATTTTTTACACGCGTATTTTATTATCACTGAAGTCTCACAAAACATGCTAAAGAAAAAGAAACTCCATTATGGTTTAAAGAGTGGCAAGGTTGATTGTGTCTCACCTGGCTACTCTTTGAAATACCAACATCATATGCTGCTGAAAGGTCTGGCTTGAAGAGCCCGAATGAACGTTCAGAGGTAGGGCCAGGCTTCAAGTCCTCATCATAGAGAGCAAAAATATATGTATCCACAGATTTTCCAGGCATCAATGGAGTTCCAGCCATTGATCTAAGGTGAGCAATCAAGTTCCCATTATAGGCCTTGGCATTCTCAACACTAGGTCCAACCTCATTCGGGTCTCCATGGTAAGGCCACCCTGTCTCTGCAACCACAATCTCGACATCCTTGAACCCCATTGCATTCAAGGCTGAATGTACAGCATCAACCTGCATACACAATCAAGCCAGTCAGCAAGTCGCAATACAATTCACATTGCCGCATCTTATCAATTTCAGAATGAACTACTGTTTCAATAATTTGTAACAGCGGCAAAGTCATTCGAATTATTGGCAAGTTTGGCCCCACAAGTAATAAAATGCAACGTTCGGTGGTCCCTAGTTCAATGTTCACAAGCAAATTTGATGACGTTTTTTACACGGTTTATTTTTTCATGTCCAATAATATTCGTTTCGTGGAAAGATTTTATCTACAATTATAATTATTGCAATGGCCAACCTGTCAGCTAGCACAATGGAGTCACATCAGCTTCATTCAAATGCCCTCGATAATTTCATGGAGTGAAAAAAAAAAAAAAAAACACAAGAATCGTCTATTGATTTAGCCAAGTGGAGATAAAAGCAGTGAGATTATCAAACACAACATAGATTTAAGAAAGTTAATTCTACCAACTACCAAATCCATATGCATTGCCAAATTATTATTGCTTCCGGGAAAGAAAATTGATATCAACAATTCAAGGAGAATGACTACATACACCGCTCATCCTCATTCCCCGTTAAAAAAAATTCCAATTTTTTTTTTTGTTAGACTTTTTTTTTTCTGACTGTAAACTAATAATTTATTATGTACAACATTATTGTACGACTTACCATGTTGGTAAAATAAACTAGAAAGTTCAAGGTATACAGAAAAAAACTAAGAATAATTTTTAATTTTATATATTAATTATTTACGATTAAATTTAGTACCAAATTTTTGCTCAACATAAAATTAATATCTAATTTTGAAAAATACTTAAATTATCCAGCAAAATTGACCAAAGTTTTATTGGAAACTGAGTAAATATACACAATGAACCTAACCTGACCTGAGCCCCACTCAAAGTAAATGTCTTTTGTTCACACTTACCACCGTCATGAAAAGTCCACGTGGATATCAGACCGAAACTCATTTTTAAAAATAAATAATATAATAATATAATATTAATTTTATCCAAAAAAGGTTAAAACATTTGTAAAAAAAGGTTACATAATTTATTTTAAAATATAAATTAAAGAGACTCCAGAAAGTCCTAGGTAAATCTTGTGGACACGTGGATAAGTTCGCGTTAGATGATGAACTTGCGCGGAAAGCTTGTCTCTACATTTTGATTAACTCTTGACTCTTGTCCGTTGACCCTCGGCCTCCGGTCAACAGGTCTTCTAATAAAATTTTTATTTACAAGAAATTAAAATTTTATTTTTTTGATTCAAGATTTTTAAAATTATTGGTGGACTGACCTGGGCGTCGAACATGTTCATGTACTTGATCCCGGTCCCGGAGTCAACTCGTCCCGCGTTGGGTTGAAACAAACAGAAGGCAAGAGTCTCGGGTCTCGGGTCGCTTTGGTAAGCGAAAAACGGGTACGGGTTGATGGTAAAAGGGGAGCCGTGGTCTTTAAGAAACTGCAAAATCCCTCTCATAGTGTCTTGGCGGATGAATGACCCGGAAGACGGCGGGTCGGATTGTGCCAACACGGACATCGCATGAACCGTTGACACCTTAATTTTCCCACTAAGTGAGGCCGCGTTAAGAGCGTTTTGCATATTTGTCATTGCCGGGAGAAGCTGACTGATTAGATTTTGGTCATTTGATATCATCACCTGTCCAAATCATACCCAATTTTTTTAAAAAATAAACAATTGAAAACGTACTAATTTTATTTTTATTTTTTTTTCTAAATTTGCAATTAGAAAACATTAATTCATAAAAAAAAAGCCTTCTTCAGCTCACATTTTTCTATGAAAATTCTCTTTCTTGTTCCAGGTATAAATAGAAAACTTTATCCTACAATTAAACTTATTCCACTCTGACATATTTAGATATGCTACAAAGATAAAAAAAAGCTTTATAAATTTAACCAAAGAAATAAAGTAATAATAATAATTGAAAAATGAAAAAAATAAGAATAAAATAAATAACTTCTAATTGACCTCATTCCCAACGGTGATGAGAATGATTTTGCTGGCGGGGTAAAAAGGCAACACGTTTGAGTTGATCCACTGAGTAGCGGCGTTGGGATCAGAAGCGAGAGCCGGAATATCTCCACTGGAAGCGCCAATTACAATACCGACCCCAGTGTTTGCTAGTGCTTTGATGATGGCCGGATCTGCACCGTAGAGCCTCAATTTCTGTATAGAAGTCGATTGCAGAAGCTTCGCTGTAGCCGCCGGCGGGGGCAGGTTATCCGCTACTTGGCCGTAGTTCACTCCGATGAATGACTGCGAACCTGCAGAAGAATTAAAAAACAAAAAAATTAAGCAAATTAAGTGTCAAACGAAAGAATTTTTGCTTCTCATATCTAAGTTTAGCTGTTTTCAAAAATTAAAAAACCGACGCGAATTCACACGTAATTTGACTGTTGAGTCTGTTGGATTTTATACAAAAAGATGATGACAAAGACTGTAACTTACTTGAGAAGTGAAGAACTTGAAAAAGGAGGAGAGAGACGAAGAGGAAGAGTGAGGAGTTGGAGTTGGCCATGGACAGAGAGAAATAGATGGAGAAGAAAGTGAAATTTGTTGTGATGTGTTCCTTGTGGCCTTGATTGGGAGAGCTATAGCTTCTTAAAATGATGTTGAGTCGTTAATTATATATATAATTTTTTTTTTTTGAAAAGCGTTAATTATATTTTTAATTTTACCGAGAGAGGGGTCAAGGGGAGTTGATGAGGAGAAAGGGATGCAACTTGCTACGAGACTGTAACGGCTAAAGTTTTGAATGGCAAACTGGCAGTTTCTGATTAAATTTCAAGATGCTCTCGCGGAATGGGCCCCGCCGTGTCGTTTACATTTCCACGTTCGGTATATTTTTGTGAATTGGAGGGTTAAAAATGTCATTAAATTTCTTCCAAAGAATTTTTTATGATGGCGTGGAAGGTAGGTGTGCCCTGCGTGAAGGTTATGCCTTCAGTAAAATCACCCGACAAAATTAATATTTTCAAGACTATTTTGTTTAGTATAATAAATAAGTCAGATACTAATTACTTAGTTGATAAGATTTCAAGTTGAGAAGACGATTCAGTATTTCAGTCTCAATTAACACAAGTTTTAAATACATAACTCATCTTATATTATCAAATGTACAATCCATTCGACGTTCCATTCCGGGAAGACCACGCAACCAGAGCATTATACCAATTTTGCATATCCACATCAATCTTTATTATAATAATACTAAAAAGTTCCGAAGAGAAAAAGAAGGGGATAGGCGGCGGGTTCCTATTGGGCCAGAAGTTACCGACTGTAGAAGCTAAGCCAAAGAGCTCCCATTGGAGAGTCGATCCCGGCCACCACCTAGCCCAGTGTGGATTTACAAGAACAGATGGCCGCACTCGCGCTCGTCAAAAAGTGGTAATATTTCACCGGCATCATTAGAGTTCGGTAATTCCACTATAACATAAAGTATTAATAACAGACTTTATTGAAACAGAAAGCACCAATGAGAGGGCTTTCTTGTCTTCGCATGTTACATGTGTTAACTTAAGTTGCAAGTAAACACGTACAAGGTACAACTTTTACGCGTGCAAAGTCGCCAACCACCAAAATTTAAAACGGGCCATTAATTTGTAAAGAATTTTGTTCAGAGTCGCGTAACACACTCGCCTACAAGTCTCTCTCTCTCTCTCCGATCGTGACATGCGTATAATAACGCAACAGATAATTACAATTACTCTGTCTGAGAATACAAATTATTTGATACCTTAAGAATTACCAACTATGAATTACTTGCAAGAGGTAAGACCGTTTCTCTAGTGATGATCGATCACAGCCTATCTTCTTATTTAATTATTGTTTTTAACGACGACAAATCAATGGACCACAGCTTTTCTATTTCGGTTTTTATCCAGACATCAAAGGCTAGAGAGAAACCCACAGTGAACTGCAAAAATTGTTAGAGACATAGGGCACCGATCACATTGCCATGATGATGTGAGCCCCCACCACCATGTGGCCATCTCATCTCCGGCCAAAATGCATAGCATAATGTACAACATTGTCGTCATTAACCCATCGATTGCACCCCATGGCCAAACATTATCATAGGCTACATACTACATGTCAAGCTCAAGCACAGAAAGACTTGAGAACCACTGCATTTGCACGTGCATTTTCTAGTTCTGGTATTACCCTTGTATTGAAGGGCATCCAAAGTTCAAATCCATCTTCAAGTAACAACTATGTTTCCGAAACAACAAGATCTAAAAGTGCAGAGGAGAGTAGAGAGTACAATATCAATATAACTTTTAGAAACTATGCAAACAAATACATAAGAGGTACAAGTTCTCATTACAACACAATCGCCAGAAGATAAAAAAAAACCTTAAAAGACATGTCTAAAAGCAAACAAATCAAAATTCTTGAAGAAAATGCCAATAGTTTGGGAAACCAAAGGACACAAGTGATGGATGATGACCGTGTCCTGATTATATAGACAGCAAATAAATCAAGGGCAAGAAAAAATAGAAGCCACCCTCAAACCATCCAAGGAAATTAATGAAATAAAAGAAGTTGATCCTATATTGACAGCTAAAAGTGTCTATTTCACCCTCCAGAGTGGGAGACTGGAGTTGTTTCAAAATGGCCATCCTTGTATGTGTGAACAAATTGTTGTGGCAAAGCATGCTCCGCCTACAATGAAACAGATGGTAAGGATAAAGCCAAGGAAGCCAAAATTTTATTACATTCTGGTTTGTTAGTCTGAAAACATAATTCAAGTAGACTCATTTTAAAGCAGATGCTGAAAAAGCAATGCTGATAATGAATCTCCATAAAACAATGTAGAAATATTAATGCCAATTCATGACTCAGTAAATATCTAGACCCACAGTTTCCGGCTATTAGAAATAACTTTCCATACAGTTCCAGCCAACAATCCACGTGTGATTCTAGAGTAAATTACCCAAATATGTGATATGATGAGCATTAACTGATTTCAGAAACATTTAGAAGACCTTAAAGCATTGTAAAGGTTAACTGTTAACTATCCATAATAACCAAACAAGTTCCTGCTTCCCCCTATTCGGATTTTAGGGTAACAAAAATATAAAGTGGAACATAAGCGCATAATGGCAAGGCCAAATGTTCTATAACACCCCCTAGAATTATATTTTAAAAGAACTTTCACATTACAGGAAACACTAATTAAGGTGCCAAAAAGAGTAAGGACATCAGTTCTGACGCCAAAGTTTTTCAGTGGCTGCAGACCAACATATGCAATTCTAATCAAGGTCGTTCCATATTTTTCCAACTGACATCATTATACACTGAGATAACAAGCCAATTTGACCAAATGTTAAGTAACTTACAAATTAATAGCACATACAAATGTTATATTATCATATGCACAAGGAAAATGGAGAAAAATTATAATTAAAGACACTTTCAGGAGCAGACAAGTAAAATAACAGAATAGTAACACCAAAACATACCCAATCACTGTCAGGCCCAGCACCAGGTACCAACACATTGATTTCGCTAGACTTGGCTGTTGTTATAGATGCCCCCAAAGAATCTTGGCTCAAATATAACTGGCAACCTCCTGTGTTGTCCACTGAAATAGTTGGAGCTGAACCCTACAAGAGCAACAATAAGTGGACATACATTACAACACATTTAATATATTTTAAATGCACGACCATTACCGCTATATTAAAGGTAATACAAGAAACTAAGAGAAACTCAACAGAGTCCAAATTCAATTTAACATCAGAAAAAATTTTAAAGCATAATACAATTAGACCAAGGGTTAAATAAAATAGATACCTGACATTGGGCCTCAACACCATTGCAATTTACAATCTCAAAAGCAGCCACGACATCCTATTCATCCATGCCAAGAACATCAACTCGGTATAAAGCATTTTATAACTCATGCTCCCATAACAAGAAATATAAAGGTTATCTCTTTCTAAAATATTGCAAACTAACCTTAAAAACAACTCCCATCTTCGTGCATTTGTCAATTGTAATATTGTTCACTTTCCCTGCACAATTTGGAATAATATAAATTGCTCATAGCTTTGAATGGGAATCCAAACAATAAAAACTTGAGAACTCTTGGCAGGATAAGTAAACAACCATACAACATACAAGTGAATTTCCTTTTTTAAAGCATGCACACTCATGAGGCTCAAACCCATGAACTGAGTCCTAGGGAGCCAGCTCCTTACCAGTAGAGTTAGACCTTGGCCTCAAACATGTAAGTAAATTAACAGATGAAAAATCCAAATTAAGAAAAAAAGAAAAGGCAGATTGATCAACAATAATAACCTTGAATCTGCAAAACAGAATCTTTGCATCCAAACACATATACAGATTGTTTTGCATCACAATCATCAATAACTAAGTTCTTTCTTCCAATTTGATTCTCAACAACCCACCTGCAAGGAAATAATAGAGAAGCATCAAATAAATAAGACTATTGCATCAAATCCATCCTTTAAAAGCAAACCAGAGATATACATCATGGTATACTTACTTGCGACCCATTTGAAGCTCTAATTTGGGAGGTCCTGCTTTGGAAAAAGAAGGTGAACTAGTACGACTTTCCTTTTCACCAGCAGCAACAACACCACTTCTGTCTGCACGGTTTTTGGTCTTCATATCAGCCGTGACCTTTCTTAAACCTAGAAAGCAATCAAGTTAAATTATTTAGCTGTTCAAAGTTCCGTGCTCAATATTTAACAGAAAGGCGAGATGAGAGAAAATTACCAGCTGTAACGGGCTTCGAACTAATTTCTTGAAAAACAGCAGCCATTCCTTCTTTTGGGTGTGATGAAGATGCCTGAGAAGATTCAGAACTGAAGAGAGAAGAAGGTGGAGGGGGTGGAGGGGCAGGGGCACCTGGTTTATGAGCAGGGGCAGTTGGTGAAGGAGCTTTAGCTGGAGCAGATGTCACTGTTTTACCAGTAGCACTCCACACTGGGCCCAAAGGATAATGACTCTTAACATAATCCCTCAAACCAGGTAAATACAACTCCTTGAGAGCTCTGGCCCACTCAACATGATTGGGGTCTTTGCTTCTGTACTCAACAAGAATCTGAATATCATGACACCAAATGTCAACAATAAAGTTTTTGCTAATGAAAACACTGAATAAATCTCAGCATGATTGGGCTCCCAGATTATCAAAAAATTGAATTGAGAAAATTAGTGCATGCTAATTTTTCCTTTATTTTCACTTGTTTAGAAAATGAATTAAGCACGAGTAAAAGTTTGGCTCATGGAAACATCACATAAAAATACTTCATCATGATCACCGTGAGATATATTTGCAAAGCAAGATTCATAGATGGGCATCCTTTTTATGATGCCAATACAGTTGTCCTTGCTTGCATACTCTACCACAAAACAATAGAAATCATGAATGCCAACAGACAGCTCTAAAATGTCAACTGCTGGCTCTTACATATACAAATAGTACCTTATTGCTGTAAAATTCAGCCATTTGCCAACTTTCTTCCACGTGTGCAATAGGCATGCTCATACCTTAAAACAAGAAACACCGCCAAAATTGAAAGTGAAGAAAATAACAGACTCACTACTAAAACATTATAATTACAGGACATTTCTCTTACCACAGTCTTTGCCCGTATATGCAATCCAAGCTAAAGCTGTGAGACTGTCAGCAGCAGACTTCAAGTGGTTGAAGAAATCAGATCGCCTCCCTTCTGTCAGAGCATTCGCTTTCATAATCACTTCATTCAATGGTTTGAGAAATTCAGCCAAACCCGCAAGGTCAGGTTTCTGTAACATAAGAACAGATTCCACACAACACCAAACCAATTCAATTCACAGGAAATGGATTTATGAAGTAGAATCAAACACCAAATGCTTAAACCCAGTTCTCAATTCAGTCTTCTCCTTTATTCTTAATCAAATCCTCAGAAATTACTCAGAGAACTAATAACAATAAATTTCAAAAAGTCTTGTCCCCATAAAGAGACAATATCACCAACTTGTCTTTACACATTGGAAATTTTTTTTTTTTTTCAATTGCATTTTCACCATCAATTTTGCAATGCATTGACCACTCTCTTTAGCACTCCCCTGGCAATAATTAGCAATTGCTTTACATTATCAAGACAATTTTCCCTAGATCAAATGCAATTCAAGTTAATCCACACTAACCATGTCAGATACAAACCTATTATCTAAATCATATTCTCAAACAGCTCAATAAGCATATCTTGAGTCGGTATGGAAATGGGATCTCCAATAGTAGGAGACAAGAGATTCATATGAGAAAACATAAGTAAACGAGCCTCTGCTTGAGCCTCTAAAGATAAGGGTACATGAACAGCCATTTGATCCCCATCAAAGTCTGCGTTGAATCCCTTACACATTCGAATATCAGTAAATGAAATGAAATGCATCAATACCCTTTTAATTGAATCCACATTCTAATATTCAATAAGGAGAAATAAACAAAATGAAATTAATACACATCTATTCGAATCACAAGTTCACAACTGCAAGCATTCATAAACAAACAAATAAAAACATATCCAAACGACGTCCTATCATCCAATCCAACATTCTTCTATTCATTTCACATAATTAATTTCACAAATCACCAACCTGGGTTTGTTTGACTTTAACTAGAAGCTCCTTCTGTGCACTGAAAGCTTGCTCAACAATCTTCGTCGCGTCCAGCACTTGTCCTCCGATTTTCTCAGCAGCAGCCGAAACCCTACCCAAATACTGCGACATCAGATCATGATAAGCCTTGATAGACGGATCCGACGCCGCTTCAGCTCCATCGTCGAAACTCTCCACACCACTGCCTCCGCGAACCGATATCGCCTCCAGCCGGGACACCGCGGCCTCCAGCCGCTGTATCAGCTTCTCGTCCATAGCTATAAAGCCCAAAGCTTGACTCTCTCACTCTATATTACAAACAGATCTGGTGATGCGTGTGTTAGTGGTTACCAGTGTTTATGTCGAGCTTTGAGAATTTTTTTTCCCCCAACTTTTAATTTTACGCCGAAAGTGCAAGAGATGAGTGGATTTTCGGTTAGTGCTGTTTGGCGCGGGCTTTGGTAAAGAGACGGTGAGTTCAAGCGAATATTAAGTGACGCGTGTCGCATAGAGATGAGATATCGGCGGTTCTTGCGCTGTGAAACACCTGTTAACTGATTAGAAGAGTGAATGAAGGGGGATTTAAAGAATGTGTAGGGTAGGGTCCACGAAGTAGGGTGCACGTGAACCGTTGATTCTACTTGGCCTTGTCTCAGTCGCACGATCAGCATACTCTTCCAATTAGATAAGCATCGATTTGAAAGGCATAAAGTTATATTCATTTTGGGGGGAAAAAAAATGTTCACATAAAATCAAAAAGACTATCAATTTACGCTTTATGGTCAACTGGGGATTATTACGACTTATACAACAATTCGTTAACTAGTATGTCGATGAAATAATCAATTTGCACAAACAAACAGCCAAGTGTTAGTTAAAATTTTTTTTATATATTGTTGATTTTCGATCTAATGTTTGTTCAATCCCTTTCGGATTTCATAATTTCATAACTTCCATTCCCTTCTATTAATTGAAATGAGACATGTCTCATTAATACTTGGTTCCTACTACCATTGGTCACAAAAGTACAATTTTATTATGTTCTAATACAATACAAAATCATTAAACCTTTATCAATCAACGCCTAAAGTAAATATAGCACATTAAAAAGTTGGTTTCGTATTACAAATAATTAATATACTTATTAAGAGAGTCTATGTGCGGCATGAGTTGGACCCTATGCAATAATCCTTAAATGAAATTATTGCGTATCCTAGATGCCTAATTAAATTAACTAACCATTGAGCTTTAAAATTCATTCTCAAATCTCAACTATATGAATCAAAGCACAATTCACAATCATGTCACTTCCAACACGCCTTTTGACACACATGAACTAAAAAAATTAAAGCAATCATGGAGGTGTGGTGACCCGGCTATGATACGGGTACTAGAAGGACATTGGAGGGCTTGTTTGTCGTGCCGCATAAAGCGGGTCTGAATTGTATTTTAAAACCTGACCCTTGTTTGGCGCACAAACCAAATAATACCTGGTCTGGTTAAACAGTAATGCTACTCCTTTTAAATTTCTTATCTCAAAAAATTATCTCAAATGATGTGTCATTAATTGAGTGATTGATAATTATTTACAATATCCAAGTGAATTAATTGTATTATCTCACTAACTAATTGATAAATCCCACATTATTTGAGATAATTTTTTAAAATAAAAAATTTAAAATGTGTAGCACTATTGCTGATTAAATTCACCATACCAATCTTTTATAACACTTGACCCCCCACCCACCCCAGGGTTTAAGCCGGTCTCCTCAAATTTTAGCTTAAATATTGTTTTATATTTGTTTTTGTGATATTTTATTTAAGTTAATTTATTTTTATTAATTAAAACATTTAAATTTCACCGATAACAACATTTGACAATAGTTTTTCCCGTTAACCACCATGTGCTTCCACCGATCATTGGTCATCGGAGTCCGTTGAACTTGAATCTAGTACTATTACAGTCCTCATCACAGCCTCTACGCAATGCTGCCAACATCACCGGAATCGGATTCCGTTTGCCGTAAATACGCAGTCAAAATTTTAAATCTCAAAACTTTAATTGTATATTTATAGCGAATAGAAGCTCCTTTACCAGAGATATTAGTACCGTTGTGCAGAGCTCGAGATTAAAATTTCAACACTATTAGTTCTGATGTCAATGGATAGTAATTGTAAATTGCCAGTGGTGGTCAGCAGTGGCCAGCGGTGGTTGTTTTATTTTTAAATTCATAAATCAAAATAATCTTAATTTAACATAAAATTATAATATAAAAATAGGGCAAAATTATGTTCATGGTATCTTTTTTTCAATAGTTACATTAATTTGGATTTAATGGCTGAAAGTAATTGTGGTATGGTACCACAGTTGCAACATAATTAGACCCTATAAAAATATTTATTTACATAATACAGTGCATACAACACTAAATATAGTATTATATTAAATTTATTATACTCTAACACAACACATTACAATCCAATTCAATCTAGTACGGTACGGTGCCGCGCACCAAACACACCCGTAAGGCACAAAACCACACAAAACATAAATGCAGAGAGAGATCAACTGTTGCCCGCTGGGTCTCTGGGTTGCTGTAATGGCAGGGAATAGACATTACAACAAACATTTGATCCCTGTCATCAAAATTTCTGTAAAAATAATGCAGGAATATTTCAAGTTCAGTGAAAGCAACACAATACTGCCTTGTATGATAACTATCTATAATTGTATTGTTTGGTGACCGAATTTTGAAGTGTTTCCTTAGCTTCAAAACTGAGCTAACAGTGTTCTACAGTAAAATATAGTAGGAGTGAATCAAATGAAAAAAGAAATGACTACACTGCTTTGCTTTTACTTTATCTGTAATCCAAAGAAATTGGAGACTTACAGAAAACTCTTGAACAATACTCAGTGTCAAGGAATAATCTGACAAAATATTGCGATATTAAAATATTAAAGTAGTACATATTTACAAGGCTCGTTTAGATGGAAGATAAATGCTGCAATATATCGACAAAAGGCATTAAAAAACCAAAAAAGAAATGAAAGTGAAGCAATATATGCACATCCAAAGCTTAAAATGACAAACAATTATCTCCATCTTGATCTCTCTACATTTCCACCCGCAGCATGCTTGGTTGAATATGGAACTTTGTCAGGCACAGCTTCGTTCAAGGTATGAGGTTCTTTCTCTTGATGTGGTCGGTGTTCCTGCAGAAGACAAAACAAATAAACAAATGAGTTACTATCCTGAAAGGGGAAATAAATAATAACAGTAGACTAATTGGAATAATACGAGCAATGAATGACAACTAGCTGGGCTTGTCATTTCAGTCGAAACTGACTTCTCAACAAGTGTGATGAGAACTGATGCATAAGAGTGTGATAGCATGACTTACAGAACGAAAAGGAAAGTCATCTGCCTCAAGCATATGAACAATCTGCCCCATCTTTGGTCGCTTATGTGCATCCATATCTATACAACGAAGACAAACCAGCAATGCCCTTTTTAATGCTCTTGGAGATGGCTGAACTTCAATTAAAGGATCCACAAGCTCTTCTCCACGGCGGCTCGCTACCATTCCTTTAAACCAGTCAACCATGTTCATCTGAAATACATAAGATGAGACAGAGTTAAGATGAAGCCAGTGTTTAAAAGTCGATACTGGTGCGGTATGTCAGGTTCTTCACCTCTCCAGCTGGTCTTGAATAATCAATTGGGCTCCTTCCTGTAATAATTTCCATGAGTAGAACTCCAAAGCTATACACATCACTTCCCTCATTGAGCATGCCAGTGCTTGCATACTCAGGAGAGACATATCTGCAGCCAAATAACAACAAATAACTAAATAACTCATTCATTTCAGTTTGACTGATTTATTGTTAAAAAATGACATAGGAGTGGAAGAAAGAACAAACCCAAATGTTCCCATCACACGTGTCGTCACATAGCTTGCCTCGGATCCTAAGAGCTTGGCCAATCCAAAGTCTGATACTTTTGGGTTCCATTTTCTATCCAGAAGAATGTTGCTTGACTTCACATCACGGTGTACAACTTTGGGTTCTAAACCTTCATGCAAATATGCTAGCCTGTAAGAGAAATAACCATTAACAGTTATCAAACACTATGAAGAAGATTAGAGCAAACTAGGGACTTCAAACTTGTAAGTGATCCCTATAAGCAGCTTCAGATGATAAGGTGATTACCATATTGTACACATACTTCAAAAACATAAACAGTACGTACAATTTGACAAAACAACTGCTAGTTACAAGGCCTAAAACATCAAAACCTTTGGCTTTAGCCATTGCTTTCGAAATTAGAATTGACCAAAGGATAGACACAAGATTATCAGTTTGCCCATGCACTATTTAGCACTAAAACGGTCAACCACATATAGATTCAAGATTGGTTAAGAATCAGCAACGAAATGAAGACTAGAAAACTCACCCTTTTGCAGTCCCAATGGCAATCTTCATCCGAATATCCCATGTCAGAGGGCTCACTGATCCTACATCACCATGCAACCATTGCTCCAGATTGCCATTGTCGACATATTCGTACACAAGCATCCTAAATAACCAGTAAAAATTGCCAAAAATTTTTTTTGAGAATTTTCTTTCTATTTTCAGTTAACCATTTGATTTTAAAATAAGTGGTACAGGAAAATAAATGTACCTTTGAGCACCATCTGCACAATACCCAATTAGACCCACCAAGTTCTTATGCCTGACTTTACCAATGGCTTCAACTTCCACCTTGAACTCCTTCTCCGCCTGCCCTCTACAAAGAAGAAGACCACAGCGTATATAAGCTTTAATCCGGGAACATACTTCACTTACTACAATTCCTATAGATAGCACTTCATATGCTCAATTCTAACAGAAGATAAAACTAATATTGAAAATTGAAAACAGTGACGAAATTGCTCCTGTGAATTTCCTAGAGCAAATCACAGGCCTTTGCTAGTATTCATGTTTTTTTTGCTGTCCTAGGTGCCGGGGCTGGTGCTGGTGGACAAGTAACAGTACTTAAAACTATAAAATTTCAGACACTATACATGAATCCAATGACATTAATTCCTAATAAATAAATAAACAAACAAAAAGAAAGAAAAGGAAGAAAAATAAAGTTAAAGGAAGTAAAAAATCATAGCTACTATTAAAGAAGAACAACAAAAGTCAATTAAAGAACAAAGTAACCATTTACTTTTCCTAGTACTTCGCTACAAAGTGAATCCATCATACCGACAGATATCACCAAACATGTCCCCAGATCGACAATTCATCAGCAATTTCATCATGGTACAAATTAATAAACAAACAAATAAATAAATTATATTAAAAAAACCCAAAAAAAAACAAAAACAAGACACAATCTGAAATCTAAACTTGATACTCGCCGGAAAACTCGGATCTGACAGCCATAAAATATTACACATTCTACCTACTACTATCGCTCTGTTTTGACCAAAAATGTTAAGACACAAAACTCTTAAAAAAAATTTCTCGGGAACTATTTTCCTTGGAAACAAACAAAATTTTAAATTAACATCTAACATTTAACATTTAACGTACTTGTTGTTAAGAAGATTCTTGACGGCAACAACAGACCCATCTTGCAAGACACCTCTATAGACAATACCATAGCCACCTTCACCGATCACATTCTCCCCCGCGAATCCACGTGTCGCGATCTCGAGCTCCCCGAGACTGTACCACCGGCCCCACCCCATGTCCACCGCCACGTCACTACTCTTACCCGACACGTCATCGCTCTCTTCTTGTTCTTCTTCTTCACTCTTCTTCTTCTTATTACCCACCTCAACGTTAACAACATTAACGATCTCACCTTCTTTCCCAATTTTACCCACTTGCTTTTGACAATTTTCGTTCCGACCCAGATCCTTTATCTCCACGATCTCTTTGGAAACCAATGGGATTAAACCCGAGCTGTGTTTCACGCGCATTTTTCGCTTTCGTGAGTTCTTGGTGACGCAGAAGCATAAGCAGATGGATAAAGAAACTAAAGCAACGCATGTGAGGATAATTGCTACGAGAACGTAGAGTTTGAGATTGAGAAACTGTGTTTTTGAGTTCATTTTCTGTGGGAAAGTGTTGCCGCTGTTGCTGCTGCCGGAAACTGACATGGTTTCCGGCGAGGTGAAATCTTCTCGGGAATGTGAGAGAAATGTTGTGTTTGGTTGATGGGAAAATTTTATGAAGACTTTTTAGAGAGAGCTTTGCTTTGGTGGTCTTAAGAAAGAACAAAGAGAGAAAAGAGGTTACAACCCACAACGGATACAAGAAAAAAGGCAAAAGCGAAAGAGGGAAGAAGGCAAATGAAAGGGATGAGTTTGAAATAATTTCGGGTTGGGATTTATTTATTATTACTTAAATGCCACTACGCTTGGCTGTCCATTTTCTTTTAATTAGTTGAAAATGGAGGTCAATGATGTTGTGGTGTTAAAATATGGGAAATTTATAAAAATGGCCATAAAATTTTTGTGTTTTTTAATTTTAACTCTCCAAAATTTTTTCTATTATAATTAGCCAAACACTCTATTTTTGGACTAGATTACCCTCATCACTTTCATCAAATTTATAAAGGCATGTCACTTTTTCAATTCCAGCACAACTAAATACGGATCTTCCTCAACAACTTAACAAACATTTATTACTCTCAACAAACTTCATCACTCTCAATAATCAATTGCATAACTGAAGATATAATCATCAATGAGAGAGCTTCTTAAAATTAGTTTATTCTCTTACACAATATAAACCTTTAATCTATTAATTTTATCAACTAAGTTGGAAATTAAAGTGGGTTTTGTTGTAAATGTCTGCGTTTATGTGAGATATGCACATGTCCCACTTGCCTGTCTCACTTATTCTTAACTTCATTTTTTGCTCGATTTTTCTGTGTTTTCAATGATTTTTCTTCATTTCTCAACTCAAATTAAGTATGTTAATAAATCACATTATTTTATGAATGAAAAATAACAATATTTACAACAAAATCCACTTTAATTTCGAACTTAGTTGATAAAATCAATAGATTAAAGGTTTACATTGTGTAAGAGAATAAACTAATTTTAAGAAGCTCTTCCATTGATGATTATATATTTAATTATGCAATTGATTATCGAGAGTGATAAAGTTTGTTGAGAGTGATGAATGTTTGTTAAGTTGTTGAGAAAAATTCGTATTTAGTTGTGCTGGAATTAAAAAAGTGGCATGCCTTTGTAAATTTGATGAAAGTGATGAGGGTAATTTAGTTCAAAAATAAGGTGTTTGGTTAGTTATGATAGAAAAAATTTTGAGGGGTTAAAATTAAAAAATACAAAAATTTTATGGCCATTTTTACAAATTTCCCTTAAAATATCATCTTGGAGAAGACCCATATGACAATTTGCTTTATTATGTGAGTACATTTCTGTTCATGACAAAGAATGATATTTTTAATTTATTTTCTGAAAGTGTAAAAAATTATCAATTTATTTTTATTTTTGTTTGTAAGGTGGGGACAAATGGGAGGTGCATTCATAATTTTTCTTTCTTAATAGTAAGTGAGGATAAATTAATATTTTCATATTTTTTGAGATTAAATTAAAGTTCTTTTTAAATACGAAGTAAATTAAAGTTTATCCTCATGTGAATAATAATATATAACTTTTTTTTCTATCGTAATCTCTTATTCTCCTCTCATAATTAGGTAATAGTTGATTTAAGCTAATTAGTACAAATTTATAATTATATATATATATATATATATATCAATAAAAGTGTATACCTCTTAATATAAAAATATTAATGATAAAAAAAGGATGCGATTGGAGTTCATTAACCTCCCAAAAATAATTCAAACTCTCAACATAAGAAAATCATTGTGATTTAAGAAAATGGTAATCACTTTGTCACTAAGTTCCTTAATTTTGGAACAAAGATTTAAGATCTTGATCGGTAAAGCATTAAGCGTTTGATGAGACAAATATTTGAGGGGGCTAATTTTTACTAATTTTACAAGCTTCAACAACCTTAAAAAATTATGGGACGTGGCCAAATAGCTCTTTACTTAGGGATCAATTTATCTAAATAAATGTCACTTAGATTTGAACAACTTCATGTCATTTGTCTTAACCAGGTTGAACGTGAATATCTAATGTAACATGCCACCTAATAATCTGTCGAGTAAAAAATTCTTGCTTAAACGGCATTTAATTTTTTTTATATAAGATTTTCCCCATTCACTTTTGTATATATGGAACAATAAACATTTTCATAGGGTGGTACAAATCTCCCAATACAGAAACTGAAAATTATGGCTCTTCTACGATCTGTCTTAAACGATATGTAGGTATGTGAATTGCATCACACTCAAAATGATGGATATTTAATTTTTAGTTGTACATATAACAACTTGACCCTATTGTTATTATGTTATTGTCGCTCCATTGAATTTATCTTTTACTCTTCATTGATAATAATTAATAAATCACCTTGTTAATAATATTTCAATGGGGTAGAAATTTTTTTGAAATTTATCTTGTATTTAAGAGGAAACGACATGGCGTCATGAATTAAGCAATGACGATGTTAAATTAATATAGTATGAAGCGTATTAAGCAACTTTATAGACTTAATACCTTTATCTAAATACAATAGTTAATATAATGAAAAAAAATTATTGTTATTCATCGTGTCTTTATTATTAATTGATGTTAGATATTATTAGAGAAATAAGTTATTATACAAAATTTATATCTCTGCTGGTGTATCATACACATAGCATTACTACAAGTCAAAATATAAAAGTAAAATGATAAGTAATATAAATTTCACTTGCTATAATTATTTCTTACAAAATTAATTACAAGCTACTTGGCAAATGAATGCCACTATCTTATAAAATAAAGAGGATCTCTCGTAAAATTGGTCGTGGACAAAGATTAACGAGACCGCATATCGAAACTGGGGAAGGATGGAGAGGATGGAGAAATAATGGATGGGCTTCTTGTAAATTTTATGAAAATGAGGACGGTTTATATTCTTACGTTTATACACCCAATTTCAAAAAGGCCAAAAAAATTTAAATAAAAAATTCTGTGTATGTACCCTGTAGAAAGTAACAAATGTGGGCCCCACCGCAGGGACAATTAATGATTACGTGGAAATTTCGTGAGGTTTAATTACCGAGGCTGAGAATTAATTTTAATTCAATTTTAAAAAAAGGAGCGCCATAGGCCCCTTTCGCCCATGCTGGCCTGTTGGGCGTTGGCTGCTGCCCCGTTCTTTTGCTTCACACACGCGCACGCACAAAATTCAAGATCTTGCTTGCATTGATAAATTTTTGAGTTTGTTATTTATATGATATTTGAAATTTAAAATATAGAATTTATTAGTTTTTTACATTTTTTTAAAATACAAAATATAAATTTTGTTTTATTTGTTGGATTTTAATTAAAACACGTAGTTGTGCATGTTATAGTGCACGATAAGACGCGTATTTTCATTTTATTAATAAAACTATGAGGATGGAATGTGCACAACAAAACGAATTACATCAATCTTCGACTATGTAAATATAACGATACAAATCAATATATAACCAACACTTCAATCAAATTAAAATTGATATATTACAGTAAATAATATCATTAAAATCCAATACAAAAAAATTGACTAAAAAACCATTGAATTGGAAATGAATTGTTTTAGTGCAACAAAGAGATTGGAGTGAGGGGAAAGCTCTCAAAAGACCCTACCACAAATTTATTATATTATCAACAATTAGTTATAAAAAAATATACTTCAAAATTATTAAAATTCATATGATGACATCGTTAAATAACATCTACTTCGAGGGAAAAAAAAGGACGAAAGAAATGTTATTCAAATATAATTGTTTATAAAAAAAATTGTTCACTCTGCCGAGTTTTATTTTGTTTTGGAAGAGCATGTACAGTATGAAAAATGTGCATAAGCTCAAGAGAAATTCATAATTAAAGTTCAACATAGAAGTTCGTAATTAAGATGCAACACAGAAAATTAATTAAATAAGCTCAAATAACTTTGTTTAAGAAATGTAAAAAGTGAAAATGTGAAAAAGAGGATGATGCTCTTGAATTGGTGGAATTAAAAAAAAAAAGCCTTGGAAAGAGTTGTTTGGTCCAACTGCTAGGGGCCTCAAATAGGTTAAGTCTAGTTACTTGAGAGCTTCATAGCTGGAAACTTTAGTAAGATAAATAGGTCTAATTGGTTAGGTGTTCGGTAGCTGAAAGTTTAAATAAGTCCAACTCATTGACAGTAGGGATGGGCAAAATACCCAATCCGATTCGAGCCGAAAAATTTTGAGTTCGGATCGGATCGGATGAAATCTTACAAACCCGATTTATTGATCGGATCGATCCCGATCCGATCGGATTGCTTTAAAAAAAAGAATATATAACTTAAACATAAATAGGAAATAAAAATTGAAAAAGAGCACCTTCTCTTCCTCTTTAAAAAAAAAAATGACATCACACCAACCCACCCTCAAGAAGCAAAAAACATTCTCTCATTCCCGTGGCCACGCTACGCCTCATGCTCTTATTTGCTTATTGCAAGGGTTTCTCATGGAGTCGGATCCATCAAAACTTGTAAGGTGCAGGTTATAACTTATGAGGATAGGTTCCTTGACTTTGAAAAGCTTGTAGAGTTTTGAGTCTTTGAATTGCTTCTAATTATTTTCCAAGATAATTCTCCTTGTTTTTGGTGTATTGGTATATTTAGGTTTTGATGCATTGTTACCAAAGAAATCAACAAAATAATTGATGTTAAAATGAAAACACTTTCAATATGATCCATTTTTAATTTCAAATTTGTGTTGCAACTTGCGATTCCGAATATATATCGGATCCGATCCGAAATTTTTATTCGGATTGGATTTTTATTCGGATTACATTCGGATGACTTTTTCATTAATTCGAACAATCCGAAATCCGATCGGATTGATCCGAATCCGATTTTGCCCACCCCTGGTTGGAAGCTTAAATATGTCAAAATATGGTTACTGAAGAGCTCAGTAACTAAAAGTTTAGATAAGACTTACAAATTTGGCTATTGAGAGTTTAGTAATGGAAGTTTAGATAAGACAAATTAGTCTAGTTGTTGGAAAGTACAGTAGCTAGAGGCTTAAATAAGTCGAGTGAGCCATCTACTAGAGAGCATGGCAGCTGAAAGCTTAGATAAGATAAATAAGTTCAGTTGTTGAAGAGCATGAGGGTTTGGAAACTTGAATAAATCAAGTAAGTTTAGTTGCCGGAGAACATAGTTGTTGAAAGATTAAATAAATCAAATAAGTCCAACAGATGAAGCTCAATTGCTTGAGGCCTTATCTAGGTATAGGAAGATTTTATTTACATCTACTAAAATAATAAGAAACTAAAGCTCAAATTGAGTTTGAGAATGAGATCAGTGCAGAATACTGACAATTTTTTTTTTAATTAGGTCATAAAAGATTATTACAAGAAGTTGTTATCTATGATTTGGGTTATCCAATTTGTATTACAAATAAAGTGTTCTTCATGCACAAAACGACATGTAGTAGTGAATAATCAATAAAAAAATAGAGAGTTCGATTGTTATTATTATTCAATAAGAAAATTATTTTCTTTCTTTGTATATATATATATATATATATGATTCTCTATCTTACATGTAATGTAAGATACACCTCTCACATAAATAGTATATGAGTCCCACACATATATATATATATATGGCAAGTATTAAATTACGTTAATTTTTTAATCTCTCATTTCTTACATCATCCTACTTTTTTGACTAAATTTACGTGTCAATAAACTTTATCTTAAAGATAAAAAGAGGAGGAACATCAACTCAAATAAAAAGTCGTTGATGTCCTACCGAGTTCTATTAAACATTGTTTTATTAAATCATAAAAAGAGAGAGAGAGACAAGAAATTATAGAGAACACAAATGTAACGGTTAAAACAATAATCCTCTTTCGTTATCATATAACGGATATAAACAATATTGGAACTATATAATAAAATGTCGATTACAATCTTTCTAAAGGATCGGATACCTTAACTTTTAATATGATAAGATTGTTGAATAAGAAAAATGATATTGTTTGTTGACAACTTTCTGTTGGGACCCAATTAATCAATCGTTTTTTGGGGCCAATAATACTCAATGGGTTTCCAATGGGGGAGACTCTGTAAAGTACCTTGAGACCACACCATATGCTTACTAAATGGTAATTTCAAAATTGATACGGCCGAGGTCTTTGTGGTTTAAAATATTTGTCTGTTATTTCTACACTTCATTTTTCTCACATGTTAAAATCATTATTCGTGGACTGCAACAAAATATATTCATCATTCCAAATTGATTCTGTCTGTTGCTCAGCTGGTTTTTGAAACGCTGCGTGCGGATGCTATTGATTTATTAATCAAACTGCAGATGATTTCGTTATTGAGATGCGATTAATTGTTTTAAGACAAGATAAAAAAAGAACGTGTTTGGTGAAAAAAAGATAAAAGAAATTCAAGAAATGGTTTGTCGAATATAAATAATGAAGATAATTTTCATTGTTTTATTTGTTTTGTTTTCATAAAAACGTATAAAATAATTGATTTTAAATTTACACTTTCTCATTTTCATTGAGAGTTGAAGATAGGTCTCGACAGATCTAAGCTGTGCTATAAGTCCCAAAGACTTTCTTTTAATAATTTGATGATCTATTAATCAATTTATATTTTTAGTCTGTAATGTAATTTTTTTTAAAATATATATAAACTTAGTTTTTAAATTTTATTATCTAATTTAAAATAATAATTTTGAATCGAGAAAAAGTTGGAAATGACCTAGCCATAACAAAAGTAGTGAACTTGTTAAATGTTGCCTATTTTTTTAAATCTCATTTACTAATATCAAACAACGATTCATTCTAATTGTCCCTTATTTAGGGGTGGGCAAAAAAATAGGTGTCTATAAAAAATTCGAAGATTCAAAAAATTAATAAAAACCAATTGGTTCATGTAATAAAAAATCGAAAATCAAAAGAATCTCAAAATACAAAGGGATTCTGTAATAGGAAAAGGAAAAAGAAAAACTAAAACTGAAAACGGAATCGAGCCAATTAGGCTCGGATTGGTTCAGTTCGATATAAACCTATGGAGCCAACTCCACCCTCATTTAGAGGATGTGTGTAATCAGTTTATAATGGGGTTGATTTAGTATTACTTATAACGCAGAAGTTGGATCGAAAAAAGATGGGCTAATTCTGGATGGACAAGCCCAACCCATCACCGACGTGCAAGCTGCACAAGAAGATATCAATGGCAACGCGTCGGTAACTTTACGCACGGGGCGTACATCTTACGCGCGCCTGCGAAATTGTGTACCCAAATTGAGATCTTGGGTGTCCCAGTCAGCACCGTCGAGATAGATCCGATATCAAAATCTTCAATCTTATCCTCTTCTAAAATAAACAATAATTTATAGGACAGAATGAGCAATCCGGAGCGTTACTGCCTTGTCGCTCTTCGCGAGATCCATCTTTCCAGGCTTGGCAAAATTTGGGTCCAGTCCAGGTTTTGGTATTGCTTGGGACTGAATCGGATGAGAGAAATACAAGATCAGACTCATATTAAAATTTAATTTTTTTGGGTGCGGTTTGGGCTTGAGTCCGGCACCTTCTGAGTTCGGGTTTTGATCCGAGCTTTCTAAACCCGCATGTGATAATTTTAATTTTTTTTTCAATTTTTTCTTTTATTTCTCTAACAATACAAATTAAAAAAAAATAATCAAATAAACTCATTCAATCTCAAACTTTAAAAAAGAAAATAGTCAAATACAAATATATAACACACTAACAATGCAGGTTTTGCACAAATGATAAATTAAAATTATTTCAATCTACTTTCTAATACCTAAATTCATCCAATTTCTAACTTAAACTCATTCAATCTATATATAAAATAAATAAATTAAATTCAACAACACAATAATCACACAATAAATTTAAATAACATCCAACATATCATAAATTTATAATTATATATTTATATTTTCTTTTTTTTAATTTATTAAAAAACTGGGTCCGGTCTGGAAATCGGGTCCGATTCGGGCAGGCTTTTTTGACACCCCTACATCTTTCTCTTTTCATCGAAACAAAAAAAAAACTATTTTGACGACAATGCCCTTTATTTTTAGGATTAGGAAACTTACTTTTTCTTAATTCCCTCTATGGCCATTATTTAATCTTCTTTTTATTATTTAAAAGGATTGGTCACATAGCCACTAGGATTTGATTAGCCACCACAACGCACTGTAGAGATTAATTTTCTTTCTCAATTTGAGGAAAGACAATACTTTTTTTTTTAAAATGTGAATGGAGTTGACGTTTCTCGAATATTAAATAGAGTTAAAATCTGAGATGTACTATAGAAGATTTATAAATTGATTATAAATATTAATATATTAATCTCATTAAATATGAGTTGTAATATGAACATTAGTCTCATTTAATTAAAAAAAATTAGACACATAACACAATAAAAAAATAAATATATAGTTTATATTCATATGTACCAAATGTTAAACAAAAGAAATATAAAACTTAATATTACAGAAAAATATCATTATCCATCGGTCAACATTAGACGATCAGAAAAAGAGGCATGATAATAACTATGTTTATTACATTAAACTACTAGAAAATAATTAGAATTTGTATTTTACAAAGTATAAAGAGTATGATTAAAAAATAAATAAAAACAGCGTTTTTATTATTAAGGGATTAAAATTGCCTGAAATAGGATTTTGTGCCCTACGCTACGTACATCATTTTGAGTGAAACTAATTTTTAAACTAGAACCAAAACTTTGTTCAAATGCTAATCTGATACTTATAATACTCGCTCCAGTATATCACCACGTGTCCATTCCCACCCCAAACTGTTCGGCTATAAAAGCCGTACGATTTCCCTCGCCAATGCCCTCGTTTAACGGCTTTGCACCAAAATATCAAATCTCCCTAGCCAAAGATGATCCCTACAAGCTCAAAGAAACGCCAGCGCGTGCCCTACCACACTTCTGCCATGCGCAACTCCTCCGCCGAATCATCCCAAAAAATCCGCCGCTCAACATCCGCGACCTCCTTCAGCGAAGCTTCTGCAGCCTCGGCCGCCGCCGCTGTCGTCCCCCGTTGCTCCACTTCCTTCAACGAATCCTCCACTGCTGACGTCATTCTCCGTCTCTACATCGACATCGACGCTCCTTACACCGTCAACTCCACTGCCGGAGACGACGTCCAGATTTACCTCCACTCCAACGTCCTCCGCCGCTCGAAATACTTCGCCGCTCTCCTCTCCGATCGCTGGCTAAACCCTAACCCTGCCACCAACAATGCCTTTGATACCGATAACGAACACAAAATCCTCCGTCTCAATTTCGGCGTATCTTCGAACAAACCGAACTCAATCGCCGATCACTTAGCGGTCCTTCAACTTCTCTACACCGACGATTTCTCTTCCGTAATCAATTCCGTCTCTGTCGCGCTCGATTTGCTTCCTGTAGCTTTAGAATTACTCTTCGAAGATTGCGTCAAAGCCTGCGTTAAATTCATCGAAGCCGTGCCGTGGACCGAAGAAGAAGAAACAAGAGTTATTGAAGTAATTCCATTACTACGTGAAGAAGAATCTAAAGAGCTTCTATCTAGGTTTTCGCCGAACGAAAATTGCGGAGAAGATATGCTTCATGGATTGATTTTATCAGCGATTCATAACCATCCAAACATGGCCTTCGTGAAAGCGTTCGTCGCCAAGTTATTAAGGGACTTCGCGTCGAGAGATTCTGCGAGGCGCGTGTTAGAGAGGGCGTTTGAGGAGAGTTTGAAGGTGGTGAAGGAGAGCTTGGAAGAGTATTCTAGTCCTGATTTTAGAGGGGACCATAACGAGACTGAGGCAATACAGCGGTTGAATTTGCATACTGCGATGACGAATGGGCGGCATTTGTTGTGGTTGGTGGAGAGAATGATTGAGTTGAGGGTTGCGGATTCCGCTGTGAAGGAGTGGAGCGAGCAGGCTGCTTTTACGGCTGATTTGCAGCGTGCTTTTCGGGATGATGCTTGGAGGAATATTGTGCCGGGGCTTCCTGCTGTTATAATGAGGTGCACTTGTAAGCTTGCCAATGCTGTGGCTGCTGGGACTACTTTGGCTGCTAGACAGGTATTTGTTTTAGACTTTCTTATTGCTCTTATGTGTAGATTATGCATAATTTATGCATAAATTGGTATAATATTTGAGACTAAAGATATCGCATGTGGACTGCTCTGGTTGGGAATTTACACTTGTTTATATTCTTGCTGGTTTGGTTCTTAGGATTAGTTTTTACTTTCTTTGTGAAGTGCTATTCTATGACTTACAGTAAGTTCTATGAATCAACTATTAATGATCAATTAATTGATTAGGGAATTGATTCTCTGTCTGTCAAGAGGTGTGGCCTTTATCAAAGATTGATCATCTTAGTGGTTGCTTTGATGGCTACAAAATGTGCCTGTAGATGGCTACAAAATGATGGCTCATGTCTCTGAGCATTTCAGAAAGTGACCTTCGTTGGACTGCATTGCAATGATTTACTTTGCGGGATATTTACTAAACAATGTGAAAAATGAGATGACTCAACTTCATAAAGTGATGTTTTATTTGCCAATATGTAGAGTATATATGTACGTGTGTTTGATTGCAGGTTGTTTTTCTTACTATGCCTTTGGTGTTTCTGTTGATTTTGGGTTTCAAAGTTTCAAAGGTTAAACGCATATTCAATGCAATGAAAGAGACCTTGCAGATGCAGGTTTACAAAATATATGGAACCATATCCCTTTATCTTTGGGGCTGGCTAGGCCAACGCAATGTTTTCCCATTGCTGTTGTGGTTGATAATTGTCACCTAAGTTGGGGTTATGATTTCAATTAATATCAATAATTTCAGTAATTTGAAAAATAATGAGGTTTTCTTGTTTATTTTTCTCGTTTGTCGGCAGTTTAGTGGCTAAAATAAAGTAAGAAACTTATATTTTTCCAAATTATTTTCCAGGTTAGAATGAAGCTTGTTAAAGACTGGCTTCCTGTTCTGATTGTTTGCAAAGACAATGTCTCCCCTTTGCTGCCCAGCCATAAATCACTATATCTGGAGCTTGAAGATACATTCCTTAGAATCATCTCCACGCTACCCATGTCAGATTCACAAGAGTTGCTGCAACAGTGCCTCAGCTTCTCCACCAAAAATGTTGAAGATTGTCCTCACTTGGTTACAGCATTCAACACCTGGTTCCGCCGTGCAACTCGACCCGCACGAGTGGATGGATGATCAAAGTTAGAATGCAGCGGCTGGCTTCCTTCAGACTCTGTTTTAGAGGTCTAGACTTCTCTGTCATATATTGTCCATAAAAATGACTCCTGACTCTGTATATAAAACATGAAGCCGGATCTTTCCATCTTGCAACCAAAGCACCTTTTGATGTTGTTCCTTGTAAAAATTTTATTTCGTATCATCCTTCTGTAATCCAACCGGACTGAATAAGGAAAAACAACCGGACTGAATAAGGAAAAACAGTCTTCGATATAATGCGCTAGGCTTTGTGTATTAGATTGTTATGAATTAGCCATGTTGAGTGTTACTTATGAAATGCGAATTGTGCATGGAGCTTCTGAACACTAGATGCCCCAAGAAAGAATATTTAGCTACAGAATATTAACTGAAATAACACAGTAGATCTCAGTTAACTCAATGATAACAAGATAGATATTATGGAAAACCTTTCATCTATTTAAGAAAATCACAGTAGCCAAGTGTAGGTTTAGCCAACACATCTGCTGCGTGATCACAATTCCTTGAGATATGACAAAGGAGACAGAGCTCTATCCCTTTGCTTGTCTTTTTGTTCGAATGAACCGTAGGGAGCTAAACAACTCAATCCCTTGTCTGTCTTCTTGATCGAATGGACCACGTTCTAAAAAGGGAGTGTATGCTTCCTTATCCGTTATGGGCCAGCTCCCATGCAACATATAAAATTGCTGTTGCTAAGCCTGTGTTACATGATAGGAACAATTCTTTTCATTTCTCTTGCTTAGTCGGGAACGTTGAGGGACAGGGCTAACAAATATAACAGAGGTGACTGCCCTCGTCCCTCGACCCTTGTAATGGCCTCTGGAAGGGCATCAAGATCTCTTCAATTTAGCATGCTCAACATACTGCTGAATACATAATGATGGCACATACATATATATAGTTAACTGAAAGCATCAATGTAAGCTTGATCAATAACTGAGAAACAACTCCTTCAAAAGCATTATGGAATCTCTTTCTATTAACAAAACTTCAGTTACAAACCAAAACAACATGATGCAAACTTACTGAACTACCTGATGAGGCTTTAAAGTTTAAACTTAGTGATGCTCTTATCTACTGTAAAATTATAGGCAGGAAATATAGGCAAGATCACTGTTAAGTGGTATGGTACAAGAAAACACAGGTACCCTATTATTGCATATGAAGGGCTCAATAACTCCCAAATAGGCCAACAGAAGCTGGAGTTAATACATCAACTGCAATTAAATTGCAAAGTGTGCAAGCTCCTAGTCCCGCAGCATGATATATCAGAACTGCCATTACATTAGCTTTCTCTGGGTCAGAATCGGAGTAGCACATGGTCTCACAAAAGATGACAACAGGGATAAGTTTGGACTACAATAGTCGCCTTCTAAAGTTCCGAGTGGTGCCTTGATAAGTTCTAACCAGCATACCCACTCCTATTCCAATCCCTAGACAGATGCTCAGGCCAATGCCAACCCCCACCCTGACACCAGCATTGAACCATGAGAGTTCTTCATCTTCGCCTTCCAAAAAATCAGTCCCCGAGTATAGATGGTTGTAGTATTCACTTTCCGGTTTGTGATCTGAAAAATCTGATACCTGCAAAGTTGTGAAAAATATGAAAATCAGAACTATTGGAGCAAAACAAGAATGCAAATTGAGTATCAACACAAACAGATTACTCAACTGGAAAGTAAAACAGATTCTTGACCATTGGCAGTTCTATAAGATATACCAAACATAAAGTATTAAGAACATCAGAATAAAGTCTAAATTACATGCATGATTTGGAAAGTCGACAATTCTCCAAAGTTAAAATTTACACGTATGAATAGAAATATACATTGCGGCAATTCAGTTCATGAACAGTAAGAGGATGGGTTCAACAAGATAGCAAGTTTAAAAAAGAAGAGAAGAGGATCAATTGGATCCTCCACATACATACAGAAACTTGCTACAACGATGCAAGTCGGTCATGTGTTTGATATATGAATCGAGAATTCTCTAGCAGCATACAATCATGAGGTCTTAGAAGGCACCCATAAGAAACTAGATAACACATTAGAGCAGAATATATCCAATCCAAAAGAAAGCTCTACAACCCTTGAAAAAAGATTAAACTCAAGGAAGTATTTGTGTGTTTTCCAACCCATTTAATGAGTAGATACTTATCTACCACATAAGTAAACAGCTGTGCATAAAGTTCACACAATTGATCATCAGTACATACTAAAATAAGAAGTCACTCAAACATTGTCAAAGAGAACTAGAAGGCAGTCTTTCATTATTTCACGGTCTAAAAACATGTGACTGAACCAACTTTCTTTATGGAACCCGTGACAAGATCAGTTTAGCTGGTTGAAAATCTCATACTTGCTAAAAGTGTCACAAGCCAGGAAAGAGTTTGGGATATAACAAACATCAGTGCGATTAAGCAAGGGTGAAACTAATGTTTGAACAGAGAGAAGGCAGACATCTATGCATAAAAGAGTTTCCATTAAATTTCAAGATAAACTAACAAGTACCTGCAAAGGCAGCTCAGAAGGAGCATCTTTTTGGGACTCTTCACTAGCCTCATACTCTGGTATAGAATCCAACACCCCCCTCCTCATTTGCTTTTTCCGAGAACTAAGCTGCAAGGTCTTGGTTAAGATGATTGGAGTGCCTGAGAAGGTCCCTGCAACATAGACCTCAATTGTAGACGAAGCAGAGTCTGAACTCACAAATTGTTTTGCCTTAAGGAAGCCAGGTCCTGCAGTAATATCTGATTTACAGTTCATGCACCATCTCTGATCATGGTTTCTTGACTCTGTTGTAAAACCATTACTGTTACACGATTCTATAACCCCAGAGAGAACAAGGACATCCTTATCAAAAACCTCAAACTTCACACTTCCTGTCGTCCTTATACTATCAGTGCTCACGAATGTAACTTCTTCAGATTTTTTATCCAATCGATCTCTTCTTAGAAGTGTTGAAGCCCCATCAGCATAAATACTAGTTCTAACACCATTTACTTCAAGAAGGGTGTGGGGATGCAATGGAATATGGTTTAGCGTGAGGCACTCAGGTGTAGAATCATCACTCTCGAATTTGCTTACTCTGACATAGAAAACTCTTAAATCAAGCCAAGATAGCGACCCCTTGATGCATTGCTGATAAGGAGAGTGCATCATGACTTGGCCATTACTGGTTGGCCCATTACTGTTAGATGTTGCATATGAATTCTCCATTTCCCTCGACGGTTCAACCTCTCCTCCGGGAAATCTTTCAACCTCAATAAAGTTGACGAGGAAAACTCATGCGAGCATAGAGACCCTGCAGCCGTGTTAACAAAGTGAGTTCATGCCAATTCATACAATATGATTTGCACATTTGAAAACCAAAAAAAAAAAAAAACAAAGACCGGGGAAGTCCAATTGATCAACACATAAGAGAACTGGTGTGTCACTTTCTATTGAAAGTTATGCAATCCAGATAGTCTACTGATATGAAGAGAGGAATAGATATTAAAAATAGAAACAGTGGAAATAAAATTCAGGCCAAATAAATCCCCAGCAAGAGTGAATAAAGAAAAGAAGATGAAGACCAAAAAGTCTAGAGCAGAAGAATAGGAATTGTAGAGGAAATAATGAATCCGATTGCAATTGAAATAAGAAACAAGCAGTGATTACGTAACCTTAAAAAGGGAAGAAACAAACGATAAAGGAAGGATAAGAAGATGGCCAACAACTGTAGAAAATTCCAAAAATCCAACTGTTCAAGCCCACAAAAGAAAAAAATGTAAAAATAAAAACAAGTAACACATTAATAGTACTGCCAAAGCTGAACAAATGGTCACTGCCCAAACTACAACTTTACATACCCATTCGAAAAATCAATTAAAACCAAAAATAAAAAGATCAACAGCGCAACAGTTTGATAAACATGTGAGATAACTAATTCAATTTATACAGAAGCATACCAGCAACAATGCAGAAATAAGCAAAAAGACTACAAAATGAATCTGCTTATTTCTGCATATGACTATGGCAGAGTTAAAAATCAATACGAGAGGTCTAAATAATAATCTCCACAAACTCCAACAGCCGCCATTAGATGACAAATCAAGATGTCATATTCCATGCCAAGCACTAACTCCTCAATCATTTTCTGTACAAAATAGGTAATTATGTATACGTGTATGCAAAAATGAATTTTTCTGATTAATTCCGGAAAAAAAAATTACCACAAAAAGATATCTTCAAGAATCAATCATCACCGCAAAAAGAAATCTTCAAGAATCAATCATCACCGCTGTAATCCAAACAGATTCCAATTTTAAGCCTCTAGTGAGTGGTGTCTCCTTCCCTCCAACAAAACCATAACACAGCTTTCCATTTGACAATCTTGGCCACACAGAGTTTTCACAAACAAAAATTTGGGTTGCAAAATTACTGAAATACAAAACAGAGAACAACCCAGATCATGAAATTGTACAAAGAATTATGGGTAATTTAAAAACTTTCATATATATTTTTTTAAATTCAATGTTTGTTAAAGCTGAAAGTTTTAATATTACAATTCACAGTTGAATTAATAAAAAAGTAATAATAAGAAGAAGTGGGGTCACAGGTTGATCAGATATTCTTCAGATGATCAGATCTTATCCTAGAAATTATAAAGAGAAAAGACAGGTTTTGAAAGGGATGTGCGAACATTTTTAATATTTGAAGACGAACAGTTTTAGTATTTGAAGATTGACGAATTATATACAGACACACTCAGAGTTTCGTTGTCTCTAGAAGAGAAACGTGGTACAGAAAGACAACTAACAATTCTACAAATTATACAGTGGGCTTTCGCCATTTTTCTTCTTCGTTTTATTTTTTAAATATACGGGCGAATAAGAAAATTTTACGAATT
The DNA here is from genome assembly GCA_030449895.1 of Citrus mangshanensis. Lineage (NCBI taxonomy): Eukaryota > Viridiplantae > Streptophyta > Magnoliopsida > Sapindales > Rutaceae > Citrus > Citrus mangshanensis. The sequence continues at coordinate 4,565,201 of JASUUJ010000069.1, forward strand.
TATAGCTCACCCACCATTGTAATTATTGTTATTATGGCTCGGTCCCTTTGAATAAGACTATAAGACTATGTTTTAGGGTAAGGATTAAGCATACGATTGGATTAATTTTGGGGTTAATTATATTTTCTTTATTTTTGACAAGCTTCATTTTATATTAAATTAGGGAATTAAACTCCCAAATCATGGGATTAGCCATTCCAATTTACATATGGGTTTTAGTTAGGATTAATTTTAAGAACCGTTGTCAATTTAATTAACTATAACTAATGTAATATTTAATCTAATAATCACTATATTAAAATTAATCATGAAAATTAATAATACCAGTAATTAGTTGTTTTTATATATATTATTTGCTAATATTTTGATAAAATAAAAATATTTAAAATATGTAATAAAAAATTAAATTAATATTTAAATAGTTGTTAAATTTAATCTAATTTATATTTTGTTTATTATAATTATGATTGCCTAATATCTAACTTTCTATGTATTTGATATTTTATTGATTGTCTTTTACATTAATTTTCAAAATTATTTTATAATTAAATATTCATGAAGAGATGATGTTTATATTTAAATTTCAACTTCAACTTTTTTAATATAATTTAATATAGTCGAATTTAAAATAGTACCAAATATAAGATAAATTGTATAATCCAATTAATCTAATTAAATCTAATTTAGTATAATTCTAATAATTAGTTCAATTTAATCATGCATGCCGAACGTAACTTAAGAGTAGATTTCTCTCAATATTGAGCTAATAAAATCAAGTTTCAATAAGGCTAAAATTTCAAGTTTCTGAATCTTTCTAGACTTTATTTAGAGTCCTAATAAAAATCAGATTATATACATTTGTGTAGATTATAATAATTTAAAATAAAATATTTTAAAAAGAGTATTATTAGAGTGGGCAAATCCAATCCAACCCAATAGATTTGATCCAACTTAATCTAATTTTGATAGATTGAGTAAATTATTGTGGATTAATTGGGTCAATTTTTTAAACCTAATTAGTAATTAGATTGGGTTCGATTAATTATAATGAATCCATTAAACCCAAACGAATCCACATAAATAATAATAATAATAATATGTTAATCCTCAATTGTAAAATCCTAAAAACCTAAACAATTAACCTAATTTTTAAATCTTCTTTTTTTAGAAGAGATTATTTTATTCTCATATTTGTTCCTCTAGACTCTAATTCCAAAATTAAAATAACTCTTTTATATAAGTAATTTTATTATGTGATAAGTTAATTTTGAAAGTAAACAATTAATACTACATAATTATATATCATTTTGTGCATTTTGTTATTGGATATGATACTAGTTAATTATCTAAAAGGTTTGAATTTGAAATTCGAAAAAGAGATCCAAAAGCTGGGATTAAAGTTTAGAAGCTCATTATTGAAATTTTCTTAATTTTAAAATAGTTTTACTTTTTAGCTTTCTTTTACAGAAAAAGAATAAATTTTATTAGTTATAATATATTTATATTTGATTTTAATAAGTTTCATTTTTTTCTTTATTTAATTTTTAATTTTAATTTAACCTTCAATCCGATCAATTTAACTCAACATAACCCGATAATTTATGAGTGGGATTAAATTAGGTTAAACATATTTATTTAATTTGATTGAATTAATTTTACATTTTAACCTGTTTAATAGTGGGTCGGGTTAAATTTTTACAAATCATATCCAAGCCAACCCATATACACCCCTATCTTCAAAAAAAAAAAAAAACCATATAAACCCCTAATCGACAATTATGATACTCTTATAGGTACCATACCTTATGATTTTAGCACCATAAAATAGTCAAAATATCAACAATATTTAATAATTATGATTATTTGACTCAGACGGCAGCCGGTTAAACTCTAAAGTACAGTACTCTAAAAAGATATCGTATTCACGGTCGCTGTCGAAATTTGTAAGGTCGAAGATTTTTTCAATGAATTTACAACCTATAAACTCAAACTCTCGTCATTTCTCCACAAGAGATGTGTGATCTCAGACTAGAAAGAGATTGACAAGTCTATATTATGGTGCCATTTAAATTTTTTTTATTTATTTAGCAAAAACTAAAATAAAGTAAAAACAATAATGTGCCCTTTGAGTAAAACGATGTCCATTGATATTGCCGACTATGGTAGACATTACAATTGCGAATAACCCCATCATACTCACGTGTATTCATTATTCTTGGTCTTGGGCTTCGCTATCAGATTTGGCCATGGATTTCAATTTTTTTTAGCTTTGATCGGGAGAAATTATCGTTTACGTTTCAGATCCGAAGACTTATTAATGTATGTTTTCAGAATTTGCAAAATATTATAATCATCAAATCATTAATTTTGTCAAAAATTTATATCACATAACCAAACGATGGTAACCTAAATGAAAACGAATAGAAACTTTGTCTTTACTGTGATTTTGATAAAAATTTTGGTCCAAAAGTGTTGGTACCAAGTACCCCATTTAGTATTAGTCTTAGGTTGGTAGATGGATGACCTTTTCCTGTTTAATCTTTTTATTTTTATTTCAAACTAAGGATATTTAATTGGGCCACTTGTGATTATCTATTTGCCTAATTTGTTTAAGTCAGATTTGTCGCGTAATTGCGTAAAGATTAATTATTGGTGTCTGTGACTCTGTAATGTATGTTGAACTTAATGAAATTTTTTTGGCGAGCATCAATCATAGAATCTTTTGAACACTTGCCAGAATCCATATTCAAATTTAAAAAATGAAAGCCCACAGTCAACAAACCACTCCTTCCACAACTTTTTTATTTTTCATTTTTAACATGTGTAATTAATTTACAATATCTTCGCATGAGGCTCTAAAGATTGATTGACGGTGTTTAGTGTTTTCATTTTGAACTACGTACCATCTCAGATTGTTTGGTAAATAAGAAGAGTTGCTTGCTCACCGTGTATTGAGTCCAGTTCAACACGATTCTTTTCTTTCTTTCTTCTTTTTAATGAATTTGGTATTGAGTGGAATGACTATTGCTCATGATATTTACAATCATACAATTACTAAGACCGATTTACATCAAATCTTATATAACACTGCTCAAATTTTAATCTTCTCAAATATTCGAGGAATGTTAACTCTATTTTTAGAAAAAAAACTATCTTCACTCAAATTTTAAAGAAGAAAATTTAAATTAAATTACTTACAGTACATTTATAAGAGCTCGAAATAGGTCTAACCACTTAACCAAGTCCTAGTGGTTATCTTTCACCTCTTTAGTGGTCATCTCTAGTGGTTAACAAAACGTCTCGACATTTCTAGTAAAGAATTTGACAAGAGACGGATGATAATGATGGGGCGAATTACCCTTCAGCCGAAATAGTGGGTATCATCATCAGAATCATACTCCATCGTCCATGTCAAAAATCATACCCATCTTTTCAAATTGGTCGTTATCTTATCTGTCACATAGAGTATTAACTTATTACTCTTCCACTTTACATTGGACGATTGCCAGCGTTTCACGTGGAAAGCACATGCGGGAACAATTATTACTCGTCACTGCAACCATATTTTTTTACATTATCGACCGCACCCTCAAGCCCGGCTCTAGTCTCGACCCTCAAACCATTTTGTTTGTCCGTGAAGGTGCTGTTCCAATAACAATTACCCAAAATAATAATTTTTTTTTTTCTTTAAATTCACACGACAAATCAATATTTTGTAGGTTAAGGAGTATTATATTATATGCCACAAGGGTCATGAGAGATGGACTAACTGTGAATGTAATATCTGTTTTAATCACTATGGTACATAAAATATTTTGTATTGAGATTTTAATAATAGGTAGTTCATGCGTACCCCCTTATGTATTTGCTCTATTTATGTTCATCTTTTCTGCTACGGGTTTGGCATCTCAAACACAGATGATACGACATCAAAGACTGAGGCACAAACACGATGGCTCTCGCAATCTCTCAACAAAAGATCTAGGGATATTCGTCAAATCTGGCTTAACCATTTAGCGCTGCCTGAGGCCTCATAGGTATGATCATGAACACCTAGACTATTTCCGAATTTTTGAGTAGCGACTGGTCATTCTCAGAAATTCGAACAAGGAGAACTCAAAACAAGAACTGCTTAGTCTAAGCTAATAATGATCATGCCTTTCAAAGTGTAGACAACAATCAGTGCCCTAACAGTTCATAACAATCTCACATCATGGCTATAACAGAGCTGCAAATAAGGCATGCAACTTCAGGAAAAGATACACAACAAGAGGCCACAAGAAGCTTAACTTCCTTTAACCAAATGCAAATTGCAGGTGACATCAAAGAAACAACTATTACAGAATAGTACCTTATAGATCTATTCATCAAAATTGTGGAAAACTTATCAGGCTTTGAGCAGTTAAATACCACTTCCAACTGCACAGTATATAGACTCTCCTTTGATTTTCTACTAGACCTGTTAAAATACATATTCTAATGTCTCTAAATCTACAAATTTTAACAGAACAAATGCCCCTTCATTCCTAAATCATTAAACTCAAGTCTTTTCAGAGGTAAATGAGAGAAAGAGAAAGCTGGTTTCAGCACAAATTAACTGAGAAAGTTAACACATGCACACCAGAAAAATGAAAAGGTTTGCTATCTAATAGAACCAAAGGAAGAACTGCGGCATCATATGGTCTGGATGCAAATAGTGAGTTGCAAAGCAATATCCATAATTGAAAGGAGATGATGGGCCACTAAAGCAACCGCCACCGGTAGAAGAAACAATTGCCCAAATGTAAGCCAATTAGTTTTGAAATGACTGAAGCCTTTAGTCTGTCACCGAGGAACTGCAAAGTCTAGGAAATGGCAGTAAAGGGATGTGGGAAACAATCAGTAGCCACACAAACACAGCTCAAAAGGAAAGAAAATTTTTTTTAGTACACAAAATGTAACAAGTCCAGGAATAAAGGGGAATCATGGAATTTTTGCCAGAATATATACAAGGAGTAAAGACAAGATAACAGATGGTTAACTTGGACAAAATCCAGACTTAATCTAAAAGCTTGACTAAGTTCTGAGATTCATAAGATAAATTAAATAGAGAATATCAAACACTGGGGGTTACCAATACTTCTTCAGGTAAGAAAGTCTAACTAAAAGTCAGTCCTCACATGACATAACCTAACCTGGGAAAGAGGCTAATCACCCATCAATTTGCAATTCCGTGAAGCAGCTTGGATATATCTTTTCTTGTCTCATTATAGGGAAATCTCACAGTGGAACGTAAGGTGGGGATTCTGGGGAACCCATGAGCAACAAAACAGAGCAAACAGACGTGTTTTTTCATTCAATCATTATGATTTAAGAGGCCAATTTGAAAAACCATCTTATAAACATGTCTTAAAAGAATTTTATCCAAATTCTAACACTTTTACAAGCAGTGCAGCCAGACAATCAATATTTCAATTTCTTTTTATCTTTTTTTCTGTTGTCAATGTATCATTTACTGATATATACCTTATTCATTTTTCTCCTCCTCAGAGAAAACATCACTATAAAGTGTCCAACAATGTATTAAGTATTCCTGAGGAAAATGTATAAGGGATCAATTAAAATGTTCTAAATCACATCTCAACTTTACTCCTTGCCCACTTTCTTCAAGTACCCAAGAAACTCTAACTTGTATACCACATTCTAATCCTAGAAGCTAAGACTCAAAATCTTCTAGTGATTTGATACAGTTTATTTGATAACTATTCAATAATCTGTTTTCACAAATCGCTGTCATAAATCTTGAACGACAACTGAATCAGAAAACATACTCAACCGTTGAATCTGAATGACAGCTTACATTATTAGAGCATCTTAGGTTACTATGAGAAAAATTCTTAGGGATTTTTTTTTTAATAAAAGGAAAAGAAAAAAAACAATATTAGCGCCCTAAAATAGATTATCTTGGTAAGTCCATTCTTGTTACATTACATATGAAACATTCAAAGATTCTAGAACTTCAAAAACCAAGAGAACAGTCAAATATCAGCAGATATTACCCGATCCAATTTCAAAAGCAAATATTTGGAAATAAAAAAGGTACTTATTAACTTGGTTAAAAATGTTTTCATACATTGCTGGGGGGGGGGGGGGGGGAATTCAACAACAGATGCACCAGTTTTTGTGTCAAAAACAGACAGCGAAAGTAAACCCTATGCATTTAAAGTCTGACAAAGATCCAGCAAGCCTTGTCACAATGGTGTTGCAAGTCCTATTAAACAAAGTACAAGAGCAAAGTCAGATTAACCGTTTAACATGCATGAGGAATCAACCATCATCAGAGACAACTAACATGAAAACCAACCAACTGAAGCCTATGTACTACTAACGTTATTCTAAGAAGCCATGAACTCGTCTCAGCAATCAATGTAAATACAAATAAACTAAATATTTCCACTGAATGAAATCTAAATCACAACCAAGCATCATTTTGGTTCCTGTAAAAAGACACAAGAAGCTAGTATTCTAAGCATTTTTCCTCTTAAGTTTTCACACAAAAATGAGCCTCAATGATGCAAAAAGAATTGGGAATAAGGTTCATTTGTTTATCCATGCACTTACAAAAGCCATAAACCTTTAGAAATCCACTTCCAGTCTAAGATTAATGTGCTTATTCGTGCCCAAGAAAACGATAACTTATAACAAACGGATAATTAGAAAAAAAAAATTCTAAGAAAGGCAAATAGAGATTAAAAATGTTACCCTGAGAAAGCCAGCTCCAGCAAGTTGAATCAACAGCGATGCTCGACTTAAGCCTAGCAGAGGCAATGGCGCTGTGAAGCGGCATCAGTGACTCAACACTTCCCAAAGCCGAAACAACCCTTTAATAATAATTATAAAAAACAATTTAACCTAACTAAAAATTATTATTAAATTCAATGCATGAGCATATTTAATTAGACTAATTTTATGAAAATATATTCACCTTGCAGCGCGAGGGAGGGGTCCGGCGGACGAAGAGAAAGAGGAAAAGATTGATTTTGCGTTTAGGGTTGACTGGGATGTCGTTTTGGATCGAGCAGCTAGGGACCTTGAGCCCGCTGCTATTGCTGATCTACAGAAGGAAGCCATTTCTGATCCTGATGTGTGTGCTGTTAAGAGAGTTGGGGAGGGAGCGCCTAAACCCTACGAGGGAGCGCGGAGAGAGTTTCGAACGTCGAAACGGTGTCGTTTTAGTGCAATGAGCTCAAACACGTGTGCGTGCAACAATCGTGGGCTCAGTTGATATAATAAGCCCATTTGAATTCACTTGAGAAAGGCTCGTCAAATTATATAATACTTGGGTCAGCCTTACCTGTTGGGTCGAGCTTGAATTGATGGACTTTTCGCAAATTAACCACAAAGTGGGCGACACGTCGTTAAACTTTGTGATCGGCATAAATAACCGCACAAATGAAGGTCCAAGGCCAGCGCAATGTTTCCTAAAAACGTGGCGTTTTGAGATTCCCAGAAACTGTCAAATATAAAACATTGAAACGCATCGTATTGGAACCGACTCCATTTAGGCATTTACTACGATTTCATATTTTTTGACACAAACAAATGTGAAACAATTTCATTCTCACTGTTAAATCAAATCACCCACTTATTGACAAGCTGCTCTCCCAGTTCTTTGTTTCTCAAAATCACAGTGAAAGATCACGAACGCAGAAGAGCTCCATCGTCTTCAGCTCTATCATCCATCCCATTGCCTATGGCTTCCATCTTAGCTCGCAAATCCCTCTCCGCTCTTCGCGCTCGCCACCTCGTAAGCCACCCGTCGCTTTATTTTATTTTATTTTTAACTAAAAAAAGGAACTAAAACCCTAACAATTTATTCTATTTTATATAATAATTAGGATGTTATTAGTATTTTCTGCATAGAGTATTATTATTATTAACATTTTCATTTGAAGGACTTACTTTGGATTCACGATTCGTTTGATTTGGTTTGGTTTTGTTTTGTTTTATTTATCAGGCGGTCTCGGGTCAAGCGTTGCAGGGTTCCCAACAATACGGGTTGCGATTCAATGCCCACCCTTATTCGTCGTATTTCCCCAGCAAGAAAGGTTTGTTGTGCACTCTCCTTTTTTTTTTTTTCCAATTTCTTGGTCATTTCTACATCTTCACGTATACATAAAAAAATTGCCGGAAATACTTAGTGTTGGTGTAAGAACTTTTTATTAGATTATAGATAACGAAACTAATCTCAGATTGTTTTACAAGAACAAACATAAGCAATAAGTAAAGGGAATTTGTATGCTTGTGTGATTGGATAATTTGTCCCTGCTTTCTATGATCCCCCACGGATCAGTTTTTGTTGGGGCTCGGCTTTTAGTTAGACTGCATTGTTTTATGTGGTGCTGGATTTTGATTTTTAGCTTTTTTTTGTGTCTTGTTGTTTTGTACTGCAGATGATGAAGAAAAAGAGCAACTTTTGAAGGAAATCTCGAAAGACTGGAGTTCTGGTAATCTTTTTTTTTTTTTTTTAAAATTTTATCAACTGGATTATTTGCATTCTTGATAAGGTTTTTTATCATTTCTTACAATATGTGGTGATGATTTTGTGTAATTGCAGTTTTTGAGAGAAGCATAAACATGTTATTTCTCACCGAAATGGTTAGGGGTTTAGGGTTGACACTCAAGTACTTCTTTGATAAAAAAGTCACTGTAAGTCTTGTCTCTCTCTAGTGAAATGATCTAGTTTAGTTTGCGTTGATATGAGTTTAAGCCAATGTCTTATTCAAAAGAAAAGGTTTTATTTTTAAACTATATTGTATTTCATTACGCAGATCAATTATCCATTTGAGAAAGGCCCTTTAAGTCCACGTTTTCGTGGTGAGCATGCCCTGCGGCGATATCCGACTGGAGAAGAAAGATGCATTGCTTGTAAACTCTGTGAAGCTGTAAGTTTGTAATTGCTTAACCATTAAGTCAAATTCCTGTTTAGAAATAAATCTTACAAAAGTAGATGTAGGAGTGGTGTAATATTGTTGCCAAGTAACCTGGGAGCAAGATTATGTTGTTTCCGTTCATACTAGGCAGCTGAATTCTTATGAAAGCACTTGGTTGGCAATAACTTGCTCTGATGTGTTGGCACGGAGGCTGTTCTTGGCTTGTCTTAGTAAACTTTAGACCAAATCTTCTCATCTCGGAAGTGCACTGTTTGTATGAATGTGTGCATAAATTTAATTTTATGTGTGGGAGAATTGTTAATGATATTTACTAGCACCAGGTTGTTATTGATATTGATGAGGCCTATCAATATTCTAGCATTGATGGATTTGTTAATGATACTTCAGGACACGGAAACGAAAGTTTCAAAGTTGAGATTTAAATTAATGTCATTTATTTCTATATACTCTTGACATTTATTGATTTCTAGATGCTTTTAGGCTGATTGTACAGTAACAATAGATGGGTGTATGTATCTTTTGTTTGTTCTCAAAATCTCGCTTTTGTAGGTGTGCATTTTCACAAGTTGATTGGTAGTTCATGGCATTAAAAATTTCCATGACTGTTGCTTCCATTCTTTAACTATCTGCTTGTTTTCTGCCACTAGGCAGATTTGAGTCCTGTTTAGTCAATGTATTTTGTCAATATTTTCGACATGGGTCTAATGATACTTAAACCTATTCTATCCTAGATAGGGCAAGTTGAAGATCTTTTGGATTTGACCACTTGTAAATGTTGATTGGATCACCATCTGTTTGTCATTTATATCTGAGGTGGGAATGGTCAATTTTCTCAGGTATGCCCAGCACAAGCAATCACAATAGAAGCAGAGGAAAGAGAAGATGGAAGCCGTAGGACGACCAGGTAACGATCCTTTTCATCTCTGCTTTCTCTCTTTGCCATAGTTGTATTGCACCTCACATACTTGTATCTTTGCCAGGTATGATATTGACATGACCAAGTGCATCTACTGTGGATTCTGCCAAGAGGCTTGTCCTGTTGATGCCATTGTTGAAGGTCCCAACTTTGAGTATTCGACGGAAACTCACGAGGTTAGTAGGCATCCTTTACTGAAGCATATGCAGCGAGCTAGATTCAATAGTATATGCTATTGAACTTAACTTCAAATTTTGCTGCAGGAGCTTCTTTATGACAAAGAGAAGCTGCTTGAGAATGGTGATCGTTGGGAAACCGAGATTGCAGAGAACCTCAGATCTGAAAGCCTTTACCGTTAATGCTTGCTGATTAATCCTTCCGAGTTAATGCTTTGGGTTTCATGAGCTTTTGAGTTCGTGAAAATAAAAAAGATCTGTGCACAGTCTTTTCAGATACTTTGTATCCTAGATTTTGTGGTTATGTACTGTTGCTTATTTAATTTACTTTTGGCTGCAGCAACTTTTAGCAATGCCACAAAATTTCGGTTTGTAAAAAATTTCAGAAATGGTCAAATGGACACATTTCGTATTATTCTTGTTTAGACTGCGAGTGTCAATCCCGTTCAAATGATCTTGATCATAGTTTTCCATTATAATAATTATTATTATTGATGTTGCTATTGTTTTTAATCATCAAATTGAACGATATGGGATTAGCAATCATAAATGTATAAAAACTTTTTGTTGTGAACTTCTTCGGTATCTAAGAAGTAATCTTTGATAAAATCTTAGTGTCATTTTATCTTTGTTAAATTCAATTTGTGATCTTTGATAAAATTGAGATAAATTTGAATTGCGTGATAAATAAATTACAATTAAAATCTAATGCCCAACTTATAAAAGCTCAACAAAAGTAATACAAAAATTAAAATAAAAAAAAACCAGCAAATTCTTATAGTTATTGGACTGGGGTCTCAAACTTTCACCGTAAAATTAAGGGAAGGAGTTTCTGACCGATGAGAAGGCCATACGGGTGGACGTAATCACATCTTGTACATTTGGGGGGAACACAGAAAAAATAGGGGATGATCTAACGCTAGCCCAACTGTGAGCCCGGCCTACTGCACGAGTTTTGACTCCCAAAATCGCACATGGTGACTCAGTGGCTGGGACGCTAGGTAAAGCCTAACAAATTTGAGTAAGTTAAAGAAATCTGTAAACACCAATCAGAGAGTCACAGAGAGCAACAGCTGAGTCTCCCATTAGAGCGGCGGCAGCGCCATGGCCGAAGAGGCGATTCTAGGGTACTTCGAGAAGAATGAGCAAATCTCGGATTCTGGTAACTTCGCCGCCGAACGCGGGTTTGATCATAACGACGTCGTTAATGTCATCAAAAGCCTCCACGGTTTCCGTTACATCGATGCACAGGCACTGCTTTTTCATTTCCACTAAAACACGCACACTTGTTGTACTCTGTTTGTTAGCTAAAGGAACTGACTTATTTTGTCTCTCTCTCTCTCTCTCTCTCTCTCTTTTCTTTTTGGTGTTCGTGTGCGTAAATTTATTACCTTTAAATCAAAGTAGCAACTCTAATTTTATTGATTTTTTTCCTGCTACTTGGGTCAGGCAACTAGCATAGTTATTGATTTCATTGATTCCGATTTTGGATTGTGTCAATGTAGCTTGGTTAACTGTGATTTAATTTAGTGAAAAGAAGCTACGTAAATTTTGGATTATTTATTTTATGGGATTGTACAGGACATTAAGAGGGAGACGTGGGTGCTTACCGGTGAGGGTAAGAAGTATGCTGCTGAAGGGTCACCCGAGGTTCAATTGTTCTTGGCAGTGCCAGCGGAGGGTAGTATCTCGAAAGACGAATTGCAGAAAAAGCTGGATCCTGCAGTTTTCAAAATAGGTTGCTCCCAGGCTGGTAAAAATAAGTGGGTGGAGATGGGGAAGCAAGTTTCGAGGAAGGTTCAAAATGTGGAAGACAAAGTCAAAGATTTGCTTCTACAAGTACAAAATGGACATGCACTTAGCAAAGAGGAGATTAGCAGTCTCAAAGCACGGAAGCTTATTGTTCCCCAGACATGGAAGGGGTACTCAGTGAGAAAAGGTCCTAATTATGCTCCCAAAAGGAAGAAAGCTGCTACAGATTTGACTCGAGAGAACCTTCAGAAGGGTGATTGGAAGGAATTGGAGTTCAAAGAGTACAACTTCAATGCTAAAGGACAGCCTGCGGAAGGTGGCCATCTTCACCCACTGCTCAAGGTAAGGGATAAAATGTACATCCATTCAATTTTCAAAAAGTGTCGAACTGTTTCTAGCCTATATTTTCTGAGAAGCAAGAATCTGAAAGTGTATATACTTTGATGAGTGGGGCTACCGTGACTGATTGACATGTTACATATCTGAATAGATATTATTTTGAGTATGCTAGTGTATGTGCTGTAGATGATGATGGCTCACAGAGGAAGTTGCATTTAGTATTTGGCTTTGTATGAAACTTTCCAATGCCTGAAAATCTTTATGATATCTCGAGCATCACATTCCAATGTTGCAAAACTTTGGATGATTTGTGCTTCTAAGCATTTTCTAATTGCAGGTGCGGAAGCAATTGAAGGACATATTTCTCCAGATGGGGTGAGTTCTGTTCTTTAGTTTGTAATGTTCCAGCATACTTGTGTGTTTGGTAGCACTATTTTTTTTTTAAATGCCGGCATTTTTATATTTGGTGCTATGTTTGGTTTGCAGTTTTGAGGAGATGCCGACAAACAATTTTGTTGAAAGCAGGTAGATCTTCTTAGCAGCTCGTTTTGAACATGTGAACATGATTTTTTTCCCATTGCTGTGTAGCTGCCAATGAAGCGTCATCATATTGTACTTCAGCAGTTTTGGTTTATCTAGGAAGTCCCAAATAACCATATAGTTAACGCAATGATGAGTAAGGTTGTTTTTGGTTGTTTATTCTAACTGAATGCATATTTTCCTGCCTTCATTATTGAAAGAGTGCAAGAAAAATAAAATAACTTGTTAATATCTGTGCATACCTTCAAAATATTTTCACAACCCCTCTTGTGGGGTGTTTTCCTCGGAAGTGGAAATTATGTATACCTTCTCCCAGGAATGTGGTGGCTATTTACAACCTCAATGTTTGACTTGTATTTTATTTCTCATATTGGTTTGACATCATTGTATTGGAATGAGGCAGCAAGTTTCAAGGTCAATGTTTTGTGAAAGAAAACAATAATGCATTCATTCAGTTATGATTTATGAAGCAGGCTGCCTTTTGAAGCTTCATAGTGGATTTTAACAAAATTATAGTTATTGAAAGGAAAGAATTTAAGATAGCTAATTTTGCGTGCTTGTTTTCCACCAATTATTGTAAGACTGGCAGACTAAAGCTGTATTGCTAATGTGTTGTATTAGTTATTTCAAAATATGTTCCAATCTTTTCTTGTTCAAGTATTTGAATGTTTGAACATTGTAAATGATAGCAAGCACTTGAATACTAACTTGTGTGTTTGTCAACTGATAGCTTCTGGAACTTTGATGCATTGTTCCAGCCACAACAACACCCTGCCCGTGATTCTCATGATACCTTCTTTCTGGAAGGTTTGTATGAATTCATTGCTTGATTGTGGTGATCCTGCTTCTTATGGTTTCCTTTTGATGGTCATTTGGCTTGAACATGCAGAACCTTCCACTACAAGGGAACTACCAGAAGATTATGTTGAGCAGGTGAAGCGTGTGCACGAGTCTGGTGGTTATGGGTCCAGAGGGTATGTGATTTTCTTGAATCTTACTTATCCACATTAAGGTTGCTTTCTAACTTGATTTTGTACTATTTTTCGTAGATATGGATATGAGTGGAAAAGAGAGGAAGCAAACAAAAACCTTCTGCGAACTCATACAACTGCTGTCTCTTCCAGGATGCTTAAGGCGCTAGCTGAGGTTTGATATTCTTGATGGTGTTCCTGAATTTTCAATGTATCTTCATTTTCAGACCTAAAAACCTTTTTCTTTTGCCCTTTTTGATGCAAAAGCCCACTCTATGCTAGTCAATGTATTTTTGTGAAAACAAACTTCCAAGACACTGCACTGGCACTTTGCTTGCACCAATAAATTACATGGGACCAAATAAAATGTTGTTCTCAGAGCCTTGGTCCTTTAGTCTATGCTAGTTTACCTCGACAATTTTTCTCAAGATTTTAACAGTGAAGTATGACAATCATGTCCTTTTCTTTAATATTATTCGGGCCTTCGAGTCTGATTTTAAGAAAATATTTGGCATTTTTTAAAGTTTAACGCCTATTTTTAATTTTTTTTTCTGTTAAGTATTATGTGGATGGGTTTTGGTTTCATAGTCATGTCATTAAGTGACTGAGTGGTTGTTTCTATTCGTTGATGTTATTTGCAGAAACCTTTTGCCCCGAAAAAGTATTTCTCCATAGATCGTGTTTTCAGAAATGAAGCTGTTGATCGAACTCATCTTGCAGAATTCCACCAAATAGAAGGTGTTGATGTCATTTTAATCTTCATAACTTTGTGTGTTTGTATATTCACAATGAGGTGTCAACAATCTGTATTGTACAAATTACTTGACCCATCTTCTGGACCCAGGGAGCTAAAATTTTTCTTGTCAACTTGAGTTGGTGTTTGAAGTAGCTTGATATCTCCAGTTGGATTGGTCCTTTGTTCTTGTGCAGACCAGACACAGTCAACTTCTATGTTGATTGAAAATTGGTAGTAGAAAATATGTAAAAATCAGCCAGGATTTTTATGGACTGACTCTTTGGTGCACCTAGCAGTGATTGTAATTATAGTCTGGATGATATATTGATTTGTGTGCCTTTTTTAATTAATAATCCGAGTTTCTGATTTTTGTTTCAGGCCTGGTATGTGATAGGGGACTCACTCTTGGTGACTTGATTGGAGTCCTACATGACTTCTTCTCACGATTGGGTAATGCAATAGGACTCTTTGAAAAATCCAGTTGTTTCTGTCCATTGGTGTTGAACAAATTGGCTTTGAAGGTTTATAATGTATCGAAGTCGAATGAAGTGATGTTTAATATTTTACAACTATATTACAGCTATTTTCTGTTTACCGTATCTGATTATGGCAAGGTTCAAAATCCCATTTCTTGACCAATCACAGAAAGATGATGTTTATACTCTCCTTAACCACGATCTACAGCAGTTGATTTTTGTTCTCTTTTCTCTTCCTGCTGGCTTGGATGAAATGTACAACTTTAAGTAGAAACATGACATTTTGATTCCCCTCTATTCATAGGCATGTCGAAGCTGCGTTTTAAGCCTGCTTACAATCCATACACTGAACCTAGCATGGAGATTTTCAGGTATGTAATTTTGATCTTATTTATTTTGGTTTGTTTCTTTTGGTAGTTGACAATTTGGCATTGAATCCTGTTATTTACCAGTTATCATGAAGGCTTTGGGAAATGGGTGGAAGTTGGGAACTCTGGCATGTTCAGACCTGAAATGTTGCTTCCTATGGGATTGCCAGAAGATGTCCGTGTTATTGCATGGGGCCTTTCTCTTGAAAGGTAAGAAGATCTTTATGGTTATCCAAAGAACTAAATTAATTGGAGCATCTTTGTCACGTCGATCTGTACATGTTTCTGATGGAAGATATTTCTATTTTCATTTTCCTTTCTTGAACTAGACCGACTATGATACTGTATGGTATTGACAACATTCGAGATCTGTTTGGTCACAAGGTATGCGCACTTTCATTTTGCCAGCAGCTATGATGTTACATTGGCTTAAAAGTATAAAACGATGTTGCATATGTCCCTTGTTATTTACAGGTGGATCTTGGTCTCATCAAGCGGAACCCCATATGCCGCCTTGGAATTAGTTAGATCATGGTCTGTTGGATTACTTTGTGCGAGCATGCACCAGGGTCTCAGCATATGTACCGCAGCTTATGGTTCAGAATTTTTTGGTTTTTGATAGTTAACTTTTAAGAGTAATTTTACAAAAGAGGTTTTGAAATTCTTGATTGTATTAAATCAATCAGTCAATATACTGGTTGCTTGTTTTGGCGCTTCTGTTACACACTGATACAGCCAAATGAAAGTTTATTCTTCCTCTTGGTATATTTTTCTTCAGTTTTTGATTTACTTTACTGCAATTCCCTATTAAAAGAAGGTTGGAATTTTTTTCACTACCTGGACTGCTCTGTTTAGTGGCATTTGTAAAGATAGTCAAGGATGAAGGTCTATGCTGAGTTGAGTTTTTGCAGATAAATATACATAATATTTAAAATAAAAATAAAAATATGGTTTTAGATGATGATATGAAAAAAGTAAAAATTTGAAATTATTCTGACTATTAATTTAATATTCAGTAAAAATATAGTTCAATATTAAATTTTGATCTCCCAAATTCTTGATTGGTCAAGCGGTCTCCCTCTCCCTCTCCCTCTCCCTCTCTGTGTTTCTGTTTTGGTGGTTGCATTCATACATTAGTGTTCAAATTATATAAGGAAATAAGGGTTAAAAAAATTAATTTATGCTTTATGTAACATTAAAATAACAAAATAATTTTTATTTGTGCTGTACATTACTAATAAACTTTTTATTAGTAAATATATTTGTTTATATATATATATATATATTTTTTTCCAATTCATTGGTCAGTGTTGTGTTGGATGCAAATAATTTTTTTCTTATTTTATGTTCGTTTGGTTCAGTAATGAAACTTATTCCACGTGGCTTATGGCCACGTAAGTAGAGACTAAATTCATTCATTCAACTACTAAGGTCGGTCCTACTAATAGGCCTTTGGTCCATTGGAATAACTTTTGCATTTACAATGTTAAGTGCAAGGTTTGAGATTCTATAAAATTTGGACAGCGTTTCAGAGTAGTACATGTAACAAAGAAAGTCTCAATTATAAAATTTGTTTATAAATATTAATTATAATATATGATATAATATCAGTAATAATTTTATATAACAGTATTAAAAAAAAAAAACTACTAAGGTCGGTCTGAAGCCAATAAAATATTTTTAGTTTATATTTAGTTATAACAAATCGTTTTTGTAAAATTGACCGACCGGATCGGGTTCAATTATTGACGGATCACCATTTCGGGTCGACGAAACAAATCCAAGTTTTATCTGCTCTAGTTTTCTTTTTTTATCACAAGATTAGGGTTTATACTGACTTGTAGATAGATCCAAAACCAAAAGCACTAAAGAATTCTTGCCTTGCTCTTGCTGAACCAGGTACTCTGCGTTATAGCATACCGAGTTATAAATTTGGCGTTAACTTTTTTTTTTTAGAATTAATTAATTGTCGTGGGAGTTAGTAGTTTAGGGTTTTTGAATTGGTGATGGCTAGACGAGACAGTAGTGAGTCTAGCGACGATGACAGAGAGAGACGCCGTCGTTATAGTGATAGAAAAAAGGAAACCAGATACGTCGGTCGTCGGGATCGCGGAGACGAGTCGGATAATTCGTCTGATTCTGACCAGAAACAGCATCGACACGAGAGGCGCAATGAGCGAGGCAATGGTAACAGTAATAGACCTGACGAGGAGAGAGATGTAAGTGACAGGCGTGAAGGTGAGAGAGACAAGGATAAGCGTGACCTGCGGCAGGATGTAAGAGAGGAGAGTAAGAATGATGGGGAGGAGGAGGAGGGGAAGGATGGCAAGCGTGTGAAAAGAGACCGAAGAGATAGGGAAAGGGAGCGGGGGAGAGAGAGAGGGCGGCAAGATGAGAATGGAGAGGATGGGTTTTTAAGAAAGGAAGACCGTCATAGACGTAGGGATTTAGGCGAGGACAATGAGAGGGAAGAACGCAGGAAATCAGATAGAGGAAGGGATAGGAGGCGTAATGCTCGTGATAGGAGACGCAATGATGATGATGATGATGATGAAGATGATCGAAAGTATAGGGCTAGGAGAGAGATAAAGAAAGATGAGGATGGTGATATAAAATACAGGAGAGACAAGGAGAAGGATAGAAGACGGGAAGAAAGTCGGAATAAGGATGATAGTAAGGCAGTGGATGATTCGAAAGTTAAAAGCACGAGGCAAGAGGGTAATGTGAATGGTGGTGATGCAGCATTGACCTTGGGTAGGAGTGGAGGGGTTTATATTCCGCCTTTTAAGTTGGCACGGATGATGAAAGATGTGGAAGATAAAAGCAGTGCTGAGTATCAGCGTTTGACATGGGATGCCCTTCGTAAGAGTATTAATGGGCTTGTTAACAAGGTCAATGCAACTAATATTAAGAATATTATTCCTGAGCTTTTTGCGGAGAATCTCATTCGAGGAAGGGGTCTTTTCTGCCGATCTTGTATGAAATCGCAAATGGCATCGCCGGGTTTCACAGATGTGTTTGCGGCTTTGGTAGCTGTTGTCAACACCAAGTTTACTGCAGTGGGTGAACTCTTACTGAAAAGAATAGTTTTGCAGCTTAAAAGAGCTTATAAGCGGAATGACAAGGTATGCATCTTGTTGTGATTTATTATTGACTGGTAGGGATTGTCTCCTCTTTTGGATTTAGTTCTGATTTTCTTGGCTATTCATTTGCAGCCACAATTGCTAGCAGCTGTTAAATTTATAGCGCATTTAGTAAACCAGCAAGTGGCTCATGAGATTATAGCTTTAGAGCTGCTCACGATTTTGCTGGAGAATCCTACTGATGATAGTGTTGAAGTAGCTGTTGGCTTTGTTAAAGAGTGTGGATCGATACTGCAGGATCTTTCACCAAAGGGACTTCATGGTTCGTATGCTGTTTGAATTATTTTTCTTTATGAATTCGTTTTATCTGTGAAGTTTCAGAGGATTGTGCCATGTGTATTATCTGGTTTGTCAATGTTCTTTTATTTGTGTAGGTATTTTTGAGCGGTTTCGTGGAATTCTACATGAAGGAGAGATAGACAAACGAGTTCAATTTTTGATTGAAGGCCTGTTTGCCATAAGGAAAGCAAAATTTCAGGTGATTTTTTTTTTTAAATTTTTTACCTTTGTTAAGTTTTAGCATGTAAAATTGACTTGTATGAATTTAGAGCTCAATAACTCGAAAACTTAAATCCTAATGCTTTTGTTGTGCATTCATTAATTTTCAGGGTTACCCCGCTGTTCGTCCAGAGCTGGATCTTGTTGATATCGAGGATCAATTGACTCATGAGATATCGCTTCAAGATGAAATTGATCCGGAGATTACCCTTGGTATGTCTTAGACAATCAACTTGTTTCAGCTGCTTCATTGGTTATTTCTGTTTGTTTATGGTTGTTAATGTTTTTCCCCAATGTACAGATATCTTCAAACCGGATCCTAACTTCTTGGACAATGAAAAACGCTATGAAGATATGAAGAAAGACCTCCTTGGTGAGACATCTGAGGATGAAGAAGGATCTGATGCAGGTTCAGGGGATGAGGATGATTCCGAAGAAGAAGAAGAAGAAGAAGATGAGGAACAGATGAAGATCAAAGATGAAACAGAAACAAACCTTGTAAATCTTCGAAGGACAATTTATCTAACAATTATGTCTAGTGTAGATTTTGAAGAGGCCGGCCACAAACTACTGAAAATTAAACTGGAGCCAGGTCAAGAGGTAAGCATTATAAACAATGCATGAATTTTACAAAAGCATTCTGAAACAGCATGGTTCTTTATCTGTTTTCTGTTGTCTGATAAGTAGGAGTCTAATCTCCCTTAAACCTACCACATGGAAGAAGAGGTGGATCAAGAGTAACAATGTTAAAGTCAGATTGTTAAGAATTTAAAAGCTTATGAATTTTATGCCAATCCATCGTAATCTAGGTAAATTAGGAAACCAACTGGATGCTCAGAATCTCTTTTTTAAGAATTGGAGAGAAATTCAGTGCAATTGTTTGCTCAAATTAATTGCATTTATGTGATGCTAAGGATGGGACCAGTTGTCGGGTTCTTATAGTGGTTTTTGGTTTATAGAATACTGGAAACTCTGCTGTTTGGCCCATCTTCACTTGTGCAACGAATCTGCTGGGAAGGGATAGTGATAGATATATGGACTTCTCTTTGTCTTATGGGTTAATGCTATAGCAAGAGCTTATTTGTATTGATCAATGGTGCATTGTCCAAGCAGTCTTGTTATTTTCTTTACAATCAGCCTTTTCTTTTTCCTGACTAATGCTAGACCAACGGCTTATTTGTATTGATCAATAGTGAAAATGTCCAAGCTTTCTTGTAACTTTCTTTACAGTCAGCTTTTTCCTTTCCCTGACCAACTTTCATACTAATGGTTTATATAGCATTCCGGCATATCATTTTCAGATATACAGTTTACTTTGGCATGTATTCTTCTCTAAGAAGTTTTTGTTGTCTTGATTTTTCTTGTGTAGATGGAGTTGTGTATTATGCTTTTGGAGTGTTGCAGTCAGGAGAGAACTTATCTTCGGTATTATGGATTATTGGGCCAACGGTTCTGCATGATAAACAAAGTCCATCAAGAAAATTTTGAGAAATGCTTCGTCCAGCAATATTCTATGATTCATCGACTTGAAACCAATAAATTACGTAATGTGGCCAAATTTTTTGCTCATTTACTTGGAACCCATGCTCTGCCTTGGCATGTTTTAGCTTACATACGGTTAACAGAGGAGGACACCACTTCATCTTCCCGTATTTTCATAAAGATTCTCTTCCAGGTATGTAAAAAGATTTTGCGTTCTATTAAATTCTCTGTTTCATTTTTTGCATTCCCTTTGTTTGTTGTGATTTTGACAATCTTTTATTCTTCATTGACTAGGTGGTGTGAAAAGTCATGTTATGAATGAGATGAAGATGATTGACTTTGTAGATTGTAATGTAAAAATTATTTAAATAATTTATGAAATCAAAAATATTGCAAGAGATTTAATTCTGAACAAATTCAGCTATCTACTTCCTCAAGTTCTTGGTAAACTGATTCATATTTTGATTTGTTGAATGAAAGAAAAAGGATAAGTACTACTGTTATTTATTAGTAACATGATATTTTAAAAGCTTAGAAATGGTGACATTTTGCTTTCATCACATCCTTAAGTTCACAATTACTAAATAAAGGTGTTTTCTTTGTGGTCGAATGATAGGAAATCTTTGGATAAGCAAATCTAATTGATATATGTAGTTAAGGATAATTGTGATGCATTATTGGGTGGCTCACTACGTTTGCAAGTGCATAGCCTCCCTTTGTCTCTGAGGTGAGGGTTTGAGTTCCTGTTTGATCCCATGTACCAAGAGTATGTGATTTCTGCTCGATATACCAAATTATCGTTGCAAACCATGAGATATTATTACAGTAAGGGATGATCAAAGTTATCTTGATTCATCCCGCCATGAGGAATCCTCTTAAATTATTAAATTAAATAAATTAAAGGAAAGAAGTGCCTTGGAATTCATAAGGGATTTTTTTGTCTATGTATCGTTCCTTTCGATCTTTTAGGTCCTGCTTCACCTCGACGGTTATGCCACGATATACTTAAAGCCTATATGCGATGTATAGACCAGTCATTTTTTGATGTTTTGCAATGAATTCATCAAAATTTTTTTTATCAACATAGCCCCATTCTTGGTATCTTATTAGTAGTTTTGCATATTCTTATTAACCAATGCAATACCTACGGTTTTGATATACAAAAAATTGCCTGTCATTTTTTACATACATCTGTTCGACAATAAGCATTCCCCTTTTCATTAATTCTGTAAGAGTGAAATTCTTCTTAGTGATCGAAATAGGCAGACCTATTTTTGTTTAACCATTCTGAAAATTTTGATTGCTTCGAATATTTGAAGGCATGATACCCTTGATTATGCAGGTTTCTGGCTTTCTGCACTTGGTTTGTTTCTTTCTTTTATCCTGCTTTATCTTGAGTTTATAATATTCTTGCTCTTTTCTTGACCTTAATGGGATGATCTTTGAAGTATTAACTCTATGGCTCTATCCCTAAGCAAATTGTTC
The DNA here is from genome assembly GCA_030449895.1 of Citrus mangshanensis. Classification (NCBI taxonomy): domain Eukaryota; kingdom Viridiplantae; phylum Streptophyta; class Magnoliopsida; order Sapindales; family Rutaceae; genus Citrus; species Citrus mangshanensis. The sequence goes on from JASUUJ010000069.1 coordinate 4,587,016, forward strand.
TTATATCCTATGTTAATGTCACAACCTTGGCCAGTTATTAATGATATTGTATCTTTGTTTTTCAAGTCCTTATTCCAATTGTTACCTTTTCTTGCAGGAACTGTCGGAGCATCTTGGTATCCGTTTGCTCAATGAGCGGCTCACAGATCCAACAATGCAAGACTCATTTGAATCCATTTTTCCGAGGGACAATCCCAAGAACACTCGATTTGCCATCAATTTTTTCACATCAATTGGACTTGGTGGTATCACCGAGAATTTACGTGAATACCTGAAGAACATGCCACGGCTTATCATGCAACAACAAAAACAAGTATCTGAGTCAGAGCCGGATTCAGAGTCAGATGATGAATCTGAGAGCTCTGATTCATCCGACTCAGACACATCTAGCTCACAGTCTGAGTCGGAGGATTCATCAAGTTCTGATGAAAGCGACCGAGACAAAAGACGCAGTAAGCGAAGGAGAAGACACTGAATCATTATCTTGCTGCTGCTGTCGTGAAAGGTCTCTCAAGTCTTTGAATTTGTGAAGCGAAACAGTTAAAATGTAATGTTCCAATCTGTAAAATATCACATAGCTTCAACCCTTTCTATTTTATGTCTCTCTTGCTTCTCTTAGCATTCAGTTTTTAACTTTTATGATCATTTGTAGCTGCATCCTTATACTATGTTTAAATCAGCCTTATCTTGCAGAAAACTTGTAAGGAATTTTACCGTTCTCATTTTGTTCCGTTGTTGGCATAATTACGTTGAGATTACATACGTTTTTAACCATAACTTCATCATCCCCCCCCACAACAAAAAAAGTACGTTGTACAAATTCGAATAGGCTGATCACAATCTTCTTTTCAATTCCTCGTATGGGTATGGTCAATTTACAGCTGAACAACAACCTTTTAGTTTCCTTTTTAAACATGGAAGAGCAAAAGGCAAATGCCCTTAACAAATTAGTGGCTAAACTGACGTAAACAGTGAATAACAAACTTCAAATTTACTGCGCTAAGCTGCCTTTGAGAATTCTAGTTACTTGAACGATCGAATTCTGTCCTCTCTATTGAACTATCGATTGCCTGAGGTTCAGAAGCTTTACTTCCAATGTCAGTATAATCGACAGCATCCTGCTGTCGTGAGGAGTCATCAACTGTTTGAGAATGAGGAGGAGCTTCATTTATGAGACCTAGTTCATATAATCGACGACCTTCCACCTTATCCGCCACCTTCTGATTGAACTCTTCATCGGAACAAGCCAACATGTAACGCAACTTAAAATTAACCCGATTTTCCACCATTATCTTGTGCCTTGGAATTATTCGTTCTTCAAGAGAATAGCTGAAAAACCTGCAAAATATTTCACCTGCATCAGTATCCAAGATGATGAAAATGTAAAAGGGTGAAAAAGACTAGGATAATGAACATTAGTAAGTAAATTTCATAAAAATATGCCCCCAATTAGGGATTTCTTAAGAGGCCCGATAATGGAGCTATATGAATATGATTAAGCTTAATCATCAAACTGATTTTGTGTTGTAAAATAATCAAGCCCCAAAGAATAACAAGAGCCCAACAAAATTCTTAATGATGCCATCACCTTGGAAACTCAATGAGATCCTGCAACGGCCGAACCATGGTTCTTCGCAAATACCGATACTTTGGACGAAATATATCAATATTGTAACGTAGTAGCATGGGAAAATCTGCAATCATTGCACCAAGTTGATGAAGCTTTATGCCAAGTGACAGAAAATATTTCACATTAACTTCAAGCTTGTTTCCTATGCTGCACCCCAAGAGCTCTGGCCCCAGAGCCAAACACTTCCCAATATCCCTCTCGCTGACTCCAGCTTTAGTCATCAGGAATATAACCTGTATGATATTCCAATTTCTGGAGGTTACTGCAAGGTGATTTTACCAGCACAAAAAAATATATATATATATATATATATATTAAAAAAAAACAAAAAGGCCCTAAATTTATCAATTTTTGCTATAGGAAAATGACTAATGAGATTTTGGAAGAGCCATTAAACAAAATAGGCAAAGATTTAACGGAACATTTCTAGCATCACTCTTCATAACATTTTATGTTTAAAACTTTAAATTGTCGCTCTATATTCAGATCTTAGAAATAATGAGGAAGAAAAAGAAATATATATATATATTCCAGTCTTGCAATTTTCTAACAAACAGGTTCCAGTCGTATTTTTTACAATTTAAAAGTTCTTCCCATGCACCTGACTCAGAAAATAATAGAAAATCATCATGGATTGTTTCAATGATGTTCAGTGGTGTGGCAAGATACAAGCAAAATAACACTGTAAATTAAGAAAAGGAAGGAAACAAACCACTGGCCGAATTTTCTTGTAAAGGCTGTATGTTAGTAAGGAAGGAAATTTTACAAGCATGTTCGCAATCCCCTCATCTCGAACACCTATATCCTGGAAAAATCTCACCTTAAAAAATGAAAAATGTATCATAGTGTCAGTATTCACAATATAAAGCACGAGAGCAATAAATGCATGATTCAATAACAGACATTTTTGTTTGATGCCAGATGAATAGTTAAACTAAACACATCTATAAATCATTCAGGGAGTAGAGCAGAGAGAGAGAATCTAAGATTACAGGTGGGAATTCCAGTTGAAAAGGTGGGAATATGAATTAGATCATACACATTGCTTTTCCAAAACCTGATATTCTGAACAACATTGAGTAAAAATAGTGTAGTCGAACTATCAATCTACCTTGGGAACAATAGTTGTCTCCAAATCAAAACAGAAAACCATGGGTTTAATAACAAGCATCCTCCTCATGCCATCTCGTGAAACTCCGAGATAGTACAAATACTTAACAAGAGGCTTCCATCTTTCTCCAATGCCACAGCCCATCAAATGTGGCCTAAATGCCAGCAATCTCCCAACATCCTCAGTAGAAAGGCCAAACTCCTTCAAGTAAGTAACCTGTACAAACACAAACATCATCTCAACTTATTATCAAACAAATTTTTGAATAAATTATCCTAGCAACGAATCCCCCTAAGCATTTTCCACCCAAAAGAAGTCGTACAACTGCTAAAAAGAGTCCAGAGTCAGGTACCTTTTGGTTCATCTCTTCCAGAGTTAAAAAGCCAAGTACCTTAGGATAATCAAAGACCATTGTACCAAAATCATTTTTGTTCATTCCCATATCCAAATAAAAGTGTACACGCGTTTTCACTTCTTCAATACTCTGTGACAATAACTGAGGACATCGGCTCATGACATAACCCATCCAATCCCTTCTCACTCCATTGGTCTCCAAATACTCAACAATCTCATTCAACTCTTCAATGCTGCGTTCCAAAATGTTCCCTCCCGTTTTGAGTAACGCAACCCCAAGAAATTCACCCTTCACATGAACCGACTTCAGCCACTCTGCTAGATGTCTTATGGATTCAAGATTCCCTCCAGACATGCATATTAACTTTGCAATTTTCGGATATGAAAGTCCATTGTGTTTCAACCACCTATATATAACTCAGTTATCAAATATCCATGGAATAAAGAACCCCTTTTCTCAATTTAAGAAGCAAACAATGTAATTGACTTCTGTCTAGAAATGTTCCATTAAACATTTCATCATCTCGTATTTCTTGTTCTTCAAAAGCTAAGGGCATGTTTGTAATTGCATTGATTCTGCTTAATCTTAAAAAGCACTTTTACTTAAATGTTTACCGATGCTATAGCCTAAAACCCAATAAGCAAATCCAAAATTAACTCAAAAGGAAAAACAAAAACAAACCTTATAAGCGGCACAACATTAGAATCCTCAATAACCCACTTAGCACGGACATCAAACGAAGAGTCAGCAAACTCAGGCAGCTTCTTCAGAGCAGCAGCCTTGATCATAACATGATCAATAAAATCAGGCAACCTATCAGCCACATTAGTCGAATAGGTAATTCCAAACTTGCCCTTCCTCCACATTGCCTCCTTAAATATCTCAGCCGTCACCTTTCTCCTTATATCCAACGCCTTCATAATCAACTCCTCGTCCACGTCACCACCATCATCGTCATTGCTGCTGGGTGGCTGTTGCTTGAAGAGGGTTCGAAGATGGGGCGGGTGAGATAATGAGTCAGACGACATGTCGTAGATTGAGCCGGGGAATTGAGGGGGCCGTTTTCTGACAAGGGACAATTCGAGCAGTTTAACTTTTTCTTCGGGTGGGATGACGACATCGACAACGGCGTCGTCTTGCTTTTGTTGTTGTTGTTGTTGGGTATTGGTGAAGTGGTAACGGAGGAGGGAGGCGGACTTGGCGTTGTGCTGGCGGTCTTGTGGGTGATGGTGAATGACGGCGGAGATAGTGGTGGTACGGCGGAGAGAGAAGAGTGGGGAGTGTGGACATGGTGACGGTGATGGTGCTGTCAGCATGCTTCTGTTTGCTGGTTTAATTAATGGATAGGGGAGGAAGTGCCACTGGAAGTGCGCAACCGTCTCGGTTTTAGATTTTTATCTAATTTAACATTTAGTTTATATCAAATAATAAAGGACTGCTATGCAACAACGGTCTCATGGTCTAGTGGTCAGGACATTGGACTCTGAATCCAGTAACCCGAGTTCAAATCTCGGTGGGACCTTTTTTTGTTTTTTTTAAATCCATATAAATTCCTCTTAGCTTGTGCTATTGTACACGGTGATGATGACATACGATTAGGTACAGATATAATCTAGTGCACGCAGTCGCACCATCGTATATTTAACCAATAACTATTTGAGAGCTCTTATGAGTTATGATCAAATCTTGCTCCCACAGAAAATATAGTTTAATGATCTGTATTTAACAAGAGATGAGAAACCACCATGCAAGAATAGCAAGATGTTGAAGTTTGGTTTCATCTATGTACAGCAAGCCCATGACTGGGACTGATTTCCAGCAAAGCGTTGATGGCTAGTGGCGACTATGAGAATTCAAAATGGAAATTCAGTATAATTCTTTTGGTGTTTCTTTTATTTCTTTTCTTTTTTCTCTTTTGAATTGAAATTAGAATCTCATTTGAATGAAGAAATCCTGAACAATTACAATATACAAAACCACCACCAATTACAGATTAAAATTTTGTAGCTTGTTTTCACCCAAAACAAACAAGCTGTCAAACAAATAAGAAAATAAATCACATGGCATCAATTTCTCTTCCCAAGTTGCACTCTAATTTTGCACACACTGTACCTCCCCCCTTGTCTCAATGGAGACAATCTTCACATAAACTTCTGTAACGTTTCCTTTCATTGAAGATTTGTGCCTCCAGGAACAACCCTCCGCTAAATAGAAAAAAAATGGATTGACGTTTGTATTAGCTACCCGAAGAAGAGCTTGCCCAGGTACCAACGAGCAGGCACTTAAAACGGGAAGCCTGCTGTATTATTAACAAAGAATCAAGAACAATCATCAGCCTCTATTAGTCCTGAACTTGTGTCTCTACATCTTGTGTGTCAGATGGTTCCGGGAATATATCTCTAGACTGCCGTCTTTGAGAAGATGAATGTTCGCCTCCACCAATCTGGCCACTTCCCTGGGAGCCCGTGGTTCCCGATTGTTTTAAACTACTAGTGCCTTCTGCTTTAGTATTGGGGGGTACTGGAATGGCCGCTACATCAGATGAGCTCTGACGCCAACTACCAAAGAGAGCAGCATTCCAGGACCCTCTAGAAGATGTAGTTCTAAGCCTTGCAGAGCCAGAATTCTCTTCCCTTACTACCTTCAAAGGATTTTCTAAAGCCTTCAGGATGTATCTCATGAGGGGCCTCCTCGTAGGCTTGGGATTAAGGCAAGACCTGGCAACAATGGCCATGGCCCAAACTTCCTCTAAAAGATCCTCATCTATGATCAGTGATGGATCCACAATCTTCGTTACAAGTTCCTTGTCGTATATACTGATATATGGTAGTGTCTGTTCCAGTATTTCCTTCACTTGGGCATCACTGGATGCACTAATGCCCATCTTACCAGTTACCAGTTCAAGTAATACCTTTCCAAAGCAGTATACATCATAGGGACATGTTGCTGTCAGTGAACCTGGCCATTTGTCAAATGAAAAACAAATTTCAGATGCAACATAAGAATTAAATGATAACATTAAATTCTGAATAATGAAGAGCCCTCTGGCAAGTGTGCAGCCAACACGACTTTAAGATCTCAAGCATTTGCTTAAAAAAGTCTGAAGTAAGAAATTAAATGCAATTAGAGTAGGTGCTTCATGAGGGAGGTAAAAGACAGTGATGCTTCATTTAGAGTGAACAAAGAAGGCTTTAAGAGAACACATAATTTTATGATAGTAGTTTGCTGCTTTACTCCAAATCTTGAACTCAAATTTAAGTGGTTATTAAATATAGCCGAGAAAAGAGGATTTCCATGAAAATAAATGTGAAATATTGTAAAAATAATAAACAAATAAATAACCATACCAGAGGAACCTTGTTCAGATGACCTGCACATGGCAACAAGAGAACTATGTTATAATCTTGATGACCAAAACAGTGTAACTTTAAATAGCCGGCAATTACTGAAACTGAAGAAAATTAGAAACAACAAAATACATGAATATATAAGTTATACGGCAAAATTTTGATCACCACAATAACAGAGCATACCCTTTAAGCATTATCAACTATTAGAAAGTTAAAATAAAATAAACACATAACAACAAGATACAAATTCAAAGTTTGCTACAAAAACAGTTACAGATAATGGTTGAAAACCAAAATACATGGTGATTTTAGATAGGACAACAATTAATGTAAAATGTCAAAGCAACACCAGAAATATTTCCAAGCAACAAAATCAATGCAATACTAAAGCCAGATGTATTAATTCAGATAAGTCAAACTTCTAACAAAATACTTACTGTGGCAGACGCAGCAACCTCGTAATCCTGCTTTGATGTGCATCACCTTCTTGAGCACAGACCTCACTCAGGCTCCCTAGCCGTACTTCAAATTTATCATCAAGAAGTATACTGCTTGCTTGAACATCTCTTCAAGAATACAAGAAAACTACGTCATTAATTGGACAAGACATAATTATAGCAGGATTAATGCAGTGCATATTCAAAATATTTAAAAGGAAGACATACTGAAGACTCTACTTAACTAGCAAAAGATTTATGCAATCCACAACTGCTAATTTTTTTTTTTTTTGACTTCCACTATTTTCATAATAGTACTGTGGGTCACATGAAGATCACATTCTTTCAGTACACAATTACCACCATAATCATATGACCACATACTAGTCTACAACTGATTATTAAAAGCTGATTATATCTAGAATGACATACAAACATATGATGTTAAAAGCTCAGAATGACTCAACAGAATAGCATTTACAACGTAACAACTGCACCATTTGCAATATCATGGCCACAGACTCTTCCAAATTACTAGTAGATGGTCTAGATAGCCTTAAAATACAACATTTAACATTGCATCTAAACAATTATTAGACTCTCTATGGTAAGTTGAAAGAAATTGACCATCACAAGAAGGTCTTGAATGTACCTGTGCACAAAAGGTAGGGTACATTCATGATGCAGATAAGATAGGCCCTCTGCAGCTCCTATTGCAATTTTCAATCTTGTTATCCAATCCAATGACTGTAAGTCGTCTTCTGTGTTGGTTTTCCTATACAAGGAACTTGACAAGTCCCCATTTGGCATATATTTATAAACAAGGAACTTCTCATTTTCTCTCTCCATGCAATGTCCCAAGAGGGGAACCAGCCTGGCATGTGAAACCTTGCTAAAGAAATCCAATTCCAATAGGTATGCTTCCGTTTTTACTGACTGCAAATCAATTCTTTTGATGACCACAGGGATGCCACCTTCCAAGATACCTCGGAAGAGATCACCTGAGTGGCCATTCTTTATTAGGTTTGCATCACTAAAGTCACCAGTGGCTGCAAGCAGTTGCTGATAAGTAAATGATTCTCCTAGGTTAGTAAAGTTAATCGATGCTCCAGGAGGTGGCGGGCTGGATCCTGCAGGAACTGGCCCCACGCCAACCCCTCTTTGATTGGGAGTGCGCTTCTTACAGAAGCATAAGGCTAGCAATGCAAGCAACACCAAAAGTACAATGAGCCCAAAGCCCCCCAGAACTGCTGACAGTACAATTATCTTTCTGTTACTATCCCCAGAGGTTTCTGGTGGAGGAGGTTGTGTGGCATTTGGGCGTCCAAAATTATCAAAACTCAGGCCCCTTGCAGCATAGAATGATGAACAGTCTACCAGAGTCCTCTGGTTTGGCACATTTTGAAGGCAATTGCTATCAAGGGAAGACGCATTACTGCGCACATATTCTGGAACCCTGCCTTCAAAATAGTTTCCCGAGAGATCAACAAGTCTGAACCTTCCAAGCACTGGTGTGAGACCTCCATAAAACATGTTCTGAGAAATATTGAGTTCTACAGTAGAGGTGTTTACATTAGATCTAGAGTTCGGCAATGGACCCGTGAAATTATTCCGAGAAATGTCAAGCAGACGCAATTGAGGCATTGACCATAAAACATCAGGAGGAGGTCCAGTGAAACCATTCTGTCTCAACACAATAATCTGCAACTGACTAACAGTTGGAAACAAATTAACTGACAAATTCCCACTCAGAAAATTGTTTCCAATCACAAACTTCTGCAAACTCCTTAACCCTCTTAATTCGGACGGCACTGATCCAGATAAAGAATTCATGCTGAGATCAAGATCAACCAAGCTATCAAGATCCCCAAGCTGAGCAGGAATTGAAGAAGCTAAACTATTGTTCGAAACATTTAAGTACTGTAGCTTAGAAAGTGTCCCAAGGCCAGGAGGTATCGAACCTGTTAAGTAGTTCGAAGAAATGTCAAGGCTTGAAAGATTCTTAAGCAACCCAAATGAAGTAGGAATGTTTCCAGTCAGCGAATTCCTCGAAAGATCAAGAACAGAAAGGACTGACAATTGACCCAAACTTGAAGGGATTGTCCCAGTCAGGCCATTATCAGACAAATATAGACTAGTTAAATTAGTCAAATTACCAAGACTAAAAGGAATGACACCACTTATAGAACAAGAACGGAGATCCAGTGCTTGCAAAGTTGGCAACTGCTGCCCCAGCCAATCAGGGATCGAGCCAGGAAGCAGGAATCTTGAGGCATTAAAAGAGGCCAAATGTGTTAAGTTCACAAGAGCATCAGCAGCAAATCGCGGGTTTTGGTTTCCAAGTCTTGTCCTTCTAAACCCCGAAATGTTAATTCCAACAACGCTACCATTTTGACATCTGACACCATTCCAAACTAAACAAGGATCAACCTTTCTTGGCCAATCCCTTCTTCTTAGCCCTAATGAGGATCTGAGTTCAAACAGAGCTGCCAACTCAGTTCTTGAACTCAGTCTCTCCAGTTGCTGCTCAAATGTAGGTTCAAATAATAATAAGAACATAACAAAAAACATCACTACACTTCTCTGATCCACCATGGCTTTCACACACTCACAATCATCCAACAATAACATAGACCACCTCATGTTCTTTCTCTCCTACTGTGCACATTATCAGAAGTGTATTTCACTGTAAATAAACTGAAATCCAACAGAATAAAAGATACCCAGATGCCAAAAACTCATTCTTTTTCCGTTCTCTTAATAACATAACATTAAAGCTCTTACCTCAATTACAACATTAAAACAACTTTTTCCCTTCTTCTTAAAGAACTTTTGCTCACCAATCTGCTTTGCTTCCTTATGCTTCTCCTCTCTTCTTTTTCTTCTCTCTCTCTACCTGCTCTTGTCTCTCTCTAAATCCTTCTGTTTCTTTAGTTGACAAAATAAAAATAAAAATGGCCAGTGATCTATTAATTAAAATAATAATATCACTGAAATAAAGAGAGAGAGAGAGAGAGAGTCCCCAAATAAAAAAAGGAAAAGAAGAGAAGAGAAAAGAACAAGCAAAAAAAAAAAAAGTGGTGGGCAAGCAAGCAAAGAACAACTGGGAAGTGGAAACTATTCACTCTCTCTTTCTATATAACACAGCAACAGCAGCAGCAGCAACAACCCTTTTATTAAAAATAAATGAAGTTTTGATTTTTAAGCGCTGACAAATTTAAAAAGGCCAACTTTTTTGAGCTGCAGGCAAAACAAAACTCAAAAAGCCTTTTTATATTAATGTTATTAATAATAATAACAACTACTAAAATGGGCAAGGGCAAGACTGAACCGGTGGACTGAGATTGGTCCCGTGGTCCGGTGCCGTTTTTGGTTTTGACTTCCGGTAATCCCGCCTTTAGCCAGCGAAGCCTCTTTCTTACATAACACTTCAAAAAAAAAAAAAACTCACTCACTTATCAACTTTCCCACACTTTTAATAATTATTTTATTTTTATTTTTTAAATTCTTTTATTTCTTTTTTGAGTTTTAGCGAGTAATCAAAAGGGTCAAGTGAATTTATTTCACTCGACTGTTTTAAGAAATGAAAATATATTTTACAGTTGTTCGATTGAAAGCAATGGAAATCTGTAAGCATTTAACAGCTTGCTCTTTACTTTTCTCAAACCGCCATGCTTTTTTTTTTTTAATTGATATCAACAATTTTATGATAATATAATTTGAATATATTAGTCTAATAAATTTACTTTCAAATATTTAAATAAAAAAATCAACCCACATTAATTTGGTAATACTAAGGTCATGGAGTGGAGTAATTTGGTTTATTTTCATGTGACATTCAAAAAAGATTAAATAAAAAAAAAGTAACTTCAATTATCGTGATGGATTGAGAATGGTAGCGGCAGTGAATACTGAATTGTGATTAAGATTCATGAACATAAAATGAGATTTAAATTCGAAACGTTTTAAATTTGATATATAACATAAAATTATTTTTTAATTGAAATGATATGTATGATTTACGCATATTATTAATAATGATTATGTTTATCATGTGATCCTTTGTTCAGGAAAAAAAGAGAGAGAAAAAAAAAGGGAGAGTAGAATTCTTAGTTTGCATTTAATTTTTTTTATCATTATAATATTTCAATAGATAATAGATATGGTTTGATTGAGGAAACAATTATGCTCATAAGTTATCTGTAAAATTACCTCAATAATTACAATTGAGCTGGCTTAATTTTTTTTTAAATTTAACGTAATATTCCATGTAAATGCATTAATTTGAGATTTTGTTTCTTAATTTTATTTTAGTAAGTGAATAATATTAGTGTGCCCTTAGATATAATTTCTCTTTATTCTCTCAAGACATTAAAAGCCAAAGCTAAGTTAAAGCTGTCAACAACTCTTTTGCAGGAGGGTTAAAATTTGCTTGAAAAAATCATACGGGCTTTTTATTTTTTCCTAAATTAGAAGATTACAAGTGTCAAACTTTGCTGTTAAATTGGGTATATATGGCAGTACATTTATGTAATCAATGAATTTTATTCAATGTAAAATACAAAAAATTAATTTCTGCAAAGTGGAAAACACAATTTTTTTGAAAAAAAAATGGTTAATGTGCATTAATGGGTATGGTGAAAAATTGTCTCCAATCAATTGAATTTGGATAGGCTTACTCTAAAATGAGCAACGTGAGTCATTTAAAAAATAATCAGAAAATTTTCGTTACTGAGTAATGTGATAAAGTGACATGGCATAATCAACTAAATGATAAAGTTTTAAAATTTGTAAAATCATTTATCATAAAAATTAATGTGTACCATTTGAAAAAGAAATGATGATAAGGCTTAGTAATCAATTATTATAATATTCTATCAGGTAATGCCTATCATGTATTACATTAGTTGGTATCTCAATTTTATAAACCTATTGTTGTTGTTTTTTAAAGGGGGATTGCCAATTTTCTCTAATGTCAACATATACAATTTTTCCCTCCACTCTTGCTTTTTTGCTATTACTTGAATGTAAGAGGATGAAGCTCTTTATAATAAAAAAAACAACATAAATTTACAACATTACTTTTATTTTCAACTACTCTTTTATTTACATTTATTATAAATAAAATAAATTACATGAATAGAAACGAAATAAAAAAAATTAAGTATTAAAAATAAGAAATATATGTTTTGATATGAGAAAAAAATTAATAATAAATTTTTTTATAATTATTTATTTTGTGAACATTTTCTTATAATAAAATTTTATAATATTTTAAAATTAAATGTAAAAAATATAGGTAAAATATTTTATTATTTATATTATAATAAATTTTTATTTGTCATTCAAGTTTTCTTATAATAATTTTTTATCATTTTATAATATTTTTCTTATATATTTATTATAAGAAAATTTTCACAAAATAAATTAGTACAAGAAAAAAATTTTATTATTAATTTTTTTGTTCATATCAAAACATATATTTTTTATTTTTAATGCTTAATTTTTTATTTAATTTCTATTCATGTGATTTATTTAATTTATAATAAATATAAATAAAATAGTAGTTAAAAATAAGGGTAATATTATAAACTTATGCTGTCAGTGGGGTTTTTGGCCATTATAAAAATAGCAGGAGATGAAACGGTATATGTTAATTATTGTAGGGAGAAATTGGCAATCTCTCTTTTTAAATTATTTTTTTAAACTGTTTTTTAAATTTTTTTTAAAATGAAATAATATGAACGTATCAAAATTTGAATTTAGAGAGGCTTGCATGAGATGAAAATAGTGCAAGAAAATTAGGCGACAGAAAAGTCTATCAAAATTTAATTCAATGCCCGCAACTCTCGAGTCTCAATCGCTCTCCCTCGTTTTCAGTCCCAAAATATGAAAATTTTCTTTCATTGGTAACCTAAAAACAAATTTTAAGCCGCAGGGGTAGCCTGTTTTTTCTGACCCTGTTCTTTACTCCATGAAGATATGCATTAAGCCATTAATTTTGCAATTAAGAAGGATTACCGTGCCTCAATTGAGTTAAAAAGAGTCCATAAATTTTACAATTAAGATGTGATTACCATGTCTCAAATTGGAGAAATTTTAAAATACATTAATATAATTAATTAATACATGTATGACATATGTTGTTAAATTTTATATAGCCACTAATTGTATGTTAATTCTTTAAGATACATGCACATATGTCATACTATCATTTACATGTTATACAATTAACGTTGTGCATAATATTTAGTTTTTATTTAGATTTTTTTTCATTTATATAAAAGTTACAAAAGTTCACTTTTTTATTCCGATATAAATGTATGTAAATCAAGCATAGTTAAAAAACAAAAAAAAAATTAAAAAAGTTTGAAATTCATAAAATTTTAGACATAAAAAATTTAACAAATAAATTTTAAGATAAGATATTTTTTCATACCCTTCTTGGTGATGGTCCTATCTAAAACTTCTTTTAGTAGTTCATCGTTATTAAATAAATGAAGAGTAATGCTAGCCATTTCAAAACTTATTACAACAACGTGTATTCTTAAATGATGTGATATAAATATATTCATTATATGGCCGAGAGTAAAAGAATTAAACAAATAAATTAAATTTTATGCACTATTTAATCAATGAATGTCTTATCACATAATCCCTTATTAGTTTTGGGACGACTTGCACTATTGATAAATAGATAAACTGTAAAAAAAAATCATGAATAATCATCTTTGCTTTCTTCTTCATATTAACAATAGTTTTTACTTTATTTATTTTTACACTTATCTATTATAGCACAGCTCGAATATCCGTCGACATTATAACCTAGTTAATCTTCATTATTTGTATATGAGTTAATAACAGTTATGGTTGCAGAAGAGATACAGCTGATAGAGGCAAATTAAAGCTAGCCAGCACAGGTTGTGTAGTTGTAGTATTTGGGTTTTATTGCCATTGAAATCTATTTGTTGGATAATAACCAACAAGGATCAAAAACATCAACGTTAAGTAGATCCCAAATCTTTAATGTGGACAATGAAATTTTGCATTAATGTAGTTTAGGCAAAATTTAATCTGAAAACATATCTTTATCAGAAATTAAAAAAATAAAAGATTCCCAAGAGCATAATAGCATCTTTTTCCATTGAATAGGGGATATGAAAAAGAAATTTTGGACCTCATTATGAGAGAGATACACACATTAAAAGAACCTAGCTAGCTAGTAAGCGAAAATGCATGTACCAAAAATATCATTGATTTTAATTAATACACCATTAGAGTGTAACCTAAACTTTATCCTACACGACACTAAAAGTCAACACGTTAGATTGTGATTTATGAGTTATGTCGGCTTCAGTTAGTGTCTAAACTAACAAGACTATCAAAAATGTTGAAATATTTTCCTCACGTAACCCAATCAACCTCCTTTTCAGCTGCCTAATTTTGAACCAGCATATGAGCCCTGCTTCATTTAACATGCAATGCATGTGTGGATGCGCTTATTGTTGATCATCCCATTTTCAAGAACAGCGTATAATTAAGAAAGATTATTAGAGTTATTGAATTATATTTTAGAAAGATTAGAGCTATTGAATTCTATTTTATCTTTTCTTGGATTCGACTTAATTACATGCCGTTACAAAAAATAATAATAATTAAATTTAAAAAAAAAATACAAAAGTGGGATATATAGGACAGGACTGGAGGGTCAAACACTCATAATAGTGGTCAACGCACTTTAGTTTTCCCTTTTTGTCAGGGAGAGTGGATCTCCTTTTCAGTTCGTGTCACGTAAATTCATTTTGTATCATCAATTCAATAGTAGGGGGGACACATGCACCCTCCATTGTTGTACTTGTTAGCTTTAATAATAATAATTACAAAAAAGGAAATAAAGAATTAAATGGTAGGAATTATAAGGGACTGTGATTGCCGTATTTTAAAAGTATCATATCTTAAAATTTGAGCGTCGTTAAATAGTTAAATCTTTTTTTTTATTGACTATTAACTATCAGTAATTCAAAAAATGCCACATTTATATATGTATAAAATGTTGTATAAACATACGCATTTTAAAATATGGGTTTGACATATTACAATGGTACTATTTATAAATTCATGAAAAAAAAAGAGATTAAATATTTTTTTATTTAGTTAGATTATACAGTCAACTTTTTTTTTTTTTCTTCCATCTTCGATGTATGTGGACTGAGTCAGCTCCAGCCTCCAATTGGGCATCAAAATTGCGCGTAAAATAATAAGAAAAAATAAAGTCAGTCAACCACCACTTTGATGCTTAGGTGTGCCGCTCGCCTTCTCCCTCAAATTGTCGGCTGCCGTTCCACTTCTCCCTGCCATCATCTACACGACTTTAATTTGTGGATATTTTCAGTTGCTGGGTCAGAATACTTTTCATATTATCGTTCCTCCTTTTTTTTTTTGTTTAATTACATTTTGTAAGTTATTTATTACATGTTCTAAATTTTATATTTAATAATATCTTAAATTAAGAAATAAATTTATAAAAATATAACGTTAATTTTTTAAGAAAATCTTTTACCATTATGAACATACAACAACAATTGTAATTTTCTTTTCAATTGTTTGCTATTTGAAATTGACACTTACGCACATTTAAACTATTCAAAGCCTATTGATGAATTTGCTTCTAGTGTTGTTAATCGTCCTTTGTTCTTATATATATATATTTTATAATCTTTTGTCGTGCATACATTTATAATAGCATGTGCGGTTGTAAATTAATTAATTTATGTATTCTTATCGAAATATCGAATAAATAATTACTATAAATCATACATTTGTGAAAAATTGATTCAAAAATCAGATCAATATTGCACTTTTATAGGTTAGGATTAAAATCTTCTCGTTATGTGACTTTCTGCTAATTAAAATTCACTCAAGTGATTGATTGATAGTTAATAAATTATTAAATAAAAATAATTAAATTATAATAATACACTAACACTAAAAAAAGTGATTGATTGATAGTTAATAAATTATTAAATAAAAATAATTAAATTATAATAATACACTAACACTAAAAAAATACGTGACACAATAAAAGATTAAGAAGAGTTCATATTAGAAAGGATCGTAATCATAGTTATACTCCGCATCAAACTAATGATAACTCTTGCTCGAAATTTACGCCCCCCAATATTTGGCGATATTTGCTCCCACATAGGACGATTATTAGGTGCTCCAATGAGTTCGTTTGTATGTCCTTTCAAAATGATTTTCAATCCAAATCTTGGTAAATGCTACCACTTCAAGTGTTTTTATTTCAGGAATTTCTCTTGATCTTTTATTTTTGCCTATGTATTTTCCTTTCTTGAAAGAAAGAAAATATATATATTGCCAATTGTATCTTACATTGTCAGTTAAGTAATCTAAGAAATCTAAAGATGCCAAAGAAACTAAGTATGGTCCCAACTATCTAAAAAATCTAAAGAAGAGAAAGAAACTAAGTATGGTCCCAGCTGTCTCCACTCAATATCGCCAATATCCTAAATATGCTAAAGTCTCCAAAGAAATTTGAAGTCCCGTTTAGTATTAAAATTGAGAAATTGTAACTTAATAGTTTTATGATTAAAATGTTTGGTAAATATAAGTTGTTATGGATTGAAAATTAATCTAATTTGATTCACTGCTTATATGATAAAAAATATATAATACTTTTATTATTTTTATCGAATTTATTATTTAAAAATTATATTTATTACCCTCTATTAATTTTTTATTTTATAATTATAGCTTATTTTTACATCAGCCTCAAATTATGTGTTTGCAGCTAAACAAAACGTAAAACACATAAGACAATCAGTTAATGGGCTCCGTTTGGTGTCATAGATTAAAAGCTGATCCTTCAAAAAAAAAAAAAAAAGTACCAAATCACAAATGAACACACTGATCTCTGATAGTATGATGAATAAAAGAGATTATATTATAAGACTATGATTATGATTAATCAGTCTCTATACATCCAACATTTGGTATTATCATTGACCCAAGTGACTAAATTAATTATTTGCTTCTTTTTTTAGTCCTTACAGATCAAATTAACACTTAATTTTTTTTAACAATAATTTTAAGAATCTCAACGATTGAATTTGAAAATCCTTTAATCCAGTTCACACTCAATTATTACGGACCAAATTCATTATTTGCTTTGCCTGTTGGCCCTGACAGGTAAGGTTGGGTTCAAGCATTGTTAGTTTCCATGATTATGATGATATTATAGTATAATTGAAGCGTGGCCACAAATGATTGGCACCTGGTTAATTAATCATTGGCATCAAACTAGTAAACTCCCTCTACTATATAGTCTATATAAGGGAGAAAATTTATGGTACATTAGATGTAATTCAATTAAAATTTGTCTGTAAAATTTAATATAACTATTATTTATATGTTGATTTTTTCAAAATAAATAAACGTACGACATAATATTATTTATTTATGTATGACTTACTTGATACTTTTGATATATTCTAAAATTTCTCCTATGTAAATACCTTTACTTTAAACTCTAGACTATGTACGTAAAAAAAAAAAATTAAGTTGATCGTGTAATTAGTTAATTAATTAACTTCTATCTTTGAAGAAAAATCCAAATTTCTTTACATTTTAGAACAACCGTTTCACTTTATTATTGCTTTAAACTTTTTGGTGATTGCATTTACATACAACAAAAATTTATAATAAAAAATTAGAAAAAAGAAAGTTATTGAGAAGAATAATTAGGTACAAAATCTAAGTTGTCAAGGTCATGTTTCAATTGTTAAAATACTGCTTGAAGTGGTGGCTTGCACGCAGGCAACATGCATGCACGAGATTGTGTGCTCGTGTGTTGGGTGGGAGGTTGAATTTTATTTATTTATCATTATTATTATTATTTATTTATTGGGGAATCTAGGTGGGAGGCTGATTAATTCTTTATAATTTAGACACCTTTTCAAGTACTCACCTAAAGTTCAAATAATTCATGATGTTTTTGCTTTAAATTGGTGCGGCCCAATAATATTATTTCGATGGATAGATATTATTTAATGCGACGTTCACACATTTAAAAAAAAAATTAAAATCAATTAAATAATATTATGATTAGAAGTATTTTTTTAGCTTTAAATTCGTATTCTAAAGAGTACATAAAGATTAGACATGTTTAAATATCTATTGCAAAAATTGATGGTGTGTTTACTAAATGATAATTGAAATGAGTTAAAATCAGAGTCAACTGAAATAAGAATAGGGAATGAGATCAAAATAAATTGTTTACTTTAGCTATATGAATCGGAAGTGGAATGAATTATATTGTCATTGATGTGTTTACTTTATTTTAGAATAAGAATGAATTGTTACAAGTTATTAAAATGACCTTAGTTGATAATTGTTATTATTTATTATAATAATTGTGATTATTATTATTCAAAATAATTATTGTTAATAATAATAATTATTATTATTATTCTTATCAACTAAGATCATTTTAGTAACTTGTAACAATTCTTAATAATAATAATAATGATAATGGTAATGATAGTGATGATCATAATAGTCGTGTAGCAGTAGCAGCAACAATAGTAGTAATAATAATAATTTTAACTAATAATTTTATAATAATAATATTATTATTACTATTATAATTATTAATTTAATTATCATTAATTAACACTATTATTATTGTTAAAATTATTATCGTCGTCGTCGTCATCATCATTAATTATTATTATTAATAACAAAAATAATTACATAAATAAGAATAGTGATAACAATAATACAATAACATAATATAATTATATGACAAAAGTGAAATTATAAAATTTGAGTGGGGTAAAATGGGAAGTTCAAGAAATGAGATCTTGATTTCCTACCCCTCATGAAAATCAAGTTATTATTTCTTGATCCCGAAAATATGTGGGTCTCATTTATTTCATTCTTATTTTTACTTCTATTTTAACAAAATAAACACCATTAACCGTTCCTATTCCGAATTCTAAAGTAAACATAACATAAATAAAATGATATCAACCATCCAATTTAAAATATGCCCAAAAGTGCATACATGTTGTCTAGAAACATCAATAATATGAATGCTTCCACTACCAAATCTTGAGTGGTGAAGAGACACTTAATGTATATAGCAAGCATTACATCTGCAGCATCAAGCAATAACTTTATAAAAGGAATAATTATCAAGGTAGGCCTACAAGTTACACTAAATTATTGTTTAAGATTCTTTTTACTTGAAGCATAAATAACCCAACATCTAATGATGAAATCGAAAGGGTAGAACTAGAAATGATGGGTGTTAAGTTCGAGCAAGTAGAATGAAACTACAAATCATTTCACACGTTTGGATATGTGTTTGTTGGATACCACTTTTAATGACTTTATAAGGAAGGTCATTTTCTTGATTGTTGGTCATTATTCTCATGCTAGTGAAAAATAAATTTTGATATAACTTGTTTCCCAATCATTGGTTCTTTTTATTTATTTGTTCTTTAATGGTATTGGGACTAAGTCATCAAATTAATCATATCTCAAAGTTAGTTACTGAGTTAACAATTAGAGTAATATTAGATTTGTCAAAATTTTATCCCAAATGATTTAGTATTTATCAATTGAAGGATGAGATAATGTAATTAGTTCACATGCAACTAATTAGTGAAAAATTATTAATCATTTGATGAGTGTATATATCACACGTCTTAGATGAAATTAGGAATAAAATTTTGAGATGATGTTTATTATTAATCTAAAAATTATGACCTTGTGTAATTATAAAATATTTTCTTATGTCTATCAAAATATTTTGATATATATAGCTTAATATGTTTGCTGGACCTACTTCGATGCGCCAAAGAAAAGAATGAATAAAATATGCCCTAATATATATAAAGAAACTCAAACCCTCTACTTAAAGAATGCAGTAAGGAAGTGCCCATCTACTCAACTAAAGAGTTATTGACAAGAATCCTATGATGACATTCTCAATGAATGATTCAAAATTAGCACAAAATTAATTAATTTGATGTCATAAAAGATGTACAAAATTGGAAGACCGTGGATAGTAATACATCATTGAATTATTAAACTAATTTGTACCCTAAACTTATTCGATCTAACAGAGAAAATGGTACATTATTTATTCATGGTCAAGCCACACAGCATAAAAATTTCAAAATTTCCTTCAATATTTATGTAAACTGAGGATTCCTTGCAAGGCAAAACTTCATCATGTTTGAATGGTCCAAATTGATTTATTAAAAATCATGATGTTGAAGGGTTGATAACTCGATATTCTGATATCTTGAAAGAGTTGCTTTAGTTTGCATTTATTTGACAATATTGTTAGAAGTTTGTAGTGACATGCCACCACTTCTTTGAACCAAAATAAATAATCTAGTTGACAATTGTTGTTTGACTCAGTAAACAACTTAGTTATAATCATATTATAGGATAGAATCATTTTGACTTTGAACATATATATATATATATGTAGTATTGTGAAACATGCCATAGCATATTAATAATTTTATAATGCTTAGCTAATTTGTACAATTATAATCTATCTATGGAAAGATAAATAGCATTAATCTCGACTCAAAAGTGTTTGATATGCTTTTCTTGTCAAAGAAGCACTTTTATTTTTAATTATTTTAATAAAATGCTAAAAAAATAAGTAAAATTATCAATTCAATTTTTCGATAACATTGAGATACATATCCCTTATTCGTAAATCCAGTTTCAGTGTGGGCCAAAGAGCTCTGTTGGTTTGAGAAAAAAGGCCATGAAAGATTTTTGGGCCCATGAATGTAACAAAAAATTCATCTGATTGCAAATTAAGTAGCTCTCACTTCAGCACCCTACAAAGCAAAAAAATCACGAAGAAATGTTTATTACAGATGATGATTGCACAAAGGTTCTAGATCTTGTTTCGATGCACAAATTTCTCCCTAGAGATGGCCAATGGGCCCCGGCATCAAAACGAGGCACATGCGTGCTCGTATCCGTACTGTGCCGGGCTTTTTTTTTTTTTTTTGCTTAGGCTTGGCCCGGCACACGTGCCGTGGGTTGTGTCGTGCCTAAGAAAAAAAATCCAATAAATTTTTTTATTTTTTTATTTTTTAAGAGTGCATGTTAAGCTATTGGCGTATTGTTTTTCAAGTTTATGTATTGTTTTTTTTAAATTTATGTCTTTATTCAAATTTAATAGAATCAAAATTTTAAAACTAATAATAGTAAGAGAATGTAATATTAATTACTAAGTTTGACCTTATAGTAGTAGAATATGTTTTAATACTTAACAACAACAACAACAATAATAATAAAAAAAATTTCTTAAGGATTAATTTAATTGTTAACTTGGACTTACATAGAGTCATAGATCATAGTTCACAATAATATTAATAAAATCATGATATCAATTATTTATTTAATAAATTGTAAATATAAATCAATTATAGTATTTTTTAAACTAAGAATTAAATGAATTTAAAAAAATCAATTTCAAGTTATTTGTAAAATCATAAAATTTTAAATTTACTTTCATTAAAAAATAAAATGTGCTTATTGTAGACTTTTTTATCGTGTCGTGTTTAGCCCATCTCTAATTGAGCCGTGCTTTTAAGGCTCGCGTGCCTAAAATTCTAAGCCCGGCCCAGCCCACATGGACGCCGTGCCGCGTGCCTCACCGAAACGTGCTCGTGTCGTCCCGTGTCACGTGCCGTCCGACCCATTGGCCATCTCTATTTCTCCCCTACAAGTTTCTCTAAGTCTCACTCACCAAAGAGAAAATCACTCACTAGAGTGAAGTGCTACTAGGCAGGCATAAAACTCATCTGGGATGTCAATTAAAATCTCATGATTTCCTTTCTCCACTGCAATCGCAAAACAATGGGCCACCACAATTATTGCTTGTTTCTTTATTATGCTTTCTAATACATCTTGAACTACAGGTTCCGATTCAGCATCAAGTGCACTGGTAGCTTTGTCTGAAAGTAATATCTTTGGATTTGTAACTATGGCACGTGCAATGGCTACCCGTTGCTTTTGACCACATGACAATTAAAGTCCTTGCTCTCCAACCATTGTCTCGTACCCCCACACTCCACATTACATGTTGAAGTGACATATTTACTTGTACAATGAAAGTATATAGGATCGTGACTTATGTAATAATCTAACCTGTTGTGGACTACTAATGAACTTGTGAAGTTGGCAGCTCAGCTCTGATGTGGATAGAATTTGAGGTTCAGCTGCATTCCCTCCCATTCCATAAGCAATGTTGCTGCGGATTATGTCATTGAACATAACAGGTTCTTGGCTCGCTAGCCTATCTACGGCCTTAACCATTTTAGTAGGAGCTTTTGAATTTCCACTCCATCCACCGTAATGCATCCTGAATCAGGAACATAGAATCTTTGCAACAATGATATTATTGTTGATTTCCCACTCCCACTTTCTCCAATTAGAGTAACGGTCTAAAAGGAGAAAAGGAAAAAAAAAACTAACAGAAGGATAATATAATTTAGACCCTAATCATATGGTGTGATTTTTGTTTGTCTCAACTGCTTCAAAGAATGGAGCTTAGTAGTAGTCACATTGGCAGTAAGAATTTTCAGGCTATATTTTGGAAAATGTGAATATCTGACCTTCATGGATATTTAAAACTTACATGATGAAGCTCTATTTCTCCTTTGACATTGTCCAACTTTATCCCGAATTCATCATTGGCGCCTATCTTCGACTTGCAGTCTAGACTGTGAAACTTAAAGCAACAACATTCTTCTCTTTGGTCGAATTAGAACCAAATGAGCTGAATTGAGATATGCCAATGGTTGTTATCATTAAAGCATAAAAAACTTGCAAAACAAACACAAGGCATTGTTTTTGTCATTGGAACTTTTTAGTGTTTATAAAGATGTGAACTTAAGCCCGAGATATCATGTCCAAAGTAGAGATGGCCAATGGGCAGTGCCGTGCCGTGCCGACCCGACTCATCAAATGAAGGCTCATGTGTGCTCGTGGTCGTGCCATGCTGTCCTGTATCGTGTCTTTTTTTTTTTCACTTAGGCCCAACCTAGCACACGTGCTGTGTTGTGGGCCATGCCATGCCGTGCCTGAGAAAAAAAACATGATAAACCTTTTTTTTAAAGAGGGCATGCCAAGTTGTTAGCGTGCTTATTTCAAGTTTATGTACTTTTTCAGGTTTATCTGCTTTTAATCAAATTCAATAAAATAAAAAATTCATAACTCAAGTCCATATTCAATAACAATAAACTAATAATATTAAGAAAATGTAATACTAATTACTAACTTAAACCCTACTTTACTAAAATTTCTTTTTAATACTTAACAATAACAACAACAATAATAATACAATTTTCTTAACGGTTAACTTAATTGTTAACTTGGACTTACATAGAGTCATAGAAAATTACTTATATTCAATACAAAGGATATTACTTATATTCAACCAAATGATAAAACTTAAAATTATTCCTTTAAGTTGAAACTTCAGCAGCATTCATAATTACCTTAGAAGCTGCATCAGTCGTTGCTAATATGGTTTTGGCCAAAAGAGTCAGTCATCTCACATAGTAGCAGTGTCAATACATCATAGAATCTACTAATGCAAATATCTTGTAGAATGGAGTCAAGTCAGTTTTGTCATTTCATTTCCCTTATCTTCTCCAAATCTTGCTAGTTCCTAGTCATACTCGAACCTTTTGGATTTGGATGGCTATTCAAGCTCCTTGACACTAATACACTGTCCTAAAGACGTTAATCCAACAACAAATTAGTGTTTGAACCTGTTTAGGGTGAAAAGCATCGTGACCAAGCACACATGAGCATCACATGCTCCCCTCAGCTTAAAATGACTCATCGAGGAAAATTATCCCTGACGAGTTGTGTGGTTGGTCGCTTGAGTAAAGTTGACTTAAGGACGCGCGAGGAGAGACCAGGGAGAGACTAGAATCAAGACAGATCCAATAACTTCGTCAAAGGTCAACCCATGGGTTTTCTTTAAAAAATTCGAATGTGAAGCCTACTCAACAACAAATTACAATGCCCATTCACCCAAGGCTATATAACCGACCCAATAACAATTGTAGGGGAGAGGAGACCGATAATTCTGGTCGGATATAAAAGCTCCAGGGAATGGAATTAAAAAGGGTTAGACAACTTTTCACTAGATTCTCATATCTTTTTCTCTATAGATAATTCTCTCTCTTTTATCTTTCTTTATTTCTAAAATTAAGCTTTCTATTTAAAGTAGTTGTAATCAAGCCACCTGAATTGTGGCATAAGTTTTTCCAAAAAAGGCTTGATCACTGACTTGACCATCAGAGGATTTTCATGGAAAAAATATTCGAGACCTCTCTAACTGAATATTGTGAGCTCAGGTGATTTGGTATTGCAAGTTTGTGGTCGAAGCTAGTTGCTCGAGTAGAAAAGCTGCAGTGCTGAGCTGTTACCTTAACAAACAAATTTAAGTGTTAGTGTGGACATCTAGTTGCAACTCTACCGATCATATATATGCATTAACATTTTACCGTCGTCTGTGGTGACGGAACAAAAAGCTATAACTAATGAAGCAATTAAGAAAAAGAAAGGATAATGAACATGGATACAGGAGGAAATGATGCCCAAGGGGCCGAGTTTAGAATCAATGAGTTAATCACCTTGCGGGAAATAGTGAATGAAGTAAGGGAAAAAGCAATGCATGAATGGATAAGCGAATGGAGACCCTCATAGCCGTTTTACATGAGTTGAGGGATGGGCAACGAAGGTTTGATGCCGAAGGTTTGAGGAATAATCAGGATGTCCTAACATCCAGTAATAGAGCAGATCCAGGCGAGTGGGATTCATGAATAAGGAGCCAGTTCCACAGTGAGCTAAATCCTGGTGCTGGGAGTCAATTTTGTGGTGAGTAAAACCATGGGGCAGGAAATCAATTTGAGGCAGTCAAAATATGGGGAATACAAGAATAGAAGTGAACATTGAAAAGAGAGAGTTGAGGAAGCATCTCCACGATATCAAACAGGAGCGCGAACAGGTCGCTGCCTACAATCCTGGTCGAACAGTGGAATTAGAAGGCGAGGTTAGAAGATTGGCTAAGATCATTGACAAGATGTAAAGACGAGAAAAGCCTCCCAATTGGAGAATCATGTTGGATAACGAGTCCCCATTTTCTTTAGAAACTATCAACACCACAATACCTAAGGATTTCCATTTTTCCAATCTCAAATATTCTAGGAAAAGCGACCCTCTGGTACACATTGAGCGTTTCAATAAGGGTACAAGGCTTTACACAGGTGCAAAGATGTAGAGCATTTTCTCTGACTTTGGAAGGGCGAGCATGCGACTAGTATCGTCGACTACCTCGTGGGAGTATCATGGGGACACGGGAGGAGAGACTAGAATCAAGCCAGATTGAAGACTTGGTCAAAGGTCAAGCCATGGGTTTCCTCCAAAGAATTTGAGCATAAAGTCCATGTAATAGCAGTTACGCTGCCCACTCACCCACAGTTATGCAACCGACCCAGTAACAACTGTTGGGGAAAGGAGGCCGATAATTCCGGTCGAATATGAAAACTCTAAGGAATGGAAGTAAAAGGGGTAAGAGAACTTTTCAGTAGATTCTTATATACTTTTCTTCTCTATCGATAATTCGCTCTCCTCTATCTTTCTTTCGTTTTGAAATTGTGGCACAAGGTTTTTCAAAAAAATCCCAATGACTAACTTGAGTGTCGGAGGGTTTTCGTTAGAAAAATATCCAGCGGCCCTCTAATTGAATATTGTGAGCACAAGTGATCTGGTGCAGCAAGTTCGTAGTCAAAGCTAACTGCTCGAGTAGAAAAGTTGTAATGTTGAGCCGTCACCCCCAACAAACAAATTTAATTGTTGGCGTTGACACCTGGTCGCAACTCTACCGACCAGATATTTGCATTAACAGAATTAGAGCTACACCACACAATTAGTGTTTGAAATCCGCAACTCGAAACCAAATTAACTAAAAGTGAGCAATAACACAACTTAAAAGTGATTTCTAACTCCCAAGTATAAAAATGTCTTGTTATATTATAGCTTGGTGAGTCCGAAGTTGATCCACAGAAAAAAGATTTAATTTGTTTATTTTATTTTATCTAAAAATGAAAATAAAATTTGAATGTAAACAACTTAATTTAAATGAAACTATGAAATTAAATTAGTTAGGGTTATGGATCCACTCTTAGTAATAAATAAATTTTAATAAATTCTTTTTACCTTTTTTTTTATTGCCCAAAAGATTAATTATATAAATTATTATTATTTTCTCATTAATTTTATTATGGATTAAGTATTTATTGTGCCAAAATTTGATTTGTTTACAATAAGTCAAAATACCATTTTACCATACCTTATATTAAAATATTAAGAATTTATTGTGCCAAACTCTCTTGTTTGTTTACAATAAATCAAATTTTCAAAATATAAAATATGTATACAATTAAATAGAAAATAATTGAATTTATATAAATAAAATAGAATTTGATTAAATCATATTTATTTCCTAAGAGTTTTACCTTACCCTAACTATTATTATTTAGCAAAGCATAATTGAAATAAAAATAATTATTAAAATTAAATTACTCATTATTAAAAGTAATAAAAACAACTAAAATACAAATAAAAATAAATTTATTTATAAAAATAATTATACAAAATATTAAAACACACTTGAAAAATAAGATTACAGGAAAATTGAGAGAAATTGAGAAGAAAAGAGATGCTCAAAACGGCTCTATTTATAGAAAAATAAATTCATAATTCAGTATATTGTCGTCCATCATAAGCTTTATGCATGTGGTCTACACAACCATTAGATCAAGATCCAACGACTGGTCAAACTTCAAAAGTCAACATTACATGTGGCATCTTGTGAAGCATCCAATTTGGTCAAAGAACGGTTGAGATTTGGTGGGTTAATGGGTGGATCGGGTCGACCCGAATACAAAGGTTTGGATCCTACAACTTGCTTCACCAACCATTGCCACGTGGCACGATCGTGACCATTGAATCATGAAGGGTTGAGATTTAGTCAAAATTGACAGTTATCCAATACACTCATATCTATTGTAAGCTCATTATATCATCTAACCAATGCTTGGTCAACAGAAAAATTCAACTTTTTGCGCAAGCTCAAATTTAAGCCGGTCTTGACTCATCTTAAGGTTTTTGGACCTCCAGAATCTAAATTTGACATTCGTTTACCTGTTTGGAGCCTCGAATTATGTGAAATTAATATTTTACCTAATAAACACACAAAAATACACAAAATTAAATATAATTAAGACATAATTAATAATCTTAATATATTGCATAAACAAAAATATAAATTATAATATAGATATAAAAGTAATATTTTTACCGCTTGATAATCAAACAATTTTTAATACTAATGAAGCAACTTCCAAAATTTTTTAAGGACTACTGGAGTGGAATGAAATGATTACAAAATTTATAATTTATGAGCAAGTACAGCACCATTACATTCATTCTCTATTGAGAAAACATAATTGTACGAGTCATAAAAAAGAAGCAAAAAGGATGAATAAAAATAGAAAATAAAAACCAAACATAAGAGGAAGCTATGCTTCTGTTTTTGTTCTTGTGTTTTCACGCAGCACTTTTGAGTCTTCAAGGACCTATAACGTAGGCTACAGGTAAACTTCAAAAAATCTATTTGAGAAAAATTTGGGAACCCATAAAAGTAAATGATCATTTAAAAACAAAATATTAGTCATTGAAATTCACTCTATTTGATATTATTTACTTCCTTAAGCACAAAATTTGAAAAAAGAAGCAGAAAGCATATGTCTTGATTAGATAATTCAAAAAAAAAAAAAGCGACATGCATTATTCTATTTTATTTATATGCATATATGCATGTGTGTGTATTTTCTTGAAAGTACATAAACAAAGAAATTGAAAATTCAGTAAGTAAATAATTTTTAAACCTGATTACAGCAGAGAAGCTTGACATTGGCAGCCATGCACCCACGTCACATCACCATAGCCATAGCAAGTTTTGAGGAGCTTTTTAGAAACGAATCAGTGTAATGATGGGATGTAAATAAATGACCGGCACTCAGTAATCTCCTAATTCTACTCTAATTTGTACAGTAATTTTTAACCATTAAAGTAGATGCATGTCAAGGTTGACGATTGGACAAAAGTTAAAGAAATATACTGATAATAAGGGTAATAATTAATGTTGTTTAACTCTTCGCCAGGGATCCCAATTTTCACACCGCACTCTAAATTAAAACAATTCCTTGTTTAGACCTCATCAGATGATGAGTAAGTACTTTCACACTAACTCACCATGCACCACATTAATGGTGTGTTTATTAATCAATAATTAAAATAGGTTAGAATCAAAATCACAATAGGTAGGAATCATAATGAAAAATAATAATCAGAATAAATTATTTACTTTAGTTGTGAGAATTAAAATCGAAATGAATTGTAGTGTCATTGATGTGTAATAATAAGTATTAATTATAAAGATTCATAATTATAATAGTAGGAAATAGGATCGAAGGATGGAAGTGAATTAAAGAAAATATATAAATTAATGTTAAAGTTGAATTAAATCAGTACGTGGCGTTGTTCTACCTGATCAATGCAGAGACTAGTCTGCCTTAGGGACCAGATCTGGCTTAGAACAGGTCAATATCCCGCATGTTCTGGTTTCCAGCCGATATACCGATCTAATCTTAAAATATTTTAATTATTAAACAAGCCTAGCAACAATTCTAAAGGCTCAAAGATAATACTAGATCTGGATCCTAGAAATAGTATTATAATGGAATGGAGGGAGAAGAGAAATATGACCAAGGAAGAGATCTGGTCTCTATGCCTTGGAAGAACGTAGCAGTTTATATAAAAATTAAAAGCTTTAAATTAATGACAGAAATTTAAACATACATTTGAAACTTTAAATAAATTAAATGAGAGATGCTTACAAAGATTGCTTGGATCCGAGAGCTTTATAATGGAAAATGTTTACAGATTTTGTAGAAAGGGAAAATTACAAGACATGAATGGTTTTCCTTGATGTCTTGATCCTGATTTCCCAGAGAGAGAGAGAGAGAATACAATTGGTGTAAACAAAACTCTATCTCTAAATGTTACAAAGCTTTGAATATAAATCAACTGAAGGTTGAATTGTGGCGAGTCTGTAGCTTTAACTGTAGCGAGACTGTAGCTTTACAAGGAAAAGCCAATAAATGAGGTTTCGTGGAAGACAACATGATTGAGGGCATCTTTATTTGCTTTTGCTATAGCTTCACATGCGCGGTTGTTGGATTGAGACTTTAGAGGTGAGTGGAGACAACATCATTCTTCTTTATGTCTTTAAATAAAAGTTGGGTGAAGAGACATGTGCGCTCTCACTTGTGTCCAGGGGACCACCCAGAAAATACTAAGGAAAACAAATACAACTGGAAATAATTACAACAAAGTAATTGTTACAAAGAGAAATACAATCGTTAATTATATGAGTAATAATTACGAGAAAATAAGAAAAAGAAGACAATTTTTACTCTTTTTTTTAAACAAAGCTTTAATGCTTTAATGGAGAGAATATGCCGAAGCAGTCATCTTCGTTTTTATCTCCGAGGGAAATGAATAGTTCAACTTCTCCTGAGGAGCTTGATGAAGAGCTTGCAACGGATAGCTCAAATCTCGTGGCAAGAAGTTGCTGCATCACTTTGAAATATTCATCCTCAGTTTTGGCACTGGCCAATAAGGATTGGGCTTTGGCCTTCTGAGCAAGGAAAGTGCTTTGGGCTTTGACTAGGTCTTTACTTGGGGCAAGGAGGCCTTTTGTAGAAAGCCAGGATTGGATCATGGTTTCAGACAATTTTGACTGTTCGTCAAATTTAGACCACCATTTGACTTTGAAGGTTCTTTGTAAAACTAGTTGGGTATCTATGGTGTGGTATTGGAAATTCCACATCCAGACCCAGGGAAGGAAAAAGTTTGTACAAAAACAGAGAAAATGAGGAAACTTCTTCTCAGACTCGAAAGGAACATAATGGGCTTTAAATAAATTTAAACATTTTGTGGCATTTTGGGTTAGAATATTTGGGCTTGGCCCAAAATAATTCCACCAAATTTGGAACCAATTTGGAAGGCTTTGAACGGTTATTTTTGAATTGAAGAAAAATAACCAAGAGTGAGATTTTTTGGGATTTTGGATAAAAAATGTGTTAAACCAGGCCTGCTGATAATCCCAGTAGGAGAAAAATAAGCAGTGGTTTAAACATCTTTGAAAATTGATGGGAAATATTTTTGGTTTGTGGAGTTGATCACCCCATTGATTTGGGCTAAGGACTTTAAGGATGGTAGCCGTGGAATAGGCTGGCTCAGAATGAGCTTCACTAAGGAATAAATGTTTGAATTTTACTGACTCAGTGAACTCAAGTATGCTTTGGTAGAAAGACTGGAGTTTGGATAAATCTCATGGTTTAAAAAACCAACCTTTCGGGAAAATCTTTGAAATTGTTTGAAATGGATCAAAATGATAAAACCCATCTTCTATAGATAAAACATTTTGTTGATAGGCTTTATTAAACCAATCTGATGATTTTTGTGAAAGCTTTGATTGAGAAACAACAATTTGTGAAGAAGAGCTTTCACATGAAATAATTTCTTTAGAGGAAGAAGGTTTTGAAATTTCTTTAGAAACAAGTTTTTCTTTCTCAGGAACTTGAGAAAGGTTTTAGTTTGAGAAATATTTTGTAAAGCGAGCATAAGCTCTGGAGACTTTGTAATGGAATTCATCCATTCTTTTACCTGATCTTCAGAGGTAATGGCTTTAGATTGGGCTTCTTGTTCTTCAACCATTTCAATCCAAGATTTGATGGGCGTGGCAGAAGAAAGTAATTTTTCTTTAGAAGGGGATGATTGGGGTTCTTTGGAGATTGCTTGTGACTCGGTGTCTTTAAGAACAGCTTTACCTTTGTCTTTTTTCCTGGGCGGCATTATCTGTTTTGAAGAAATTCCATAGTTAGAAAGTCAGGGATAAAATTTGTATCACCTTTAATAAATTCAATATCAAAATAAAAAACGCTTAAAATAACTTGCCATCTTGCAAAAATCTGTTTTGAGGTAATATTTTGAACATCTTTTTCCAAAACATGTTTTGCAGCTTTGCAATCAATTCTCAGTAAAAACTTTTGATTTAATAAGTCACTGTGGAATTTAGAAATGCATAATACGATAGAAATAATTTCTTTTTTAATAGTAGAGTAATTCCTTTGACATTCATTCCAATGAGCAGAAACATACTGTACTATTTGTTCTTTATTATTCTCTTTTTGCTTTAATATTCTTCCATAACCTAAATCAGATGCATCAGTTTCAACTATTTTAGGTAATACAGGATTAACAAGAAATAAACATGGGATATTTTTAACAGAACTTTTTATGAGCTTAACAACTTTAGTGTGTTCATCAGTCCATGTAACATGATTTTTCTTTAACCTATCATGCAAAGGTTTTGAAATTCTATTAATATTAGGACAAAAATCAAGAACATAATTTAAACTTCCCAAAAATCTTTGCAATTGGGTTTTGTCAAGGATTTTATCAGGAAATTTTTTAGCAAATACAAGGGATCGCTTAATATGTGTAATTGTTCCTTTAGAAATGTAGTGACCGAGGAACCTAATCTTTGTTTGAAACAAGGATACTTTGGACCTAGAAATGGCTAAACCAACTTTTCTAGTGGCAAGGTAAAAAGTTTTTAAGTGTTTGAAATGTTGATCAATTGTTTAAGAAAAAATCAACACATCGTCTATATAGACAATGCAGAATTCTGAAAAAGGATTGTAAATGTCATTCATGATTCTTTGGAATTCGGAAGGTGCATTCTTTAGACCAAATGACATTACAGTCCATTCATACTGTCCAAAAGGAACAGTAAATGCAGTTTTATAATGGTCTTTTGGATGGATTTAGATTTGCCAAAAGCCTGATTTCATATCAAATTTTGAAAATATGAAAGCAGAATGCAATCTTTGGAGTAAATCTTTTTTATTAGGTATGAGATACCTAATCCATTTTAATGCTTTATTAAGGGGTTTATAATTTATTACGAGTCTGAGTGTTCCTCTTTCTATTTCAGAGTTTTTATTAACATAGAAAGCGGCACAAGACCATGGGGACCTAGATTTTACAATGAGTCCTTTTGACTCCACGTCTTTGATTTCATCTTTACAGTGTTGTTCTAACTCCATATTCATTTGAATAGGACGGGCTTTAGTAGGTATTTGTCTTTTATCAAAAGAATTTTTATAAGGCAAATCTACCAAATGTTGTTTTCGATTCCAAAAAGCAGATGGTAAATCAGCACATATCTCTTTTTCAATGAGATTTTTAAAATCAGAAATTTTTCTTTTTATAAAATCATTTTGCAGTTGGATTTCGATTCTTTGTAAACTCAAATCCTTTTTCATAAATATTAGGTCATTTTGTTTTGATTTGAGAGTATTGATTTGGTTCTGATAAACATAACAAGCTTTAACAATATTTAAATTTCTCGTTTTAGGCTTTTCGATAAAAGGGAAAACAAGTTTTTTGTTTTTTGCTTTAAAGGATATACTATCATAATTTACAGTATAGGGGGTAATGAGATTAATAAAAGGGGTTCCTAAAATAACAACATGGTGTATGTCATTTGTAAGAATGAAAGAAGTCCTAAATTCAAAACCATTGTTATGAATAGAGGCTTCGACTTTAGATGTAACTTTAAGTTTTGAATTATTGGTGGCAGAAAGTCTTTCATTAGTTTTCTCATGAAATCTCCTGGGGACAATGTCTCTTTTAATGCAATTTAAATCAGCACCAGTGTCAAAAAGAGCAATGGTGTCAATTTCAAAATCTTTAGAAAAGATTAGGGTAATTTTAATCAAATATTTTCTTGTGGTGATTTGTTTCAAAACAAACATAAAATCATTTGGTATAGACTCAATGTTTTCAAGACTTTGATATGCTTTATCACCATTGTCAGATCCTAATTCTTTATCAGAATTATCATCTTGTAATTGTTTTTGTAAGAGGAGTTGGACAGTTTCAGAATCATTTTTTTGTTTTTCTTTTAATTCTTTTATCTCAAGTTTAATTTCTTTAATTTCTTTCTGAAGGTATTGGATATTGGGAGTTGTTGTTTTATTTGTTTTCTTTTTATTCAAGATTTCAGTTAGATCATAAGTATTCCTTTTTATTATTAGGATTTTAGAAGTTTCTGCTTTATTCAGTTCTAGAGTTTTTAAAAATTTATCAAGGTATTCTTTTTGGAGATTTGGATCAGAAATATGTTTAATTAATTCAAGAAAAGTCTCTTGATCTTTTGTCAACACATTGATTTTCTTTAAGTAGGATTCTGAATCACTCGAGTCAGAATCACTAGAAGATACAGATTCAGTGTCGTTCAAGTCATCAATCTGTAATGGTTCACTGTCTCCCGTCATGGAAGACTCAGAGTCAGGAGACTCTACAAACAAAGGGGCTACTTTAGAGAGTATTTCTTTTTCAAGGCCAAGCTCATGAAGCTTTCTATTCATTCTACAAAATTTTACAGTGTGGCCTTTCTTTCCACATTTGTAACATGTGACCTCTTTGTAATTGAAAGGGGTTTTTTGTTTAGGTCTAAAATCCTTCTTTTTAGGGAAGCTGGGCTTCTTATAAGGTCTTGAGGGTTTCTTATAAGAAGGTTCTCTAAAATCTTGAAAGGATTTTTTATGGCTTTTTGACTTGTAATGTTTCTTGTAAGGTCTCGAAGAGCACTTACCATTACAATCTTTAGAGGTGGAAGTTTTAAAGGGGTCATAATTGAATTGCTTACAGAAACTGCCTAATTCTTGCTTAGATTTCCTAAGCTCCCATTTAAGTCGTTTCTGTAATTTCAAATCTTGACAAATCTTTAATCCTTATTAACGAAACTAACTAATTCACCATAGGTCAGCCCGTCATAAGGAATACGGTTATCATATAGGGCTTTAATAGAATTCCTAACCTTTTCTCCTAAGAGGGTTGGTAAACCTGCAAGGAATTTTTCCTTCCAAGTTATATGATTTGCATCATCTCTAAGAAAAAGTCTGGTAAATAAAGTGGTTTTATAGCTTTGGAATTCACTAAGTTTCCTACACCTCAGGTTGTGTAGTAACTCAGCATTCTTATCCCTAAGGTGTGAAGGATCACCTATGAAATGAAAGGAGTTAGAATCAAGGTAGCAACTGCATCCTGAATTGGACTATTGAATTCATCAAGAATGGGGGCTCCATTCTCATCTGTTTGAATAGAATTTAGAATATCTAATTGTTGCTGTTTGGTGAGAAGATGATCCCACCAACTTTTAAGTTGACCAGTAAAACCAGCAATGAGAATTTCTACAATAGCTTTGTCAGAAGTTCCCGACTGAGTTTTATATGCATTAGCTGCCATGGTCATCTGTTGCAACAATCCTAGGATG
Organism: Citrus mangshanensis; assembly: GCA_030449895.1. NCBI lineage: Eukaryota > Viridiplantae > Streptophyta > Magnoliopsida > Sapindales > Rutaceae > Citrus > Citrus mangshanensis. The sequence continues at coordinate 4,621,452 of JASUUJ010000069.1, forward strand.
TTGTATTCAGGCATACCATCAATGTTCCACTCATAGACAGAGGATGCATTAAATAGTGATTGGTTTAATACAGTATGTCTGTTGTCTATGGCTAAGTCTGGTGGAGACTTGACAGTAGGTAGGGCTAATTCCCAATGGATTCTGTTGGCTTTAGGGATGGGTTCTTCTTTAAAGGCTTCTATGTCAGAGGAGGCTATAGACATTTGGTCTTGTTCTAGTACACCAATCTTGCTGGATTGGGCACTATCAGGGGCTATTTGAACTTTACTAGAAGAAGAAGAAGAAGCTTCTATCCTATCTAGTTGTTCTCTAATGGCTTTGGCAAAATTTGATTTTGACTCTTGAACAAGCTTTTGACTAGTTTTCGAAACCTGAAAATGTTTGAAATTAGGCTCTTTAAGCTTTTTGTCAGAATCCGATTTTGATGTAACAATAAGTATTAATTATAAAGATTCATAATTATAATATTAATTATAAAGATTCATAATTATAATATTAATTACTATTATAACTATGAATCTTTATAATTAATACTTATTATTATTGTTGCTGCTATTGCTCCTCCTCCCCCTCCTACTACTACTACTAATAATAATAATAATAATAATAGTAATAATTATTTTGATAACAGTTGTAGTTGTTGTTGTTATTGTTATTATTATTATTATTATAATATAAAGAATGATAAAATGAGAATTTTAAAATTTAAGTAAAGGTAATATGGTTACTTTAGGGAATGAGAATCTCATTCCCACCTCCTTTATAGGAATATGAACTCTAGTAATCATTCCCAATTTTAGGTGGAACGCGCCACTTTGATTCTTATTCCACCTTTCATTTAAGCAATAAATACATCATTCATTTTCATTTATTGATTCTCATTCTCATTCATAATAAGTAAACACACCATAAATGTATAGAGTAGATAAGGTAACTGCTAAGTTTCAATTATGTAACTTGTATAGCTAACTCAAAATTAATTTTTCATATTTTTTTTAATTATTTGACAACTAACAACTCAGTTATATAAAAAAATTTATTTTAAATTGATATAAGTTACAAATCATATAATTTAACAAGACCTACTAGATAAGTTTGTTTGGGGCCAAGGTGGAAAAAAATGAAGACAAAAATATTGGTTTAATAAATCTGAACATTTTCTAACTCAAACGACAATTATGATTAATTAAGGTTCTTAAAATCTTAAGAATTAGGCAAGAAGAGACTCAAGGTCCCAAAAAAAAAATTCTTGAATAATTTAGTCAATATACTAAAAATTCTCTATAATCGCATTGTTAAAAACAAACTAATTTTTATTATTATAAGAAGGTTATAATTTAATAGAGATATATTTACAAAAATCATTATTTTGGCTTAATTTTCCTAAGTGCAAACAATATAGACATAAAGTATGTGTTACATCGATAACTAATTAATGAAACCTATCAAAACTAATATATAGGCATTGATAAAAGAGAGACATAATTTTAAAAAACTAGTACTAATATTTATCATTTATATAGTGTTGAGAATATATAGTCATTTTTTTTAAAAGTTTAAACAATAAATTGTTATCCTAAATAACTTCAAGAAAATAAATTTATTTCATCTTAATATAGAAATAATGATTAATATTTAGAGGCAAGTTCCAAAAAGACGTGATCTATAAAAAGTTATTCGAACATGAAGTTATTTTTGTAGTAACTAACCCAGACTTGGAACCCAAATTTTTTATGCAAGTTCTTGATGAGTAGATGTTCTTATTAAAAATCAATCCCAATCAATGACTTTTCTTTGCTCAACTCTTTTGACCCTTATCAACGTTCCAAATTCACTCTGGCCCTCGGAAATGCCTGCAAGGACTGGGGCTTCTTCACGGTACATGCATTATATATGGACTATTATTAGTATACAGATCAAGTCCGAACGTCCTTATATAAGAAGTGGATTTGAACCATCATCAATTTTCTTTGGACGTAACGTAGAAAACCCATCACAGTTAAATTGTGTGAATGAATCAAAATGGTGCATACCCCATGCCCATCAACGATTATCAGTATAGTTCCGAGACCAGGATGGCGAACGAGGCATTTGACAAGAACAAAGTTTGCGTCTACAATTGTCAAAGTGAAACTCGAGAGAATAACTAACCCATTATTATTAACTAAATATTTAAAATTTATAAAATGTTCAATCAAAACATTAATATACGTATGGACACTTGAAGGCCATAGCGTACATGGCCTGTGTTCTTGTTTAACATGTGTACTGGATGTGCCAAAGCAGAGAGACCATAAAAGAACCAGTTACTAAATTGCCGCACGCTACAGACCAGCCCAGCAAAAGCGTAAGTGGGCGTCTATGGCCACGGGTACGACACGTAGGGATGGGTGTTTCAAGTTTGGACTTTCGAGGACTATTGCTCTGAAGATGCTTTGGTCCTGCCGAGGCCAAACAAGAATGGCCATTAACGTGCTTAACTTGCTTGACGGGCGTAGAATGGGGAAAATGAGCAATCATCACGCGGTAGTTTCTATTAGAATGGCCATTAATGTGCTTAACTTGCTTGACGGGCGTAGGATCGGGAAAATGAGCAATCATCACGCGTTAACTTCTATTAAAATGGCCAAAAACGTGCTTAACTTGCTCGACGGGCGTAGAATTGGGAAGCTCTTTTGATCACAGTATCCAGATACTAATGTTACGGACATTAAAAAGAATATGTTTTACTTTCTTTTGTCAAAAGCTTGTTTCTTCCTCAAAATTCTGATATGGCACTAAGAGAAATTGAAAAGAACTGTAATTCATTTCATTTTTTTTTAAAACAATTAACCAAACAGGGAGATCGAAACAACACAGGATAACAGGAACCGATCAAAACGACACATCATAACCCAAGGAAAATATCAAAACACGGAACCATAACATAAATCCTAATTTATCCTAAACAACACTAATTCCTCCAGCTGCCGCCATCAGAAGCACCGCTCCTTGAGTATCGGGAACCACCATCACCGCCATATCCACCGTCACGGCTGTAACCACCTTCACGGCGGCCACCATATCCTCCACCACCGCCACCTCCGTATCCGCGGCTCCCACCGTATCCACCACCACCACTTTCACGGCGTCCACCACCTCCATATCCGCCACCGCCGCGGCTTCCGTAACCACCACCGCCACCGCCTCCGCTTCCTCGGGACTGGGCCTCGTTGACTGTGATGTTACGGCCGTCGAGATTCTGGCCGTTCATGCCTTCAATCGCGTCCCTCATCGACTTCTCATCGCGGAAGGTAACGAATCCAAATCCTCTGGATCTTCCAGTCTCGCGATCGTTAATAATCTGAATTAACGAGGATAAACAAAAAAATAGTTTAGCAAATTCATCTCAGATCTGGAAGCTTAATAACAATAAAAATAATAATAAATCCGATCGGGCCCTTCGTCTTAATAAAAAGATGAAGATGAACGTACCGATTTAGGCATAGTAATAATAGAGTAACAGTAGTAACAGAGAACAGTAACAGAGTAACAGAAACAGATCACAGAGCACACAGATCACAGATCACAGATCAGAACAAGCCGAATCGTGGATCGGGTCGGATCTGGTTCAAACGGACCTTCGATTCAAGGATATCGCCGTAAGCACTGAAGGCCTCATGGAGAGAGCTGTCAGTGGTGGCCCAGGCCAGGCCGCCTACGAAGCACCTAAACTCGACATCGGCTGAAGCCATTAGGAGAAAACTTAAAATGGGGACGAAGAAGGAATTACAAGAAAAATCTTAGAGACAGCACCGCTGCGGGATGAGAAGGAAGGGGAGAAAGAGGTGGGCTTTATAGAGTGGGTGGGAGATAACTAGGGTTAGTCTTGGGGTGAAGTGGTTGTGCGTCAACTAGGGTTACAGACAATTTGAGGCCTGATTGAGCTGGCGTGTTTGGTTTCGGTTATTAGATCGTTCTCGTTGGTGAGGTTGTGTTTGGGCCGTAGTTGTGAGTTTCTTTTTTATTCATTCGAATTTTATGTACTTACATGAGAGACGTATTTAATGTCTTATCTAGCCGATATTCAATATCTTATTTATAAAAAAAATGTTAAAGTAATTTTAGAAAATTTTAAAGTAATTATATTTCATTATATTTAAAAATGATAGTCCTCTTAAATTTGTAAGATTCTTTAAACCTATTTTTAATTTATAATGTACAAATCAATTTCAATATTTCATCATTTAATAACGGTAAAATAAAATAAAATAAAACTATGTACAGAATTCCCCCTTACGGCCTTGTCCCTTTGCCAGCCCAGCAGCGTCTCGTCATCTGTTTTTACTCTCCGAGGGAGAGGAAACCAATCTGGAATGCAACTATGCTTGAAACCAAACACGTAGATCTCAATCAATCTTCGTAAACTATGGTTAACGGTAGTGGTTAGGGATAGATGATGAGGCGGGGTCCACGGCCGCGTGATGGCTGGGATATTTTTAGACAGACGTAAAGTACCTGGATATTTACATCACATTACAGGGAATTTTGAAAATATCTGAGAAACTCAAATTACAGTCCTGTCCCTACTCTATTAGGATATTCGTTTTGCCTCCTGCGGAAGCGGTACCGCTTCTATAAAACGCGGGACGAGACGAGATTAGGGATGCCAATGGGGCGGGGTGGGGGTGGGGATGCCTACCCCATTCTCCACTCTATTAAAAATTTTTGCTTCCATTCTTCATTCTATTCTCCAATAAATTTAGTGGGTTGGGGATAGGGAATCCCCACGTGGAGAATGATTCCCCCATCCCCACTCCATTCTCCATTTATTTATTTTATAGTAGATATAAAATATAATTTCAGTAAATTAAAAATTAGAGACTTAAAATAAAATCATTACCATATTATAAAGTATTGAAATTTTTTTTTAAAATCTTTAAAAATTTGAAACAATATCTTAAAATGATATTAAAAGTAAAAAATATTTAAAGAGAACAGCTCCTTAAAAGAGAAAAAAAATATAATCATATTTTAAAGTTGAAAAATATTGTAGGGTTTTCTTTTATTCGTATTATATTTATATTACATAAAAATTAAAAAAATTATTAATTGACATTATAGTTGATAAAATAAAAATTATTAAATAAGAATTAAAAATATATTTATATATAATGGGGATTGGGGTGGGGAGTACAATACCAAACCTCACCCCGTTAACAATTTGGGAATTACTTTTCCCCCACTCCCCACCCCATTCCCCAAAAATTATTAAAATTTTTCCCCATTTGGGGTGGGGCTCCATGGGACCCCAAACCCGTAGAGGATTTTGCCATCCCTAGACGAGATCACGATAATCAAACCGACCATGCACTGTCGTTTTGTTTCTGTTTCTGCGGTGATTCGAATATTCGCTTGCTTGATTGAAAAATAAAAAATGATCTCTACCCTATTCTTTTGGTATCAAATTTATATCTAATTATCATAAAATTTTAACATATATTTTACATCACTTTTATTTTAAAATATATCTTAATTAATTACTTTAATACAAATAAATTTTAAAATTTAAGATTATAATTTTTAAATGAAATTATAATTTAAAAAAATAACATCTTGTAATTATAATTTTATTTAATTTTTGTAATTAAATTAAATATAGAAAAGTTTACAAAAATTAACATGAAGAGAAAAGCTCCCGATAATTATTGTAAACTTCCCTATTATTAATATTAAGAAACTTTCCTATACAAATAAAATGAAATTATGATTACAAAAAAATTAACATGATAAATTTTAAATGAAGTTATATATATAAAAAAATTAACATATTGGATTTAATATTTATTTATTTTATTAAATTCAGTGGTATTTTTATAATTATAATTTTTTTATTTTTCAAAATTTTGTAGAATAAAATTGTCATTTAATTCATTTAGGAATAAAATATTCATTTTTTTTGTGACAAACTGGTTGATTGATACAAGGTTAAAAACAAAAAGGTGCAAAGTAGGGGTGTCAAAAAAGTATGCCCGAACCAGACCAGGCTTGGACCCGAGCAATCCGGTCTAGCCAAAACCCGGACCACATACACAAAAAAATGAGACCCGGGTTTGAAATTCTCAAATTCGGACATTTCCGGGCCCAGGTCCAAGGTCAACACCAAAAACCCAGAACCCAGACCCGATTTTTTAATAAATTAAAAAAAATATATATATATATATATTTTTTTTAATAAATAAAAATATATATATATATATATATATATATATATATATATATATTATATAAGTATATAATTATGAATTCATGATATGTTAGATGTTATTTAGATTTATTGTGTGATTATTGTGTTGTTGAATTTAATTATTATTTTTATATAGATTGAATGAGTTTAAGTTAGAAATTGGATGAATTTAGGTATTAAAAAGTATATTGAAACAATTTTTATTATTATTTGTGTAAAATTTGCATTGTTAGTATGTTATATATGTGTATTTGATTTTTTTTTTAAGTTTGAGATTGAATGAGTTTATTTGACTATTTTCTTTTTAAAAATTTGCATTGTTTGAGAGAAATGAAAGAAAAAATTGAAGAAAAAAAATTAAAGTTATCACATGCCGGCTTAGAAACCCGGATCAAAACCCTAGGCCCGGGGGTGCGCACCCGGAAAAACCGGGTTTTAACCCGGGTCCGGTCTTGCGTCACTCATCCGGTCCGGTCCCGGGCAACACCAAAACTCAAACCGGACCCGGATTTTGCCAAGTCTAGTGCAAAATACATGTCAACATTTTGTAATAGTCAGATGTATATATGACAAAAAAAAAAGTGATGCAGAAAGAATTTTTCTTAAAAAAATATTACTATTAGGATCGAATCCAAATTAATTGGCTAAAATAGCTCTTGGAGTAGTTTGATCGTCCTCTATTATAGTGCAGGTACCAAAGATCATCTCAATTACAGAACGAATAAAGGAACACTATGACAAGTCTCATACAACAATAAATAATAAGAATAAAAAGAGAGTAAAGAGAATAACACAGGAGATAGGGGCAAATCTTTTAAAGGACCAGAATTGGCCACGGCCCCATAAAAAATTAATGTTTTATATTTTATATCAAAATAAACATATATTAATAAAATACCTATATTTTGGCTTGTATGATGCCGTTTATTCATAAAATAAAAAAGAAGAAACTTTTACAAGAAGAAGAGTCGAAGAAGAAGAAGAATGAGATCCAAATACAAATTTATTGTTCATAAAGAAGTTGAAATATTGAATTGAAATTTTCTATCCAAAACTAAAATGAAGAAGATCCACTTTCTTTCTTATCTATAAGTAATGCTTGATTGCCTAGCGAATTAGAAGACAACTTTTCAATTGAAAGTAAATCTTGATCCTAAACATTGATTTTGTTAATATTATTTTGCATTTGTCTTGATTCTTGAACAATGATTTTCGTTTCTAGTTCTCCATCATTAGCAAATAATTAATAGCCAGCCAACTTTCTTCAGTTCCACTGTGGAATGCTTCTAGTTATTATCCTTCGTTAATTCTTCTTCAGGATAAGAAGTTTTTGGCTGTATTTTTTTTTATAATGTTCTGTATTTATTTTTTTGGGTCTTTATTTATATTTATATTATGTATATATTGTTGACATAAATGATCTTATGGTATTGATTTTGATGATAACAAACTTTGTATATTTTTTATTAAAAATGTTGGAGCTATTAATATTAAACAAATTCTTAAAGCTGTATAATATTTTAGATAAGTTTAGGAATCTAGTAATAGACAGATAATTGTTAATTTTAATCGGAAAATCTTTTTCTACAAAGAGTTGTTTAATGTTGATTTTGGAAAATAACGGTGAACAATTTACTAAAAATAGCTAACTGATAAACTGCAGAGAGGAATGGATTGTAACCTTAAACCGTTTAGCACAAACGGTCAGCCAAATTTGTTTTGCAAGTTTCTGAAAATAAACAGCTAAACGATAACTTTAAACGGTTAACAAACTATTTTAAAATCTTAACATAATGATCATTTGGATAAGTCAAAACTGTGAACCGATAGTAGTTAACGGCAATCCGATTATTCTTAAAAAATCAACAACGGCTAGTTTTTATCTCCAATTATAAAATGACTCAATCAAATTCAAACAAAATGTGATCTAACAGTTATCATTGAGCTTACCACTGAGTATACAACCATTATTAAGCTTAAAACTTGTTAAAATTTCATTGATTCACACATTGAGCTTTCATTTTGTAAAACACATATATTGTGTGGGAGAAAATTCATTTGTAATATTCATTCTTGAGTGATTGTAAGTGTTGGGATACACTTGGATTAAGAGATTGGGGATAATCTCTTGTTGTAAAAGTCTTGGAAGTCAATTGTAAGAGTTTTTGTGGTATTAGAGGTTCACTTAGTGAAATCCTTAACCGCAGTGAGTTTGGAGGTGTGGACGTATGCACAGTTGGCTGAACCACATAAAAATCACGTGTTAGCTCTCTCTTACTTTATCTTTTTATTTTTTATTGCATATTAATTTATTTATTTTCGAATTTGGTTGCTTTGTTTAAATTGTATTAAGTTTTAATTGCTTAAATTTTTAAAAACTCAATTCACCCCCATCTTGGGTTGCTTAATTAATATTTCATTTTTTTTTCTAGATCAGTAAAATTGTATTCAAATGGTCAAACTGGCCAATTTACATTATAAGTCACCTGGAATTTACAAGACGCTTTAGTACATCAAACTATTTGGTTGTTTACATCAAAAAAGAAATTACAAGACCCTTTAGTACAGAATCAATTGTACTTGATATTTTGTTCCATGAAAAAATGGAAAGCTCAAGTTTAAGAGAGTTTATGATTTCATTTGTTCACTTCCCTGTATTTTTTGAATAGAATGTGAACTTTAGTTAAAGTATTTTATTTTTATTATATTAATAATTGCTTATTTACACTAAAGATTATATTGATTTTTTTTTAAAAAAAAAAAATTCTTTGGCCCTTGTGGCCAAAGTTGGCTTGTTTCGTCCCGGACACGGGATTTAGGTGGTTCGACTTCGTTAGGCCGACATCCACGGGACAAACATACTCTTGCCAAGTTTATGGTGATTTAACAATGGAAATACACTGATTCTCAGAGATTATCGAGCTTATAATTTCTCCCTCCGCCTGAAAATTATTCACCTAGTTCTCCATGGTTGCACCTTTGCTTGCCTCCCCTGGCTTTTGCCTTGATGTAATTATCTCAATGATATAAATGTTGGGGAAAAATTAGGTTTTTAAATTTTTATAAAACCTTTCGAAGATCGCTCTCATATAATATATAAGAATTTGTATTCTAGAAATCGTACCTTGAAAATCCGATTTGGCTTTTTTCCGCTGAAGTGATTTAGGCTCCTAGATCACGATCCGTCACCACCACCAACTCGATCACGATCCGACTACGCTTGTTAGATCACGAATCGATCTTCCATGACTCAGGTTCGATCTGCACTTGACGTGTGGGCGCCTTTATCACTACCAAAGCAACTAGCACGAGAAAATTTTTCTCTCAACCATGGAGAGAAAAATCTTATTCTCCGATTTGTATAAAGTGGCTCCTATTTTTTCTTTAGAGAAAATAAGCCTTTTATATCACCCTTTAAAAAAACCCCAGCCCAAATAACGCCTAAATAAAACTCACGTTATTTTCTTTTCAATAGGGACCCACCTTGTAAAAATAACATAAGCGCCTTATACAATTAAATGGGCTCCCACTAAATGATATATTTGCACCCAAATAATTAGTTATCTTACTTATTAAATTAAATTAAATGAAATCATTTTAACATACAATAGTGGCTACAATAATTAGGGTAATTAAACTAGCCCAATTATTTAATTCCAAATCTACTCCACTAAAAGATTGGGCGACTTCCATAATCAGAATAATAATTTCTTTTTCTTTCGCACAATCCTTTACCACATCGTTAATTAAATTGATATCTCAACTGCCCAATCAATTTAATAACATCTTATTCCTTGATCTTGGTTTTCTCTAATGATCATTTTCAACATACTAAATATGTTGACACACTGATGATCAAGTCGAAAACCCATCAAGAGATGTGTTGTACAAATTCTATATTGTTAATCCATAACTCCAATACTCATAATTGCTCCCACCAAGATAAATCTTGACCACAAGGATGTGTCGTGCCCATTGGTAACTCAAATGGAATAACAATTACAATCATGAAATCATAATTAACTCAAGATTAAGATTACAAGAAAATCAACGCCTATGAGATTTAATAAGTCCTTATTACAAAGTTAATTAAATCTCATATGTGATCCTCGTTCAATGTAGTCATCAATAAATTCATACATGATTAAGACAAATCATTCAATGAATTTATTACGATCTATACCTAAATAAAGTCCCAACTTTATTTATCAATCATAAATTTATTTAATCATAAGATAACTTGTATTTATGTCTTCTGAATCCACATGGTGATCACATAAATACATATAATATGATTAAATGGACTTTAATACAAGTATTAATGCAATTAAGATATTTGAATAAAATACCTCATTTATTTTATTAATCAGAAAAATAGTTTATTACAATTAAATAAGCACATATGCTTTTAAAGAGCATATTTTCCCAACAATCTCCCACTAGCTCTCAAAGCATATCTGGCATATTGCACATGCTCTAGGGCTCTAAGTGCAGGTTATAAAGGTTTCCCACTAATGGCCATTGTAATAAGATCTGTCATTTAGCATCTAATGCCATTTGGGGTACTGTCATATAACATTTCTACACTATTCCCTTATAAGATGATACTTCCTTTCAATATGTTTTGTTTCTTGTGGTTCCTTGGTTCCTTAGATTGAGCTACCGCACCACCATTATCACATAAATAGTTTAAGGGGTGCAGTTACAACAGGTACCACCTCAAGATTTCGTAGGAACTTGCGGAGCCATATAGCTTCTTTTCAGGATGTAGCCACATATTCACTTTAGTTGTTGAGTGTGATACAAGATTGTTTCACACTCATCCAACTAATAAAATGTAAACACATAGCCTAAGTTGATTTTCTGGAATCCTTATCTCGACATAAAGTCGAATCGATAACCCACTGGAATGAGTTCATCACTGAATACACAAGCATATAATTTTTAGTTCTTTTCGGATACTTTATAATATGCTTGATCGATATTGAGGTCCGATTAAATTGATATCTCTAACCATCCCTACCGCAAAATGTATAGTGCAAAGCATGGCATACACGAGACTTCCCACGTCGGGAACTCGCCTCATTCTCTCTATCTCTTCGATGTTTTAGGTGATTGATCTTTAGAGAATGTAATTCCATGTCCGAATGGTAATAAACCACTTGGAATTTTCCATGCTAAATCTAGCCAATATCTTATCGATATAGACCGCTTGAGACAAAGCTAAAGTTTTATTCTTCCGGTCGTAGTAACTTGATACCAAGAATATAACTTGTCTCTCCTCTTTCATATCAAATTATTTTGCAAACCAAATCTATAATGTAGTCAAAACACCTATAACGTTTCCAAACAGGAGAAGATTGTCTACACAAAGAATAAGGAAGGATACAAATTTTTCCTGAATATTCTTGTACACACATGGTTCATCAATGTTCTGAATGAATCCAAGCGATTTAATCGCTTGATCAAATCTTATGTTCCATGACCGGGATGCTTGCTTCAATCCATATATGGATATCTGCAACTTACATACCATGTGTTCTTGGCCTTTTTGTATAAATCCATCTTGTTGCTGCATGTATATGTTTTATTCAAGATGCAAGAAAGGCGGTCTTGACATCCATTTGCCAAATTTCATAATCTAGCAAATGGAGAGCGAATCTCGATGGATTTGAGCATAGCAACCGAGAAAATGTTTCCTCATAATTGATTCATTCTTTCTCGAGTAAACCCTTCGCTACTAATCTTGCTTTAAATGTTTCCACCCTTCCGTCTACTCCTCTTTTTCTCTTGTAGATCTACTTGCACCCTATAGGTTTTACCCTTTGGTGCCTCTACAAGTTCTCGACTTTATTGGAATACATAGATTCCATTTCTTGATTCATGGCCTTTTTCAAAATTCAACATCTCTATCTATTGTTGTAACTAGTGGGATCTTGTACATGTTCATCCGAGATAGCCGTATAGGTTTCTCCCAAAAGCATGTATCTCGCAGTAACCTAGTTACCCTCCCACTACGAGGTTCTAAAAGTGATGGTTGTTTAAGGATAATCTGTCTTTGATCACTTTGTTGCTTTGTTTCTATAACAAAAACATCAACTCCGATCTTTTTATTTCTCTAGTTTTACCTTACTCTTGGTTATAAGTCATTATATAGTCTTCCTCAAAGAAAGTAAAGAATATTTCTATAAATACATTCCTATCTTGAGGACTATAATTCACTTTCCTTATTCCTTTAAGATACCTAAAACATGCAAGCTTCGAACACGAATCCATCTTCTCTATCTCCGATTCTAGTAGAAATACTAGTAAACTCCAAATACGAATGTGTCTCAAACCATGTTTGTGACTTTTCATAATTTCTTGGAGTAGAGATACTGAGATAGATGAAACTAAGTTCAATAAACTTTGTAGTTTCAAATACTAGTATCAATCAAAATGGTAAATGATAAAACACTTAGTATATATCATGTCTTATCCAAAAGAATATTGTTTATCCATATAATTAAACTTTTATATTATCGTGTTCATTGACAACCAAATAGTCTTGAATTCTCTATAGAGATATTCTTTGTTTCGATCATATCGAAGTTCTTTTATGTTCCTGTCTAATTGCTTCTGTCTTATCCACGTACTCTTTTGAATTTCAAAAGCAATGGAATCATGACGCATTTAGACAAACATAAATAAAATGAATATTCATCAACAAGATTGATAGAATACTCATAACCTCTTATAACATGTAAACTGATTAGTCCGTATACATTTGTATGCGCTAAATCATCAAATACATAGTTATGCTTTTAGCTCAAAAAGAGCATCCTTGTCATATTACTTTTCTAAATAAGATTTATAGAGTTACAATGATCAATCTTAATAGGCCAACAAGTCTATCATTAATCATTTTCTTAAAATCTTATTATAGTTTATATGACTTAGGCATAAATATCAGAGGTGATTTTTGGTTAGAAGAAACATTTCTTTTCTTAGATAAATGCATGTACTTTTTATCATTATATCTTACTTTGAATAGATCAATGGACTTCTATGATATAAATTGTCTTTGTAAATAATAAATAGAGGATCCAAAAAATAACAGTGTACTCCTGTTTATTAAAACAAGCCACCGAAATTAAATTCCTCTAATATAAAGACAAATATCAAAACTAAAGTCTTGTAAAATTGATCTAGTCTTTCAATTGATATAAACTAGCACGTCCTCAATCATGTTTTCTTCACTTAATCTCTTGGTTTCTGAAAACCAAATAAATGAATTACAAATAAGATTAGTTATCTCGTAATTCATTGTATGATACAATAGAAATCAACTAATTAGGAAGCTTAAAGATTTCCTATACCGATTTTAATAATCTTAGGACAATCTTTCTTCCAACATTTGTAACACTTGCCTTTTGGCTTGCCACTTTTTTAATCCCAACTCTTGCTTGCTCATTCTTGTCTTTCGACTTAAGCGTTGAAGAGAATCATTTTTCAAGTTTTCTATGACAAAATTCTTCTATAGCATGTAGTTCGTGCATTAATTCAATTAAGGTCATATCTTTATTGTTTAAGATATACCTTAAACTCTTTGAATGTATCGAAAGATTCAATCACCATGTTAATCTTTGATTTATCATTGATTTGAACACCATGAATCTCTACCTCATTCAAATAGTCCATCATTTCGAGGACATGTTCACGAACTTTTGTGTCCTCTTCCATCTTAGTATCCGTAATACGTTTTAATCGCCTTCCCAAAATGGGTATTTTGCCCAAACATCGATGAAGATGATTTCATTTCATGCTTTCTTATGCCGTAAATCGCCAATATATAGCGCTTAGCCATTTTGTTAGCTTCGCACCATTTCTCATAAGGCTCCCTCCGATTTCTATAATCGCCTAACGATGGTTCGGGAGGGCAACACATATTTGCTTTCCAAGAGAATATTAAATAGATTGCGTTCCAATCTAAATAATTTTCGCCAGTTCATTTTTAACAAGGATAATTAATAATGGGTTGATGGAAGTTATTTTCTAAAAAATAAAATAAACATGCATAAATACTTTGAAACAATATTCACAATAAATGACAAAAATGCAAAAACCATAAATGCATTTTAATTTATTGTAACGATAATCTAAGCATTTGCAAGTCATGTCTACACTTACTTATCCATTAGATTATTTACTTTCATGATAAATAATTATCGTTATTCCTTCGCCTAAATTTGTTAACTTCGTTGGGAAGGTTAATAACAAACTTTAGTTGAGTGTATAACCATTGTTTAATCTACGTATTTTTCATATCAATAGTCAATCGATTGAAAAATATTTCAATTTTATCTTTTAAGGTTCATCAAATAAAATATCTAATATATATACCTCCGAAGGATCACCGTATCGTATATATATATATTTTATTATCAACTAATGATGGGAAAATTATCTTGAATTTTCCTCTCCCACTCAATATTTTAAAATTGGTTTTTCCTTTTAAAACATACATATTGTTAATTATAATATTATCTAGATGATATCAAATATTATTAAGACGTAAATTTCAAACAATATAATGAAATTCATTATTAATGAATGACGTATCATTATGCGTAGACTACCTATTCTATACATTATCAGCGTGTATCATCCAAAACATAACATATGAAAAACAATTAAATAATCTTAATTCATTTCCTAATAATGAAAAATACATTAACCCTAATCTTCACGCTTCACATCTTTCATAAGTTTGTTTTTGTTAATGAGGAGAATTTCATTTAAATTTATAATTAATTTTAATTTTGAAATGAAATAAATAAATAATTAATTTTTTTATTAAAATAAAACTTTTACCAAAAATAAATTTAATGTATTCAATTTTATCTACGCATTTTAATCCATTGAAATTAAAATTGATTCATTATGTTTGAACTTAAATGCAAAAAATTAAAATCTTTCTGCCCAAATGAAAACTTATGGAACCATAGGGACCTCCATGATAGAAACCATGAAACCCTAAATCCATATTTTTCTTTCTTTCTTCCCCAGCCGCCATCTCCAAAAACGACAGCCACTGTTCACGCAATTTCCAGCCATCTCCGACGCCGAGTATGCTGCCCCCGTCACGCCGGAAAGACGCCAACCAAAACGCTCCGCCAGCTGCCTGCACGCGCGCGCCTCCAGCCCACGATCGCGCTGCTGCTTGGGCGCTGCAGCTGCTGCTCGCGCGCTGCAGTTGCTGCTTGTGCAGCGCGCGCTGCAGTTGCTGCGCGTGCAGCTCGCGCTGCTAGCAGCGTGGCTGCTGGCCGCTGCGCGTGCAGCGCGCGCTGCTGGCAGCATGTGCTGCTGGCCGCGCGCTGCTCGCGCAGCAGCTTGTGCTGCTGGCCGCTCGCTGCTGCATGCGCTGGTTCGTTGCTGCAGTTTCCGGCCTCGATTGTTTGCGCTCGTTTTCCAGTGATGATGCTTCGGTGATTTACAAATTTTCAACGCAAATTTTTGCTTACAAAATTTCAATTACAGTAAAATAAATCAAGAGGGAATTATGGTGATAAAAAGCCACCCCTCTTGTTACAGATCCAAACGAAAAATACAATAGAAAATCTAATTAAGATAAACTAAAATATCTTTATTCATATATTAAACAATTAATATATATCTGAATAAATCTAATACATAAATTTCAAGAATGATTTATACGAAATTCTTATATATTAATATGAGATGGGTACCAATTTTAAAAATTAAGTTTTTAAATTTTTATAAAACCTTTCAAGATCGCTCATATAATATATAAGAATTTGTAAATCGTCAAAATCCGATTTGCTTTTTTGTGATTTAGATCACGATCCGTCACCACCACCAATCGTGATCACGATCCGTCCCCACCACGCTGATCTTCGTTATGATTCGATCTGTGACGCGCGCGCTTTATCACTACCAAAGAATTAAAGAAAATTTTTCTCTCAACCATGGAGAGAAAAATCTTATTCTCCGATTTCAGTATAAAGTGATTTTTTTCTTTAGAAAATATTTTATATCACCCTTTAAAAACACTAGCCCAAATAATGCCCTAAATAAAACTCACGTTATTTTCTTTTCAATAGACTCCACCAGAAAATAACATAAGCGCCTTATACAAAAGTTAAATGGGCAAAAAAACGATATATTTAGAACTAAATTAGTTATCTTACTTATTACCCAGTACAATTAAATGCTAATCGTTTAACATACAATACAATAATTAGTGTAATTAAACTAAATTATTTAATTCCAAATCTACTCCACTAAAAGATTGGACTTCCATAATCAGAAATAATAATTGATTTTCTTTATCGCACAATCCTTTGTACACATCGTTAATTAAATTGATATCTCAACTCCAATCAATTTAATAACATCTTATTCCTCGATCCTTTTCTCTAATCATTTTCAACATACTAAATATGTTGCAGATCAAAAAACCCATCAAGAGATGTGTTTCTATATCGTTAATCCATAACTCCAATACTCATAATTGCTCCCACCAAGATACTGGGTAATCTTGACCACAAGGATGTGTCGTGAATGGAATAACAATTACAAATGAAATCATAATTAACTCAAGATTAAGATTACGAAAATCAACGCCATGAGATTTAATAAGTCGATTATTACAAAGTTAATTAAATCTCATATGTGATCCTGTTCAATGTAATCAATAAATTCATACATGACAAGACAAATCATTCAATGAATTTATTACATACCTAAATAAAGTCAACTTTATTTATCAATCATAACTAAATTTATTTAATCATAAGATAACTTGTATTTATATGCCTTAATCCACATGGTGATCACATAAATACATATAATATGATTAAATGGACTTTAATACAAGTATTAATGTAATTAAGATATTTGAATAAAATACCTCATTTATTTTATTAATCAGAAAAATAGTTTATTACAATTAAATAAGCACATATGCTTTTAAAGAGCATATTTTCCCAACAATAAACACTTAAATGACTATCAGAACAATTACCTATCATTATGTTTAATAATCCAACCATTGTGTGTAGTTATTTAATCATGACAGACATTTCTATTTATGTCATAAAGTTTAAATAACTTCTACCGCAGATATTTAGTGATTGTCTACCATGTAAATTTAAATTCCGATGTCAGATCACCTTCTTATGGGTATTTATCTAATCGTGATGGACTATTCCAATTATGTCACAAAGCATAAATAATTTCTACAGCAATTTTTTAGTGATCATGTGCCACGTAAATTGAAACTTTAATGCCTGATCAGCTTCTAATGACAATGGCGTACCCAGCTATCCCACTAGTACATCTTAGCTACTTCCAACATTTTCCAAATTGAACAATATCACGAAATTGTAGTAAGATATTTTTTACATTAAATTGGACCATATGACAACTCAAATATTATAATTTTTATTTACTTTGATATCTATTGATTTTTTTTTTCTTGAATGGCTATTGAATTTTCTAAATCCAAAAGAAGACCCAAAATTGATGTGTCTCCCTCGCAGAATCATAATGATTTTGATTTTTGAGTTAGATAGAATATGATTAATCAAATAAACAAGAAGCAATCTTGTGCCACAATAACAATTTTCAATTCAAGAAATATTTTTCAACTTCCAATTTAATTGCTTAGTTGTAAATTATTATTATTTTCATGAAAGAATAATGATACATGAGTACTAATTGTATTCTTACTATTCATAAAAAGTAATTTATCAGGATTGTAAATTTTAAATTATTTTCATTATTAAAAGTTACTTCTTCCATCACATGCTTTTAACTTTACATAGTTACACGTCAACTAGATCAATTTAACAATTCAATTTCTTTTGTATTTTTCATTGATTCAGCTCTTTCCTTTTTAATGAATAAATAAATGAAAAAAAAAATGAATGGATGCCATTTGGTAAGCTAATTTCAAATTAAATTGAAAACTGAACTGAATCAAATTTGTTCGGGTAAGGCTAAACCGATTGTCCATCTCTAATTATATCTCAGGATAATAAGTCAGTTAGTTCGATTATTATCATGAAAACTAATGACCAAGAATTCATTCTTCACAGGAACTTGGAAAGAAAAATTATTTTAATTTAGGTTTTGCATAGAGTAAAATGGGATTAGGGATGTATACAATGTGAAAATGATCTAAAGATTATGACATTAATATTTTATCATACAAATTTATTTTATACAAATTAATGTTAACATAATTCAATTGGTTGGATTAAAATTAAATACCTCTTAGTCTATATAATTTATTTTTATTCAACTAAAAAACTTATACCATATCAATTTATATAATAATTTATAACTCTATCATCATTCAAATATTTTATTAGTTATAAAGATATTATAAACAATAGCGTAAAATACAATGGCTCATGTAATAAAGCCGCTTCTCATTTACTAAATAAGGTAAGAAGTCATAGTTGGATGAGATGGGTGTGCTTAAAATATAGAGTGAAGCTTTTTGCACTCCTTCAATATTCTTATATCACCCCACTTCTATAATTGTAGTTCTATTATTATTAAAAAATTTCGTAAAAGGACAAAGATGAATTCAATTATACTAAAATGTCTTCACATATCAGGACCCCAACTCTTTTTTAATCCTAATAAATGATATAATTAATTTTGTTTATCAAATCAAAATACTTACGAAATAATGACAAAACAAATTATCTAAAAAAAATTATTGTGAAAAAATATGTTTACAAAATAATTCTAAACGAAAGTGAAATTTAATCAAAATTATATTGCGTTTTTTGTTCTTTTTGTAACTTTCTAAAAGAGAGACAAAAAAATGAAAAGTGGGGTTCCTTAATTATTTTAATTTAGGTTTTGCATAGAGTAAAATGGGATTAGGGATGTATACAATGTGAAAATGATCTAGAAATCATGACATTAATATTTTATCGTACAAATTTATTTTATGTAAACTGATGTTAGCATAATTCAATTGGTTGGATTAAAATTAAATACCTCTTAGTCTATATAATTTATTTTTATTCAACTAAAAAATTTATACAATATCAATTTATATAATAATTTATAACTCTATCATCATTCTAATATTTTATTAGTTATAAAGATGTTAAGATACTAGAACTGGTTAAACACTAGCGTATAACAAACAACAACTCATATTGGACTTGAGTTGGGTAGATAAGGATAATAAACAATGGCTCATGTAATAAAGCCGCTCTCTGACTACTCCCATTTACTAAACAAAGTAAGAGAAGCCATAACTGGATGCAGATGGGTGTGCTTGAAATATAGAGTGAAGCTTTTCGCACACCTTCAATATTCTTATATCACCCCACTTCTATAATTGTAGTTCTATACTTCTATTATTATTAAATAATTACGTAAAAAGCAAATATGAATTCAATTATACTAAAATGTCTTTACACATCATGACCCCAACTATTTTTTAATCCTAATATATGATATAATTAATTTTGTTTATCAAATCAAAATACTTACGAAATAATAACAAAACAAATTATCTAGCAACGATAGTTTTATTGTGAAAAAATATGTTTACAAAATCATTCTAAATGAAAGTGAAATTTAATCAAAATTATCTTGCGTTTTTTTTGTTCTTTTTGTAACTTTCTAAAAGAGAGAAAAAAAAAAGATGAAAGGTTTCTTAAGAGTTTAAAAGGGGTGTTAGAATCCTTACTCTAAAACATATAAGGGGTTTATTCAGCCCAATCTTAGTCTAGCTTATGGATTAATGTAGCCTCCAACAAAAAGAAATGAACTCATTTGGCTGGGCTATAGCAAGTAAGTAGCACTACTAAATTATCATATATCATATATAAGCACATTAAATTATATGCGGAAACTAATTAAATATACAATTAATTAAAAAAGAATATCCTAAATTATCATATATCATATATATCAGCGATTGATATCAACTAATGATTTATTTGACCTGCTTTTTTTTTTACAAGGAAGATGCGTGGGGTTTTATTGGATCGTTTTGTTTCAAACAATGTAGGGCAAACTAAATGTATAATATGGGGGTGTTAAAAGAGTTTTGAAGGGGTGCAAATAGTCCTGCTCTTTGGAAAATATTCCCTTTCTAGCCCATTTTTATAACAATCCAACAATCCTACATATTGGCCCCTTCAAGTTTACAATAATTTTATTATAGTCTTTTTTTAAGGTTACAATTTTAGGCTATGGCTATGTTAGAACTTGTCTGGGGTGAAGCACAAATCTTAATTACACACGTAAAGTGATAAATAATAAAATACTTATTATAATTCATTATTTATTATTTATCACTTTACATATATGGCTGAGATTCGTGCTCCAGCGTAGGTGAATTCCAACATAGCCAAGCCCTACAACTTTATTATGTTTCATCATCAATTATCATGCCCAAATCCTGATTGCACCACTTGCTGTGACAGTTTTTCAGCTAAAATCTAGCAAAAGTTAGCTCAATAGCGTGGATTACAAAGTTGTGTAACATTAGTATTAGAGCCAGCCAGCCATGAAGCATATGCAAGAATGAATATCAGCAAGTATTCGAAAAGCCTCACTCACAATGTTCGCACTGAACTCTCTCAAAGTTGATCGCCTGTTCCCTTGTCAATTCTTTTCTTTTCCAGGAAAATAAGCCAGCAATAATGTGAGCTGTGACTGTAACCTCATCATCCCACCACTATGATCTTGTGTTTCAAGCTTTTTGGTTCTTATTCTTCTTTGCCATAAAGTAAGAGACTCACTTTAAAGATGACAGTTGAAGAATTTACAGGCCCTCTTGCAAAGCCTAGCTAGCTCTAAGACTTTAACGCATATAGCTGACATATCGCATATGAGACAAGGGACACTGACTTTGCGTTGAACTTTGATGAGAATGACAACTCAAGTTCAGTATCAAAACATGAGAATCTACGCCCCACCCTTATATCTGTCTGTTACTGAACGAACCTTTTAGTACCATTATCATCGTACGGACACAGATTAAATTCAGTGAGCAAACGTAGAGTTTCCTGCCTCTCACTCCCAGACTCCCAGTAAAGTTCTAACCCCATGCAGCTGCAAGATCTTTCACCAACTGGACCAAAGCTTTATTGGTGCAACTCGAAATGGACAAAATAATGACTGGGATTCTTTTACAAACATTTCGAGTGACTTGAATCATATCTTATGTATCCAACTTACTCAAGCCACGTATGCATTATCTACATACGAGTGCTTCTGATATATATACGGCTAGCTTCAACCATTTTGAAAGTTTGGAATCACTTGTATAAGATGGATCCAATCACACACTTACACACAACACACACAAAAAATTGCTTGTCAAGATTGTGGGAAGGGTGTACAAATTTAGTTCACACAATGGGCATATTTTCGTATGTATATTCCCCATATCAGAATCACCTATTCTTCCCATCATTCCAACAACTAAATCCACCGATAAAACTTTTTCATTGTCTGTTCAAAGATTCCAAGCTTTTACGGCTGGTGGACTCTTTTCAGTCGGCGTAAAGGTATAGATTCCTAATGCCATGGCTTTTTTTACCCCTCTACCTGATAGAGGGTCTTTAAATTGATGTATGAATCCATTAGTCATACAGTTTGCATTAACCTAAACAATTCATTTACAAGGTTCCATTCCTGTTAGACTCATTTAATTGACTCAACTTGTAATGGACCACTAGAAGAAGAACAAGAACAAGTACTAAGGGCGGGGAATCCACGGATATTACGTTCTATTGGGTGGACAGGAAGATGATAAGGATTCCGAGATATCAAGAGAGGGAGGGTGTATTTTCAAAGCATCACTTTTTCTATGGACTGATTCCTAGAAAGTTGTTCAAGTTACTTTCACCCAATGATCACTGCTGAGCCCCCTCCATTTGTATATGTGGCCGGCATCCATGACTGTGACTCACGCAACTTGGCATTAGGGGCCACATTTACTGTGAATACATGCAAATTTGTTTGCCATTCAACTAATGATTCTATACCAACAAGCAATAACAAATCACCATCAGTAATACTTCCCAAATTATGGGGAAAAAGGCAGCAGAGTGGCGTGCAAGACACTGCATATTACCATTTATGCTACAGTTTAAGCTATGCAATCAATTTCCTAGTCACCGGTACTCTGCAAATTTTTTTGTTTTAAACTATAGAAGTTTTTCATTCCACTCTACTCCTTTTGAGATTAAATGCAGAGTTTGCTCTGTAAATTCTACAAGTTGTAAATGACGTATATAATACTAAAAGACTAGATGCAGGACTTCAAAAAATATCTGCCTATAGGTTGGGGCTACAATGAACAACTTGCAGCAAAAATTTGGCATCACAATGCCACCCTCTCAATTCATTAGATGCTCTCCGAGATTCAACAGTTTATTCCAAACAGATATTTAGTTTCTAGAAATCGTTAATCACGTCATTTTCTTGATGGAGATGTGCTTTCCTAACAGTGAAGATATATGGAATTTTATCACGGTTCAAATGACATTTGCAAAAGCCTAACCAGTCATTCTATGCAACCAGCAAATGCTATCATGTGCAATTACAGCCCAAGCTGGTAAAGGAGCCTTTACTTCACAGCACATTAGCAAATCATGTGGTAGAAAGCAATCACATCAAACTGGACTATCTTTTGTCAATGTTACTATGCTGAACATAGAAAAACCAGAAGGGCTAAAATCTTAACTGGGCCATGGGGTTTTTTTTTCCATTTTGAGCAGACGAAAGATTCTATCACATTATTGTATTTCGGTTGCCCATGACTGACCTCATATCAGTTCAGCTAAATGATTGTGAACGTTCATCATTTCCAGGTTATAAAACTGAGATGATGGCCAGCCAAACTCGCGCATCTGTTCAACCAAGACGAGTAAAATTCTGAGTCACTTCCCTTTTCACACGAGAAATTAGAAAACTAAACAAAGCAATAAAAACACATTGATCCATAACTATTTTCGATTAAAAAGTAAACAACAAGTGGGAAAAACTGACACGGGCAACACCTTGATGATGGTAACAGCCAACGACTAAGAAAACTGATCGTCCATTCTTATCCTCCACAGTTGCATATAGAGTAATTTATTGTTTCCATATATTGTCTAATAACACGATTAGTTGAAGAATCTGACTTGATTTTCAAATTAACTAGTCATGCATCAGTAATCAATCATCATGTAAAACATGGCTTTGAACATTGATGCTGATGGTTCCATGATTGAACTAACAGTCAAAAAGGTCCCAATCCAGCCGCCTAACTGTTGATTTTCAATAATGTAAATTTAAGTAAACCAAGAGACCAATTGGAAGAGTTTTAGGTTTGGCTAATACAACAGCAACCAGAAATTCATTCGAATATATAGTAGGGTCCCAAAAGCTAAAAAGTTAGGTGACATGAGCATTTTTGAGAACTTTCAATTGTGTATTAAGGGCGTATAAAACGTTAACATGAGCACTTAACTTAATGTAGAAAAAGAAATTTTTAGCGTCATATCATATGATATGTAAATAAAGGACTTAAATCTTTTGTTCTATTTATACTGATTCTCCTACGTAGTATCTCTACTCAAGTTTTGTGGTTCCTAAGGGGACAAATCATCAAAATTCTACAAACACTTATTTGTGCAAAGATTTCTTAGCCAATTGGCACTACCCCACCTCACCCCTCCCTTCAACTCTGCTTATAAAAAGCAAGCATCCGCCACCTCTTCTGCTCAACTCAACTCAACTCTCCTCTACTTGAATCCACTATCTATCTATTTCCTTCACTGATAGTGTAAAAACCAGCTGTTAGATTCTCGTGCAAAGTTTGTGCTAAAATGGCATCGAGTTCAATGTCGAGCCGGGGGTCATCGGGGTCGTGGACTGCTGAGCAGAACAAGGCCTTTGAGAGGGCGCTGGCCGTATACGACAAGGAGACCCCAGACCGTTGGTACAATGTAGCCAGGGCCGTTGGTGGCAAAACCGCCGATGAAGTGAAGAAGCACTATGAGCTTCTTGTTGAAGATATCAAACATATTGAGTCCGGCCATGTCCCCTTCCCCAAATACAGGACCCCTTCAGGCAATGGCAACGTGGGTGAGAGGTAACAAAAAAGTCCACTCCAGCTTTTTTACGGATGTAAGATTCTTTGCTTTCTTCACTGACCCCCTTTTTCTTTTTTGTTAAAAGTGCTTTTGATGAGAACCAGAATCATCAACGCAGATAAAAAGCCAGCAGGTCTGAAGCCAAAAACCAAACAGTGCCTTTCATCCACCACATAACAAGTTAAACAACGACAAATCAAACATAATATAATAAACTCTTTTGAGTCTCTCTGGCCATACGCTTAGATCTCCATAACTTGAACTTGAATCATCGTACACCTCTAATTTTCTAATAATTTTTTCCTACTCAACAAGCACTTTCCACGTGGCATCAATCATTTATGAAGTAATTATTTAACCAACAACTATATATGCATATAGTATATTAAATTTTAAAATTTACCCACCCTTTTGTTTTTTTCAAATTTTTGTGCAGGATGAAGAATCTGAAGCTCCACTGAAGCTGTTACGTACGAGCATCAATAAAAATCCTTCCTCTTAATTTGCTCAGTAGAGTTGAGAATAGTTGTAGTATCACTCTATATATAATTCAATGATCCTGTATCTACTTTTGCTTTCGCTGTGTGTTTTTATTTTTATCTTATATACATACATATTGAGGAAGAGAAATTGAAAATTTGAAATTGTCTTTAACATGCGCCTCATTTTCTCTCTCGTACTCTTTTATTTTGCCCCGCAACATTTACTCTACATAATACGCATTTTGTTTTGCATTTTTGTTAATGTTTATTCATTTCTTTTTTGTTAAAATATGGATATCTACACGACTGATACCCAGGGGCGGATGCAGCTTGTGACCAGTGGGGGCTCAAGCCCCCATTGGCCAAAATTTTTTTTAAAAAAAATATATTTTAATTTTTTAATTAAACTCATTAAATTTATTAAAATAGTCACTATAAATTATAAACCTCGTAAAATTTAAATGTTAACTTTTAAGAATTATAAAAATCTATATCTTAATTAAAAATAATGATAGTCCACCACCCAAAATATTTTCTATTCTAAAAAATAGGATTAATTCTTCCAGTTTCTCTAATAATAGTAAAGCGAATGTTTTCAGTAATGAAACTCATGATGAATTATCTTTGGAATCGGATATGATAAATGATAGTTTGGTTGCTTATATAGGAAACAATAAATTTAATAATATTGATAATTAGTCTATTGCATAACATTTTTAAAACATGAAAATGCATAGAGAATAATTATAAATGTATTAGTAAATATTTTATATATTCAAAATTTTAGTTTTTTATATTTTATTATTATCTAATTTAGCCCCCCGTAAATTATTTTTCTAGATCCGCCACTGCTGATACCCAAAAGTTCAATTTGTTTTAAGAACGGTTCATTACATCATATGTGTTCATGTTTTTTTGACACAAAAGCATAGAAAACATGTATTGAGGCGTTTGGTTTGATAAAAAAAATTAGGGAAAATATCACTCGTATACCATTAAATGACACTTGTATCAAACGTACTACAACACTTTTAACATGTATCACTCGTATACCCTAAATTGATAAAATATGTCTGCCGTCCACCAAACCGTTAGCTGCCGTTTGCAAGCGCTGACATTATAAGGGTAATCTAGTCTTTTAAGATGGAAGAAACTTTGATTAAAAAATGACATGTCATCGTATTTAACTAATGAAAAATGACATGTCATATGATATATATTGACAACAAATGACAAATTATCCCATTTATCGAAAGATGACGCCATCTATGTAAAACAATGTTGTTTCAACGGGACTAAAAAAAAAATACTACTACACAACCGAATCTACTCCAAAATTTAACCTGAATTTTTGAAGATCTACTCCTCCAAGCTCCAACTGAAATTTTTTATGGTATAATATATATAATTATAAATAATATGTTGTTAATAATTTTTTTATAGTATAATATGGATATTTTTTACAAATAATAGTTAATAATATGTACCATTAATAATTCATTTTTTTAATAAAAAATGTATAAAAATAAAAAAATAAAAAATTGTGTATTGAAAACTTTTAAATTTTGGGGCAAATATGTTTTTTAAAATTATTTTGAGTTTCAAGGGCGAAATAGTTAATTTGTTACAATTCTGTTAACTTTCTAACGGTAGCTAACGGTTTGGTGGATAGCAGACACATTTTATCAACTTAGGGTATACAAGTTATACATGTTAAAAATATTGTAGTACGTTTGATACAAGTGTCATTTAAGAATATACGAGTGATATTTTTTCAAAAATTTAAGCCGTTCAAAAAACACATAAACTGTGTTTGTATTGAGATAAGTGTCGAAAATGAGCAAAGAATCCAATGATAATAATAACAAAAGACAAGTTTTTTTTAAAATGAAAAATTGTGTTTCAAAAGGAATAAAAAGGGGAAATTGAATAAAAATTTTAAAAGAAATTTGACTGACCTTGTATAATATGAACTTGATGAACCTGTGAATAAAGAAAGATGAGGAGTGAATTGAAGAGGCGGGAAAATTGGTTATTCGAAATTAATCACGATCATATTTAGTTTGTAATTTTGGAAATGAAACGTGGCGCAAATAGATTATTTAGTTTTGTTGTCATTTGTTTTCAAATTTCTCGAATTAAAGCTGCAAGAAAATAAATTCTATCCAGTGGAAGTAACGTCGTTGGAATAAATATCTTTTTTTTTCTTTTTTCATTTAATATATCATGACCGTGACAACGAAAAGGATCACGTGGAGGATTAAACCTCTGGATGTTTCTAATGATAGAAAATAACTAATGAGACGTTTTAGATAATAAAACTTGAGATTATCGTAATCAATTCGTTAATCTCTGTGATTTATGACAGCGAGGCGGCTAGATCTCGAGTTACGTGTACAATAATTTTAAGAATATACACTTAAGATATTGTGAAAAGTAATTATTCAAATAAGCTTATAAAACTTAAGTTTTTTTTTGGATTAAAGAATAATTAAATAAAAAGTGATGATACAACCACGAATTATTATATAAATTTATTTTATACAAACTGATGTTGCATTAATTCATTAGTTGAATGAAAATATAAAATAATAAAAATAAATCATGTGGGTCAAGAAATATTTAATTCAACTAATAAATTAACGCCACATCAATTTGTACAAAAATTTATAACTATATCATTACTCTTAAATAAATTTAAGAAACATAGTAAAAAAAATATAGACAATTTTCTCTACTAAAAATGCGTAAGTACACCGATTATGCACAATGATACCTTTATGTTAGATTCCGGATAATTTTGAGTGATGCAATCATGATATAAATTTAAAATTCTAGTGAATCGTATAATATAATAATCTTAAAAAATTGTGCTAGATTTGGTTCAATAGGTATCTATTGTCTAGATGTAAATTCCAAGAATATTATCATATGCACAAAGTGAGTCGAGTGATGCAATCATGATATAAATTTAAAATTCTAGTGAATCGTATAATATAATAATCTTAAAAAATTGTGCTAGATTTGGTTCAATAGGTATCTAGTGTCTTAGATGTAAATTCCAAGAATATTATCATCATGCGTAAAAGATAATTAAAAAAAGTAAAGATAATTGGATTTCAATCCAATTATTCAGATTGAATGATTATTCGAAATTTTCTCGTAATATAAATAACCATTTTGTGTATGTATGTACGTGCGATCTTCAATTTTACTCATGTGAAATTTTAATTTAAGAGAGAAACCACAACTCATTTCAAAAAAACTATTAGCTAATTACATTATTAATCTTGCACAATTAGTACATAAATTTCTCTTTAACATAAAACGATATTTTAATCCCAATAAAGAATAAACAAATGGAAAGGAAAATTTTATTACTAACAAAGTCTCTTCGATTTGAAACATGGGAACCATCCGAGTTTAGTCTTGATTAAGCCAAACCCTCACAAATTAAAAAAAAAAAATGGTTAACAAGTTGCTTTTTCAAACCATAATAACCCCACCTTCCTTTCCACAATAAGTGTAACTTTATGCCCTCCTCAAGCCACATGAATAGCTTTGTTTAATATTATAAACAACCAAGACAATTAATTAGCAATTAGAATCTTGCTAGTTTAGGAAGTGATTAAGTCAAGCCATTAAAATAATAACCCCAGTGCCCTTCCTTCACGACACCGGAGCAAACACCGCTTCTACTTTTGGCAACATTATTGGATGAGAAACTCAATTTGTAGACTTACCAAGTTGTAGACTTCTAGATGTTTCTGTCGTATATTTAATAATATCTATAAATAATTTATGAGTGGAACAATATTGTCATGTCATGTGACGTTGTTTAATTAAAATTGTGTCACATGTATACAGTTGTATTTGATAGTTAACAAACGTTGTATTGTTCATTGGATCATTCATGTACTTTATGGTTATGTTTGGGAGTTAGGATTAAGTATGAGATTAGATTAACTTTGGGATTAAATATTTTATCTTATGTTTGGCTACTTTATTTGGATTGGATTAGGGAGGACTAAATTTAAATCATGGGATTAATCCCAATTTGTAAGTGGGTTTGGATGGGATTAGAATAAGAGAAAAAAACTTTTTTCATATTTCTTTCATATATAACACTATTTTTTATTTGTAACCTAAAATTAAATTAATTAATTAATTATTTTATTCATGATTTACTTGAATTTATTTTTTATTTTGTTTTTATAGTCTAATTAAATAGGTACTTCTACTCCAACAAAATTAACTATTTAATAATTTGTTATAATAATTGATTGTATTAAATTTAATAATCACCAATGTAGTATTAAAAATAATCATGGAAATTAATAATACAAGTAAATAATTGATTTTATATATACATTATTTGCTAACTTTTTGATAAAATAAAATATATCTAAAATATATGATAAAAATTAATTAAATAATTAAATAGTTTTATTAATTTATATTTGTTTATTATAATTATGACTACCCAATAACTAATTTACTACATATTTAATGTCTTTTTAATTATCTTTAAATTAATTTTAATTATTACTCTTAAATATTCATAAATTTTTTTTTTGAATTTAAATATAATTTACCATTGTCCAATTCGATATTATACCAAGCATAATACAATATATAACATAATCTAACTTAATCCAATACAATCCTAATAATTAATTAAATCCAATCATACGTGCCCAAGATAACCTACGTGAACACAAAATCAAGATTGGATCTACTTCCATAAGTTTATAAGAATTCTTGTATACGATAATGTCAAACGGACACTTGGATAATTATGCATATAAAAAGCCTGAAATTAAGCGTCCAGTGGGTTTGGCATCTCAAGTGAACAAATGAGAATGCAGCAACATGAAGTTAGGTTGGTTGGTTGAGCAACCTCGCACGGCTTACAAGATCGATGTGCCCTAACGAGTTTCAAGAGCAATAGGCCAACACAGCCTAATAATATTCGTCCCTAAAATACTCCTACCTTCCGTACCACCAAAAGCCCAAAAAATAACAAAGCAAGATATCCAAGTGCATCCAATTTACTGTGACTTTAGATCGAGGGTTTTAAATCCCGATTCAGAAAAGTGTGTTTGTTGGCTCAATAAGAGATGAACACGTCACAAGAAACCAGGCCCAAAAGAACATGACAAAAGATGAATAGCAAGTTCACAATACACCTCAAAAGCTTTTCTCAGAAACTTATAACTGTGGTTCTTCCTTTTTTTTTTTTACTTTTTTTTTTACCTTTTCCATATTCTAGGACTTTCGAAGGAAATCTATAAGCTCCAAGACATAGTCAGGTAATTTTTAAACAGTTTTTTCTTTTTTTTTTGGCTGACTAGCGGCCACCCGTGTTTGAATCCGACGAGGGGTAAGAGGCTATAAAACCAGTTTAGGCTTTACCTAATCTTACCTTTTTCTTTTGGGAAAAAAAGAAATCTTAACGATGTTAACAGCAGCATGCCACAGTTGACATCTCTTGTACTAATAAAACAGAACGAGCCATCTGCCCATGCTTTTAATTGTATTCCATGGTACAAAATATATATATATATATAAAGAACCTGGGTCGCTTAGGTCTCAAGTAATTCCCACTCCCTAACGAATGATAATTCACCAAGTTCTACAGAGTCAAGACTTTAACGTGAAACTATCTCAAATCAAAATAAACAGAGCTCATATAACAGGCAAAAGTATATAGTCCCCAAACTGCATAATTTACATGGTTCACTACAGTAAACTACTAAACTCTTTATCTTATACAACCTTATTCATCTTGATTAACTGAGTTGGTACTTGGAAAATAAAGTTACTAGATCTTTGCAAGTCTTTGGTAAATACAAGTTAACGTGGCCTAAAACCAGATATCAACCGCCCGCAAGAGGGAAGGAAGTTTAATCTGAAATTGTTGTCTGAAGGGGCAGGGAGCTTTCAACTTCCTGGGTGTTAGCATTCCTTTCTGCTACAACTTTTGACATACCAAACATCTGAAAATACAGCATATATCATCCAGTAAGAAATGGAATATAAATACAAAATGAAAAGAAGCTTTACACATATGGGCACTCTTAACATAGAAGAGAGTGGAAATGAACCTTTTTGATGGTCTTTGAAAAACAAGTTTTGTGTTCCTCCATTGATGCATTTACAAACTCATCGATGTGATCTTTCAAATCCTCCAAGAAAGTGGCATCATCTTTCTTCTTCTTTCGACATGAAGTCATGGCAGGAGTTGGAGCAACAGGTGATGATTGTTTCTCCTGCTGAATCTTTTGCGTTTCCATCTTCGGTATCTCCTGATGCATAAATAATAACAATAATTAAAAAAAAAAAATTGTACCAACAGATTCACCTGAATAATCTGTCACTCTAAACTACTACAGCATGGTCCCGTCAAAGCATAACAATCACTTCAATTACCTCAACTGAAAAGTTTGGCAGAAGACACTTTGCAGGAGCATAAATTGTACATGAGCCCAAAAAAATACAGGAATATATATGTCATAAGCACAAAGAAGTGATTCTCCATAGACCATAGTGCATATAACCTTCAAGTGGAATATCCAAAAAAAAAACAAAAATTCAAATTTAAACACAACCAACCTCTCGACGCATTAGTTTAATTTGGGGTGACGTGCATGGATGCTATTAAGAGAGATAAGGTAAATAAATAATATAAAAATATAAATAAAAAACACCTACCACCACTGCATTTGATAAACAGATAAAAAAAGCCATGGGCAAATTATCATTCCTTTTCTTTTTTCATTCTTCTTTCCTCTTGACTATCGGTGATACATTAAGTCATGGGCACTGGCTGTCTATGGATGCATAATCACATTGTATTTGTCCTTCAACAAAAATTTTCAAGAGGGATTTTGGTAAGAATTGTGCGTTCAATCGTGAATCCATGAACCCAGCTATAATTAGACCATCAAGTGGGAAAAATAACACAAGAAAATCTCAATTATTGGCTTCTCTTAAAACTGAAAAAGGGATACTACATTCCCTTCAATGTATTCCACACAATGTAAGGTTCTGGCTCCAAATATCATATATTTTCCAAGTCTAGGGTCAGTAACTATAAGGAACAAATTCTACATTGCTACAAGTACTACTGCAAATTATGGTTTCGGGAATGACAGCAAAAACCCTTTTGAAATCATAGTAGCAACAAAGGATATCCACTAGTATCCAGCTAGCATAATCCAAGACCTGTTTGATCACCAATGCTTTCACTCATCAATCAAACCCAAAAAAATGAAAAGATAAGACCATTAGTGATCAATAGCATTTGCACACCAACTGTTTGATGAAATGTCAAAACCACAATAACCGACAGTGCTATTCCCAGAAACTGCTTTAACACCAATCATAAATTATTTCAACTACAGATAAAATAAACAACATGCTGACCAGAATTCATGACTAAATCCGAAAACACGTACCTTGATCAAAGCGAAGACAAATGGAAGCAGAAACAAAAGCTGATATCGATTTTAGAGCTTTTGATTTCTTTAGCCGTCGTTTAAAGCCCTTGTCGAATAGACGGCGACGTTTAGCTTCTCCAAGGTAAATTACACGACGGTGTCGGTTTTCTTCCCCCTCACGTGCTGATGCTTGTTCACTTTGGGCCTAGGCCTAATTTTGGTTTACAGCCCATCCCTTTCTAAAATGGATGGCCTGATTTTAATTCCGGTCCGGTTCGGTTTCAATTTGTTGGTCGATCCGAAAAGCAAACCAAAGTTTTAGAAGATTGCAAAATAACTTTCAAAATTATAGAAGAACGTAAAAACGCCGCCAAACTTAAAAAAAGAGGAGTGATGATATATATACAAACTCTTATATAAATTGATGTGACATTAATTTATTGATTAAATGAAAATATAAAATAATAGAAATAAATCATGTGGGGCAAGAGATATTTAATTCAACTAATTTTATCATGTTATATCAGTTTGTACAAAATAAATTTGTGTAAAAATTTATGTATTTCATTACTCAAAATATAAACCCCAAAAGCCAAATCGCCACCTGTCATAGTCTACTTCGCCGACCATCGGTGTCCGTCAGCCTCAATCGGACTCACCGTCCAAAGTATGTCTCTCTCTCTCTCTCTCTCCCCCCCACTCTGTGTCTATGGTGCTCTCTCATGAATTTGTGTTTCAACAAATTTTTAAATTTTGAATCATAAATATCAATTCGCCTCCTACATTCAATAAAGCATGTTGCGTAAATTAGCAAGTGTACTAGTCGGCACAAGTAATATAATGAAGAGTAGAGTATCGTCCCACAGAGATTGTATATCTTATTAGTTACCGAAATTATTCTAACCCTACTTTATTTTAACAATCGATTAGGCGAATTTAGATTAAAGTTAAATAAAATAAAATAATTAAAAATTAAATAAAGACGTAGGCAGTAATAGAAATCACCAAGAGATTAAAACACTAGGGCATCCGATTTCACCATAACCAATCCAATTTAATCCTCCATCTATGCTATTAAATTTTATTACCCATGTTGACAGTGAATTTCCCTAATTTATTCAATATCCTCTCTCGAGTAATATCAAAAACATCTCCACGTATCAACCCACTATATTTCTATGTGAATTTAAATATGCAAACATTCATTAAGTTCTATGGAAATTCTTAGATAAAACTGCACGAATCACGTTGGCACATCTCTGTCTTTCGTTCAATTCATTCATTACACAGAAAAATATATAAATCTCCTCTCTCATTATGTTTCCTCAAATCATTCAAATATCGGATATTTAAAAGACAAGACAATAATGAACACTCAACCATGGAATAATAAATTAAAAATAACATGATTTATGGAATTAAATTATACAGCTACATCGTAAAAAAATAAATTAGTTCATTGGAATATAAAGAGAATTCATTAATTTAATTAGAAACATTCAAGCAAGATAATAGAGAAGAGAGAAAGAAAAACTCAAGAATTAATGTGTCTTCCTTATGCTCCAAATTATTCCTGCTGCTCTCGGTTTTGCTCAAAACTTGCGGCTGCTGCTCTATTATTTTTCTCTTTTCTCTTGGCTTCAAATTCTCCTTGTGCGGCTGCCTTTCTCTACTTTTATAATGTTGTGGTTTCTTCCAAATCCTTGAAGGAAAAGGATTGCAAATCCAGCCCACGAATCCTTAAATGAAAGGGATTTTTAAAACAAAACAATTATAGCCACCTTTTAAGCCCATCCACGTGACTTGTAAAGTTTGATTGGCCAATTTGCAAATTAATTCTTTAATGCTTCCCAATTTGCTACCATATTTGTCAATCAAATATTCAATGCTTCCCCCACGTGTTGCATGCATGATGATTAAATTTGGCTTTTTATTTCTTTTCTCTTGCTTCCACATTATTTCCATTATACTCTAATTTATTTCCTCTTTAAGCTTCTTTTCTCATTAATACTCCCAATATTCCTACAATGAATAAATATAAAAATTAAAATAAAAATTTAATATAATAAAATATAATTTAACATAAAATTAATTATAAAAATATTAAAATAATAGATAAATTATGAGCACATCAAAGCATAATTTTTATTTTCAGTTTCTGACTACTTTCCTTTATGTTGTTCAAAAATGCATTGTCATCTGGTGCAGTTTCAGCTTAAGAAGCTTTTCTCCAAGTACTTTTACTGTTTGTGGTGGGGGCTGCTGAGTTTAAGGTAATAAAACTCATTTTGCTTGATTCATATGTATAACAGTAAGTGTTAAGCCCCATATATTAGGCTTTGAAGATGTAATTTTAATTCGCAAGTCTTGCGAGAAACTAATATGCGAAATGTCCTGTAAGTTGCTACTTTCGTGGGAGATGCAAATTTTCTCTTTGGTAATGCAGTACTTGATGAAATTGTCGTAAATAATGTTTTGTATTGTAAGAGGTAGGATTTCATTTTTTTAATATTTTCAGAGTAATTTATCTACTTTTATCTGTTGTAATAGGTTGAAAAGAGTATTTACTATTCCCCACAGGTTTTAGTGGTTATTTTGTTTTTGAGTCACTTCAAAATAATTTGGCTACATTGATTAAGCATCATCAGCACCATAGTCAGCGATCTAATTTTCAGAAAGGTACATTAAATTTAAACTTCTTGGTTTGAGCACCTTAATTGGCCATGCCTTATGTATATTATATGGATTTCTTGAGAATGTGGTTGTATGTTTTAGATTCATGGTTACTTTTTTTTCTAATATTTTTCATGCCAGTCTCATATAGTCCTATTGATAAGAATCAAGCAATATTCACAGAATCAAAACAATCAATTAAATAATTGATTGTCTCGATGTTAATTAGTGATTAAGAAAGATTGATTGTCAATCAACATAATGATTGATTGGCTAAATTTTTGCTAATCAATCATTATTCCCAAATTATGTTAATTGTATCAGTTCTTTTTCCATGTTTCAAATACTTGTATAAATTAAGCATTCGTGCTCATGAATTTAAAAAAAAGGTGAAATTTATATTTTTTATATTATCTTTTGAAAAATTTTCTCATATAAATGATTGTATATAAAGTGTAGCCGTCATTGATTGTCATCACTTCAGTTAGGATGCTAACTTTATATCCCGACTTTGACATTCTCATAGCATCAATAAATTTTCGAACACGAACATTTAACCAACACGAAATTTGATCGCACGTTAAGGATAAAATTGTAAATTACCCCTTTGAAGGATAAGAATTTCATAAATATTCGAATTACTTTTGTTGGGTCCATACAGTCATTCCTTAGTTATAAGAGAATTATGAATCAAGACAGGGAGCGCCTAGGCCTTAATTCATTTTTTATTATTATCTGAAAGTAAGGCTTTTAATTAACGAAAAATAGAGAATAACATCATCACTTCAGCTAGAAAAGTTCCCAACCATAAGTGTATTAAAATATAAGGCTTTTTGAGCTAAAGCATGAGCAGTAGAGTTACAAATTCTTAAAACTAGCTTGAATTTCAGCTATTATCTAAAATATTTCTGACTTGCTCTCGTTCGTATTTCGAGCGAGATCAACAACTTCTTTGGAGTCAGACTTAATAATCATTGGCAGAAGCTTGGCATTTTGAGCTACCTGGATGCCTAAGTTAATTGCTTCTGCTTCCATGCATGCTACCGTCCTTTATATGGAATCCTCTGAATTGCCGCTGCAACAACTATGCCCTCGGAATCTCTAATCACCACACCCAGTTCTGCTGTTTGGTTTGATGATCTAATGGCAGCATCAACATTCACTTTAAAACACCCATTAGGAGGAGGAAGCCAAACTTGCTGATTATTATTTTGATGCTTGAGGACTGTTTGATCAATTGGAGATTTAATCCTTTGATATGATTCCACCACTGCTATAGCTCTTGCAGTTGTTAATTGAGGATCTTCTTCCTTGTCTTAAAAAAAGAGAAGATTTCTAGAGAACCAAATAAACTAGAACACAACAATTATCAAACCCACATCTTTCCCACTTCTACTTATTGCTAGCTCTTGGAGGACATTTAACATATCTTGCTGGGTCAAAAACTTTATATTTTGATAGAAGTCGGTAAATTTCCAGACCCTTTGAGCGTATTTACATCGCATTAAAGTATGGAAGATATCTTCCCCTTTACTTTGACATCTCCAGCACATTGGTTTCTTGATGACTTTCCTTTTCCATAGGTTGTAAGCTGTTGGCAGCAAGTTTTGAGCCGCTCTCTACATAAACATCTTGATTTTTTATGGAATCTCTCTAGACCAAATGACTCCCCAATTTGTTTTTGATCAGTCTGAGCTGCCAACACCCCCTGGAAATTTCAATTTTAGTGCTATTTGATACCCACTCTTGACTGAATAGTTTCCATCCTTAGCAAAGTGCCATATTAGCTTATCCAACTGTGGAACCCTTGGCAGGGGAATCCTTAGAATTCTAGCTACATCATCTTTTAAGAAGTTATGAACAATAACATCATTCCTCCTTTGTTGGTTGCTGATCAAGTCAACTACAACTGAGTTTGAGAGCAAAATCTAAGGGGAAAAGGGTTTTAACGTTTCAGGTTGTGGAATCCAGTTGCTCTTATAAATAAAAACTTGCTCTCCATTTTCAATCCTCCATCTTAATCCTCTATGAAGAAGTTGCCTACCCCTTCAGAGTTCATATTAACCCATTTTCTACATCCACCTCTTCGGAAATGTTTTCACGACAAGTTTATGTCAAGGTCGATTTTCACCCCCTATTTTGTTAATCTTGATAGTTTAAAGAATTTAGCTATTTGTGATAAATTTCTTAGTTATTTTTTCTTGGATATGGGCTGGACAAATGCTTTAGTTCTTAAGGAACAATATTATCTGAACTTAGTCAAAGTTTTCTATTTGAATTTCTTCACAAACTACAAATAGGGTTGTTACAAGTGTTGAGGGGATTTCTATTGAGTTTGATGTTGCATATTTAAATGAAATTTTTAAAACTTCAAATGAAGGGTTGGAACTCCATACCACTAGAAGAATAATAAATTATTTGGGGTATTTTGTTGAGAACTCTATACTACTAGAAGATAAATGGTGTAAAGACCAGAGATATAAAAACAAGGGTATTGTACTAGCTCCTTTAGATCATCTTTTTTTAACGATGTTCTTCCATTGGACCAACTCCTTGATCTCAGTGCTCCACAACGCTCACATCCTTCGCCTTCCGAAGGTCCTTCCCACTTTACTTTAACAAACCTTGAGGATCCGATGCAGTAGCTGTTGACTAAAGTGCATTTTATTTCCGAGCAGCAGCACCAACTTTAGTCCCAATTTGAGACCTTTCAAATTCAGTCCATTTCTGAGCAACAACGCCTTTTTGACCAACAGCATCGCTTATTTGATCAACATCATTGCCTCTTTGCACAACAACAACTTCTTGATGGCCAACAACAACGTTTCGTTGTTTTTGGGTATCCACCACCACCCTCTTCATCACATCCACCATCTCCATATTGTTCTTTTCTTCTTCATTTTGATTTCAGTTCTCTGTTTTATTTTGCACTACATTTTCATATACATTTTTGCTTTAATTGTGGATTGAGAACGATTGTCGTTTGATATTTGAATGATTTATATTTGGGTGATGTTTTCTGGATTCTTGGAATGTTATAACTATTTGGTTAATTGTATACTTGATTTTTATATATTTCTTGATTAACCATTGAGGCGTTATTTTTTGTCTGAGCATGAATTTATAGTAATTTTAATGATAAAGGGGGAGAAGTCATGTACTTTGAATTCTCGGAGATAGGTAACATGTATTTTGATATTTTAAATATTGATGCATGATTTTGAAATATTTAGGGGGAACATACATTTGTTAAAGATCATGTATTCAGGTAGAGTTCATAGACGATCTATATATTGAATTATATATGTCATATACTAAGGGAGAGTATAAATGTGAAAATACATAAGATGTTTGTCATCATAAAAAAAAAGAAAAGAGATTGTTACCCTAAAAGGCTACACATATTGTAATTTTGATGATAATAAATATGTGTCTTAAATGATATGATAAATATTGTATTTCACATTTTCACTAGTTCTTGAAGGAAAATATTTATGTAAGTGAATAAAGTGAAATCAAGTTCAAGACACCCAACGGACAACGACTTGATCAATAACAAAGTTTAGCTCAACAGAGTTATTATTGCGACAATTTTTTTGTAAAATCAGTATGATTTAATATATGCATGGTTTAACATTTGAGAAATTCAAAATTTTATTTAATAAATCATTACTTTTAATAAATCAGAAGATTTTATATTTATAAGATAAATATTTTGTGGATTTGAGTGTTTTTCAAATTTTGGATTAAATTGAAAAAGTTTTGAAATCAATAAGCATCATGAAAAACCTCTTTGAAAAGTATTATAAAGTTTTGGGTTATATTATAGTTTCAGAAGATTTTGGGAATAATGAGCATTATTTAGAAATTATGAATTTGGGTTTATTTGTAAAATATAAATATTTTGGGTCATACTGTAATTTTTAAAACTTTTAGACCATATTTTAATTTTCAAACGTATTGGGGCCAAAAAATAAATATAAAAAATATGGTGGGAAGACAGAGTGGTTAGTGGCTAGCCACCTGAGTCAAATTTTTAAATTTTCAAAGACAAAATTTGCAAAGGTAACTTGCATTGTATTAAGCGATGATTCTGGTAATTAAGAGGCTAGTCAGCTATTTGTTGTTTTTATTTATAACAATTAGTTTTTATGTCTAAATTATATAAACTCAAATCAAATTTAATTGTAAGAACTTTTGCAAGAAAGAACTAGAGCATATATCATATTTTGAGTTTCTATTTCGCAAATCATCATATATTAAATCTCCATTGTGCTATTATTTGTATATCCACTTTAAAAAAAAGTTATTTGTTGTAATTTTTATTTTTTAATCAGATTTGTTAGAGTTTGAGTGTGAGAAATACTTGGGTTGAGAGATTGATGGATAATCTCTTTAAAGATCAAGAAAGGATAATAAAATCTTCATGCTATGGACGTAGAAATTACCACGTAAAAGCCTTTGCTTTACTCTCTCTTCTCTTATTCTTTTATTTTTTAATATTGTTAAATTTATTATTTTTTATTTTATAAAAATATTAAATTAAATTATTATGTGATTTACTTAGCTTAAATTTTAGAAACCCAATTCACTTACCTCTTAGATTGCATAAGTAATATTTCACAAAGGAGATGAGGAAAGCTGGTGGTTGATGATGCAGAAAATATTGCTGTTAATAAACAGAAACCTGAATGATGGGTTCCAAGGTTTAGAAGAAGGTACATAGTGATTGATACTTATGTTTGCTTCCGTCAATGTTATGTCACCGGTGCTTATATTTCGGCTACAGTACTTAATCACAAGACAATTCATATATTATCGGAAACCGCACTACATGATTTTACTCTAAAAAAACTATTAGATTTAATTGGCCTTATATTAATTAATAAATGGTTAATTTCAGATTACCACCTCAGGAAATGACAATTGTTAAGAGGATAAATTTTTTTTTATTAACCGGCCCCTATTTTTTGAACAAACATGGGTCAGTTGAGCTTTATAATAATTTGGGAATATTTTGAAGATTGCCATTTCAAGATCGGGTAATCTGAAATTCACCCATCAATAAATTATTCTGTTTGCATTCCGTTTGCACATAATATTTCAAATTCTTCATGATAATATTACTGTGTCACAACTTATATGCTAACAATTTATGTGTCTTGATAATCCAATCTTCGTTTATGATGTTTTGAGGATGAAGAATATAGCTCATGAATTAAAATTTTGGAAGTTTTATTTATTTTGATTTGTTTTGTTTGTAACAGGAGTAAATGAAAAGTATTATTTAATATTTCATGATTTTATCAGATCTTGTCATATATCTAAATCAGTAAAAGCTCTGTTTGCATTTTGATTAATCTTTTTGTCTCACTATGGGCGTCAGCCTTAAACATTGATTTTGAGATGCAAATCTATCCATCTTAAGTGGGAAGGAGTATCGGGATAGTGTTTATTCTGGGTCTATTTTAGTGGGACTACCTTAATTTTTCTAATATGAGCTGGAACTTTTTGTGTGTTCTCTGCACTGCTTAATACCCATTTCTGGGGATGCTATCAAGTAATTTGGTCCATGGTTGTAGTTTCTTTTCTTTTGTTCCACATTCATCTTTCAGTTTCTTATAGAAGGGGGAAAAAAGAATCGAAACTGTGTTTTGTGTTTCCTGCAGAACATAAAGGTACTGAAGCTTTTAGAGCACTGGTCCCACCTGGTAAAGATCCTCCTCCTCCCTTGGGAGGCCATACGTTGCTAGGAGAGGCTGTAGATGATGCAGCAGGTCTGGGCAATTGACAATGTCAAGTATCTCCATGCTGATATTTTGCTGTTCTACAATGCTTACAAGTTCTTATCCTGTTCGGGTAATGAATGATGTTTTCAGATGAATGAGAATGTATTATTAATTTTTTTGACTATATATATAATTCCCAAACTTCTCTTTTTTGTGTTTTTTGAAATAATTAGAATGTGAAACATTACATGGTCTAACTAGCAGGTGAATGTTCCATTCGCCCATTATTAGCCCTTGTTGAAAGGGTGTTGATGGTTCTGTACCTAGTTCCTTGTCTTCCTTAATGACCGCTATGCAACAACAATCTGTTTGTGTAGAACTTTCAGTTTTACACCTGTATAGTTAGGATTTACTGGCTGCAATTGTAGAGGGTATGCACAGGTAAGCTATAGCATGTTTCCTTCATTGTGTATTTGTTTTCAGTCATTTCTCATTGTTGCTATGCAGAAACCTGTCCTTATTGCATAAATTGATCTAGATTTTTATATTCTGAGACTGTCTGAGAGCATTGTCCTCAATCAATTGTGCCTAAACCTAATCTTAATTCAACATTTAAGTGGTGGCGTTATATTTCAATTTTCCTAGTTGCATGTGCTCCTCTTGAATTCATGATTCACTTCTTGATTGCCATTGACTTAAACAGAGAACATTGTGCACATTGATTAGTCCTTTAATGATATATATAACAACCGATAATCTGACCTCTTTCAATACGGGTTATTGATCATTGATTAGTCTTTAATATTTTCTATTTTTTAATCTGCTGAAAGAGTTTGATTCACCGTGACTCAATTTCCTTGTTTTACTTCTGCAGTCAACTATTACTGCACGGTGCTTTTATCCTTCGACTTGTCAAACAATATTTTAAGAAATGTGCACTGCCAGAGTTAAGAAGAAAGCTATACTCAATTACAAAACCATTGCTGTTATTCATGGGCACTGGTATGTGAGCATCTCTTTAAATATTTTTGCGGTGGTTTCCTCGTAAGTCCATTGGAAAGTAAGGACAAAATAATAATTTAATTATGAATTGAACAAAACACTATTACTTTTCACACACAGCTAACTATGAAAGAGTGAATTTTTTGGAACTTAAATATTGATTTAGAAGCTCTTTTATTCGAGGGGTTTGACAAATAGGCACTGATTAACTAAACAAATAGCTCGTTTTCAAGAGACTAATGGGAAAAAGATAATTTTTTCACACGTCAAACCAGGGGATCATCAACTAAAGTTGAATTTCCATGATTCTTCGGCACATTGAAAATTTTAAGTCAATTGGAAAATGGTGCGTTTATTCCTTTTACTTGATATGCTGAGCTCTATCCTGTAACTCACTGGCTTGTGGCTTGGTTTACTTGTTGGCATCTATTTCCTTATGCTGCATGTCAAAAATAGAGGTCTAGGCCTCTGTTGAAGTTGGTCTTGCATGTTTGTAGATGAGCTTTTTGGACATTTGAGTTTTGCAACTCTCAACTCGTGATATTTCATTCTTGCTCTTCAAATTTATTTAACTGCTTTCTCATTCCTTCGCTTACAATATGCTGTATGGTTCTGCATATCTGATTATTTTCATTCCTAAGCTTTGCTCTCATTCTAGCTGTTGAATTTGAGCTTCCCAGTTATTTCTTATACCTAAAGGTATGTTTATCATGCAAATTAGAGCTGGCGATCTTACTATGTTCGTATTCTGATCAGGAATGGCACTGTTGTGGACAATGCGTGTGCCGATTTGAATCTAGTTGTTGATGAGAATGGCTGCACAACTTCTAGCCCAACCTTGAAAGCTGTTTCTTTGGTACCCATGCAATCTTGTCAGAGGAAAAGGAAGCACGGTGCTACTACTGGTTCTTTTGAGGGGCAATGTGAAATAACTGGTTTGAGCATGAAAGAACCAAAAAACAATTTGGCATCTCCAACATCTTT
Source organism: Citrus mangshanensis (assembly GCA_030449895.1). Taxonomy (NCBI): domain Eukaryota; kingdom Viridiplantae; phylum Streptophyta; class Magnoliopsida; order Sapindales; family Rutaceae; genus Citrus; species Citrus mangshanensis. The sequence continues at coordinate 4,664,121 of JASUUJ010000069.1, forward strand.
GAAGATTGCTGCGCTTGAGGCATTAGAAACTCTTCTTATTGTGGTATGTATATAGTAGGCAACTAGGCATGGTTATAGAGAATTTCTTGCCTTTATGTACTATTTTGCTTGAGGATTAAGCTCTCCTCTTCTTATCTCAAAACAATAATAATGATAAATAATAAAATTAAAAAAAAAAATCTCAGATTTAGTGAGTGCAGTATATTTCAAGGGTTCTCTATGTGAGTGATCTTGTTGGATTCATGCATTATTCTCACTCAAAACTGCAAGTTCTCTTTCTTTTAAGTTAATACACAATTTGTTTTATCCATCATTAATACTGGTTTCAAGTATGTGTTCGGGCTGCCTTACATTATTTTAATAGAGTGATGATTATTGAATTGAGCCTAGCTGAAGCAAAGCTCAATAATAGAGTCATAGAAAAGCTGGGCTCATCAAATCTGTATGATATTGGAGCCTCAAACAACTTGGTTAAGTGCATTTTCAGGTTCTCCTGAACATGCATCTAACCAAGTTCCTTTACTCATGTACTCAGAAAATGATTTATTATTTTAAAGAATCATTGTTGTCATTATCCCCAAACAAGGAAGTTATTGAATCCCTTATGAAGCACTTTGCATTTTGCTTTGTGTTTCTGACCTAACATAAGTATTGAGTAGTTAAAGAACTTTGTAATATTTCACAGGCTGGTGATTTGGGATCAGCATCCTGGCGACCTACGGTTGATCTTCTTTTGATTAACTTGGCAACAGATTACAAGAGGCATGGGACAATGAGGAGAATAGTACTCCCTTGCCTGATGATCCAACTGTAAGTTTAGCAGGTTTGCAGCTTTCATCATTACATGCACTTTTGGCATCCCTCCTTTCCTCAGCTCGTATGCGTCCCCCATATTTTGGCAGAGCTCTTGAGCTTTTCAGCAAAGGTAAAGTTCTTTGGTAATTTACATTTTGTATGTTTCAATTCATCATGATGCGAAAAACAATGGCAACATACATTCTGTGTCCTCTTGGGTTTACTACATGCAATATAGTTTTCTTAGCACGTACTTACTGTATGTAATTGGTTTTTGCAGGTAGGAGACAAGCTAGTAGAGAGCTTGCTGGATTTTGTGCTGGTGCTCTACTAGCCTTGGAGGTGCTCATACATCCTAGGTTCCTTCCACTCGGATGTTTTCCTCACAGATTTCCAGAAAACATACACTCTGGCGGTCAGAAGCAAAACACTACATATTTTAATGGCATGCATGGAGCAGGACATGGTGCTCCTGATTCTTTTGATGATGAGTTGTATGAGACATGGTTTGGTGATGGCAATCCCAGTGAGATTCCAGTGCTCGGCCCTGGCGAGAATGTGGACACGAGAGAAAAGATATCTGCGGCTGGTTCATCTGGTGCAAAAGTTTCAGAGAGAAACAGCAAGAAGCAAGCAGATGATGGGGTGAGAAACAATGAGGATGAAGTCATGGTCGAGTCACAGCAGTTTCAAGAGCGTCCATCTTCGAAAGGTGGCATAGATTTTACACTTACAGGTGATCAGAAACCCCCAGAAAGGGAACTTGAGGTTGCAGCACCAGATGGTTGTTTACACGACGAGAGTCCTCAGGAAACAGCATGTGGGGAAGATTTCTTGGCGGAAAAGCCTAGCGTGAGCAAAAATGCTCCCACAGCGTCATATGCTGAGAAAGGCAATTTGGATGATGACTCATCATCGATGGATTCATTTCCTGATATTGTGGATGTGGAACCAGATTCCGATGCCGAGGAATCAGGCTGAATTTTTGTAATTTATTATGTGATAGTTTTAGGGATGTTGTAACTTGTAAGAGATGGTTTTACAATTAAATAGAATGCCAGAATATTTCTAAATAGCACATTTCATGAATTGATGATGATCTTGCAAACTTATTAAATAGTTTCTTTTATGTTGGCCTAGGATACTCAAGTCCCTACTTCAATAGTTTTCAATTCAATACTACAAGTCAACAACCAACTAATCCCCAACTCATGAAAAGCCAATGAAAATGCTTTGGCTATATATATATATATATATATATATATATATCAGAGCCAAGGGGAGGAAAGTGTTTTATTGATTAGAATTTTCATGTTTAAAATCTTGTGTTTTATTTTGAAGTTTTGTTTTTGTGGTGAATTTTTACTGGTTGTAAGTCCCGTTTTAGGATAAGGATTCCGCTGAGGGCTGTAAATCCATACCTGTAGTCATATCGACCAAACCAAAAATAGACCATAAGGTCTTGACCATGGATCCTCCGATTTGTAGAACATCATCCTTTTCTAGCTCTTCTTCCTAAGAGTTCAAAGATTCATTAGAACTTTGATAAAGAATTGATTGTTGAGAACTTCCAAAAATTTCCAAAGAAAAGATTTACAAAACAAAAATGCTTGATCTTTTAAAACATGATTATATTATAAAATCGAAGAACGTGACATAACTCTTTCAGAGACAATTTATTTGTTTTCAGAAAAATCTTTAAAGAAATTAAAAGAAAAGAATTTCAAATATATTCACATTGGTCTTATTCAAGTCGGGATAAAACCTTTAACAAAAGAAGGTCTAGATACTTCTATTTTAGCTGTCCTAAGAGATGTGCGATTCATCTCTTTTGATGATTCATTGCTAAGTAGCATCGAATCTAGTCTCTGTAAAGGTCCGATTTCTTTTGATTGTTATCCAAATATAACAATTTCTCTTAAAGACAAAAATATTTTGAAAAGCATGATTTTACAAATTAAAACCCACAATTACAAAATGATTAAAGGGTCTATCCCAGTAGCCTTAATTTTTAAAATCTCATACAAGGCTATGGTCTCTGCGTTTAGTACGCAACATAAATTCCAGTCAAAAAGAGATGAAACTCTTCTCTTGCAGACTGACTTGTCCAAAGCAAACACTGTCATTCCAAAACCAATCCAATGGAAAGATGTTAATCTTCCAGATGAATGGATTCTTGAAGGAGCTGCCCCACCGGCGATTCCGAAGCAACTTGAGCCCAATACAGAATTGTAAAATGTGACTCAGTATTCTGATGGTAAAGTCAAATTATCATTCAGAAGGTCTACCTCACACAGATTTTCTGATAAAGAGTCGACCTCAAACATTCCTTCACTAGAAAGGAAATTTACAAAAATACCCTCTGTTATAAATCTTCCCTATCAATCTGTAAAGAGTCAACCGAGGTTTTCCACCTCAGATATACCTAGCACATCCATTAGTTCAGTTGATTATACCACTAGTGTTCCTCATCCAATCTACACTAGTAGTCAACAGATACAAAGTCAGGAAGAGAAGGAACCTTCTCCTCCAACATCTCCTACATTTTCTGCTGTTACAGAAAATGTTATTAATGTCATTGAAAAAGATTTTGAATTGGATAAAACATTTCTTCATAATGATTTTTATTCTGATTTAAACAAAGAAAAAAGAATTTGGTTCTTCAAACATTTTTTAAATCAAAGAAAAGAAATCCAACAAACTTATTATGAATTTGTGAATTTTCATAAAGTCCATATATTGTTTTTTGATTGGTTCGAAATATATTCTTCTGAGAACAACATATCTTATCCCTTCAAAGAGTCAAACCCTATTACTATTAGAAAGAAAATCCCTGAATGGAATCTTACTGATAGTAATAGATCTATCGAGTCTGAACATCCACCTCTTAGGAGTATAACCATAGATCATGGTGAACCTCCTGTTGAGATTAGAGCTTTCCCATACAAAATCCCTAAACCAAATGATTCCGAGGCAAATTTAAGTAGTATTATCCAACAGAATAATTTCTGTAATACTAACTTAAATACAATCGGAAAGCAGTTGACTAGGATAGAAAACTAATTCCAAAAGTCAACCATTACTGTTTCATCCACTACTGTTCAATCAAAATCGAATGTTGACAAAAGGCTTAAGGAACCTATTTTCAAACCTTTTCAGGTTTCGAAAACTAGCCAAAAGCTTGTCCAAGAGTCAAAATCAGATTTTGCTAAAGCCATTAGAGAACAACTAGATAGGATTGAAGCTGCTTCATCTTCATCTAGTAAGATCCAAATAGCTCCTGATACTCCCCAATCTAGCAAGATTGGAGTATTAGAATAAGATGACCAAACTTCAATAGCCTCTTGTTAAGCCTATTCCTAAAGCTAACAAAATCCATTGGGAACTTACCATTCCCACAGTCAAATCTCCTCCTGATTTGACCATAGACAATAGACCTAGTGCATTAAATCAATCCCAGTATAATGCATCTTCTGTCTATGAATGGAATATTGATGGTATGTCGGAATATAATATCCTAGGAGTGTTACAACAAATGACCATGGCAGCCAATGCCTACAAAACCCAATCGGGAACCTCTGACATGGCTATTGCAGAGATTCTCATTGCGGGATTTACTGGTCAACTTAAAGGTTGGTGGGATCATCTTCTTACCAGACAGCAACAGCTAGATATTCTTAATGCCATCCAAATTGATGAAAATGGAGCCCCCATTCTTGATCAATTTAATAACCCTATTCAAGATGCTGTTGCTACCTTAATCCTTACCATTTCTCTTCATTTCATAGGTGACCCTTCTCACCTAAGAGACAAGAATGCTAAGTTACTACACAATTTGAGATGTAGGAAACTTAGTGATTTTCAAACTTATAAAACCACTTTCTTTACCAGACTCTTTCTTAGAGATGATGCAAATCATACTACTTGGAAAGAAAAATTCTTAGCGGTTTACTTACCCTTCTAGGTGAAAAGGTTAGGAATTCCATCAAAACCCTTCATGACAACCGTATTCCTTATGATGAGCTTACATATGGTGAACTTGTCAGCTTTGTCAATAAGGAAGGTTTAAAGATCTGTCAAGACTTGAAGTTACAGAAACGACTAAAACAGGAGCTTAAACAATCTAAGCGAGAACTTGGTAGTTTCTGTAAACAATTCAATTATGACCCCTTTAAAACTTCTACTTCTAAAGGTTGTAATGGTGAGTGTTCTTCCAAACCTCACAAAAAACATTACAAATCTAAGAGCTATAGGAAACCCTTTTCGTAATTTTAGAGAACTTCCTTATAAGAAACCTTCGAGGCCTTATAAGAAACCCAAATTCTCTAAAAAAGAGTTTAAAGCCAAACCTAAGACTCCTTTCAATTTTAGAGGCTTATATGTCACAAGTGTGGCATAAAGGTCATCTTGCAAAATATTGCAGAATGAACAAAAAGCTTCATGAGCTTGATGATGAGATCCTTTCCAAATTGGCCCTCTTCTTGAGTCCTCCGACTCCGAGTATTCCATGTCGGGAGATAGTAATCCTTACCAAGTTGATGAGCTTTTTGACTTTCAGTCCGCATCTAGCAAAGAATGAATCAATCGATTCTGCTTTTAAAGAAAATCAATGTTTTAACTAAAGACCAAGAAACTTTTCTTGAATTGGTAAAGCATATTTCTGATCCAAATCTTCAAAAAGAATATCTTGAAAAACTTTTAAAAACCATAGATTTCAACAAAGCTGAGACTTCTAAAGTCCCAATTGTAAAAAAGAATTCTTATGATCTTACTGAGATTTTGGATAAAAAGAAAACCAAAAAATTGATTCCTAATATCCAAGACCTCCAAAAGGAGATTAAGGATATTAAATCTGAAATCAAGGATTTAAAAGAAAAATAAAAAAGTGATTCTGATACTATCCAACTTCTTTTACAAAAACAATTACAGGATAATTCAGATAATGAATCTAATCCTGATGATGGTGATGGTATTAAAGTAGAAAACATCGAGTCTGTACCCAATGATTTTCTATTTGTTTTAAAACAAATTACCACAAGAAAGTATTTGATTAAAGTTACTTTAATCTTCTCTGATGATTTTGCTATGGACGCCATTGCCCTTTTTGATACTGGCGCCGATTTAAATTGCATTAGAGAAGACATTGTCCCCAAAAGATTTCATGAGAAAACTAAATAAAGACTTTCTGCCGCCAATAATTCAAAACTTAAAGTCAGCTCTAAAGTTGAAGCCTCTATTCATAATGATGGTTTTAATTTTAGAACTTCTTTTGTTCTCACAAATGACATACACCATGCTGTCATCTTAGGAACTCCTTTTATAAATCTTATTACTCCATATACTGTCAATTATGATAGTATATCTTTTAAAACAAAAGACAAAAAATTTGTTTTCCCATTCATCGAAAGGCCAAAAACAAGGAATTTAAATATTGTCAAAGCCTGTTCTGTTTATCAAAATCAAGTCAATAATCTTCTTCGTTCGAGACAAAATGATTTGATGTTTTTACAAAAAGATTTAAACTTACAAAGAATTGAACATCAATTACAAAATGATTTTATACAAAGAAAAATCTCCGATTTCAAGAGCCTTATTGAAAAAGAAATCTGTGCTGATTTACCAACTGCTTTTTGGGACAGAAAACAGCATTTAGTGGATTTGCCTTATGAAAATTCTTTTGATGAAAAACAAATACCCACTAAAGCTAGACCAATCCAAATGAACATGGATTTAGAACGACATTGTAAAGAAGAAATAAAAGACTTAGAAACAAAAGGTCTCATTGTAAAATCTAGGTCACCTTAGTCTTGTGCCGCTTTTTATGTCAATAAAAATTCTGAAATTGAGAGGGGCACACCAAGACTAGTTATAAATTACAAACCTTTGAATAAAGCTTTAAAATGGATTAGGTACCCAATACCTAATAAAAAGGATTTGCTTCAAAAATTGCATTCTGCTTTCATATTTTCAAAATTTGACATGAAGTCAGGATTTTGGCAAATTCAAATCCATCCAAAAGACCGTTACAAAACTGCTTTTACTGTTCCATTTGGACAGTATAAGTGGACAGTTATGCCTTTTGGTTTAAAGAATGCACCATCAGAATTTCAAAGAATTATGAATGATATTTATAATCCTTATTCTGATTTTTGTATTGTTTATATTGATGATGTGTTGATATTTTCAAACTCAATTGATCAACATTTCAAACATTTAAAGACCTTTTATTTTGCCACCAGAAAGGCTGGATTGGCAATTTCTAGTTCTAAAGTTTCTTTATTTCAAACAAAGATCAGGTTCCTAGGTCATCATATTTCCAAAGGAACTATTACTCCTATTGAGCGATCACTCGCCTTTGCTGATAAATTTCCTGATAAAATCCTTGATAAAACCCAATTACAAAGATTTCTAGGAAGTTTAAATTATGTTCTCGATTTTTGCCCTAACATCAGTAGGCTATCCAAACCTTTGCATGATAGGCTGAAAAAGAAACTCGCATGGACGAGCATACCAAAATTAGATTAATAAAGAATTAAAAAGCATTCCATGTTTATATCTTGCAAATCCGCATTACCTAAAATAGTTGAGGATGCATCGATCTATGTTATGGAGGTATTTTAAAACAAAAGGAAAATGATAAAGAACAAATTGTCCAATATGTTTCTGCACATTGGAATGAATGTCAAAAGAATTATTCTACTATCAAAAAAGAGATTCTTTCCATAGTTTTGTGCATCTCAAAATTCCAAAGCGACTTATTAAATCAAAAATTTTTACTTAGAATTGATTGCAAAGCTGCAAAACATGTTTTAGAAAAAAATGTTCAAAATATTGCATCAAAACAAATTTTTGCATGATGGCAAGCCATTTTAAGTGTTTTTGATTTTGATATTGAATTTATTAAAGGTGATACAAATTGCTCGATTTTCTAACTCGGGAATTTCTTCAAAACAGATAATGCCGCCAAAGCGCAAAGACAAGGGAAAAGGCATTGCCAAAGAATCTGACTCTCAAAAAACCTCAAAAGAACCCCAATCTACTCCTTCCAAAGAAAAATTGTTATCCTCAGCCATGCCTATTAAATCCTGGATTGAAATAGTTGAAGAAAAACAAGGAATCCAATACAAACCCATCTCTTCTGAACAACAAATCAAAGATTGGATGGAATCCATTACAAAGTCCCCTGAGCTCATGCTTGCCTTACAAGGCATTTCAAATAGTAAAGCCCTTTCTCAGTTCCCTGAGGAAGAAAAACCAATTTCCAAAGAAATTACAAAACCTTCTTCCCAAAGCCAAAATATTGTTTTATCTGGTGAAAGTTCATCCTCTCAAATTGTGCTTTCACAACCAACACCTTCAAAGAAAACTTCCGATTGGTTTGATAAAACCCATTTCCAAAATGTTTTAACAATGGAAGATGGATTTTACCATACTGATCCTTTCCAAGCAATTTCAAAGTTTTTCCTCAAGGTGGTTTTTCAAACCATGGGATTTAATAAAACCCTCTTATTATCAAAGCATTTTAGAAGCCGAGTAAAAATTCAAACATTTCTTTCTCAGTGAAACCCATTCAAAGCCGGCCTACTCTACGGCCACAATTTTGAAAGTTTTAAGTCCAAATCAGTGGGGTGATCAACTCCATAAATCCAAATCTTTCCCTCCAAATTTTCAAATGCGTTTACCACACTGTTTGGTTTATTCCTATTGGGATTACCAGCAAGCCTGGTTCAACACATTTTTCCTACAAAACCCAAAAAAGTCCCACTCATGGTTATTTTTCTTTAACTCAAAAATAACCGTCCAAAGCCTTCCAAACTGGTTCCATCAATGGTGGAATTATTTCGGCCCAACACCACAAATCCTAACTCCGAATGCCAACCATTGCCTGAACCTTTTTAAAGCCCATTATACCCCAACTGATTCAGAGAAAAGATTTTCTCCATTTCTCTGTTTCTGTACTAATTTCTTCCTTCCATGGGTATGGATGTGGAATTTCAGATTTCATACCCAAGAAAAACAACTCATTATCCAAAGAACCTTCAAAGTAAAATGGTGGTCAAAGTTTGACGAGAAAGCCAAGTTAACTGAAACCCTTGTCCAAAATTGGCTTGGTTCAAAAGGCCTTCTGCCTCCGACCATCAAAGATTCCAAAGCCCAACAAACTTTCCTTTCTCAAAATCCAAATCTCTTTTAAAAAGAAGAATATTTTAAAGTTATGCACAAGATCGAGAGGCGTCTTTCCTCAAGCACCTCTGGAGATGATGAACCTTTTATTTCTCTTGGTGATGAAAATGAAGATGACTGCTTCGGCATTTATATATATATTTAACTAAGTCATACCCATTTAGTAAATTTAAAAGTAACATGGAAATTACTACTCTAATTCTACAAAAATAAAAATCATTTAAGATTTTTTAATCCCAAATAAATAAAAATAGAAAAATGAACAGGTACAGCTGTGGTGCAACTACTGTACAGTACCACCTTTTTGTATGTATATGAGAAACCCCTTGAATGCATCCTTGTTTAATCTAACGACTGAAATTTAAATTGTGTTCAGCAATCAATTAAACTCCTTTAATTTTTTTTGCCACTCGGCTAAAGGGCTAGTGAGGGCAGCAATTCAAGCCCCATTAAAACATTGTGAAGGTTAAAATTTCCTTTTTAATTATGAAAATAATTGTGTGAAGGTAATTTTTTCATTCAAAATGAGAGTAGAGCAAACATTTTTTGAATATTTGAAAGGTTCAAAATCTGGATTTTTGTTTCAATAATTATTTGATTGTAAATATATTAGTAAATAGTCTTATATAATATAGTCATAATCCTAGCCATTAGTTCCTTATAATAAAAAATATACATATAAAAAAGAAAACTAGGAGATTTATTTATTAACTTCAAGTTATATAGTATCTCCTCTGCAATTGGCCGTGATGAAGCTATATGACAGTTGATAAATAAGGATGGAAATACAAGTGCTAGCATTACAAACGAGGTGTGTTGAATAGAACAAAGAATTGATCTAGTGCAGTAACAGAGACATGGCCATAAGCCTTAGCTTCTTTTTTTTTTGACCGCATCTGTGTACTAGGTTCGGAAGGAAATGGAGATGGACTGCCACTAGAGAAGAAATAAGTAAAGTGTTCAGTGCCAACGGGCAGTCAAAGGGGATGCGAATAAGTCCAAATTTTTTACAAGATGTGCCCTGGATAGATTGGCAGCAGTGGTTTCACATCTGACTGATGAACAAAGAGCTAGCTGCAGTTTGTGTAATGGGTTTTGGTTGAGTCATTTAGTTGAACTGTGGTAGATTGAAAAGGAAGCTTTGTGGTTGCGCTATTTAGCTCTTTATAAGTTCCATTTTGCTGAGAAGGGATCGTCTTCTGTATTGCTTCCATAGCATGATTCTTTTTCTCGGAGGAAAAAGTTTAACATTGATGTTGATTGATATTAATTCGAAAAGAAAGGTGAACTATGAGTCTATGCAGCATTATCAGAGGAAGGGGAAAAAATCGAATAAACCTTCTAAAGGTATAATCATAGGTTATAGCTGGCTGAAGTTCAGATAAATTCAGATTGTACGTGTATTTAACTCTAACTTGTTTACTAAGACTCTTGACTGTTGGTTTCGTTTCAAACAAAGGGCATTTATATGACCAAGAAAGAGTGAAAACGATTATATCAGTGGAAGGATAAAGATCTATTAATCAGAATGATATCATTTCAAAGAATAGATGTTTTGATTATGGGATGACGCTATCTTTTGTTAAAGAAGATGTTTTATCATCTGAAAAGATATGTTCAAATACTGCTTTGGATGAAGATTTATAACCTGAATATTTCTCAGGAAATGTTAACAGAAAGTTGTTTATAAATATGTTTTTCCTTTGTTCATGATTTTATTTATTAATTTTTAACAACTTAAATTGGCTGTAATTATTTTGTCTTAAGGTTTTTGCAACTTTTCCGTCCTTATGGAGCAACATAAGAGACTAGTTATTGGGTATCAGCTTGTTTCTGATGAATTGAAAATGCTGAGGGAAAAATCAGAGGTTAGCCAATTGAAAAATAATTTTTCTGAATCAAAAGAGAATTTTCTTGAAGTTAAAATCATAGTGGAGGATGTTAATAAAGATTTGGAGTGTGAAAAACTTCGAGGTTATAAAATAAATAAAGAACGACAAATTGATATTGAAAATAATGAAGAGTCATGAAGTCCGAGTTAGATGTTGTTCTTAAAGAAAGCAGAGATCTTAAAAGGCAACTTGAGGTTTGGAAACAGATGCAAATTTAGCTATCCAAGAAAAAGGTGATTCGGGTTTTTGCCCCACAGCATACTTTTGATAATGATTTTAATACCTCTCCTTGTATTTGAGCATGTTGAAAAGAACTTCTGTTCCTTGCAGTCATAGAGAAGATCAATGTCCATTTTCTCAACTACTGGATGACCTGGACTTGTTCTCAATCGGCTTCAATGATGACTTATTAATGAATAAGGCAGGTCTGTGGCCAGTTAGTTGATAGGATTGATACATTTAGGTGTTTTCTAATTTTGAATGGTAATGAGGTGGAGGTTACCCTAATAGTTTCGGTTATATGATGGGATTAAAGGATGGAGGAATTAGTATCTATATATTTAGAGATGTATCAACCAATGTCTGTATTATGCTGTGATTATTAATAACAACGTAGTGGACGTTTTAATTAATTTACAATGCACTCGTTTAGCGTAAAACTTGTTGGACATCACATTGCTATATTTCACTTTTTCTGTAATTGTAGTGCTTGATCGAACTTCGAATGCAATCGGATTTTTTGTTCTTTAATCGTCTTCAAATCTATATGTATATGGCCTTCTAGATCGAAAGATACAAAATGCTTAAGAGTAGATTGTTTTTTCTTTTAAAGTTAGTTTCATGCTAACGTAGAGTGTTACTTCAATTGCCTGTGAGTAGATTCTTTATTGAACAAATTTTTTTTGCCTACCTGCTAATCACATTGCAAGACAAAATTATGTAACATTTTACAAAATTATGTAGCATTCTTCAAGTCATCCATATCAGTAAAGGATTCAACAAAATCAAGGCCACAACCCAACTTGGCATAGTTGTTGACTTTAAAGAATTTCTAAAATTTATTGCTGGTTTATTTTTTTTTTCTCAAGTGCTACGTACTGTGTGCTGATTTGAGTTAAAAATAAATAAAAGATCGAAAGTGGAACTCCATCAAGTCCAGTTTTGGGTTCCGTCTCTTTCTAAATTGTTATTTCTAACCACCATGCATTTCATCTTACATTAATCTTGTTATTCGTGGTCATCATATTGTTACCTAGCACCAGCAAAAACGAAAAATAGTTTATATGAACTAGACAATTTGATATTACCTTAATTATATTTTTTAGAAATGTCATGTTGTTACCTATTATCACTGTTTTGTTTCTAATTTTGTCCGACCATATTATTGTTACTCACGTCATATTATTGTTATGTAGCACCACACTATAGTGTTCCCAAGATTACCTGCTACCTAGCACCATTGGATTGCTTTCATTTCAAGCCAATGGTTACTTAAGATTAGGAAGTATTGTATGGTGCAATAGTTGCACCACAGACGCTGCCAAAAGGCAAAATGAACACAAGGAAACCCTTATTCAATCGGGCCTTGTTTAGTAGATGGCAAAAGGCAGTTTAACTATTTCATACTTTGGGAAATATCAAGTGTGCACTCAATATTGAAGCCTACCTACAACTGGCTCATTGATGGGTTATGTAAATCCGGCAGACTCGAAATTGCAAGGGAACTTTTTCATGAATTGCTTCGTAAAGGCTTATCAACAGATGTTGTAACATATAACATCATGATCTATGGGCTTCGTAATGAGGGGCAAGTACCAAAAGGCAAATGATTTATTTTTTGATGTGGAAGCAAAGGGCGTGTCGCCTGATTTTGTCATATTTAATTCGCTTATGCACGGTTTCATCTGGAATAATGTGACATCTTGTGAAGCAGTTATTGAACTTCTTCACAAGATAAAGGCGAAAAATGTAATGCCAGATGCATCTATAGTTTCAATTGTTGAGGACTCGCTTGTAAAGAATGAAATTAGTTTGAACTCGCTTCCGTCATTTCCTGTCCAAGAGTGAGAAAAGGAAGTTGATGAGTCGAATGTTAAACAGTAGCATGTGTTTTCATCTCTTTCATATTACTAATAGATGAAGAAGGTGTGTTGCAGAGTTATGGCATGTTCACAGGTGCCGTTCATGGGCGTTCCATCAGATAAGTTTTAAGTCTGTCAACTTTTTGTTGTAAAATAACCTATTTATTACTAAATTCATGATTTTTCCTCCTACGATGTCTCTTTCTCATGAGCTGGAAATGCTAATTCTTTGAGCTCTTCTTCTTGTACGACCTATCTGTTCTCTAAAGTATACCAAATGGCATTTTATTTTTCTTCTGTTGAAAGGGTGCAAGCAAGGTTAATGTTGAATCTTTCTATTAGTAAATTTGTTGCGTCTACGATATTGAACTTCTATTTCAAGATTTAGGCCAGCCTGAAGTAATATCAGTGCACGAAATTGTATATACTGTGAAACTTAATAGTCCTTAGCAGTTGAACTAACTACTACCGTTTTGTACACTTGATCACCAACTTTATGTGCGTATTGATGCCAAGTTAATTATGCTATCATATTTTTCAATCTGTGTTCATCTGTTGTTTTAATGCTGATGCATTGATATCCACTAATGGGCTGCTCTTGCCCCGACGCAGCTTGTCCGTTAACAAGTAATGGCACAGCTAACCAACAAAGTGTTGGTTTCTTTTCGCTTTTTTGTTGGGAAAGCCTGGTTGACTTGTCTTGTTGTTAAAGATATCTTCCACAAAAATACCTCATAGTTAAGACAAAAAAAAAAAAGTAATGGCACAGCTTCTTTTCTCAGCTTCATGTCTTGTGTTGGATTCGCTCCAAGACATGAAGCTGAGAATTGTCTTTGCAAATCTCTTCATGAATTTCATTTCAGTGAAAAAAAAAAAAACCATTTTGCTGTATTTTCTTTTCCTTGAATCATTTCAACCACACACTTTGCAACTGACTCAATAACTGAAGGTAACAAGCCACGGTCTTTAGCTATTTTGAACCCAGAACTGAATCTGAATGTAAGGCTTCAAATTCGGTAAAATGCGAAATCCACTTTCCGAGAAAATCTTTTAAGACTTAATTTGCCGAAGGGGAGTTAATAGCGCTACTCGATTATCAATACGGTCCACAATTACCAATTATTTTCACTCTCATAACCATAGCATCACCTAACGTATTTTCTTATATATGTTACCGGAAAATTAGTTTAAAAAGTTTTTTTTTTTTAAAAAAAACTTGGGCTCGTGATTAAATTTTCTAGAAGACCAAACTGGGTACGTGATTAAATTTTCTAGAAGACCAAACTTGGGCACGTGATTATATTTTCTAGAAGACTAAGGCACGGGATTAAATTTTCTAGAAGACGCATTTCCAAATGCTGACCTTTGATTAAGAGGTAAAAATGAAATAAAATTGTATTAGTTTACGCTAAAATGGTATAATGAAGATATAACGAAAGTTGGCAGTGAATCAAGAATCAGAAAATTTTGCACCAACGATCAACCCCCGCTCAGCTTAGCCAATTGATTAGAGTAGACCTAGAGGTAATTTTGTCTTATCTTTTATTGTAATTGATTGTGATACATCATTATTATGTAAACTCTTAAAAGTGGTATTAGTGGCATTGCATTTATTAAAAAAGAAAATTTATATAAAAAGTTTAGTTCTTATTTAGACCTGTAGTCGATTGTTACATAATTACGTATTCGTGTTTAATCATTGAGTAGTAATACACAGTGAGATTCCTTTCAACTATACCAAGACTAAAAAAAAAAAAATTATTAATGGTAAAAAATAATCATCTTATTGAAATTCAAGTGTTATCTCTTAATTAGTGATTAATGGTGTATTAAGTCTAAAATTAATTTGACAACTCAACTACTAAGGGGGGGCATTGCAGAAATCACAATGTGTTAATCATTGAGAATTTTTTTAAAAAATGAACAAAATTAGATTGAATAGTGCACAAATCCTTGATGAATTAACACGAAAAAGATTTGGGGTCTTCAAATGATTAGCCAGCAGTTACAGACAGGCAAATCCGTGTGTGTAAAGTGTAAATTGACCAGTAAAGGCCCCGGCAGCAGGCGGGCAGGCTGGCTGGCTGGCTGGCAGTATCACGTTTTGAAGTTGAGAATTGATACGTCCAATCACATCCCGCACTTCTCACGTAACATGTCAGACGTTTTGGTCAAAGTACGAGAAATTCGTGTGCCGGAAACTTCCTTCCTTTGTCGATCTGCCACCACATTTTCCTTTTATTTATTTCGGGGCAAATTTCATTCCACCCCCAAATAAATTGACATTCTTCATTTTACCCCTAGTTTGTTGAAAACATTAACACACCACCCCGTTACCGTTAAGAATGGTAGAAGACAAAACTCAAAAGGCTTTTCCTTGACGCACCCCACTTTGTCTATTTTTTTATAAAAAAATAAATAAATGAGGGTGTTTTGATGTTTTTAATAGGTTGGAAGGTCAATTGAAAATAGGACAATTTTAATCTAAAATTTACCCTTTATTTCACAAATTTTAATAATATTTTAGCACATAAAATTTATTTCTCATTATTTTCTTTATTTAAATAAATCATAATTTCACCATTTGGGCTTGTAATGCAGTGGTTGACCGGAATAATATTAGCCGGTGACAAGTGCCTTCAGCCATTTCAAGCCCCCATGTCAATATTTTTTCTCATTTCTACAAAACTTAAAATAGGGATAGTTTTTTTCCCCCCTAATATTATTAGTACAGGTAATTTTTGAGTTAATTTTGATAGACTCTTGGATTGTACTATAAATAAATATATATATATTATATATAAATTTTAAGTGGATTCTAAATTGTAAAATATTTATGAATTATACTAACACAACAAAAAGGTCAAATTTTCAGCATTTTGTAATAAATAATTCGTGGAAGATCAACTTTATCCCTTTTTTGTATCTAAATATTTCTTAGTTTGAAGAGTAGAGTAGTTCAAGGATCATAATCATGAACTTCTTATCCATTAACAATCTTTTCGCTTTTATGATATAATGCTATTTATGAGTACCGTTATAGAGTGATCATTGACTTTTGACAGTCAAAAAAAGGTGGCTGGCTTTTAATTATGGTTATCATGATAATGATGATGAGAATTGATTATGATATACACATTTACTGATTTTTTTTCTAATTTTCAAAATATTAATAAATTAAAGAAATATACAAATTGACATATTGAAATCTATTTCCTTATATATATAAAAGTTGGTTTGGTTTGACACTAATGTGGACAATCCTCAACTTATAAATATAGAATTCGTATAACGCAGTCATTATATGATCTTTCACCGATCTCAAATGCTGACTTTATAAAAGTTTTGTTTATTTATTTTTAAATTATTTTGAAGTAAAGAGATAGAGATTTGGTGAGTTCTAATTTCGGTTATGTAAAGTTTGAGGAATATTTCTTTTTAGATTGACTAATCATAACAATAATAGAAACCCCGGGATCCCCACCCCACTCTAGAGATAGTAGTGATTTGTCTTTGTGTGTTGATGGCCGAGTCTAATTTATTTTATGTGACATGATTGGTTTTGAGAGGAACAACACACATGATTTCTTTTTTTTAATCTACAATAAAATGTTTCAACCACTTTAACCGCATCATCAAAAGATTTTTTAAATAAAATTAAATTTTTTATTTAAAAAAGTACGTCAGCTTTTAAAATTTTAAGGACACTTTAATTAAAATTTTTTAAATGAAGAATTTTTATCTCTTTAATATTATCAAATATTTTTTTCTTCTTTAATTTATATTTTACGACTTTTTATTGAAGAAAAAGAAGTGCTTTGATTATTATTTATTTTTCCTTTAAAAAAAATATTTGATTAAAATAATATTAATTTATTTCTATTTTAAAAGTTTTTTAAAGATAACATATTTTTTTACTCTTTTAATTTGTCACATAAATCAACAATTAGATATTCAAAAGATAAAATTAGCAGAGATTTTGGCGATGGTCTAAGACTTTAAAGTTCTTGTTGTTTCTAGAAATTGCTAGTAGCTAATGCATTAGCTAAGTTTGATTTTGGTCCCCCCTTTATACTTTAGAAGGAAAAGAATTCCAAACCTTTCAACTCTTTGCTTTGAATCGCCGACTTTGGCACTTTGCAATGCTTGCAATATATTTTATTTATATTTCTTACTTTTAAATCTTATTTTAACTTTTTACTTTATTTATGATTAAATTAATATTTTATGATTGATATTTTCATTAATCTATTATTTTAATGCCACGATAGTTGTACAAAGAGTTCTATAAGGAGTTCACACCTTTAACATCAATTAAAAACTCAATTTTGAGGTAATACAATATAATACTTTTTTAAAACCTCAATTTGGTTATGTTTTAATACATTTCAATCTTTTACCGCCCAACTTAATTTAATTCACACAATTTCATACAATATTGAAATGTATACTAAACAGTAAACATATCCATATGTTGTAATCTTAATGTTCAGATGAGACGAGACAATTCACATCAACTCAACTAATAAGTTATTAGTAAAAATAATAATATTATTAAAATTAATAATTATCAAATGCACATGAATTTAAATTTATAATTCTAGAATACACGCGACAATAATAGAAATTTCGAATTGAGTATCTCAATGTTAATAGATGAGTAATTTTAAAATAAGTTTTTACCGAATTCTAAAAAAATTACAAAAATTTGAACTTCATTTTTTAATAAAATCATATAAAACAACCCACGAAACATGCTCATAAGTCCTAACCAATAAAATTGTTAATAAACATGTCAAAAAATCATAGCAGAAAATTTTCAATTGTGTTCAATTTTTTTTTTCCTTTTTAAGACTTCGTTTTCAATACAATTAGCTAATCAGCCAAAGCCTTAAATGCTAATGTTCACACGTAATTAATGAAATTTTTATGTTCCCAGAAGTATAAAACCGATGCTGTTCATTGGAGGTCCATGTCAACTAACGAATTACTAAAATCCCACACCACATAAATTTGTCACTAGATCTCACCATCACAAAGATGGAAAATAAAATAAATAAAAGGATTATTATAATTTCACTATTTTAAAATTTGTAAAATATTTAATGACTATAAGAAGTATCATTTCATATCATTTTACTACTAAAATTTTATAAAATCTTTCATTTTACTACTTTTTTTTATTAGGATTGTTAGTTGATTAGTTAATTGACAAATAAAATACTAATTTTAATCTTTATGGTAAAGTAGAGATATCAAATAATAGATATAAAATTATTGTTATGCCCTTAAATTGTTAAATAATAATTTTAATTATGAATTTATGAATAAAACTATTATTTAATAGTTTAAGGGTATAACATAATTTTTTGTTTATAATTTGATACCTATATTTGTATATTTTACCTTAAAGAGAAAATTAATATTTTACTAGTCAACTAACAGTCCTAACAAAAAAATAATAAAATGAAAGTTTTGACAAAGTTATAGCAGTAAAATGATAGAGAACAATACTTATTGTAATTATTTAATATTTTATAATTTTAAAGTAGTGAAACGATAATAGCCCTAAATAAAATTGGTGCCTACTATTTTTTAACTTGTCTTCCAAATAAAGGTGCTTCTTTATATGAATTTAATGGGTTTCTCCAAAATTCAGCTTACTCTTGTATTGATTTTTTTATCCATTCCTTAATGTTTGCCCAACCAAATCTTATGTTTAAGCAATTCACCTGTTCGTTGATTAAGTGTGAAAATTTTTTCGGTTGGCAGTTCCGAATTTTATGTTAGATTACTACTCTTAATAAGTTTGCAAAAGGTTAACCCAATCATATTTTATATCAAAACAATTCAGTTATTATTATTCATTGACTAAATGTGAAAGTTTTGTTTGGTTGTTTCAAAATTGTGCTAGAGTTGCGTACATAAAATATGTATATTTTTAATGGAGTCAGGTTGTACCTTTATTATCTACTTAGTTATTAGATTTTTTATTATAGCTAAATCCGATAATTAGGTGGGTAGTGCATGAATGATTTTAATGCCAAAAGAAAATTTTATTAAAATTCGAACGAAATTTATGATGAGACATATTTTTATATCACATATGATTATGATAAAATAGCTTAATGCACATAAACAAGAATAAATTTGAGACCATACTTTTAAAATTAAAAAATATCCATTTCTTCAAAACACATAGACCATACTTTCAATAGCACCAACATTAATTTTGAAAAAATAAAATATTATTTATTTAATAAATAAGGATTTTATTATAAAACTTTATTGAAATTTTATAACTAATCCAGTGTTCTAATTTGATTAAAATCATACTGCTTTCCTTAAATGCCCTCGTAGGCTTGGCCGCCGATCTAATGGTAGGTAGGAGATGAAAAAAAATAATAATAATAAAAGAAAAAAAACATTGCTCGACAACCACAGGAAACGACGTCGGCTTATGTCCACTTCCGTTACAGATTTCCAAGTTCCATGCTCATCGTGCCGAGAAAGCCGCTTTCAAATTTCAGCCAACCCAACTTTGACTCTTCCAAAATTCCAAAATCACCCTTGCCCTTTCCAAATATTGAGTTACAAATCCAATTCTTCGAGGGCGTTTTAGTCAGTTTGAACAAAAGAGGACCTAATCAAAACAGATAGAGAACCTTATCATCATTTAAGAATATTTAAACAATAGAGGGTCTAGATGTTAGCTTTCGACTCTATATAAGTTTATAGCTCTCGGCCGGAAATGGTGGTGGATGCACGGAGAGAGAGGGAGGTAGCAGAGCAAACGCAGCAAACAAAATAAAAATAAATATAAAAATTGATAATTTTTGTTGATTTGATGTTTTGAACAGCCTCTCTCTCTCTGAATCCCATTCTTTTAATCCATCTACGTGTTTAACAATGGCTTCTGGTCGTTGTTACAGTTGCATCAACCCTCTCTAAACCCACCAACTCAAACTCCCAGTTCCAAAGCTAAGATATTTTTTTTTTTTTTTAATCATCAAAAGATCCGTTCTTCATACGTACACGGATAGTTTGCACAGTTTATATATATCATATTGCTATACGAAAAAACCCACCTCAAGAATCACTCTGTTTTGTTTAAAGTTTCAATCCGCCATGAGTACTATTAATGGTGGTGGTGTTCAGATCCGGCAGAGCAGGAGGCTGCCAGATTTTCTTCAGAGTGTGAATTTAAAGTATGTGAAGTTGGGTTATCACTACTTGATGACTCATCTTCTGACCCTTTTGTTAGTTCCTTTAATGGCTGTCATTATCATTGAGGCATCACAAATGAACCCAGATGACATTCACCAGTTGTGGCTCCATCTCAAGTATAATCTTGTCAGTGTCATTATTTGCTCGGCTGTTCTTGTTTTTGGATCCACTGTTTACATCATGACCCGGCCCAGATCCATTTACTTGGTTGATTTTTCTTGTTACCGCCCTCCTTCTCATCTGCAAGTCAAATTTCATCAATTCATGGAGCATTCGAGGCTGACTGGTGATTTTGATGAGTCTTCATTGGAGTTTCAGCGCAAGATTTTGGAAAGATCGGGACTTGGTGAAGAAACTTATGTGCCTGACGCTATGCATTATTTGCCACCTAGGCCTTCAATGGCTGCTGCTAGAGAGGAGGCAGAGCAGGTGATGTTTGGTGCTTTGGATAATTTATTTGCTAATGCTAATGTCAAGCCTAAAGATATTGGTATTCTTGTTGTTAATTGTAGTTTGTTTAATCCGACACCTTCGTTATCTGCTATGATTGTTAATAAGTATAAGTTGAGGGGTAATATTAGGAGTTTTAATCTTGGCGGTATGGGGTGTAGTGCTGGGGTTATAGCTATTGATCTTGCTAAGGATATGCTGCAAGTACATAGAAATACTTGTGCTGTTGTTGTTAGTACTGAAAATATTACTCAGAATTGGTATTTTGGGAACAAGAAGTCCATGTTGATACCCAATTGTTTGTTTAGAGTTGGGGGCTCGGCAGTTTTGCTATCAAATAAAGCTAAGGATAGGCGCCGGGCTAAGTATAACCTTGTTCATGTAGTGAGGACACATAAAGGAGCTGATGATAATGCATTTAAGTGTGTTTATCAAGAGCAAGATGATGCTGGAAAAACAGGGGTGTCCTTGTCGAAAGATTTAATGGCTATTGCTGGTATGGCCCTAAAGGCCAACATCACTACCTTAGGTCCCCTTGTTCTTCCTATAAGCGAGCAACTTCTCTTCTTTGCAACTTTGGTTGCCAAGAAGTTTTCTAATGCCAAAGTCAAGCCTTATATTCCTGATTTCAAGCTCGCTTTTGATCATTTTTGCATACATGCTGGAGGGAGGGCTGTGATTGACGAGCTTGAGAAGAATTTACAGCTTCTCCCAGAACACGTTGAGTCATCTAGGATGACTTTACATCGGTTTGGTAACACATCATCAAGTTCAATTTGGTATGAGCTGGCTTACACTGAGGCAAAAGGTAGGATGCGAAGGGGGAACCGGGTTTGGCAGATTGCCTTTGGGAGTGGTTTCAAATGTAATAGTGCAGTCTGGCAGGCCCTTCGGAATGTGAAGCCCTCCCCTAATAGTCCGTGGGAAGATTGCATTGACAAGTATCCAGTGCAGACAGTTACATAACTTGACCATAATCTTTGGTTAGAGAGTATTAATATAGAGAAGGGTGTCTGGATAGATTAACTAAGTTATTATTGTTTCTTCTCTGTTGGCTTTCTATTTTTTCTTTTCTTATTGTTTTTCAAATTTTTTGGGTCACATTACGTGCTGTTTGGTCTTGTAGTCATACTGTTGTATTGTTTGCTCCAGTAACTTTGGTGGTATAAATTCTTGAACCTGGGTTCTTGTACTTTGATACTTTGGTGATATATGTGCTGAATTAATACAAGTATTTGTATTAATAAGATGTTTGCTCTTCTTCAAGGACCTATAAGGTGCCCATGTAAATATATTCAATCCATTTTATCATTTGTGAACTCTGCCTAAAGTCATGTTCTGTAAACAAAGGCACTTTTATAGATACAACTGCTATAAATGACTCTAAAGTATGTCATTAATTGGATTTTCACATTCTTTTCTCAATCAAGCATCTGTAAACAAGGCACTTTAATGATTCCCATTTCCAGATGGCTTCCCGATTCCCCTCTGAAACTGCCATTTAGCTTAGTCTTGGCCCTTAAGCAAGCTTTTTTTTGGGTTGTTAGGGGGGGAGGGTTTGTTTGTATATGTATTTTGCTTTGGACCACTGCGTTTTGGGAAATTGATTTTCTATTATATGCTATTTTTTTAATTTCAATTTTCACGACTTCATGTTTTTTAAGAACTGCTTTGCCATGAGGCAACACATGTTCACTGTGTTCTTACCCAATTTACTTTACGCATGAGAAGTGTTTGTCCTCAGATAATGTCATGTTTTATTGATGTTGAAAGATTAACTATCATCTCTAAGTTGATTACTTGAAATCATAGATCTGTGAGCATGACCTTCAATCATTCATTCATATCTACTTGGATTCTTATGTCTGTCATCGAATTTCTTTGCCTTACTAACATCGTTTTGTTATTCATCATATTTCTTCGAAGTTTCCTTTGTCGTCCTTGGCTATTTCCTTTCCTTAACTTAATAATTTAGATTTCTTGTCCATCATCCTAGCTACCGTACTCTTTGTTTTAACAAAATTTAGTACCGTTCTGGTGTATTGTTAACACTTGGAGTGTATCCTAAGGAAGCATTTTTGTCATTCATGCTCATTTTCTCTCAAGTCATTATAATTCTCATTGGCATTATGTGGAATGTGTCACAATCATATTCGCTACCTTGCATTGTTTCTTTACACTGCCTACATGATTTACTTCTGGCATAATTTCACTCCTTATTTATAATCATTTTGGCGTCAATCGTTATCCAGAGGTAGAATGGATGCTTCTGAAATTTGTATTATTTGCATTTTTGTCAATGACTTGTTCAGATGGAATTATGGAAATACAGTTGTTTTTGCACGTTTTGGTGAGCTGCTCGAGCAAAATAATCGTTTAGCTTCTGCTCCATGAAGAAATCCCAATTTATGATTGTTGTAATTAGACCCTGTGTTTTTATCCATGTGATTTGTAATGTTGATGTTGCTTCCATTTACAAAATATTAAATTGATATTTACAAAGTTTTGGAGATTGGAGTCTTCAAATAATTTCTTCTAATCCAATTTTGACTAGCATGTGGTTGAATCGTTGAATATTCTGGAGTCGGAACTTTCGATGTTGAAGCTTTCCGTATTCAATAATATACGAGCTAGGCCACTCGGGTTCGAGTTCTTTCTCAATTTGAGATGGAGATAGTTTTTTCCCATTCGAAATATGATTAGAATGTACATCCATCGAATATTAAAGAGAGTTAAATATGAGTTGAGTAGATATCTTTAAAATTTAAATTGTGCTATATAAGATTTGTAATTTATAAATTGATCCCAATAATTGTTTGATTTAAATATTAGTGTAGTAATTTTATAAAATATGAGTTATAATTTAAGTAATAATCTGATATAATTAAAAAAAATTGACCAAATAAACAATATTGGATACGTAATTTTTTTTAAAAATAATATACGACCTAAATTTTTTTTATATAAATTCACTTAATACATACCTCACTTGTAGGGTCTTGAAAATATTTATTGTAAACAAATGCTGACGGCAATAAAAATCAAAGGTGGCGTTCTTTATTATTATTCTTGTCGTTTGGTCTAAATAGATGTTAATTAAATCTACATATTGATTTCCTAGACATCTGCAAATTATAATAAATAAATAAATTATTTGTTGAAACGTCACATTTAACATTTAATGATGACTTTTTTGACACCAAAGTGATAAAAACAATTTCTAAAAGTGACAAAAATGTCATTCTTGATGAATTTAATAGACAAAATAATTCATCAAAACAAGTAATGTCAAGTAAGGATGACAATTCGGGATCATGATTTATTTGTTCGATTTGATTCAATGCAAATTAAATGGGTCTGAGTTTGAAAAAGTTAATTTATTTAATAAATGAGTGAATTCAAATTGATTTGCTAATTAAACAATTAGAATATGAGTTGAGAACATTGATTCATTTATTATCAAAATTCGATAAATTTTTTTATTATTCGTTTAATTAAATTATTTATTTAACATTAAATATTGATGAAAAAATTTTAAGGTTTGAAGGCTAATATAGTAATTATAAGTGATTATAATTTGTTCTTTGTAGGGTGTTAAATTTATGGTCTTTTATAATTTTATTTTGCTTAATTTTTGTTTATTAATTATATTTTTGTAAATGAAGTTATATTCAATTTGATTTGTTATTGATTCGTTATATAATAAACATTATAAATGAATCCAAATTTGATTCGATTCGTTTATTAATTCTACTAAGTGAATTAAATGAATTAAACCAAATATTCGTTTAATGAATGAATCGAATTTGAATCCTAAAATTTTAATTTGTTTAATAAACGAATTAAATCCGAATCAACAGAGTTTTGATTCAATTCATTTATCATTCGATTCGACTTTGATTCTTTTATTTGTTTTGCACCCTTAATGTCAAGTATCTATATATATATATAAAGTTGGGACTTGAGAAGGTGATGTAGCATCACCATTTCTCATTTTTGTATACTCTCTATTATCTAATAAATAGAGAAATTTTCTTTTACATTTAACTTTTCATCTTCCCACAATTAATTTGATTGTTATTACACAATAACAATTATGTAAAGGTTTTAATGAGGCATATTCTTTGTAATGAACATCCAAGGGGGAGTGTTATGAATTTAATAAAATAAATGTAGATGTTCATAACATATATCTCTTACTTCTATTAGCAACCTTTACCTTATAACTCCCACTATCTCACGAATTATGATCTATAATTTTTCATTAATTTAAATGGAGTGATTATGTATAAAATGAGATCTTTTTGTTTTCACATATTGGAATGAATAAAATCAATCTATAATATATTCTCTCATTTTATTCTTTATCTTTTTTATTTGTATTCTTTTAATAGTTTTTATTTTTATTTTTTATAAGGCTGCCTCATCTTAAAAAAAAATCAATTTATATTTTTTATCAGTTTTATCAAGTATAAAGTAAGAAAAAAAGATAATACTAAATTCTTTTTTCAAATCCGCGTGAAACGCGATTCTATTTTCTAATTATTCTTATGTTTTGGGCACCGAAATAAAATCCTCGGAGAAATAAGGTTAACTATTTAATTTGGACTTTGTTCGTCATTTTAAAATGTAAAAATGAAATAGCGCAGCACTTGCATGACTTTTGGGATCATGTGTTTTTCTTCGATTGGAGGATGTTGGGTTAGTGATTCTGTTCATTGAACAAAATTTTATTTGCTTGTATATATATGTTGGGTTTTGATCATATGGGTGATAACTCTCTCTTTCTAAAGTTATTTTTTAATAAGAGAATGTTTACTTTAATAAAATTAGAGATAAATTAAAAAATAAGAAAAAATAAACACTTTAATTTAGTATCTTTTATTATGTATTGTATTAAAATTTGTGTTTTTCTAACTTGTCTCCTATTATATTAAAGTAAGGTAATCCTTACTAGATAATAGAGTGCTCTCCAATCTAAAAATCTTAGATTTTATTAAAAGGGATATTATCGTTTTCGTATCACACATCATCGGTTTGCACACCTATCAATTTACTGCTTTAAGCATTTTTCCACCATTCCGTTAAAACTCAGTTAATATGTAACAGAAAATTTATAAAATGTCAATTTTACCCCTGAAGTGTAAAAGACCATATAATTAACCTTTTATGAATTTTGTAATTAAATCATCATTTGTTGTTCTTCCTTCTTAAAGGACAAAAATGACCATTTATAAATTTTGTAAAATTGACCGTGTGGTACTAAGTACTTCATAAATTGATTTAATTTATTTAATTTTTAAAGGACAAATTTATTTATTAAATTGACGAGCTAAAGACAATTTATTCTACTACTAAAAATCAATTTATGAAAGGGAAAAAAAAGAATGTGCAAAAGAAGCAATTTAATCTTTGATATGATGATAATAATTTTACACAAAAAATTAAATAAATAAATTTACCATTTAAAATTAAATCAATTAAACCAATAAATTAAATAAATAAATTTGCCACATGGTCAATTTTATAAAATTCATAAACGGTAATTTTTGTCCTTTAAGAATAAAGAACAACAAATGATGATTTAATTACAAAATTGATAAAAGGTTAATTACATGGTCTTTTATGCTCCAGGGGTAAAATTGACATTTTAGGAATTTTCCGTTACATATTAACTGAGTTTTAACGGAATGGTGAGAAAATGCTAACAATTTAAACGTTTGGTGGTAAATTGATAGTTTTACCAAACCGTGGTACTGACATGATGTGTCAGAATACCTTAGGTGGGAAAATGATAATATCCCTTATTAAAATCAATGATAAATTTATAACGTAGTAAAATGTCCTTTTTACTATTTCACAATGTTGTCAAATAGTTTATAATATTGTGAAAGTCTGATTATATCATAGTCAATAAATTCCAAATTTTAAGCTGGTTTGGAAAAATTTTCCTTAAAATCCAAGATGGATTTACCTTATCGTAAATCGACTTTTACAACATTGAGTGCGTGTGTCTATATATATATATATATATGAGTAATGATACATGTACAAACTCTTGTATAAATTGATGTGGCATGATAAGATTGGTTGAATTAAATATTATTTGACTCACATGATTTGTTTTTATTATTTTATATTTTTATTCAACAAATGAATTAATGACACGTCAGTTTGTACAAAATAAATTTATACAAGAGTTTGTGGTTGTATTATCACTATATATATATATATATAGAGTAATGATATAGCCACAAACTCTTATACAAATTTATTT
The DNA here is from genome assembly GCA_030449895.1 of Citrus mangshanensis. Classification (NCBI taxonomy): domain Eukaryota; kingdom Viridiplantae; phylum Streptophyta; class Magnoliopsida; order Sapindales; family Rutaceae; genus Citrus; species Citrus mangshanensis. Next base: position 4,691,027 of record JASUUJ010000069.1, read on the forward strand.
TCAAAACTAATGGGTTGAATTAAATATCACTTGATTTGTTTTTATTAATTTATATTTTTATTCAACTAATTAATGCGCGTTTATAAAATAAATTTATAGATATCATATATATATATATATATATATGATGCAATAGGGTAGTAGGCATTACACCCTTATATCATATGGTATAATAGTTTTTTCAAAGTTTAAGAAAGTCCAAGATCCTAGACTGGAAAATTCTCCTATCTATTTATATAATATCACTTAACTTGGGGAAATTTTTGCTGTATATATAATTTTTCTTTTTTCTTTTTGTAATTATTGGTCAATTAATAATTGGCCACTAGAGAATTATTGCACTTTTTGAATAGAACATGGTTATATGCACTTTAAAAATTACTTTGAGTACTCATATTTTTATAAAAAAATTTATTAGAAAAATACTCATGATGTAAATTACTATTAAGGATACTTTATTGTGAGCATATATAATATTTTTATTCTTAACACTCATTTAGGGCACTATAATTAATCTTTAATTTTCTTACAGTTTTAAACCTTTAAATTTTTTCTTTCAAATACTTGAAACAAATATTTGCAGAGGAAACTCAATATATAAAGATTTTAACTTTAATTAGGTTTGTGTGATCCTTTTAATTTTCTAATTTACAACACAATGAATTTTAATAAAATTTCACAATAAAGAGGCACATTCATTCGAGTACATCAGATTTAGATTTTGATTGTGTGTAAGTTTTTTATCATTGAAATATTTAGTCACTTATTCTCAGAATCTTTTCTAATTTTTCAGTCTTTTTTGGGTCATAAATAGTTTTACAAATCTGTATGTGGTTGCTAAAGATTGTTGATTATAATGATTATCTTGGGGAATGAAATCTTATTTTCAAATATTTTTATTTGTGTACGAATTTTTGCTATTACATGGGGACTGAAGTTTTACTTTTAGATTTACATGGCATGTATGTTTTGTTGCGATTATAAGGATTAGTCTCTCGTTCTTAATGTTTTCTGATTTTTCAGTTTTTTCCAGCCGAGAATTGTGTTCCTATGCGGCATCTGTATTCTCTTGGTGAATAGGCAGCAATCATTTGCTTTAAAATATTCTACAATTTGTTTTGATAAACAGGCATAGCATTTAGAATTTGATTAAAAAATATCTTATGTGGCATCCGTAAAATGCTTGAAAATTGAAATTTTCATGAGTGTGTAGAGTAAATAAAGATAATCAATTTAACAAGGATCAAGTGAGGATTTTTTTGTTATTTTAAAGAGTGTACAAAGAATAATTTTTTTTTTTTAAACTAATAGATGAGTGTACATAACAATAGAGTGTTGAGAGTAATTTTTAAAGTGCATATAGCCTCACCCTTTTGTTATATGCCCCACCCTTTTGAATAACAAGAGCCAAATTTCTTATACTACTTAAGTGACGTGATACTGTTACATGGAGGATTAATGAACAATGGGCTAAATTTGATATTAACAACACATTACTTTGAATAAGAAATTTAGAACAAGTTTTTTTTTTTTAATTTAAATAACAATAAGAAAGATTGGAGAATCTGATACATATAATTTCAGATTTTCCTTCTATTGCATTCACTTTTATCTTAAGGGCAATCAAGTTTCAGATTTGTTAGCTAACAATAGACTAAGTTATTTTGGTTTGATTCTCCTCCTTCTCTCAAGAAACCTTTTCCAGGAATAGATGGGGTTTTCCTAATTTTAAGTTCCCTTAATTTATGTTTTTATTTTCTTTACTATTTGTTAGGGGGATATATCCCTCCATAATTTTGCATTAACTTTACTGTTCTTTATATTTTATTGACTTTGAGATTTATTTAAAAAAAATTAACAAACACAGACTTAATTTTTTTTTTCAAAATTGGAATTTTCATTATTTAAAAAATAATCCAAATTTTTCATTATTTTAGCTAAAGCATTCTCTACTTGGTTATAGTGTGTGAAGATATGGCAAGTCCTGAAATATTTTGCTTTGGTAATAATAGTTGCTGAATCTCAGTGATGACCATCTCCCTCACGAGCCGAAAACCAAATCATAAGACTTCCACCTTAGCAATACTAGCATTATTGATATCATCTCTAGTATCAATACCTGACACCATGACTAAGTCATCTGGATTTCGCACTATAATTGACGCAATGTGTAAATGATACTAGATGCTGTTCTAGAGTACGTCTCGAATTTATAAGAAATTCTGATTCTTAAAGAGAAAAAGTGTCAAATTTACGATAAAGATAAACCCAAAAAAGAATAATATAAATTATTATTAATGAAAAGTTTAAAAGATATTACAATAAATTAAGATAATAGCTTTATTTATACTAGTAGCTAACTTAATCTTAATCATTCTCAAATAAGATAAATAATCTAACATCCTGACCAAACTAGAATTATAAATATGAATCAAATAACTAAAATAAGATAAATCTTAATAAAATTCTAAATATTAAATTGACTCAAATACTGTAATTTTTACTAAATTCTAACCCATATGCTTCCTACATCAGTCTCTTCCTTTTTCTTAAAAAAAAAGTGTTCTTAAATTTTCCTAAAAACAAAAGATTATCCAGAGGATGAAACTTGTAATGAAGGAGTCATTAATTTTGTAATACAAACATGTAGTAGTTTGCATCAACTTTTCCTGAAACTCAGTACCAAAATTTCAATTTCTTCTTGCTTTTAGTTATGGTTCTTCTAAAATATGCAAACTCATATGAAGAAGCCATAATAAGTTCTCTTAGCTTTCTCTATACTATGCTCAACTTTCTTTTTATTCAATTTTTTTCTTTAAAGCTAAGTGCTCGTCAAGTACAACTTTCTTATCTTTGATGTACATACATAACTATATCAATAAACTCAAAAAGATTTTCTTTAGTAAACTTGTTTAGATTCAACTTCAATTGGCAAGATCATATCAACTTTATCATCTTCGTGAACAATTATTGTCTCTTCAACTTAAGTTTCTTGCACAATTTCAATCATAATATTAGATATAAAAATCAAATCAAGAATAGATTCTACCTTATCCTTGGAATTTGTAGGCTCATTTGAAATCTCCTTAATAGAAGCTTGTGTGTCATTTTCTCCCATGATGAAACTGGTAAAGATTGCTCTTCTGCACTAACACCTTCAACTCTGGAATCTTGGATAAACTCAATGGCTGAATCTTTAACAATCAATATATCTTCAGTAACTTTAGAATCTTCAATCACAATATCTTCTTTCGTTTGTGAGTTATGATTTTTATTGGCATAAGAAGGTCGCTTTTCGACATTAGGATCCTTTGGTGAGGAGAAGTCCATGATAGGATCTTATTTCGATGATGAACTCTCATGCTATAGTTTTAGTGGAATGAATTTATTGGACTCTTGATCTTCTCTTTTTCGGTTCTCAGAATGCTCGTACATTCATTCAAATCTTTTGAATGCTTACTTTCTCTTTATTTGCATTTCAACTTCTAAAGAAATTTAATTACATCTCAATATATTCATGAATATCAACAATTTATAACAAAACTCATTCTTTAATATCATTATGTAATCCTCTCACAAATCTTGAAATTGCATTTTTGTCATGTTTAGAAATATTCAAACGATGATGATAACTTCAAAGTTGAGATTTATAAATTGAAAGAAATTTGTACCTTGTTGGCACTAATCGAATTTATAGTGGATTGTCTGAAAATATTCTAGAGAAATAAAATAAGCTTTTATCTTTTTTTTTTCCATGCTCTACCAGGTCTATAAAAAAACAAAAACTAAGCACCACAATATCACAAATTAAAATCAACTCTAAATTTTCATTGTCATTTGCATTTGCCATTTTCATTACCTACATCAAAGTAAGCCAAGCATAAAAAATTAAACTAAAAAATAAACTTAAATTTAAATAAAACAATTAATTTTAGAAAAATATCCAAAGAAATAGCACAAGGAACAAGACTACATACAACTTCTAGTTGTACTTCTTGTTTCCTTGAAGAGGTGAGTTGTTCAACTAATTTTCCCAAGACTTCAAATTCAATCATCCACCATTGTTTGCAAACTTGTCTAGGCTTAACGACAATCATCTAAACAATAATATGCTTGTTGGAGAAAAATCAGTTTTTAAATTTTTTATAAAAACTTTTAGAACCGATCTTATACAATATATAGGAATACGTTATCTAGAAATCATACCTTGAAAATTTGAGAAGATGAACAATCTTTGCTTTTTCCGCTGAAGTGATTTAGGCTCTCAGATCACGATCTATCACCACTACTCCTGTTAGATCACGATTCACCATCAAATAATCTTCCAGGTTATGACTCAGGTTTGATTTGTATTTGACGTGTGGGTGCATTTATCACCACTAAAAGCAACTAGCAGGAGAAAAATTTTCTCTCAAAATTAGAGAGAAAAAAAACTTTTTCTCTGATCTGTATAATGTGGTCTTTTTCTTTTGGGAGAAAATAAACACTTTTATATCTCTATTTAGTGAAAATCCTAGGCTCCATATTTTAATATTTTAATTCTATTAAATCAAATGTGATTTAAATTAAAAACTAATAAGCCACAAGTAACGTTACTTGTTCTTGTGTTTTAAGGGCCCACCTTGTAAAATAACACAAGACCCCTTACACATAAGTATATTATATGGAGTATTTCACTAAATAATATATTTAGGCTTTTAACCTAAATAACTAGTTATCTTGCTTATTAATCCAGTAGTGGTGCAATCAATTAAATGAGTTAACTCGGAGATCTTTTGGGTACATACAATAGTGGCTACAATAATTATGCATGTAATTAAACTAACCCAATTATTTAATTTCAAATCTACTCCACTAAAAGATTGAAATTGACCTCCATAATCGTATGCTAGCTAGGATAGTGTACTCGAATAATAATTCGACCCATGCCACATTGATTTCTTTACTGCACAATCCTTTATACCACATCATTAATTAAATCGATATCTCAACTATCCAATCAATTTAATTATATCTTATTCCTTGATACTTACTAGTTTTCTCTAATGATCATTTTCAACATACTAAATATGTTGACACACTCTGGCAAGAGAATTCTATGATCAAGTGCTGAAAACCCATCAAGAGATATGTTGTACAAATTTTATATTGTTAATCTATAACTCCAATACTCATAATTATTCCCACCAAGATACCAAGTAATCTTGACTACAAGTAATATTGACTACAAGTATGTGTCGTGCCCATTGGTAACTCAAATGGAATAACAATTATAATTATGAAATCATAATTAACTCAAGATTAAGATTACAGTAAAATCAATGCCTATGAAATTTAATAAGTCTGACAGTTATTACAAAGTTAATTAAATCTCATATGTGATCCTGTTCAATATAGTCGTAGTACATCAATAAATTCATACATGATTAAGACAAATCATTCAATGAATTCATTACAGTCTATACCTAAATAAAGTGCCCAACTTTATTTATCAACTGCGAACTAAATTTATTTAATCATAAGATAACTTGTATTTATATCTTCTGTAAATCCATACGGTGATCGCATAAATACATATAATATGATTAAATAAAATTTAATCAAAATATTAACGCAATTAAGATATTTGAATAAAATATCTCATTTATTTTATTAATCAGAAAAATTATTTATTACAATTAAATAAACACATATACTTTTAAAGAGCATATTTACCCAACAATCTCCTACTAGCTCTCAAAGCATATTTGACATCACATGCATGCTCATGGATTCTAAGTGCAAGTTAAAAGGTTTCCCAGGTATGACCTTAGTAAAAGGATCTACCAAGTTTTGCTGTGACGCAATCTAAGTAACTTCCACATCACCTCTCTGCACTATATCCCTTATAAGATGATACTTCATCTCAATATGTTTTTGTTTCTTGTGGTTTTTTGGTTCCTTAGATTGAGCTACCGCACCACTATTATCGCAAAATAGTTTAAGGGGTACAGTTACAGCAGGTACCATCTCAAGATCTTGTAGGAACTTGCGGAGCCATACATCTTCTTTTGCAGCTTCGGATGCAACCACATATTCAGCTTCAGTTGTGGAGTCTGCGATATAAGATTGTTTCACACTCCTTCAATTAATAACTCCACTTCCCAATGTAAACACATAGCCGGAAGTTGATTTTCTAAAATTCTTATCTGACATAAAGTCAGAATCAGTATAACCTGTTGGAATGAGTTCATCACCAGAATATAATTTTTAGTTCTTTTCAGATACTTCATTCTATGCTTGACTGCAGTCTAGTGTTTAGGTCCATGATTAGATTGATATTTACTAACCATCGTTACCGCAAAATTGATGTCTGGCTTAGTACAAAGCATGGCATACATGAGACTTCCCACAGCTTCTGCATAGGGAACTCGTCTCATTCTCTCTATCTCTTCAAATGTTTTAGGTGATTGATCCTTAGAGAATGTAATTCTATGTCTGAATGGTAATAAACCAGTCTTGAAATTTTTCATGCTAAATCTAGCAAATATCTTATCGATATAGACCGCTTGAGACAAGGTTAAAGTTTTATTCTTCCGGTCCTGTAGTAAGTTGATACCAAGAATATAACTTGCCTCTCTCAGGTCTTTCATATCAAATTTTTTTGCTAACCAACTCTTTATTGTAGTCAATACTCCTATATCGTTTCCAATTAGGAGAATATCGTCTATATAAAGAACTAGAAAGGCTACAAATTTTCCTTGAATTTTCTTGTAAACATATGGTTCATCACTGTTTTGAATGAATCCAAACGATTTAATTGCTTGATCAAATATGATGTTCCATGACCGGGATGCTTGCTTCAATCCATAAATAGATCTCTACAACTTACATACTATGTGTTCTTGGCCTTTATGTATGAATCCATCTGGTTGCTGCATGTAGATGTCTTCTTCAAGATGCCCGTTAAGAAAGATAGTCATGACATTCATTTACCAAATTTCATAATCTAACACTGCAGCAATAGAGAGCAAAATCCTGATGGATTTAAGCATAGCAACCGAAGAAAATGTTTCCTCATAATCGATTCACTCTTTCTGAGTAAACCATTTGGCTATTAATCTTGCTTTAAATGTTTCCACCCTTCCGTCTACTCTTTTTTTTTTCTCTTGTAGATCCACTTACACCCTATAGGTTTTACCTCATTTGGTGCCTTTACAAGTTTTCAGACTTTATTGGAATACATAGATTCCATTTGTTGATTCATGTCCTTTTTCCAAAATTCAACATCTCTATCTATTAGAGCTTCGTTGTAGCTAGTGGGATCTTGTACATGTTCATTTGAGATAGCCGTATAGGTTTCTCCCAATAACATGTATCTCACAGATAACCTAGTTACCCTCCCACTACGATGAAGTTCTAAAAGTGATGGTTGTTCAGGGATAATCCTGTATTGATCAGTTGGTTGTTGTTGTTCTTCCTATTCTGTAATAGATGTTGAAAGCTGAGCATCAACCTGATCATCTGACAGTTCTTCAAGTATTACCTTAATCTTAGGTTTGAAGTTATTCATATAGTCTTCCTCGAGAGAAGAGAAATGTGTGCTCACGATCACTTTCCTATCTTGAGGACTACAAAATAAACCTCCCCTTATTCCTTTGGGATATCCCACAAACATACAAACCTCAAAACGTGAATCCATTTTGTCTGCCTTTGATTTCAGCACATGTGCTAGTGATCCCAAAATACGGACATGTCGTAAACTTGGTTTGCGACCTGACTTTAATTCTATTGGGGTTTTAGGCACTGACTTAGAAGGAACTAAATTCAAGAGGTAAACTGCAGTTTCCAATACTAGTCCCCAAAAAGAGATTGGTAATGACGAATAACTAAGCATAAATCTCACCATATCCAAAAGAGTTCTATTTCTCATTTCAACTACCCAATTTTATTGTGGTGTTCCCGAGGCAGTCAACTGAGATATAATACCATTTTCAACTAGATACTCTTTGAAATCTCCTGATAGAAATTCACCACCTTAATCAGATCGAAGTTTTTTTATGTTTTTATCTAATTGTTTTTTTGTCTCAGCCCTATACTCTCTGAATTTCTCAAGAGCTTCAGACTTGTGACGCATCAGATAAATATAACCGTATCTCGAGTAATCATCAGTGAAAGTGATGAAATACTTATAACCTCCTCGAGCTTGTACATTAATTGGTCCACATACATATATATGTAACAATTCAAGTGGTATTGTTGCAAGTACTCCTTTGGTTGAGAATGACCTTTTGGTCATTTTCCCCTCTAAACATGATTCACATAGTGGCAATAAAGTGAATTACAAATATGATTAGTTGCTCTTGAATCCAACACCCAAGTGTCAATAAGATTCTAAACTAAACAGGCCTCAATTACAAAAAGATTTCCCTAACCTGATTTCACAATCTTAGGGCAATCCTTTTTTCAGTGACCTTTCTGTCCACACTTGAAGCATTTGCCTTTCGGATTGCCATCTTACTTGGTAGACAATCTCTTTTTCTCAGCTTTCTTTTTACCTTTGCCTTTTGGCTTAGGTCTAGAAGAAGAACATTTTTCAGTAATATTTATGCTTCCCAGAGATTTCTCAGCATGATAGATCTCTTCAGCAGAATGGAGTTCATTCATCAATTTAGTTAAGGTAATGTTTCTTTTGTTCATGTTATAATTGATCTTAAACTCATTGAATGTTTCTGGCAAAAATTCTAGCACCATGTCAATCTTTGAGTTATCATTGATTTGTGCTCCCTGAATCTCAGCCTCATTCAAATAGTCCATCATTTTAAGGACATGATCACGAACTCTTGTGTCTTTCCCTATTTTACTATTCATAATTCCTTTCAGCTCTGCTTGTCTCGCGGAGCGAGTACTCTGCCTGAACATCTATTGGAGACTATCTATTATTTCAGTGGCAGTCTCCAAGTTTTGATGTTTGGTCAGCAGAATATTAGAAATCGAGGCTAAAATATAGCATTTTGTCATTTCATTAGCCTTTTGCCATTTCTCATAAAGCCTCATTTAATTTGAGCATCTTCCGCTGGAACTGGAGGACACGGCTGGGTTAAGACATATTTATAATTTTCAGCAGTCAGGACAATGAATAGATTTCTTTTCTAATTTATATAGTTCTCTCCAGTGAGTTTGTTTTGACTCAGAATAATAGTAAGTGGGCTTAGGGAAGACATTTTCTGAAAAATAAAACATCCATGCATAAATAATTTGAAATAATATTCACAATAAGTGAAAAAAATGCATAAAACCATAAATGCATTTTAATTTATAGTAATGATAATCTAGTACCGCTTTGACAAGTTATCCGTTAGGGAAATCATGTTTATACTTACTAGACCCAATTACATATTGGATTATTTACTTTCATGTAGAGACATGATAAATAATTATCGTTATCCTTTTGGGTCTAAATTTGTTAACAAAGCTTTGTTGGGAAGGTTAATAACAAATTTTAGTTGAGTGTATAACCATTATTTCAATCTACATATATTTCATATCAATAGTCACTGTTGGGGTGAATAATTAATTGAAAAATATTTCAATTTTATCTTTGAAAAAGTTCATCAAATAAAATATCTAATATATATACCCTCCGTAGGGAGCATCACCGTATCATGAAGTCGAGATATATATATATATATAATTTTATTATTGAACTAACAATGGAGCCCGTGGGAAAAAGTATCTTGAATTTTTCCTCTCCTACTCAATATTTTAAAATTGGTTTTTCCTTTTTAAAACATACATATTATTAATTGCATGCTTCTTATAATATTATCTAGATGATATCCAATATTATTAAGCATACGCAAATTACAAACAATATAACGAGATTCATAATATATGAATGACATGTATTGTTATGCATAGAGTGACACTACCTATTCTATATAATATGTTATTATGGCATATTATCATCCAAAAGATAACATATAGAAAAATAATTAAATAATCTTAATTCATGATTTTCCTAAAATAAAAAAATACATTAACCCTGAGCCTAATCTTCATTGGCCTTCTTGTCAATATTCATCTTTTCATAGGCTTGTGTTTGTTAATGGACTAGGGGAAATTGAGCTTTTAAATTTATTATTGGTCAAATTTTAATTTTGAAAGGAAATAAATAATAATTTAATTCATTAAGCCCAAAATTATTTTTGGACTTAAAAGCATAAACATAAACATTTTCTGCCCATAAGAAAAATTATGAAACTATAAGGACCTCCATGATAAAAATCATGAAACCCTAAAATCATATTTTTCTTTCTTATTCTTCCCCAGCCGCCATCTCCACAAAACACGAGCCGCCGTTCCCATCTCCATCACCGATTTGACCATCGTTGCCATGCCGGGAAGCCACTAAACGACGCCCTCCGCCAGCCGCAAACGTCCGCAAGCTTCTAGCCCCCGCCCGCAAGCTTCTAGCCTCCGTGCGCTTGCTGTTGGCCTCGCATGCGTGCTTGTTGCGAACGCGTTGCAGCTGCTTTGTGTTACTGCGGTAGCGGCATGCGCGTTCTTTGATGCTTCTCTTGCGCCTGGTTACAACTAAAATTTCCAACAATTCCTTCAATCCGTCGTTGTGTGATTATTTCCAGTGATTTACAAATTTCCTACGCCACTTTTGGCTTACAAAATTTCTATGGCAGTAAACTAAATCAAGAGGGAAACATGGTGATAATAAACGGGATCAGGCTACGGTGCAACTGTGGTACCGTGCCACAGTTGCATCCAGCCGTTGGATGCACTTAGATTGGTGGGATCCACTGGCATCCAACGGCTGGATGCAACTGTGGCACGGTACCACAGTTGCACCACATGCTTCCCCTAATAAACGACCCCTCTTATTACAAATTCAAAGGAAAAATACAGCAGAGAATCTAACCATGACTTAAGACAAACCAAAACATGATTTATTCATATATTAAACAAATAATATATATTTAAATAAATTGTGCCATTCTAATACATAAATTTCAAAATTGATTTCATATGAAATTCTTATATATTAATATGAGATGGCTCTGATACCAATTGTTGGAGAAAAATCGGTTTTTTAAAATTTTTATAAAATTTTTTAGGACCGATCTCATACAATATATAGAAATATGTAATATAGAAATCGTACCTTGAAAATCTAAGAAGATGAACAATTTTTACTTTTTTTGCTGAAGTGATTTAGGCTCCCAAATCACTATCTGTCACCACAACTCCTGTTAGATCATGATCCGCCACTAAATAATCTTCTAGGTTATGACTCAGGTTTGATTTGCACTTGACATGTGGGCACCTTTATCACCACTAAAAGCAACTAGCAGGAGAAAAATTTTCTCTTAAAATTAGAGAGAAAAAAAAACTTTTTCGTTGATCTGTATAATGTGGCCTCTCTCTTTTGGGAGAAAATAAGCCCTTTTATATCTCTATTTAGTGGAAACCCTTGTCTCCATATTATAATATTTTAATTCTATTAAATCAAATTTGATTTAAATTAAAAAATAATAAGCCACAAGTAACATTACTTGTTCTTGTGTTTTAAGGGCCCACCTTGTAAAATGACACAAGACCCCTTACACACAAGCATATTATATGGAGTCTCCCACTAAATAATATATTTAGGCTTTTAACCCAAATAACTAGTTATCTTGCTTATTAATCCAATAGTGGTGCAATCAATTAAATGAGTAAACCTAAGGATCATTTGGGTACATACAATAGTGGCTACAATAATTAGGCATGTAATTAAAATAACCCAATTATTTAATTGCAAATCTACTCCACTAAAAGATTGAAATTGACCTCTATAATTATATGCTATTTAGGATAGAGTACTCGAATAATAATTTTACCCATGCCACATTGATTTTTTTACAGCACAATCATTTGTACGACATTATTAATTAAATCGATATCTCAACTGTCTAATCAATTTAATTACATCTTATTCCTTGATACTTACTGGTTTTTTCTAATGATCATTTTCAACATACTAAATATGTTGACACGTGTTAAACATAAATATTTCTTTAATATTGATTTTAATGATAACAAACTTGATTAAAATTATTTTAAAGACTCAAATTATTCTTTCATATAGTTTTCATACTATAAAGGTTTTATATTCAATAAAAAATAATTTATGACCTTCATGTTAATGTTTTAAATTAAAAAAGGTTTGACAACTTTGAAATTAGCAAATATTGCTTAAAATTTTAGAAATGGACTTATTTGACAAGTTTTATAAAGTTTTGATCATAGTATAATTTTATAAAGTTTTGAGGCCAAACTGTAATTTTATAAAAATAGTTCACTGTAGCAGCCACTGTAGAAAATGGCGATTTGACATCTTGATAACGGCTCGCCAACATCGAACAGAATTGAAGATTAGTCTCTGGACACTAACGGCGATCTGACATCTTAATAACGGCTCGCCGACATCGAACAGAATTGAAGATTAGTCTCTAGACACTAACGACAATCTGACTTTTTGAAAACGGCGATCCAAAAATTTGAAAATTCAGCCCAACGGTCATATTGACCAGTTAAACGGTGATCCGATAGTGAGCAAAAAGTGAATAACGGCTAGTTTTGGCTATAACTATAAATAAGCTCATTAAAATTCAAACAAAGATTGATCACAGCACTATCATTGAGCTAACAATAAAAAATACAACATTCATAGAGCTTTAAACACATTATTGCTTCATTTATTCACATATTGGGTATTGATTTGTAATCTTAAGCATTGTGTGAGTACATAACAAATTTATAATTTTTGTTTTGAGTAATTGTAAGTGTTGGGATACACTTGGGTTAAGAGATTAGAGATAATCTCTTTTTGTAAAGGTTTATTGACACCTTAGAAGTCAAGTGTAAGCCTTTAAAGCCTTGGAGGCTTGCTTGGTGGAATCCTCAAGCCCGGAAAGCTTAGAGGCGTGGACGTAGGCGAGGTTAGCCGAACTACGTAAAAATTCTCGTGTTTGAATCTCTCTTCCCTTATCTTTTTAAATTGTGATAAATTTGTTTGTTATTGCTTTAAATTAGTTTTAGATTTGCATTAAGTTTTGTTTTAAAATTGAATAATTTTTAGAATCTCAATTCATCCCCTCTTGGGTTGCTTAGCTAGAATTTCATTTGATATCATAACTTTGGTTCTCTTGTTAAGACTTAACCGTCTAGAGTAAAAGATCCATGGCAACCCAAAATGATTCAATCTTTAGGAAAGGATAATCTACAACTAGACCACTATTTTTTGACGGAAATGATTACCCGTAATTAAAAACTAGGATGAGAATTTATTTGTAAGCACTAGATTATGAAACTTGGGAAGTTGTATGTGATGGTTCATTTATGCCTTTAACTAAAAATGAAGTCGGAGAAGACATTCCAAAACCTTCACGGGAATTGAATGAATTTGAAAAGAGAAAAGTCTCTCTAAATTCCAAAGCTATGAATGCCTTGTTTTGTGCACTAGATAAGAAATAATTTCATAGTGTCTAGTTGTGAAAGTGCAAATGAAATTTGGCACAAATTTGAAGTTGTCTATGAAGGGACAATTAAGTGAAAGAGTCTAAAATTAGTAGATACACTCGATAATATGAATTGTTTCAAATGGAACAAAATGAGAGTGTGTACTCTATGTATACTAGATTTACGAACATAGTGAACACCCTAGGAGCTTTAGGAAAAAATTTACCCTAGGAGCTTTAGGAAAAAATTTCTCAAATAGTGAGAAAATAAAGAAAATCATTAGGTCACTTAGTAAGGAATGAAGACCTAAGAGGACTGCTATTGAAGAGGCTAAAAATTTAAATACTTTACCTCTTAATTATTTAATTGAGGCTCTTATTTCATATGAAGAAGACTTAGCAGCGGAAAAAAGGCATGAGGAGGAGAAGAAGAAAAGCGTTGCTATCAAAGCTTCAAAATTTGAAAGTGATGAGGAGAATGAACCGGATGATGAGGAGTTGGCCATGCTAGTAAGAAGGTTTAGAAAATTCTTCAAGAAAACCGGTGAGCGAAGAAGATTTAGAAACTTCAAGAATCAAAAGGAGAAGAAATAGGTAATCATATGCTATGAATGTAAAAAGCCTGGCCATATAAGATCAGAATGCCCACTTCTTAACAAACTCAAGAAGAAAGCAATGGTTGCTACTTGGGATGATAGCGCTAAAAATTCAAATGATAAAGAAGAATTGCATGAAGTATCAAACCTAGCACTTATGGCAACAGAAGATGATGATGATCTCAATGAGGTAAGTGATCCTTCAAATGATGAATTGTATGATGCCTTTAAAGAATTGCATGATGAGTTGATGAAAATTGGTAAAAGGAATGCATGCCTTAAAAAGAAAATGTTAGAACTTATAAATGAAAATGATGCCCTGGAAAATTGCAATAATGAGAAGATAAAAGAATTAGAATTAGAGAATAAAATGTTGCATGATAAGACTGTAGCTTTTAAAGGTAAACAGAGCACTTATGAACATGAAAAATCGCATGTAGATGAGTTAATGAAAGAGAATGAAGTGCTTTAGAAGAAAAATAATGAACTAAATGAAATTGTACTAAAATTTACAAATGAACAAAAGATGTTGGAAAACATGCTCAATTCACAAAAATGTATGTTTGACAAAGAAGGTATTGGGTATAAGCCAAATTTGAAACAAAAACATTATAAGAACTACTTTGTGAAGAGTACCTTTATTAACAATCAAGTTGTATGTCATTATTATAATTAAGATGAACATATGAAAAATAGATGTCCAGTAAAAAGAAATGCATGTTATGGTGTGAAATATATTTGGGTTCCAAAATGAACCATTGCTAACATACAAGGACCTAAGAAGTTTTGAGTACCTAAAACTTAGAAACTTTTTATGCAGGGATCAAAGAAAAAGAAAAATAAGTGGTTCTTGGATAGTGGCTGCTTAAGGCACATGACTGAAAACTATGCATGGTTCTCAAGTTTCACCAAAATTGAAAATGGTGGAGATGTATTTTTTAGAGACAACTCAAAAGGAAAGATTCTCAGAATTGGTAATGTCGGTAAAGTTTCTTCAACTCTAATTGAGAATGTATGATTAGTTGAGAATTTGAAACACAACTTGATTAGTATTAGTCAATTATGTGACAAAGGTTATAAAGTTATTTTTGATGCATCAAGATGTATTATTGAGAATGTATGTGATGGGAAAATTTTGTTTATTGGAAATAGATGTGCTAATGTTTACACAATTGATATAGAGTGTGCATATACTCATGATAAATATTTTTCGGCATTGCATGATGATGGTTCGCTATGGCATAGAAGACTAGAACATACAAGCATGGATTTGATTTCAAAAATTTCAAAAAATGATTTAGTTAAAGGTCTTCCAAAAATTGGTTTTCAAAAAGATAAGATTTATGAATCTTGTCAATTTGGAAAATAAATCAAAACATTTTTAAAAAACAAAAATCATATTTGTACCTCAAAACCACTTCAACTTCTTCACATAGATTTATTTGAGCCTTTTCGATATGCTAGTTTAAATGACAAATATTATGCATTTGTGATTGTGGATGATTATTCTAGATATACATGGGTTATATTCTTAGCTAATAATGATGATGCCTTTGAAGCATTTAGAGTTTTCTGTAAAAAGGTTCAAAATGAAAAAAGTTATTCTATTATGTGTATTAGAAGTGATCATGGTGGAGATTTGAAAATCATACATTTGAAAATTTTTGTAATGATTTTGGCATTGAGCTTCAATTTTCATCACCTAGGACTCCACAACAAAATGAAGTTGCTGAGAGAAAGAATAGGTCTATTCAAGAAATGGCTAGAACAATGTTGAATGAAAATAATTTGCCTAAGTATTTTTGGGCCGAAGCCGTCAACACCGCTTGTTATGTTTTGAATCGTGTGTTGATTAGACCCATTCTTAATAAAACTCCATATGAGCTTTGGAAAGATAGAAACCCAACATTGGCTATTTCAAAGTTTTTGGATGCAAATGTTTTGTTTTGAACACAAAAGATAATCTAGGTAAATTTGATCCAAAATCTGATGTTGGTATTTTTCTTGGTTATTCAAACACAAGCAAAGCTTATAGAGTGTCTAATAAAAGAACTTTGGTTGTGGAAGAATTTATGCACGTTATATCTGATGAGTCTAACCCCTCATCTACGGAGAAAGGAGTTGTTAATGATGATGCAGATGGAGAGCTACAAGAAGAATCATCAAAAGATAAATAAAAGAATGCTACACAAGAAAATCAACAAGATGAACAAAAAGAGCAAATGAATATGGAGCAACAAGAAGGTATTTCTCAAACACTCCCCAAAAAGTGGAGGTATGTTTCTTCTCACACTAAGGATGTAATTTTAGGAGATCCCCCACGAGTGTTAGCTTATATAGATATAGATATTGATTTTGATGATAACAAACCACATGTATTGATTAAACAAAGATTTATGAATTTTGTTTTTATAATAAGAAAATGATGTTATGGAATCAAAGTGTTTTACACTAAAATGAATGTATTTTAAAACCTTTGATATTGTTTTAAATTTCAGATTTGGACATATTTGAAACTATTTAAATATTTTGGGTCATTCTATAATTTCACATAGTTTGGGTGAAATCATAATTTCAGAAAGTTTTGGGATTGACAAAGTAATATTTAGAAATTCTGAAATTGGACCTATTTGCAAAGTTTCATAACGTTTTGGGTTATAATACAGTTTTATAAAGTTTTGGGATCAAACTATAAAATTAGAAACTATTTCACTGTAGCAGTTACTATAGCAAACAGCTAACCTGATCCTGACAAACGGAAGTCCGGATTTTAGGCAGAATCTATCCGAATTGAAAGCGGATCTTAACAAACGGAAATCCGGTTGTTGGGCAGTAAGCTTCTGAGCATAAGCGACAATCCGGATTTGAAAAAGTGGCATACTGGATGTTCAGAAATTTAAAATTGTGGCTGTAACGGTAACATTAAGCGGCTAACCGGATGTCCATAACCGGCAATCTAGTTACGACCAAAATATACATAACGGCTAGTTTTTGAGCTCAAACTATATAAACTCAAAACCAATTCATTTTTTATCAATCCAAGCAAGCAAAAATAAGTGCACACAACATATATTGAGCTTCAATTTCGTAACTCATCATTTATTAAATCATCTTTGTTTTTCAATTTGTATATTCACTCTTAAAGAGAGATTCATTGTTGTATTTTTCATTTCTCATGAAATTGTGAGTGTACAAGTGTGAGAAACACTTGGGGTGAAGAGATTGGAGACATAATCTCTTGTTGTAAAGGTTCATTGACACCTTGAAGTCAATTGTAAACGTTTGAAGCCTTGGAAAGGCTTGGATAGTGAAATCCTCAAGCCCGGTGTGCTTGGAGGCGTGGACGTAGGCGGGGATTGCCGAACGACGTAAAAATCCTTGAGTTTTCTTTCTCTTCCCTTGCTCATTTATTATTGTGCTTTCATTGAATTTATTATTTTCGAATTTATTAAGGCATTAGATTGGATTTTTGTGTTGTTTGCTTAACTTATTTTTTAAAATCCCAATTCACACCCCTCTTGGGTTGCCTAGTTAGTATTTCAACGAGGTGTTACAACTAGATCATAACTTAGGAACACTTTGTGAGCATAATGCATTCATTTCTCAAATTGAACCCAAATCCTTTGCAGATGCGGAAAATAATGAATCTTGGATTATGACAATGCAAGAGGAGTTAAATCAATTTGAGAGAAATAATGTATGGGAATTAGTCCCTAAACCAGAATATCAATCCATTATAGGCACTAAATGAGTATTTAAAAATAAAATGGATGAATCTGGTGTGGTTGTAAGGAATAAAACTAGATTAGTGGCTCAAGGTTACAACCAAGAAGAGGAATTGATTTTGATGAAATATTTGCACCCGTAGCTAGACTAGAATCCATTAGGATGCTATTAGCATTTGCATGTCATAAAAATTTTATTTTATTTGAAATGGATGTCAAAAGTGCGTTCTTAAATGACTATATTATAGAGGAAGTTTATGTGAAACAACCTCCTCGATTTGAAAATGAAAAATTTCCAAATTATGTTTATAAATTGTTTAAAGCTTTGTATGGATTAAAACAAATACCTAGAGCATGGTATGATAGGCTTAAGAACTTCTTGTTAGATAATGATTTTTCAATGGGTAAAATGGATACTACTCTCTTTATTAAGCATAAGAACAAATATATACTTATTGTTCAAATTTATGTTGATGATATTATTTTTTGTTATACTAATGAATTATTGTGTAAAGAATTTTCATCTTGTATGAGTAATGAATTTGAAATGAGTATGATGGGAGAGTTGAAGTACTTCCTTGGGCTGCAAATAAAACAAAATGAGGAATGAATTTTCATAAATTAAGCCAAATATGTTAAAGATCTACTCAAGAGATTCGGAATTGATGACTCAAAAACCAAAAATACTCCAATGAGCACAACTAAGCTTGACAAAGATGAAAAAGACAAAGAAGTGGATATCAAAACATATCGAGGTATGATCGGATATTTACTTTATTTAATTGCAAGTAGACCTGATATCATGTTTAGTGTATGATTGTGTGCAAGATTTGAATCATGTCCCAATGAATCCTATTTACTTGCTGTAAAAAGAATTTTTTGTTATTTAAGTGGAACTATAGATCTTGGCCTTTGGTATCCTAGAGGAACTCATATAGATCTAACATGCTATTTGGATGCAGATTTTACCGGTTATAAAGTTGATAGGAAAAGCACTAGTAGAACTTGCCATATTCTAGGTCACTCACTTGTTTCATGGTTTAGTAAGAAACAAAATTCTATTGTACTTTCGACTACCGAGGCTGAATATATAGCTGCAGGAAGTTGTTGTGCACAAGCTCTTTGGATGAAATAAACACTTAGAGACTATGCACAAGCTCTTTCAAAGAATCTCGTTCAACACTTTAAAACCAACCATATAGAAATAATACATTATTTCTTGAGAGATCATGTTCAAAAAGGAGATATTGCATTAGAGTTTATTTCTACGGAAAAATAACTTGCCGATATTTTTACCAAACCTCTTGGCGCAAAACAATTTTCGAAAATTCGACATAAACTTGGGATGATGAAATTTTTGCATTAACATATCGATTCATGTCATTAAGTCTATTGAATTGTTTGATTGATTGATGATATGATGATTTAATAGTTATGAAATACTTAAGCATGATATACAAGTTATGTGTTTGCTTTATTAATTCTTTAATGTTTATATGAATTGATTGTTTGAATAAATGCAAGTCCATGCATCTGCATTGAACTGGCCCTTAAAACATTTTGGATCAATGAAATGATCTTAAAATGTAGTATTTGTTGGCCAAATATCAAAAGAAATGTGCGAAATCATAAGTTGTAGAAAACGGATTGCCGTTATCTCAATAAACGGCTAAACATGTATACTACCAGAAAAGAACTTCATTTTAGTCAGTTTACTCACATTGAGGGTGTTGGGAATATCTGTAGATGACGCGATCTCTCTGACGAGGTCTACTCATTGTCCTTTCAGTCTCAGTTGTTACCTTTCCAGGTCTGTATTCTTCACAATATTGTCCAGCACATGATTACACCTAGGCAAGGACACACTGATGAGGTAACTAAATTAGATGTCGGTTTACTTGACTCCCTCATCCGAAGAAGGAAACTACACCTTTCATTCACTATTTTGCGTTATATGCTCTCTACCCCTACTGTGTCTAACATGTCTCTTCCTTATGGTAGCATTATTAGTAAGATTCTAAGATAATTTCATATTCCTTTGACTGAACCTATCTATGTTGAGACCAAAAAGATGGGTAGGGAAATAATTTCGAGGATTGGTTTTCATCGGAGGCAAGGCAAGTGGATCAAGGTTACTTCCTCTAAGAATGAGGATACTTTGGTAGCTCCAGATGATAACCGCATGCTCAATGCCATTTATTTCGAGGATGAGTTACTTGACTTTCAACTTGGAGCTAGACCTCGTGCCCCTCGACGAGCAGCATGTTAACATGAATATGTTAATAATATTGATTTTGATGATAACAAACTTTAAATGATTTTTTATTAAAATGTTGGAGCTATTCCTTAATAAATGAAAGCCTTATAATCATTCCAATCATTCTCTTAAAAGATGGACTTTCAAATTAAAAAAATGACTCTCTACAAAATTTGGTTTAAAATGTGATTCTGGAAATAAACGGTGAACCGTTTTATTTCAAACGGTTAACCAATTAAAACCAGAGCGCAACATTTTGCCTAAGATCTAACTGATTAAGAAAAACGGAAAACACAAAAAGCTGGGAAGGCTACTAGAATTTAACGGTGAACCGTTTATTTAAACGGTTAACCGATACAATCCAGAATTAAAGGCTGTACTCTTCTGGCACCGTTTAACAAAATCGGATAAGGCTAAATTGCTTTGCAGGTTACTGGAAACAAACGGCGAACCGTTTATTATAAACGGTCAACCGATAATATCCAGAGAGGTCACTTCATGCAAATCCTTAACCGTTTAATGTAAACGGATAACTGATGTTCATCTTGCAGGTCTCTGGAATTTAACGGCGAAAGGGTAATCCTAAACGGCAAACCGTTTATTTGAAATTTGTCCCAACAGTAACTTTTGACTAGCCTAAACGATTAACCGTTAATGGTTAACGGCGAACCTTTATGTAGTTTTTTTTCCAAATATAAATAAGCTCATTCAAATTCAAAGAAGATTGATCACAACACGACCATTGAGCTTATATTCGAGAATACAATCTTCATATAGCTTTGAACACATTCTTTCTTCATCTATTCACATATTGGGTATCATTGTGTAATCTTAAATATGTTGAGAGGCAAAACAAATTTGAAATCTTTTGTTTTGAGTGATTGTAAGTGTTAGGATACACTTGGGTTAAAGAGATTGGGATAATCTCTTGTTGTAAAGGTTATTGACACATTGGAAGTCAAGTGTAAGCATTTAAAGTCTTGGAGGCTTGCTTAGTGGAATCCTTAAGCCCGGAAAGCTTGGAGGTGTGGATGTAGGCGAGGTTGGCCGAACCACATAAAAATCTCTGTGTTTGAATCTCTCTTCCCTTATTTTTATATATTGTGATCAACTTAATTGTTATTGCTTTGAATTTGGATTATATTTGCATTAAGTTTTTCTTTATAAATTGAATAATTTTTAGAATCCCAATTCACCCCCCTCTTGGGTTGCATACTTGTATTTCACAGCAGCAGCTCCATCTTAGGATGAGAGCCAGCCGAGCCAGCTGTACCTCCTGCAGCATCTTCTGCTTCTGAGGACCGTCTTCAGCAGCTTTTTGACAAAGTGGATGCACTTAAATTAGACTTTGCGACCTTTCAGCAACATATGTTAGATCAATAGATGGAATTACTTGCTAGACAGCGCCGCATTCTTGATCACCTTGGTTATGATCCAGGCAGCTCCTCCTCACAGCCTCCATACTATTTGGTTTTTTATTGTGCTTGTTATGCTTTTATGATGATTTTGTTGGATATGTAGACTTTGTTTATGATTGAGTTGATTTTGATGACATATTTGGTTGTTGCTTATGATGATGTTGAATTTGTTGGTATGGAGCTTGGTTCCTAAATTGAAGTTTATATTGAATTGTTTTTTATTACTTTGTTTTTGAGGATATGTTCATTTTTAAGGGGAGATTCTGCCGAAATTTTTTTTCTAACATGGGTAACCTCTGAACTTCTCTTTTTAATCTTTTCGCGCTCATTTTTTTTTTTTTTATGAAAGGGGAGATAATTTATAATCTGTTGAATAATTTTCTTTTTATTCAATTTATTTTTGTGTGGTTAAAAATTGATGGGCACATATTTAGGGGGAGCTAAATTCTACAAATATGTTACTTAGGGAGAGCACATATTTAGGGGGAGTAAAATTGCACATGCATTTTCTTGAAAAGTTTATCATCATAAAAAAAGGGGAGATTGTTAACATAAATATTTCTTTAATATTGATTTTGATGATAACAAACTTGATTAAAATTGTTTTAAAATCTCAAAATTAAAATTGTTTTAAAATCTCAAATTATTCTTTCATATAGTTTTCATACTATAAATGTTTTATATTCAATAAAAAGTAATTTTATGACCTTCATGTTAATGTTTTAAATTGAAAAAGGTTTGAAAACTTTGAAATTAGCAAATATTGTTTAAAATTCTGGAAATAGACTTATTTGACAAGTTTTATAAAGTTTTGGGGTCAACTTATAATTTTATAAAAATAGTTCATTGTAGCAGTCGTTATAGCAAAACGGCGATCCGACATCTTGATAACGGCTCGCCGACATCAAACAGAATTGAAGATTAGTCTCTGGTAGGGATGGCAAATAGCAGGCCTGGGCCGGGCTTTTTCAAGCCCATGTTCAGGCCGTTTGTTAGCTAAGTGTACGGTCTTGGGCCGGGCCGGGCTTGGGCTTTATTTATTTATTTATTTTAAATTTGTTAAATTATTGTAAATTTGAAATAAATTAATAATCAACAAGTTATTAAAATAATAAATAAAGTAAATAAAAACTCATAACTTTAATTTTCTAATTCAAACGCTCTTTTAATTAATTGACACAAAAGAGAGAATTTAATATCATAATTTTAGTTTTTTTGAATCATTATTGATTTATAAGTTAAGAATTTAAGTTTTCTTTTTTAATTTTAAATTACTTTTCAATTTTAATTATATTATTCTAATTTATAAAATTATTTTTTTAAAAAAGTATTGGGCTTGGGCTTTATCCGGGCTTTTTTTCTTGGGCCCTTGTTCAGGCCCTCATGGTTGAGGGCTGGGCCTAAGCCCGCGGGCCTGGGTTGGGCCTGGGCTTTTTTGTCATCCCTAGTCTCTGGACACTAACGGCGATCCGACATCTTAATAACGACTTGCCGACATCAAACAGAATTAAAGATTAGTCTCTGGACACTAACGACAATCTGACTTTTTGAAAACGGCGATCCGACAATTTGAAAATTCAGTCCAACTATCATATTGACCAGTTAAACGGTGATCCGACAGTGAACAAAAAGTGAATAATGGTTAGTTTTCGGCTCCAACTATAAATAAGCTTCAAATTCAAACAAAGATTGATCACAACACTATCATTGAGCTAACAATCGAAAATACAACCTTCATAGAGCTTTAAACACATTATTGCTTCATTTATTCACATATTGGGCATTGATTTGTAATCTTAATCATTGTGTAAGTAAAGTACAAATTTATAATTTTTGTTTTGAGTAATTGTAAGTGTTGGGATACACTTGAGTTAAGAGATTGTTGATAATCTCTTTTTATAAAGGTTTATTGACACCTTAGAAGTCAAGTGTAAGCATTTGAAGCCTTGGAGGCTTGCTTAATGGAATCCTCAAGCCCGGAAAGCTTGGAGGTGTGGACATAGGCGAGGTTGGCCGAACCACGTAAAAATCTCCGTGTTTGAATCTCTCTTCCCTTATCTTTTTAAATTGTGATAAATTTATTTGTTATTGCTTTAAATTCGTTTTAAATTTGCATTGAGTTTTATTTTTTAATTTAATAATTTTTAGAATCCCAATTGAATAATTTTCAACACACTCTGGCCAGAGAATTCTATTATCAAATGCCGAAAATCCATCAAGAGATATGTTGTATAAATTCTATATTGTTAATCTATAACTCCAATACTCATAATTGCTCCCACCAAGATACTGGGTAATTTTGACTACAAGTATGTGTCGTATCCATTGGTAACTCAAATGAAATAACAATTACAATCATGAAATCATAATTAACTCAAGATTAAGATTACAGTAAAATCAATGCGTATGATATTTAATAAGTCTGACAATTATTACAAAGTTAATTAAATCTCATATATGATCATGTTCAATGTAGTCGTACTATATCAATAAATTCATACATGATTAAGACAAATCATTCAATAAATTCATTACAGTCTATACCTAAATAAAGTGCTCAACTTTATTTATCAACTGCAAACTAAATTTATTTAATCATAAGATAACTTGTATTTATGTCTTCTGTGAATCCACATGGTGATCATATAAATACATATAATACGATTAAATGGACTTTAATCAAAATATTAACGCAATTAAGATATTTGAATAAAATACCTCATTTATTTTATTAATCAGAAACATTATTTATTACAATTAAATAAACAATATGCTTTTAAAGAACATATTTTCCCAACAATGCTTACATATAAATCAACATAAATCAAACAGAAACTATGGATCTACAGTAAATTTGACAAGAATCATACTCGTATTCTTTGCTTGGCATTTTTCCCAAGCCATAATTCAAATTGTTTAGTTTCATCATGTTCCTTGACACCCTGTTGGAAGACAACATAAAGTTACAATGCGATGATAATTCAGCAAAACAAAAATAGAACACAACTACAATCTATCGAAAAGAAATCAATCTCATTGCCTAAGCTAATAACAACTCCATAAATCCACTAACAACTGCAAAAATTAAAATATTGTTTTTACTATTTTTTCCTAAATACATTATTAGGTAACATATGAGATGATGATGGATAAAAAAAATACAATCAACACAACTAAAAAAAGATATAGTACAAAAGTTAGACATGAATCTATTAATCCAAAATTAAAAAAAATAATTAAGGAAATAAATTTAAAGAACAGTAGATAAATAAAAAATACAATCAACGCTCCTAAAAAAATTGCTACAAAATTAAATTTAAACCTAATTAATCCAAACTCAAAAAAATTAATTAAAAAAATTTAAGTAACGATAAATAGAAAAACATAGTCAAAACAACTCACTTTCTCTGGCACGACAACAATGGCTGAGTGAGATTGCGTCATCACCTGTTGGTGATTGGTTGACACAACGGATTAAGGTGACGAGTTGGCTAAATCTCCATTAGTGCTACGAACTAGCTAGCCTGATTAAGAATTCCCATTATTATTATTCCCATATGTATGTCTGTGTAATTTTATTTTCTAAGATAATCTCTGTCTACTGGATTGATTAAAGTTAGCACTTCTCTTCTATTTACTACCGATCGTTTAGTCTCATCTGGATAAACATATAAACTACTATTTATTGTTTACATCAAACCTTCATTATATAATCTTTTCTTTCTAATTTTTTCTAATACTTTTTCTAATAATTTATATGAATCTTGTTCATCTATTATGTCTTCAGTTCTTTCTATAATTTCTTTAACTTTACTAGAAAACAATAATGATTTTCTAAGCAGATAATGATCTTCTAAGCCTTTCTGCCATATTTATTTCTATTCTACTATTTCTTACCAAGTTCATTGTTTTTTAATATTACTTTAAGTCCTAAAAGATCTTTAATGTCTATTGTTTTTCATGCTAGAATTGGTCCACTTAAATTTAGCTTTTCTACTCTCTTGGTTAATATGTCTAGTTCTTTATCTAAATTGTCTAATGAGTTATTGAGTTTGATACTGATTCTTTATTCTTTCTAAAAGTTTAGAAATTATTTTCTAATTTATTGAGTATATTGTCTAGATCTTCTAACTTATTCTTGATTTTGACTAATAATTTAATAATAGTATTGGCTTCTGCTTGCTGGATAATATTACTTTCTTGACTAAAATCTTTATAGCTATAATCTACTGGATTTAAATGTGGGATTTTACGTTTTAACTTTGCTATAGATTCTATTAATAATTTTTCTGAAGTCATCCACTAATTATTATTTTTATTGCATCTAATTGTATTTATAGATCTCTTTGTGCAAATTTAATATTTTCTATTTCTACCTTTAAAATTTCTACAAGATCTTTAATTTCTAAGTCTACTGGATTCGGTGTTTTTATGTCTAATAATTGAATTAATTCTATTATCTCTTTCTTGTATGGAATTTTTTAACCTTACTATTAAAATCTGCTAATAATTCCTTAATATAATCTAAATTTCTTCTTAATGTATTAATATTACTAGTCATGAAGAAGTTTTCTAGTCCTAGTACCAGCGCTTTTAGCTTTTCAATATTAACTTCAAAGTGTTGTCCTAGGTTGATTAATAAGTCTACTATAAAATTTTGTTGACTATTACTAGTATGTGGAATATGTTTATACTGATTTTCTAAGTGTTCTATATTACAACTAATTTTTATCCTTTCTATCAATTTTAATTTTTGTTTTCTATGATGGCTAGTTTAAATCTAAATAGTCTAATCTCTGAAAATTCATAAACTAATTTTCTAAATCTTCATTTTATTTCTAATTTTTAATGCTAAATTCTCATACTTGTCTAATAATTTTATTTGCTTGTTAATATTATAATATTGTCCATTATACTTTCTAAAGTTGAATATAGGCAAATTTATAAAAGCATAATGTTTAATATTTATTGGTCTTTCTATTTCAGGAGGTAAATTAGATGTGTAATCTACTGGAAACTTTATATTACCTAGTCTTTCTTCTAATAAAGTGTCAAAATGTAATTGTTCACTATTAATTTTTGCCACTTTAGTTTCTACAATTTCTAAAGCATGTTCTAAAATTTTTATATATAAGGGTTTCTATCCAAGTATTAGAATCTTTTTCAAAAACAACAAATGGATTTTTTATAGAATTTTTCAAGACTTTGGTCAAATTTAGTTTAAAACTAATGAATGAATTAATCTGTTTAAAACTAAAAGAACACAAGGAAAAAATTACTATACAACATTATTACCAGTAATAGAGTATGTTAAAGGTAGGATTAGAGAATACTGTGAAGAAGAAAAACATAGACATCAATTAAAATTACAATTTAGAAAAATGTGTATAGACATGACAGAAGTTCCAACATTAGGCTGTAATTATTCTAGCCATTTTAGACATAAGAAACATAGAAAACATAGGAAGAGATATAGTCAAAATAAGCAACCTTATAGGTATAACATATAAAAAGATCTTTAAATATAATAATAATAAACAAAAAGGCAGAAAGACATTCAAAAAGGGTAAACGAGTATATAAAAGGAATAAAACTTGTAAATATTTTTTGTGTGGAAAAGAAGGACATATTAGGCCACATTACCCTGAAAATAAAAAGGTCAATCAATTAGAAGTAGACAATTATAATATAAAAGAACATATTTTAGATGTAGAAGAAATTCATAATGTAGATCAATAATCTAATAGTGATAGTATATGTATAATCAGTAGTAGTGAATCAGACACTAGTTGCAGTTCAGATTTAGAACGAAATTTTGAAACAGAATTGGATGTAGAACTTAATGTCTAGAAACTTGCACATCATTTTTTGGTAAAAATTGTACAGTGTGTAATAAAAAATTTGAATTAGGATATATAGACACAAACACAAGAAAAATATTTTGTAATAATTGTAAGGGAAATTATCAACTATATACCCTTAAATAATACCCGTATCAAACATGCTACAGCACTTTTCAAGTGTATCACTCGTATACCCTAAGTTTACAAAACACTCATGCCGTCCACTAATCCGTTAACTTCCATTAGACAATTAACAAAATTGTGGCAAATTAACTGTTTCGCCCTCAAAACTCAAAATGAGATAAAAAGATAAATTTATCCAAAAAATTAACGTAAATTTTCAATACACAATTTTTTTATTTTGTTATTAACAATAAATTTTTTATTAAAAAAATATGAATTATTAATGGTACATATTATTAACAATTATCCGTAAAAAAAATCCATATTATACCATAAAAATTTATTAACAACATATTATTTACAATTATACATATTATACCGTAAAAAATTTCAGTTGGAGCTTGGAGGTGTAGATCTTCAAAAATTTAGGTTAAATTTTAGAGGAGTAGATTCGGTTGTAAAGTCGCTTTCTTTTTTTAAGTAATTATTAACAATTATCTGATAAATGAGATGGCATGTCATTTTTATCAATATATAACATATGACATGTCATTTTTTACTAGATAAATGGGATGACATGTCTTTTAAAAAAAAAAAAACTAAATTACCCTTATGATGTCAAAACGACTTAGGGTATAATGATATCTTGAAAAATATTGTTGTTTGATCGTTTAAGGGTATATGGTTGATAATTTCCCTAATTGAAAAGATATTCAACAAGACAATAGTACAATAGAAATAAATAGAGCAGGTAGTGAACTAATAAATATAGATGTAGAGTTATAATTTAAAAAAAGAAACAATTTGTACTAAAGTAATGATAGACACAGATGCAAACAAATATATTATACATGATAGCTTAGTACCTAAAGAAAATATGAATAAACTTAGAAATTTAGTAAATATTTGACAATTTAATGGCGAACTAATGCAGATTACAGAATGTATAAATAATATACCCATAGGAATAAATGGTGAAACACATATTTTACCACAAATATTTATTTCTAATGAAAAAGTAGGATATAAATTTTTTCTATGATTAAACTTTGTATTAGGAAATAATGTTAGTATATTAATAACTCCAAACAGAGTAAATTTCTTTTAAAAATCAATATATATTCAACCTAAATATGAAACACACATTTTGCCATACGAAAAGAAAACTTTAATGTTAGAAAAAGATGTAGATATAGAAATTTTTTATTCTTTATTTAAAGAAGAAAAAGTAGAAAATGCAAATTAGAACTAGACAATAATAGTAGGCTAGAATTAGAAAATGACGTGCATGAAGTAGAAATCTTAGATGAGGAAGAAATAGACAAGTACTTAGAAGATGAAATAAATGTCAAAAAGGATGTAGAGTGCTTAGAATGTGAAAAATGGCCTGAAGAAATTAGGAAAAAAGTAGAAGAATTAAAAAAATTAGCAATAATAGGTAATAATCCAATTAAAAAGGATAATAAGGAAATATATAAATTAGAAATAAAAACTCGATATAACAATAAAAATACAAGATTTATCTTATGGTTTAGAAGAGAGAAAAGAATTTAAAATGCAAATAAATGAATTATTAGAATTAAACGTCATTAGAAATAGTACCCATAGACATAGAAGTCTTGCATTTATTGTAAATAATCATAGGGAACAAAAATGAGGTAAAAGTAGAATGGCAGTAAAAGATTAAATGGTAATAATTTAGATAATAGTTATAAGATACCTAATAAAGATGAATTAGTAAATTGTATATAGAATGCTAAATATCTTTCTAAATTTGATTGTAAAAGTGGTTTTTGGCAAATACGGCTCCACGAAGAATCTGTTCAATGGACAAGTTTTAGTTGTTTAGAAAGACATTTTGAGTGGTTGGTAATGCCGTTTGAACTAAAAAATACCCCACAAGTTTTTCAAGTTAGAATGGATAGAATACTAAAACCCTTTTCAAAATTCTATATAGTTTATATATATCATATTTTAGTTTTTAGCCAGAATAAATTTATGCATATTACTCATTTACATAAGATTTTAGATTGCTTTAAGAATAATAATATAGTCGTCTCTAAAAGGAAAATTGAATTATTAAAATAAAAATACATATTTTAGGATTAACAATAGATAGAGGAACAATAAAATTACAACTACTTATACTTAGCAAAATATTAGAATTTTCAAATAAGATAGAAGATACTAAGGAACCACAAATTTTTTTAGAATTATTAAATTACAATAGGAGATTGATACCAAATCTTAGTACATTAATAAGAGCTTTATATAATAAATTAAGTAAAAATGGGCAAAAATATTTTAATAATGAAGATATAAAATTAATTCAAAAACTTAAAGGAATAGTTAAAAATTTCAAACCATTAGCATCACCAATAGACAATTATTATAAAATTATACAAACAGATGCCAGTAGCTTAGGATAGGCAGGAATATTAATCCAAAAGCCCAATAAAGATAGTTCGAAAGATAAAGAGGAAATAGTAATTTATACTAGTGGTAAATTTACAGAGGCAGAAGATAGAAAATCAAGCACAAAATTAGAAATTTTAGGAATAATAAATTCTTTAAATTCATTTCATTTGTATATACAAAATGACACATTTTGCAATAAGAACAGAATGTAATAATATTATAGAATTTTATAAAAAAGTACAAAAAAAAATATTTTATTATCAATAGATGGATATACTTTTTAGAAGTAACAAATGGTAGAGGATAGAAAGCGAAATTTGAACATATAGTAGGTAAAGATAGTACTTTAACTAATATTCTTTCAAGACTAATTAATTAATAATTATTTTACAGGAATGAAGTGATATATGAATTTCGGTCTAATTAAACTTAGATAGTTCCCATCAGGAACAAATTTAAGGTTTAAAAGTAAATTTCAGTTATTAAACAATCAACAATGCATTCTAGACAATTTGTGGTGTAGCAATAACTCACAAGATAAATTAAAAGTAGCCAATGCACTTGATTAGTATTAAAAATTATTTAATTATCAAGCGATAATAATGTTATTTTGTGCTTATGTTATAATTTATATTTGTATTTATGCAATATATTAGAAATTATTAATTATGTATTAAAAATATATAATTTTATGTATTTTTGTGTGTTTATTAGGTAAAATATTAATTTCACGTAATTCGAGAGTCCAAACAGATAAACGGAGGTCAAATTTGGATTTCAGAGGTTCGAAAACTTTAAGATCAGTCAAGATCGGCTTAAAATTGGGCTTGCGTAAAAAGAGTTGACTTTTTTTGTTGACCGAACACTGATTGGATGATGAAATGAACTTACAATAGATATGAGTGCATAGGATAGCTAGCAATTTTAACTAATATCTCAACCGTTCATGATTCAATAGTTATGCTTGTGCCATGTGGCAATGGTTGGTTAAGCAAGTTTTAGGATCCGAATCTTTGTAGTCAGGTTGACCTGATCCACCCATTAACCCGCCAAATCTCAACTGTCCTTTGGCCAAATCGGACGAGTCAAACGATGCCACGTGTGATGTTGACTTTTGAAATTTGACCGGCTGTTGGATTGTGATCTAATGGTCGTGAAGAGTGCATGCATGAAGGTTATGATGAACTGCAAAACACTATATGATCAATTTATTTTTCTATAAATAGAGTCTCATTTTTATATTTTTAATCATCTCTCTTCTTCTCAAATTCTCTCAATCTCCCTGCAATCTTGATTTTCAGATGTGTTTTTAATATTTTGTATAATTATTTTTATATATAAATTTCGTTTTATTTTTAATTTTATTTGTTTTTATTACTTTTAATAATAAGTAATTTAATTTTAATAATTCTTTTTATTTCAATTATGCTTAACTAAATAATAATAGTTAGGGTGAGGTGAAACTATTAGGAAATAAGTATGATTTAATCAAATTTTATTTTTAATTTTATAAATTAAATTATTTTCTATTTAATTTTATACATATTTTATATTTTGAAATTTTGATTTATTGTAGAGAAACAAAGAAATTTTGGCACAATAAATTCTTAATATCTTAATATAAGGTATGGTAAAATGGAATTTTGACTTATTGTAGACAAATTAAATTTTGGAACAATAAATACTTAATCCATCATAAAATTAAAGGGAAAATAATAATAATTTATATAATTAATCTTTTGGGCAATAAATCTAAAAAAAATGGCAAAAAATTTTTATTAAGTTTTATTTACTACTAAGAGTGGATCTATAACCCTAACTAGTTTAATTTCATAGTTTCATTTAAATTAAGTTGTTTATATTTAAGTTCTAATTTCAATTTTTAGATAAAATAAAATAAACAAATTAAATCTTTTATTTGTGGATCGACTTCGGACTCACCAAGCTATGATATAACAAGATACTCTTATACTTGGGAGTTAAAAATTACTTTTAAGTTGTGTCAGCACTCATGCATTACTTTAGACATATTAATGAACATGTCGATAGTAATCACTTTACATTTTTCATATTAGTTAGAGGTAGACAACTGGGCATTTATAGTTAGTGGAGTGAGGTAGTTGATTTAATAATCAATTATCTTGATCCATACTATAGAGGTTTTTATACATTTTATGAAGCTATAAAATTTCCTAGACAGACATTAAGACCAAATTATCATGTTAGCCATTTAATAAATCCTCTAAACATTGCACACCATCATCTAAACAATTAAATAATACTTTAGACAGTGCATCAACATCATCATCATCAATACATTTTTGCAGCCATTATGAGGTCATGACACGTACCGTTAGAAAGCTTAATGATACTAGATATCATTTAGACAATGAAGTAAATGCATGTAAACAGAGAATAATTGCATTAAAAAGTGCTAATATAGAATTAATTAGATGGCTCACGCCTCAAAATAAAAGCCATACTTTAGACACTCAACATCATAATAGACTGAATAAACAAACAATAATAAGAAAGGAATGGGATGAACTTAAGAAATGGAATTCTCTTTTTCCAAAGAGGGAATATTCACTCCCAACACATCTAATTCAAAAAATTAGACAAGAAGCACAAAAAATATCCATAAGTAAGTAAATATATATTATAAAGTTCTTAATTGATCCCTTGTGTAAATATTAAAAGTTAATATTAATGGTTTAACTATCATTTGGGAAACTCAGTATAAAACTGAGAATGTAAATTGCCCTAAAGAAGATCCCTTGTGTATATCATTTCCTTTAGAAAGATTTGCCTACCAATGCCACTTTGTTTATAGTATAACATCAGCCTGTATAGATTTAGCCAGACATGAACCCCTAGAAATTCAATACAAAAATGGAAAAATAGTTTTAACACCAACCTTATTATTAGACTATGGCCTATTAGGACAAGCAATATTTCAGACCCATACCAAATAAATCCATTTGGTAGAAAAATAGCCACCGTTGTCTTAAACACCTTTGCCAATATAAATAACCTACTTGTAGAATTAATCATAGATAGTAAACCACCAAAGTTTGATGGGTCTGGAATTATACTAACCTAGCATAAAATAGTAGTCATGTTTCATAAATTTAGACCTTTAATTTAAGGAACATAATTTTCCTAGCCCTGTAAACAGTGTAGTATAGAAGAACAACTTAAGCGTTGGACTAGTAAAGTAATAGGTAGACAGTTCCATTGGAGTCTCTTTGAGTTTGAAGAATATATCCTGATAATTGAATATGCAACCCAAAAAAATATACTCAAGGCATCCACTCCTAGAAGTACCATTCTTCACCAAAACCAAATACAAAATTGATTGAGTACTACAGTAAAGAATTCAAAGCAAAAATTTGAGCTTAGAAAGAACAACAAGAATTGACTCAACGGTGGGATGATTTGGGAAGTGAAGAAGCGCAAACAACATAAAAAACGTCATGGACAATTAGTCAGCAATAGACAACTAGTATTAGTTAGAAGTTAAAGAAGTCAGAGTCAAGTGTTTTTACAAATGACCTTCCTTTACTCACTTCTAAGTCATAAAATTACGGGTGGTGGATTTAATGAAGTGTGAGTAACGACAGTGGAAAAAGAAAGTGGCATTGGTGTTTGAGAGCCGACTGTCAAGAGAGAACAGAGAAGAGTGAGAGTGACGAAATCAAACTACAATCTCTAGAGTTAGAAACAAACCTATTGATATTTTTTGAACGTTTGAATTTTTTTTTTGGTGTATTAAACCATCTGATATCAAGATCACAATGGGCTCCGACGAATCCAGATTCGAGTCGGATATGACCATTAAGGCGACAAAATTCTCACAACAAGTATTTAACGCAACTGCATTCTTAAGTTTCAAACCAAGAACCTTGATTAAGTTAAAACAGCTCCATATTAGCTAATCTACGTACTTGTTGGTTTTATAATTTTTTTATTTTAAATGAAAGAACAGATCAATTTATTTGATCGATTCAATCTTTTAGCCGAAGCAAACAAAAACCAATTGATTCTTAAAAAAAAAAACTCATTTGATTTTTATCTTTATGATCGAACCGAATGATCACTTCTATCATCAACAGCCATACGAAGATTTAATTATAAGGTACATCCTCTCATAATTTAAGATATATATCTCACTTGAACCTACAGCTAGTATAAAAAACTGTACCTTACAGTCATTGTGAGGTAGCAGCACCCTTAATTTAAATCAACCCACTGCCGGTAGTTCCCAAGCAAGTTGACAGGTTCAGAATTGCAAAACTCATCCTCTGTCAAGTCTCTGAACAAGTCTGACACTATCCCCAATAATGCAGCTGCCCATTTCTTGCGTGGGCCCCAAATCTCCCACTAGAACCATCAAATTCAACTCACGTGCTGCTTCCTGCTACAATATTCCAAAAAATCCCAGAGACTACCAACTGACCAGTCAACACAGCTTTATCAAAATTGAGAAAGCTGCCACACCACCTTAGCACAATCACAGAAAACCAACAATATAAAATAGTTTCACCAGAATCAACACATAATTTACACCGTCAATAAACACCAACTTAATTAAAGGAACACAATCCACGCACATGGGCGACGCGCGACGCGTCTAAGTATTGTCCACCTATATTATTGACTCTGATTTTTAAATGATATGATTTTGATAGAATTAGTCTAAATATCAATGTTTTTGTTTTTCTTAAATTAT
Organism: Citrus mangshanensis; assembly: GCA_030449895.1. Lineage (NCBI taxonomy): Eukaryota > Viridiplantae > Streptophyta > Magnoliopsida > Sapindales > Rutaceae > Citrus > Citrus mangshanensis. The sequence goes on from JASUUJ010000069.1 coordinate 4,725,632, forward strand.
GCTCGAGTAAGGACCCATCTCTAACAAAAAAAATAGAATCACGTGTGATCTACGACATGAATTTAATATTTGTGATTGAAATTAATACCCCAAGATAAAACTAAAACTAATAAATCACAATCACAGTAAATCTAAGAGCCTCATCAGAATTATCTTCAAAGAAAAAAAAAAGGGTCCCCGAAATATTAATGTAATAGGCCACCTTTCCACCAAAAGGGTCAATAGAATGAGCTTTCGTTCCCCCATGGTTTGCTTCCATGAGATCTGGGTTTCAGTCTCTATGAACATCTTTTTTTATTTTTTCCTCTCTTCCCCCTCTAGAAGGAATAGCTCTTCCTTAAATGAGAATAGATTTATCTTAAATTGGTTTTAACACATATCCTAAAATAGGCTTAAACTTTGCCTCAAAATGAGTCCATACATTTTGGTTGCGCCTATAGTAAAACTGATTTAAGCTACTGAATTACTGATCTCGTTAGTTAATTAATTAAAATATTACCTTTTTTTTTTAATAAAAGAAAACTGAGTTTTTTTTTAATTTTTTACAATCTCAGAAGAGTAATGCCACATTTCTCAAGTAGTTTTCCAACAGTAATTTTCATCTGAAATATGGAGTTTTTTTTACTCCGTCCTACCTTCCAATGAATAGATGCGAACACCATCTCACTTACGACCATTTATAAGAGTTGGTACCATTCATCTTACAAGGGCTTGTATATTGTACTTATCTTCAACCTTTTTTTATCAAATCACCCATCACTTCTTCGTTATATATGCAACAAACCGAAAAATTAACAAAGAAAAAGAAAGCAACAATGGTGAACATAATCACAGTATACAAGCTCTTGTTGCATGGCCTGATGAAGTTAGTAGGGATGACACGAAAAACAATAGATATAGAGCCAGGCACAATTTTATACATCTGGGTTCCGAAAAAAGCAACAGAAAAACGCGCTGTTGTGTTTCTTCATGCCTTTGGATTTGATGGTATCTTAACATGGCAATTCCAGGTGCTTGCACTAGCCAAAACCTATGCAGTTTACGTGCCGGATTTTCTCTTCTTCGGCGGCTCCATCACCGACAGGTCCGAGCGGACGGCATCGTTTCAAGCCGAGTGCATGGCCAAGGCATTGAGAAAGCTCGGCGTGAAGAGGTGCACGCTTGTTGGGCTGAGTTATGGTGGGATGGTGGGGTTCAAAATGGCTGAGATGTATCCTGATTTGGTTGAATCATTGGTGGCTACTTGCTCGGTCATGTTCACCGAGTCTGTAAGCAATGCTGCTTTGGAAAGGATTGGCTTTGATAGCTGGGTTGATTACTTACTACCTAAAACTGCCGATGCTCTCAAAGTTCAACTTTATATTGCTTGCTACAAGCTTCCAACACTGCCTGCTTTTGTTTTCAAACATATTTTGGAGGTATGTATGCTTGCTCTATCTTGGATTTTGGTCTTGTTGGGGATACTTTTGGTCATGGTGGTTGTTGTATCTTCAATTGTTGGTTGCTGTACAGTAATTTCTTTCAGTATTATTATATTCAAGTGAACATTATCAAAACTAACTGGTTAATTATTTGTTGAATTTAATAATTCCCTCCCTTGTGTGTCAAAATCCATCAAATTCTCCTTTCTGTTGAAAACAAAAAAATTAGAGTGCTGATGTTTGCCCCGGGTCAAATCCCGGGTCAAACCCCGAAACGACTCAAAACGACGTCGTTTCGGACTATTTTTTTTTGTTTTTAATCTGTGTTGAACGACGACGTTTCGGCTTAAATTTTGCGTTTCTGATTTCAATGAACGACGACGTCTCGGCTTGAATGGAAGTTCACAACAGAACGACGACGTCTCGCCTTGAATGAAAGTTCTTTGTTGTGATTTCAACGAACGACGACGTCTTCGGCTTGAACTTTTGTTCTTTGTTCTCGGTTTTGGTTTGCAGCCTTCTTCTTCCTCTTTCTTTAACCCAGTTGAAAATGCTAGTGCTGACTAATAACAAAAACATATTTCAATTTTAATTTGATTTTCTAATTTGCATCAACATTGAGACACCACAACAAACTGTAAACAAACCGCAAATTGAAAGACTTGCTTTTATTTTCCAAAAGTTGTCACAATGATATTCCATATTACAACAGCTCCAGATGAAGGCGGTTTCAGAAAGACGGAAAAGATACAACACCAACTCAATATCTTATCAATCAAAAATCTACCACCCAAAAGATTACAAAGCCGTGATCCTATAGCATCCTGCAGTAAATAATTTGCCTAATAGCTACAAGGATGGAAAAATCATGCAGTGAAAAATAATATAAGTGTTTATTGTGGGCTTCCGGCCCCAGAGTTCACATTGGAAAGCACAGAAATAAAAAAATCCATTGAGATTGGAGACCTTCATCTTAGTGCTGGTCTGATTTTAATTTAAACAGCAGCAGGAACTTGAGTCTCTACTGATTTCAAAACCTCTTCGCCCATCTCCTGGCATCCTACTAATTTCTGTAGAAGCAAGTGAGAGAGTGAAGTTGTCAAATGGCAGTTTCAGTTGCGGTTGTGGTGGATTGCGAATGGTTGCAACTCGGTCGATGAAGGAAAGGGGAACAAGGCGAACGAAGGAACAACTGCCTTCTGAAGGATCTGCAGTTCGGTTGTGATTGTCTGGTCAAAGGGGGCTGTCCGGTGAAACGAGGAGATGAAGATGAAGGGCAATGGGCGTTGTTTTGAAGGGCAGTGGGTGCAGGGAAAGTGACTTTGTTTTGCGTTTTCATTATTATCTAAACGGCGTTGTTTCAAAGGGTATAAAAGAAAAAAAATAGAACGAAACGACGCCGTTTTGAGTCGTTTCGGGGTTTGACCCGGGATTTGACCCGGGGCAAACATCATTTTCCAAAAAATTAAGAGAAGAAGAGAGCACTAGCAGATGCAGTAGTGAGAGAGAAAGAGAGTGGTGATGGCACGCGAACTGAGAAAGAGAGAGAGTGATGTTTTTGTCTCCATCGAACTTTTTTTTAATAATAAAAAAAATATTTTATGGCTGAGAGGAAGGAGAGAGGCGAAACTGCCGTTTCTCTCACTCCTCTCAGCTTTTTAGGTGTTTAGCCCTCCTCAAAACATATATATATATATATAACGAGAAATTGTATTACTCAAATGCTTATAGGGGGTAATTATGTAACTAATTTTGTAATTTTAAGAAAACATTTAGAAGGCATTTACACATTTAGGGGAAAATAAATGTTCACCCACGTCAATTGCTTACTCTAACCAAAGGATTATTTAGTAAAAGACAAAATTTGAAAGTTAACTTTGAGTGTATCTTTTTATAAACATTTAAGAAATATATAATTAGATAAGAATCTAAAACTAACTAAATCTTAATGGTATATTACTATACATGTATATATGACAAAATACTATTAAGAGTTGAACACGTGTCAATTTAGGAATGGATCCAAATTCTAAATAACAATAATTTTTAAAAATTTTCAGATATTAAGGATGAAACCAAGTTTTACCCACCAACATAGTATGAAATTAATATTTTCTTAGAATAAATTATTTATTAGTATTAATTATTAATATTAAATAAATATAATACTAATATTTTAAAATAAATATAATAATATTATATTTTCAAATAAAGATGGTTTATAGTAATATTATTAATATAATAATATTATCTTTAAGTAATTTAGACTTAGAATCAAACCAAATTATTATTTAGTTAAATATAATAATATTATTTAAATAAATATAATTTTATTTAAATATTTATTAAATTTAATTATAGTAAATTTAATAAAAAGAGCGTAAAAAAGAAGGGTAAATATAAAATGAAACATTATTTTATTTTATTTAATATAATTATATTAAATTTATTATTATATAAAATAATAATATAATATTATTTAGTACAAAATTAATATTTTCTTAGAATAAACTATTTATTATTATTAATTATTAATATTAAATAAATATAGCACTATTGTTTTTAAAATAAATATAATAATATTATTCAAATAAATATAATATTATTTATTTTATTTTATTAAATATAAAATATTAAATTAAGTTAAATTAAATTAAATTAAAAGGGTAGAAAAGGGAGAGGTGGGAGTAGATTCCCACTCCCACCTCTCCCATCCAACTCCCACCTCACTCCAAAATGGGTGAGACAAAGTTGAAACACCTGAGTGGAAGGAATCCACACTCCTCACTCCCACTCTAAAAAGTAAACACAGCATAAGAGTAAGATACAAAGGAATTAGAGCAAAGTGAGGAACACCGAAGCCTGCCTAGGACACCCTATAATTCAAAAGCTCCTTTTCCATTGTTTAAGGCCAACTCCCCTTAGTCAACCACCGGGACCTCAAAGGATACGATAGAGTCTTCAATAAGAGTTGACCAGTTCAAAGGAAGCTTAAGAGTCACTAATAAGGACTTACAGACTTTAACTTGTGCCTCAAGCTTATCCCAACATTCTCTAGTTATGTTCCCTAGGGAACAAATACGTGTGCCGCCATCAAGAAGCTTAAGGGACACCTGACTCTTTTGCCAAATGTCAGGATAGACCCAAACACACAATATAGAGGATGATTTCACAGTTCTTAAGTGAAAAATGATCTTTTAATAAGAAATCGTCATGTGTCATACAAAAGAAATTTAAATGACTTTAAATATTTGAACTCTAATTGAAAATTATGCAAATACCTAGTAAAGAGGACCACTGCCAATCGGGTTCCATCATGTGTCTCGAGGGACCTAAGGATGCCCTTAGTGCCCTAATTTATAAACCATGCTTGAACTAAGAGGTTGTTCCTTCCCTTTTGATTCTTCTGTTTTTATCTTCTTATCCTTCATCATTCTTAGAAAAATGGAGGTCTTTTACTTTTCCCACTTTTTCATTCTTAAAGCTCTTGCAACTTAACACCATACACCACACAAGTCCCCATCTCCACTACTCATCTCTTAATGAAGAGATTTTCTTCGTTACTCTATATCTTGGACCTTATCTTTCTAATATGCAACCATGGTTGATACAACACACTATCCTACCTTATCTTTCTAATATGCAACCATGGTTGATACAACACACTATCCTCCTTGTTATCCTTCATACATAAGTAAACTCCTTAGTACCTTTAGAAAAGAACATAGACCTTTTATTGTTCTTTAGCATTTTCACGTAAAAAACCTCTTGTAATATGTGGATGGTGTTAGAGAAAAATAAGTTTTTTAAATTTTTATAAAACCTTTTAAGATCGCTCTCATACAATATATAAAAATTTGTAATCTAGAAATCGTACCTTGAAAATCTGATTTGGCTTTTTCCGTTGAAGTGATTTAGGCCCTCAGATCACGATCCGTCACCACCACTCCTGTTAGATCACAAACTGTCACCAATGATCTTCCGAGTTATGACTCAGGTTTGATCTGCACTTGACGTGTGGGCGCCTTAATCACCACTAAAACAACTAGCACGAGTAAATTTTTCTCTCAATAATAGAGAGAAAAATCTTTTTCTCTAATCTGTATAAAGTGGCTGCTCTAATTTTTTTAAAGAAAATAAGCTTTTTTATATCTCTTTTTAGTGAAAACCATAGGCTCCAAATAATGAAAATCAAAAGCCTTGCTTTTTCTATAGGGGGCCCATCTTGTAAAATAACAAAAAACCCCTTACATACAAGCATATTAAATAGAGCCTCCCACTAAATGACATATTTAGACTTTTGACACAAATAGCTAGTTATCTTGCTTATTAATCCAGTAGTGGTGCAGTCAATTAAATGAGCTAACCCGAGGATCATTTGGGAACATACAATAGTGGCTATAATAATTAGGCTTGTAATTAAACTAACCCAATTATTTAATTCTAAATTTACTCCACTAAAAGATTGGAACGACTCCAAATAATAATTGCGCCACATTGATTTCTTTACTGCATAATCCTTTGTACCACATCGTTAATTAAATCGACATATCAACTGTCCAATCAATTTAGTTACATCTTATTCCTTGATACTTACTGGTTTTCTCTAATGATCATTTTCAACTTACTAAATATGTTGACACACTCTAGAATGATCAAGTGCCGAAAACCCATCAAGAGATGTGTTGTACAAATTCTATATTGTTAATCTATAACTCCAATACTCATAAATGCTCCCACCAAGATACCGGGTAATCTAGACTACAAGTATGTGTCATGCCCATTGGTAACACAAATGGAATAACAATTACAATCATGAAATCATAATTAACTCAAGATTAAGATTACAGTAAAATCAATGCCTATGAGATTTAATAAGTCTAACAGTTATTACAAAGTTAATTAAATCTCATATGTGATCATGTTCAATGTAGTCGTACTACATCAATAAATTCATATATGATTAAGACAAATCATTCAATGAATTTATTACAGTCTATACCTAAATAAAGTGTCCAACTTTATTTATCAACTGCGAACTAAATTTATTTAATCATAAGATAATTTGTATTTATGTCTTCTGTGAATCCACATGGTGATCACATAAATACATATAATATGATTAAATGGACTTTAATAAAAATATTAATGTAATTAAGATATTTGAATAAAATACTTCATTTATTTTATTAATCAGAAAAATTATTTATTACAATTAAATAAACACATATACTTTTAAAAAGCATATTTTCCCAACAGATAGGTTATCCAAATGCCAATAGTAGACGTAGGCCATAAGATGAACCATATAAATTTCGTGTGTCCTTTACATTTATGTTTGTGTTTATGCTTATGTATACTGTTTGCTCCCTAATAAGCATCCCTGGAGCATCATCAGAGCTCCCCAAAGCATCCTTCGAGCTGCCCTGAGAATTCTATGGGTCTTCTAAGGCTCCCTCAACTCCCTAGGCCCCACAGAGTCCATCAGGCTCGCTTAGACAAGGCTTTTTTTTATCAATCCAAGTCACTTCGCCGTCACTAAATAAATTCTAATGTTCCTCGGTCCGCATCCCAAGCTAGGACGAATGAACAAAAGACCTCAAATTATAATATGAATGTAAATCACAATCCATTAAAAAAATTTGATCGATCAATTAATTATACTGCAAACAGTGCTTATTAAATGACGTTGATGATAATGAGTGACATGAATTCATGACCTGTATATCCATATCTTTTTCCACTTCAGCTGCATGATTTATATAAGAATTTGGATATGGTGTTGAGATGAGCCTTTTATGAGCTTTGTCGGCTATATATTTATAGCAATGTACAGTTAACATATAATTACATATTATACTACCATCACAATGTTATAAGAGACTTTAACTCAATATTTAATCTAACTAGATCCTTTATATAAGTCAAAGGCAAGTTGCTTATAAATTATTCCGGGTGATATACGATTTCATACGCATGCACGTTATTGATATGTATAGATTCTTCTGAGTAATGTTATAGTTATACTCTTGTGTAAATTATTTTTGTACGAACTTATATATTATAATATAATTAGTTGAATGTAAATATAAAATAGAAAATAAATTATGTGGGTCATGTGATGTTTTATTTTAATTACTTGTATGATGCCATATCAGTTTGTATAAAATAGGTATAAAAAAAATTGTAATTGTATCACTGATCATGCTTCATTGACCCACTTGATTTTACGTATGAGATTGAATTAATTTGCAGAAAATATATCTCTTGTGGGGAGAGAATGACAAGATTTTGGATATGCAAACTGCCCGCAACTACAAAGAGTAAGTTTCGGATTCTTTTAAGGGAATGACACTTTTATTATTTTCATAATTGTTTTGTATACTTAGGTCTCCGATAGTGAAAAATTTTAATAATATATTTTAACTTTAGCGTTAAATCAATAACAAGAAAAAAAAAACATATTTCAACTGAAATAAATCAACCCATTTGAGTCACTTATAAACCTGGAATAGATATATGAGTCCTTATTTATTGCAAATATTTTTACGTTTTAAATTCAATTTTGATTTTTGCTCCGCTTCCAAATTACCATATAGTATTAAATTCACATGTAATTTTCTTTGACAACAATACCGGCTAGCTAGCTTGGCATAATTACATTGACCATATCCATCATAAATGGAATGTTATGTGCTAGCCATAATTACATGGACCATATCTATCATAAATGGAATGTTATGTGCTAGCCATAATTACATGGACCATATCTATCATAAATGGAATGTTATGTGCTTTATTTATTGATTGGAAAAGTGGTAACAGCTTTAGTGAATATCACAGGCAAGTGGGAGAGAATGCAAGGTTGGTGTCAATTGACAAAGCAGGTCACCTTCCTAACGTGGAGCGACCGTTCGTTTACAATAGGCAACTCAAGAGAATTCTTGCCTCTTTGGTAGAATAAAACGGTGGTCAACACAGGTAGTTAAAATCTCCATTAGGTTTTTGAAATTTGATGTTCTCTACGTTGAATTTTGTTACATTTATTTTAGTATTATATTTTTATTTATTATAAGACATTAGAGTCAATTTTTTTGGGTTAATAGAGGTAAAAGGTCTTTTAGCTAAAAGAGAGTTTTGATATCCCTAGTGAAAATATGGACTCTACATGACTATTTCTCTAAACCTTAGAGTATAGATGTTCTTTTCTCAAGAAATTATTGTTGCAAATATATTTTATTTACTTAATTCCTTTATAACATATATTTATACACACACACATATATGTCCCAAGGAGTGAGAATTTTGAGATCGAGAGTGTGGAGTGGGAAAGAGAGTAGATTGTTTACTTACATTAGGAGTGTAGAATAAAAATCAAAATCTCATTTATATGTTTATTTTGTCTTGGAGTGAAAGTAAATTATTTTAAATTACAAGTTTACCCTTATTTTAAAGAATTGTAGTTTTTCACTACAAAATAAATAAAAAATTTTGATTATTAAATTTAATTATATAAATTAATAATTATTATTAATATTCTCAATTATGTAAATCATAATTTTTATTAATTTTAATTTTAAAAATGATCTTATTATACTGATAGAGAATTAATAAAAACAATACAAATGAAACATTATTATTAATAATATAGTACAAAATTAATATTTTCTTAGAATATACTATTTATTGTTATTAATTATTAATATTAAATAAATATAATACTACTGAAATTAAATAAATATAGTAATACTATATTTTCAGATAAAAATATTATATAGTAATATTATTAATTCTCTATCAATATAATAAGATCATTTTTAAGGAACTTTAATTTAGAATCAATGCAAATTATTATTTTTAACTAAATCTAATAATATTACTTTTAAATAAGTTTAATTCTATTATTTTTAATAAATGTAATACCATTAAATGATATAATAATATTATTTAAATAAATATAATATTATTATTTTTAATTAAATATAGTATGATTTTATTTTAATAAATATAATTATATTATATTTAATAAAGAAAAAGTAAAAAAGAAAGAAGTGATAGTGGATTATAGTTAGGGAAATTATCATTCATATACCTTATATTTGCTCTGTTATAAAAAATATTACAACACTTTGAGGTTGTATCAATCATCCACCCTTAGTTGACAAAATATATCAGCCGACCACCAAACCATTAGTTGCCATTTGAAAGTTAACGGAATTACAGTGAATTGACGATTTTACCCTTGAAAATTATCACTTGTATACCCTTAAATTCTCTTTTTATCACTTGTATACCCTTAAATTATCACTTGTATCATATGAAAAGACCAAATTACCCTTCTGACGTCATCATATTTTAACAAAAAAGTGTCTGAATTATTCAATGCAATAGGGTAGCGTGCCTCCAGAAGGCCAATTGAATGAACTGGGGTTTTCCTTAAATAGCTCCACATGCTTTGCTTCCATGAGATGTGGGATTGAATCTCTATAAATCAATATCTCGTTTTTAAATAAGAATAGATTTTACTTAAATTATTTCAAAATGGATTGGTTAATTACTTGTCTTAATGAGCTTAGATATTTTAGTTGTGCCACAGTAGAAAGACATCCATCCACGTCCATATTTTCATCCAATAAACTTATACCATCTCTCTCAAAATCCACGAAGTCGGCGACGTTCATTTCATAATATACATACTCTTCTAATCAATAATTCAACTCACAGGACTTTTTTGTATTCTCTTCACATTCCTCCAGACCACTATAATTATCAAATCACCCATCACTTCTTCGTTATATATACAGCAAACCGAAAAACTAACAAAGAAAAAGAAAGCAAATATGGTGAACATAATTACAATATACAAACTCTTGTTGCACGGCCTGCTGAAGCTAGTAGGGATGACACAAAGAACAATAGAGATAGAGCCAGGCACAATTTTAAACATCTGGGTTCCCAAAAAAACAACAAAAAAACACGCTGTTGTGCTTCTTCATCCCTTTGGATTTGATGGTATCTTAACATGGCAATTCCAGGTGCTAGCCCTAGCTAAATCCTATGAAGTTTACGTGCCGGATTTTCTCTTCTTCGGCGGCTCGGTCACTGACAGGCCCGACCGGACGGCGTCGTTTCAAGCGGAGTGCATGGCCAAGGGATTGAGAAAGCTCGGCGTCGAGAAGTGCACGCTTGTTGGGGTGAGTTATGGTGGGATGGTGGGGTTCAAAATGGCTGAGATGTATCCTGATTTGGTTGAATCAATGGTGGTTACTTGCTCGGTCATGGGCTTGACGGAGTCTGTAAGCAATGCTGCTTTCGAAAGGATTGGCTATGAGAGCTGGGTTGACTTCTTGCTTCCTAAAACGGCTGATGCTCTCAAGGTTCAACTTGATATTGCCTGCTACAAACTGCCGACACTGCCAGCTTTCGTTTACAAACACATTCTGGAGGTATGCTTGCCCTCTGTTTTGATCTTTTTTGGGATATTTTTGGGGGTCTGGCTACGGTGCAACGGTGGCATGGTATCACTATTACATACAGCGTTGGATCCACTTGGATTAACGGATCCATCCTCTATTTTTTGGTCCTGTTGGTCGTTCTATTTTGCAAAATAATCAAAATGCATCCAAATCGGCTGCTTTCTGCTGTTAAGAAGATTCTGTAACCTTTCAGCTTTTTGCATGTCAAGTTTTCCATATCGATCGATGTGGGTTTTAGCAGGCCTCGGGTAAATTGGTAAAAGAGAAAAAAATTGAGCGTTATCTTTTTAACAGAGGGCCATTAATTTGAGGAGTTTTCAAACATTCACGAGAAAATGAGGTAAAAAGTACCGAGTTTTGATCATTTCCTAATATTCAAGAGACGAAAGGTTTGCAAGGGGGTGGGACATTCCTCAGTCCCCACAGTTTGTGTAAAATTAAAAGGATTTTAATGGATTAAAATAATGTGATTTTTCCATTATTTTTTCGGAGTGATCGTATGCCTAATAAAAAGGAAACAAATTGTTGATAAAATATTGACGGTTTTATTGTGTTTGCAATTAAATAAGTAAAGCGAGTTTGGTTTACTGTTATTTTAGTCAGTATGTTGTCATTTTTTTTTTCGGGTCTCTCTCTCATATATATATATATTACAAAAATTATTGAGGGAAAAATCACTACGCTTTGCGAAAAAACTTGTTTCCCGGTAATGATTTCGGAGAATGAGTGATCATGTGATATATGTCTAAATGTACCATGGCCTTATTTGTTTACATAAGTATATAAAAATTAAAATTTGTAATTTGAACATTTAAAATTGCAACTTATTATTAAAAGTTTATATCATTTCTTTTGGGCCATTTTTAATTTCTTGATTGTGTATGTGTGTGTGTGTGTCTATATATATATATATAATCATTTTCATGTGCAGATGCTCACTATTTTTTAAAATGCGAATTCACTGTATATATTAAATGGTGTATTCATACGTTGTTTGCACTGAGTTTATATTTTAAAAAATGCGGACATTTGGATTGTGTGTGTGTATACAAGTTCTCTAATTAAGGCATTTAACCTATATAACTACGCGGACAGGCCCTATCTGATTACAGAAAAGAGAGAATTGAACTTCTGCAAGCTTTGGTCATAAGTGATAAGGAATTTAGCATCCCCCATTTTTCACAGGTACAAGAGTATTTTTAATTCTTTTTGGTTCTTTTTTTTTCGCTTATAATATGGCCGACTAATTTAAAATGTTCTTTCAACACTTTTTAAGCAATCTAATTCAAACATTCGATCTTTTGACCATAGAGTAGAATAATTGAATTGGAACTTGGCAACTACTAGTCTTCGTTATAACTATTCCTTGCAAGTATTCAAAACTGGCCTACTCTAAAATAATATTTTTGGCAGTAGTTTTCAAATGATGTCTCTGGTTTATTTCTTGTTGAAAATGAGAGTGTTGATTTTGAGTTGATGTTTTGGACGTAAAAATGATGTCTTTGATTTATTTCTTGTTGAAAATGAGAATGATGATTTTGAGTTGATGTTTTGTGTGTGAAATGTCTTAGGTGGCGAATTAAAATCTATAGAGTTATCATCTATTTTTAAATATAATTACTATTATCCTTAAAAAGTTGGATCCCAAAATTACAAAAATAATGATAAAGATATATATTTTGGATAATTTTTAAAATTACAAAGAATAACTAATAATTAGCTTAAATTATAGGACTAAAAGAGTTTTTATCCTTTTTTTTTTAAAGTTGAGTTTGATATTGAGATGCTTGATATCAAATTAAAACACTAAATATGATATTATGGATATAATTAATTGTTAAAAAGTACATAATTAATTCTTAATAACATTGAATGTACCAGTTCAAATCTCCATGGAAGATTTTTTTTTCTGTTTTCATAAAAATGAGGAATAAGGATAGATTTTTTTCCTAATATTGTTAGTGTGAGTAATTTTTTGAGCTAGCTTTAATAGATTTTTGGACTGTACTATAAATGTATATCTTTAAAATTTCAGTGGACTAAAATTCTAAAATTTAGTATATTAATTTTTAAACTATTCAAATAAAAAAAATATTATCAATCAATTAATCGTAACGAAAAATGTGCTCCCTAAAATGCCGAGGATAACGATTGACATTAATTCACAACTTACTAGTACCCCTATCTTTTTCAGCTTTAACTGCATGATTTGTATGAAAATTCTGATCCAATGTCGAGAGAAACTTTTCATGATCCTCTGTTTGCCACGTATTCATAATAGTGTATAATTAAAATTTAACTGTATTTTATTTTTATAGCTAATAGTTACCGATCATAAGTATTTAAAAAATTAAATTATTCCAAGCATGTTGCTTTATGAATTGTTCCAGGTGCCATACGCATACGCTTTTAAATGCATGCTCCTTATTGATTTATAAATGCTTCTTTGACCCATTTAATTTTATGGATGGGATTGAATAAATTTGCAGAAAATACATCTCTTGTGGGGCGAGAATGACAAAATTTTCGATATGCAAGTTGCCCGCAACTTGAAAGAGTAAGATTTCCTATTATTTTTGAATTTATTTTTTAATACTTAGGTCTCTGATAGGTATGAACTTTTAATAACATTTTTCACTTTTAACTTTAAATCAACTAACAAAAAAAAAAAATATATATATATATATATGGATCCCTCTAATTTCATGCATGTAACTTAACATTAGCTATATATATATGTGTGTGTGTGTGTGTGTGTTTCAACGGCAATGAATCAACCCATTTTAGTCAAATCCAAAAATCAACAATGAATAGATGGTCCTTACTTATTGTAAATAATTTTACATGTTAAAATACGATTTCTAAGGTAGATGGATGAGCATAATCTAAATCAATTTTTAACTTTGTCACATGTTAAGCATTAGATATTGATTTTTTTCTTACTAGCTTGTTAGTTGATTATATATATCAACATATTGGATTTAGTGTGCCCAATTGTACACTTTACATTTCACATTTGATGTAACATAGATTAATGTGCTTTATTAATTTTTTATTGATCGAAAACGTGTCAAGAATTTTAAATGAAATATGGCAGGCAAGTGGGTCAGAATGCAACGATGGAGTCAATTGAAAAAGCAGGTCACCTTGTTAACTTAGAGCGTCCGTTCGTTTACAATAGGCAACTCAAGACAATTCTTGCCTCTTTGGTACATGCAAATGGTCAACACAACACAACTAGTTGAAGTTTCCAATTCCATTCGCTATTTGGAATTTTTATGTTCTCAATGTTTGAAGAGTTTATTTAAAGATATCATATCATAATGGCAGAATATTTTATGTATTAATTCCACTATTTATTCCTCCTCTTAAATTGTGCCGATCATTTTGGATCTAGCCGAAAGTCAAATAGTTTCTTTTGTGTTACATTTTATATATATATATAATTATTAAGTTTAATGATTGTTCAATCTCCTCTCTGATATGTGAGCATCTTTTAAGAAGAAAAATTACAGAAGAGCGGCCTACTATTTTGAGCGTGTACTTTTAACAACGACAATTATTCAAAGAGTTTTTTTTTTTTTAAATTAAATTTATCAAAGAAAAATAAAGTTCCTAATTTATAGTAATTTGACTTTGACAACTTTGGGATGATACAAACACGTACCCACGAATTAATTTTATTTAAGAGTAGCAGATTAATCATGAAGAGAATGCTGAATGATGCTGAATCAATAATGGCCAAGTGCAGAGCAAAAAGAAAGATTTTCATGCAATTAAAGTTCAGCATACTTCACGATCTTGTAATGTTATTACTCATTCTTTAGCTAAGTTAGTCTTAGAAAGAAATAAATCTATTGTTTGGGTAGGATCATATCCTTCAAAAATCATGTATTTACTAAACTAGTTGGTTGAATGAATTTGTTTCTTCTAAAATAATAATAATAATAATAATGGCCAAGCAATTTTTCCCATTAGAGAACTTAATCAACTGCGGCTTCCTACCATCATAACTTCGGATTTTTTTTTTAATTTTTAGAAATTGCAAAGACTTGATTTTGATAGAGAAGGTGGCCAATCGAATGTATTGCGTAACGTAAGTGCAGAATAGAGAAAAAAGGTTCTTTGAAAGTTGGGGAAGAAGAAGAATTGTTTTAAGGGTACTTAAATAAAATTCAAATAAACAAATCTTAGCCATTTAATTCGGTAATAGTCATGTGTCAATAGATCTTAAAAAGTTCAGATTTTGATCAAATCATCAGGGAAAATGAGTTTAGGATCGAAATCCCAAATCTACTATTTTCTACACAAAAAATTGTACCCAAATTTATCTTTTGTGCTACATTGATTAGTACAGAAATTCCTAAAAATTATTTTAATTTTCAAAAGATCCTCAGGCAAACTTCACATCTCCTTGTCTTTTATATTAACTCTCAAAGAGGATGAAATGACCAAATTGGTGAGAAAAGGAGAGTAAAAAACTTTTGAAAAAAATGGGTGATATATCTCAAATTGGCCTTGATTTTCATTTTCTTTGGTGTATCACAAATGTTTCGTTTTAGTGAGTACCGCTTTAACAAATCGGGCTTCACCATAGGCCAGATTGACGCTGAATAATGGCCCCATCTTATGGGGCTTTTGTTGGTTAATGTCCATCTGACTATGAGACAATGAACGGCACTTTTATCACCCCTTTAATATACTG
Organism: Citrus mangshanensis; assembly: GCA_030449895.1. Lineage (NCBI taxonomy): Eukaryota > Viridiplantae > Streptophyta > Magnoliopsida > Sapindales > Rutaceae > Citrus > Citrus mangshanensis. The sequence goes on from JASUUJ010000069.1 coordinate 4,741,234, forward strand.
ATAAAACCTTTCTCTGTGGAAACTACTTTTAAAGACAAACAAAAATATAATGAACCCATTTATATATTCTCTCTTTGTACACCTTTTTTTGCCCCTTATTGTTACGAAATCTTCAATTTTTTGTCAATATGTTTTCTTAATTTTTTTTTCAATTTATGGCTCTCATTTATTCAGTTAGTTTACAAAAATCTAAAATAATCAATTTCTTGGTTTAAAAAATTTAAAATAATCCAATTCATCTTTTTCTTTATTTTTCATATTAATCATATTTATTCTTTGGAAGCTAGTCTTTTTCAGTTTTATAGAGGGAGAAAGGTTAAAGAGAAGAATGGAGACAACAAAACTTCAAGAAATTTATTACCAATAGAATTACTTACGACTGAGAATGTAAATTGCCCTAATGAAGATCCCTCGTGTATATCAGTTCCTTTAGAAAGATTTGCCTACCAATGCCACTTTGTTTATAGTATAACATCAGCCTGTATAGATTTAGCCAGACATGAACCCCTAGAAATTCAATACAAAAATGGAAAAATAGTTTTAACACCAACCTTATTATTAGACTATGGCCTATTAGGACAAGCAATATTTTTAGACCCAAACCAAATAAATCCATTTGGTAGAAAAATAGCCACCGTTGTCTTAAACACCTTTGCCAATATAAATAACCCACTTGTAGAATTAATCATAGATAGTAAACCACCAAAGTTTGATAGGTCTGGAATTATACCAGCCTAGCATAAAATAGTAGTCATGTTTCATAAATTTAGACCTTTAATTTATGGAACATAATTTTCCTAGCCCTGTAAACAGTGTAGTATAGAAGAACAGCTTAAGTGCTGGACTAGTAAAGTAATAGGTAGACAGTTCCATTGGAGTCTCTTTGAGTTTGAAGAATATATCCTGATCATTGAATATGCAACCCAAAAAAATATACTCAAAGCATCCACTCCTAGAAGTATCATTCTTCACCAAAACCAAATACAAAATTGATTGAGTACTAAGCTAAAGAATTCAAAGCAGAAATTCGAGCTTAGAAAGAACAACAAGAATTGACTCAACGGTGTGATGATTTGGGAAGTGAAGAAGCGCAAACAATATAAAAAATGTCATGGACAATTAGTTAGGAATAGACAGCTAGTATTAGTTAGAAGTTAAAGAAGTCAGAGTCAAGTGTTTTTACAAATGACCTTCCTTTACTCAGTTCTAAGTCATAAAATTACGGGTGGTGGATTTAATGAAGTGTGAGCAACGACAATGGAAAACGAAAGTGGCATTGGTGTTTGAGAGCTGACTGTCAAGAGAGAACAGAGAAGGGTGAGAGTGACGAAATCAAACTACAATCTCTAGAGTTAGAAACAAACCTATTGATATTTTTTGAACGTTTGAATTTTTTTTGGTGTATTAAACCAACTGATATCAAGATCACATTGGGCTCCGACGAATCCAGATTCGAGCCGGGTATGACCACTAGGGCTGCAAAATTCTCTCAACAAATATTTAACGCAACTGCATTCTTAAGTTTCAAACCAAGAACCTTGATTAAGTTAAAACAACTCCATATCAGCTAATCTACGTGCTTGTTGGTTTTAAATTTTTATTTATTTTAAATGAAAGAACATATCAATTTATTTGTTCGATTCATTTTTTTAGCCAAAGCAAACAAAAACTAATTGATTCTTAAAAAAAATACTCATTTGATTTTTATCTTTCTAATCGAACCAAATGGTCAATTTTATCATCAAGAGCCATATGAGTATTTCCCTAATTTGGGAAATTTACAAAAATAACCATAAAACTTTTGCTATTTTCACAATTAACCCTCTAAATTTTTTTCTATCAACATTAGCCAAACACATGCTTTTCTCCCCAAATTACCCTTGTTTACAAACCAAAACCAACTTTCTTTCTCCTCTTTTATCAAACCAAACGCAGCTTTGCACTCTTGAATCATCACCGGCGACGGAAAAAGGCAACGGTAAAAGTGAAATCCGATCATAATCCATCCGGATCCAACACTACTCGACATCACTGAGTGGTATGAGTTATTTTCTGAACTTGCGAGAGAGTTTCAGTGCGGTTGCTTGTTGCGAGTCGTGGGACAACCCTGCCACACCAAACCTCGTGCGACAGGCACCCTGTCACACCAAGAGGCAGATTTACCGACTCTGCCTTTTGGTACGACCACGCATCCTCACACCTGTCATTGCAACTGACTCTTTATTAATTTGATAGTGCGCAAATAATTTATTTTTTTTATAATTTCAGGCTTAATGGATTCAGTTGTGCTTGAATTGTGTTATGATAGTTGGTGAGAGACATTAGAGAATAGCCGTATGGAGTATGTGAATGGTAAAAATAGAGGTTTTTTGGTTGGGAAAAAATTGGATGTTTGATCAGTTTCTGGCAAGAGTATACGAGGTGTTACAAATAAATTTTAATGAATATAGTATCACGATGAAGACAACTTTGAGGTCTAGTAATACATTATATCGTATATGTGCACTGCCCATGGATATATTTGATGATGAAATGGTAAAGGTAGTGTTGCATATGGCATCTAATGTGGCCAATTATGGATGCATTCCTATATTCGTTACCACATCACCTCGAGTTCCGAGCGAAGATATTGAGCCACATGTTGAAACAGAAACTTCCTTTAGAGTAAATATGTATGGCCCCGATAATGAAGAAGAGGTGTTGCCAAGGACAATGTCGCTGGAACAATATTACTCTCCAATCCACGATAATTATGACAATATTAATAACAACGGCATTACATTAAAGGATGTTGGAGAAGATGTATTACCACTAACGACGTCGTTGGAGCAACGGTATTCTCCGTATCACAACAATGATTTTCGGAACAATGATAATTTTTATATGAGACAGGGGGATAATATTTGTGCAGACCTTCTAATAGTATGAGGGGCACTCATTTCAATAATTTAGGTGATGATGGAGGAGCCGGTTCTTCCAATATTCCGTCGATTCAGCATGAGGATGAGTGTGAAGACGATATTCCTGTGAATAACAGAGGTAATGAATCTATTCCTCTAATGGTTCGATCAAGAAGGAGAATTGACCCCCTCACAAGTCTTGCTCAAATTTTTCCTTCGAACATGGTTGTTCCAAGCTTTCTTAGCAATTGTGACTCAGATGATATCAGTGTAGGTAAGCTATTTGCTGAGAAGAATGAGTTTATATTACAACTACGCAAGGTTGCCTTTAGGGATAAGTTTGATTTCAAGATTGCACGGTCTACAACGACACGTTTCGAGGCTCACTGTTGTTCGGAATCATGTAAATGGCGTATTCGAGCAACTAGAAGTTTGAACGAGCAAAATGTTCCTTGGGTGGTGCGGAGAATTGACAATGTACACACTTGTCATAATGAGGTATTGGTTGATGGTCATCATCAAGTAAGGAGTCGGGTTGTCGGTCATATTATTACAAATAAATATATTCAAGATAAGAGGATTTATACTTCGAATGACATAAGAGCAGATATGCAACAAGAATACGATGTTCAGTTAACATACCAGCAGGCATATCGGGCCAGAGAAGTTGGTCTTGAAATAGTTCAAGGCAACCCTGTAGAGTCATACAACTTGCTCCTTAAATACTCTCACGTACTGACTAAAGCGAATGAGGGTACAGTCACTCACCTCGAGCGGGATGGAAATGATAATTTCTTGTACTACTTTATAGCACTTGGATCTTCCATCAATAGTTTTATGTAGTACATTCGGCCTGTCATTGCTGAAAATGATACTCATCTAAAGGGGCTATAGCGTGGAAGCATGTTCGTAGCAATATATCTGGATGGTAACAATCAATTGTATCCGTTAGTCATTGGGGGTCATGGATTCAGAAAACAATGATGCTTGGGAAGGATTTATGATGAAGTTACATGGAGTGATTGGCGATAGTCTTGAGTTGGTAATTAGCTCTAATCGATGCACTGCCATAAGGAGAGCCGTTCTAAAAGTATTTCACAATGCAACTCATGGCGTTTGTTTTTACCATGTTAAAGGTGACATTAAGTCAAGGTTTAGGATGTCCAAAGTTCTTTGGGATGAATTTGAGTGTGCCTTTATTAATGTAGCAAAAGCATATAGACATGAAAAATTTAAAAGACAACTTGAAGGGTTGTGGATGATCCACTCAAGTGCGGCTGATTACTTAGAAAATAATATCGGTACGTGTAATTGGGCAATGTCTCAGTTTGAAGGTAAGAGGTACAATATACATACCACTAACATCGCGGAGAGTGTTAATTCTTTCATGAGGGAACCGCGAAAATTTCATGTTACTCATCTTATTGATTACTTTAGGAAAACATTGCAGTAATGGTTTTATAATAGAAAAATTGTGGCTGAATCAATGAGTACTCGGCTAACAACATGGGCGGATGAAATAATCATTGAGAGGAAAACTATAGCTGAAAGAATGATCGTTCGGCCGGTGTCTCCGCATCGATTTCAAGTTGTAGGTGGTGAGATTAAAGAAGGTTTAATTGACCTACAAAAGAAAACTTGCTCCTGCAGAGTGTTTCAGCTTGATCAACTTATATGTGCTCATGCAATTACGGCGTGTCTAACTGTCCGAATGGATTTCATTAATCTTTGTTCGAACTTTTACACCACAGAATCGTTGGCGATGACTTATGCACAACCAGTGGAGTTGGTTGGCGACGTGGCTGATTAGGAAGTTCCAGATGAAATTCAAAAGATGCAAGTATATCCACCAGTTGAGGCACCACCACCTAGTCGTCGTAAAAAGCTCAGAATACCCTCGGCGGTCTGTTAGATGCGGGTGGTGTAATGAGCCGGGACATAACCGTAAGCGATGTAAGAATCTCATTGTATTGAGTCGAAGTTAGTTGTATTGTTTCAACGATTCCTTGGTTAAATCTGTTGTTGTTTTTTTTGTGTATTGTACACTTATATGTATTGAAATTTTATTTTATTTTTTATATTAAAATTTGAGCATTAAATTTATATAAACTTAAGTGCGTAAATTAGAATAAAAATTCATGTTTCAACATTCGAATTACTACAATGGCTTACAATACAATATCATCATTAAATATGTTAACTGCAATTTTCTTTTTAAAGTACTCCCCATGACTACCGTTAAACTCTAATTTAAGCCTGAACATTAAATACATCGTAAACATTAATAAAAAAATACCGCAATCGCCAGTTCTGAGCTCTTGTTGTGGCACGCTCTTAACTGCGATAACTTTTCAGGGGTTGGCACTCCGCAACTCAAGTCGGATGTTGTAGAAGCCAACATATTCCAACCATCGAGGGAAGATAAACTTCAAGCGGCTTGAATTTCAACTTGTATCTTTTGTCGTCTCGAAATGTCAGTAATGAGTCATAAATCCAGACTTTATTTTTACAAAAGTCTACTCGGGCTCGTACCCAATGCTCGCCATCCAAGTTAACAGGGATGAGTAACTATATATAAACACTTATCGTTAATTAATCATGTTCGTTATACATGAAATTGAAAAACAAACAACAAAAAGCGACAACTTGTATATTTTGATTATGGCTGTGAAATGCAATAAAATACATACCATATCGACATCCGTCATTGGTTTGGACATAGTGTGTTGTCGCCCACCAATATAGCTATTCAAGCTGTCGTCGTATACTAATGAATCAACCGCACAATCCCTGTTGTTCCATAACTGATTCAAGAATACCTAGTACATAGATAACCAAGAAATGTATAAATTAACAAAACTTCATGGCGATAATAAACAAATAGAAATGGTAATTATAAGTTATCTCGGCACATTACCTAAAAAAATGTGTCAATATGTGTGACACGTTGAACTAAGGTATTCGGATACTGTCGTTGTTTCTCGCTAATCAAGCGAAAATACTCGTAAATATGTTGTAGACGAACAAAAACATTTCGATTTAAAAAGAAAAAATTATACACAAATCCACAACACTCAAAGAACTTTAAAAATATAATTACCTTATCGCCTAGCCATCACATCGAAGCTAAACTCAAAATTACTTCAAAGAACGACTGCAGGTGCTGGACTCTCTAAAAGAACTTCGAAAATATAATTACCCCATCGCCTAGCCATCACATCGAAGCTAAACCCAAAATTACTTCAAAGAACGACCGCATGTGCTGGACTCTCCGATCCGTTGTCATATCACCAGCGAACCATCGACAAACTCATCATACAGACTAAAATCCTCTAATCCTCTGAGTGGATTTATATCCACACTCGTACTCATGTCAATTTCATGGGCCATGATTTGAGTTGGAGGTAAACGTCAGACGTTCTTTCCTTGCCTGAATGGAGGAATCATATAAGGACTGTAAAAAACATATGACAGTCTGTACGCTCGGCCGAACTTACTAATCCCCGGGGCGCCTCAGTGAAGACCTGCACGATCTCCCCACTAACATCCTCGTAAAAATTATATAATGACGTGTGAGTAGAAAAATGTTAATTTCCCACATCAGTATACATTCCATAGTCATCTGGGGCCTATTCAGCAAGATGAACATATTAAACAGCTATCAAATTAAAAGCTAAACGAACACAATTATTAAATTTAAATTTGCTCACCGCATACGAGCGTCCAGTGGGAGAATCCTTATTTGGACGTTTATACATTGAATCGATAAATCCCACTACGGTTTCTTTAAAATCTTTAAATTCTGACTTCAGTTCATAAATGTTACGATCAATCTTGTCCATCCGTCGTCGCATATAATCATTAAACTGCTTTGTCCTCGACTATTATAAAAGAAAATAAGTAAAACTTTATAATAACAGTAAAAAATAATGATTTATAAATAAAGAAAATAAATTATTTATAACCTCATAATCATGTGCGTCATCAGAGTTGTCTGTCTACTCCTGGTGGTCATCTACAACCACCCCATCCTAAGAAGTCTCATAACGTTGCTCTGGTGTTGGGCTTGGTATTTCATCATGCTCGTCTGATTGCCTTGTAACGGACGGCGGCGCGTTGATTGAGGGTTGGTGCTATATAAAGTAGCATTTAAAATAAGGAAATGAAAAGTCAAAAATTTCGATTAAATAAATAATAGTACTTATAGGATACCGACCTTATGAATCCAGTCTGGAATGTGTGGCATGTAATCCTTCATAGTGAGCCAATATTTTTTGTTACTCTCCTTTGCATTCGGCTCAAGGGTTTGTAAAACGTCCCCCTAGCATAAATTCAACACAAAATTTTAAGTAAGTATGCATAACTTGAATTTAGTAACGTTAAAAAATTAACTAATACGTATTACTTACAAGACAAGATTTATCATTGAAGAACGAATAAACCTCAGCAAAATTGATTCTCGAAGACGTCATGGGCTTCCATTGCACGAGGTGGGGAATCTTCTTCTTCGTTTTCACGACCCATGCTAACGGGAAACCTCTAATCGCTTCGTAAATCCAAGCCTGCAACAACCAAAGTGAAAAAACTATTAAAACAACTATCAAATATTTAATACTACAAAACTTATTAATAAACAAAAAACAACGCACCTGAACCCCAGACGTAAAGCCGTAAATATTGTACTTTTCAATATTATGATCGGGGTTTTCCAACCGAGTCGTCTTAAATTTCTCGACTTTCTCGTACAGTGCATTGTCAAGACTCTCGTATATCATTTCCCACGACAAACGACTCCATGGACGATTTCGAAATTACTCTATATCATCTACTTCGTTAAGCCATGAGAAATTGATTTGACAGTGGTTTTTTCTTCCATTTAGAACTCTATCCGCAAAATAAAAGAGCGCAATCTTTAATGCGTCAATATCGTCCATTGCCTCGAATTTCAACTTCTCAAATAATACATTGAATTGCTTAAAATTGATCTTGCGATGCAAACCATCAAAATACGTATTCAATAGCCTATGCACTGTTTTCTTATTTCTTAGTGCGGTATCTACACCATAGGAAAGTCCAATAACCAGGCACCATTCTACAATTGACAAGTGTATCAAATGCTCACCAATTTGAAATCATAACTGATCCTCTCGGTTGTCTTCTTCATGGGCCACTTGTCTAAGTAAAAGATTGTACAAAATTACACCACTAAATGAAAAGTTTCGACACTCCAAGAAATACCCAAATATGTCTTTCTTGAACAGATTCAACTGCCGCTTTGTTAATTTTCGCTCGATGGCTTTTATGATTGAAGATAAATTACACATGCTCGAAATTCGACTCAGAAAGTGATCGGCATAAGCAAAATACATCTTGCCTAGTTCGTTTTCCCGATAGTTCTGATTCGTCATGTATCTGTAATATTTATAACATTATTACAATGTATTTTACAACAAAAATAAAAGAAATTGACTTCACGAAAAAAAAAACTCAATATAATTTGGTTCAACAGGCGCACGCGTGCGACATTGCGCCTATCGCACGTCGAGCCCACGCGCTCATCGTGCGAGCCGCGCGTGATGAGCGCCTGTCGCTCGCGCAAGACGCGCGTTCCTCGCCCGAGCGACATCCCTCCTCCACCTCAGGGTATTTTTTTCACTCATGCACCACACCAACTACTTGACCCATGCACTCAACATCACAAACTCCTTCAATTTTCACTCACCATCACAAACACAACACAAAAACCACAATATAGAACAAGATAGAAAATAGAAATTTAGGGTTTTTGACCTAACTTTTAATTTCAACTTTTAACCGGATCTGAGTAAGTGTTGGCTGCCGAGAATGACTCCGGAAAGCCGTCGGCGACAATGAATAAGTTGGGAGTGAATTCGGCGGGGAGAGAGAGAGAGAGAGAGAGAGAGACGAAGGAGAGAAAGAGGAGGAAGGAGAGGGAGAGTTATAGGAGGGGTATTTTTGATAATATGGATGATTATTGGCTAATGTTGATAGGAAAAAAGTTGAAGGATTAGTTGTGAAAATAATAAATTTTTTTAAATTATTTATGTAAATTTTTCATTTAATTTAAAAATTTGACTACTTTACAATTAATGTAAGATATATTCTCTAATAATTTAAACTGTAAATCTCACATAAACCCATAATTAGTATAATGAACTGTACTTTACAGTCATTGTAAGGTAGCCTTAATTTAAATCAACTCACTGCCGGTGGTTCCCAAGCAAGCTGACAGGTTCAGAATTGCAAAACTCATCCTCTGTCAAGTCTCTAAACAATTCTGACACTATCCCCATTCATGCAACTGTCCATTTCTTGCCTGGGCCCCAAATCTCCCACTAGAACCATCAAATTCAACTCACGTGCTTCTGCCAGCTAATTTACACCGTCAATAAACACCAACTTAATCAAAGGAACATAATCCACGCACAGCATGGGCGACGCGCGACGCGTGTAAGTATTGTCCACCTATATTATTGACTCTGATTTTTAAATGATAGGATTTTGATAGAATTAGTCTAAATATCAATGGTTTTGTTTTTCTTAAATCATGCTCGAGTAAGGACCCATCTCTAACAAAATAGAATCACGTGTGATCTACGACATGAATTTAATATTTGTGATTGAAATTAATACCCCAAGATAAAACTAATAAATCACAATCACAGTAAATCTAAGAGCCTCATCAGAATTATCTTCAAAGAAAAAAAAAAGGGTCCCTGAAATATTAATGTAATAGGCCACCTTTCCACCAAAAGGGTCAATAGAATGGCTTTCGTTACCCCATGGTTTGCTTCCATGAGATCTGGGTTTCAGTCTCTATGAACATCTTTTTTTTTTTTTTCCTCTCTTCCCCCTCTAGAAGGAATAGCTCTTCCTTAAATGAGAATAGATTTATTTATCGTAAATTGGTTTTAACACATATCCTAAAATAGGCTTAAACTTTGCCTCAAAATGAGTCCAGACATTTGGGTTGCGCCTATAGTAAAACTGATTTAAGCTACTGAATTACTGATCTCGTTAGTTAACTAATTAAAATATTTCCTTTTTTTTAATAAAAGAAAACTGAGTTTTTTTAATTTTTTACAATCTCAGAAGAGTAATGCCACATTTCTCAAGTAGTTTTCCAACAGTAATTTTCATCTGAAATATGGAGTTTTTTTTTTACTCCGTCCTACCTTCCAATGAATAGATGCGAAGACCATCTCACTTACGACCATTTATAAGAGTTGGTACCATTCATCTTACAAGGGCTTGTATATTGTACTTATCTTCACCCTTTTTTTATCAAATCACCCATCACTTCTTCGTTATATATGCAACAAACCGAAAAATTAACAAAGAAAAAGAAAGCAAAAATGGTGAACATAATCACAGTATACAAGCTCTTGTTGCATGGCCTGATGAAGCTAGTAGGGATGACACAAAAAACAATAGATATAGAGCCAGGCACAATTTTAAACATCTGGGTTCCGAAAAAAGCAACAGAAAAACGCGCTGTTGTGTTTCTTCATGCCTTTGGATTTGATGGTATCTTAACATGGCAATTCCAGATGCTTGCACTAGCCAAAACCTATGCAGTTTACGTACCGGATTTTCTCTTCTTCGGCGGCTCCATCACCGACAGGTCCGAGCGGACGGCAGCGTTTCAAGCCCAGTGCATGGCCAAGGGATTGAGAAAGCTCGGCGTGAAGAGGTGCACACTTGTTGGGCTGAGTTATGGTGGGATGGTGGGGTTCAAAATGGCTGAGATGTATCCTGATTTGGTTGAATCATTGGTGGCTACTTGCTCGGTCATGTTCACCGAGTCTGTAAGCAATGCTGCTTTGGAAAGGATTGGCTTTGATAGTTGGGTTGATTACTTACTACCTAAAACTGCCGATGCTCTCAAAGTTCAACTTGATATTGCTTGCTACAAGCTTCCAACACTGCCTGCTTTTGTTTTCAAACATATTTTGGAGGTATGTATGCTTGCTCTATCTTGGATTTTGGTCTTGTTGGGGATACTTTTGGTCATGGTGGTTGTTGTATATTCAATTGTTGGTTGCTGTACAGTAATTTCTTTCAGTATTATTGATATTCAAGTGAACATCATCAAAACTAACTGGTTAATTATTTGTTGAATTTAATAATTCCCTCCCTTGTGTGTCAAAATCCATCAAATTCTCCTTTCTGTTGAAAACAAAAAAAATTAAGAGAAGAAGAGAGCACTAGCAGATGCAGTAGTAAGAGAGAAAAGAGAGTGGTGATGGCACGCGAACTGAGAGAGAGAGAGAGAGTGATGTTTTTGTCCCCATCGAATTTTTTTTTTAATAATAAAAAAAATATTTTATGGCTGAGAGGAAGGAGAGAGGCGAAACTGCCGTTTCTCTCACTCCTCTCAGCTTTTTAGGTGTTTAGCACTCCTCAAAACATATATATATATATATAACGAGAAATTATATTACTCAAATGCTTATTGGGGGTAATTATGTAACTAATTTTGTAATTTTAAGAAAACATTTAGAAGGCATTTACACATTTAGGGGAAAATAAATGTTCACCCACGTCAATTGCCTACTCTAACCAAATGATTATTTAGTAAAAGACAAAAATTGAAAGTTAACTTTGAGTGTATCTTTTTATAAACATTTAAGAAATATATAATTAGATAAGAATCTAAAACAAACTAAATCTTTATGGTATATTACTATAAATGCATATATGACAAAATACTATTAAGAGTTGAACACATGTCAATTCAGGAATGGATCCAAATTCTAATAACAATAATTTTAAAAAATTTTCAGATATTTAAGGATGAAACTAAGTTTTACCCACCAACAAACTCGCTCTTTCGTAGTGAAACTGATGGACCCTTATTATTATTATTATTATTACTATTATCTTTTATCCAAGTGTATGAAAAATTAAAATTTTAAATTTTAAATTTTAAAATGCAACTTTTAGACTTTATATTGTTTCATTAGGGCTATTTTAATTCTTGAATGTATATATCATATATATTGGAGTACTCTAATAAAGGCAGTCAACTTCGATGACACAGTGGGGGCAGGCTCTGTTTGATCACAGAAAAGAGAGAAAAGAACTTGTGGAGACCTTGATCATAAGTGATAAAGATTTTAAAGTCCCTCGTTTTACGCAGGTAATGTGAATAATTTTATTTATTAGGTTTTTTTTTAAATACCTAGAATGTGCTTTGATCACTTTTTAAGTAATCAATTTTTATTTTTGAACCATTAAGGAATCTAATTGCAACCTTTGATCTTTTGCCCACAGAGAGGAATAACAAAACTGAAACTTGGCTACTAATAATCTCATTATAACTCTTGCAAGTATTCAGAACTAGCCTACCCAAATATTGTTTTTCGTATTTTTTTTCAAAGGATATTTTTTACTTTCTTGTTGAAAATTGAAATGGTGCTTTAGAGTTGATGTTTTTAGATTTGAAAATGCCTATGGTGGGTATTTTTATAGGATTTGGTTTCGTTACTGAGATGAATTTTTGTTAAACAATGAATCAATGATTTTTAGGAAATAGAAATGGAAAAAATAAAAATAAAAAACAATCATAACTTTTGATTCCATATTTAGTAAAAATTTAACTCATTACTTGTCCAGCTTAAAAATATTATTAGGAAATGAAAAATAGTATAAATTTATCTCATACAATGTTTGAAAATATGTAAAGCTAAATAAACATTTTTAACAAATAAGAATAAAAAGTTGGGTGCGACTATAGTAGGGAACCATATCCTATTGCTTGGGCATAGTCAAATGATTAAAAAGTCAACAAAAAAATTAGACTACCGATCTGACAATACCTAGAATATATATATATTCATAATTTTAAAGTTTTCTCATATTTTTCCCGCATTTTAAAATTTCAAACCAGAAAACTACTTTTTGTGTGTGTGTGTGTGTAAAATAGAGTATTCACCTACTTAAGCAATTTTTAATTAAAAGTAGGCCACCGTACAAGTTTTCTTCACTTGTTGAATAACAAAATAGACACACAGTATTGATGGGTAAATGCTCATTTATTCTTTATAGTTTAAGTTAAGGGACAGTTTAGTCTCCATATTTAAACAAAATACCTTAAGACTCCCCTCCTATTAAATATGCTACACTCGTACCCTTATATTTTCTTTCTTTTCACATTAATATCCTTGCAATAACCTTATATTTTCTTTCTTTTCACATTAATATCCTTGCAATAACAGTCTTGGAAATATTAATAAAAAGAAAAAAGTATGACAATTTATCAAATTAATCTTAAAAGTAAATAAAAAATTACATAATCTTTTATATTATTATTTTACTTTAGGATTAATCTAGTAAATTATTGTTTTATAAAATAATTATTAGTAAAATTGTTTCATAGGCACAAAAAGTCCTAGTTCTTCACATTGATATTTATTGGCTAATTTACTAATAAATAGTTATTGATTAATTTGTTAATTAACTTTTATAGATAAACTAATTAATGTCAAGAATATTATTGGAAGGATATTACTATAAAAAGAAAGAAAATGTTAAGGTAAGAATATACCTATTTAACTGTAGTAGCGTTTTAAGTTATTTTTGAAAATATAGGGCTAATTGGACACTTAAGTCGAATTATAAGGACTAAACAAGCACTTACCTCGGTTTTGATGATGTTAAGGTTTGAATTTTTTTTTAAAGGGGAACTAGTTCTATTCAATCCCTACAATTTGACTTAACAACAATTATTTCATTTATTTTTAAAATTTATTTAAAATGTTCTTATTGTAGATATGTTTATTTAAAGTCTACTTAATTATCATTCATTTTTTACTTATTTCATGTAAGATTTGTTTTAATCTTAAGTTAAGTCAAACCACAAATGTAATTATTATTGTACTTAATAAGTTAGATCGAACAATTATGAATGTAACGATAGAGGTACTTTAAGTAACTTTAAAATTACAAATCTTACTCGTACTCTAAGTACATCTATTAATTTTTTAAGGTTTATTTGGTATTGAAATGCTTATTATAAAATTAAAACAATAAATATTATATTATGCTTTTATTTAGTTGTTAAAGATAACCGTATGTATTGATAGAGCGAAGCTACAACTGTTTGCTAAAACTCGGGCCATAAGTTTTAGCTGCCAAACAACTAAAATAAATGGGGCCTAAGAAATTTTCTACATTTACCTGCTTTAAACTTTATTAACTCTCTCTTTTAGGTTCATTAATTTTAGATAAAGAGAGTGCACTTCTAATACTTGTTTTACTTTTAGAAGACCTTGTGTAATACTACCATATCTTAATTTTTTATATATGAATGTAACTAATGTGTCTCTTTCATAAAGGTTTTCTCCATATTGCCCATGAACAGTGACTCCAGGAGTAGTCAAATAAGGTTTAGTTAATTGTATTACTACATAGTTATTTTCAGCAATTAAAACTTGACCAGATTTTAGGTGTAGTCCCCTTTTGGTAATTGCCATTGGTTTATAGCCAGACAATGGGATAATATTCTCAATAATGTTAAAGGCACCAGTTTGAGCCCTGATGGAATTTTTTTTTAATTTCTACAAAAATATAAAATATGGAAAATTACTATTCAATATTATTGTTAGTAGGATTAGATTTATGAACTTCTAGATTATACTACAAATATATGTATTTGTTGGTGGATAAATTTGGTTAAGCCAAGCTAGGAGAACCACATGCACTAAAGGGCAAAAAATAGAAGGAACAATATGCATCCTCATATAGAATAATCTCCTCCACCTCATTTTTATAAAAAGACTAGGGGACATTATTGATGGTTAATTTTGGGCCAATGGTCAAAGGACGTGTGTCAACGTTGAGAAGAGTATATGAAACAAGTATCAGGAAGACAAGATCCTGTCGTTAGGCTCCACAAAGGATTGAACGCAATTCAAATACTAAGAGTAAGATACAAAGAAATTAGAGCAAAGCGAGGAACACCGAAGCCTGCCTAGGACGCCCTATAATTCAAAAGCTGTTTTTCCATTGTTTAAGGCCAGCTTCCCTTAGTCATCCACCGGGACCCCAAAGGATACGATAGAGTCTTCAATAAGAATTGACCAGTTCAAAGGAAGCTTAAGAGTCACTAATAAGGACTTACAGACTTTAACTTGTGCCTCAAGCTTATCCCAACATTCTCTAGTTTCTATCATATAGAAAAATGTTCCCTAGGGAACAAATAGGTGTGCCGCCATCAAGAAGCTTAGGAGGCACCTGATTCTTTTGCCA
Organism: Citrus mangshanensis; assembly: GCA_030449895.1. Taxonomy (NCBI): domain Eukaryota; kingdom Viridiplantae; phylum Streptophyta; class Magnoliopsida; order Sapindales; family Rutaceae; genus Citrus; species Citrus mangshanensis. Next base: position 4,756,407 of record JASUUJ010000069.1, read on the forward strand.
AATATCTGGATAGACCTAAACACGATGTATAGAGGAGGATTACACAGTGCTTGAGTGAAAAACGATCTTTTAATAAGAAATCGTGATGTGTCATACAAAAGAAATTTAAATGACTTTAAATATTCGAACTCTAATTGAAAATTATGCAAATGCTTAGTAAAGAGGACCATTGCCAATCGGGTTCCATCATGTGTCTTGAGGGACCTCAGGATGCCCTTAGTAGCCCTAATTTATAAACCATGCTTGAACTAAGAGGTTGTTCCTTCCCTTTTGATTCTTCTGTTTTTATCTTCTTATCCTTCATCATTCTTAGAAAAATGGAGGTCTTTTACTTTTCCCACTTCTTCATTCTTAGAGCTCTTGCAACTTAACACCATACACCACACAAGTCCCCATCTCCACTACTAATCTCTTAATGAAGAGATTTTCTTCGTTACTCTATATCTTGGACCTTATCTTTCTAATATGCAACCATTGTTGATACAACACACTATCCTCCTTGTTATCCTTCATACATAAGTAAACTCCTTAGTACCTTCACAAAAGAACATAGACCTTTTATTGTTCTTTATCGTTTTCACGTAAAAAACCTATTGTAATATGTGCATGGGTTATCCAAATGCCAATAGTAGACGTAGGCCATAAGATGAACCATATAAATTTCGTGTGTCCTTTACATTTATGCTTATGCTTATGTATACTGTTTGCTCCCTAATAAGCATCCCTGGAGTATCATCAGAGCTCCCTAGAGCATCCTTCGAGCTACCCTAAGAATTCTATGGGCCTTCTAAGGCTCCCTCAACTCCCTAGGCCCCACAGAGTCCATCGGGCTCGCTTAGACAAGGCTTTTTTTATCAATCCCAGACACCAAGTCACTTCGCCGTCACTAAATAAATTCTAATGTTCCTCGGTCCGCATCCCAAGCTAGGACGAATGAACAAGTGAAAACGGGCCAAAACTATATCCAGAGTTCCATTAGACCTCAAATTATAATATGAATGTAAATCACAACCCATTAAAAAAAATTGATCGATCAGTTAATTATACTGCAAACAGTGCTTATTAAATGACGTTGATGATAATGAGTGACATGAATTCATGACATGTATATTCATATCTTTTTCCACTTCAGCTGCATGATTTATATAAGAATTTGGATATGGTGTTGAGATGAGCCTTTTATGAGCTTTGTCGTGTATATATTTATAGCAATGTACAGTTAACATATAATTACATATTATACTACCATCACAATGTTATAAGAGACTTTAACTCAATATTTAATCTAACTAGATCCTTTATATAAGTCAAAGGCAAGTTGCTTATAAATTATTCCGGGTGCTATACGATTTCAGACACATGAACGTTATTGATATATATAGATTCTTCTGAGTAATGTTATAGTTATACTCTTGTGTAAATTATTTTTGTACGAACTGATATATTATAATATAATGAGTTGAATGTAAATATAAAATAGAAAATAAATTATGTGGGCCATGTGATGTTTTATTTTAATTACTTGTGTGATGTCATATCAGTTTGTATAAAATAGGTAAAAAAAAATTATAACTATATCACTGATCATGCTTCATTGACCCACTTGATTTTACGTATGAGATTGAATTAATTTGCAGAAAATATATCTGTTGTGGGGAGAGAATGACAAGATTTTGGATATGCAAACTGCTCGCAACTGCAAAGAGTAAGTTTCGAATTCTTTAAAGGGAATGACACTTTCATTATTTTCAGAATTGTTTTGACTACTTAGGTCTCCAATAGTGATAAATTTTAATAATATATTTTAATTTTAGCGTTAAATCAATAACAAGAAAAAAAAAACATATTTCAACTGAAATAAATCAACCCATTTGAGTCACTTATAAACCTGGAATAGATATATGAGTCCTTATTTATTGCAAATATTTTTACGTTTTAAATTCAATTTTGATTTTTGCTCCGCTTCCAAATTACCATATAGTATTAAATTCACATGTAATTTTCTTTGACAACAATACCGGCTAGCTAGCTTGGCATAATTACATTGACCATATCCATCATAAATGGAATGTTATGTGCTAGCCATAATTACATGGACCATATCTATCATAAATGGAATGTTATGTGCTTTATTTATTGATTGGAAAAGTGGTAACAGCTTTAGTGAATATCACAGGCAAGTGGGAGAGAATGCAACGTTGGTGTCAATTGACAAAGCAGGTCACCTTCCTAACGTGGAGAGACCGTTCGTTTACAATAGGCAACTCAAGAGAATTCTTGCCTCTTTGGTAGAAGAAAACGGTGGTCAACACATGTAGTTGAAATCTCCATTAGGTTTTTGAAATTTGATGTTCTCTACGTTGAATTTTGTTACATTTATTTTAGTATTATATTTTTATTTATTATAAGACATTAGAGTCAATTTTTTTTGAGTTAATAGAGGTAAAAAGTCTTTTAACCAAAAGAGAGTTTTGATGTCCCTAGTGAAAATATGGATTTTACATGACTATTTCTCTAAACCTTTAGAGTATAGATGTTCTTTTCTCAATAAATTATTGTTGCAATATATTTTATTTACTTAATTCCTTTATAACATATATTTATACACACACACATATATGTCCCAAGGAGTGAGAATTTTGGGATCGAGAGTATGGAGTGGGAAAGAGAGTAGATTACTTACTTACACTAGGAGTGTAGAATAAAAATCAAAATCTTATTTATATGTTTATTTTGTCTTGGAGTGAAAGTAAATTATTTTAAATTATAAATTTACCCTTATTTTAAAGAATTGTAGTTTTTTACTACAAAATAAATAAAAAAATTTGATTATTAAATTTAATTATATAAATTAATAATTATTATTAATATTCTCAATTATGTAAATCATAATTTTTATTAATTTTAATTTTAAAAATGATCTTATTATATTGATAGAGAATTAATAAAAACAATACAAATGAAACATTATTATTAATAATATAGTACAAAATTAATATTTTCTTAGAATATACTATTTATTGTTATTAATTATTAATATTAAATAAATATAATACTACTGAAATTAAATAAATATAGTAATACTATATTTTCAAATAAAAATATTATATAGTAATATTATTAATTCTCTATCAATATAATAAGATCATTTTTAAGAAACTTTAATTTAGAATCAATGTAAATTATTATTTTTAACTAAATCTAATAATATTACTTTTAAATAAGTTTAATACTATTATTTTTAATAAATGTAATATCATTAAATGATATAATAATATTATTTAAATAAATATAATATTATTATTTTTAATTAAATATAGTATGATTTTATTTTAATAAATATAATTATATTATATTTAATAAAAAAAAAGTAAAAAAGAAAGAAGTGATTGTGGATTATAGTTAATATTATATTCTCATTCTTACCTTTTCTTATGAGAGTAAAAATCTCATTTTTCCTTTTAAAAAATAAGTGAGTTTTACGAGTATAACTTTTACTCCTTTTAAATGAATAAGTAAACATTGGACTAAAAAAAATATATACTTCCCACTCCAGCGTATAAACACAGGAATATGGCAGTAAGACATTTGCATCCAATCAATTCTAGTGTCCCTGAGGGTTGAAGTTTTGACCTGTCTTCTTCATAATTTTTGTAAATAAATAATAAATAATTATAAAAAAGATTGAAGAATCTGAGACACGTCAGTATAAAGATTGCGATTAAAGGACCCATTAAAGATTTTGTCAGGAAGTGGTCTGCAGTTAAAATTACAAAAATATTTAATTAAAATTAAAAAAATTGAAGCAACGCCAACTTAATTAGAAAATAAATTAATTGAGCTAAGAAGGGAACGTAATCCACGCATAATATGAGCGAAATAAATATTTAAAAATAAATAATAAATCACAATCAAAGTACGTCTAACTTCTATCAGCACATGAGAATTAATTCAAAATAGGGGTTCGCCTGTACCTTATCATAGGGATGGTAAAATCTTCCGTGGGTTTGGGGTCCTATGGAGCCCCATCCTAAATGAAGAAAATTTTGAATAATTTTTGGAGAATGGGGTGGGAAGTGGGGGAAAAATAATCCCTAAATTTTTAATGGGGTGGGGTTTGGTTTTACATTCCCCACCCCACCCCCACCCCAATCCCCATTATATATAAATATATTTTTATTTTATGAATTATAATGTCAATTAATTTTTTTTAATTTTTATGCAATATAAACATGATATGAATTAAAGAAAATCCTATAATATTTTTCAACTATGAAACATTGTTATATTTTCTTTTCTCTTTTAAAGTATTACGCTCTTTAAATATTTTTTTACTTTTAATATTTTTTTAAGATATTGTTTCAAACTTTTAGATATTTTTTTAAAAGAATTTAAATACTTTATAATATGGTGATGATTTTATTTTAAGTCTCTAATTTTTAACTTACTGAAATCATATATTTATACATAATATAAAATAAATAAATGGGAAATGGAGTGGGGATGGATTACATTCCCATCCCCACCCCACTAAATTTATTGGGGAATGGGGTGGGGAATAGAGGTAAAAATTTCTAACGGGGTGGGGAATGGGGTAGGTCTCCCCACCCCCACCCCACCCCATTGCCATCCCTACCTTACCACAGCCTTTGTCTTTTGCGAATTAGTTAATGTAAAATTTCATTAAATCTCTTGAATTCTATTTTATTTTTATTTTATCATAAAGTATTATAATACTTTATACTTACCTATATTATCAAAATTTAATTTATCACCTTACACTTTTTTATTTATTATTTTTTATAAGTATTAAAAGAGTTTTTATTTTCAACCACACTACATTAATAATCATAACACATTAAAATTAATTAAAAGATAAAAATATCCTTAGATTAGCATTAATTTTTTTTGTAGAAATTAAGATTAACTCATCTCACACCATTGATTATCAACAAAGTTAACTCATCATCAAAAAAAATTTCAACAATACGAGTAGGGATTCCAGTCTAGGTTAATTACAAAATCGATCTATTCATAACTTATAATTAAAAAAAATAACACTAAAAGAAAATAACCCAAATACCCACGCACGCGACATCCAAATGAAATCAATCTAAAATCAAATTCAAAAGAAACCACATGGCTTCATCTCTTCAGTTTGCGCTCAACCCAAATACCCACATTGTGAAGCTACTTGCTACCGGCTACCACCACGCTGCTCCACGTTGGCAAGATAGCACAGTCGCACCACGACCAACAGCCTTAACCCATGTCAGCCTTATATTTCCTCTCTCGAAACAACATCACGTCAGCTGCACCACAGCCGCACTATGACAGATAGAGGAAATTGGAGATCCATCGAAGCCACAATATAAAGCTGCAGCGAATAATTGCTCTGGATAAGTAAGGTCTGAGCTCGCTTGGCCATCGCCATTTCGCTTTCTCTCGCTCTCACTTCAGCTTCTCAGATCAAATTGAGGATTTTGTTTTGATGCCTATAATTTCCACCACAAGAACCATCACACAAACAATCAATGACCTACAACTAATTATTATCCTCAAATCGGTCAGCAATCTTGATCAATATTGAAGCCATCATTAAACCCATCACAGAGAGAAAGTGAGAGAGCAAAAGAAGAAACGGGAAAAAAAATATTGAAGACAAAATTTGAGGATAATTTATCTTTTCAATACTTATGAATAAATTATAAATAAAATAGAGTACAAGGGGTTTAATCAAATTTTACATTAACTAATTCGCAAAAGTAAAAGACTGTGGTAAGGTACAAACACTGTCAACAAAGGCGAACCAATAAATACATTTTTTTTGAAAAAAAAAAGTGTCTGAATTGTTGATGCGAGATTTTGGTTACGCTCTTACTACGACCAGGATATCTGCTCGATCAACCTCACCTCGATTAGGATCTCTCCTCGTATGCTTTCTTCTCCGAGTATTCCTGCGTCCACAGAAACAAGTCAGAGCACGCCGGTTGTTTTCCCGGCGTAAACCCTCCGACGCTCAAGTCAGATGTGAAGGCTCTGGGAACGCTTGCCACAGATCTTATGGCTTTTCTCTAGTTTCTATTCTTTAGAATTTCCTTTATCTCTGTTATAATCTCAAAATTGCTAACCCTTTTACCTTCGTTGGCTACCTTTTTATAGGTTCTCCTGAATCCAGACCTTCCCCTCATTTGCGCTTGTTATCTCCCCACCTCTCGGACGTGGATGCTCCATTTCTGTAATCGTGGGTGGTTGCGTAGCTTTAGTGCCTTGATTCTCGGATTGCAGAGCCCGTCTCACCAACTGTCGTTGACCGGGTCTCCTCGACCAAAACCTTTAGCAGGAATGCTCCATGTAATAGCAGGAGCCCGGCCTCGTGGATGGCATACTCGTGGACGAGCATAATATTCCTGCTCCTGTTCCCCGGCTACCAGATATCTGCTCATCATGTCTGGTCTCGTCGACGTACTTCTCCCAAACACCGGTCCCCCAGTTTCTGGTGTTGGGTAATGTAATAGACCAGCAGTAGAAACTCATTAGTTCTTGCTCGCGCGGAACTGGATAAGGCTGCCAAGAGTCATGTCGCATTTAATTGCGGATGAGGTGATGTGGCAGAAATCTACCCCTCCATTTGAATTTCAAACCGACGGTTACGAGACCCTCGGGATTCGGCGCTGTTAAATGCTGGTTATCCAAGAGTTTGCTTCTCAGTAAGAAAACCCAAAATCCTCAAACACGAACTCGTCATTTTCTCCCCTCTTGTCTCTCTGGCGAATGAACCTCGGCTTTAAAGTTTTCATCCCCGCCTCTCTCTGACCGAGTCCTTGCTTCAGGTATTTCTTCTATTTTCTCGGTCTTGGTTAGTTATAGATAATTTCTTTTTTCTGTGCTTTGTCTGGGTAGATTTTGGTGGTGTTGTTCTAGTTATAGTTTAGAGAATGTCGAAGGGTAAAGAGAAAATCGTTGAGGTTGATGACGATGAGTTAGACTTCCTGCCTAGTCTGCTCACTGATCCTGCCTTTGATCCCGGGATCCCCTTAGAACCCATTAGATCAAGTGTTGGCACTAGCGCTAGGAGGATGTCTCCCTAAACGACCTCCACGAGCGGAAGTAGTGGTGAGGAGGGATCTTCTGGCTCGGAAGACACCCTAAGTGAGGATCAAGGGGGTGACTCTGGTGAGGGATCCTCACCGGGAAGATCATGGGAGGTAGAGCCTTGTCACGGGATTATGCTATTGATTACATGACGTGCGCGACCACATTCAACGAGCTCGATGACCTCCGACTTAGGTACCATATACCTGGTGAAATACCCCTTAGGATCCCAGGAAAAAAAAGGATACTCCTAGTAGACCTCCTAGGGGGTATGTTACCCTGTTTCTGGATAGTTTTAAGTATGGGCTGAGGTGCCCTTTGCAACCCTACTTTGCCCGGATACTCAATGGGCTAAACATTGCTCCTGGTCAGCTGAACCCTAACGGGTGGAGAGTACTCTCTGGTCTGTTCATATTGTGGGACAGATGTTGCCAAAGCGAGCCCACAGTTGATGAGGTGAAGCACCTGTACCAGCTAAAGAGCAGCCCCAAAGACGCTGGTTGGTACTACTTCCAATCTAGTACCAAGAGCAGAAAACCTATAACTGATATTCTAATTGGTGGTGGTGGGACTTGGAAGAGAAAATTCTTTTTTGCGGGGGGTCCTTGGGGTCGAGTTGCACAAATTGACGGGAAAAATTGTCGCGTCCCACCCCGTTTCGTGGTCCCAGGTTGCCTGCTCGTTTTGGATGTCTTGTCTTCATAATTGTTCTTACCTTCTTGTTTTGTCGCTAACCAAATGTCTGCTTGTTTGTAGGTTCTTGGGGTGTTCATTTCCCACTCCAACCCGACCAGCTCAAACGGGTCGAGGCGGTTCTGGCCAATTCCTGCTCGCACCGAGAGCTGCTAACTACTTACAACCTGATCAAATCTTGCTTGGTGCTCCCTGGCCATAAGATGAAGGATGCTGTAATCGGGGCTCTGAACCGGAAACGTTCTCGACCTCAAACCATGAAGAGGGACCAGAACAAGGACGCCCCTACTGCGAAGCGGGCAAACATCGGGCAGCAGGTCTCCCCCTTAAAGACTTTACCTCCTCCTCCCAGCAAAGTCGGGGAAACTAGTGGAGCAGCTACTGATCCTGCTTCCTCTTCTCCACCTGTTGGGCCCAGACCTCGTTTGTCTGACAACCGAGCAGAACACTTGGCCCCCTATCTCAGCGAGCTTTCCAAACTCGTGAGCAAGAAGGATTTGGAGGAGTTTGATGGCTGCACTCTAGGCGAGCTGGTGGGAGCCATACATTATAGTGCCTTCCATCTCAGCTGCATGACCACCTTCTATAAGGCCAAGGTTGGTCGCTATGATCGGAAGATGAAGGAGGAGATTCAGTCAGCGACGACCAGAGCTGACGTTGCCGAGAAGAAAGCAGGGGATTTAAACCTCGAGAATTTGAAGTTGATTGAGCGAGAATCTCTTGCTCAAGCGAAGGCTATTACTCTCGAGGACGAGCTGGCCAAGGTTAAGGAGGATCTGGAAAAACAGAAAGCTACGTACGAGGCTCAGCTTGAATCTCTACGTGATTCCCACCGGGCTCAGGTTGAGAGCTTGGAGAAGGAAGCTGATAACCAGTACGACCAGGGACTTAGGCATTCATATCGTTGCATCATGGCCGTCCTTGGCAAGCAGCACCCAGATCTGAAGATGGACGACCTTGCAGCTAGTGTTGCTCAACATATGGATGAGGAGGCAGCGAAAGAGGATGCCGAAGTGGTGGAGCCTATTATGGTCGAGGAAGAAAACTCTCCTCCTCGCGCAATCCTCGTTGGCGGCGATCACTCCCGGATGCAACTGATACTCCTCCAAAGAGGACCCGGCTGCTTGACCCGCCGTCCTCTTAAACATGTTCTGTGTTGTAGCTGTTTTTTGATCGTTGTATGTAGCAGCATTGTGAACTGTTAAAAGCTTAATAAGATCGTTCTTGTTTGCTTTCTCTTAGTTGGGTTTTAATTTATTTACTTATTTGGCTCCTGGCCTCGTCACAAAGTAGGTCTTAAGAACTGACGAACCTTCTCATGCCTTAGAAAATTCTTAATATTGGAAAGTCTGCTAGCCTTCGTTTGGTCGAGCAGATCTCGGCACGTTTGGCCTCTGGTCTCCCTGTAAACAGGTTTTGAGACTTGACGATCCTCCATCTGCCTTAGTAAATTCTTCGATGATTAGGATTCTGCTCGCCTTCGCGTGGTCGAGCAGATCCTGGCACGCTTGGCTTCTGTCTCGCAATAAACAGGCTTTGAGACTCGACGAGCCTTCACATGCCTTAGAGATATTTCGATGCTTGGGGATTCTGCTCGCCTTCGCGCGGTCGAGCGGATCCTGGCACGCTTGGCTTCTGTCTCGCAATAAACAGGCTTTGAGACTCGACGAGCCTTTGCATGCCTTACAGATATTTCGATGCTTGGGGATTCTGCTCGCCTTCACGCGGTCGAGCAGATCCTGGCACGCTTGGCTTCTGTCTCGCCATAAACAGGCTTTGAGACTTGGTGAGCCTTTGCATGCCTTAGAGATATTTCGATGCTTGGGGATTCTGCTCGCCTTCGCGCGGTCGAGCAGATCCTGGCACGCTTGGCTTCTGTCTCGCCATAAACAGGCTTTGAGACTTGGTGAGCCTTTGCATGCCTTAGAGATATTTCGATGCTTGGGGATTCTGCTCGCCTTCGCGCGGTCGAGCAGATCCTGGCACGCCATAAAACAGGATTTGAGACTTGGTGAGCCTTTGCATGCCTTAGAGATATTTCGATGCTTGGGGATTCTGCTCGCCTTCGCGCGGTCGAGCAGATCCTGGCACGCTTGGCTTCTGTCTCGCCATAAACAGGCTTTGAGACTTGGTGAGCCTTTGCATGCCTTAGAGATTATTTCGATGACAATATAGTTGACTGAAATTCCTCATTGATCCCATCATTGTTGAATTCGGCTTACATGAGATCGTTTTGACATAAAATAAATAACAACAAGCACGAGTAGAAATAACTTTAAAACATGAACAAGTCTTACTGGAAATATTTCCTGAGGTGTGCTGCATTCCATGGACGTTTCACCTCGTGGCCATCCGTGCGGACCAGCTTGTAAGCTCCGGGTCCAACTAGCTGCCTGACTCTATATGGCCCCTCCCAATTCGGTCCAAGCACTCCTTGAGTCGAGTCTTTGGTGTTCTGATTCACTCTCCTTAACACCCAATCTCCGACCTTGAACTGCCGTACATTCACCTTCTGGTTATAATACCGAGCAACCCTCTGCTGGTAAATGGCTGATCGCTCGGCTGCTTGATCCCTCTTCTCCGTTAGCAGATCAAGATTCAAACACATCTGCTCGTCGTTCTCCTGCTCATTGAAATGATCTATCCGGTGCGTGGTCGTTCCTATCTCAAACCGCTTCATGTCTCCCGATTCTATTTTGTGGGTTGTCCTGTATGCCCATAGAACACCTGACAGCTCATCAACCCATGCTCCCTTTTTTGCTCCAAGCCTTGTTTTCAAAAGCCTCTTGATGGTCTTGTTGGCTGCTTCTACTTGTCCATTCGATTGAGGGTGAGCAGGCGAGCAATACTTCAGCTCTATCCCGAGGTTCCGGCAGAAATCCCTGAAGTTGTGATTATCGAACTGCCTGCCATTGTCCGTTACCAAGGCATAAGGGATCCCGTATCGACAAACTAGGTTTCTCCACACAAAGTCTGTTGTTTTCTTCTCTGTGATCCTGCTACTTCATGAAGTAGTCAATAGCAACTATTGCATGTGTTGCTGCTCCTCGTCCCTTTGGCAACGGGCCGATTAGATCAATTCCCCATTGACCAAATGGCTAAGGGGAGGCCATGGAGGTGAGCTTCTCTGGTGGTTGGTTGGAGAAACTTGCAAAATTCTGGCAGCTTACACAGCTCCTGGTCTTCTCTTGCGCATCCTGGTGCATTGTCGGCCAGAAATATCCCTGCCTTAGAACCTTGTGGGCCAGGGACCTCCCACCAGAATGGTTTCCGTAAATTCCCTCATGTACTTCTCTCAGTACGTAATCCGCGTCGTCCTCCTCCAAACATCGAAGGAAAGGTAGTGTATATCCTCGCCGATACAGTACCCCATCAATCATCGTGTATCTCGAGGCCTGAGTTCTAATCTTCCGAGCTCGCAACTTATCTGGTGGTAATACCCCATCTCTAAGGTATGAAATTATCGGGTCCATCCACGAGCGTTTTTGCTCTATCCGCAGCACCCCCAAATTCTGCTCGACAATTCTGCTCCCTGGGGATTTGTATCACCTCCACCGCTTCAAATTTCCCTATCACCTGCCTGACTATCTTCAAGTACTGCTCCATCTTCTCCTCTCTCGGTTGAAATCTTTCACTGACATGATTCGCAACCAGCTGGGAATCAGTTCTGATCTTCACTCTATCTGCTTTCATGGCCTTAGCCAATTCCAAACCTGCTATCAAGGCTTCATACTCTGCCTGGTTATTTGTGGTTGTGAATTCTAACTTTACAGCATAAGAGATCTCCTCCCCCTCCGGGCCTTCCAAGACAATCCCTGCTCCTAACCCCTGCTCCCCTGATGACCCATCTACAGACATTTGCCATACTTGAGCTTCACCACTGTCTGTAACTACATCTCGTTGATCTAAACATACTTCGGGCTCTGTGAATTCTGCTACGAAATCGGCTATTGCCTGAGCTTTTATCGCTGCTCGGGGTTTGTAGTCTATGTCGAACTCACCACTTCGAGCGTTTGTGGTTTGTTATTACCGAGACTGGGAATGCTTGGAAGTATGGCCTCAGCTTTCGAGCAGCAACCACGAGGGCCAGTGCCCACTTCTCCAACGGTGGGTATCTGGTCTCAGCGTCGAGCAGGGCCTTACTAGTGTAGTAAATTGGATACTGAACTCCTTCTTCCTCTCTCACCAGAACCGAACTTGTGGCCCGATCCGATACCGCCAAATACACAGATAACTTGTCCCCATCCCTCGGTGTGGACAGCAGAGGCGCTTGCTGCAAATACTGCTTCAAGTTCTGAAAGGCTTCCTCGCACTCCGGGGTCCACTCTATTTTCTTTCCCCTCTTTATCACTTGGAAGAATGGCTGACACTTATCAGTAGCCTTGGATATGAATCGGCTTAATGCTGCCAACCTCCCCGTAAGGCTTTGCATCTCTTTTAGGCTACGAGGAGACCTCATCTGCACGATCGCCTGGATTTTCTCGGGATTTGCTTCGATCCCCCTATGACTCACCATGAATCCAATGAATTTCCCTGACCTGACTCCAAAAGTACACTTCTCCGGGTTGAGCTTCATCTTACTCGAGGTGTCCGACATGCTCCTTCGGGATTTTGGACTTGGTGATCATGTCATCCACGTACACCTCCATGGTTTTCCCAATCAACGGCTTAAAGACTTTATTCACCAGCCTCTGATAGGTGGCCCCAGCATTTTTGAGACCAAATGGCATTACCCTGTAACAGAATAAACCCTGGTTAGTGATAAAAGCAGTGCTCTCCTCATCCTGCTCGTACATGGGGATTTGGTTATATCCCGAGAACGCGTCCATGAAGCTAAGCAGGCCGTGCCCAACTGTTGAATCTACTAACTGGTCGATTTTTGGCAAAGGGAAGCTGTCTTTCGGGCATGCTTTATTGAGATCTGTAAAATCTACACACATCCTCCACTTGCCATTTGCCTTCTTTACCAACACCACATTCGATATCCATTCAGGATAATTGACTTCCCGAATGAACCCTGCTCTCAAGAGCTTCTCCACCTCACCATTTATAGCCTCATACCTCTCCTGGTTGAAGCACCTCCTTTTCTGCCTTACTGCCCGAGCACATTTCTTTATTGCCAGCTTATGACATGCTACCTCAGGATCAATCCCTGGCATGTCTTCATGTATCCAAGCAAACACATCTGCATGAGCCTGTAAGCATTTCACCAACTCCTGCTTCTGGTCTTCCTTAAGTCTCGACCCGATTCTGATCGTCTTTCCCGAGTTCTCTAGTCCCATGCTTACTGTCTCCAGCTCCTCTACGGGTTCTTGTCTGCCATTCTTGTTTTCCACTCGGGTATCAAGGGATGTTATCTGCATTGCTTCCCTTGCTGCCGAGGAGTAGCAGCTTCTCGCAATTCTCTGGTCTCCTCGTACCACTCCAACTACCCCGTTCACCCGGTACTTGAGAGCCAGATAATGGTTAGACAGTACCACTTTGCTCATCCTCAGAAACGGCCGACCTAGGATCATCTGGTATGGATCTTCTTCATCCACCACCACAAAGTCCAGTATCATGGTCCTTTCTGTCGGGGAGCTCCCAATTGTGATAGGCAGCTCGACCACACCTAGAGGGACCAGCTTTCCTCCTCCGAACCCCTTCAAGGAGGTATTGGTGTACTCTAACTTCCGGTCTGCTATTCCCATCTCCTTCAGAGTTGACTTAAATAACACATCAATTGAGCTCCCTGTATCAATCAGTATCCGGTCAAACTTCTTGCTAGCGACAGTAGACTTGATGACTAAAGCATCCTCGTGGGGGTATAGGATCCCTTCTTCATCTTCATCTGTCCACATGATTGGCACTTGCCCGCTCGTTTGGTGCTGTGAAGAATACCTCACAGTCATGGCGTATCTAGCATAATTCTTCCTCGATCTGTTGGAATCTCCACCAATGTTGGGCCCCTTATCACCATGCAGCGCTTTCTATCACTCTGCTCCCCTTCACATGTCGAGGCCACCATCGGAAAAGTCCCATCTATAAACTCGTCCAGGTATCGATTTCTCACCAAATCTTCAACCTGGGTCTTGAGATCTCTGCATTCTGCAGTGGTATGGCCATGAGTGCCATGGAACTTACAATGACGTCCCCTATCCCTCCTGCCGGGTAGCTTTATTATTGGGGCAGGGAGGTACAGCAATCATCGGTACTTTATGGCCTCGTACACCTCGTCCATGGACATCTTCAAGGAAGTATACCGCCCATAGTCCTTGCCGATCATTTGTCTTCTTTCTCTATTGCTCCGCTTGGAGGCGGTGGCACTGCTCCTCTACTACCGTGGGAGTATTGATGAGGACCATCATATGTCGAGTCATGCCTTCTCCAAGGCTCCTGGGAGGCGAGGAGGCTGCGCCTGTGGGCCTACGACTCCACTACCTGAGGCCTGGTGGTCCCTCCTCCTGATCGGCCCATTCCCTGGTAATGCCCTCTTCTCTTTCTTTTCCAACCCTTCCAGCTGGTCTGTCTTAATCCGAGCCGCCTTTTCTTCCTCGATCTCTATGTCTCTTTTAGCCTGCTCGTATGCGGCTGCATACGTCTGAATAGCTGGGCTTCTCAAGTTGTACCACAGCCTTCCTATCTTCACTCCCTCTTTCAATCCCCTTAGTGCCTGAGGATGGTTGAAGGCTCCCAAATCGAGGACAGCACGATGAAACCTCTTGATGAATTCCCGAAGGGTTTCTTGCTCCCCCTGCTTCATGCTTTTCAACTCCATCATGTCATCTTCTGGTGCCATTGCCCCACGAAACTGCTCTGCAAACTCCTGGCACATCTGCTCGAAGGTTTTAATGCTCCCCCGAGGAAGTTTCCTGTACCACTCGCGTGCACGTCCCTCCAGGAATAGTGGGAACACCCTGCACCTTTGGGGTTGAGATAATCCTTGTACCCCCGTTATGTCGTTGAAGCGCTCTATGTGCACCAGGGGGTCAGTTCGTTCCGCATACCTAAGGTCTGGGAGGCGGAAATCTCTTGGAATAACCGCCCTCATGATCTCTGCTACAAGCGGTGATTTTCATTGCAGGGACGTTAATCTGAAGTTTGTTGTTGAGAGCTTATTCGGGCTATTTAATTTTGCCCGCTTTGACTTTGGGCTTTGGCCGCTAAGTGTATTGCTTGGTCTTTTAGCCTTTGTTTGTCTCCCCATAATGCTTCATTTTGTCCGTTTGAGCTCTTGCTTTTGCTTTCCATTTCTGGCTTTTGGGCTTTGAATTGGCTTTAATCGGCCCATTTACTGTCCTCAACTTCTGAAATATTCTGGCTGCTTATGTCTTGTGGATTTGGAATAACCCCGAGTTTGATTTCATTTTGCCTTTCACTTTCCCGTATTCCACTGGTTCCCGCCCTGCATTCCAGTTTCCTAGGAGAGCATTTTCCAGCTGCATTGCTCAGTTTTGCTTCCCCAATATCGTGTAGTCTGCTGTCTCTGATATTTGTAGCCTTCACATCTACTTGCATTAAATGCTCTTCAGCTACTTCTCTCACCTTTCCCATCTCCATTGGGGTTATGGGCTGACCACTTTCGCTTTGACCCGACCCATTGTCTTTTTTTGGGTTGCTTTGGATTTGCCTGGTTTGATCCTGATTCTGGCTTGCTGTGTTTACCATTTCCAGATTTTGTTGATGGTGCTCTTTGTTCCATTTTCCTTCATCTTCTTGCTGCAAGAAAAAGATCTTTTTCAGTGGTCTAGTGACATCCACTGAAATTCTTGTTCGAACAATAGGCCCCATGCATTCCCCTGCTTTGTCGGTGTCCACATCTTCCACTTTTCCTATCAAAGACCCCAGTTTTTGAACTGCATATTTGTCCATGCACATAAGAGGCACATTATGAAACTGTATTCAAAATGAAGTGTGTGAGAATGATTGCTTTTTTATGTCCCCAACTCCCGTTGGCTTTGTAAAAACTATTAGAGCATTATCAAAGTGCCAAGGGCCACCTGCAAACATCCTTTTTTTATCCTCTTCTGATTCAAATTTAAACATGAAGAAGTTCTCCCCCATGCTCTCGATCTTCACTTCTCTAAGCGTTTTCCACACTTGTCTCATAGCAATTCTCAGGCCTTCGATGTGTATCCCTCGATTAAGAAGGATTTTTCCTATTAAACAGTGAGCTGCAAGCATGTCCCCTTTTTCTTTTATCATTCCCTCATAAATAACCTTGTCCTCTTATTCCTCTTCCAAAGTGATGGAGCTGCACTTCTTAATTAATTCCTCTGTATCCATTTGATCCCAACCGTTTCTTTGTATTGCCACTATTCTGATAAAAGCTGCACCTTAGTTGTTGCTCCCTCTTTAATGCCCTTTCTAAACCCTTACCTTTCAAATAAACACCCAGCACACGTCTCTGCTCTTACTGCTTTCCTTCTTAGATCTCAATTCCTGATTAACCCGACCCACCCAACTTGTGGGTGACCTTATAAGGATTATGACAATCCTGTTCTTCTACCATTCTAAGATTTTCTCAGAGAGAGAGAGAGAGAACCTTAGAAGGAGACAACTACTCATTAATTAAAACTCCTTTACATTTCACATTTGATGCAACATAGATATCATAAATGGAAAGTTAATGTGCTTTATTAATTTTTTATTGATCGAAAACGTGTCAAGAATTTTAGATGAAATATGGCAGGCAAGTGGGTCAGAATGCAACGATGGAGTCAATTGAAAAAGCAGGTCACCTTGTTAACTTAGAGCGTCCGTTCGTTTACAATAGGCAACTCAAGACAATTCTTGCCTCTTTGGTACATGCAAATGGTCAACACAACACAACTAGTTGAAGTTTCCAATTCCATTAGCTATTTGGAATTTTTATGTTCTCAATGTTTGAAGAGTTTATTTAAGATATCATATCATAATGGCAGAATATTTTATGTATTAATTCCACTATTTATTCCTCCTCTTAAATTGTGCCGATCATTTTGGATCTAGCCGAAAGTCAAATAGTTTCTTTTGTGTTACATTTTATATATATTTATTTATATATATATATAATTATTAAGTTTAATGATTGTTCAATCTCCTCTCTGATATGTGAGCATCTTTCAAGAAGAAAAATTAGAGAAGAGCGGCCTACTATTTCGAGCGTGGACTTTTAACGACTGCAATTATCCAAAGAGTTTGTCTTAACTAAACTTATTAAAGAAAAATAGAGTTCCCAGTTTTGTAGTAATTTGACTTAGGGCCACTTTGAGATAGATTGTGATTGAAATTCGATAAGTTGCTTATTTTATAATTTTTGATAAAAATAGTGTTTGTTAAATTTTATAAAAATAATTTATTTCATTTTGTCAGCAGTTTTTAAAAATAAGTAGAGGGTTGCTTACACTTTTTTAAAATTTCTATTATAATCTTATATTTTAATAAAAAATAATTGTATCTTACTTATCCATAAATCATCATATATAAATTATTAGATATCATATTACCGCCATAATTTAGTTACTGCCACAACCACTTACATTCTCTCTTGTTTTGATTCAGTAAGTTCATATTCTAATTTCTTAACTATGCCTTTTAAAGTTTAATATATGTATATTTTTATTTTTATTAATTAATTGTTTCAAATCCGTTGGCAATCTATTTTCAAAAGAAAAATCTGTGGCTTTTTTTTTTAAGATTATGAAGTTTTTTAGACTTTTTTAAATTCAGTTTTTTTCATGTAGTTTTACATATTTAAGAAAAAAAGATATGTCTAAACAATTTATTAAACACACTCTAAAAATAAAAAAGCAATTAAAACTTATGTCTATTTTGGTTATTATATAACAAAACAACACTTTCATAATATAATTTCCAAACGCATATACTTTACTTTTCAAACTCACAGCAATTGTAATAGTATAATTTACCAAACACCAAACTACTTTTCAGTTCATTTCATTTAACATTTCATTCTCTTCAATTTGATCAGATGGTCCAACTTTGGGATGATACAAACACGTACCAACGAATTAATTTTATTTGAGAGTAGTAGATTAATCATGAAGAGAATGTTGAATGATGCTGAATCAAAAATGGCCAAGCAATTTTTCCCATTAGAGCACTTAATCAACTGCGGCTTCCTACTATCATAACTTCGGAGTTTTTTTTTTTTAATTTTTAGAAATTGCAAAGACTTGATTTTGATAGAGAAGGTGGCCAATCGAATGTATTGCGTAATAATGTAAGTGCAGAATAGAGAAGAAAGGTTCTTTGAAAGTTGGGGAAGAAGAAGAATTGTTTTAAGGGTACTTAAATAAAATTCAAATAAACAAATCTTAGCCATTTAATTCGGTAATAGTCATGTGCCAATAGATCTTAAAAAGTTCAGATTTTGATCAAATGATCAGGGAAAATGAGTTTAGGATCGAAATCCCAAATCTACTATTTTCTACACAAAAAATTGTACCCAATTTTATCTTTTGTGCTACATTGATTAGTACAGAAATTCCTAAAAATTATTTTAATTTTCAAAAGATCCTCAGGCAAACTTCACATCTCCTTGTCTTTTATATTAACTCTCAAAGAGGATGAAATTACCAAATTGGTGAGAAAAGGAGAGTAAAAAACTTTTGAAAAAAATGGGTGATATATCTCAAATTGGCCTTGATTTTCATTTTCTTTGGTGTTTCACAAATGTTTAGTTTTAGTGAGTACCGCTTTAACAAATCGGGCTTCACCATAGGCCAGATTGACGCTGAATAATGGCCCCATCTTATGGGGCTTTTGTTGGCTTAATGTCCATCTGACTATGAGACAATGAGCGGTACTGTTATCACCCCTTTAATATACTGATAAAACCCTTCTCTGTGGAAACTACTTTTAAAGACAAACAAAAAAATAATGAACCCATTTATATTTTCTCTCTTTGTACGCCTTTTTTTGCCCCTTATTGTTACGAAATCTTCAATTTTTTTATCAATATGTTTTCTTAATTTTTTTTTTCAATTTATGGCTCTCATTTATTCAGTTAGTTTACAAAAATTTAAAATAATCAATTTCTTGGTTTAAAAAATTTAAAATAATCCAATTCATCTTTTTCTTTATTTTTCAGATTAATCATATTTATTCTTTGGAAGTTAGTATTTTTCAGTTTTGTAGAGGGAGAAAGGTTGAAGAGAAGAATGGAGACAACAAAACTTCAAGAAATTTATTACCAATAGAATTACTTACGTGAAGGGTGAAGTAAGAAGCCTGCAAACAAATTTTTTGGCTGTTCACTGCAGAAGAATTTTTAGAGTGAGAAAACTCCTAAAAAATAAGTAGTCAAATAAAAAAATTGTTAATTTAGAGAGAAAGGTTAATTTTGGTATTAAATGAGGTATAACTAAAAAAAGGATGGAACTATTTGAACCCATAAAAGTACTTATTAAATCCATTTACTAAATAAACCCACCTTCAAGTTTTAAATTTTTACTCAAAGAGTAAAAATTTTATTTTTATTTTTTATTATATTTTAATGTCCATAATTATAATTTAATTTAGTAGTATTTTAATCATAAAAAATTATTTTCAAAAGTAGGTTTAATGAGTAATTTGGTGGGTTCAAATAAAGGAACTAAAAAAAGAGGTTTTAAAAAAATAATTGAGGAGCTAATAAAGTAAAACACCACTTCATATCTTATCAGACACAATTATATTTTTTATAAATTTTTTTTTTTTTTTTTTTTTTTATAGGAACATCCATACAGAATCTAGTTCGAGCTTCATCTAGTCTCAGCATAAAGTAATAGAGTCATCAAGTCTGGTTGTGAGGTAATGTATCTGCGTATTCATTTAGGTTAACATCTGCTAAAATGTTACCTACTACAACACTGCGTGAAAGAAATAAACGTTTTTTCAGCATCCAAAAAGGTGTTTCCATTACTCTATTATTAGATGCGTCATTGCCTCAGTCTATTATTGTTTAGTACAGATCAGTACTTAGCTAAATGGTTGCCATCTTCTCAGTCTTATACTCTGATAATGGAGGCCGAGAACGAAGTAGAATTTCTCATAATTATATCTGAGACAAGGCATCTTTTTCATTAGAGATTTTCGAGGCTTCTAATTGTAACTATCTCCATGATTCTCTCAATATGCTCTTTGATCTTGTACTTCACAAGACAAATAATGAAATCGAAATTATTACTTCAACCTTCAATTGTTCTGGTCTTAATGAAGCTGCAGCAATTAGAGATTCACGTTGTACAATTGATATTATTTAATTTCAACATAATTATCACCAATAATTGCTATTTACAATTATTCTCTCTCAGCCTATAAAATTAAGCTAACAGAGGCATATTAATTTTCTTATGACGTGTATGTAAGGTGTGTTTGATGTGCTGTACTGGATTGCATGGCATTGTTTCTGAGCTAAGATTGACACTTTCATTTCATTACGCCTCAATTACAAAGGACAGAGACAGGGGAAAACAGAGAGATAAAAGAGAGTTATTCACACGCTGATAGGCACATCTGGTTTTCAAAAGATACACGCAATGTTCAGTTTTGATGATAAGAAGACCTTGGACTTTTTACTGCAGCTTAAGATTCTTTAGAATCCTGTAAAAGCAAGAAACAAAAATATAGTCTTAGATTTTGACATATTATTAAGCATGCAAAATATTCATTATCAGTGCATAAACTGCTTGAAAAATGAAAAGCGATGATATGAAGGCTGCCAGATGCTGACAGAATTAACGATAAACCCAGCTAGAATTACCGTATTATCATCGCTTATCACACAGTAAAACGGCTAGGGTGTACCCTCTGTTTCTTGTCAAGCTCTTCTATTAAATTTTTCTGTTTAAATATCAGCGTTCTCTTGGTTCTACATGCTTTTAATTATTTCATAGGAGATCTCAAAAATGATATATGATAAGCAATAGCATTTTATATTTCTATACCGAAAGTATTACATTATAACTCTCTCTCTCTCTTAACATGTGTTCCCAGGATACACGTTTACGTAACCCTTTTTCTATATATCACAGGTCCACAACAGGCAAGGGTCAAAGCTCCAAGCACAGGTGGACCAAAAATTTATCAAGTGGGATTTTTTCTCATGTGGAATTTCTTTTAGATTAGGGACAGGATAAGAAGCTGAAAGTAATTTTGATTCTTCAGGATTATTCAAACCGGCTGGCTTTTTGAACTGACCATTCTTGGACCGCTTTAAGCTATGCAAACTTTTTAGAACAAAGTCATTAAGTTTTCTTTGTTAATTTAGTCCATGGACAGTAAATTTTCATCTGGGACTTGATAAATGCATTACAGTCCATCCAAATTTGTTCAAGCTTAGACAATCCAGTGCGGCTCACCAAACACACCCTCAGGATCTTGGCTTTGATACTAAATATCTTAATTAACTTCTTGATCCAGGAGCTTAAACTTTCTGAGTATAGACCTAACGTTAGTATTAAAAGTCTAAGTCTAATACCATCTGAAAAAAGACCAAACATGGTGTTGGAATTAGCTATATATATTACCTCTCTTCATTAGCAGCATTGTAGCTTCTTCCAGGGGACTTGTAGTTGGGGATCGGAACTCGGCCGGCCTCAATGCGGTTGAGATCGTCAACAAGGATTTCATAGTGTTTCTTGACTTCCTCCACAGTTTTGCCTCCGCCCACAGCCTTGGCTATGTTTTGCCAGCGGTCTGGGGTTTCCTTGTCGTACAAGGCTAGAGCCTTCTCAAAGAGCTTGTTTTCCTTTGGTGTCCAAGTAGAACTAAGAGAGCCTGAGGCCATAATAACTCGCACTCTTCTATTCTTTTTAGTGTTTGAATATTGCTAAGAAGTGTAAAAGCTAGAGATGGTGAAAAGAGGAAGAAGAAGATGTTGGATTTTGTTCAAATGATGGCTTGTGTGTGTGCTGAAGATTACTAAGGATTAGCTGCTTAAATATAGAGTAAAAGGAGAAGTTGTGGAGCCACATGGGAATCTATTTTCCCAAAAGGTGGCATATGATGTGACCCGTCATCTTTGGAACCACAGGATGAATTAAGCAGGAAAAGGGCTTTTTTTTTCCCAAAAAAAAGAAACTATTAAACTGATCTTAATTAGGGTACAATTGTAATTTTATGACTTCTGCTTAATTTTAAAAGCACACTCCTGAAAATATAGAACAATGAATATCCATGTCACAGTATATATAGACCATTTACATAATTATACATGACAACTAGTAATTTCATGTCATGATAACTATGGATAAAAATGTGCACCATCTTAATACCAAATGTATCTTAATTTAGTGAAAAATATAATTAAATTAAGATGTGGCAGCTGATAATAGAATCTTGAACCATTGCTGGGTTTTTAGAATTCCGAAACAGACATGTGGCACTTATTATTGTTTGTTGATTAAAATTTTAATGTTTTTAGTTTGCTGAAGGGTTATTTATTACAATGAGTCATCAATATTTGACAATGTAACTTTTAGTTTTGAAAACATGATTTAAGCTGTCGAAATTGGAGAATTATTTATAACGATGAGTCCTCAAACATTCAGCTATGTCATTTGTTGTTTCAGAAACATGATTTAACCTGTCGAAGATTGCAGTCCGAGTAGGAGACAAATAGCATTTTTTGTTTAAATGGTACTTGCATGTTTATACTTGAGCTGTTATTTATAGTCTCGATATGAGTTAAAGAATTTGAATGTTAATTGGGTTCCATTTTAGGCTGTGCTTGGCTTCAATTAGATGGATTATTACACAGTTCGCATATCTGAACTCACCTTTAATCGGCCAATTCTTGTGGACGTGTAATTGAGATAAACCTAACCTTGTAAAAGAAAAAGAAAAAAAGAAAGCAAGAAAGATATAGCGGTTACCACATAAGCCAAGAGCGACAACAGAGCAAGAAAGATAAAGGAAATGGGAAACTTTATTGGGGCAATCGTTTTGCTTGGACTGGCATGTGTGTCTTCTTAGCTTCAACTCCCCATTAGGTAGCCTTTTGCACTTAATATTTTTGAAAGTTAGTTTTGTACTGAATTGGACTTATTGACTGAAATCTCAAAAGCTCAAAGCATCACAAGAATCCTCACCATTTTGATCAATAATGCCACTCAGTAAGGTGATTGGAGCTTTTTCAGAGAAAAGTTTGTTCGCATGGCAATCTCTTTATCCTCAGTAGTGGACGATCTCGCTAGAATCAATGCATCTCTGTTTCATTCGAGAAATAGGCATATTTACTTGTCAGACCAAAATAAATATAGAAGAAAATCCAAACGAAGGGAAGCTTAAATATAACATGTAATTGTTTTGCGTTTAGTTGGTTCAATGGATAAATCTTTTGTAGTGCTACAATAGATTGGGGGTTCACACTTATCCTCTCATATTTTTTCATTTAATTATAGTGCGATGAAAACTTAATTTCCTTCTCGCCCATAAAAATAACGTTCGAATCCCAGACCTCTTGTATCGCTCCCAAAAAATTTGCCAATTAAACATAATAGAAAGCACATAGATTCGCATGTTTTAAAAGAGAAATATGAGGTGCAACAATGATGTCTCAAATCTCATTTTAAAGCTTGAACTCCCTGCGAAAGAGTGCAATTTATAATATCGTTAAAATGTAACCCTTAGCTTAGGATGGCGTATGTTTTGGACAGCTCAGTCCGAGAGCTGAGCAAACCTACAGTACGCCAAGAAAGGGTAGAGCTAGGCTGTGGTTGTATTGATGCAGTTTCTGATTTGATTCGTTTCAGATCTTTGGAATTGGAGTTTCGGAACCTTGCTCTCAACAAAACTCCAAAATATTATTAGCTGGCTACCTGAAACCGTACCATGATAGGCGAAATCACATTGGGTGGTTTTTCTTGAATCTTTGCTGCATGCATGTGTATGTTTGTCTTTTATTATCTATTCGGTCAACAGGTGCTGCTGCTTCTTTGGTTGGATAAGAGGATTCCTCTGTCGCTTGATTGGTGATGGTGAGTGGATAGGATTAAAACCCAGCTTGGCTCCTAATTTCTTTCAAATAAGAATAAAATTGCACTCTCTCACAAATGGTCTCTAGGAATTTTGAGAATCCATGTTGGTTAGCAAATGGGTTACTAAACTTAAGCTTGGTTTATTTTAATCTTTTTGGGTAGCGTAGTTACCAGGATGTTTGGTTAATACTAGTAAATTGCTTTTGGGAGAAATTTACACAAATAACCACAAAACTTTTTATTTTTTTTTTTCATTTTAACCCCACAAACTTATTTCTATCAACATTAGCCAAAAATAAAATTTTCAGACCAAAATGCCTCTCTCACATCTCGCCCCCAAGCCAATCTCTTTCACGTAACCTCTCCTAGAGCCAAAATCACCCATCGTCGGCAGCGACTCCACGCATCATCGGTGCCCGATCTACTTTCAACGGCAAAGAAAATCTATTATTCAACTTCAACAAAACCTAGGTTAGCCATTTTATTTATATTTCATTAATTAAAAATGCAATTTGAAAATAATAGTGGTAATAGTTTGAGAATAATGGTGGTGGTGGTGGTGCTTGGAGTGGTGGTTGTTGTTTTGAGAGTGTGTTGTTTTGTGATGGGGGCGATTTGTGTGATTTATACGCGACAGGGGCGTGTCGCTCGCGCCTGTCGCGCGCGCTTACTGCCCAGCCACAGGCACGCGAGCGAGCGACAGGCGGTCTCGCGTGCGCATGACAGGTGCGAGCCTGTTGCATGTCGCGCGTGTGACAAGTGCGACAGGCTGCCTATCGCACCAAATTACAGTTTGTTTTTATATTTTTAACGTGAAGTTAATTTCCCTATTATTTTGTTATAAATGCAATCTAAAAATGTTAAAAATATTACGAAATGGCGAAATCAGAAGTATCAAGAAACGAACTCGGCAGGATGAAGTTAGTTTATGCCGATCACTTCCCGGGGCAAATTTCAAGTATGTGTAACTTTTCTACAGTCATAAAAGCCATCGAGTGAAAATTAACAAAACGGCAGTTGCGTCTGTTCAAGGACGACATATTTGGGCATTTCTTGGAGTGCTGAAACTTTCCATTCAGTGCTGTAATTTTAGACAATATTTTGCTTAGGCAAGTGACCCATGGAGAATACATGAGGGAGGATCAGTTATGGTTTCAAATTGGCGAGCATTTGATACGCTTATCAATTGGAGAATGGTACCTGATTATTGAACTTTCCTATAGTGTAGATACCGCGCTAACAAATAACAAGACGGTGCACAGGCTACTGAATACGTATTTTGATGGTTTGCTTCGCAACATCAATCTTAAGCAATTGGATACATTATTTGAGGAGTTGGACTTCAAGACTATTGACGACATTGACGCATTAAAGATCGCGCTCTTTTATTTTACGAACAAAATTCTAAATGGAAGAAAAGGCCACTGTCAAATTAATTTCTCATGACTTAACGAAGTAGATGATATAAAGCACTTTCGAAATCGTTCATGGGGTCGTTTGTCGTGGGAAACGATATACGAGAGTCTTGACAATGCACTGTACAAGAAAGACGAGAAATTTAGGACGACTCGGTTAGAAAGGCCAAATCATAAAGTTGAAAAGTACAATGTTTACGGCTTTATATTCGGGTTCAAGTGCGTTGTTTTTTGTTTATTAATAAGTTTTGTAACATTAAATATTTGATAGTTGTTTTAATAGTTTTCTCACTTTGGCTATTGCAGACTTGGATTTACGAAACGATCAGAGGTTTACCGTCAGCATGGGTCGTGAAAATGAAGAAGAAAATTCCCCGCAATGTGCAATGGAAGCCCATGGCTTCTTTGAAAATCAACTTTACTGAGGTTTATTCGTTCTTCAATGACGAATCTCGTCTTATAAGTAATATGTATTGGTTCTTTTTTTGACATTACTAAATTTGAGTTATGTTTACTTATTTATAATTTTGGGTTGAATTTATGGCAGGGGGCGTTTTACAAACCCTTGAGCCAGATGCAAAGGAGAGTCCCAAAAAATACTGGCTCACTGTGAAGGATTACATGCCACGTATTCCAGGCTGGGTTCATAAGGTTGGTATCCTATAAGTACTATTATTTATTTAATCGAATTTTTTGACTTTTTATTTACTTATTTTAAATGCTACTTTTTACAGCATCAACTTTCAATCAACGTGCCGTTGCCCGTTATAAGGCAATCAGACGAGCATGACGACATACCGAGTCGAACACCAGAACAACGTCATGAGACTTTTGAAGATGATGTGCCTGTAGATGACCATCAGGAGCAGATAGACAAGTCTGATGACGCACATGATTCCGAGATTATAAAAAAATTCTTTTCTTCATATATAAATCATTATTTTTTACTGTTATTATAAAGAATTTTTTTTTGTAATAGTCGAGGACAAAGTAGTTTAATGATTATATGAGATGACAGATGGACAAGATTGATCGTAACATTTATGAACTTAAGTAAGAATTTAAAGATTTTAAAGAAAATGTGGTGGGATTTATCGATTCACTGTCTAAACGTCCAAACAAGGATTCTCCGACTGGACGCTCGTATGCGGTGAGCAAATTTAAATTTAACAATTGTGTTCGTTTAACTTTTAATTTGATAGTTGTTTAATATGTTCATCTTGCCGAATGGACAGGTCCCAAATGACTATGGAGTGTATACTGATGTGGGCAATTAAAATTTTTTTACTCTCACGTCATTGTATAGTTTCTACGGGGATGTTAGCGGGGAGAGCATGCAGATCTTCACTGAGGCGCCTCCAGGCATTAGTAAGTTCGGTCGAGCGTACAGACCGTCGAATGCTTTTAATAGTCCTTACATGATTCCTCCATTCAGGCAAGGAAAGAACGTTTGACGTTTACCTCCACCGCAAATCATGGACCATGCGATTGACATGAGTACGAGTGTGGATATAAATCCACTTAGAGGATTGGAGGATTTTAGTCTGTATGCTGAGTTTGATCGATGGTTCGCTGACAATATGATAGTGGATCAGAGAGTCCAACACCCGTGGTCGTTCTTCTAAGTAATTTTGGGTCATGCTTCGATGGGATGGCTAGGTGATGAGGTAATATTTTTTCGAATTTCTTTAACTGTTGTGGATTTGTGTATTATTTTTTCCTTTTAGATCGACATGTTTCTGTTCCTCTACAACATATTCACGGGTATTATCGCCTTATTAGCGAAGGGTAACAGCAGTATCCAAATGCCTTAGTTCAGTGTGTCACACATACATACATATTTTTTTGGGGTAACATGCAGACATAACTTATAATTACCCTTTTTATTTATTTATTATCTTCTAACGCCTTGAAATTTTGTTAATTTATACATTTTTTTTGGATATTTATGAAGTTTTGTTAATTTATACATTTTTTTTTATATCTATGTACTCTGTGTTCTTGAATCAGTTATGGAACAACGGGAATTGTGCGATTGATTCATTAGTATATAGTGACAGCTTGAATAACTATATTGGTGGGCGGCAGCACATCATGTCCAAACCAATGATGGATGTCGATATGGTGTGTATTTTATTTTATTTTACAAACACAATCAAATGTGTCTTTTTGCTGTATGTTTTCCAATTTCATATGATACATAATATATTTACGAGAATTTTTTATATACAGGTATTCATCCTTGTTAACTTGGACTGCGAGTATTTGGTATTTGCCCGAGTTGACTTTCGTAAGAACAAAGTCTGGATTTATTAATCATTGTTGATGTTTCAAGATGATAAAAAATACAAGTTCAAGTTCAGGCTGTTTGAAGTTATATTCCCTCGATGGTTGGAATATTTGGATTCTACAACATCCGACTTGAATTGTAGAGTGCCAACCCATGGAAAGTTGTCGCAGTTAAGGGTGTGCCACAACAAGAGCCCAGTACTGGCGATTGCAGTGTTTTTTTATTGATGTTCACGATGTATTTAATGTTCGAGCTTAAATTAGAATTTAACGGTAGTCATGGAGAGTACTTTAGAAAGAAGATTGCAGTTGACATATTTAATGACAATATTGTATTGTAAACCGTTGTTAAATTCAAATGTTGAAACATGGATTTATTTTCTAATTTGCATACTTAAGTTTATATAATTTTCATGCTCATATTTTAATATAAAATAAAAAACTTAGGAATAAAATTTCATTATATATAAGTGTACAATACACAAAAAAAGTAACAAATGTTTTAATATAATCACTTGGAACAATACAACTAACTTTGACTCGATGCAATGAGATTCTTACATCGCTTACAGTTATGTCCCAGTTCATTACACCGGCTGCATCTAACAATCCTCTTATTGACATCCTTGCCAGTCGAGAGTATTCTGTGCTCTTTACGACGACCAGGTGGTGGTGCCTCAACAGGTAGATAAATGTGCATCTCTTGAATTTCATCTGGAACTTCCTAATCAGCCACGTCGCCAACCGGCTCCACTGGTTGTGCATAAGCCATCGCCAACGATTTCTTGGTGTAATAGTCCGAACAAAGGTTTATGCAATCCCCTCGGACAGTCAGACAAGCCGCAATTGCATGAGTACAGACAAGCTGATCAAGCTGAAATACTCTACAGGAGCAAGTTCTATTTTGTATGTCAACTAAGCTTTCCTTAATTCCACCACCTACAACTTGAAATTGATGCGGAGACATGGGCAAATGATCATTCTTTCAGCTATAGTTCTCCTCTCAGTGATTATTTCATCCACCCATATTGTTAGCCGAGTACTCATTGATTCAGCCACAATTTTTCTATCATAAAATTATTGCTGCAATTTTTTTTCTAAAGTGATCAACAAGAAGAGTAACAAGAAATTTTCGCGGTTCCCTCATGAAAGAATTAATACTCTTCGCGATGTTGGTGGTAAGTATATTGTACCTCCTACCTTCAAACTAAGGCATTGCCTAATTACACGAACCCACAATATTTTCTAAGTAATTAGCCGCGCCCGAGTGGAGTATCCACAACCTTTCAAGTTGCCTTTTAAATTCTTCGTGTCTATATGTATTTACTGCATTAATAAAGGTAGGCTCAAATATATCCCAAAGAGCTTTGGACATCCTGAACTTTGACTTAATGTTACCTTTCACATGGTAAAAACAAACGCTATAAGTTGCATTGTGAAGTACTTTGATAACAACTCTCCTTATGGCAGTGCATCGATCCAAGATAATTACCAACTCCGGCCTATCGCCAATCACTCCGTTTAACTTCATCATAAATCATTCACCAACATCATTGTTTTCTGAATCCATGACCCCAATGGCTAACAGATACAGTCGATTGTTACCATCCAGACATGTTGCCATGAACATGCTTCCACGATATAGCCTCTTTAGATAAGTATCATCCACAGCAATGACAGGTCGAATGTATTGCATAAAACCCTTGATGGAAGAACCAAGTGCTACAAAGTAGTATAAGAAATTACCATTTCCATCCCGCTCGAGGTGAGTGATTGTACCCTCATTCGCTTTAATCAATACGTGAGAGTATTTAGGAAGCAAGTTGTATGACTCTGTAGGGTTCCCTCGAACTATTTCAAGACCAACTTCTCTAACCCGATATGCCTGCTGGTATGTTAACTGCACACCGTATTCCTGCAACATATCTGCTTTGATGTCATTCGGAGTGTATATCTTTTTTTCTTGAATATATTTCTTTGCGATAATATGACCGACAACTCGGCTCCTTACTTGATAACAACCATCAACCAATACCTCATTATGACAAGTGTGTATATTGTCAATTCTCCTCACCACGCAAAGACCACCATTATGCTCGATCGCACTTCTAATAGCTCGAATATGTCATTTACATGATTTCAAACAACAGTGAGCCTCAAAACATGTCGTTGTAGACCGTGCAATCTTGAAATCAAACTTATCCCTAAAGGCAACCTTGCGCAATTGTAATATTAGCTCATTCTTCTCAGGGAATAGCTTACCCACACTGATATCATCTGAGTTAGAACTGCTAAAAAAACTTGGAGCAACCATGTTCGAAGGCAAAATTGGAGCAAGACTTGTGAGGAAGTCAATGTTCCTTCTCGAATCGGCCATTGGAGGAATAGAGCGATTGTCTCTGTTATTCACAGGAATATCGTCTTCACACTCATCCTCATGCTGCCACAACGGAATATTGGAAAGACCAACACCTCCATCATCATATGCATTATTGAAATTAGTGGCCCTCATATTATTAGAAGGTTTTGCACAAACATTATTCGCCTCCGTGTTGCCAATGTCATCAATAGGATCATCATTATCACGAAAATTATTATTATGATACAGAGAATAACCATTGCTCCAACGACGTCGTTAGTGGTAATACATCTTCTCCAACATCCACCAACGTAATGCCGTTGTCATCAATGTTGTTATTATTTTCGTGGAGTAGAAAGTAATATTGTT
Organism: Citrus mangshanensis; assembly: GCA_030449895.1. Classification (NCBI taxonomy): domain Eukaryota; kingdom Viridiplantae; phylum Streptophyta; class Magnoliopsida; order Sapindales; family Rutaceae; genus Citrus; species Citrus mangshanensis. Next base: position 4,786,571 of record JASUUJ010000069.1, read on the forward strand.
GCAATGACGTCATCCTTGGCAGCACCTCCTCTTTAATATCGGGGCCAAACATATTTGCTCTAAAGGAAGTTTCTGTTTCATCGAGTGGCTCAAGATCTTCGCTCAGAACTCGAGGAGATGTGATAACGAATATAGGAATACATCCATAGTTGGCCACATCGGATGCCATATGCAATACAACCCTCACCATTTCATCATTAAATATGTCCATTGGCAGTGCACACATCCGATAGAATATGTTACTAGACCTTAAAGTTGTTTTCATTGTGATACTATATTTATTAGGATTTATTTGTAAGACTTCATATACTCTTACCAAAAATTGTTCGAATAGACAATTTTTTCCAACCAAAAAAGCTATATTTTTACCATTCACATACTCCATACAGCTATCCCCTAACATCTCCCACCAACTATCATAACACAATTGAAGCACAACTGAATCCATTAAGGCTGAAATTATTAAAAAAATTAATTACGCACTATGAAACTAATAAAGAGATTAAATTTTTATATATAACATAAAAAATAATTGTATGTTGGTGCAACAGGTTGTTTGTCGCACTGTCGTACCAAGAGTGGGTTACAATGAATTTGTCCCTTGGTGCGACAAACTGCCTGTCGCACGATTTTGGTGTGAGACGCACGATTGTCGCACGAAGAGGCAGATTTGGGTAAATTTGCATGTTGGTGCGATAGTCTACCTGTCGCACCAAAATCGTACGACAGGTGTCTGTCGCACCTGTCTGCAATCGCACTGAATCAAGTTCGCAAGTTGAGAAAATACCTCTTACCGCTTGTTGATATGGATTGGTGTTGGATCCGGATGGATTATGCTGTATTTGATCGGAGTTCACTTTTACCGTTCGCTGTTGCCGTTTGCCGTTGCCGTTTGCCATCGCCGGTGATGATTCAAGAATGCAAGGTTGCATTTCGTTTGATCAAGGGAGAGAAAAAAAAAGTTACTTTTGGTTTGTAAACAAAGGTAATTTGGGGAGAAAACCTTGTGTTTGGCTAATGTTGATAAAAAAAATTTGGAGGGCTAATTGTTAAAATTGTAAAAAATTGTAAGTTATTTTTATAAATTTTCCTGCTTTTGGTAGTACAGTTATAAAATAACAGCACTTAATTAAAAGTTAAAAAAATTAGTGAAAGAAATAGTTACACCTTTGTAATAGTTGTAGAAGTTATAACAACGAACGTTTTTTATTGGTTGGGGGGGGGGGGGTGGGGGGATCGAATATGATATGATGGACGCAACATAATATAAAAAAAATAATGAGCTAATTAATGGATAATGTTGAGTTGACCTCTTAAAAATAAGACATGATAAGAATTGGTTCGAAGCTCGGATGACCCTTAATTTTTTTCAATCAAAGCAGCATATACAGCACAACCTTCATCTATATAAAAGAAAATTTCTACACTTTAAAAAAGGAAAATTACTAAGAGTGCTAGTATGTAAAGAGGAGGTCTATGAAGTTATAATAAACAGGATTTATCATTTTATCTAAAACGTTAAGAGTCTCTTGCGTTACAATTAAACTCAACTCCTGACTAAGATTTCATCCGCAGGATTCCTGAACCAGCTTAATAAGTGATTATGTTGCTCAATACAATATTTTATTCATGTCAGTTAATATCGCACAAGGGATCCTGTTAAAAACAATAAATTGATCTTATGAAGATTCGGCACATATGCAACGAACCTAGGGCCAAATTCCAAGTAGATAATAACATTATCTTTGGTCCTGAATCTTAACTCAGTAAAGCCTTAGCATTTTGGAAACAATGCCCATGAGATATATATATATATATATATGTTCGTCCGGAAACTGAAATTAGAAATTCCTTTGTCTTTTAATTATTTATGAGGTGGCACTATTTTCTCTAAAGAGTTCTTCCTTCACCTTAAAGAAGCTTGTACGTTTCATAGGGTTAATTAAGAAGAATTGAATACAAAAAATCAAAAGGAAAAGATAAAAAAATGAATTACTAATTGGAAAGAAGATAGGTTTGGTGCAACAATGTGATCCCAAAGCTGATACTATTATCATGATATCTTTCTTCAGTGATAAGAGAACAAGTAATACAATTGGTCTTGGATCGAATCTCCCTCACATCAGAATTCGTGAGGAGTTTGGTTTGTATTTAAGAATTTTTCCTTTTGCATTTTTCTTTTTAAAAAGAATGATGTTGTGTCATCTTCTTTAGGACGCCATATATAGCACAAAAATGAACTGGGCCAAGCCTATGATATGAAACTGAAAGAGATTGCACAGTGTGAAGTGAACCCCAAAACTTCTTCTATATCACTCTCAATCAGTTGTGCTTTTAAGATGAACATTACCCACAAGAGACCACGCAATAGCAGTTTTTTGTGAATCTGTGATTTCAGCAATTTAAACAAATGCAGGTGCTCACATTGTTTTTTAGTACGGACATATTGTTAAGCCATAGAGGTTAATAGAGTTATTTTTAAATGCGTTATAAAGGCGTGTGATTTAATAGTATTAAAATCTGACTCTATTGAACCACATAACTTAAAAGCACAGAAAAAAAATGAGGTTACCTACATTAGAGAAGAACTATATATATATATATATATATGAGAAATTATCATTGTACCATCTTTATTTTGACTTATATTCATCCAACCACTACAAATTTTTAACATGTACTTTGCACCACTTTTTTTTTTCATATTTATATCAACTATCCACTTTTACATTAACACTATTAAATAATGTTAATAAAATGAGAATTTTACCCCAAATAAATTAAAGACCATTTTATTTTATAAAAACTTTAAAAAATAAAAAATTATAATGATAAAAATATCCCTAAATTTAATAAAAATAAATCCCAAAATTAGAATTTTTATTTTTAATAAAAATTATTTTAATATAAAATTATAAAAATAATTGTAAAATTTTGGGATTTAATAAAAATCCCCTAAATTATTAAAATTTTATGATTTATTCTTTTAAGAAATAAATTAAGTTATTTTAATAAAATTTTTCAAAATTATAATAAATAAATTCATTTATTTATATTAAAATTTTGTAAAATTATAATTTTTAATAAAAATAATTATTAAAATTTTGTAAAATTATAATTTTTAATAAAAATAATTATTAAAATTTTTTAAAATCTAAATTTAGTAAAAATCAGTTGATCACCGCTATTTGGGATTTATTTTTTATTAAATTTATGGATATTTTTATGATTATAATTTTTAATTTTAAAAGTTTTATAACATAAAATAGTCTTTTAATTTATTTGGGGTAAAATTGTCATTTTCTTAAAATTATTTAATAGTGTTAATGCAAAAGTGGCTAGTTGATACAAATGTGAAAAAAAATGTGGTACAAAATACATGTTAAAATTTTGTAGTGGTTGGATGAACATAAGGCAAAATAAAGATAGTGCAATGATAATTTCCCTATATATATATATATAAAGTAGTTTTCTGATTTGAGATCATAAAGTACGGGAAAACTTTAAAACTGCGGGGTTCTAAAGGTTTAAAACTTAAAGCGTTTAAACCACACAGTTTATGCGATTTCTCGAACATTCCCGCACTTTTAAATTCTGAATTGGAACATTTCTATATATATATATATATATAGTGCAGGATCTTAAATTTGTTAAAGTTTGAAAAAGTTATAAACCATACAATTTTTTTTTATTACATTATTCTACAACTCATATTACGTATATATATAAATCGATTATTACCACTTACATCAATACTAATGGAGCTCTGCCCAGATTTTAATCATCACTAATATTCGAAAGATGTCTACTCCTCACTCTTGGGTAAGGGAGAAGACTATTTTCACCTAATTATAGTTGAGGAAGGAAATACCCCCACATTGCACTTGTGGGGGTTCGAAGCCCTGACCACTCGGCCGAGTGGCTATAAACCATACAATTTAATAAGTGTTATAACCGTAAAAACTATTTAATGACATGTTTAATAACTTTCTCGGACTTTAATAAATTTTAGGATGTTGGACCAATTATATATATATATATGTGAACTTCAATAAACTAGTCACATTATATTAAAGTGACCTCCAGCAAAATTGGCGATATTAAACTTGTTGATAAGAAGCTTAAACAAAGTGGTCCTATAAAATTGATATTAAGAATCATCAATCCCTAAGTTCTAACAATAAGCTTGGAAAAGGTATGTATATTCCTGGCGTTACAGGATTATGCCATTTCCCTTTGAGACCTTTTTTGCCTACGGTGTTCAAGTTCATGGGGCCCTTTCTAACAAGTTGGAAGCTATCTAATATCATTATGGCTTTGAATAATAACATGGACCAGAATTCCTTCTTCTTCTTCTTTTTTTGGTTTAATATAGCTTTCGTTACGGAAAATTTAATTTCATGATTTGATAGAAAACTCAGAAGATGATACAAGCAGTTCGATCATATGATTAACTATTTTATGTAACTATATAGACCTATTAAATAATTTTCTAATAAATGCAAGTATGATTGGGAGGATATTTTTAGGTTGTACCATTGATGACATTGTATCTCTCATATATTAAAAAAAGAAAAGGGAAAATCTCATAGATTAATGATTCTTAGATAAAAATATAAATAAAAGAAAATAAATGTCATGCTATAGAATCTCATTAATACACACGTGGCATTCTAATCCGAATTATACGTATGTGTAGAAATTAAATTGACCCTTTTCAAGAATCAAGTCCCAAAGTATGATGGCTTTAAAAAGAAGCATTGAGACTTTGTTCTTTTCCATTTTTAGGTCATGAAAGTGAAGAAGCTGCGACTTTTCAAATGCTTAAGAACTAAGAAATCACTACCGCCTTCTGCTGGTCCATGGCCAATTGCTTCTATAAAAGCAGATCATAATCATCATAGAGAGGGGAATCAATGATTCAGATGAAAAAGAAGAAGGTATTAATTGTGAAATTGATCTACATAGTGCTTTTCAAATCTTTCAGCAATAACACTACATATGTATAGTTGAGGATAAGCAGATAAAAGTACAAATCTTGATTACCAATCAAATGGAATGAAGCTTTCAAAGCATCGTTGCATGATAGATATATTCATATATTCGTCAATTGTGCAAGTTGACATAAGTTTTGCTGAATTATGAGTGGAGGAAAAAAAATGAAAAGTAAAAGGAAAAAAGCATATTTTCATTATTCATAATGAATGGATGATGAAGATGCTTCATTAAGATTTGAACATACGAAAATATTTTCAAGGGTGACTTGTATTTATTTGTGAATGCCGGTGTAATGAATATCAGTCCTTTTCTATTTTAAATCATGTATAAAATTAGAAATAATTGAGCCGGGTGTTTGCTTCATTAAGATTTATTTCTAATGGATGATGAAGATGCTTCATTAAGATTTGAACATAAGAAAATATTTTCAAGGGTGATTTGGATTTATTTGTGAATGCAGGTGTAATGAATATAAGTTCTTTTTCTATTTTAAATCATGTATAAAATTAGAAATAATTGAGCCTTGTGTTTGCAGAGGAGAATAGAATGGACCTGCCTAACGCAATTGTTACTATGTGGGCTTTATGTAGATCTTGCCACTCTCACAGCTCAATTAAGTTGGGCCACTCCCGATCTCCAAAGAGAAGCTCCTTCATTACCCAATCACAAGATTCAAGCACACACTACCGATGTGTAAAAAGAATTCTAGCTACACATAATCATAGTCTACAATATTTACAGCGTTTTTAGTTGTAACTTCTACACACCTGGGGAATATATCTGTTTTCATTAATCTTTAGCGAGGTAAATTTATATGTTTTATTAAGTATCCCAACATCTAAGTATTAATTTAAGTTCTAACTAATGTGACATTCATTAATTGAATGGTGGTTAAATAATTTTACAAATTATGAAATCTATAATCCAAAAGATGATTGACACATAGTATTAGACTCAAATATTGAAATCCCTAATATTATTAATGTTATTAAGGCCCGTTAGGAAGTGCCGCCAAGGCACCAGGCAGCTTGGCAGCTGTAGTGCAGCATTCCCAAACACAAATTACAGCTGCCACAGGCCCATAGAAGCATGAATTTCTTGTTTTTGCCAGCAGCGCAACACTCCCGAACAGCCCCTAAATCTGTAGTGGGTCCTCAATAATTTATGAAGAGTGCAATTCAATAGACTACTTGCTAATGCTGAGTGAGTGAATACTATATTTTCTACGCTTAAAAATAGTTAAAAGAAAAAGGGACGAGAAAACAAAAAAATAGACGAGGTTACCATTTGAGTTAGATTTGGGATCCAATTGATTTCACGTAGCTCAAGAAAAGAAAAGGAAAATATAGCCAATGACAATCCCATCAAATATATGTCAAAAATAAACTCTTAAATGCAATCATTGATATTTTGTGTAAGATATTTCTTCAAGGAATCCACTTTCAATCTTTACTTCTTTCCACCTGTCCTTGTGGAATCATAATGCAACCAAAGACCATTTCTAAAGTGTGTACCTCTTCTTCATCTACACGAGTGCTACAAAAGATAAAGCCAACAATATATCTTTCTTCGCTAAAAACTTATCATCTATCATATTATACTATAATGATAAAAATACTAACTCAATACAGCTGGCTCCTTCATAATCTTATTGACTTTGTTTACACACAACCAGGCAGGCACCATCATAATCCTCAAAGACTCATTTCCCCACCATAGCATTAAAAGCTTTTAGCCTTGAGGAACCCACAATATTTTATTAGCTTTCCCAATCTATGCACAGCCCCATTGTACTATCAAAACCAAGAAATCAATACTGAACATTTTTTTTTCTTTATTGGGGTCTTAGAGGAATCATTTTACAATCAATGAGCATGGATTGATGATGGAACGAATGAAAATTTTTTACAATTGCGTCGGTTTTTTTTTTAAACTTAAATTAGCTCTATTATGTTGTAGTTTGGACATATAAGTTCAGAATGATCAGATCTATTTTTAAAATGGAAAATCTACATTGATAATAAATGTTAGACAACTCGAACTTTGATATAAAAAATAGAGTGAGAAAATACCCCGCTTGACTGAGAAAAGTGGTTTGTAGAATTGCTTTGTTTTTGTAACTCAAAAAGAAAATTTTGATGGTTCATTGAACACTGCTCAACTTGTCGAAACTCTACACCTATGGGGCAAAGAATGGTATTTGGTGGGTGGGATTTCTCATTTTTATTTAAACCTTTTTTAGGAAAATAAATCAATTAAATTCGATTACCATAATTAAACATGCTATAGATCTAATAATCCTACTTTCTGTATTACAAATAATTGGGATCCCACAAACTGTATTTGTATTGATATCCTACCAAAGCTAGCTACTTGTGGGAATCGCTATTTGCTACCAAAGGGCACATAATTATGAGTTTAAGCCATATTGTCTAAGTTGTCATAACAACTCTACCTAAATAAATCTGTACAGCATTGTGAATTCATTGTTTATAATTTCATATTTGCAACTCATTTAATTAATAATAACAGTACTATGAACATAACGTGATAAGACTAGTTAATAATCAAATGGGTCAAATAAATACAGTATATGAAATCTATCTTTTAATGTAAATTGATTTTCAACAACCGTACCAATATATAATTAGATCAATACATAGACCATTATTACTACTCCTGGACTAGCAACTAAAGGATTTCAAATCTGTGGAAGTGGGGTAGAGGTGAGCTATATGTATTTGTGATTGTAGTTGTACAGGTTAAAATTTCTGACGCTTCATAATTTAGGACATATGTACCAATGCTACTGAGAGAATGGCCTTTAACATTAATGCATTCAAATTGAAGGCAGGGGGCAGCATATGTTGTAAGTCTTATCTAGTGGACATGCTTAGTTGTTGCTGATACATGTTGCGATTTGCTGCTGCCATAAGACAGCTTCACAAGTTTGTTGCCTAAATGTTTTCTCTTCTTCATGTGGTTCAGTAAGTTATGTTAATATTTTCGGCTTATACATAATTACCAAATTAAGAGATGAATATGTAATTTTCGCCAACATATAATATGCAAATTGTATTTTTTGACACTTAGTGATCATTGGTAGGTATAGCGGTTTGGAAGGGGACATAATCAAGTTAAAAGAATGAGTTGGTGCAAGTAAGATAAGCAAATATTTGAGAGATTTGGTGGTCTGAACATGCCTAAAAAGAAAAGGAAAATAAAAAGAAAGAGGAAACAAACCCATATGGCCTTGTGAGAATTGCAAAGATCCTCCAAACAAACCCAAAGACCTAGTGGTCTCCTCATCTTCAATCACTTATCTCCTCATACTAAAATATTCCGATGTTGCCTCAATGGTCTCACTACAAAAATCCTCTTCATAAATTTTATGTCTTTTTTTCTCAATGCTTAACTAAAGACCTCATGTGATTATGTCTCTCTTGTATTGCTTAATACACATAGACATATATTAAAAGATAATCCTAAGTTTATATTATTTATCAAAAAAATGGGTTACCTTCTTTTTCTGTCTTTGATTCTGGAAGCACCCTTTAAGTTAATTGGTTGAAGCTGGAATATCTCAAAGCATTTCTACTTTTATTAGGACACTTTTTTAAAAAAAAAAATGAAGTATATATTCACAGATATATAAATCTACACTCACTCTGCAACTCCACCCAAAAAAAAAAGTTAAGTGAATGTGAATGTGAATTATTGGAGAACTAAAGAAAGCCAATTGATTTTTATGTTTATGAAGCCAATCCCCTTTAAAGCTCCTATATATATATATATATGCGCTAAGCTAGCTGGGAAGATCGATTCCCATTCCCTAGCTGGGTGGAATGTTTAGCTTCAGATTTTATATGACTGCGTCTCAGATGAAGATTTTATGCCATATTAATTACTTTATCTTGACACCCATAACTCCATCTTATTCTTGTTCTCTCAACGAATCAATAAAGTTAATTATCCTGAGATCAATCCATTTACCTTATAATTAACTACCATATGTTACAACGATCGTGTATGGAAAACTTGAGGTGTACAATAACAACTTGAGATGCTTATAACATAATATATATAATGGTTATAACATTTTTCTAAATAAGCTAAAGGGAGTAATTGTATAAGACATGATATGGAGAAGTTAGGTCTAAGATACGGAAATTGTCTTGACTACTGTCTTTCGATATTGCAGCTGGCAAATGGCATATATTGTCTTTGACCAGTCCATTCATCACATCGAATTCTTGACTCATTCTGTATCCATGCATGTATCCATGCATGTGTATTATATTTTCTGAAAAAAAAAATAATGACGCTTCTTTTGCAAATGTGTCTCTTCTCTTCTTATCCTTATACTATTCATTTTTCATTCTTTTGGCTAACTGTGCAATTTTTTTTTTGGAAAGCTATAACTTTCCCCTTTTTCTTTACTTTATTTTTTATCTTTTTGATATATTTTCCTTTTCTTTGGTAAGTCAACTTTTATATTCACATTTCATCAAATTCTACTACTTTTAATTTGTCCCTTCATTAAAATAAAATTTAAAAAATCCTCTACTTCTTAGTTTGTACAATCTTATGATAGAATTATAATTTAAACTATTTCTTTTTTTTTAATGTTTAATGATGAAAAATTCTTCAACCCACATTTTTGATAAAATTAGGACACATTATTGTATTAGTAAATCACTTTTTAATAACACACAATAATGGGGGTATAAAAAATATGGGAAGACCTACCTTAATTTATCATAATATAAATGAGCCTAGAAACCCAACTTAAGATCAACTCCTAAAGAATGAGAAAATTTTACTCTAGTAGCATTTGGAAAAATTTGAATTCTTAATCTCAATAATATGGGGATGAGGTACCCATCACTCGACTAAAGAGTGGTTCATTATTTAAATACATTCGTGTATAACTTATTCTATATTGATATTTTTAAGATTAAAAACATACTCTGGGATTAGTATAATAATTAATTGGATAATTTACCAGTTCATTGATTCATTTAATTACATAATTAAATGTGAGATCACTAAAGTTTGTAGAAGTTTAAATCGCTTTTGTTTTCATACCTTATAGGGATAAGAGGATACACAAGCGCTAGAGGGTTACAACCTATCAACAAGGCTAGGTACCAAGTAAATCTAGGCAAGTCTTTTGGAACGACTAGGCTAGATAATAAAAGGTTTATTATTCTAGAGAGTAGAATCTGACATTCCCCATTTACTGGGGCCGAACCTAGAAATTTCACAAGTTTAGACTATATATGAGAGGTTGTTTTCACTAGCTTTTTACAGGAACATGATTTATATTAAAGTCCATAATCGCAAAGAATGCTGTAGCTTACTGCCTTATCACACGACCCTCTCTCCATAGGCCACCCAGTCTTGTCTGAGACCCTACTCTTGCCAAAATGTCACAGAAATATTTAATAAAATGTGAAAGAAATGACTGATATGAAGAAGATGAAATTCATCACAACCCTCCTTACATCATAAGGACTAATTGCACAAAAGGATGAATTTTCGGTCCAAATGATAAAAGATAAAATACAGAGAATTGTGTAAATTTAAATGTATTGATTTAGTAATCTTTTAGAGCTTGAACGTCTGTATTTTATAATATTTGATTTTTTTTAATTTGATGTTAAATATGGCCTGTCGGAAGCGACATAAAAAATGTAGAAAGAAAATAAAAGGGAAAACTGAAAAAAAAAATCATATTCGGTGGCTTTCTCTGTAGATAGAGGCATCAAATGTTACAATGTGTTTCTTCGCCACTTGGAATGCATATATTATTAATTATTAATGCATAATGAATACCATTGATGCAAATGTGCAAGTTCAGATTCAATTGATTATACTTTCAGATTTCAGTTGCACAATTTAAATAATGATTTTAGTATAAAGAAGCCCATCGCCAAATTTATACTTAAAAGTGAGTTCAAGAATGCCTCAAGGTCATATTATTATTAAGTAAATCCTGTGAGTCGTAAAATAATATCCTCAACACCCCTTATTATATTGATGTGACTTGTGAGCTCATGTTTTGCCCGGTTCTTATCCGGTAGTAAGTTAGTGTGAGCTTATTATGTGGGAAATTGTCAATTTCTCTCATACAGTAATCAATATATATCATTCACCCCACGTTATTTTTATAATAACTAATAACCTCCTTGACAGTATATATTTATAATATTTCCTCAATTTTCAAATACACTTTTATTTATATTTATTATAAATAAAATAAATCATATGAATAGAAAATAATTAAAAATTAAGTATTAAAAATAAGAGATATATGTTTTGATGTGAACAAAAAAATTAATAATAAAATTTTTTCTTGTACTTTTTATTTTGTAAACATTTTCTTATAAATAATTTATAATATTTTAAAATTGAATGTAAAAATTACAAGAAAAATATTTTATTATTTATTTTATAATGATTTTTTATTAATCATTGAAGTTTTCTTATATATTTATTATAAGAAAATGTTTATAAAATAAAAAAAAGTACATGAAAAATATTTTATTTTTAATTTTAAATTTTTTTCACATCAAAACATATATTTCTTATTTTTATACTTAATTTTTTATTTTAATTTCCATTCACGTGATTTATTTAATCCATAATAAATATAAATAAAAGTATATTTGAAAATAAGGGTACTATTGTAAACTTATATTGTCAGGAGAGTTATTGGCTATTATAAAAACAGCGGGGGTATATTGATTACAGTGGGGGGAAATTGGCAATCTCCCCTTATTATGTTGTTAGTTTTAACTTATGTCAAATAAAAGCTCATAGACTTAACTCTTACTCAAAAACTAACTCAAGAGTTGAGGATTACCTCAAGCTAATTTTATTAGCCCAATATCTATTTTTGAATGTCAGATAGTATCATCAACATAATAATACTAGCTTATATAATTGATTTAATTTTATATAAAAGTTGTCTTTTGGAACGTATAGTCTGGCATAATTACTTGATTATCATATCATTATTTTCTAATATTAGTAACTAATGATTCTCATGTGAACAAAGTTCGAACTTCACCTCTTGTATTCTTAAAAAAAAATATTATTTCAATTAACTGATTCCTATATCATAGAGATCATTATTACAAATATTATCTCAATGTCAAAACAATAATGTTGATAGACAAGACAATTCTTAAAATTATTTTCAATCAGCATTCACTTATTAATAATCCATGATTATTATCACTGATTCTAATAATAGTCGACATCCTCAATGGTATTTTTTTTCCATTAAATACGTGTAAGAATCGATCGCAATAACTTCTAAACCAAAAAATATCTTAAGGGGTGTAATCAATTATCACTAATTAGTGGAATAAGTTCAAACATTGAAATATATAGAATATATATATATATATTATATCTTTCATTTATATCCTCTAATTCATAAATGTTTCTATCCAAATCTCTGAAGTAAAAACCTAGTAGAAGAGTAGAACGTGCGGTGGCCAGTGATAATTTGAGCCGGCCATTAATGTTCTGAATATTGTATGAATCATGCCAGTAGGTAAGGTGTCATTACTTAGGGCATGCCACCTAGCATTTGTTAACACTAAAAGTAACCGGGGCCATTCCTGAGAAATCTCGTCGGTTAAAAGCATTTGTGTATAACAAATAAAAGAAGAAAAAATAAATTTGAATGCACAAAGCAAAATTAACTCCTATTTCTATTTATATATTTCTTTTAATTAGAAGAAAGGATTGATAAACGTCATCGCATCACAAAAAGACACGCGGAGGCTATGAACAACAACAAAGTTTCGAGTTACTTTCGTTTATATAAAGTACAAGAATATGATGTGAACATAATAAAGATAAGCTCATTAGTTTTTGTACTTGAAGCTTTAATTCTTGGAACTTTTTTCTTCAAGTGTTTGAATCAACAAGAAATGCTACCTTGTTTTGCGGGTTATTGCCTGCTTCACCGCTATTTCATTGCATAAATTACGGGATAGTATTTGGTTGATGCTGAAAAGAAAGATGAGGCCAAAAAAAAAAAAAAAAAGGCAGCAATTATATGTATAAAGATTGATCATAGTACATAACAAGTTATGGTACCAGGATTCTGGGTCAACAGTACAAATTATATGTTTGTTCTGAATTCATATGCAGGCTGTGAAGATAAAGAATTTTTGGTGCAGGCCATGAAGATCAAGAATTTTTGGTGCAGGCCATGAAGTGTTGAAAGCAACTTGAAGATATAGTACTAGATTTGTTTTCCCTAATTTTTTATCATTAGAAAATATACAAGTATGACACAAATATACTTATCATTGTGTCTAATTTTTTAAGTAATTGGATGTTCACATATTATTACATAATTGAATTAGATGAACGATGAATTGTATGTATAATTAGTAGCCTTTAAAAATATTGAGAATAAAAAATACATTACAAGTATCAATTTTTCTATCTTCAATAACCTTACAAAGATGCTATCGTAGCCACTTATAAATTATCCAATAGCATTTTCTAATAGCCATAGAATGTTACATATATGTAATAAATTTGCCAACAATAGCATTTTTTTGTGCTGTAAATATAATATGGTAGCACTTTTCGGATGCTATACATAAGAGAATGATAGCATTTCTACAATGTAATAATTAATGATTACATAGCTTTTTTTAAATGTTATGTATAACAGTTTGTAGCATTGAATGAATGCTATCAAATGCCAAGACTTTTAGTTACATGGGCTAACTTAGCATTGCCTAAAATGCTACCATTTGCTTTCGGTAGCATTTTTCAGATGCTACTATACATACTTTTTCTTGTAGTGTTGGTGCAATAAAGGAAAGCAAGGTAGCCCATGTAATAGGTGCATAAATGATTAGAAATAATAATAGCCGCTAGTGGAGTGGATGGAGTAAGAGACACAACAATCACCAAACTCCCAAGTTCAGCTGATATAATTTCTCTCTCTTTCTCTCTCTTTCTCTCTCTCTCTCTCTCAATAAATCTGCTTATATATAATATTAATAACGAGGGCGTCCAAGAACTATGATTCCCTACACATCGGATCTGCTGCAATCTCTCATTGCCTCTCAATACACCCATCTCTCCCCTCTATTATTCTTTGCCCATTTATCCATTAAAGATAAGATTGGAGCTCGTACTATCGAATTTTGGGCACATTAATTATTTATATATCATCATATTTATCAAGGGTCACCCTATGTTACGTTGAGTGTAACACATCACATGTGAATGTTCATTTGTGAGTGTGTGTATGTAACATATCAAGCTTGCAATAGAGAGACTACAAAAGAAATATGATTAAACAAATCGTGCAGGGAAAATTGATCTTTCGTATTTCGAAAGGTCACATAATATATATTTTGGTGGCTGCCGTATGCCTCATTTTGGTTGCATGGGGATTTTTTTTTTTTTTTTTGGTATCAGTACTGTATTTGCCCACAACGGAGAAGAAGCTTGCTCGCCATACAATTTGATTGGACCACCGCGGCATATAATTCATATGAATTATATAATTAAGGCCGGAGAATGACATTTTCATCATTTTTTAAATTGTTTTTACAACTTGAAGTCTTGATAATTTTGAGTATCTCATATCAACAATAGTGATAGAAAAACTATTAAAAGGTAAATGTAACATTTTATATAGAATTATAAATTAATTACTCAAGACCTCTACAAATTAAAATTAATTAATTTGTGTGTCAAAATGTCACATTTACAATATATTTTTTCTGCTATATTATAACATCAGTGATGAAATAGAATATTAAAAATTTATTAGTACCTAATTGGTAAAATAAAAAAATAAAGAGGGACCAAAGCGTCATTCTCAACATAATTTAATGGAGTCATGAAAAGCAATTATTACTAAGTGAAAGAAATATGAAGAAATAACTCAAAATGATGAATATCAAGATAAGCCCACTTGCCTAACTTGATTTTAAATGGATCCTACAAGGAATAATAGTCACTGTAATTGATGGTATGAAATCTAAATAGAATCCAAAGGAAACCATTAGGGATAAAAACACTGTACGGGAAATATTAGTCAATCCAAATATATTAAAAGTAGAAAGGAACTTGAGTGATCGTGAAAATGAAAGACACAATAAAAAAATTGGGGGGACACCCAATGGATAGTTTTCTGTTGATCAAGACCACATAGAAAGTGACATAAGAATTGAGATGGTGAAAATTAGGCCCCATTTTGCCTTTAGTTGTGGTACAAGGTCATGTGTATGTATATGCAGCTAGAGGGAGACTGAGACTTACTCATAAAAGTAGAGAGCAAGATGGAGTGAGGACCCCATTTGGTGATAATGCAAGTAGCCTTCATCCTCCCTGGACTTGTTCCCACAAGTCCAAATTAAATATTGTACACCTTATATTCCATATACTGCTTCAAAGCTATTTCAAATGATGCATAAATACTCAAGATTTGAACTTTAGGGTTTCTAATTGTCAATTCATCAAGTGGCTGCATACATTATTGTAGATGTGCTGCTTATGGTATGACTACTTTTAATAGTAATAATAAAGGATTATAATTAAATAGCATAGTCTAGGCATAAAGTTATTTATTGAAGAACTATTGGAGGAAATTAAGTACGTAGTACAGTAGTGCTCTCGACTATGCTACAAGTGAATAAACATGATCATTAGGTCATATCATAATACAATATTTTTCTTTTTTCTTGTAACATTACTGCGTAGCTAAAAAGTCAATGAGAGTGATTGATTAGCTCATGAAACTGAATTTCAAATGTTTTACTAGGTAACATGTGGTGACGAATAACCAAAATTTTAATAAAAATTCAAAATATATTTTAATTGTAAAAATACTAATGTTGCTTTTCTAACTTAGATTAGGCATCGCTTTAAACCGACTTTTAGATTATATAATTTTTTTAATATTTATCAATCACTTTCTTAGTCCTCTTCTAAATTTGAACTATAAATTTAAAATCATCATTAAAATTAATATGGATAATGTGAATGAAGTAAACTCGCGTACACTTTACGACAAAAAAAAATATGAGACTTAAATCTATCAATTGAATCTATCATATTCATGTCAATTGCCTTTTACATACCTTAATCATATTTTTGTTTTTGTTTGATTCATGTCGAGCAAAGACCATAATTAATGAATTTCAATCAAATAATTGGACTTAAACCCATTAAATATATATATATAAAAAAGAGGCAGTTAGTGCTTTAATTAGAAAGTTGGTTACATAAGCATACTAATCATTAACAAAGATACAAAATAAGTTAATAATAATAATAAAAGCAACCTGCTATTTTAGGAAGGGGCTGACAAATCCTTCATACAGTATCTCAAGCCGAAGCCTGTAATAGTACTTTTGTTGTAAACACGCGCTTTTTGTACTCGTGAAAAGCACGTAACCAATAAATAACAGCGGTGAAGTACACCTACCCATGTGTAGAGTGGGAGGAATCTGTCAACAGTTAAGCTCTTACAACTTCCCAGGTACGAAACTGCCAATCACGATACTCTAGACCCCGTTTGAATGCGTCGAGTGACACGTCATCGACCTGATATGTCAGATCGGAAGCACGAGAAGGTGCCACGTGTAAGAATCCATGTGGTTGGGGACGTAACAGACGACTGGTTTCCCGCCATCCTTCTCGGGCCCAAAATCCCAAACACACTGCCGCATGCACTAATTATAAGATGATCCATTTGTGAGTTCCCATGCAACTCCCTTCGTTTTTATTTCTCAAAAAATAAAATAAAATAAAAGGGGAAAAAGAAATGATACCATTGTTGGGAATCATGAATCTTCGTGATCGTTGAATAATAAAATATATTTGTCACAAGGAAGGATACTAATTCGTTCTATTCCGTATTTTTGAGTAATTTTTTTTAGTATTCTAAGTTCTAACTATTCTCACTTGTATTTGGTATAAATTTCTGAACGATGCTAAAAAGTCAATATAAAATGATATTGTGATTATATGAACTTACATTCTCGGTAGACGTACGCTTGATTATAATGAGGATAAATTTAAATTAAACTAAAGAAAAGAATCTTTAAAGTGATCAAATGATTCGATTAATAAATTAATTTCCAATAATTATCATCTCAATCTAATCAACTAATATATTGATGCTAAATAATGCTAAACTCAACCAAATCAACTAACAAATATGCCTTTTAAAGGTTTTATAATAGTTTGACTTATCTCTTTCGTGCATGTAAAAACGAATAAATTTTTATCTATGTGTAAGTCAAATTCAAGATGTTAATATTTACGCATCTCTCATAACAATCATTCTGCGGCAAATTTTCTTTTTTGAAAATCTAATTATATCTGTCTATCTTGACTTTGATTTATGACCAATACGAGCACTCATCAGCAGATATTACAAGCTTAATTTAGTAATAATGGATCATAAAGTTAACCAACATCGAAGACACATCACTTAAAATATTTATATCTAATTAAATGCACCGTTTTCATAATTCTTTCATATTTTTTCTTTAAAATCCTTTATAAACATAACTTTAAATATATTCCTTGAAATTTTCAAAGACCAGAGAGATGCACAAACCATTACTAAAAATTCAAATTTTAATACCCACTAGAATTTCTTTTCGAGAACTCCACTCATTTTTGTTGTTGTTCTTCTTCTTCTTTACCACGGTCAATGCCAAAGAAACAGCAAAAAGTAACGCCACTTTCTCCCTTACAATTTACAGCTCAAAGCAAAGCAAAGCAAAGAAGTGGCAAAAAACCAAACCCAACCCCTCTCTTATCTCTCCCCACCGTCCATGCTTCGGACACTCCCACGTGGCAGTCATGTCAGTGGGTCCCATCTCCCACGGCCTCTGGTTATGGATACATTCCCATGGCTCTCTCCCCCATTTCCCCCCTCTCTCTTGTCTCTCTCTTCCTCCCTCTCAATAAATATTAAATAAAATACGTACATTAAAAAAAAATCTTTTTTTTTCATAACATTAATAATAATTCCGGTGGAGTTTCTGTCATATTCCGGCCACTCACTTTTTTTCTTTCTATATATACCCCACTTTCACTTTCCCATCAATACCCTCACCATTTTTTTCTCTCTCTTTTAATTCATTCCATAAAGAGCTACTACACATATACATGTATGCACATATATGTATATATAACACGCCTGGGGCTCTCGTATAATATATAGTACAAAATCTCTTCTTCACAATGAACTCGTGTTAATGTGTTAAAGCTCATCATCATCATCATCAGCCTTACGATATCGTACAATCACAAAACCTAACCCACCCTTGGTCGTCATCACCATTTCAACTTCTTCTTTTCTCTTTTCTTTTTGATTCATAATAATATTAGGAGTCTTGTAATTGTTTTATTTTGTGGAATGATGAATAGAGGGACGTTGCTGCCTGAGATGTTGCACTGTGCGGACATTACAGTACTTGAGAGGCAACGTGCCCGCTTGAAATGGCAACAAGACCAGCTTCAGCAGCCGCAGCAGCAGCAGGAGCTTCAACAACAACAACATCAAGAGCAGCAGCAGCAGCAGCAGGAAGTGCGTTACTTTAGTGAGTTGAGTCAGTTGATCACCCAGGGTTATGACGAGGGTGGCTTGATGATGGGGCAACAAGTGAAGCCTGACCCGGCTTTTGAAAACGGGTGGCCTGACTTGGGAAAGATTGTTGCCCCTGCTGCCGGCTACGGATTTGGGCCTGGTTTTGAGGCCAGTTATGCCATTTCAAGAACCTCTAGTTGCCCACCGGCGGTGGTGCCAGAGGCTGTGGATGTGAAGGGGAAGGTGTCAGTGGCTGCTTTGAATGAGAAGGTGAGTGCTGCGGTTGGAAGAGAAAGCTTCAAGAAGAGGAAAGCTGATAAGGTTCAAAACACAAAGGTTTGTTTGACCTTTTTTTTTTATTTTTTTTTTGGCCTAATTTAATTTTATATGAATTATAAGGGAAAGTTTTGACAAGTTTGGTCTCTATAAATGCTTATTAATTGTTGAATTAATTATAGGTTGCTGTAGAAGAGAACACTAAAGACAAAAGGATGAAAGGATCAGCAGAAGAGGGAGACTCATCAAAAATCACAGAGCAAAACAACAACAACAGAAGCAACAGCAATAATAATAATAATAATAATAAAAATAAAGAAACTTCTGCTGATACTTCAAAGGCTTCTGAGGTTCAAAAGCCTGATTACATCCATGTCCGGGCTCGCCGCGGCCAAGCTACTGATAGCCACAGCTTAGCTGAAAGAGTGAGTTTTAATTTCACCAGAAAGTAAAATCTTATGAACAAACTTAAGTTCATTAATCTTGCTCTGTAAACAAGTCTAATTCAATTACCTGTATTGGCAGGTGAGAAGGGAAAAAATCAGTGAAAGAATGAAGTATTTGCAAGATTTAGTACCAGGATGCAACAAGATCACAGGGAAAGCTGGAATGCTTGATGAAATTATCAATTATGTTCAATCTCTTCAAAGACAAGTAGAGGTAAAAAGAAAATTAATAAATAAAACATAATTCATCTCAATATTCATTTTGCTTATTTCTACATATTGTTAATCTTTCTAATCATCTATCTCAATAATTGAATAGTTCCTGTCGATGAAACTAGCTGCTGTAAATCCAAGGCTTGACTTCAATGTTGACAACTTATTTGCCAAAGAGGTGTGAGGCAACATTTCAAACTCAATCTCCCATGTTACATTTATATATAATTGCTTATAATTGATTGATTACTTGTTACATATATATTTATTTTCACTAACGTTTGATATTAATTTGACTCATTAGGCCTTTCCCGTTTGCCCATCAAATTTTCCCACAATTGGAATGTCATCAGAAATGACCCATCCGGCAGCCTATCTTCATCAGTTCAATTCTTTACAACAAGAAGCTGTTTCATGTTCTGGTTTGGATTTGGGAATCATTAACGCTTCTGAAATGGGGCTCAGAAGAACCATCAGTGCTCCTGTATCGGCCCCGGAAACATTTATTGACTCATCTTGCTACCCTGTAAATAGTTTCCTCTCCACTCTTTAATTTTTTACTTTTCAATTTCTGTGCAGTATTAATTCTTTTTACTCACATAGGTAACACTTAATTAATTTACAGCACTTACAACCCTCTTCAAATTGGGATTCTGATTTCCAAAACTTCTACAATGTGGCATCTTTTCCATCTCAGCAATTTACAGGTAATTAACTAAAGAGAAATTGCATATATGTGTCTTGTCAATCTTTTCTGTTGATTATTTTTCACGTTTTAAGGCAGAAATTGAATCAACATAGTGGGTTTAATTTAACAACCGACGATGGAGACCTTATAGAGCCCCACAATTGCTAATGATTTCACTTTGGAAAAAATTGGGTCCTCTTGCAAACTTTCAAATATCTTTCTCATTCTAAAATCATTAAACCCATAGATTTTTATTGTTTTTAAAATTTTTTTTGTAATATTCCCACAAATGTTTTTCAACAAAGGTGACATTAAAGGTTGTCGTGCATCTTGGCTACCCCATGACTCATTAACTATCTATCACTACCTATTAATGGTGGATGTACAATATACAAAGACATAAAGCTAACTGGGGTCCCCTTTTGTATAAGTGCTAATTCCATTATATAAATTATCAAAACGATCTTAAAAATTTTGATGAAATTTTACATTTCTCAAAAATTTCTAAAATGGGCATTCGTGAAAGTTATCTAACTCAAGTCAATTGACCTCATGCAGGTACCCTTGAAGCTAGCAATCTAAAGATGGAGATGTGAATCAAGAGTATTCATCACACGATTTCTTATGACAGATTATTGCAGATGCCTTTGATTCAAATTCTTTTCTTCTTCTCTAAGTACATAGCGTATATATATTTTGTATGTATACTTGAGACAAGTACAACGAATAAGACTAATACCTATTAACTTTAACCTTTTTTCATTCAATTGTGTGATCACAGCATGCTGAGTTTTAGTTAAAATTGAATAGTTGAATGCAGTTAAAGATGATAGCGATGGGATTTCAAGAAAATAAAATAAATAAAAGATGATAGCGATGGATGCAGGGGACCAAAGCTTAAGCATTAGTGGGGTTGGAAAAAAAGACTTGAGATAGGAAATGCAAGCAGGATGAGACATCTTCAATTCACATCCTCTGCAACTTATAATTTTTTTCTTTCCTATTCATCTTCTTAATTTTTTACTATATGCAAAATCATTTTGTGGACAAAATTACGCATGGAATATTACAGCAATCTAGTTCATTAACTTCGCCTACACCACTTTAATTTTTTTAAATTGTTATAAACTATAGATATATTACAATTTAAATCAACTAGAATTTTAGGTATATATGCTTTGTAGTACAACAGAGAAGTCTGCTAAGCATTAACTTTAAAATCTGCTCCCACTAATACTTGAGGAGTTATCTTATTCAAAGGGAATGAGCTCCATGGGGCTCAAACATATGCATGTCCTCAATATGTTAAGGACAGGAGTATTACAAACCCAATGGCTAAGTGTCACGTTACTTGAAATGAATTTTTTTTTTGAAACATTATTTAAAGAAGCACAACATTTCTTCCTAATTTAATTTATTGTTTATCTTAGTTATCTTACTTAAAAAGAAAAAAAATCCTTTTTTTGAAAGAAAGTATGCCTTTCATTAAAGACTAATACTAGTCAACAATACAGGACCAATAATAACCAGCAATACATTGCCACAAGTGCGTAAATACAAGGCCACATGAATGCACGATTTTACTAAATTCTTGATGTGTGCATTTATATCTCGAGTCTCAACCAATCAAAATATAACAAATGCGCACATGGTAAAAATTAAACATGTGGGAATGTGGAGTGGTTTAGACTGCCAATCGATAAACCATGTGATAAATAAATAATTGAAGTAACCAAAGTTGTCGAGAGAGAGGCCTTGAAAGAGCTTAGGGTAACTATTTAGCCAAAGACGAAAAGCTTGCACGGTACTTCTTTTTTATGGAAAGATTGTACTGATGTTAATTGTCATAATGATGATAAAATACTACTGTTATCTCACTATCAAATTGGCTTTACATCTTATATTACACAAATTTACTTTAAATTTCAAGTTTTACTTTTCATTGCGAAATGTTTGTATTCCATTAAAAAAATTCATTTATTGGGTGTTGTAACTTTCAAGCTATCGTTATTATGAAAAAAAAATGTAACTATAAAATAAAAATAGATAGTGTATTGTAAATATATAACTTTTAAGTAATAATTTGGACAAACATAGTAAAAACATTATAAATTTTTTATCATATTAGCGTGCGCTAAAATCAATTTAACTTTCAAGTCATAATTGTTAAATTTTACCGAACACTTTAGTGTTGTAGTTTAAAGTTCAGTTTCAATACCAAATTGGGCATTAATGAATGAGAAAGGGGCTACTCGTGGGCTGCGGCGAGTGGGGGACCAATGAGGGTTGCACAACTAAATATTGAATGTATATTCTTCTAATTCTCACACAACAGCCTCAAGGTTTTATTTCATTTTCAAGCCATAAGTAACACCGAAGGAAGTGGACCTGGCCTTATCCACAGGCAAGATCTCTCTGATTCTCTTTGTTTTCTGTGGATGTTGAAATATGATATTGCCTTTTCAATTTCTCGGGCCCAATCCAGCTCTCTATGAAAAAATTTTCCATCCAATATAACTTTTGAGGTTTCTCCCTCCACTTTTCACATTGTGCAATTCCAAGGTTTTTAAAAATTCAAAAAGAAAAATACTTCAAAGATTCTCTTGGCTATGTGTGTACTTTTGTGCAAGTGTGCTACGACAAAAATTTGTTTGAAGCAAGTAGCAATGAGCTTAGCCTTAGCCCCCCAAGTTTGTCTTTACCTTGACACAAACTCAATTTCTGCAAAGTTTTCATAGACAGAAAAAGCATAACTTTTGATTTATATAACCCAACAAGAAAAGGGTAATAAGGGTGTGCAAATAATGCTTTTTCTTTCTCACTTTTTGGGCAGCTGGAGGCAACTGAAAAACAACGGGCAATCCAAAAGCAATTATCTCTGCTTGGATTAACAGGATTGAGAGAAAATATTGAAGATAAATGTATGACCTCTAAAGGCACTAACATAAAACAATATAATATCATTTTGCTTGCAGGTAGGATGATATAGGCACTAGAGCAGCATCTGTTGACAAGAACTCCAATGGTGCTCTCCAAACGAGACAGACACCCAATGCTTATGAGCATCAAAAGCAAGTGATATTGAACGATCGTCTGTGTAAAAAATGCAAACTCTCAACTAAATCCTAGACTAAACAAGTGATTCGATAATGGCTTCTGAAGAAGGTAGAACAAGAAACGAAGAAGATCTATTTATTCAAGTTCAAAATGATACTCTGCTAAAACTAGACAGCTACAGTTCTGCCGTTTGTTCATAGAAGCTTAGCTGATCTAGAAATTATCAGAATGCAACTGAGTTTGGCATCAGATAATGAGAAATGACAAAACACACGAGCCATTTATTAACAAGAGTCATAACAGCAAATATATTACAAAGTTTTGAACTAAATTGGTGCCATCAGATACTTAAATTACAAATAATCAAAACTAAAGTATCAACAACGAAAAAAAAAGGATTTCTTCCTAACACTGGCTAATAAAAACAATCAATTGAACGATCACACAATGCACACAAAGTTCATGACCTACAGATCCCCAAAAGTGTAGCTGGTTCCATCATATCAATGATGCATCTCCAGCTTCTGCCAATCCACAAAATACAATTCTACTTAAGTTACTCCTACGCTACAAAGTCATCTTATTAAAAGCAGGGAATGCAACTGGGACTAGTACCTTTTCCAGGAACAACTATAATAGGAGCAGTTTTACAATGGTGTAAACAATATTCACCCACACTTCCCTGCAGTACACTGTAGAGCAATCCAGCAATGTTAGAGAGGGGCATTAACACAATATGAAAAATAAATAAATAAATAATTAGAAAAGAGGGATGTTCCAATAAAGGTTCTCCTAGTTTATTAAAGTAAGGGATCCCCTAAAAGACACGAAAAACATACACTCTAATGCAGTATATTTTGTCCTATAATGTATTGGAATATGCGTTCTTCTGTTTTTAACTTGTCCCTTAATTTAATAAAGTAAGGTAACCGTTACTTGATAATGACTCATTAGAAAAAACATGCACATACAGAAGAAGAGATAGAGAGAGAAAATAGATGCTAGGGAGAGAACCTACCTCTGTATTAGGCCTCTGCCTCGGCTACCAATCACCACAGCTGCTGGTTTTAACCTTTCAGCTTCCTTGCAAATTACCTTAGCTGCATCCCCTTCCACAATCCGAGCCTTAGTCCTCACCTGCTCCATATAAATTATTTGAGATTGATGCTAATGCTTCTCAAGACACCAACCTTGAACAATTATTGATTTGTCAAAAGTCATAATCAGTGTGCTATGCCTATTTGGCTATGAGGTCTTGTATTCCAAATTAAAAAAACTAGCTCTATTATACTTGTTACCAAAACATAGGAGGAAAAAGAAAAAAAGGTAATGCTGGGGATGCAAACCATTGTGTACAAAATAATTTGTACCCTTAGTATCATCCAAGGGAAAATCTTATATTTAGGTACATGCAAGATGCGACAAAACAGCATGGGAAACAAATTCTGGTGTTGCATGCAAAGGATGCTTTTAGGAGCTCAATTACGATGGTACTATCATAATCAATCATCTTAAGCTATTGCAATCAATGGTGTTTCAGAGAAAAATCAAGTTCACTGAAGTTCAAAAAGACAGGTACTGAGTTCACTAGTGATTAATAAATTCAGGGCCTCTCCTAATTCAAGATTTACATTTCTAACATCTTTGAAGCAACAATAAAACAAAATTTCACGAGATGGTATTGAGAAATACTCAAAAGGACTGACCATAGCAACATCCATAGCCTCTATAGCAAGCTTCTCCATCAGCCCCTGGCTCATATCATAAACAATTTGATTCTGCACACCTGAAAGGATAAAAGCCATATGCCCCCATTTTTCATTAAAACTAGTAGAACATACCATTATAAATTCCATGCACACACGTCAAGATTTTAGTAGCAAATTCGCCCATACAGTCACCCCCCCCCCCCCGGGGGCCGCCTCTCTCTGTCTATTCTTAAGTATTAAATGACACGTAACATTTACAAATGGGGATGATTAATGACCATTAGAGGCATTGTTATAACAATTCATTTGTAACAAGAAGATAATCAAATTCAGAACAAAGAACTAAAACCCACAAGAACACAAAATAATCAAGTTTCATGTCAAGATTTTAGTGATGAATAAGAGCCTACACAAACAAGATTTCGGATCTCTCAGTTGTTTTCCTCTGTCTATTCTTGACTTTTAAAGATGAAATTAATGGTATGTTAAACTACTTAACTTTCCATTTGTAACCCTCAAATTTCTCAAAATTACTTTTTATGCATCTCCTTCATCATTGCTCTCCCGTACACATCTCGTTCAAGAATAGACAAGAAAGAAGAAACAAAACATTGGTATGAATCCTTTTGCAACAAGATTGTATGTATGATAATAAAAAGGGGGGGGGGGGGTTGATATTTAAACATACTGGAAACAGCATGGACAAGATGGATGGTGTCAGCGAGTCTGCAGAGATGGATGAGGGCCCAATCGAAGGCGTGCTTGCTGTTGGGACCATGATCAACGGCTATCAATATGTCCCTGCCTCTCCTTCTCTCCCCTGTCTCTCTCTCAAGCTCTGGTTCTGCTGCCGCCGTGGGCGACAAAGCCGGCAGATTCACCTCTCTCCAGCTGTAAACTTCTTCCGCTTCCTTCACCGGTTCCATTGTCCCTGTTTCTCTGTTTCTTCTCTCTGTGTTAAATGGAAAGAAAAATAATAAAAAGAAACAAACCCCCTTTCCGTGATTTCGGTAAAAGACACGTTCGATAATCTCTTTAGTCTTTATCGATATTATTAATATAATAATAATTTCAATACATTAATGGAAGAGTCGTGTCGAGCTGACCATCTTTGAATGGTCTTCTCCAAATGTGTAAAATAAGTGTTGGATTTGTTTACGACAAGACAAAGTCTGTGAGAGCGCGGGAACCTAGAAATTTATTGGCATCTAAAACGGTAAAATTCCTCGTGATTTTGGTAATTTTATTAATTTATCCTTATCTTTGGTTAGAACTTAGAAGAAATGATTAAAAAAAGAAAGAGGAATTAAAAAAAAAAAAAGGAGAGAAAGGAAAACGAATAAAAAAAATCAATCTTACTTTCGTTATTTAATTGGATAAAGGATTTATATTTCTCTCCTCTTTTTTTTTCTTCTCCTTATATTTCTTTAAAATAATTCATGCCGTCCACATATTTCTCAAATCTCAATTCTAACATTAAACATATTTTAAAAAATTAATCAATAATTACTTTTGTTTGCCACATCGTAAATGTTGATTGGTGTTAGTTGACTTAATTTTTTATTGTTAATGTAATTATCTTATTATACCTATCCACGCGACATGTTAAATGTTACATCACTCGGTATTTTATTTTTAATTATTGATGTAACTACTTTTGAGGATTACGCAATTGTCCTCACTCCCCGACCCAAATTCAACTTGCTTATTTTATTGACTTCACCTTTGCTAACAGCGTAAAATGTGACAATAGCCCACTTAATTTGACAACTTAGGCTCGGGTAAGCTAAATTCACGCTTGAGATTTTGGTAGATGATCAAACAATCATTTATTTAAGAATTTATGAGATTCTCGTAAGTACATATGAGTTGTCAACTTATTTTAATAAAATAAAGACGATTTAAATTGTTACTTTGTACCCAATACATTAACCAATCCTCATAAGACTAATTAATAAATAATATCATATCCAACTTAGTCCAATCTGACATACCAAAAAGTGTAAAGGTCTTGATTACATTAAAGAGACATGTTAATTTACATTTATTCAAATTTCGCATGAAAACATAAATATATTAATGTCATTAATGGACTTATTTTATAAGACTGTAAATATATTAATAAATCTATCCAATTTTATTTTTTTTTAATTCTGGACTCCAATCTTCTGCATCCCAATCTACAGTGTGTTTTCATCTCCTAACAAAATCCGGCAATAATATGTTTTCTCTGAAGCAGTTGTGATTGTGTCTGCCCAAATCCATCCAATGACACATCTACAAACAAATATTGAAGCTCTATCATGTGATATGCACTTTTTGCCAGTCCAAATCCTTTTCCTCAAACAGAATTCTATCCTCAGCCTGCTCTCCAGCTGAAGATTTAAACTTGAAATATTGCAGTCCAGCAAATGCAAAACATAGTACTTCTAGTTGTCCATGTACTACATTTTTCAAATGCCTAAACCGACTCCATGTTCGAAACTATTCAAGTCATGGCCGGAGCCGGAGAGTGAACTTGCCAAACCAATCACAACATGATAATTACTCAGCTTACCCTCCGAGGAAGAGCTACACAGATGCTAAACCACTGATGTAATCATCACACATTTCAGTGCAGGCGAGTTCTAGTTGTTCTGTTTGAAAACAGAACTGCAAAGCCCGGGTGTTAGCTTGCAACATTGGTTGTTCTGCCTGCAATGGGTGCAAGGATTCTGCCATTGGCAATAACGTGTCCTGTTCATACATTCTGAAAAGCCAATCATTTGGCTACTCCCTTCGTATGTAATTATGCAATGCACAGGCGCAACCACTACCAACTTCACCTGTGTCCGTAAGGGGTATGGAGGAGCAGACAACAAAATGAGGAACCGCTCCTTTAGGGCCCCAAAAAATACGATCAGTGGCATTCCGTAATGATGAATGCCGTTGATTAAATAGATCTTTGGCATCTCGTAGATGATAACCGCTGGGAATTTGGTTTGTGCCGTAGGTAACACCTTGATATGGGGCAATGAAGCCTGGCATATTTGCGTACTTGTTATCCACAAGGTAGTACTTTCCTGGATCATTAAAGGTTTTATTCAATAAGAACTCAAGAGAAGGGACTTAAAAGGCAAACCCATAAACACATGTCACTCTCTCCGCTATCGTATACGGGATCCCAGGGCCTATAGAATTGTCCCAAAAACCTTACATATTTAAGACACCCTAGACCTCATCATCTTCTCTGTTTGTATGCAATTAATTCGGATCTGCAAACAACATTCTAGTGAGTCCCACGTAACCATAAAAAACACCTTGGGGGACCTTACTGTATATTGCGTCTCGCGAGCGCTGAATTTAGAACTCGCAAATCTGACGCTGAGCCTTCCCAACCAGCCAGGCACATAATGAAACTTCAAATCAAATGAGCAAGCCGCCGGCACGTTTTGCAGAAAGTAATCCACTCTGGTTACGGAAAGGTCCCCGCTCGTCTACACGTACCATAACTGGAATGTGCATACCCATCAACCTTGCATAAGATCGTTATTAATTAAAAAAAAAAAAGAAGAGAAACGGAAAAACTAAAGAGGAAGAGAAGGTGCTCAGGATAATTAAGAATGGATTGGAGAATTTTTCCTCATGTTAATCTCAGATTAACGAGATTAATTTCACTCATCATCATCGCACTTTCTCTTCCGAAGAAGTATAAAATAAAATTAAAAAAACAAAAACACGAAAGAAATTTTGAGAAAAAGCAGATGTGCAGACGGCTGAATTGGGGTTTAGGGTTTCGCTTTTCCCATTACTAGTATTTATAGGCAGAGAGAGGAGAAGAAGACTGAGAGGAGGCGTGCTCGTAAATTTCATTGATACCCTTTTGTTTTTATAATTCGTCAGATAATTATAGAGTTTTTATATTACTTCTTAGCATGTCCAAAATTCAACTCTATTTTTTAATTAGAATTATATATTTTTTAATAAAATGATTAAATTATATATTTATTAAATAAACTGAAATTATTAAGGGGCTAAAATATTATTATTTCTTTAACTTATTATAAAAAAGTATTATGAAAAAAAGTATGTCAATATATTATAATATCATTCCTAATATTTGAAAGTTACAGAATAATGCAGTAACAATTAACAACATTTTTATAATTTCATGACTTATTTCCTTCACAATTATATATGCTTATTCTTTTTCTTCTTATTAAATCAAATTATTCAAGGATTATTGTATTGTTGTTACTCTTTTATTAAATATACATTTCGAGTGCTTTGATGGTATATATGTTGTATTTACTCTTTCATATGGATCAACATTCACACAAATATTTATTTATAAATCAGCCTAGGTAATAAAAAGTCTTGGATCTACCTTGGTAGTATCCTAGATTCCAAGTGTATATCATTGTTAATTTTCTTTTATTTAAAACAAAGTAAAATAGAAATTCAAATTTATGAAAAAAATGGGGTCTTTTCTAATAGAAAATTCAACATTCATTAACTCAAAGAAGACTGTTAACATATATGTTTTCATAATGTTAATTTTGATGATAACAAACAAGATTAAGAATGATTAATCTTTTAAGCTCAAATTATTTTTTATACATTTTAAATAAATCATTATTTTTACATTATAAATGTTTTATATTTAATGGAAAAATGATTTTATGAAATTGGTTATTTTTTAAGTTTATGATCTAATTGAAAGAGTTTTGGAAACTTTGAAATCAACAAGTATTACTTGAAAATTTTCAAATAATTTTGGACTTATTTAAAAATTTTCATAGCATTTTGGGCTTATGTCATAATTTCAAAACGTTTTGGGATTAACAAAGCATTATTTAGAAATTCTAAAATTGGACCTATTTGTAAAATTTCATAACGTTTTGGGTCATAATATAGTTATATAACGTTTTGGGGTCAAACTGTAATATTAGAAAATAGTTGATATCATTCTTGTGACAAACGACTAGGATTTTGGGCGATAAAAAAAGCGGCTAACCAGATTTCAAAAACGGCTAACCGGATTTCAAAAGAGACTAACCGGATATGAAAAACGGCATGCCGGATATTCTGAAATTCAAATTTTTGTTGTAAAGGTAACATAAAAGCGGCTAACCGGATTCCATAAACGGTAAGCCGGTTATCACCAAAATGTGCATAATAACTAGTTTTTGAGTTCAAACTATATAAACTCAAATCCAATTCATTTTTGGTAATCTTTGCAAGCATAAACAAGTGCACACAACATATATTGAGCTTCAATTTTGTAAATCATCATTTATTGAATCATCTTTGTTCTTCAATTTGTATATCTACTCTTTAAGAGAGTTTTTATTGTAATCTTCAATTCCTCATCTTAATTGTGAGTGTTTGAGTGTGTGAGACACTTGAGTGAAGAGATTGGGAGATAATCTCTTTGTTGTAAAGGTTCATTGACACATTGAAGTCAATTGTAAACATTTGAAGTCTTGGAAGAGTTGGATAGTGAAATCCTCAAGTTTGGGTTGCTTGGAGGCGTGGACGTAGGCGGGGATTGCCGAACCACATAAAAATCATTGAGTTTGCTTTCTCTTCACTTACTCTTTTATTATTGTGCTTTCATTGAATTTATTGTTTTCGATTTTATTAAGGCATTAGATTTGATTGTTGTGTGGTTTGATTAGGATAAGTTTTAAAAACCCAATTCACCCCCTATTGGGTTGCATAACTTATATTTCAAAGACAATAATATATAATTTCTGTTGTGAATGAACATTATCACTCTTTTTTATTGTAACTTAGAGAATGCCTTTTAAGGAATGTAAACGGCTATCTATATAGCATCATTCTCACTCTTTTTGTGAGACGCTCTAAAGTTAAAAGTAGCACCATATTTAACCCCCTCACTTTATCTCATTAATCCATACTATACAATTAGTTATATTTATTTTCAAATTATCTTTACTTATCAATAACAATATTCATTTTTAGCATAGCATCAAAGAAACAAAACATAGATCAATAACAAATTTGACACAAGTAATACAATTATTTAATTTACATTACAATAGAACATTTTGCAATCACATATCAGACCCATCAGTAGGTGTGCGTTAGGAAAGAAATCTTTGCAGCAACAAGATAATGGAAATTGGTTGAGAAATTACTTAGCACAAGCTTATTTTGGGGCGATGTTGAGTCAAATGCCAGTGATGAAAAACTTATTGATGAAATCTTATGTTTTGATGGCTATGACCATAAATTACTAAAATCAATTTTCGCTTGAGTGTTACTTCTTAAAGTCATGATGCTAATATTGCACTTGAAGAATTAATATAGTCTTTTACGCACAAAAGCACAAAGGAGGGACTCGGTGTCATGATAGTCTCACTCCATTCTATTCATCCAAAAGGGTAATTTTCAATTTTATCCCCTGAGGTTTGGGGTCCCTTCACTTAGATAGAATGTTTAAGGTATCTTCATTTTACACCCCTACCCTTAGTATAAAGTTGATTATATATTTAGTATGTGAGGGCACATAAATAATTGCATGATAAATTGATTAAATACTAAAAATATTTTGAATTTTTGCATTTTGAAAACTGTCTGAAGCATCATAATGCCCGCTGGGTAACAACAGAAGCATGCTGATGTCCAACAGTTTTTGCACCAAAATAAAAACAATGATCTGGGTAACTTTCATCTTTACAAATCAAAAACACATATTCAAATCACCATTACAATTCTTAAGAAATGCATTGAGGAAATTCGTTGCAGGAATTAAATATACCTAAAAAATATGATATTTAATTAAATATACCACATGCTTGATAATTATGTGGATATGTCATTTTGTGTGATGTATTGTCTAAAATGTCTTTAAAGAAAAATATAAAGTACACACACAAATCACCTCCAACACACACCCTTTTACTTCCATACTATTTCACTCTTCATTCCATTTTACTCCACACAATAAAAAATCACTCCACACTCTCAAAATCACTCATGAACAACCAATGTATTGAGATTTTGGTTTGTAATTAGGTGCATTATTCATTCAATGAATAAAGTAATTAAACTTTATATTTATTTTGTGTTATTTATTCATTTTTTAACATCATATTATTTTTAGGATTTTGTTTGATTTGTGATAAACAATAAAACAACTCACATTTTCATTACATTTGTATCATATCAATGTCTTGTAAAATTTGTTGAAATCTCATTTTGTTCTCAAAAATTTGTTCTGCACATGATTTACACGACAACAATCGTGTATGTATGAATTTACATGATTACGGGCGTACAAGTGTGCAAAATGTTCCAACTGTTATGACAATTTGCTTACCTTTTTATAATGAGTGTATTCAAAGTGGTCTTGTGCTTGGTGATAAATGAATACAAATAAAGGTCTAGGTATTTAAAGACAAGAAACACATTTGTCCTGCTACTCTATCTAGCAACCTACATCCAAATTGTAAAAAAATTCAGGCAAAAAGGTTCCTAGAATCTTAATAAGATCTATTCATGCAATCTTCCAATTATTAAGCATATATTTTAGAGTATAATCAAACTCAACGAGGTATAACTGTTAAGTTTAGATGTGGTAAATGACCTTTAATTTGGCTAATTTCCATTCAAGGCAATAGATTTGTAGTGCTAAAACAAATAGCAACAGAAGCGTGAAGTAACAGTAGTAGAAGTGTTGTGGGTGTTGGCCTCATCTAATAGCCTATTGTTGAGTACTGAAGAATGCATATTTATATAGGGTAAAATTATCATTTTATACTCTAAGTCTCACTAACATTTTCACTTTCACGTGTTTAAATACTCTAAGCTTTTATTATGTGTGTTTTATTATAATTTAAGTATTTTATGTATTTCAGAGATATTTTGGCTATTTCACAACTAACGAGAAGTCAGACAGCAAAACATATGGCATTTTTAAACTTGGAACGATTGAAAACCTTAGGATGAGCATAAAAGGGTATTCGGTACTGTTCACGTATACAGTACTATTCATATATACAACATTATTCATAAGTATGGTACTATTCACATATACTAATACGATAACATGACATTGACTGATGATGTGACAGTATCCTATTGGCCAATTGATATGACATTGGCTGATTATGTGGCGTTGACCAATGATGTGACAGAATGCTATTGGACCAAAATATTGATGTGGCATTGACTGATAATGTGGCAGCATCTTATTAGACCGAAATGTTGCTGTCGTGTTAACTGATGACATATTCCAACCAATCAAAACTTGGCACATGACACAATTCTGAGTGTTCAAATTATTTTTATCCGATAGCCATGATTTATCTATCATATCTATAAATAGAGGGCTCCTCCCCTCCTAATTTGATACCCCTGAATATGTTTTTAGCTTAATTTTCTATAATTCTCTCTCCATCTTGTATTTTCTACGTATTTTAATAAAATTACCATTTTACCCATAGTTCAATTATGAGTGACTAGTTTAGTTTCGACCTTGGGTTGAAGGTGAAGCCTCAACATGATCCATGAGTTTAATTAGGTAAGTTTATTTTATTTTCATATCTAATTTATGTGGTTATTTTGATCCATTGTCAACATATAGTGCATTATGTCTAGATTTTGCATAATATACCGGCTCCCTAATGAAAGACCGTTACTGTCTGGAACAATGAGTACTTAGCACCATATTAATTAGAGAAAAAATTCTCCTTTAGTATTTTGTGGGTCGTCTTGATTCAGTATCGACAAAAAATGTATCTAAGCTATTTAATGGATAATCTTGCCACGTTGTCGAGGATTACTATTGTCTGGGACAACGTGTTCTTAACACCACACTTAGTGGAAGATCATTACTTCTGGCACTCTGAGTGCTTGATACCATATTTATTAGAGTGAAGATTATGAGGAGTGGAAATGCCCCCCTCATGAATTAATTGGAACTAAAAAGGAAATATTAAGCTCATGGTGAATATTGAGTGTGAATCTAGAGACTTAAGCGTTTCATTTGCATTGGTTTCATATTTAATTCAATCATGCCATTTTAATTTCAATCTTAAGATAAAAAAAATAAAAAAAAATTCACTTCCAACCAACTTACATTTACACAAAAAAATTAACCATTCGCATAATTAAATCTACTCCCTCGTGAGATCAACACTAGTCACTACAAAATTATTTTACAATAAATTTGCACTTGTGAGTACAATAAAATTTGTACAACATCTATTAGAGTGACTACACTAGAGACCCTAATGAATGACACTTCACTCTTTTTCTCCTATTTCGACCGAATTCAATCTTGAAGCAGGTTTGAATTAAAGGAAACTGGGTGTTGTGTATACTGGTCGTGAATGATAAATTGGTTGTTGTTTACACGACCTGCTCGTGAACAAATTTGAAGAATTAGGTTTTCAATTGGGATAATTCGATAATTGCACATGGAAAAAGGCATATATGAGGAATTTTGAAGTGTAGGTAGATAAATACCATATTTTTTAAGTATGGTGGGGACAAATTCTTAATACATTAGTGTGACCAACAAGATGTGAGAGAAGCAATCAGAATCGACCATTAGGGTTGGCAAAATACAGGCTTGGTCGAGCCTTTCCAAGCCCAGGCCTAAGCCTATATTATTTATAACAAGCCCAAGCCCTTCAAAAGCCCATCCAACTAGTGTTGAGCCAGGCTTAGGCTTTTGCATTAGATATAAAATAATTTTTTGATAAAAAAATATTTAAATAAACAATATGTATCCAATACATAATAGAATAATAGTCCAATAAACAAAATATTAGTAACACAATATAATAATTCACAAATACTAATATAAAAAATATATTAATTTAAAATTTTGAAAATTTTGAGTTTTTCTTTTTTTATTAAATCAAATTTATTTTTTTATTATAAAATTAAAAGTCCATGCTAAGCTTGGACTTTTTTCCTATACCCTTATCCAAGCTCAATCTGTGCTTGATTTGTATTTTTTGGCTCATATTCATGCCCAACGCATGTGGCTCGGGCTTCAGACCCCTTGGCCTAGGTTGAGCCGGGCTTTTTTGCCAATCTTATCGACTATGACGAGAACTGATGTAAGAGTTCGAAATAATTCAATGGCTATCAGTAAATACCGACGATGGCTAAAAATTGACCAACTCGCAATGAAGCCGCATGCCAGGTAACCTTTGTTTGTTGTTGTTTTTTTTTTTAACTTTTACGGTGTTGAGATGAGCTAAAATTGAAGTTAAGGTTGTATAATACTACTTATATGAGTTTGCAGAGTTGAGGCATGTGCATCTTTTCTTCAAATCATCAAAATGCATGACAGTAATTGTTATTTTAGTTGACTATTGTTTCGTTGGATAATGATTTTGGAGGCTGACTACTACTAGAATTAAGAACTTGGCATGACTATGTTGAGATGGGTTATATGCTTTGTTCTTTAAGATATGAATATTCATGACATAAACAACTGTTTGGTTGGTTAACACTTTGTTAAAGAAGGATATTTGAGACAAGATTTAGAGCAATACCATGGAAATTGCATGGGTTTTTTTGAACTTGTAAACAGTGCACCCAATGTTATGTTTTTATAAGTGATGTTGGTCTGTGGGTGGAATTGAGAGTTTGAGCTTTGTTTTATAAACTTAATGAAGTAGAACTAATGTTTAAATTGTCTTTAAAAATGATTTTTGCGTTCATTTTGAAGATGACAATGCTGCTATTGAATACATGACTTCAGATCAGTTTGTTTATAAATGGTGCTTGAGTTGAGTTGTTAGGTTGACTAAGTAATCACTATAAAGGGTATATTCACCGTTTGAGTCTAGAGTTGTATGGATTTATTTTAGCTTATAAATTATACACCTAATGTTCTATTTTTGTGAGTAGCTGATCACTGTGTAGAGTGCTAAGCTTAGTAATATTGGTCGTTGCTGGGATTTGGAGATTGAGGTTTATTTTTATATACTAAATTAAGTAAAACTAGTACTTATATTGTCTTTGACTCTGTCTTTACTTAAGCTGCCTACATCCATCCTCCTCTGATTCATGCCAACTTTTATCCTTTTGTCCTGCATAGCTGAGCATAGTTGCTGCATACTTAAATGAACAATCTTTTACCTTTTGATCTCAATTTGGGTACCTACTTCTTTACGAAGCACTACAAAAAATGCCCAAACAGAAGAAAAAAGAGTAAAGCAAAACCCAGCAAGTTAATCATGTCTTCATTTGACTTTATATCAGGCTGATAACATGCATGAGGTAAATTTATTCAAAATTTTAGATATCTAGTTGGGATGTTAGTATCCCAGTCTCATCAGTATTGCTTGTGGTTAACATGCATTTTATAGAAGTATTCAAAATTGTTGGAAAGCGAATGGCAGTGGCACTTCAAAAGTAGCTGTAGTGACTATCCTCTAAGTCGTCTATGCCTAGCTTCTTAGTACTCTCCAAGGATAAGAATATGCTCTCTAGCTTTATTTTGTATTCTTTACTCACATCTTTGTTTATTATGTTTTTGCAGGAACATAAGATGCATCTTGGAAATAAAGCCAAATTTAACCTTAAAGGTACTTAATCTTTCTAGAGATTATCATGAGACAATCTACTACTGGCAAGTACCGTGTGACCACCAATCGACATCATAATAATTGAACTTCAATGGCTTGAAATTTTCCTTTTATGGGCGTGATCTCTCCTTTTTGAGTTTGAATGTTTCTTTTGTAAAGAAAAAACAACTCCTCCCGATCTTATTAATGCTTCATTTACTGAATTAGATGTTCAGTAATACAAATTTACTTGAACTAGTATATTTTGCTTTTAAGATGAACCAAATAAGCTCTCTAACGGTACGGCTAGTGATAAATTTTTGCAACATTTGCGCCCAAGATCATGAGTATTTAAAAGGTTTTCCTTATAACAACATTTGGTTGAACACTACATCACATTTGTCAGAGAAGGTAGTTTCATTCTACTTGATTTTAGTGTTCATCAGCCTCTTTTAAATGTCCTATGAAAAGTGCTTT
The DNA here is from genome assembly GCA_030449895.1 of Citrus mangshanensis. NCBI lineage: Eukaryota > Viridiplantae > Streptophyta > Magnoliopsida > Sapindales > Rutaceae > Citrus > Citrus mangshanensis. The sequence continues at coordinate 4,823,572 of JASUUJ010000069.1, forward strand.
CTCATCTTTGTCGGTAGACTAATTTTGTTCAACTGAGATGTTGAGGGCTCTTTATATTTATATCTTTTTGATTTATGATTGCATTTGACAAATAAATAGACTAACCACACTACTTCCCTCAATAAATCCAATACTAAAATTTGAATTCTATTTAAATTTTATATAACCTACTTAATCGTCAAATATAACCTTTTTTGTCTTAAACTAATTTTAGTAATAGCTTTAATTTTTTTTTTAAGAATTGAGCATTTTATTATGATTTGGCGTCAAATTCGTTAATGATCTAGTGCCAGTACATGTCTAAAATATTGTTTGCGTATTGCTGATGCAAGGGTATTTTAGTCATTTATTCAATCAATAAGCAGTCAACTAGAATTTATACTAACGGTAGGTGTGCAGAGTAGCGATACCCTTATACAATCTATTCAAATGAAGGAACCCCAAACCTCAGGGGATAAAACTGAAAATTACCCTCATCAAGAATCTCACACTCAATTTTGAAATCGAATTACATAGTTCAAATATGCCAACTGCCAAAGGGTATTCGTTATTTTCATCTCCAATCCAAACACAATTCTTATTTATTTTTCCCCTTAAATAATTTTCTTTTCATCCCCCCCCCTTTTAAAGCTTTAAAATTGGTCTACACTTTATAATTCTGGGACCAAGTTTCTCTAGATGTTGAGATAAGAAATACTTTATAAAGTAATTTTGAAAACAATTGAAAAATTGGGTGTTGATGAGAGAATTTAAAGAGATCGTAAATGACTACTCAAAGTTAAATTTACTCTGTTGCCCAAACCACAAAAATTTAGAAACAAAGAGTTAATGGGTTAAATTTAGATATGGCAATGATAACCGCAAGCTGGTAAACCCGCCAAAACCCATCCGCTGTGGGTAATTTTATGAGTTGCGGACGGGTTTGGTATTATAAATTGAAACCCATACTAGGTTGCCGGTGGATTTAATATTAGTCAAATATCCGGTATATACTTGCATAGATATCCACTAACACTCAACTTTTTTTTAAATATCTTTAATTTAATTTTAATTGAAAAATATTTAAATCTAAAAATATATAAAGTAAATAATGTAAAGTGCAAATGTGTATGCAAGTTACAACGTGCGTAAGCCCTAACAGGCTTTAATTTAATGCATGAATTATTATATACTTATTATAATTTTGTATGGACCATTATTCTTTAAATTAATGTATGGATTATTTCATTATTATAATTTTGTTCTTTGGATTAGTTTTTAAAAAGTATTATTCTTTAGAAAACATTAATTTTAATTATTATTGTAGGAATTGTGTTGGATGGGTGCTAATGGTGGTGAATGAAATGAAGAGTTCTTTTGGAGCTTGTATTGAATGATAATATGAAATGATAATTGTTATTTTTAGATACTAGTTTATGATTTTTTTATGAATTTATGTAAAAATTTGAGAATTTGAGTTGGATTGATGTTGAAATTTTAATTTTCCATTTATATTGGTTAAATTTAGAATTGAATATGTTATGTGGAATTTTATATTATTATTATACATTTATATATTGAACATTTGTGATTTTAAATGTGGAAACCCGTAAAAAATCTGCCAAATACCGTTGCGGGTTTGGTAATTATCAAAACCTACAGAAGATGAATTTTCTTAAAAAATTAAAATTTGTAGCGGGTTGCGGGTGGATTTGGTAATTTAAATTTTATGCAAATTTAAATTTAGTAATGGCAAACCTACTGCAGGCGGTATCTATTGCCATCCTTAGTTAAATTTACTTTTGCAGTCGCTATTGTATTTAATCTTTTTTAATAAAAGATAGGGCTGGTTAACACTAATTTTTATACAATCAACCCCATTTTTAAGATCGCACTGTATAACTTAATTTTGCAATGTATCATCAAGTGGTTCCCAGTTTACTTTTGAGAAGTTATATTTCAAAACATAGATGAGAAAATCTAATGCCACAAAACTAAAATCCTTCACCATTACACAAATCCAGCAGGTTATTCTTTAGGAATCTATTTTCATGTTGGCCTCAAACAAAGCCAACATTGCAAGCAAATTCAAATGACAATTTTTTTCATAGCGAAACTGCCAAGTCATCCGTTACGTGCTTTTTTTTCTCTACACCTAATCACCTATGGTGAAAGTCTGAAAGAGGACCATAAGATAATTATATGAAGAGTTCATTTTGGTAATTTTCACGAGATTATTATTATTATTATTATTATTATTATTATTATTATTATTATTATTATTATTATTATTATTATTATTATTATTATTTTGATGCATGAGACAAACGTTTAAATTAAATAAAATTGATATGTAGGGTGTGAAATAAAAGGAGGAAGCTAAGTAGAGCCACTCTAACCCAAATCGCACAATTTAACTTTTGTAACTAAGGTCATCCCATTAAGTTTAGTACAATAATTCTTAGGCAATTCTTCAATTTTATTATTATTGTTGTTGTTGTTTTGAGTTAGAGAACCTAAGCCAATTGGCCTATAATCAATAATAAGTTTTTGGGGTTATTAGGAATTTTGTTGCACACAAGACTAATAGAACATAAATTTTTGTTTTAAAAAAAATAATTAATATTTATTAATAGAAAGAAAATTGAAATTATCTAGTGTTTGAATCTGTTTTCCCCTTCTGCGTAATGCTGAGATGATTACAACACAACATCAGATATATGGATGGGAGACTTCCACATTCCAAGACCAAAATTTCGTTAACTTCACTTATTTATTAAAATAATTAAAAATATTATGAGTTATGAACCACAATTATTTTATACAAATAAACGTGCACAAATTGACGTGGCATGAGGAGATTGGTTGTATAAAATCATACGTAATTAAAAAAATAATTATTATCACTTTTCAACTAATCTTTTCATACCACATCAATTTGTATACAATAATTTATATAAAATTATTTGTGACTCTATCATTATTGAGAAATTTATAGTGATTTATGGTGGAAAATCATGTTGGTATATAAACTTACTTAATAACATGACTATTTTAAAGGCTGAAATGATAAATTTACATTATACATTTAATAAATTATGATCCACGCATCACATGCTAGCTACAAGAATTAGATAATCAATTCATGGAGTTTATTGTAGAAAAATATTCAAGAAGAGATTCGAGAAGAGAGAGCATAATATAGATCAACGTAATTAATTTTAAACATTGGCACACAACAAATTTTATTTATTTATTTATTTTATTTTTAGGAAAACGCGGTACATGTAAATAAACAATCTCTTGAATATCTCAAGAGATCTTATAACAGTACCATCATTTTATTTATTTAAACATACTATAAAAAAAGTGACACTTCATGCACTTAACCAGTGTGGTTGGAATTTCTTCCATATTGAGGAGGAACGAGAAGATCAAGACTTTCATTCACAATCTCATCATCAACAATACTGCCACATGGTGGAAATTGGAGACCCTCCAACCAATCATTCTTACCTGAAAAAAATAATTACATATATTAAAAAATTACTCATAAATGCGTATATTAGAATAAGAATTTTAACTGATATTCAACTGAAATTGGCTCAAAAACCTTCGCAAAGAGATTCCATATTCTTCAAAGCTTCTAGTGAACCGTAATGCAAAGTATAAGAGCTGCTTCTGGGACTTGTTAGCTACTGGTTTGAGAGTATATATACACACACACACACACACACATTCACACAAGTACCTGACGTGCGCGTGATTGGGGCGTAGTTAATGCATGCAATGTTAATAGATAAGGAGGGTCAAATGGTGCAATTAATTAATCAATTGTAGATGATAAGATATTGAATGGAGGCTATAACTTAATCGCATGGTTCCCTTGGCTTGCTAATAAACTAATAACCGTAGATAAGAAGATGATATTGAATGATATAAAGTTTGTCGGCAATAATTTAATTACAACAAGCTAATACATAGTAATGGACACAGTATTTTCTTCCAGAATGGAATGATGATATGTTGTAATTCTTGCGGAAAGATTAATTTAGGATACATGACGAAGTCGTGATATATAAGAGGCGTATATATAACCTAAAAATATAAATAAAGCATATCTTATTAAATGAAGATATAGGACCATAACAAATTAAGTAATAATTAATTTTCTTAGATATAGCTATGACTTCACGTAATCAAGTTATTGGATAAAGTCATAAGAGGTAGTGCATGAACTACCACGTAAATTAAACTCATCATTTTTATTTTATCAAGTGAATACATTGGACAATAATGATATTATTGTATGACCTATCTATCTCGTAAGCCATATATATGAACAATTGAAGATATGATATTTGATAGAAAAGCTAACTAAAAACTATATCCTTTGTATAATAGCAAATATATAAATTGTAAGTCCTTAGATTTAAACAAAATAAACGGCTGATATCTTATGGATTAGATGATATTACATATCAATTTCAACACATTAATTGATGCTATGACCTTTAATCTTCTTTATCCCCTCTCCTCCTCATCAAAGTTCTTCTTTTTCTTTATTTTTTCTATTGTTTTACCTCTCTTTTTTTACAACTTCGTTTCTTCTCTATTTTTTTCCTCGCTCTCTCTCTCTCTCTTTTTTTTTTTTTTATAATTTCATGATCTGTTTCCTTCAAAAATCATATATACTTATTATTTTTCTTTTCATTAAATCAAATTATTCAAGTATTATTGCATTGTTGTTATTTTTTAATTAAATATACGCATCGAGTGATTTGATGGTATATATATCGTATTTACTCCTTTACATGGACCAACATTCATAAATATTTATTATAAGTCAGTTCAGGTAATAAAAAGTCCTGAGTATACCCTGGTAGTATCCTAAACTCCAAGTGTATATCATTATTAATTTTCTTTATTTAAAATAAAATCAAATAAAAATTCAAATTTATAAAAAGGAAATAGAGTTTTTTAATAGTAAATTCAACATTCATTAACTCAAAGAAGAGGGTAATTAAGTACACAGTTTTTGTTGGGAATGAACATTATCACTCTTTTCGAATGTAACTTAAAGAATGCCTTTTAAGGAATGTAAACGTGTATCTATATAACACCATTCTAAAGTTTAATTTTTGTGAAATGCTCTAAATTTGAAAGTGATGATATTTGACCTCCTCACTTTATCTTATTAACTCCTACGATTCAATTAGTTATATTTGTTTTCAAAATTATCTTTACTTACAAATAATGATATTCAATTTTTATTTTATCAAAGCATTGGAAAAACAAAACATAGATCGAGATTCAATTTGACACAAATAATACAATTATTTAATTGATTGAGAAATTACTCAGCACTAGTAGGTGTGCATTAGGAAAAAAATCTTCGTAGCAACAAAATAAAGGAAATTGATTGAGAAATTACTTAGCACGAGCTTGTTGTAGGGCGACTTTGAGTAAAACACCAGTTATGAGAAACTAATTGATGAAATCTTACGTTTTAGTGGTTATGACCATATTATCATTTTTGTGTCAATTGATAAATTACTGTAATCAATTCACTTGAGGATTACTTTTAATGCTAATATTACACTTAATGGATTGGTAGAGTTTTTTACGTACAAAATCACAAGGGAGGGATTGGGTGACATAATAGCCGCACTCCATTCTTTTTTTTTTTTATATTAAACTATCTGGTATCCGAAAACTAAATTGGACCCTAACTAATCCATATTCCAGCCAAGTAGGATCACTAGGGTGGCAAAGTTTTTCCAATAAGTATTTAACGCATCTGCATTCTCAGACCTCGAATTAAAGACATTGGTTAAGTTAGAACAGTCCCATGCTAGTTGATTTATGTGCTTGTTGGTGCTGCACTCCATTCTATTCATCCAAAACCTCACATTCAATTTTAAAATCGAAATACACAGTTCAAACATGCCTACTGCCAATGGGTATTTGTTATTTCCATCTCCAATTCAAACACAATTCTTATTTATTTTTCCTCTTAAATAATTTTCTTTTCGTTCTTCCTCTTTTTTACGCTTTAAAATTGGTATACACTTGTGGATTCTAGGACCAAGTTTCTCCGGACTTTGGGATGGGAAAAGCTTTATAAATAAAGGTAATTTTGAAAATAATTGAAAAATATGGGTTGATAAGAGAATCTGAAGAGATCAAGTGTGGTCGCTCAAAGTTAAATTTACTTTGTTGCCCAAACCAGAAAAATTTAGGAGTGAATGGGTTAAATTTACTTTGGGGGGCTTTTTTAGATTTGGGTTTGAGTTGGTTCGTATTTAATCTTTTTCAATAAAAAGAGTTGGCTGTTTAACCCTATTGATCCTTTTAAGAACGCTCTATATAAATTAATTTTTTCAGTGTACCATCAAGTAGTTCTCGGTTTACTCTTGAGAAGTTATATTTCAAAACCCAGATGAGAAAATCTAATGCCACAAAACTCAAATCCAAAATCTCATGCCACAAAACTCAAATCCTTCTCCATTACATAAATCCATCAGGTTATTCTTTAGCAATACAATTTCATGTTTTCCTCAGACAAAGCGAACATTGCAAGCAAATTCAAATGACAATTTTTTCATAGCAAAACTGCCACGTCATCCGTTACACGCTCTTATTTTTTTTACACCTAATCACCTATGGTGAAAGAGGACCATAAGATAATTATATAAAGAATGTATTTTGGTAAAAAATTCTTGTTGTTGTTGTTGTAAATAAGTGTGTACAAACTATGTGGCATGAGGAGATTAGTAGTATAAGACCATCATGGGTCTACATAATTAAAAAAGTAATTACTATTATTTTTCAACCAATCTTTTCATGTCACATCAATTTGTACTCAATAATTTATACAAAATTTTTTGTGAGTCTATCATTATTGAAAAATTTATAGTGATTGTGATTGAAAAGCGTGTTGGTATATATAAACTTACTTAATAACATGAATATTTTAAAGGCTGAAATGATAAATTTACATTGTGCATTTAATAAAGGGATATTATCATTTTCCCACCAGCTTTTGTATTTTCCCACCATTCCGTTAAAACTCAGTTAATATGTAATGAAAAATTCATAAAAGGTCAATTTTACCCCTGAAGCGTAAAAGACCATGTAATTAACCTTTTATGAATTTTGTAATTAAATCATCATTTGTTGTTCTTCCTTCTTAAAGGGAAAAAATTACCCTTTATAAATTTTATAAAATTGACCGTGTGGTGCTAGGTACTTCATAAATTGATTTAATTTATTTAATTTTTAAAGGGCAAATTTATTTATTTAATTTTTTGTGTAAAATTATTATCATCATATCAAAAATTAATATTTTAATTTTAAATCACATAAAACTCAACTTGTTGCTGAGATAAAGCAAAAGTTTAATTTTATAAGCTCAAGGTTAATTACATAGTTTTTTACGCTTTAGGGGTAAAATTGACCTTTTATGAATTTTTCGTTATATATTAACTGAGTTTTAACGGAATGGTGGGAAAATGCTAACAGTTTAAACGTTTGGTGGTAAATTGATGGTTTTACCAAATTGATGTAAAAAATGATAATATCCCTTTAATAAATTATGACCCATGCATCACATGCTAGCTACAAGAATTAGATAACCAATTTGTGGAGCTTATTGCAGAAAAATATTCAAGAAGAGAGAGCATAATGTAGATCAACCTAATTAATTTTTAACACATTGACACACAATATTATTTATTTATTTATTTTTTTTAAGAAAACACAGTACATGTAAATAAACAAATATAATATCTTGAATATCTTAAGAGATCTTATAACAGTACCCATTATTTTATTTAATTAAATATAACATAAAAAAGCGACACTTCATGCACTTAACTAATGTGGCTGGGATTTCTCCCATACTGAGGAATAACAAGAAGATCAAGATTTTCATTCATAATCTCATCATCAACGATACTGCCATATGGCAGAAATTGAAGACCCTCCAACCGATTATTCTTGCCCGAAAAAATTTACATATATTAGAAAACTTACTCACAAAAGCATATATTAAAATAAGAATTATAAATGATATTCAACCGAAATTGGCTCAAAAACCTGCGCATAGAGTTTCCATATTCTTAAGAGCTTCTAGTGAGCCGTAATGCAAAGTATAAAAGTTGCCTCAGTGAGTTCTTGCTAGCTTCTAGTGTGAGAATATGTATATATACACACACGTTGATGTGCGCTAATTATGAACTATAATGGTCGGTTATTATTTGGGTACGGTTTATTGTAATTTTAATGTTGTAGTTATATTGCAGTAGTGGTTTGTGGTAGTTATTGTAACTGGTCTTTTGTAGTTATCTTATTAGTTGTATTAAAATGGATGGTGAAAAGAAAAGAAGTAGAGAAGAGTTTTATTATCTATAGACTGTGTTTCTTATCTAGAGAGTGATTATCTCAATTCAACCTTCTTTGTTTAATTTTTTCTCTTATTTTTAAAATTTACATAACACACGTATACACACATTCACACAAGCAGCTGACGTGTGGGTGATTGGCGCGTAGTTAATGCATGCAAGGTTGATAGATAAGGAGGATCAAATGGTGCAATTAATTAATCAATTGTAGATAATAAGATATTGAATTAAGGCTATAAATTTAATTGCATTGGTTCCCTTGGCTCACTTATCAACTAATAATCGTAGATAAGAAGATGATATTAAATAATATAAAGCTTTTTGGCAATAATTTAATTACAAGACAAGCTAATATATAGTAATGAACATAATATTTTCTTCTAAAATAAAACGATGATGTGTTGTAATTCTTACGGAAAGGTTAATTTAAGATACATAACAAAGTCATGATGCAGAAGAGGTTCATATGGAAAGATTAATTTAAGATACATAACAAAGTCATGATGCATAAGAGGTGTATATATATATCCTAAAATATAATTAAAGCACATCTTATCAAGTGAAGATATAAGACCGTGACAAATTAAGTAATAATTAATTTCTTAGATATAGATATGTCTTCACGTAATCAAGTTATTGGACAAAGTCATAAGAGGTAATGAATGACCTATCACGTAAATTAACCTTTTAATTTTTATTTTATCAAGTGAATATATTGGACAATAATGATCATTAATGTACGGTCTATTTGCCTCGTAAACCATATATATGATCAATTGAAGATATAGTATTTGACAGCAAAGCTATCTAAAAACTATATCCTTCCTATCATAATAATGGGACAGATTCAAGAGAAGCAGATTTATACACAATTTCATATATAAATTGTAAGTCTTTAAATTTATACAAAATAAACAGATTAATTGATGCTACCACATTTCGTTTTCTTTATATCTTCTCCTCGTCATCATCATGAAAGTTTTTCTTTTTTTAAATTTCATTTATTGTTTATTTACCTCTCCTTTCTTATAACTCCCTTATCTATTTTTTCCTCTCTCCTTCCCCTCAAAATTTTTCAATTTTTCTTAATCTCAAATGTTGAAAATATTTTCACTTGCAGTACTGTTGCACAAAGCAAAATAAGATCCAGTGAAATGACGAAATAAAAAAGAAAAAAAGAAAAATCCATTGATTGTTGAAGTATGTAACTTTCAGTTACATTTATATAACTTTCATATATATATATACACACACACACACACACACACATATGTTGTGCAAATTCCTCTCTATGCGCTTAAGTTAATGAATTACTTTTCTTCAGAATTCCATTATCTTTAAATTTCCTTTAGTGATACAGCTGTTTTTCTTTTTCTTTTTCTTTTTTTTCCCCTTTAGGTGAAAACTGAAGGGAGTTTGCATGAGAGAAAAGAAAAATGAAAATATAAGAAAATAGATGAAAAAATTCGTTAAGGAGAGGAGAGATCCCAAAAAAAGAAAAAGAAAAAAAGCTCTATCACTAATGTCATGTAATCCATTTGAACTCAGCCTTTTATTTTATTTTTTAATCTAAAAGCTCGCAATATATGTCTAAAATTATATATAAAATTTTGTCCCTTAAACTTGCCCCAATAATAATGTAGGCTTTGATATAGATCCATCTAATTAATTGTTTTGGGATTCAAAATGTGACTATCCTTCACATTATTGATGAATATCCTCTTTGGAGGTCCTGAAAATCGTAATTAAGAAAATAAATAAGTAAATTTATTGTGATTTTTTTTATTATTCAATGGAACTAGGAGTGGCAAAAAGATGGGCCGAGCTGAGCTAGGCCAAGCCCAGTCTAAAGCCCGTGATTAAAAAAGACCTAGGCCTATGTAGGCCTATCCAAGTTTACGGGCCTGGACTTTCAAAGTTTTCAAAAAAATTTTAATAGTTCAAGTAAATAAAGCAGAGGCTAATAGGTAAAAAACAAATCAATTAAAGAGAATTTTATTAATTTTACTTCTGTCAAACTAATTAAACAGCAACGTTTATTTAAATACATTGATGTAACCTCCAAAAAAAAAGGGAATTTTGAAAATTTTACAACATGTAAAATGTAAGTTTTTCTTAAGTGCTCAACATAAAACGAAGAAAAAAAACAAAACAAAAACAACACGATTATATTAACATCACATTCCAATACTCGGATTTTCATAAACACTAATATACCAATCGGTAAACGCTAGCAAATATTAACATCATAAGTTTCTAATTATAAATTCATAATAAACCACAATTCACATACACCAAAGCCTTTTTTTTTCCTCCTCCCTTTCAAGGTTTAGGTAACGTTTGTTTTTTTGTCTGAAATCTAAATGGGTCTGAATTTTTCTAAGTCTGAATAGGTATGAATACGAAAATCTGAATGACATGTTTGTTTTTCTTTTTTAAATATTTGAATATAAGTGGCATCTTATTTGTTTTTACAATAAAAAACATCTTCAATTTGGTTATTTAACATTTATGTCCTTGTAAATAAAAACAAAAAAGATGATTAAATTTTATAGTTTAGGAAATAAGTTATTTTACAGAGATATTTTTATAATATAATATTTACTTGCCATTCAGACACTTTTCTACTCAGATAAAAGTCACAAAAGTTTACTTTTTCTATTCAGATGTAAATATCTGAAAATCAAACATAAGTTCTAAAAAATAAATAAGCATATTTAAAAAAAGTCTGAAATTAATAAAATTTCATATTTCAAACATTTAACAAATAACCTCTAATTCACAATTAGTTGAACACGTGATGGAGAGAGAATTACGAATGGAAAGACCAACAAAAAAAGATTTTCATGAATTAAAATATTAGGTTAAATCAGAATATTATATTATAAATTGAGCTTGAGATAATTATAAAATTAGTTGAACACCTGATGGAGAGAGAATTACGAATGTGAATTAAAATCTTTAATATTTAGTAAAATAATAACAAATTTCAAGCATTCAATATTATATTTTAATTTCTTTGCATCATCAAATTTGTGTAAAAAGTGAGAGGATATGACAGAGTAGGGAGGAAAAAAAATTGTGGTGAGATATATGCAAACAAAGAAATATAAATAGAGATTGATTCTATTGCTCAGTTGTTGCTTATGAAGGGTTCATGCCAGGATGCGATTTGGGCCATTTGGCTAATCTTAGCATTCCTTCTGATTCATATCAAGCTCTTAAATGTCAAAGTCTTCGTTGACGTAGTCTTTCTTTGGTTTGGATTAAAGTTAATACTGATGGCCTCTCTAAAGACAATCATCCTGGGCCTCAGCCCATGATGCCATTTCATATAATTATGTTAGCGATTATCTGCATTGTTTTAGTTTTCCTTTTGGACATCAAAAGCTTTCTATGCTAAATTCATGGCTGTGACTTAGTAGCTGAGGAGGCTTTTAAATGTGGATGGTTTTATTCATATATGGTTAGAACTAGGGTTGGCAATGGGACCGGATGAGATGAGATTTATCAATTTCAGTCCCGTCCCGTATATGCAAATGGAATGAAAAAACGTCATACTCCCGTTTCTATATTTTTTTGGGACAAAAATATATTCTGATCCCGTCCCAAAAGAGCAGGATCTCATCCTAATTGGAAAAATTTTTATTCTTAGTCGGCAATGAAACGGGATGAGACAGAATTTATCAATCCCACTTTTGTCCCATATATGCAAGTGAGATAAAAAAATGTCTCATTCCCGTCCCTAAATTTTTTTATGGGACAAAAATATGTCCCAATTCTGTCCCAAATGGGAATCCCATTCTATCAGAAAAAAATTGCCATCCCTATTAAAACATCATTCAATTCTGGTAATTCAATATCTAAGACGTAGAACTTCTATCCCTCGTTGGACTTTGAGGATCGTTGGATTAATTGTCAAAATCTTCTCTTTAAAATGAATTTCAAGTTTAAAATATAGTCAATGAAACAACTTTGCTTTGGCAAAATAAGCAACCTTTCAATTTATTACTTATTGTTTCATAAGATCATGCTTGGACCAATAATATGGTTCTTTAGTTGTTTGAATCAATGCCGTTTAGAGTATTCATGTCCTCGTCATATGTTGAGGACTTGAATTTAAACTCCACTAGACTCATTACTTGGCATACTTCTGAGATATATCATAAGGGTGTGTTTACTTCTTAGATTGGGGAATTAAAAGGGAAGAATTAGAATAATTTCATTGTTTATTTGCTTCTTTTTTATTGGGGAATGAGAATGGAATTTGTGGGACTCAATAAATTTGAAATTAAGGAATGTGAATTCTATTCCTCTGGGGGTGTTTGCGGATTGACACTAATTCAAATTTGACCCACAATTTTGTGGAATGTGGTTTGACACAATCTACATCCAATCTATTATTTTACAGATATAATACAAAATAAAACTTTTTCTTCCTATTCAATCCACAAAATAATTAATTAAAAAAATATAATATAAAAATGATTTTACTATAAATCAAATTCAAAATTAAACAAGATCTAAATAAATTAATAGTTTAAAATGGTGCATTTACGAAATAAAAATCAGAATGGGTTAGAGTCAGAATGAACTGTATCGCCATTGTTGTGTTTACTTTGTCTTGGAATTAGAATCAAAATGAGTTAGATTATTATAAATTACTAAAAAAATCCTTAGTTAACTATTGTTATAATTATTATTTTGTATTTTAATTACTGTAATTATTATTATTGTTCATAATAACATTAGTATAATAATAATTATTATTATTAACATTAGTATTAATTTATTATAATACTTTTTATCATTAATAATAATAATAATTATTATTATTATCATCATCATCATCATCATATTGGAACGCGATGGTTGCTGTTGCTGGTGGTTCGACTTCCATGATGTGACGGTTGTTGCTTGTGACTGCTACTGCTTGTGACACAATGACTAGCGACTAGTTGTTGCTCCACAGGCAACAATGAGGGAGCTGTTGGCAGTGACATGTTTGCTTTTTTTATTTTTTATTTTTTATTATTATTTTATTTTTTTAATTTAAATGAGGACATCTTAGGGATATCATATAATTAATGGGGGTAAAATTGTCAATTTAAGAAATGAGAGATTGATTTCTCACTCTTTTTTCTTGGGATAGTCTTCCATTCCTCATTTTCAATTTGAGGTGGGCCCTACGATTGCGATTTTGATTTCCACTTTTATTTTTTTAAAGTAAATACGATCAATGATTCTGATTCTGGATTCCCATTCCTGATCCTATAAGTAAATACACTATAAATATATTTCAAAACACTATGTTCATAGGGTCTTTATGCCCTCACGCAACATTTATTAATTCGATCAACATGTGTTTGGAAAAAAAAAAAAAAACTTGGAAGCCGCATAAACGAAAAGAAGTTGGATAGCAATTAATTTTGAAAGTCCAATCAACCTCCATCAACGAAGGGAAAATTGCACAGCTGAAGCTGCCTCATGAGAAGACTGGAGTATAATGGAATAATGCTTTCTCAGGATTCAGGAGACTTGTTTCACAAGCCAAGACTGGATTGAGCTCTAATCGATTTTTCAATCATCTTATGCAGAACAAGATACAACACTTTGGAGCAACTTACAATTGCTTAACTAATGAAGAGTTTTGAAACTTTTATCTAGAATTTTATATATATATATTTTTTATATAGTCATCGTTTTTAGTCCGGACTTCAAATTGATATTCAAAGTTTATGTACCAATGAAAATAAAAAAATCCCAGTCTTTGTTGAACAACAGACACTTTTCCTTTAATTTCTTTGTCTATGGGGCTAGGAAGTATACAATTATGCCTCAGGAAAATCTTGTAGAACACATAACATAATGGCCAAAGTAGATGCATGCAGAAAAATATTTTGCCAGCAAATTCCTAAGTTGCAGAGGTAATTACGGAGGACGGAGCCTGGAATGAACAACTGACGCCGTAATGTATTTGCCTAACTAATAAAACTATTCATTCTGAGATGTATGCGTATGGCTGGGATCAGCTCCTACTGAAGTAGCAAACTCGCTATAATGTTGTCCAATAAAATTCTGTTTTCAGAAAATAAATAAATAAACGATAAAAAGATAGTTAAATCTCAATTATATATAATAAACATGAGACATGATATCTTTCAAACTTCAGAAAAGTTCAGATAATGAGAGGATCCTAATTTAGTTAAGGCATAACTTGTTCCGAGAATTTCTTACCAGCCAAACTGAACCGGAAAATATTCTTCTTTCGACTAATTTATTTCTACCTACTGTCATTGCTTCTCAATTTGACGAAAAGGTTTAGGAATAAACCTAAGTGCGCTTAACATGTTGCCACATATGATCGAGCCAACCAAAGTGGTGGACTTTATTGTCCTTATTCTTAGGGCAAGTAATGTGCCTTTAAACTACAATTTTCTTGTTGACATTTTTATGGCTCTTTACCTCTGGTTCATCAGCATCCTTAGAACACAAGCAACAAGACTAGCTAATTTTTTATGCAGTTTAATTTTGGTCTTACTTACTCTTCCCCTTTGTAAATGCGTAGTTGTTTCTTATCTTCTATCCAAATTATATTAATTTACAAACCTATGACTTATGTATGAGCTCTTCTAATGTTAATGTTACGCGACCTTGCTCATTTTGATTGTTCAATCAGATAACTTTAATTTATGTTAAAAGCCCCAGAGAATGAAGAATCATTATGTTAAGATCACTATGACATGCTCTAATTAATGCTAAATATGTAGAGCAATTTATTTTTCCGCCCAAGTTTTGAAGTACATGATTTGCTGGATTTTCATTATTCATTTAAAACATATTCATTGTATCCTAAAAGCTGATGGTTAAACTTTGGTTGAGCTATCATGTTACATGTACCGCGTAGAGTAAGTTTTCAAATAGTTTATTTCTTGCGTCTCAAGCGCAATCTGCTAGCAGTGCTTCTAGTGTACTTGCATGTTTACGTTAGGACAGCCATCTTTAAACTTCAATTGCAAGAAATCGGCTTCAGGCCACCAATTCAGTTGACTTTCATCTGGGCAGGCCATATATAATAAGGTCTACAAGCTTAATGTCTCAGCAAATTCTGTGTAACTTTGCTTCATTAATCCTTCATTTAAACCATAGTTTATTGAAAAGTTTGATATTCCTTCACCTCCATCGAGAAAGGAAAAGTTGATCATCACATGCGCACATGGGTTCTGCTAGAATGAAGATCTATAGTCGTCTGTTTGTTGCAATCATTATTGTTTTTGCTTCATTATTCATGGCTACCAGCTCTGCTGCTACAAGCTCCATTGATATGTCCACTGCTATTCTCATTAGAGTTGATCAATCTGGCCGAGGAGATTTTAAGAAGATACAAGACGCAATTGATTCTGTTCCTTCTAACAACTCAAAATTGTATTTCATTTGGGTTAAACCGGGAACTTACAGGTCTCCACTTGCTGCATTCCTTGTTTGTTAATTACAGGCTTTTCTTTTCCTTTTTTTTAATTTTTTCCAATATTTGGAACTTATATTTTCTTCTATTTTACATGCAGAGAAAAGATTGTTGTGCCAGCTGATAAGCCCTTCATAACAATAAGTGGCACAAAGGCTTCTAACACCATAATAACTTGGAGTGATGGCGGGGAGATATTTCAATCTGCAACTTTCACTGTGCTGGCTTCTGATTTTGTTGGACGATTTCTAACAATTGAGGTATTCTGTTTTGCCTCTCATTATATTTCAAAAGAATCCTTGTCAAAACCCCAATTAGCTAATTTATACCTTGATCAATTTGTTACAGAACACTTATGGATCAGCCGGCAAAGCTGTTGCACTAAGAGTGTCAGCAAATCGAGCAGCATTTTATGGCTGCAGGATTCTATCGTACCAAGACACTCTACTGGATGACACAGGAAATCATTACTACAGCAGCTGTTACATTGAAGGAGCCACGGATTTCATCTGCGGAAATGCTGCCTCCCTCTTTGAAGTGAGTATAACTGTAAATTAATTCTCCTTAGGCTACCAAGTAGCAAGCTCAATGCTATTCGTTTCAAATTTCCAACATATACCATTAATAAGTTTCAATATTTATGACCTTAATTTACAGAGATGCCATATACATTCTCTGTCCACGGGGAACGGAGCCATAACTGCTCAGAAAAGAGTGTCATCAGAAGAAAACACTGGATTCACTTTCTTGGGTTGCAAGATAACCGGTGTTGGTAAGGCAGTGCTTGGAAGGCCGTGGGGTCCTTATTCTAGGGTGGTGTATGCCCTGACTTACATGTCCGGTCTGGTACTGCCGCAAGGATGGAATGATTGGCACGACTATGCCAAGCACACGTATATCATCTATCTATCTATTCCAAACAATATTCGTTTTACCAAAATTAATGTCAAAATGATCGCAGTGGATATTTATTAACATATTTCTTTTTATTAATTTGATGGTTTGCAGTAATGTCTATTATGGGGAATACAGGTGTTATGGTCCGGGAGCTGATAGATCAAATAGGGTTGCTTGGTCACTAAGCTTATCAGAGAATGAAGCTGCAACATTCTTGACTAAGGACACGATTGGAGGAAGAGCTTGGCTTAGACCGGCACCATCCAACTTCAAGAGAGGTGCCTCTGCAACCATTGCTGCAAGAACTGATGAGAATAATTAACTAAGGATAGTATTATCATTTGTTTGTGAGTCATGGAGCTCGCAATTTATTCTGTATTAATTCTCTGTAATTTCATTTAATTCATTTGTACATTATATTTTTAAAAATACAATAGTTCATTAACTAATTAAAATAAAAAATGATAGCAACATCAATGGCCACAACTGGAGCACTATCAGTTTCTTTTTTAAGTAACTAGTTATTTATCCACTCAATCTAACCAATGACAAAGATTTTAAAATTCAAATTCAACGGTCCACGATAACCCATTATTAAGAGAGAAATTTTTATTCGGACGACTTAGAATTTTCTAATTATTATTTTCAAAGAGCAGCCAACTCCCTAGAACTAATAACAGTATGGTGGCGTTTGTTTTTTTGTCTGAAATCTGAATAGACATGAATTAGTCTGAATTCTGAATAGATCTGAATGTCTAAATTTGAATAATATGTTTATTTTTTTGTCTGAATCTCAGAAAATAAGTATTAAGTTGTTTTTTTCAACTAAAAAAGCTGAAAATATGTACTTTTACATTTGTATCCTTATTAAATTTGAATATCAAATAAATAATATATTAAATACCACAATATTTTAACATTTATAAGTAAAACTATATTCAAGTGAATACATAATTATTTTGAAATTTTAATATATAAAATACCATAAATTTCAAATTTTACCGTATATAATATAAGAAAAAAAAACAGGAATATTTTTATGTGGGGTAAATGTCTATGGGTGAGTTTTAGGATAGACATGAAAAATAAATTATTAAACATGGATATTTTTGACATTAGTAAGTAATTGACTTAATTCAAATTTCCCCATTAAGTAAAAAGCCAAAAAAATTGGCTTATTTTATTAAGTCAAAATTATCTAAAAAATCTCATTAAGTTATAAAAATAAACACCTCTAATTAACTTAATTAATTAAGTTAAGTCACTTTAAGTCATTAAGTTAAAAAACAATCGCCATCTTAGAATTTTCTAATTGTTATTTTCAAAGAGCAGTCAACTCCCTAGAACTAATAACAGTATGGACTAGTATAATAACTAAAAACTGTATGTAAATAGTAAATTTATATCCTATTTATTATTAAGGTGTTGTAGCTTCCTAAGCTACAACTACCATAGAAAAAAACTTTTAACTATAATAAAAGTTAATAGTATATAATAAATATCATTTTTAAATGATAATTATGACAAAAGTAATAAATATATTGTAAATTTTTTATCATACAAGTTGTAGATCAAATCTACTTAACTTTTAAATTATAGCAGATAATATTTATTAAACACTTAAATGCCGTAATTTTTAGGTTATAACTACCAACCTTAATACTAAGAAGGATCTTACTAAAAAGAAAATATTAGCATTCTACTAAATTAAAGTTTATCTGAATTAATTTCATTATCTATTTGTATGTGAATTAATTTCATTATCTATTTGTTTTGATTAACTTTTGAAGCTGCGGCTGAGGAAGGAAAATCATAATGGCAATATTAGAAGTCCTATGGCATGGGCAAACCTCTAATATCTCAATCTTTATTTGTTAGTTTCGAAATACCGTACATGATTAATTATCTCTAATTTCATCATGGATAAAAAAAAATTAAAGGTCTAAAATTTAACCTTAATGCATCAATAAATTCTGGGGTAATTTTGCTTAGTCAAGAATTTACTTCCTTACCCCTCCGACGAGAAGAAAAAAGTTGATCATTAACATATGGGTTCTACTACAATGAAGATTTATAGTCGTAATGTCATCATCCTGTTCGTTGGAAAAATAATTGTTTTTGCATCAATCATGGCTGTTTGGGTGGTTTTAATAAACCCACTTTCTTTTTATTTTATCCTTTTATTTTAATAAAAAAAAGGGAGAATAGGAAGGAAAATGGTGAGAAATAAAAGGAGAAGAAGAAGGTAAATGGGGAAAAATGTTGAGACTAGCACTTCTGATCACTCTCAACCGCTTATTTTACAAGTAAGATGAATGGAAAAAGAAAGGGGGGCATTAAGACAAATAAAAACCTCATCTAGAAGGGGAACATTATCATCATCATGAGGCATCTCTGTTCTGGCTTTTGGTGAAGGATTCGGGCAAGCCAATTGAATCTTGGCATTGTGCTTGTTTTTCCTTTTTCCATCTCTGATTCTTAAACAACTCTGCTTTTGTTGTTTATCCATAATTATTTTATTTTGTTTTTCCTGTGACCATAAACTGACTTGAGCGTCAGAGGGTCCACGTTAGAAAAACTTCTAGTGCCTCTTACTGTTTTTTGTGATTTCAGGGGTTTGCGAGTTATCTACTGGTGGTTGCAGGGCGTCCTTGGCGATCAGTAAACTGTTTCCCCAACAATAAATTTAATGTTGACGTGGAGGTTTGGCATCTAGTCGCTAACCGGCTGGTCCAGATTTTGGAGACAACATTTGGTGCCGTTTGTGGGGAACGGTACAAAAAGTCATCATTATCTCTACCAATTGGGATATGGTCGAAACAGAAGTGATTAGCAAATTAAATTGATAGGAGTGAAGCATGACTAAATATTGCCCAGAGGCCAATGACTAGATCCAGGTATTGAAGAAATTTGCTTATTCAATTGGTAGGTCATCGTAGGGGTGTTCGCGAATTGGATTTTACGGATTGGACATCAATTCATATCCAATCCATGATTTTACGAATTATAAATTTTCAATCTAATCTAATCCACAGATTGGTGAAATTCAATCCAAATCCAATTCATACATCTGTGGATCAGATGTGGATTTGACCAAATCTATATCCGATCCACCATTTTACGGATTTGTTTGCGGACTGAAAATTTTTAATTTTGTCAAATCCACAAACTAATTAAATAAAAAAATTAATATAAAAATAAATTTACTACCGATTAAATTTAAAATTAAATAAGATTTAAATAAATTAATTGTTTAAATAAAGATAGAAAATACATTTAAAGTTTCAAAATATAACACACCAAAACGAAAAAAAATCTCATTCGTTTAGATCAGTACATGGAAATTAACTTTTTAAAAAGCTATATTTGTTTATTTAGTTGTTTTTATTTTATATTATTATTGGATAAGATATAATATAGTGTTAATGTAACTATATTTTAACTTATTTATTTACTAGTAAGTACTAATATCATATTTACAAGTTTTTTTAATCAAATAAATACTTTTTTATATTTTTGCGGATTCGCGGATTTTTGCGGATTTACAGAAGTAGATCCATATCCAATCCATCGATTGCGGATTATTAAATTTTCAATCTAATCCAATCATTCAATCCACGGATCGGATTTCTACGGATCAGACAGATTGAGCGGATCGGATTGGATTTTGAACACCCCTAGGTCATCGATATGGCTTTTCACTTCAATTCACATACTAGCTTGATGAGAAATTGATTCTTGATTTCATCCAAAAAAATTTCACGGCTTACTATATGAAATTATGAAAATCAATTTATTTGATTGCACAATATTAGTAGTTGTGAGCATAAATCTATTTTGAATATAGGAAATTTTCATTCATGGCCATGCATGATTAGATCACAAAGATCAAATTGTTTAAATTGCCAATCACGTGCATTGTGGCATGAAGATTTAGAATCAAATGTTCATTTACTGCATGCCTCGTTTATTGCTAAATAAATTCTAAATTCTTTGAAACGGGACAAAGAAGCTTCAGTAATTGGAACTACAGTGAATTTTAACAGAGTTAGGATTTGAAGTGCAACGCATGGAATGAGAACTTACAAGAATCATGTGCTTGTCATTTGTATTTAATTAATCATGTGCTTGCCGGAATAGGATCTTCTCCTGATTTGAGCTCTACTGAGCTTTTAAAGATCGTGCGCCATGTGTCTTTTAGTGATAGTGTATGGGTAAGATTTAACTTCTTTTATTTTTTTTATTTATTAACAACCAATCAGCAATTAAGTTATTTGCTCACTACATGATCAGATCAGGAGAGAATCCTGATCCGTGCTTGCCATCCAGTTGTCAGAACAACATGATTACTTTTATCAATTGACAGCATGTGTTGCACACTTATAGTTTTCATAATTACCTATTTGGCTTTTATGTTTAAGAACATATCCATGCCTTTGTTGCTTAAGCTACCTTTGATAAGCTATTTTTTATCGTGAAAATTTTTGGCAAAATTATAAGAAAGATAATTACATAATCAGGATATGATGTTAAGCCCACCAGTTATCTGATAGAATGTCTAAACAAGTTATGTTATTTCTCTACTCACAATTTTCATAAGTTATAGATCATCTAAATGTCTTGTTAAGTTTATGAAATGATATGCTGAGTAAGCTAGATCAGAAGCAAAGAAGGCAAATAGAAGGCAAAGCGGCAATAATAATAAAAAGTTGGGAAAAAGAGCAAATGATTGTCCATTCAGGAACAAAGAAATTCTTTCTCAGCTTTTTTCAGTTACCATGAGTGTTAATCAAGCGAGCACGAAGGTTTTCACAGTGACAATGGAAGGAAGCTCAGAAGCTGCAAGGGAAGTATAGTCACAACAATAGAGCAGAATGAAGTTCATAGTAAAAAAAAAAAAATTACCAAGGGTTAGAAGCCATATTTCAAATGGTCAATTACAGGTGCACTCGAACCATCTCCTTGATTATTTTTTATCATTCGACTTTTGCAAATCGTGATACTGCTATTGTTGCAACTTGTCTACCTTATGCATATTAAAACTAATCAGATCAGTTTGCAAATGCATCCCATTTTTTAATTGAGAAATGATTCTTAGCTGAATATTTTTCATCATCCAACATATATTTAGTATCAGTAATGCATACATGAATATAAATCTCTAGTGGAGACATGTAACTATAGATTGATAGTGGATTTATGAAATTGATGATCTCAAAATATTCGAAATTCATTCCACAACAATCCTGGAATGTGATTGTAGAATGTTAGGAACTATTACTTGATTTCACACCATGATTCCATAACCAATTATGCATACAATATATATAGAGTTAGATGTTTTATTTGGGAGTTCGAAATGCTTTCTTGAGTGTTCAATCCTTGATTTTACATGGGAATTAAATTAGGAAATCACAATTACGAGTGTAGTGATTTTTTAATGATCATAGAGTGGGTAGTTTATAGTAGTATGACCAATTCAAGTTTGGCTCAGATTGCTAGACAACTTTTTCAAATTCTTTTGCAAAACAAATCCATATTTAAGGATTTAAAGCAAAAACATCAAATAAGAGCACACTAAAGGCACACATTTGTAGAAATTAGAACATGTTAGAAGTTATATTTTGATTTACAAGCAATTTTTCTATGAAAATTTAATTATTTCTCTAAGTCTTGCTATGTGAGATGAGGATAGCTTACATTCATTAAATTGATTGTGCTCATATTAGGGTTGATGGTATAACTCAATTAACTTGATTTCTTAAAAGTTGCTTAATCTGAGAACAATTTATGAAAGGAGAGCTGTAGGATGAGAAGCCAAGCAAAGTTGATAGATGAAATTGATTAGTATTTGTAAGGCACAAGAAAATCAAAGAGAATCAATAAAAGATTAAAAGACTTAAAACATATTTTAGTTAAGGTATAAAACCTTAAACTGGTGAGTTTTTTAAAGATGCTTAAGTCAGCATAAGATTAAAAGCCTTAAAGTCTATTCTAAGTAAGACAAAAGACCTTAAACTGATAAGGGTAGCTTAAAATTGCTTAAGTCAGTTTTACAGGTTAAAAGCCTTGAAACTTGCTCTAAATAAGGCATAAAACCTTAAATTGACAATACCTGCTCGCCCACGACGTGGTCAACAGAGGAAGCAAAACAAGTTGTTTAAGGTTTTAAGTTTGTAAAAAATTATAAACTATATAGTTCCATTGATACATGATTAGAATTACTTTATTTTTATTACTGATATTTTAGTATCAAAGATTTCTGATGTCTAAATTTCAGACACCATAATATCATTAATTTGTGATGCTTATATGTTAAACAAGGAAAATGACCCATATATATATAAATACTGATACTTTTTAATAAAGTGTTACAAACCAAGTGCCAGCAAAGACTATTTTTCTAGTAGTGTAATTATATCATGTATCCAATGTCTGCTTTATATCTTTCATAAAATATCAAACAGTTCAGGTGCTTAACTTGTTTCTTTGTTTTTGATGTAAGGACTTGTAGCAAATAGTAAAGTCCTATTTGATATTAAGGTGATATAATTTAAAAGGTATAGCTATTACTTACTATATAAAAAAATTGTAATTATAAAATAGAAGTTAATAGTATGTAGTAAATATAATTTTTAAATAATAACTTTAATAAAATTAGTGAAGATGTAATAAATTTTTTATCATACAAGTGTAAAATTAAATCAACTTAACTTTCAAGATATAATAGTTAGTGTTTACCAAATACTTTAGTGTTATAGTTTTTAAGTTACAACTACCCAATATCAATTCCAAAGAGGGCGTAAATGTTCTGGTCCGGGAGCTGATAGATCAAGGTGGGTTGCTTGGTCAAACAACTTATCAGACATATGCTGAAGCAACTGGTTTTATGCCTGACATTACTGACGGGGAAGCTTGGCTTAGACATGCACCTACAGAATTCAAGCATGGCTTTAGAAATCAACAATGCAAAAACTGAAGGGATCAACTACAAGAAAAAAAGACCTACTCTGATAGGTAAAAACTGTCATCTTAAGGGGTAAATGACGGTTGTCCTTACCGTAGCGTCAAGAAAAGATGACAGACAAAAACTAGTCACGAGTTGTGATAGAATTTACCTATCATAATTCTGTCATACTATTTATAGGAGGGAAATTTAATTTTTTAAAAAGTTTTGGCGGAAAAAATTAAATTTTATGAAATTAAAATTGTAATTATTTTTTTGGACAAAAGTTGTGTGTCATATACTGACTGATATTTTCTATCACAATTTTTAAAAAATTAATAATTTATTAATTTAAAAATAAAAATTTATGCAATTTCAGCTGGTTCAATTTAAAATTTAAATTATTAAATTTATATGAGAGAAAATAAATTACTAAATGCAATCAAATACAAAACCAATGAATCAAATTAGTGAACTTTATTATCCATAAAAATAACTAAAGTACAAAAGCATACAATTCAAGCTTTACAATATATAAGTTGAACAATATTCCAAAGTTAAGCCAATAGAAAACAAAGGCCAATCCAAAACCAAGTGAAGCACTTAGCATTCAGCAACATCAGCACCAAATCTATGCAAATGTAGTCCTTTTCTAGCAGCAAAATCCAGCAGCCCCTAAGCCAAGTAAAATGTACCCCATTTCATCAATCGAAAATATCCAGAAAAATAAGTATTTACACATGAAATTAATTGAATATGAAAATATTCAATGAAGAATAAGGCCAGACCCTTTTTTTCCCTTCTCTAAAGTAAGGCATTAAAAAAGATTGAAGAAATTTACGCAACAAAATAAATAAAAATATAAATTATATAGTACTATTAGTTGTGTATAACACCTACCACATAGACAAAGCATCCACAGTAATCTCTGCGTTCTGCAGTTTCCTGTCATTAAGTAATGATATATAAATAAAATTAAAATCAATAGCTATAGCTGTAATTCTTAGGCCAAATCAAATTTATATGTACTTAAGTTCATGATTCTTTAAGTTTTGTTCTCTTTAGCATGCCTTCCTACTGGTAATCATCTCATGCCTTATTAAAGTTTAATACTGTTTTGAATTAGAATATACCAAGAATTTGAGTGAATGCTAGAATTATAACTCTCTAAGATTAATGCATTGCATGCTCAGCCTCAGCAAACTTATCAATCAATGTTTGCATACCCGAAAAAGAGACTAAAAAGAAAAACAAGAATTAAAGAACAACTAATATAAGCAATTCCTTACTTGAAAAGCTTGATATCACATTTCAGAATAAAAATAAACATAACAAAGTTTCCTTACCCAAATTTAAATGAACATCATCATCAACTTTGATGCCACGGGATAGGGATTCCCCCACTTCCCTCGAGCCCCCTCACCTACAAAATTCTGCACCCCCCTTGGAAAAAGCTGTAGCAAAAATAAGTTTTTGTCTTGGCTAACAATTCCAAGTAGCCCTTTATATGCTCTGGTATGTATAGTCCCAACAAACAAATGAGAAGATATATCAGAATTTTTGAAATATATTTTAAGACTAACAGGATTGTGAATAAACACCAACAAGAGCATCAAAGGAACAAGAAAGAAACATCACCAGCCTTAAGAAGTCTCCATGCGTCTTTTCCTCTGCTTCAATAGCTTTATTAAGAATTCCACCTGATGTTGCACTAGTGAAAAAATTATATTCAATGAATAAATAATTGGAAACTTCAAAGTCTGCAGTTAACTAAATTACTAATGACGATTAAGAGATTCAGTCCGCAAATTATTCAAGAAACTTTTGCAGATAATATTAATTAGATTTTGCAGCAATTTTTCAATATTCTTTTCATTCCCACTGAAGGATCAAGCATTATGAGCCAAAATGCAAACACAAGGCATAACTTGAGTAGCAACTTAACCATTTGTCACAAGTTGTACAAGCCTTTTCAATCCAAAAGAAGGCTGAATTGTAGAATAAAATCTAATCCTATCATTAAAAGCCCAAACGAACATTATTAACTAGATTTATAAATTTCTTGAATCCTAAAACGGAAAAGTTCATTCGTATAAAGTTATCAGTTCCGGCCTCACTGTTCTACTCATCCCCGTCTCGCTCAATTCAGCCGATTAATAAAGCAGCTCAAGAAATGTTTCTAAAATTTAATAAATGAGAAAGTTCTATAATGAATTATTGTAATACTAAAACACAAGATTACCCAGAAATGTAATAGAACTTTAACAAACACATGGAATGCAAAACCCATATCTAAATAATATATCATTAATGCAAGAGTCGGAACAACATCCTATACTATATATAGATTTATAATCACAAATCGAGTAAGAGAAACAATCAAACAAAACAATAATGCAAAAAACAAAAATTGAAACCCACAAAAAAAAAAATCATACTTAGGGTTTAGAAGAGATGAGAACTTTGAAGCTCGTGTCGAAGATAGTTGAGATAACGGCGAAGCTCACCATCACTTGCTAGAAATTGCTGAGAAATAGGTAAAGCTTGCTTGCGAATGAGTGTGGCTTTCAGGGATTCTTGATGGCTAGGGTTTCGGCTGTCGTCGACAGGTAAGGTTTTGGTTTCGATTTAGGACTGAATTTGATTCCGCCGTGGCAAAGAAAGACTGCGGCGAGTCAGCGGCGAGCCAACGACAGTGAGGGTTGTCATTGTCAGTGAGGAGCGAGCTACATTCGAGAGAGAGAAGTTCTAGAGTAATGAGTGAGTGTGGCCTTAACAATTGGGGGAAAAAGAGGTTGAAAGACTAATAAAGGTGTGAAACAACGTCGTTTCACTTCTTTCTTTGTTTTGATGTTGTTTTATTTTTTATTTTTATTATTTAGAATTTTTAAAATTTCGGTCAAATCTAAAGTCAAAATAAAATTCTATCATAATTTCTTGATAGAGAAAATATATATCATTAGTTGGTCATAAGTATTTGACAACAGTAAATTCTATTACATTTTTATCATAAATTTTTGATAGAAAAAAATTATGTCACATGTATGTCGTATTTATAGGATATAAAGCCTTTTAGCCAAAAATTGTCACATGAGTAACTATCATTATAGGTCGTTTTTCTTGTAGATAGAATTTTTTTTTTTTTTTGGTTTGTGAATTATTATTTCATTTAATTTTCATTATGCATTACATCTTAAAAATAGATACAATAATTCATTTATTCTTTAATTAATAAAGTTAGACAATAGATGGCTTAACTATGATTACCTCCAAAACTTCCGTAATTTGTAATAGAAGTTCCCATGAAAAAAAAGAGAGAAAAGAAAGAAAGAACTAAAAAGGATGTTGTCCAAGAGTTTGGCTGAATAGCTTTTAATTTTATTTGGCTATTCATTCAGGCAGGGCATTAATTTGAGCTATGTTTATCTTTTTTTAAAAAAAAAAAATGGGACAGAAAAGTCATCCACACATATGCCGAAAGATATTACTTCAGTGGGGTGTGTACAACCCTATTAATTTTTTTAGTTTACAGTGCAAGGAGTCATCATGTTTCTTCTATACTCATTGCTTCGTAAGCAATCCAATTAAGTTTCATTCTTTTGAAAATTTTATGTTGAAATTGATAATTGTCTTTGTTGCTCATGAGATTTCATTTTTTTTTTTTTTTGGTATGCCGCTCCACCTCTAGGCAACTTTAGACAGTTATTTAGAGCCCTACTATATATGAAGGCCCCACATTCGTATTGTATAATTATTTTGTAATGTAAATTCTAAAGTCATTATTATTCATTTAATTTATTATTATTTTGTAATTATCTTTCCATAAATAAACTATCAAATTCCTACAAAGTCTATCTAATTTAATATTTAATAGTTTTAATTCCTACAAAACCAATAAATTAATGGTTTGAATCCTACAAAATCTCTATTTTATTGTTAGAATTAATATGTTATGATTAAAAAATTTTATATTCATTTTAAACCTCTGTAAATCCCCACATTTGTTACTTATCCATTAAAATTTTCCTCTAACAACAAAAAACGAAATACTTTTGGTACTTGAGAGAGAGAAAACCTACTTCCTTTACTTTTCACTCAAGAAAAAAGAAAGAAAAATCTAATAGTTTTCTCTGTCCTCTATGATTATTCTAACATCCTAACAGTCAATTAAATTCGTATGAAATTAAATTCAGAATTTAATATGTGTTTACTGAGACTAACATTGTACTTTGGGAAAAGGGTCATTCTATGATACCGTGATTAAAATTACGACATCAATACTGTAATTAAATATAAATTATGTAAATAAAACATAAAGCTTTTGAATTTAGCATAAAACTTGTAAATCAACATTAACTGTAAAATAAAATATAAATTTTAAAAATTAAACATAAGACTTGTAAATGGAAGATAAAACAAGTAAATTAATATAAAACTAGTAAATTGATGTATTATTAGTAAATAAAACAAAAACTTTACAAATATGTCATAAAACTTGTAAATCAACATTAAGTGCAAAATAAAACATAAATTTAAGAAATTAAACATTAGATTTGTAAATGGAAAATAAAATAAGTAAATTAATATAAAACTAGTAAATTGATGTTTTATTAGTAAACAAAACTAAAACTTGCAATTATTAGTAAACAAAACTAAAACTTGCAAATATAACTTAAAACTAGTAAATTAACATTAACTGTAAAATAAAACATAAATTTTAAAAATGAAACAAAAGACTTGTAAATAGAAGGTAAAACAAGTAAATTACTATAAAACTGATAAATTTATATATTACTGGTAAATAAAATAAAAATTTACAAATATAACCTAAAATAAAAAATCAACATTAAGCGCAAAATAAAACACAAATTTTAGAAATGGAACATAAAACTTGTAAATGGAAGAAAAACAAATAAATTAATATAAACTAGTAAATTAATGTATTACTGGTAAACAAAATAAAAATTTGCAAACATAACATAAAACTAATCAATCAACACTAATTGTAAAATAAAACATAAATTTTGGAAATGAAACATAAGATTTGTAAAAGGAAGGTAAAATAAATAAATTACTATAAAACTGACAAGTTGATGTATTATTGGTAAATAAAATAAAAATTTCTAAATATAACATAAAATAAGTAAATCAACATTAAGTGTAAAATAAAACATAAACTTTGGAAATGGAACATAAGACTTGTAAATGGAAGGTAAAACAAGTAAATTAATATAAACTAGTAAATTAATATATTACGGGTCAACAAAACAGAAACTTGCAAACATAACATAAAATTAGTAAATCAACACTAACGATAAAATAAAATGTAAATTTTGGAAATGAAACATAAGACTTGTAAAAGGAAGGTAAAATAAGTAAAATATTATAAAACTGGTAAATTAATGTATTACTGATAAATAAAATGAAAACTTATAAATATAATATAAAACAAGTAAATCAACATTAAATGCACAATAAAACATAAAATTTGTAGATTATGCCTAAAACTTATGAATAAAAGGCAAAATAAGTAAATTAATATAAGAGTTATTGCTTAAAAAAAAGTTCACAATTATAAAATAAAAGCTCGCTATAATGTTTATTACCTTATATATTTATTATTTTTAATTTAAATTGAATAATGTTAGTTTTGCATTTATTCAATGCATGTGATGTTTTATTAAGGGTGAAGTTTATGCTCAAAATTGGATTTTGAAAAAAATATTATTATCTTTCATAATCGTTGTAAGATGAAGTTATTTTGCATCTTTCTACACTTTCTCAACAACCCTGAGTGGTCTCTAAATAAAAGTAAAAAGTTTGAAACTACATAAAATGCATAATACTCAAAATTAGATCTAATTTTATTGATATATCATATATGTGTCTAGTAATATAAGAATATTTTTTATTTTGTTTTTACTTGATCCAAATCTAGATAAATAATTACGCTTAATTAGCATGTATAATAAATAGATATCATTATAGAAAATGGGGAAAAAAGTATACAAATGTCCTATAATAAATATAGAATTTATGGTAATAGATTTAATAAAACTTATTCCACTTTTTTTAGTATAATATTTTTGTTTAATTAATGAGTACTTTTTTTGTTTAATTAAAGAAAATATTTTTTTGTAAATGAATAAAATATTTTTCGCTAAAATTCTGTAGAAACAATGTTAATTTTTTAAATAATTAATAATTTTCTTAAATTTACTGGTTTTACTTTATATTTATTAATTCTATGTGTAATTTACAATATTTATGTCTATTGCAGTATTGATCCATAATTTTCATTACGGCATTATAAAATTTTCCTTGGAAAAATTAAATCAATGGTTTAATAGGCAACGGTTACACTTTTAGTTGGATACTAAAAATAGTAATTACAAACACATTTAATAAGAAATTAAATGCGTTGGTTATAGAATTTATAAGAGCCCCTCATAAATTCTATATTTACATTCTTCTTCATTTCAAGAAAGTGACAAGGAGAGGCCAGAAATCAACAGAATGTTCAAAAAGAAGTTATAGATGAAAGAATAGGATTAGATAATATTTAGTTTGTCCTTTGTCGTATATCTATTTTGATAGAGTTTGTACGCAATGGAAGTTTTATGGAATAATCTGGTGGTTCAGTAGAGCTATTCATTATCATTGTAACCTGACAATATGAAAAATGGACGTTGTTCAAATCCTAAAGCATCTGACAAAAGGAAGCGAATCTGATTTAAGGAAATTATAGTATAACACAGGCCTCAGTTTGCGTTAATTCTTTTGTCTCATTTATTTTGTTATTTCATTGGTGTAATCAGTATTTTAACTGTAATGTTTGTTATATCGCAAAGTCCTAATTATTTCAGAATCTATTCCACCTATATTATAATCATGTATTTTCCCTACGAAAATGTGATAGCACACTTCAAGAAATGAACAGTTTGAAAATGAAAAATAGGATGAATTTGTTTTCTAATATTTCGATTCCAGATGATGTTACTTTGTAACTACCAAATCCTTAATTCATTAAACTAACTTATTGACTTGAAAATGTGATCGTTATAAATTAATTAATAATCATATTCCAGATCTTGGAAAATTATTACTTAGAAATTAAACTAAGCAATTTATTTTAAATTTATTTCAAAACAACTGATCAATTATCATCTCAGTTTTCAGGCGTTACAACATTCTGTAGGGGGCATTTACACAGATTATGGTTGCAAATAGGATTGCCTTCGGGGCATGTATATGCTATTTGGCACTCTTGGTCACTTGAACATGGCTAGTTACCTGCGCTTCTGCTCCTGCTGGCATACTTGAAAGTAAAATACCTGCAAATAAATAAATAAATAAAAATAAAACAAAACCACCATAAACTAGTCTCATGTAACAAATCAAATGAGAGTGAGGGTCTGTTCGATAGTAAGGTGTTCTAGCTGCTGTGGAACAAAAGGTACAGCCTGTTTGAAATATACTACTAGCTATAGAGTGAAACTTAATGGATTGATGTTTGGTTTAAAAAAAAATAATCGTAAAATTAAAGAAACATATAAATGTCGATAAGATCAGCAAGAGAGAGAAAGAGACTAACAAGATAAAATGAACGTGAACATGAAGAAGGATGCAACGTTAAGAGAAGCTTTAGACATTTTTATTTTTGTTGTGTTAATTTTAGAAGGACCAAAAGATTTACATACAGAAATAGTTTATTTTTGTTTCCCTTCTAACCTCTGCCTGCTTAAAATTTATACGAATTTGAAGCAAAATGAATTTATTGGGCTGCTAAAAATGTCTCTATCAGATTTTCAGATTTTAGCTTAGAATAGGGCAAAAAATCTTTCAAGGTAATCCAATAAGACCATGAAAGATACAAGGTTAATTTGTTTTTTCTTAAGTACTAATGTAAAATAGATTCTCTTTCCAAAAATGAAACAGATTGAAACAGATCCATGTGTGATGATGATGATACTTGCATTAAATTCATTTCTTTCAAAGTTTCCAATAGGCCAGAGAACAAATATGTTTAATTTGTATTTTTTTAAGTACAAAAGTAAAACAGATTCTCTTTCTAAAGCAAAATAGTAATAGTAATACAGATCCATCTCACCATACATGCTTTAACATATTTTACTCGTCATAAATTCTTTTATTTTAAATTTTAATCAATTATTTATTTGCCACCCCTTTGAACTCCTCTTAAAATCCCTTTTGTATGTTTTTAGATTTAGCCTTAGCTAAAATTATACAGCTTTAAGTTAAAAAAAAGAGTTATAAAAAAAAGTTCAAGACAAAAAAAAGAAGAAAATTAATCTTTTTTGTATGGGAAAATACAAATTTGTTTTAAATGAAATATCATAATATCTAAAACAGAAGATTTTGGGCTAAAATAGATTTTGTAACAAAAGTTGGGCCTTAATTAAAATAGAGTTTAATTTATTAAGCGGCCACTCAAGCAAAAATCTAAGTGATTTAATTCTAATAGATTTTTTATTATACATATCAGTAGACTTTTCAGCATTAAAAAAAAAAAGTGAGTATTGCACACATATGCATACCTTTTTGAGCTTTTAAAGACTTTTTTCAAATTTGTTTCACACTGATTTCATTTATGGGGTAAGGCCCCTTTAGTAAGTTTAGTTGAAGATTCTATGGACTCTGAATCTATTTAATTGAGTGATGATATTTGATCCCTTTATTTTTTTGTTTGGCCCCCATTTCTTAATTAATCTATTTATTTTTAGAATTATCATTTTTATTATTTTTTATTTCTCTATCCTTTTCAATTACTAGCACCACTGAGATGTTGAATAACTTTATCAAATTTCAACTTCTTTGTAGTCATTGATTACGATTGTGAAACTTCCACAAAAGAATTTGTAATTGCCATTTACCAAACCATGGATATTCTTATGGAAAAAGCGAAGAAACATTGTCACCGAATGTCTCATTTTTTAATCTTTCTTTGTTTTGTTCATTTAATTAATGATCTACCAGTTCATGTGGTGTGCTTATGTGTTTTAGAAGATTTAGAGCAAAGTTGAAGCTTGATTATGTATTATTAATGTAAACTAGAATCTTAAATGCTATTGATAATATCAATTAGGAATGACAAAAAGACCGGATTTTGACTTTTTTTTGATTTTAAGGTATTTTGGGTCGCGTTCAGGCCTAAATATCAGAGCTTAATTAAATTTAGGTTAGGGTTCGGGCCTCTTTTCTCCGACCTGACCCGATCCGATTCGAACGGAAATTTAAAAATTAAAAAAATAATTTTATTTATATAATTAATTATGTTTATTTTATTATTTATATAATTATATGGTTGAGACCTTGAATAGTTTTTATGTTTATGTTAAATTTTAATGTATATGGGAGGTTATGTCCATTTTTTTAACATTTGAATTACTTAAAAATACAAAAATCTTTAAAAAAAAAAGTATGGACTTGGGGTCTTTTATTTCAAACTAGAAGAAGATTATTAATTTAAAATTGTAAATTGTTGGTGAATACAAATCACTTGTTAATTGAAAGTAAGTCATTTTTTATATTGACTCCCTTGTAAATATGGAAAAATCACCCATTAACACTGACTTCCCTGCAACTTTTTTTTTTATTAAAAAAAGATAATTTTAGGATCTCAATCATAAAAAAAAAGGAGGGATTTGGTTTAAAGATTTGATTTCTCCACTAAGGATAAAGATGCAGGTTAGAACATCCCATGGAGTAGATGTTTGTCTCGTATTTGAAGTAGGGCGATTTTAAAAATAAATAGAATAAATTAAAAATTCGGAGCTGTTAGAGATAAATTAAGGAATCAAATATCACAACTCTTGCTGGAGCTCATTTGTACATTATACTATCAATCTCAGGAATAAATAGTCTCTATAAATGACTTGCATGCACATGTATATGGTTCCTTTGGACCCAATGGGTCATAAACTCCTTAGGCCTAGCGATGGTTTTTTTGGCCTAATAGAGGTCAAATTTGTGTTTTGTCACACAATTAAAGTTTACAAAGACTCCATTTAAAAATATGCTAACCCCAAAATTAATTACCAAAGAAGTAAAACCTAAATAATTATTTTGATTTGAGCAGTGAAGCTAATTGTTTTCATCCGGGTTAAACCCGGATAATGTTAAAAGATATCATGTGTATGTTTATTTCTCATATATATCATTTGTATGTTTATTTAACACATATGCCACATAATTGTGATAATAAAAATGATACCAAGAAATAAAATTTAAATGTTAATACAAAAATCCAAAAATCAATTTATAATTTCATGGGCAATGATAGCCAACTAGCCCTTTAATTGTCATAATAATATTTTGGTCGGTATAACTTTAAATTTAGATATACTAGCTGTAGTTCCTATTGCTAGCTCACGACCGTCGGGTATAATGTAAAGAGCCGACAACTCCTTGATACAACAAACAGCATGGACTACAACTAAAAACGGTATTTAAGCTCACAGGGAAGACACTATCATTCTTCTGAATTAAAGGGTATCTAAATTGAACCAAAATCTATTTGTTTATGTTAACTTTAGATTGAAATCTGGGGCTGAGATTAGAAAATCATTAAGTTCTGTGGACATTACAAGTCATATGACTTGTGCAGGTCTAATAAATAAAGGTCTACAAATTAACCTTAATGCATCAGCAATTTCTGTGAGTAATTTTGTTAATTCAGGAGTTTATTCCCTTACAACTCCATGGACGCGAAAAAAGTTGATCATCAATTCAACATGAGTTCTTCACATGGTTTCTGAAGCCTTGCGTGATACTCCTCTTTTAATTATCAAAATTTTAAAGAATGGATGAATTATTTATATCTATTTTTTAAATGTAATACAAAAATTAAGTGAAATGAAACAAAACAGAAAACCAACAAAAAATGCTATCTATTCCCTTTAATGTTTGCATCATTAATTGTGAAATCATCCTTGAATTTGAGAGCTGCATTTCTAAGCCAAGTCCCCCGACCAGTCAAGTCCTTGGACAAGAACGTAGATGCTTCAACATCTGATAAGCTATTTGACCAAGCAACTCTTTTTGATCTATCAGCTCCCGGACCTGAACACATGTATTCGCCGTAGTACAACTTACTGCACAATCAATACATCAAAAACAAGGAAACAAGTTAGACACTTGGCCCGTGTGTGATTAATTTCAATTTGGTGCACACACTATTAAAGCAGATTAATTGAATAGATTATATACTTGTGCTTGGCATGGTCGTTCAGATCATTCCATCCTTGGGGCACTATCACGTCGGACATGTAAGTCAGGGCATACACAACCCTAGAATAAGCACCCCAGGGCCTTCCAAGCACTGCCTTACCAACGCCGGAAATCTTGCAATCCAAGAAAGTGAATCCTGTGTTTTCTTCTGATGACACTCTTTTCTGAGCAGTTATAGCTCCGCCCCACGTGGAAAGAGAATGTATAAGGCATCTCTGCAAATTAAGGTCACGAGTCAACGTTGTGAAACTTAATTAATTAATTGTTTATGTTGGAAATTAAGGTAGCCTAATGAGAATTAGTACTCACTTCAAAGAAGGAGTTAGCATTTCCGCTGATGAAATCCGTGGCTCCTTCGATGTAGCATTTGCTATAATAATGATTTCCGGTGTCATCTAGGAGTGTATGTTGGTAAGACAGAATCCTGCAGCCGTAAAATGCAGCTTTATCCGCAGAGACTCTTAGCGCAACTGCTTTGCCGAATGATCCATATGTGTTCTGTAAGATATTAATTTATCAAGGCATAAGTTATATACGTAAATGGTAGCTAGCAATCAAGGACTTCATCATATACGCAACGCAAATACGTACCTGAATCGTTAGAGATCGTGCAACAAAATGAGAAGCCAACACAGTGAGAGTTGCAGAATCAAGAATGGAGCC
This sequence comes from Citrus mangshanensis, assembly GCA_030449895.1. Taxonomy (NCBI): domain Eukaryota; kingdom Viridiplantae; phylum Streptophyta; class Magnoliopsida; order Sapindales; family Rutaceae; genus Citrus; species Citrus mangshanensis. The sequence goes on from JASUUJ010000069.1 coordinate 4,859,177, forward strand.
GCCATCGCTCCATGTTATTTTGGTGTGAGATGCCTTTGTCCCACTGATTGTTATGAAGGGCTTATTAGCAGGCACAATAATCTTTTCTCTGCATATATATGGTCAAGCACATATAAACATATAGAAGAAATTGTGTAATCAGTTCCAGCTATTGAAACCAACAAAATTCAATTGAAAATATATAAAAGGAGAGATGTAACGGTTAATTACTCACCTGTAAATTCCTGGGACAACCGAAATGAAAACCAATTCTGAGTTATTAGCTGGTACAGAATCAATGGCTTCTTGTATGGTCCTAAAATCTCCTCTGCCATATTTTTCAACTCTAATGAGAACAGCAGTGGAAAAATCTTTGGGGATTGTAGCAGTAAAGCCGCAGGTAGCCGTAATTGAAGCAAAAACAATTGCTGTTGCAACAAACAGAATGCTAACATTTTGACTGTAATTCTTCATTGTAACAGAACCCATATATGTTAACGATACACATTTTCTACCTTTTAATATAGGACTTGCCCTGGCCGCAGAAGAAATTACAGATAATCATGTACTTACTCTACTTAATTAGAAACCAACAAATAAAGATAGGTCTAATTAGAGATAGTTAATGTCATATGACTTGTAATGTTAACATCAATTGAGACTTGACTATTTTTCATTCTCAACCGCAGCTGTCAATCTAAAGTTAACATAAGCAAATAGATAATGACATAATTTAGATACCCTTTTAATTTAGGAGAATGATAGTTCTTTGCTGAAAGTTTGAATACCTTTTTTAGTTATAGTCCATTGACTGTTATTAGTTTTAGGGAGTTGACAGCTCTTGACTTTGAAAATATTAATAATAAAACCTTATATCCAGCGGTTGTGAGCTGACAATATTATAGAAACCAAACTATTACTATCACGTATTTGGCTATCATTTGCCCATGAAATTGCACATTCGCCTTTTGATTTTTGTTGTACTTTAAAATTTTAATTTTCTTACTGAATTAGTATCATTTTTAATTGCCACAATGAAGTTAACTTTCTTAGTACTCGGGCTTGATGCTTTTTTCATGTGACACGGAATCTTTACTGATATATTTTGCGATCCCTACTATGCCTTGAAACTGAAAATTTTCTTTTGACATTTATTTGGCCCCTTACTTTAATTTGGTTCATCATCGGCCCCCATAAAACAGAAGCAACAAGGTTTGTCAATTACATGGAGTCTGATTTGGTTTGCTTCGTTTCTATTCCAAATTAAGAATGTATAGTTGTTTCTTACTCTTTATCCTAATCAAAGTACTAGTATATGGCTTTCATTCATAAGAAATGACCAAACAAATCCTTGTGCATAAACAATACATGCAAGCAAAAGTAGAAATGCTGCAACTGGCAGGCAGGTTTGATCATGTTCAATAAGCAACCAACTTAATTTAATGGGAAAGCTGCAGTTGAGTATGGAGAATAATTAAGTTAATTATGTCAGGATTAACTAACAAACTCGACATGGCCTGATAGAACATTTTCTGAGCTTTTTCTTTTGCAACTAATCTCATAGCTGATGGGTGATGACTGAACTTGAATGAGTAATCATGCAGCACGTAAACTAAGATTTCACACACTTTAAGCAATCTTGTATTTCAAGCAAAATCAGCTACTGATGCTTTTGCTTACAATGTCCTTAATTCTCTAATGTACTTGAATGTTTACGTTAAGATGACCATGTTTTACTTCAACTGCAAGAAATCGGCTAGGCATGCCATATATAATAAGGTCTACAAACCTAAATGCCTCAGTAATTTTTTTGCAACTTTGCTTCAACCTTCACTGAAGCATATATAGTTTATTGGAAATTTTATTCTTTCAGCTCCATCGAGAACCGTTAAAATTTGAGCACATGCACACGGGTTCGGCTACAATGAAGTATGTTAACATTATGTTTCTGGCTACAATTGTTTTTGCTTCACTTATGGCTACCAGGACTGCTGCTACTAGGTCCGTAGATTTGCCTACTATCATAAATTAAATGAACTTAACTTTCAAGTTATATTACCTAATGTTTATTAAATACTTTAGTGCAATAATTTTTAAGCTATAGCTGTCAAATCTCAACCCCAAGCTGGGCTTAAGTGCTCTGATCTAGGAGCTGATAGATCAAGATGGGTTGCTTGGTCAAACAACTTATCAGACTTACGCTGAAGCAGCGCTAGGTTCATGCCTGACATTACTGGCGGGGAAGCTCGGCTTAGACATGCACCTACCGAATTCAAGCATGGCTTTACAATCAATAATGCAAAAACTAAAGGGAATAGATAGGATTTTAGTTGGTATGTGAGTTATTATTTCATTTAATTTTTACTATGCATTACATCTTAAAGAATAGATATAATAATTCATTCAGTCTTAAATTAATGAAGTTAGACAACAGATGGCTTAACTGTGATCACCTCCAAAACTTCCATAATGCGTAATGAAAGTTCCCATCGAAAAAAGGGAAAAAAGAAGAAGGATGTTGTCCAAGAGTTTGGCAGAATAGCTTTTAATTTTATTTGGCCGTCGCACGTAGGGCATTAATTTGGGCTGTACTCAGCTTTTTTTTTCCCCTCTTTTTGGCAATAAAAAGGTCATCCACACAGATCTCAAAAGATATTACTTCAGTGGGGTGTGTATAATCCTTCTGATTTTTCAGTTTACATTGCAAAGGAGTCATCGTGTTTCTTCTATGCTCATTGCTTCGTAAGTAATTGAATTAACTTTCATTCTTTGAAAACTTTATGTTGCAATTGATAATTGGCTTTGTTGCTCATGAGATTACATTGTTTTGTGTTGAGTAGCAAGTGCGAGGAACATTCTTTCTAAGTTACTTTATTATGCAATGAATTTATAATTTATAATTGCTAATTAAATTCATAATTTATTATGGCAAGACTTTGAATGAAGAAGCTAAGAAAACAAATCAACACAACATTATGCGCCAAATCTGAATTCTTTAGGGAGGATGTCAAATTTTGCTTCTCTACTTTTATGCTTTCCGTTATACTCCTTCAATTGTGAAATACCTCTTTTTATATAGGCACTAAGGTTTCACAAAAATTGCAAGTCTTAAAAGACTTGAATTCTTTCTAAAATAAGAGTTTTTTTTCCTCTTATAATTCTATGAATCTAAATCGGAATAAATCAGATATTCTTGCCTTACTTGTTTGCAAGAAATATTTAGAGCATTTAATTAAATGTCCTGTTTGACCAACTTCTTGCTCTAAATAAATCTTACGCGTCAATTATAGAATCCCGTCATTAATTAACTTGCTAATTTAGAAATCTAATAAAATTAGGAAACAAATATTCCTAATAAATTGGTATCTCACTCAATTAGGGAATTAATAAATTAATCCCTATTACAAGATATGCAATAAATTAAATTTTAATTTAACTAGACTTGCCATAAAATGCCAACTATATAAATAATGGACCTGACAAATTTGTTTTCTAATATTTTGACTCCAAATGATATTAATTCGTAACTACCAAATCCTTAATTCATTAAAAGAAATTATTGACTTGAAGATCTGGTCGTCATAAATTAACCAATAATCGCTCCAAATATTGGAAAATTATTACTTAGAAATTAAACTAAGCAATTTACTCTAATTTATTTCAAAATAAATAATCAATTATCATCTCAGTTTTCAGGCGCTACAACTGCTGCAGCAATCTGCAGAGAGCATGCATACATATTATAGATGCAAATAGGATTTCCGTTGTGGCATGTATAAGCTATTGGGCACTCTTAGTGTTGGATGGGTGGGTCACCCATCAACCCGACCTGTACTTGGTAATTGCTTTGCAATTACCATGTGCGCATTTGGAAGTTAAGAAGGAAGTTGATATAATATTAACTTTCCACTTTGGCAATAACTCCTAGAGAAAAATAATAACGTAGAGATAGTGTGTGTGTGGAGAGTGAATCTTTCAACTTCTTCTCTTTTTCATCAAGATCAAATAAGAACATTGAACAACTAATTAGAAAAAGTGCATCTATACTCTGATCAGAGAAGGATTTCCACTTGTGATTTCTTTCCGACCATCAACGTCATCCAACACTTAATTATTCTGCTACTTAGAAAAAAGCATGGCTTCTTGAATTCCTTTAATTTTTCCTTCAATGATATCAGAGCCTTTTTTGTGTTGGATTCGTGCAAATGGTTGAGTTTATTTCATGAAAATGCATGAATTTTATAAATGTATGATATGATGGTTGTTAAATTTATGTTCTGGAGTGCTAGAATCACTATAAAAAATTATGGAATTGAAAGATATAAAAATAGCCTGGGGTTTAGGTTGCTTGAACCATAATAAAACATGAAACCCAAAACTTTATTTAATCATATCTTATGATCTAGGCAATTTGACATTGTGAGTAAATATATCATTGGGAAGATCTTTTCGAGAGTTTTCTAACAATATGTGATTTGTTAAAAAGACTTAAAACGAGAAAGTTATGGCCAAAACAAGAATTTGGTCAGATTATGGTTACATAAGTTCAGAAAACCCTGATTTTGGAGAAGATGATGAATAGTGCTAGAATCGATTTTTTTTTATGATTCTAGCTTATTTTGACCTCCAATTGAAAATATAATGGCCCCACTGGATTCAGGACAAAAAATCGAGTCAAACGATGCCGGACCCGATGTCGTCGAAGCAACGAACAGTGACACATGGGTCATACTCTCATGCTGTGTGTGTGGAGGAGCGCATGATACTGTAGCTCACTGTATCGAAACTGTAGCATATTGTAGCACGCGTGAATAGCATGTGCCTACCTTTGCACATGGGGATGTGAATCCAGATTAATGTTTTCCATGTATCTTGCTATCTGGAACTCCAATTTGAGCATTATTTGCGTCGTTTGATCTGAAATTTAATTTTCTATTTATTTTTAACATAAAATCAAAATTTCTAGTTATTTCTCTTTTTTAGAATAAAATTTTGGATCAAATATATAAAGTCTCATGGATGAGCATTATATGTTAATAAATATTTCACTTTAGTGGGGGCTCGAAAATATTTTTTTCTTGGAAATTGGCTGAAATTTGATTGTATCTCATATTAATCGTTTTGTTAATAATCACTAATATTAATTTTATGTTATTTGTCCTAGATGCCTCCCGTTAAAAAGTTGTGGACTAATGAAGAGAGGTTAATGACAAATAGAGCTTGGGTTTCACCTATGGATCTAATTGTGATCAATAATGACTTATCTTATAAAGAATTTATGAAGAAAATGGAGAATTATAAGATGAACAGTTCTATATGCCTGAACAAAGAAGACAAATATGGGGGTTTTATCCGCTTAATGCACGGAAAAGTGGATACTAAGTATACAAACTGGGATTATTATCAATGGGTCCTCATAAATTTCTTACATGATGATGATAACATTGTGAGGTACAATTTTCTCACTTAAATATAGTAGATTTTATTTTAAGCTAACAAGCCCCTAAAGTTTATAATATTTAATTTTAAGGAATGATGACTGTTGGGTATAAATACTAATGTTATTGGTGTCAATGTGCAAGTGTATACAACAAGTAATAAAGTGATGAGTATTCAAGATCGTCTCTACATGAATTGATGTTGTCAGATTTGCTACAGCAATCTTAACAGTGCAGATTTTGTGCTAAAATAAAATAAAACAATTAATGAAACTAATATATTAATTAAAATAAAAACGCAATAAATAAAATACAACAAAATAAATTATCACGTCAATCTCAAGGATAAAACTAATAGGAATATATAGTAGTTGAGTGAATAAACTCTTCTAATGGTCTTGACTATTTTCTAATGGTTGGCTCGGTTGCTGCAGTATTTGCTACAGCACTGGGCATAATCCTTATGTATCCTCAGCCGTCACATGTTGGATATCTTATATCCATATGCAACCTAACAGTGATCAGTTGTTATACCAACATAAGATATAACATTACACGCTTAGGTTCTATTTACCCTACAAGGTGAATCCCTATGTCTAGTTCATCACTAATTTTAAATTAAGCATGACCCTTTTGGAATAAGTTAAACTCAATCTAGGAAACTTAATCTAAAACCAAGTATTGCTCTGATATGTTCCACTAAGATAGACTCTTTTGCGGCTCTCTCCTAACTTGTATCATTAAATGGGTGCTCAACCGAAATAATGAATAAAAATAAATATTATCAAAACAAACTGTTACAGCAAACATGCAGCAACACATATATTCAGTCAATAAACCATCAAGATTGTTTATCACTCAACCACAAATAAATTTAGTTCATGGTTTGTAAAATAAAAATAAAGAACAAAGTTTCAGCCATGAAACACATCCCATAAATAAATAGAAAACGCGAAAACAAGAGAATAATAAGAAGGATTGCACTCCCGATTGATCTCTGCAATTTCTCCTCTTGTGCAGCCCTTAATCTCTCTCTTGAATCTTGTTTTTCTTTTGTTTCTTTGTGTTTTTCTCCTTGGGTAATGGCTCCTCACTTTTCCTTATGATGTGTGCTTCTTTTATAGTTGAAAATTAGGGTAAACGGAAACCTACGGCGCGCATAAATCAGATTAAGAAACTTCAAATCGCAATTCTGCAAGTATCCTATGTGAAATTTTCTCTGTCGTTGTTCCAAGATTGCTACAACAACTGCTATAGCAATGTTACTACAACAACGGCTACAACAATGTTGCTACAGCAACTGCACTGTTCCAGATTTGTTTCAATTCTTTTGTATCTAAATTCTTCCTCATTTTTGCAAGCCTATTGCATCAGCATTCCTTCCATGAATTATAAGCTTATGGAAACCTACAACCATGCACACAAATTAAGCATGATTACTTTAAATTAAGCAAAACTCATTAAGACTAAACTAAAATGAATATTTATGCAAAATGTAACAAAAATGCAATAGAATCACATCATTTATTCTCTAAGTCTAAAAATGTTATGATAACTCTCATTTCATAGAGTTATCAATGACATAAGTAATGACATAAGAAATGATGACATAAGCGATAACATAAGTGATGATGTAAGAAGAAGTATGTAGAGAAAGTTTAGACTTCTTGAATTTAGTAAGTTCTTTGTGAAGATTAATCTCAATCATTGATTAAGAGTTGTGGTGGCAAAATCCTAACCATCTATTAGCCTTAAGAAATTCTATAAATACCCCCCACCACCTCTCATTTTCAATGCAACCTAGAAATTTCATTCCCTTCTATTCTAAGTCATAATAACAAGAATAGAGGAATCCTTAACTTAGAAAGGTCTAGAGAAGTCAAGATTAAGAGGTGAGTAACACTTCAACTGTAATGTAAAGACAAAATTCTTTTCATACTTAAGTTCAGTTTTAACAATTCCTTTATATTATGATAGCTATTATAGTGTGATTAGTTCTATCTTTATATGGTCGGCCTTGTCGCCTAATATGTGATGTTATGGTCGGCTATGCCGCCTAATATGTGATGTTATGGTCGACTCTGCCGCCTAATATGTGATACTTATATTTCATTATGCTATAGTCGGCTATGCCGCCTATACTAAAGACTCTTTTTTTTTTTTTAAATAATGTTGTGTGTTGATTTTGTTATGCATAGAGGAATTTCAAATGTTATAAGTTGCATTGGATGCATGCATATCATGGACTACATTATGAAGAAGACGTTTTAGAAAATGAATTTATGAAAAATAGGTGGTTGTACTACCAGGTGGCAAAGTTATAAGGAGGGCAAGCCCTCAAAGCTAAGTTGAAAGAAATCTTTTGGGGACGGCGATACGTAACACCCAAAAGATCAACTAATGAGGCCCAAGGGCATACTGTTTAAAGAGTAAAAGTGCTAGCCTTGTAGTGTAGCATACCTAGGGCCCAAATAAAGTTGTTTTGCATTTTCTAAGTTTATTTTAAGAGCTTAATATGGTCATCCATATGCATCATAATTTATACATGCATCAAAGTGTTATCTTACTGGGCATTAGCTCACTAAGTCCTTACATTGCAGGTAACGATGTGTAGGGCAAGCTGACGTCAAGTCCTAACCAAGATGAAGTGCATATGGGAATAATAGACCTTGGGATTTTATAATGGGCTCAGCTTTGTTTAAATAAAAATAAACATCTTAGTTTTGTGTAAAATAAAGTTTTTATACTAAGGAGTTTTTGTATGACTCTTACTTTTTGTAAGAAACTTTTGTTTGTTGTAAACTTTTAGAATTCGTATTTATAGTAACTGTGTTTTTAAGTATTTTTTTAAAGTAAATAATATAGTGGAGTGTTACAAACATGCTTGTCTTTAAGGCTCGCATGTTAGAGGAGATTGAGAATTCGTTTAACACATATTATATGCTGAGGTGTGAAATTGAGCTGATTGAGGAATGTCATTTTACTTAAAAAATGAGGCAAATCTCAGTACTTAGCAATTACACGAACCTTCAGAATGGTAGGCCAATGATAACTCTATGAAATGAGAGTTGTTATGACACTTTTAGACTTAAATTAGTAATACTTAGAGAGTAAATGATGTACTTTTATTGCATTTTAGTTACAATTCATATGAGTATCCATTTTAGTTTATTTTTAATAAATTGAGTTGTTTTAGAATAATTTTTGCTTAAATTATATGTATAATTGTAGGTGACCGAAAACTCGAGTTATAAGGGAGGAATGCTGCTGCAACAGACTTGTATAAACAGTGAAAGAACTTGACTATAGAGGAATTGAAACAAGTTTGGAACAACACAGATACTGTAGCTATTGCTGTAGTAATCCTAGAGTAATGACATACTGGATTTCACGTGCAACAACTAAAAGATTGAGATATAAAGTTTCCAAAAATTGAGGATACACGCCACATGCTTTCTGTTGCCCTAATTCTGAGTTATAAAAGAAATACATATGAAAAGAAAAAGGGAGAGTCGTCACCCAAGGAGAATACCGAACATAAATAGTAAGAAAACATAAATTAAAAGATAGTTTTGAGGGTTGTAACAACAGTTTGAGGAAGAAATAGAGCGAAATCATAAGGACCAAGCATATTTAAGTTCTTCTCCTTATTTTCTTATTTTCTATTTACTTAAGGGAATGTATTATATGGCTATAACAATTTTGTTTGCTATTCTATCACATTTTGTCTTAATTGTTTTCATTTCAATTCTTTATTCCGACTGACCACCCATTTAGAGGATATTAGCTAAGAAAGAGCCTAAAAAGCTCTGACTTAGCGGATCAAATAAAGACAATACTTGGTTTTAGATTGGGTTTTCCAAGTTGAGTAAATCTCAATTTGAATAGGGCTATATTTGATCTAAAATTAGTAATAAACTAAAAATAGAGATTCACTTTGTAGGGTAAATGGAACCTAAAACGTTTAATTCTATATTTAATGTTGGGGTAACAAGTGGTCATTGTTAAGTTGCATTAGGTATAAGGTATCCAACATGCGATAGTTGAGGATACATGGGAAATTCTGCCCAGTGCCGTAGTAGATGATGTAGCAACGGTATTATAATTGAAAAATAGTTAAAACCATTAAATGAGTTTATTCACTCAACTACTCCATTCTCATTAGTTACATCCTTGTGTTTGACGTGAGAGTTTTCTTAATTGCATTTTATTTATTGTGTTTTTAGTTTTATTAGTTTATTAGTTTCATAAATTGTCTTATTTTAATTTAGAATGAAACTACACTATTAAGATTGCTATAGCAAATTTGATAACATCAATCCTTATAGAGACAATCTGAATACTCATTAGTGTATTACTTGTTATATACATGTTGCTATAAATTCAAATGCTATTGGTGTCAGCTATAAATTCAAATGCTATTGGTGTCAATGTGCAAGTGTACATAATAAGTAATATAATGATGAATATACAAGATCGTCTCTACAGGGATTGATGTTATCAAACTTGCTACAGAAATCTTAACAGTGAAGATTATTCCAAGGTAAAATGAGACAACTAATGAAACTAATAAAATAACTAAAATGCAATAAATAAAATAAATTAAAGAAAAGTCTCACAACAAACACAAGAATAAAATTAATGAGAATGGGGTAGTTGAGTGATTAAACTCTCTTAATGGTTTTGACCGTTTCCTCTAATTTTAGGCATGGTTACTATAGCACTGAGTAGAATTCTATTGTATCCTCAGCTGTCGCATGTTGGTTGTCTTATATCTATATGCAACATAACAATGATCAATTGTTATGCCAACATAAGATATAACATTACATGTTTAGGTTCTATTTACCCTACAAGGTAAATCTCTATGTCTAGTTCATCACTAATTTTAAATTAAGCATGGCCCTTTTAGAATCAAGTAAAACTCAACTCAGGAATCTTAATCTAAAACCTAGTATTGTTATGATATGTTTCACTAAAATAAGCCCTTTTTTATTTTTTCTTGCTTGCAACATTAAATGGGTGCTCAGCTGAAATAATGAACATAAATAAATAATACCAAAATAAAATGCTATAGCAAACATGTAGCAACACATAGAAATTCAGTCAAGGAACCATTAAAATTGTTTATCACTCAGCCACAATTAAATTAGTTCATGATTTGCAAAAGAAAAATAAACAACAAAGTTTTAGCCATCAAATACATCCTCATGATTAAAAAGTAAATAAGAAAACAAGAGAAGAATAAAAAAAAAAAAGTTTCTTGATTGATCTCCACAAAGTCTCCTTGTTGTAGCTTTAGTTTCAATCTTTGATTCGCTTTTTCTCTTGTTTCTTTTCGGCGTTTTCTCTTGGTTGACGGCTTCTCTCATTTGTTTTCCTTTGTGTGTGCTTCTTTTATAGCTAAAAATCAGGGTAATAGGAAGTCTAGGGCGTGTATCTTTTAGATGAGGAAACTATAGATCGCAATATGTTAATTACCTCATGTGAAATCGTTTCTGTCAATGCTCTAGGATTGCTACAACAATGACTACAGCATCTGCACTGTTTCAGACTTGTTTCAATTCTTCTGCAGCCATGTTCTTTTGTTCTTTTTGCAAGCCCATTGCAACAACATCCTTCTCTTGAATTCGAGTCTCCAATTATCTACAATTATGCATAAGATTTAAGCACACAATTATTCGAATTCAAACAAACTTTATTAAAATTAAAGTAAAATGGATGTTGATGTAAACTATTATTAAAATGCAACAAAACACATCATTTACTCTCTAAGTAATTTGATTTAATTTTAAAAATGCAATCATAACTTTCATTTCATAGAGTTATTAGTGCACTTGCACATTGACACCCATAACAATAGAAATCACACACCAACAAGCTAGTCACCTTGGCAGAGGACATTTATTATGGTATGAAAAAACCATAAACATAATCATCAAGAGTGAACAATTATTTTTATATGGAAATATACTTGAGTATAAATTAGATGAAAGAGTCTCAAGCAATAAAAAATATCTTAAGAACATGTAGAAGATTCTATGTATTAGCTTGATCATATTAGGTTATTTTATTTGTTTGTTGACTGGTATTGTTTTAATATTGGTTTTATTTTATTGATTGAACAATATCTTGTTATATTATTATTAATCAATTTTTACGTTAGTTGTTGCTCAACTCAATAGGTTTTTTTATGATATCTCATGAATCATTTTGTTAGTGGGAGTTTAAATTGAATTTAATTAATTCAAAATTAGAACTAATAATTTTGCGCATTAAGATCAAATTAATGATGAATATAATAAAGGGAATTGGATTATAATTGGAAGCTTCGCCAACCTTTTGATTCCTGATATTAATTCGTCCCTTTTTTGTTTATGTTTACAGTAAACTTAATTATTTGTGTGTAATTATTGATTATGTCTTTATTGATTGTATTTTGAATTGTCTCTGTGTTAAAAGAAAGTTGAAATGTCATCTACATCTAAGAACATTTTAGTCGAGCTAAAGAAGAGTGAGAAGCTGAATGATGATAATTATAATATTTGACACCATAAAATTCAGTACATCCTTAGAGAGCAAGAGATTCTAAAAGCTTTAAACAACACCCTAGCTGAGCCTGAGCATGGCAATACTGCTCAATATAGAAGGGATCTCGAGGCCTATCAGGCTTGGAAAATTAATAATAGCAATGCTTGCATAACGATATTGAGCAATATGTAAGATGACCTCATGTGTGAGTTTGAGAAGTATGAGATTGCTTATGACTAATAATGAGAATATCAAAATATTCAATGATATTGAGCATCACCTTGAGCTAGAAGCAGAGCACCTTGAGGCGACAAAGCTTTCTGATTATATTTATATGGCTGAATTAAGATCGCATAAGGCTTCGAGCTTCAAGCGTAAGAGAGGCTATAAGTATAACCAGATGGGTAAAAGATCTAATCTTAATCAAAATAAGCCAAATGCTAAGAAGCACCCAAGAGATAAGCGTGCTGACAAGAAAAAAGACAAATCTAATATGAAATGCTACAATTGTAGTTGGCTGGGTCACATCGCTCGTGAATGCACTGACCCAAAAAAGCTGAGACCTAACTCCACTTTATTGAATGATGTTTTGGTTACACGCTTTATACTCCTAATTGATTCTCTTCTTATGTGGATTGTAGACTTAGGAGCAACAGATCATATAGCTCATGATCGAGATGCATTTGTAGAGTATTATTGAATTACTCATAAGGATTATATGGATATACGTGGGCAACAACTCTAGAGTTAAAGCAAAAAGAATAGGCACCTGCAAATTGACTTTACATGTTAATCATATTTCTTTATTACACGATGTCTTATATGCACCAAATATTTTACAAAACTTGGTTTTTGTTCCTATTCTTCTTGAGTTAGGATATAATTTAAACTTTTATGTTGTTTGTTTGGAGATTTTCTTAAATTCAATCCCTATTGGAAATGGACATTTGATTAATGGTTTTATTTATTAGATACAATGCTTGATGGTTTAAGTTGTGATAATAATTATATTTCGTATGTTACTTCTTCCACTAACAATGAGATAAATGTAATTATCTGGCATGCTAGATTAGGTCACATAGGACAAGAAAGAATACATAAACTTGCGAGAGAGAGCTTGTTGGGCCTACTCACCAAGGTTAAATTTCCTATATGGGAAAATTGTCTAGTTGGAAAAGCAGCTAGAAAACCATTTGGCAAAGGAATTAGAACTGAAAGACTATTGCAATTAATCCACTCTGACTTCTGTGGACCAATAAATATAAGGGCTAAATATGGAGCTTTATATTTTATCACATTCATTGATGATTATTCACATTTCGGTCATGTCTACTTGATCTCTCATAAATCATAAGCATTAGATTATTTTAGATTATATCTAAACATGGTAGAGAATTAATTAGATAGCAATGTTAAAGTTCTAAGGACTGACAGAGGACATGAATACCTTTCGAAACAATTCAAGAAACTGTGTAATGAGAAAGCAATAGATGGACAGCTGACTATTTTTGGAACTTCGTAACAAAATAGTGTAGCAGAAAGAATGAATAAAACATCTTGGAAATGGTTAGGTCAATGATGGCGTAATCAAATTTTCTAATATCCTATTGGGGAGATGCTTTGTTCATTGCTGCCTATTTACTCAACCGAGTTCATTTGAAATCAGCTAGTTCCACTATATATGAGTTATGGATGGGTAGGAAACCTGACCTATCTCGTCTACATCCTTGAGGGTCTACGACTTATGTTCATAACTCCACCCATAAGTTTAAGAAATTAGGAACTAGGAGTAAAATGTGTATCTTTATTAGATACTCATAACATTCCAAAGGATATATGTCCATTGGTGAACATACAAATAGAACTGTGACTGAATTGGAATAATGAAATGTCAATTTTCTAGAAAATAAATTTCATAGCATCGGAGAATTGATAAGGATTTTCAATTTAATGAATTAAAAAATCCAAATGAGGTTATCACTTCTAATGTCAGTGTTGGCACTAGTACGGATCCTTCCGGGATTGCTACTTTGAGTGGGAGTGAAACACCGGATACTTCAATTCTAATTGAGGAATCAACTCGAATGAGTAATCGTAGGCCAATTCCTCATCGTCGTTTTAAGATTGAAGGAGAAGCTTTTATGATTGCTTCACACGATAGTAAAGAGGCAAATACTTTTAACGAGACCCTTAAATCGTCTGCTATGGATTTATGAATGAAAGCAATGGAGGAGAAGATGGAGTCAATGAAAGTCAATCAAGTCTGGGACTTAGTTAATATTCCACCTATCCATAAAGTTATCATTATCAAATGGATTCTCCGAATAAAACGTAAGGTGGTTGGAATAATCAAGAGATATAAAGTAAGATTAATCGCTAAAGGCTATACAAAAAAAAAAAAAGCATAGACTATGAAGAGACTTTTTCTCTTGTAGAAATGTTTGCTTCCATACGATTGATCTTGGTTGTTGTTGCACATCTAAACCTTGAATTATATCAGATAGATATAAAAACTGCATTTCTAAATGGAGAACTAGAGGACGAAATTTATATGCAACAACTGTAAGGTTTTTGTTGTTAAAGGCCAAGATCGCAACATATGCAAGCTTAAAAAATCTATTTATGACCTTAAGCAATCCTCTAGACAATGAAAGCTTAAATTCCATTAAACTATAGTTTCTTACGGCTTCAGGATGGTTGAGGAAGACCATTGTGTGTGTATTAAGAGGTCTAAAGACGTTTTTCCAATATTAACTTTGTATATGGATGATATATTATTGGTTGTGAACAGTAAAAAGTTTGTCAAAATTATTTAAGATTGACTATATTCAAATTTTGACATGAAAGATGTAGGCGAAGCAACTTATATCTTAGGAGTTAAAAATTTCAGGGATTATTCAAAGAAACTTCTAACTTATCATAAAAGTCTTACATTAAGAAAATCCTTAAAAGGTTCAACATGGCTGATTGTAAGCAAAAGGATACCCCAATAGCCAAAGGACAATCTCTTAGTCTAGATATGTGCCTTAAAACTTCTCAAGAAAAGGAAAGAATGGCTGAAGTTTCTTATACAAATGCCATTGGAAGTCTCATGTATGTCATGATTTGTATAAGGACCGAGATCAGTTATGCTATATGACTGGTGAGTAAATACCAGTCTAATCCAGGTTAGAAGCATTAGAGTGCTGTCAAGAGGATTTTGGCATATCTCAAAAGTACTGCAAATTATTCTTTATGCTGTTAAGGAGGTAGTTTACGACTTATTGGATATTTAGATGTCGATTGAGGTGGTGATCTGGATGAGTGCAAATCGACCTGGGGATATGTATTCTTGCAAAACAAAGAAGCAATTACATGGAGCAGCAAGAAGCAAACATGCACAACTTTATCGACGATGGAAGCTGAATTTATTTTGTGTTCTGCAGCAGTGCAAGATATAAGTAATATCAGTCTAGTAATTGTCTACTATGACAGTTAAACTGTTATCTCTTTCTCTAAGGACGCCAAATACTATAGCAAGTCAAAACACATTGAGAGTAAATACAATTTCATAAGAGACATTTTGGCAAAAAAGGAAGTAGCTATACAATATATATCTATGCATAACATGATAGCTGACCCACTTACCAAAGCTGTAATGAGGGACGTATTCGCCTCTCATGCTAAACCATTGGGGCTATGTAGATTGTAATTTTACATTGTTAAGATATATTTATTTGTTGTGAACATCTTTGTTACATAAATTATTTTGAAATGTAATATTGTTCAAAGTTCCCTTGTTTCAATTTATTTTGTGAAAGGCATAATTACACACATATGAGAGTATGTCATCAGGTCATGACCGACTTTCTTACATAAACAGTCGCCTCAGTTTCTCTGGGAGCAAGCTAAGATGAGACAAATAGAATAATGAAACAATGTGGTTGTTTGAGAGCTAAATAAAAAGAGTTATTTTACAAGTTTTGTTGCCTTGATTAGAATCAAGATGAAGTCTTAAACGATATTTCTCATAAACCGACTATAATGTACCCCTCCATTATAGAGACCTAATATAAGCCATATATGAGATCTTATTTTTAGCGCTAAATGAGAGCGTTCATTTTAAGAACTTAGGTCAGACGCTGTAGAAGAGTGATTGGACTAAGATTTGTATAGTGAATTAAATTAATGAGACATACGCCCTAAATGGAAGATTCACTATAATTCATGTACATATCACGCGTGCTTGGTGACCAAAATGGAAAATGAAAGAATTTCTCTTCTCCCTCATTGTGTAAGTTCCATATGACTTTTTATAAGTAAACTCTGGTATCCTTATTACTATCAACTATATTTTTGAGATCTTAGATTGGTGTCTGCTACTTTAGCATGTTATCTATAACCTTGACAGGATTCGGTCTATGAACATGACTAGGAAAGTGATTATTCTGGATTGATGAACATGAGTGTGATAGGAATATTTAATTTTTTCCTTTTATGTGATTCAGTGGTTGACTAATTGTATAATACATATGGTATATTACAATTGTGAATACATAAAGAGATTGCTCAATTTTGGCATACCAAAGAGATTTAGTATGCTTGAATATTAAAATGAATTAAATCTGAGATACAATGAACATATATTGAAATTCTCTTGTATACTGATGTGCGATTTTTATTGATATGGGTGTCAATGTTCAAGTGCACACAACAAGTAATATACTGATAAATATTCAGATCGTCTCCACATGGATTGATGTTATTAAGTTTGCTACAATAATCTTAACAGTGCAGTTTTGTCCTAAATTAAAATAAGACAATTTATGAAACTAATGAACTAATTAGACTAAAAACGTAATAAATAAAATGCAATTAAGAAAATTCTCACGTTAAACACGAGGATGTAACCAATGGGAATAGAATAGTTGAATGAATAAACCCACTAAATGACTTTAACTATTTTTCAATTACAGTATTGTTGCTACAACATCTACTACATCACTGGGCAGAATCCCTCATGCATCCTTCATTCTCGGTTGTTGGATATTTTATACCTAATGCAACCTAATAGTGACCAATTGTTACGCCAACATTAAATATAACATTAAACATCCTATGTTTCATTTACCCTACAAGGTGAATCCCTATGTCTAGTTTATCGCTAATTTTAGATCAAGTATGACCCTATTTAAATTGAGATTTACTCAATTTGGAAAACCCAATCTAAAACCAAGTATTTTCTTAATTTGCTCTACTAAGTCAGACCTTTATGAGAATCTTTTTTAGGTAATATCCTCTAAATAGGTGGTTAGCCGAAATAAGGAATTGAAATAAAAACAATTAAGACAAAATGCTAAAACAAACATAGAGCAACACACGCATATAAATCAAACATCCATTAAGATCGTTTATCACTCAACCACAATCAAATTTAGTTCATAATTTGTGATAGAATAGCAAACAAAATTGTTATAGCCATCTAATACATTCCCATAAGTTAATAGAAAACAAGAAAATAAGAAGAAGAACTAAAGTTTGTTTGGTCCTTGTGATTTCGCCTCTGCTTCCTCCTTTAATCTATTGTTACATGCCTAAAAATTATCTCTTAATTTTTGTTTTCTTGTTATTTCTATTTGATATTCTCCCTGGGTGACGGCTCTTTCTTTTTCTTTTCATGTGTGCTCATTTTTTAACTCATAATTAAGGCAATCTAAAGTGAGTGAGCACATCCTCCATTTTTAGAAACTTTAGATCGCAATCTTTTAGTTGTTGCACTCGAAATCCAATATGTCATTACTTTAGGATTGTTACAGCAACGACTACAGCATCTGTTATGTTCCAGACTTGTTTCAATTCCTTTGTAACCAAGTTCTTTCATTGTCTTTACAAGTCTGTTGCAGCAGGATTCCTTCGTTATAACTCAAGCTTTCAGTCACCTATAATTATGCATATAATCTAAGTAAAAATTATTCTAAAACAACTCAATTTATTTAAAAATAAACTAAAATAGATGCTCATGCAAATTGTAACTAAAATGTAATAAAAGCACATCATTCACTCTCTAAGTATTACTGATTTAAGTTTAAAAGTGTCATGATAACTCTCATTTCATATATTTATCACATACAATTGCAATTGAGACATCTCTTGCCTAGGTTAGCAATTAAGATATGTTTTTGGCTCCTCAGATGAGTCTTTGGATATATTTGTGGTCACATGGTATATCTGCATGTATGCTTGAAGATATGTGGTTGTTCATTGCTTCTTTGTTCACTACTCTGCTGCTTCGGCGGTGTCCCATCATGTGGGAGTGGGAGATGTTGGATGGGTGGGTCACCTATGATGGGTCGACCCGACCCACCCTTACTTGGTAATTACTTTGTAGCTACCATGTGCGTATTTGAAAGTGAAGAAGGAAGTTGATATAATGTCGACCGCTCACTTTGGCCAAAACTCCTAGAGAAAAATAATAACGTAGAGAGAGCGTGTGCGTGGAGAGTGAATGTTCACCTTCTTCTCTTCTTCATCAAGATCAAATAAGAATATTGAACAACTCATTAGAAAAAGGACATCTATATTGTGATTAGAGAAGGATTTCTACTTGTGATTTCTTTCCGACCATCAATAAGATCCAACATTTAATTATTCCACTACTTAGAAAAAGGTATGGCTTCTTGAATTCCTCTTATTTTTCCTTCACATAGTCACTTGAACATGGCATAGTTACCTGCGCTTCTACTCCTACTGGCATACTTAAAGGTAAAATACCTGCAAATAAATAAATAAATAAATAAAACTACCATAAGCTAATTTTATGCAAAAATCAAATGAGAGTAAGTGTCTGTTCGATAATAAGGTGTTCTAGTTGTTGTGGAACTGGAACCAAAGGTACACCCTGTTTGAAAATACTATCAACTATAGAGTCAAAGTTAATGGATTGATGTTTGGTTAAAAAAATAATCATAAAATTGAAGAAACATATAAAATGAACTTGAGCATGATGAAGGATGCAACGTTAAGAAAAGCTTTAGAAATTTTTATTTTTGTTGTGTGAATTTCAAAAGAATCAAAAGATTTACTTGTTTTCCTTCTAACCTCTGCTTAAAATTTATACGAATTTGAAGTAAAAGGAATTTATTGGGCTGGTAAAAACTACCTCATCAGATTTTGAGATTTTAGCTAAGAAAAGGGCATAAAAATCTTCCAACGTAATCCAATAAGGCCATGAAGGATACAAGGTTAATTTGTTTTTCACTTAAATACTAATGTAAAATAGATTCTCTTTCAAAAAATAAAACAGATTAAAACAGATCCATGTGTGATGATGATGATACTTGCATTAAATTCATTTCTTTTAAATTTTGCAATAGGCCAGAGAAGAAATATGTTTAGTTTGTTTTTCTTAAGTACAAAAGTAAAACATATACTTTTTCCAAAGCAAAATAGTAGTAGTAATATATATTCATCTCACCATATATGCTTTAACATATTTTACTCGTCATAAATTCTTTTATTTTAAATTTTAATCAATTATTTATTTAAAAAAAATTATAAGGGTCGATCTTCCAAATAGATTTCCCTCTGAGTCCAAATCTGAACTCTTAAGTGAGATCCAAACTTACACTAGACATTTTTTTCGAGTGGACCTATTGCCACCCCTTTGAACTCCTCTTAAAACCTGTTTTGTATATTTTCAGATTTAGTCTTAGCCAAATTTATATCCCTTTAAGTTAAAAAAGAGTTATTAAAAAAAGTTCAAGACAAAAAACAAAAATTTAGACAATTATTCTGTTTTTGGATGTGAAAATACAAATTTTTTAAAATGAAATATCATAAGTTCTAAAAACAAAAGATTTTGGACTAAAGTAGATTTTGTAACAAAACTTGACCTTAAGTAAAATCTAGATTTTAATTAATTATGCAGCCACTCAAGCTATAATCTAAGTGATTTAATTCTAGTAGATTTTTTATTATATATATCAATGGACTTTTCATCATTAAAAAAAATTATGAAGTGAACAAGTGATTATTGCATACATATATTACCTTTTTGTGCTTTCAAAAACTTTTTTCAATGTCGTGATTTCATTTATGGGGCAAGATCACTTTAGTAAATTTAGTTCAAGATTCTATGGTCTCGAAATCTAATTAACTGAGGAGTGATGATATTTGATCCCTTTTATTCTTTCACTAGCCCCCCATTTCTTAATTAATTTATTTATTTTTAGAATTATCTTTTTTTATTATTTTGTTAATTTCTCTATCCTTTTCAATTACTAGTACCATTGAGATATTGAATAACTTTATCAAATTTTAATTTTTTTGTAGTCGTCATTCACCATCATGAAACTTCTACAAAAGAAATTTTGCCTAATGTTTACCAAACCATGGACATTTATGTCCAATCCAATGGAACAAGTGAAGAAACATTGTCACCGAATGTCTCATTTTTTTAATCTTTGTTTGTTTTGTGCATTTAATTAATGATGTACTAGTTCTTGTGGTTTGCCCATGTGTCTTAGAAGATTCAGAGCAAAGTTGAAGCTTGATTATGTATTGTGTAATGTAACACTAGAATTTTATTTACTACTGACAATATTAATTAGGAATGACAAAAAGACTTGACCTTAATTTTGGCCCAATTGACCTGATCCAAATGTTTTGAGGTTTGACCTGAATTTAAGGGTTTCAGGTCGAGCTCAAGTTTAAATATCAGGGTCTAATTAAATTTGGGTCAAGGTTTAGGTCCTATTTGCCCTGACCCGACCAAACTAACATGAAATTCAAAAATTAAAAAAAATTATTTATATAATTTTATAAGATATGATTTTAGATTATGTTTATTTTATAATTTATATAATTATATGGTTGAGACCTTGAATAACTTTTATGTTATGTTAAATTTTAATGTATATGGGAGGTTAAGTCCATTTTTTTTAAAAAATAAATTACTTAGATTAAAAAATCTTAGAAAAAATTATGGACTTAGAGCCATTTTATTTCAAACAAGAAGGGAGATCCTTAATTTAAAATTGTAAATTGTTGGTGAATACAAATCACTCGTTAACTGAAAGCAAGTAATTTTTTATACTAACTCCTTGTAAATTTGGAAAAATCACCCATTAATATTGACTTCCTTGTAACTTTAAATAATAATAATAATTATTATTATTATTATTATTATTTTAGGATCTCAATCAATAAAAAAAGGAGGGATTCAGTTCGAAAAATTAATTTTTCTACTAAGGACAGGGATGTAGGTAGAACCTCCCACGGAGTAAATGTTTGTCTCATTTTATTGGAGGGTGATTTTAAAAATAAATACAAAAGTCAGGGCTATTAAAGATAAATTGAGGGATCAAATATCACAACTCTTACTAAAGCTCATTTATACATTTTACAATCGACCTCACAAATAAATAGTCTCTAAAAGTGGCTTCCTCAACTTCACTTGTATCCCAACTAGGGATAGCAATTGGTCAAGCCCTAGCCCGACTGGATCAAAAAAATAAAAAGCTCAACCTAAAAAAGAGTCCGATCATTGAATTTTGGGTTGGGTTGGGCTTTTGTCCATGCTAAATTTCATAATTTTTTTAAAGATTTTATTTTTACATTTAAGTAATTAAAATTTAAAAAAATGGACATTACCTCCCATATTTAATAAAATTTAGCATAAAGATAAAAATTACTCAAAGTCTCAACCATATAATTATATAAATAATAAACTAAACATAATCTAAAATTATGTTTTATAAAATTATACAAATAAAATCATTTTTTTTATTTTTGAATTCGGGTCGAGTCGGCCAGGCCAAGTAGGGCCTGAATCTTGACCCGAATTTAATTGGACCCTACTTTTTAGGCACAAGCCCGACCCTTAAATTCGGGTCAAATCTTGAAAGATTTTGATTAGGTCAATCAGGCTAAAATTGGAGTCGGCTCTTTTTGTCATTTCTATATATGGTTCCTTTGAACCCAATGGGTCATGAACTTTCTAGACCCGGCGATGATTTTTTTTTTGGTCTAATAGAGGTCAAATTTGTGTTTTATCACGCAATTAAAGTTTACAAACACTCCATTTAAAATTATGCTCACCTCAAAATTAATTACCAAAGAAGTAAAACCTAAATAAATATTTCAATTTAGTAGCGAAGCTAATTATTTTCATCTGGGCTAAGCCCCGATAACGTTAAAAGATATCATGTGTATGTTTATTTATCATATCGTTTTATTGTCATATATAAGAGAGATAGCTACACATATGCCACATAACTGTCACAATAAAAATGATGCCAAGAAATAAAATTTAAATGTTAAATATAAAAATAAAAAATCAATTTATAATTTTCATGGGCAATGATAGCCAACTACCCCTTTAATTGTTATAATAATATTTTGGCCATTATAACTATACCCCTTTAATTGTTATAAAAATTATTGCTATCTCACGACCGTCGGATATAATGTAAAGAGCCCACAACTCCTTGATACAACTAACAGCATGGACCACAACTATAAACAGTATTTAAACTTACAGGAAAGACATTATCATTCTTCTGAATTAAAGGGTATCTATATTGAACCATAATATAACTCTCTTTATTAGTTATCAAAATTTTAAAGAATGAATGAATAATTATTTACATTTATTTTCAAATTGTAACACAAAAATTAAGTGAAATGAAACAAAACAGAAACCAACAAAAATGCTATCTATTCCCTTTAGTCTTTGCATCATTAATTGTGAAATCATCCTTGAATTTGAGAGCTGCATTTCTAAGCCAAGCCCCCCCACCAGTCAAGTCCTTGGACAAGAACATAGATGCTTCAGCATCTGATAAGCTGTTTGACCAAGCAACCCTTTTTGATCCATCAGCTCCCGGACCCGAACACCTATATTCACCGTAGTACAACTTACTGCACAATCAATACATCAAAAACAAGGAAACAAGTTAGACACCTGGCCTGTGTGTGATTAATTTCAATTTGGTACACATACTATTAAAGCAGATTAATTGAATAGATGATTTACTTCTGCTTGGCATGGTCGTTCAAATCATTCCATCCCTGGGGCACTATCACATCGGACATGTAAGTCAGGGCAAACACAACCCTAGAATAAGGACCCCATGGCCTTCCAAGCACTGCCTTACCAACGCCTGAAATCTTGCAATCCAAGAAAGTGAATCCAGTGCTTTCCTCTGATGACACTCTTTTCTGAGCAGTTATAGCTCCGCCCCACGTGGAAAGAGAATGTATAAGGCATCTCTGCAAATTAAGGTCATGAGTCAATGCTGTGAAACAAAATTAATTAATTGTTTATCTTGGAAATTAAGGTAGCCTAATGAGAATTAGTACTCACTTCAAAGAAGGAGTTAGCATTTCCGCTGATGAAATCTGTGTCTCCTTCAATGTAGCATTTGCTATAATAATGATTTCCAGTGTCGTCTAGGAGAGTATGTTGGTAAGACAGAATCCTGCAGCCGTAAAATGCAGCTCTATCTGCAGACACTCTTAGCGCAACCGCTTTGCCGTATGATCCATACGTGTTCTGTAACATATTAACTTATCAAGGTATAAGTTATATACGTAAATGGTAGCTAGCAATCAAGGACTTCATCATATACGAATATTGCAAAGCAAATACGTACCTGAATCGTTAGGGATCTTACAATAAAATGAGAAGCCAACACAGTGAGAGTTGCCGAATCAAGGATGGAGCCACCATCACTCCATGTTATTTTGGTGTGAGAAGCCTTTGTGCCACTAATTGTTATGAAGGGCTTATTAGCAGGCACAATAATCTTTTCTCTGCATATATATGATCAAGCACATGTAAACATATAGAGGAAATTGTTTAATGAGTTCCAGCAATTCAAACCAACAAAATTCAATTGACAATATATAAAAGGAGAGACGTAACAATTAATTACTGACCTGTAAATTCCTGGGGCAACCGAAATGAAAACCAACTCCGAGTTATTAGCTGGTACAGAATCAATGGCTTCTTGTATGGTCCTAAAATCTCCTCTGCCGTATTTTTCAACTCTAATGAGAACAGCAGTGGAAAAGTCTTTGGGAATTGTAGCAGTAGAGCTGCAGGTAGCCATGATTGAAGCAAAAATAATTGTTGTTGCAACAAACAGAATGCTAATATTTTGACTATAATTCTTCATTGTAACAGAACCCATGTATGTTAATGATCAACTTTTTCTACACCTTTCAATATGTGGCTTCCCCTGCCCCCCGATGAAATTAGATATAAACCTTTAC
This sequence comes from Citrus mangshanensis, assembly GCA_030449895.1. NCBI lineage: Eukaryota > Viridiplantae > Streptophyta > Magnoliopsida > Sapindales > Rutaceae > Citrus > Citrus mangshanensis. The sequence goes on from JASUUJ010000069.1 coordinate 4,883,380, forward strand.
TTACCCTACTTAATTAGAAACTAACAAATAAAGATAGGTCTATTTAGAGATTGTTAATGTCATTTGACTTGTAATGTTAACATCACTTGAGACTTGACTATTTTTAATTCTAAACCGCAGCTGTCAATCTAAAGTTAACATAAACAAATAGATAATGACATAATTTAGATACCCTTTTAATTTAGGAGAATGATAGTTCTTTGCTGAAAGTTTGAATACCTTTTCTAGTTATAGTCCATTTACTGTTATTAGTTTTAGGGAGTTGACAGCTTTTGACTTGGAAAATATTAATAATAAAACCTTATATCCAGCGGTTGTGAGCCGGCAATATTATAGAAACCAAACTATTACCATCACGTATTTGGCTATCATTTGCCCATGAAATTACACATTAGCCTTTTTATTTTTGTTGTACTTAAAAATTTTAATTTTTTTCCTTAATTAGTATCATTTTTAATTGCCACAATGAAGTTAACTTTCTTAGGACTCGGGCTTGAAGCTTTTTTCAAGTGACACGGAATCTTTGCTGATATCTTTTGCCTTAAAACTGAAAAATTTCTTTCGACATTTATTTGGCTCCTTACTATTGGTTCATCATCGGCCCCCGTAAAACAGAAGCAACAAGGTTTGTCAATTACATGGAGTCTGATTTGGTTTGCTTAGTTTCTATTCCAAATTAAGAATGTATAGTCGTTTCTTACTCTTTATCCTAATCAAACTACCGAGTATACGACTTTCATTCATAAGAAATGACCAAGCAAAAGTAGAAATGCTGTAAATGGTTAATTATTTCAAGAATAACTAACAAACACGACATGGCTTGATAGATAATTTTCTGAGTTTTGCTTTTGCAACTAATCTCATAGCTGATGGGTGATGACTGAACTTGAATAAGTAATCATGTAGCACGTAAACTAAGATTTCACACACGTTATGCAATCTTGTATTTCAAGCAAAATCAGCTAGTGATGCTTCTGCTTACAATGTCCTTAATTCTCTAATGTACTTTAATGTTTACGTTAAGATGACCATCTTTTACTTCAACTGCAAGAAATCGGCTACAAGCCATCAATTTTGTTGACTTTCATCCAGGCATGCCATATATAATAAGGTCTAAAAACCTAATTGCCTCAGTAAATTTTGCGCAATTTTCCTTCAATCTTCACTGAAGCATATATTTGAGCACATGCACACGGGTTCGGCTACCATGAAGTATGTTAACATTATGTTTCTGGCTACAATTGTTTTTGCTTCACTCATGGCTACCAGGACTGCTGCTACTAGGTCCATAGATTTGTCTATTGCCATAAATTAAATCAACTTAACTTTCAAGTTATAGTACTTAATGTTTATCAAATACTTTAGTGCTATACCTTTTAATTTACAGCTGCCAAATATCAATCTTAAACAGGGTTTAAGTGTTCTGGTCTGGGAGCTTATAGATCAATATGGGTTGCTCGGTCAAACAACTTATCAGACATATGCTGAAGCAGCGCTAGTTTCATGCCTGATATTACTGGCGGGGAAGCTCGTTAGACTTGCACCTACGGAATTCAAGCAAGGCTTTACAATCAATAATGCAAAATCTGACGGGAATAGATGGGATTTTTGTTGGTATGTGAGCTATTATTTCATTTAATTTTTATTATGCATTACATCTTAAAGAATAGATATAATAAGTCATTCAGTCTTAAATTAATAAAGTTAGACAACAGATGGCTTAACTCTGATCACCTCCAAAACTTCCATAATTCGTAATGAAAGTTCCCATCGAAAAAAAAAAGGGAAAAAAAAAAGGAAGGATGTTGTCCAACAGTTTGGCCGAATAACTTTTAATTTTATTCGGCCGTCGTACGTTGGGCATTAATTTGGGCTGTACTCAGCCTTTTTTTTTCTCCTCTTTTTTTCGGGATAAAAAGGTTATCCACACATATCTCGAAAGATATTACTTCAATGGGGTGTGTACAATCCTTCTGATTTTTCAGTTTACATTGCAATGGAGTCATCGTGTTTCTTCTATGCTCATTGCTTCGTAACTAATCCAATTAACTTTCATTCTTTTGAAAATTTTCTGTTGAAATTGATAATTGGCTTTGTTGCTCGTGAGATATTACATTGTTTTGTATTGAGTAGCAAGTGCGAGGAACATTTTTGCTAAGTTACTTTATTATGCAATGAATTTATAATTTATAACTGTTAATTAAATTCATAATTTATTCTGGCATTGTAGAGGTCAATTAAATTAGTATAAAATTAAATTCAGAAATTAGATCTATTGCAAATAGATGTAGACAGTTAAAACCTTAGAATTAACAACTGAATTAATTTTTGAAAATATTGTTCATTGTTACTGTTCATCCGCATAAAAAAATTAATTTTCCAAAACACAATAAATTACAGAAATTAAACGACACGAAAATTTTTACGTGGTTCGAATTAATCAATTCTACGTACATGAGGCCACCCCAGATGAAAAATAATTTACTAAGTTGAGATGTTACAACCTGTGTATTTACCAAATTTAAGACTCTTACTTACAGTTTATCACAATTCAACTTACTCAATCTTAGACAACATCTGCTTCTCTTGAATAATTGCTATCCCTTTTGATCCACAATCCTTAAGGCACTTCGCAAAGTGATCAATAGCAATTCTTCAAATTTTCAATGTTTAGTGATCTAAAATTCACATAGACTCTCCACAGAGATGAAATAAATAGTCTCGTTATATGACTTTGAATGAAGAATATAAGAAAACAAATCAACACAACATTATGTGCCAAATTTGGATTCTCTATGGAGGAGGCCGAAGTTTTATACTCTGTGTTGTGCTCCTTCAATTGTGAAATACCTTTCTTTATATAGGCACTTGAGTTTCACAAAAATTGTAAGTCTTAAAAGACTTGAATTCTTTCTAAATAAGAGTTTCTTTTCTTTTATAATTTCTATGAATCTGAATCGCAATAAATTCGATATTCTTACTTTGCTTGTCGGCCAAGAAATATCTAGAACATCTAGTAAACTTACTTTTTGAACCAATTTCTTCTTACTCTAAATAAATCTTACGTAAATTGGAATATTACTAAATTAGGGAATTAATAAATTAATCCCTATTACAAGATATGTAATAAATAAAATTTTAATTTAACTAGACTTGCCATAAGATGCCAAGTCTATAAAAAATGGACTTAACAAATTTATTTTCTAATATTTCGATTCCAAATGATATTAATTCATAATTACCGAATCCTTAATTCATTAAAAGAAATTATTGACTTGAAGATCTGATCATCATAAATTAATCAATAATAACTCCAAATCTTGGAAAATTATTAGTTAGAAATAAACTACGCAATTTACTCTAAATTTATTTCGAAGTAACTAATCAATTATCATCTCAGTTTTTAGGCGCTACAACTACTGCAGCAGTCTACTGAGAGCATGCACACAGATTGTGGATGCAAATAGGATTTTCGTCGCGGCATGTATAAGCTATCTGGCACTCTTAGTCACTTGAACATGGCTTAGTTACTTGCGCTTTTGCTCCTGCTGGCATACTTAAAAGAAAAATAACTGTAAATAAATAAAAACAAAACAAAACTACCGTTCGCTAATTTCGTGCAAAAAATCAAATGATAGGAAGAGTCCATTAGATAATAAGGTGTTCTAGTTGCTGTGGAACAAAAGCTACAGCCTATTGGAAAATACTATCGGCTATAGAGTGAAAGTTGATGGATTGATGTTTGGTTAAAAAAATAGTCGTAAAATTAAAGAATCATATAAAATGAATGTGAGCACGATGAAGGATGCAACGTTAAGAGAAGCTTTAGAAATTTCTTTTTTTGTTGTGTGAATTTCAGAAGAATCAAAAGATTTACTTATTTCCCTTCTAACCTCTGCTTAAAATTTATACTAATTTGAAGTAAAAGGAATTTATTGGCCTACTAAAAATGCCTCATCAAATTTTGAGATTTTAACTAAGAAAAGGGCAAGAAAATCTTTCAACGTAATCCAATAAGGGCATGAAAGATACAAAGCGTTAATTTGTTTTTCACTTAAATTCTAATGTAAAACAGATTCTCTTTCCAAAAATAAAACAGATTCAAACAGATACATGTGTGACGATGATGATACTTGCATTAAATTCATTTCTTTTAAATTTTCCAATAGGCCAGAGAAGAAATATGTTTAATTTGTTTTTCTTAAGTACAAAAGTAAAACATATACTTTTTCCAAAGCAAAACAGTAGTAGTAATACAGATTCATCTCACCATATATGCTTTAACATATTTCACTCGTTATAAATTCTTTTATTTTAAATTTTAATCAAAAAATTATAAGGGTCAATCTTCTAAATATATTTCCATCTGAGTCAAGTCTTAACTCTTAAGTGATATCCAAACTTACACTAGACATTATATCCGAGTGGAGCTATTGCCACCCCTTTGAACTCCAGTTGAAACTCGTTTTTGTATATTTTCAGATTTAGCCATAGCTAAAATTATACCCCTTTAAGTTAAAAAAGAGTTATTAAAAAAGAAGTTCAAGACAAAAAACGAAAATTTATAAAATTATTCTTTTTTTGCATGTGAAAATACAAATCTGTTTCAAATGAAATATCATAATTTCTGAAAACAGAAGATTCTGGGCTAAAGTAGATTTTGTAACAAAACTTGGGCCTTAAGTAGAATCTAGAGTTTAATTTATTATGCGGCCACTCAAGCTATAATCTAATACTGCATTTACTTGTTAGTAATCAAAATGGGTTGGAATCGGAATGCGTTAGAATGAGAATGAACTCGAATAGGAATGGGGAATGGCAATCGGAATAAACTGTTTACTCAAGCTACAAGAATCGGAATGGAAATGGGCTGAAATCTTACTGATGTGTTTATTTTATCTTGAAATCGAAATCAGAATGAGTTTAATTGTTTTAAATTATTAAAATGCCCTTAGTTGTTTTAAATTACTAAAATGCCCTTAGTTAATTATAATAATAACTATTATTATTTTTTATTATATTAATAATAATAATAAATTAATTATAATCATTTTATTAATAATTATTATCATAGTTAATAATTAATTAATTATTGTGATTATTTATTCAAAAATTATAATTATTAATAATAATTATTATTAATATATTAATTAATTATAAATGAGTACAAAATGGGCATTTTGAATTTTATGGAGGGCAAAATAGTCAATCCTGAGAATGGGAGACTCATTCCCAAACTCCCCTTGGGAATGAGTCTCCCATTCTTCATTCCCAATTTGTGGTGGGTCCTATGGTTCTGATTTTGATTCTTGACTCTATTTTGCGAGATAAACATCGTCAATCATTCTGATTCTCTTATCCGATAAGTAAACTCAATATAAGTGATTTAATTCTAGTAGATTTTTTATTATATATATCAATAGACTTTTCAGCATTAAAAAAAAATTAAGTGAATAAGTGATTATTGCATACATATATTACCTTTTTGAGCTTTCAAAGACATTTTTCAATGTTGTTTCACCACCTGATTTCATTTATGGGGGAAGATCTCTTTAGTAAGTTTAGTTCAAGACTATATGGACTCGAAATCTAATTAATTGAGGAGTGATGATATTTGATCCCTTTTATTCTTTCATCGGCCCCCATTTCTTAATTAATTTATTTACTATTAGAATTATCCTTTTTATTATTTTGTTAATTTCTCTATCCTTTTCAATTACTAGTAACTAGTACCACTAAGATATTGAATAACTTTATCAAATTTGAACTTCTTTGTAGTCATCCTTTACGATTGTGAAACTTCCACAAAAGAAATTGTATCTAATGTTTACCAAACCATGGATATTTATGTCGAGTCCAATGGAACAAGTGAAGAAACATTGTTACCGAATGTCTCATTTTTTTATCTTTGTTTGTTTTGTGCATTTAATTAATGATGTACTAGTTATTGTGGTGTGCTCATGTGTCTTAGAAGATTCAAAGTAAAGTTGAAGCTTGATTATGTATTGTGTAATGTAACACTAGAATTTTATTTACTACTGAAAATATTAATTGGAAATGGCAAAAAGACCTGACCTGAATTTTACCCAATTGACGCGACACAAAGTTTTCAGGGTTTGACCCAAATTTAAGGGGTTTCAGGTTGAGTTCAAGCTTAAATATCAGGGTCTAATTAAATTTGGGTCAAGGTTCAGGTCCTATTTGCCTCGACCCGACCAACCCGACCTGGAGTTCATGTATATGGGATGTTATGTCCATTTTTTTACAAATTTAAATTACTTAGATAAAAAAATTTTAAAAAAATTATGGACTTGAGGCCTTTTTATTTCAAATAAGAAGGGAGATCCTTAATGTAAAATTGTAAATTGTTGGTGAATACAAATCACTCGTTAATTGAAAGCAAGTAATTTTTTATACTGACTCCTTTATCAATATGGAAAAATCATCCATTAATATTGATTTCCTTGCAACTTTATAATTATAATAATAATAATAATAATAATAATAATAATAATAATAATAATAATAATAATAATAATAATAATAATAATAATAATTTTAGGATCTCAAACAATCAAAAGGGAGGTATTCGGTTCAAAGATTTGATTTTTCTACTAAGGACAGGGATGCAGGTAGAATCTTGTTGTGCAAATTTTATTGAACTCGCAAGTGCACGAATCTATTGTAGAATAGATTAATGGTGACGAGTGTCGATCCCACGAGGAGGTGGATTTTAATTATATGTAGAATTAATTTTCTATGAGGGTGGTTGGATTTGTGGTGAAAGTGACTTAGATTATCCTAAAATTTAAATTAAAATGGTTAGAATAAATCGAAGAGAAATCTATTGAAATGACGTACTTGGGTATCTGGATCTGCATCAACATGCACCATGGGCTAAATATTTCTTATTAATGCCTATTAAATCATGAGGGGGGATTCCACTCCTCATGAACCACATTCTAATCAATATGGTGCTAAGGGCTTATCGTGCCAAATAATAATAACCTTGTACTAGGGAGCCGGTGAAACCAGAGCGGTATCTAGACAAGATTATTACTATTTATCGACGAAAAGTCAAAACATCCACAATAATTAGAGGGGAAGAGAAATTAAATTTACCAAATAAAGCCCATGGTACATGTTAAGACTTCACATTCAACCCAAGCTTGAAAGAAAATTAGCTACTCATATTTAAACTAGGGGTAAAATGGGAATTTATTAAAATACATAGAAAATACAAGATGGAAAAGGAATTACAGAAAATGAAACTCAAAAATGAATTCAGAGATGCCAAATTAGGGGGGAGGCCCCATTTTTATAGATACATTGAGTAAATCATGGTCATCAGATTAAAAACATTTCGGACGATCAAGATTGCACCACGTCATCAATCAACAGTACGCGGTTTGACCACACAGTTTGAACAGTCACACGGTTTGACCAAGCGGTTTGAACAGTTAGGAGGCTTGAATAGTGACGCGGTTTGGTTGTATATAATCCCGTGTATATGCATGTATCATATGCGTAATTTTTGGTCCACTATCATGCTGCCACATCACCAATCAACAGTACATAAGAATTTTAGTCCAATAGAATTGTGACACCTCATCAGTCAATGCCACATCATCGGTCAATGCCACGTCATCGTTCCGTATGCGTGAACAGTAACATGACCAATACCGTACATGTGAACAGTGACATTTTTCCTTTTATGCTCCTCCTAAGGTTTTCGACTGTCTTGAGTTCAAAAGTGATGTCTGTTTTGCTGTCTGATCTCTCGTTCATTGTAAAATAACCATGATGCCCCTAAAATATATAAAATACTTAATTAAAATGAAACACACATAATTAAATCACAAGAAACTTAAATACATAAAAGTAAGGGTGTTAGTAAGATTTGAAATATAAAATGATGATTTTCTCCTTTATAAATATACATTTTCTAACACTCAACAAACCTCCCATGGAGTGGATGATTGTCTCATATATAGGGGTGGCAATATGGGTCAGGATTCGTTTATTCGATTCAATTGGGTTTGGGTTTGAAAAAATTGATTCGTTTAATAAATGGGTGAATTCGATTCGATTCGTTAATTAAACGAATCGAATGCGGGTTTGAAAATTTTGATTCGTTTAATAAATGAGTCATAAACGAATCGAATACTGGTCAATTCGTTTAATTAAATTACTTTTTTATCCTTAAATTTATTTGAAAGCTTTTTAAATTTTGAAGGTTAATATTGTAATTTTAAGCAAATAACTACTATATGACAATTAAAAAAAAATAACAAACACATTACACACTCACACATTCGCATTTGACATTTCACACTCACACACGATTGCACAAGGCCACAAACACCAAACCCCTAACGCATAGGGAAAGAAAAGCCGTCACCGCAGCCATCAAAGCCGTTGGCCGTTGCTGCAACTCCTAGCCGCCGCCGCCAATCCGGTCACACGACACACCCCAACCCTCACCGACGCAGCCACTGGTGGCACGAACTCATGCCACGACAACCACGCCACCACCACAACAGCCGCGCACAAGATAAGCTTTCATCCCCAGCACCACTTCTCACCACGCTAATTACCCACCATCACGGTACACCACTGAAATTTTTCCTTTTATTGCTGTTTTACTGCTGTTTTGCTGATGTTTTGTTGTTATTTTACTGTTGTTTTGTTGCTGTTTTACTGTTATTTTACTGTCGTTTTACTATTATTTTGCTGTTGTTTTACTACTGTTGTTTGGCTGCTGTTTCGCTGCCATTTTTTTGCTATTTTTCCACTGTTTTGTTGCTTTTTTACTGCTATTTTACTGCTGTTTTACTGATGTTTTATTGTTGTTTTACTACTATTTTGCTGTTATTTTATTGATGTTTTACTGTTGTTTTATTGTTGTTTGGCTATTGTTTCACTGCCGCTGCTGTTTTACGGGCTTTGCTACTGTTTTACTACTTTTTTTTGCTGTTTTGGTGCTGTTTTGCTATTAATCAGAGCCCTTAAAATAATTTTGAATTATTTTGTTTTTAGGAGAATTGACACAAGCCAAAGTAATTCAGCCTACACAATTAACGATTCTAGTGTTGGAGATGATGATGTAAATGACATAATCAAACTGGAATAAGAGATTGAAAAAGGTTTAAGGCTAGTGGAACAAAAGGCACCACGACAAAGGAAACTAACTTCACAAGTTTGGTCGTTGTTCCGTAAGGTTCCGAGGGATAAGTATCCGGACAACAAGCCGAGAGCGGTGTGTAAAAAATGCAGTATTGAGTACGTGGCTGTGCGCAATTCTGGTACAGGTAATCTAAGAAGACATTATGAAACTTGTGCAAAATTTAAAAAATGTGATCATGTACAAATGATGTTAGATCGTAGTGATGGACTGTCAACTCGTGTTCCCAAGTTTGAAGCTCATGTGTTGCGTGAATTATTGTCTTGTGCCATTATTATGCATGATTTGCCATTTCAATTTGTTGAATATAAGGGAATTAGAAGAATTTGAAATTATTTGTGTGATGAAGTGCCCAACATCTGTAGGAACACTGCGAAAGCTGATGTGTTAAAAATGCATAATAGGGAAAAGACAAAAATTAGAAGCATGTTAGAAGAAGCTCCTAGTAGAATATGTCTTACTACTGATTTATGGACTTCTATAACTACAGATGGTTATTTGTGTCTCACTGCACATTTCATTGATAAGGGATGGAATTTACAGAAAAAAGTGCTGAATTTTTGTGAAATGCCAACTCCACACACTAGGGTTGCTTTGGCTGAAAAAATATTGTCATTGTTGTGTGAATGGGGTATTGAGAAAAGGATTTTTTCATTGACTGTAGACAATGCTTCAAGTAATGTTTGTGTTGTAATGTTAAAAAGTCAATTGAGATTAAGGAATGCTTTGGTGTGTGATGGGGATTTCTTTCATATTCGATGTTGTGCTCATATTATTAATTTAATTGTTCAACAAGGATTGAAAGAAATTGAGAAAGAAATAGAAAAAGGCCGTGAGAGTGTGAAATATGTCAAAGGGTCACAAGTGAGAAAAAGAAAATTTTTAGAGTGTGTTAAGCAAGTATCTCTAGATGACAAGAAAGGATTAAGACAAGATGTTCCTATAAGATGGAATTCAACTTTTCTCATGCTTGATAGTGTTCTGTATTACAAAAATGCTTTCCGTCATTTACAATTCAGTGATTCTAATTACAAGAATTGTCCTTCTGAAGAAGAATGGGGGGGAAATAGAAAAGATTGGCAAATTCTTGTCTATGTTTTATGAGATCACATGCATTTTTTCTAGTTCAAAATACCCCACTTCAAATTTGTATTTTCCGAAGGTGTTTGCGGCTAAGGTTGCTTTGGATCAATTATTGTGTAGTGAGGATGTATACATGAAAACTATGGCACAAAAAATGATCGAAAAATTTGAGAAGTATTGGTATGATTTTTGTACCATTTTGGCCATAGCGATCATCTTGGATCCTAGATACAAGATGGCATTTATTGATTTTGCTTATAGCAAGGCTTATGGTCAAAATTCGAAGGAGTTGAAACATGTTCGAGATAAGTTATTTTCAATTTTTGGTGAGTATAATTTGATCACACCATCTTCCTCCACTACATCCGTACTCACGCAAATGAGTGATGTTGGTTCACATGCGGGATGTAATGACAATAGTCAAAGTACACTTAACCAAAGGACCATGGATATATTCAAGGTATATTTACAATTTTCTTATTTGTTCATTGTAAGACTTATTATTTCCATGCTTGTTTTGAATTTTGACTATTCTTATTTCTTAATTATTTTGTAGGAGTTTGATGATTTTGATAACATGGATTGTAGTGCTTATGTTAGAAAATCTGAATTGGAGCTTTATTTAGATAAGACAAGAATTGATAAAAAGATTGATTTGGACATTCTAAGTTTTTGGAAAGGAAATGGATTTCGTTATCCTAACCTTTCTTCCATGACTCATGATATCTTGAGCATTTCTATATCCATTGTTGCATCTGAATTAGCTTTCAGTGTTGGCGGTCGATATCTTGATCAATTTCGAAGTGTATTGAAGGCAGAAACAGTCCAAGCAATTATTACTACTAGAGATTGGAAGTTTGGAGAGATTGGTAAAACTTGCTCATAAAATTTATTTACTTTTCTTTTATAATATTATGTGCAATTGTTTCTAATTAAGATTTATTTTTATAAAATTATTGTAGAAAATTTGGATGTCACTGTGGACCAACTTACTCAAAACATTATGAACATGAGCACTAATTGTGCTCCATCTGCAGAGAGTGCCAATGATCCAAATGACAGTGTGTGAGTGTGGTAGGTAAAGTTTTTATCTTGTTTAATTATTATTTCCTTGAAAATGCTACAAATTTGCTATATATTTGATTTTTGAAATTTTACAATGACTATTATCAATATTGCAGCATGTTAATAAAATTTTATTTACTTTTTGGTGTAGCATTTTTGTTTTCAAGATGACAAAGACAAATTAAGAGAATTAAAGAAATTACATTTCTTTATAATTTGAATTTGAATTATTGTTATTTGTAATATTAAGGATTTTCAATTTGGTATTTGGATGACTGTATAATATGATTTGAATTATTTGTATTTTGTTGTGGGATATTAAATTTGTGTTTTTTTTGCTTAATTTTGTTTATTAATTATATTTTTCTAAACGAATTGTAAACAAATCCTGATTCGATTCAATTCGTTATGGATTCGTAAAGGATAAACGAATAATAAACAAATCCGGATTCGATTCGATTTGTTTATCAATTCTATTAAACGAATTAAATGAATCGAATCAAATATTCGTTTAATATTTGAATCCTGAAATTTCAATTTGTTTAATAAACGAATCGAATCCAAATCCATAGAATTTTGACCCAATTCGTTTACGATTCGATTCGAATTCGATTCGTTTATTTGTTTTGCCACCCCTACTCATATATTGAAGGAAGGTGATTTAAAAAATAAATAAAAAAGTCGGGGATTTTAAAGATAAATTGAAGGATCAACTATCACAATTCTTACTGAAACTCATTTGTACATTTTACAATCAAACTCACAAATAAATAGTCTCTAACAGTGGCTTGGACGCACATGTATATGATTAGGGATGGCAATTGGTCAAGCTTGAGCCCAACCTGATAAAAAAAATAAAAAGCTCAACTTGAAAAAGATTCCGATCATTGAATTTCGGGTCGGGTCGGGCTTTTGTCCATGCAAAATTTCATAAATTTTTTAAGGGTTTTTTTTTATATATTTAAGTAATTAAATTTTAAAAAAAGGGACACAACCTCCCATATATATTAAAATTTAGCATAAAAATAAAAATTACTCAAAATCTCAACCATTTAATTATATAAATAATAAAATAAATATAATCCAAAATTATGTTTTATAAAACTATACAAGTAAAATCTTTTTTTTTTTTAATTCAGTTCAGGTCGGCCAGGCCAGGTAGGGCTTCAATCTTTCCCCGAACTTAATCAGGTTTTTTTTTTGTAGGCTTTTTATTTTAATTACTTAAATAAAAAATTTTTTAAAATTTATGAAATTCTTTATATAAAATTATACAAATAAAATAAAAAAGGGACATAACCTCCCATGTATATTAAAATTTAGCATAAACATAAAAATTACTCAAAATCTCAACCATATAATTATATAAAGGGGGATTGCCACTTTCTCCTCTACAGAAATCAACATATACCATTTAACTCCCTACTGTTTTTATAATGGCCAAAAAATCTCCTGACAGCATAAGTTTACAATATTACATTTATTTTTAACTACTCTTTTTTTACATTTATTATAAATTAAATAAATTAGATGAATAGAAACTAAATAAAAAAAATAACCATTAAAAACAAGAAATATATATTTTGATATGAGAAAAAATTAATAATAAATTTTTTTCTTGTAATTATTTATTTTGTGAACATTTTCTTATAATAAACATTTTGTAATATTTTAAAATTAAATGTAAAAAGATAGGCAAAATATTTTATTATTTATCTTGTAATAAATTTTTATTTGTTATTCAAGTTTTCTTATAATAATTTTTTATCATTTTATAATAATTTTCTTATATATTTATTATAAGAAAATTTTCACAAATTAAATAAGTACAAGAAACAAATTTTATTATTAATTTTTTTTCTCATATCAAAACATATATTTCTTATTTTTAATACTTAATTTTTTATTTAGTTTCTATTCATGTGATTTATTTAATTTATAATAAATATAAATAAAAGAGTAGTTGAAAATAAGGATAATATTGTAAACTTATGCTATCAAGGGGGTTTTTGGCCATTATAAAAACAGTAGGGGGGAAAATGGTATATGTTAATTAATGTAGGGGGGAAATTGGCAATCTCCCTTATATAAATAATAAAATAAACATAATCTAAAATTATGTTTTATATTTTTTTTTTGAATTCTGATCAGGTCGGCTAGGTCAGGTAGGGCCTGAATCTCGACTCGAACTTAATCAGGCCCTAATTTTTAGGCTCAAGTCCGACCCTTAAATTTAGGTCAAATCCCGAAAGATTCTGTTCAAGTCAATTAGGCCAAAATTGGGACCGGCTCTTTTTGCCATTCATATATATAGTTCCTTTGGACCCAATGGATTGTGAACTTTCTAGGCCCGGCGATGATTTTTTTGGCCCACTAGAGGTTGAATTTGCATTTTATCACGTAATTAATTTTACAAACATTCCATTTAAAATTATGCTCACCCCAAAATTAATTACCAAAGAAGTAAAACCTATATGAATATTTCGATTTAGTAGTGAAGCTAATTATTTTCATCCGAGTTAAACCCGGATAATGTTAAAAGATATCATGTGTATGTTTATTTATCATATCGTTTCATTGTCATATATAAGAGGGATAGCTACACATATGCCACATAATTGTCATAATAAAAATGATGCAAAGAAATAAAATTTAAATGTTAAATACAAAAAAAAAATTAATTTATAATTTTCATGGGCAATGATAGCCAACTACCCCTTTAATTGTTATAATAATATAATATTTTGGCCATTATAAGTATAAAATTTAGAAATACTAATTGTAGTTCCTATTGCTATCTCACGACCGTCGGATATAATGTAAAGAGCCGACAAGTGCTTGAGACAACTAACAGCATGGACTATTACTAAAAACGGTATTTAGACTTACGGGAAAGATCATTCTTCTGAATTAAAGGGTATCGGTATTGAACCAATATCTATTTGTTTATGTTAACTTTAGATTGAAATTTGGGGCCTGAGAATGGAAAAGTATCATTCAGATATGTGGACATTACAAGTCATATAACTTGGGCAGGTCTAATATAAAAAGGTGTACAAATTAACCTTAATCCATCAGCAATTTCTGTGACTAATTTTGTTAATTCAAGAGTATATTCCCTTACAACTCCATCAACACGAAAAAAGTTGATCATCAATTCAACATGAGATCTGCTACAATGAAGAACAATATTCATAATATTTGTGGCAACATTTATTGTACGCTTCTAGCTGGAATCTTATTAAAAATTGGAGCATATAGGTTGATTCAAATGAATATGGAACTATTACCGCACGCCCATGACTCTTAGATGAGAATGTCCTCATTTTTTTAAATATAGATTTAGGATTTTACAAAATTGTGAAAGCCTTTTGCAATGTTGTAAAACTCCGAATCGACATTTTAAAAAATACGGGTACTTGCAAGGACTATAATAATAAGACTGCCAGCAGTGGCGGATTTATGCGTGGGCTAGACCGGGCTCCATAAAAAATCTTTTATATCCCTTATGTTTTTATTAATTTAGTAAGATAATAGATTTTTTATTTTTTTCATATATGTCCCTAATTCAATTGTCCTTATGATTTCATCAATTTAGCATAACAATAGAGTTTTTATTTTATATTCAAATATGTCCCTAATTCAATTATATTATTTTCAATTGAAATTAGTGACTTATTTTATAAAATGATTAAATTATATATTTA
Source organism: Citrus mangshanensis (assembly GCA_030449895.1). Lineage (NCBI taxonomy): Eukaryota > Viridiplantae > Streptophyta > Magnoliopsida > Sapindales > Rutaceae > Citrus > Citrus mangshanensis. The sequence continues at coordinate 4,898,419 of JASUUJ010000069.1, forward strand.
TTGAATAGATTGTAAATTTAGGGAGCTAAAATTTTATTACTGCTTTAATTTATTTTAAAAAACTTCTAATTGAAAAAAAAGTATGTCAATGTAATATAACATCATCAATGGTATTAAAAATACTTATAAAAACAACATATAGTAACAATTATCAACATTTTCATAAATTATGATTATTTGAAAACAATTATACTGGTGTTTTATTCCATCTTCAAACTCAATATGAATTTAATCAGTTTTATAATACTCATGTTTTCTTGAATCTTTAGTCATTTATTGAATTTTTACTCGTCTACACTTTGCATTCCCTCAAATTTGTTTGATATTTGGATTATTTGGCGAAAAGTTTATTGTTCATAAATAACTCCTCCTAAATCCAACTGATAATTTCTTCTCAATAATGGATTCTCTCTTACACATGCGAGTATGGGCAAACCTGGTCTCTAATTAGTATTTTAAGAAATAAAAAATATCACCATTCACTACCCGATAAATATATAATATAACCAATTTTTTGCGGGCCTTTTGTTGTGGTGGGTGGGACCTGGGCAAGGGCCCCGGTGAAGGTGGCGCAGCCTTTGATTTGGTTTTTGTGCCACGTACATAAACACTAAATGAGATAATATTGTATTTTTCAGTAGAGAATTATAATCTAAAACTAATAATAATAGCTATTGGGCTGATAGATCAATGGTAACAGTTGTTCTCAATAATACCGAGGATAATAGTTTGAATTCCATTTTTTTTCAATCATTTTCCTCAATAATATGGAGTAGACTCTAGAGTATTTACTGGGGCGTAATAGATTTTTAAACAGTCTCAATATACTTTTTGTTGTTTACAAAAGTAATTATAAGTTCTCTTTTGTTTTGCTTAGTACATGTAAGCATTTTATTGGCCGCCCCTAGGCTTAGCTGATTTCCATGTAGTTTTATTTGTTTGGTAATTAGAGTTCGAATCCTCAAAGGTTAGATGCGAAAAAACTGATTTGGTATTACCACCCTTTACTTTTAAAAAAACACAAAAAAAAAAGTTATAAGTATTTGAGTATCATTATTGACAATATAATTACTATTACACTTATTATTATTTTGTACTCTTAAAGCATGCAATAAAATAAAAATTTCTGAATTTATTAAAATTTATTTATTATTTATTTATTTGAGCATACATTATTAGCCCTTATTTATAAAGTATTTGATTTATATATTGGACATATGATGTCAAGATAGAAGATAAAAATCACAAATTCTTTATAAATAAAAGATTATTCACATCCATTAATGAAATGTCATTTTATTTTATAAGGCTGTATATTTTGTATTTTTATTGTTAAGTAACTTTATCTTAATCACTGAAGTAAAGACTTCAAGTAGAAAAATTAGTATGTATATGAGATATATATGTCATGAATAAGATTGTAATGAATTATAATCTAATCTAACATATGTTGCTAATCATAATCTATACAAGCTTTAATAAGCTTAATCGATCTTAATTCTGAGTGGATAATATAACACTAATAAAGGGTAAAGGAGTCTAGCGCACATTCAGGTATAAAAGATTATTCACATCCATGAATGAAATGTCATTTTATTTTATAAGGCTGTATATTTTGTATTTTTATTGTTAAGTAACTTTATCTTAATCATTGAAGTAGAGACTTCAAGTAGAAAAACTAGTATGTATATGAGATATATATGTCATGCATAAGATTGTAATGAATTATGATCTAATCTAACATATGTTGCTAATCATAATCTATACAAGCTTTAATAAGCTTGATCGATCTTAATTCTAAGTGGGTAATATAACGCTAATAAAGGGTAAAGGAGTCTAGCGCACATTCAGGTATTATGTCTTTTGAGTCGTCACAAAGTAAGATTTGTACAAACGATCAAAACGTTAATAACTTGGAGATATAATTTCATGGATTATAGAAATATATATACTTACAAGATGGAATCTATACAAATGATGCTTACCTAAGCTATTTGTAGTATTTGATCATAGGGATGAGCCCGGCTCATTGCTATGAGATTTGGCTCGGGCCTCCATATGAACGGTCTGGATAAGGGCTTAAGTAAAAAAAAAATCTAGGCACACGCCCTCTATTTTTTTTTCAAAAAATAAATTAGAAATTTGAATAATAAATTAAAATTTTATGAAATAATGGAAAAAAAAAAAGCTTAAGTCCCTAATTTATATATCAATAATGAATCAAAAAAACTAAAATTATAATAGTAAACTCTCTTTTAAATGTTAATTAATTAAGAAGATACTTGAATTAAAAAATCTAGCATTAAAAAATTTAAATCTCTACACTTTTTTTGTTGTGTTTTCTTTATTTATTATTTTATTTTGAAACATTCATTTTCTTTAATTCGTTGCTGATTATAACAACTCATTAACTATTAATTCATTTCAAGTTTTTAACAATTTTTTTTAAAAATGAAAAAAATAAGTGAAAACCCAACCCAACCCCGGCCCAAGCCTAGCCCTTATACTTTCCCTTTAACGGGCTTGAAAAAGCCTAGTCTAAACTTGCATTTTGTCATCCCTATATTGATCATTTAAATCTGTGGTTATAATTTATTCAATAAATTATTTATTAATTAATCGCATTTATTTGTAATCTATTTACAAATACATTAACAGTGATAGTTAGAATAAATAGTGACTGAGGGATATATATGTAATTACAAAGAAAGAACATTTATCATGGGCTGGATTTAATTAAGATTATCAAATAAAGAGTCAATTAAGTGGTAATTATTGGTTTAAAATCATGTCTAATATTAATTAAAAGAAGTCTTAATTAATTAGGCTTTTATTTGTTACATGGTTCATTAGAGTGCGACTTCGGACTTTTAGTAGAATAGCTTAGGGTTAACTTAGTTGTTTTAGGGAGTCATAATATGACTGAGACTTAACTATGAAGTTGGAGTTAGGAAGTTCATGGATACCCTTTGTTAGCTTAGTTTCTAGTTATATCTTGACTTTAATAAGTGCCTATATAAAGAAGAGGAAATGGGAATTAGAGTTCTCTATATGCCCTTATGTGCGAGGGAGACTATTGATGATAGTCGAGAAAACTACAACCATATCCTACAGATCCCAATAATAGTAGTGGAAAAAATTAAAGTAATTGTCTTCAAATCTTCAGTAGGAAATTTAATGTGTTTCTCTAATTTTTATGCATTTTTATGTAATCAAGAAAAAAAAAATATGACTTTTGATAATTTTATTAAATTAAAGAAAAAAAATATTTTTTAGGCCTGATTTAACAACAACTGTATGAGAGTGGTATTGATATATGATAGATTTTGGACTTACGCTATTATTGCTACTTTTATTGATTTGAATTTAATAGTTTACAAGAACCTCGTAGCGCTGCATTTATTTTCGCATATTTTGCAAAAAAAAAAATCAATCTCTATAATGTTTATAAGTTGACTGAAATCCCTAAAAGATGATTCACCATGGTTCCAATACTTGACCGTAGTCTTAAGGTAATAGAATGTTTAAAAGACAATTTTCCCCTTGCCAATTACCATAGCCAAATAGTTTGAGGGAGATAATAAAATGCATTAAACTTAAAAAAAAAAAGGAATTTTGAAAAATCAAAACAGTGAAAAAGATAATGAGGGTCCATTTACATCTATAGCAGATTCTCTAGAAGGATTAATGGGTGATACAGAATCGTGGGCCTTTGCTTGCGAAGGGTAGGATCCAGGCAAAGGCCCAGGTGACGCCCGCGCAGCCTTTGATTTGGCCTTTGTGCCAGCCACGTTATCAACATTGAATGACGTGAAATTGTACGAACTAGGGTGCCATTGGTATTGCCATTCAAATAATGTTTTATAATTTTTTAAATAATTAATAATCTTATATGAATTTACTTGCTTTACTTTATATTTACTAGTTTCATATAAAATTAGTAAATATAAAGTAAAACAAGTAAATTCATACAAGATTATTAATTATTTAAAAAAATTAACATTGCTTCTGCACAATTTTAGTGAAAAATATTTTATTCATTTACAAAAATATAAAGAAAAAATTACTCATTAATTAAACAAAAATTGTACTAAAAAAGTGAAATATATTTTATTGAATTGGTTTAACCATAAATTCTATATTTGTTTAAAGATATTTGTATAATTTTTCCCATTTTCTATAATGATATCTGTTTATTACACAAGTTAATTAAATGCAATTATTTATCTTGACGTGGATCAAGCAAATGAATAAATAAATAAATAAATATTCTCATATTACTGGACACATATATGATATATCAATAAAATTATATCTAATTTTGAGTTCTATGTATGCTTCATGTAGTTTCAAACTTTTTACTTGTACTTAAGAGACCATTTAGGGTTGTTGCAGAAGTGTAGAAGGATACAAAATAATCTCATGTTACAACAACTATGAAAGATATTAAAATAGTTTTTTTTTTCAAAATCCAATTCTGCGAATAAATTTCATCCTTAATAAAACATCACATGTACTACATAAATGCAAAACTAGCATTATGCAATTTAATTTAAAAAAATCATTAAATATATAAGGTAATAAACATTATAATGAGTTTTTAAGTTTATAAGAGCTTTTTTGTTAGTAACTCAGATTAATTTACTTATTTTACCTTTTATTCATAAGTTTTGAGCATAGTTTACAAATTTTATGTTTTATTTTGCACTTAATATTGATTTACTTGGTTTATATTATATTTGTATGTTTTCGTTTTATTTACTAATGATACGTCAATTTACTAATTTTATAGTAATTTACTTGTTTTTACTTTCCTTTTACAAGTCTTATACTTCATTTCCAAAATTTATGTTTTATTTTATTGTTAATGTTGATTTACTAGCTTTAAGTTATATTTGCAAGTTTTTGTTTTGTTTACTAGTAATACATTACTTTACTAGTTTTATATTAATTTACTTGTTTTATCCTCCATTTACATTTGTGCTTTATTTTGCACTTAATGTTAATTTACAAGTTTTATGTTATATTACAAGTTTTTGTTTTATTTACTAATAATATATCAATTTACGAGTTTTATATTAATTTACTCATTTTACCTTCAATTTACAAGTTTTATGTTTAATTTCTAAAATTTATGTATTTTACAATTAATATTGATTTACAAGTTTTATATTTTATTTACATAAATTATGTTTTATTACAGTATTGATACCGTTGCTTTAATCAAGGCATAATAGAATGAGCCTTCTTTCTAAAATATACTTATAAAATGAAAATTTGAAAATGTTTGAGTTGTTTTAAAAGTGAAGATGGTAAAAGAGAGTGAGAAAAAAATACATACTATGATATAATATTTAGATGAACTAAAATTATTTTTAATCATAATATATTTCAATTAATTTTTTATTATTTGAAATTTCAATTACTTTTTATTATTTAAAATTTTTATTTATAAAAAATTAGATAAAATGATTTTTTAGGGAGTATCATTAATATTAGAATAAAAAATAAATAATAAATAATAAATAAATTTTACTAATAGAGAACCTTTTAAAAATTACCAAATAATACAATTAGTATTGTTGAATAAAAAATAATTAAAAAGTATTAAAGATAATTAGAATTGCATTATAAAATAAATATTGGTAATGGGCCCACATAATAACAGGCATGATTTTTATTTTGTTGTTGTTCAAGTGGTACTTGTAGTACCCATTTAAAAAATGAAAATTGAAAATCATGAATGCCTTGTTGTCCAATTTTCTTCTCTGAAGTTAGAGAATGAGATTAAACATTCTTACTTGAAATTAAATATCATAAAATAAGTGTACCAAACAAATTTTACACTGTTTTTTTTTCTTGGAAAATGAAAAATAGCAAAACATAAATAATATCAAATACATGCTTATCTTCTAAAAAAAAATAGCCATTGGACTAATTAATCAATGGTGACAGGTATTCACAATAATATTGAGGACACTATTTGAATTCCATGGCTTTTTTTAACTCATTTTCTCAACAGTATGAAGTAAATTTTTTGAGTATTTACTAAGACGTGATAGAATTTTAAGTTAGTTTTTATATACTTTGGGTTGCTTACAAAAGTAATTATAAGTTCTCTATAATTTTAGTTATTACATGTAAGCACTTGATTGCCCACTTAAGGATTTAACCAATTTTTAATTAGTTTCATTTGATTGACTATTGGAGTTCCAATCCTACAAAGATTATAAGAAAAAAAATTGATTTGGATTTTACCCATTCTTTAAAAAACACAAAAAAAATTGTAAGCATGTGACTATCATTATTGACAATATAGTTACGACAAGAAGTCTGCAAGAATCTCATTGTAGATTAGATTAATTTTCAAGTATTTAGAAAAAAAAATCACTACAATATCTCACTCAAATACTTAAAAGATGATTCATCGAGTAATTTCCATACTTATGTCCTATTTAGGATTGAGGTTGAACGGTTGTAGTGTAAAAAGAATAGCACTAAAGTATTTGGTAAACATTAGCTGGTATAGCTTGAAAACTAAGTTGATTTAATTTTATACTTGTATGATGAAAAATTTATTATATCTTTACTAATTTTTAAAAAATTATTTTTATTACATACTATTAACTTTTACTTTATAATTACAACATTTTTTTTTCATAACAACTGTAGCTCAAAAGGTACAGTACTTCAATACCAAACATGACCTTAGACCCTAGTTCTAAGATAATAGACTAATCAAAAGACAATATTTCCCTTACAAATTGCTATAGAGCCAGATAGTTCAAAAGAGATAATTAAAATATTAGGGTGCGTACAATATTGTTTTCAAATCTAATTTTCTATTTTCTAAATTTAGAAAATACTAGATAAGTATTCAAAAATGATCCTGAATATATTTTAAAATTTAAAAATAACATTTTCATTGTTATTTTTATTTTAAGAAAACAACATTTGGTAAACAATACCAAATAGGGCCTTAACCTTCACAAAAAAAAAAAAATTACTTTTTTTTGTCAAAATTTTTTGAAAGATAGAGTGATAGTCATGGGTAGCTCCTCCTGGGCAATTATGAAGCCTTTCCTAGACCATTACTTTTCCTGTAAAATGTACCCTAAGCTCCTTCTAAAAAAATTAAATAAAAAGAATTTGGGCATATTTTTTATATAACAAAATACTTGTAATTTATTGATAATTGTGCTTTTTAGTGGTTTTAGAGACTCGGTTCAAATTTCAATAGCCATATAATTTTATTTCTCTACATATTTCGTTCTCAAAAACTCAAATTCTATTTTTCCTCTTAAATTTTAAAAATAATAGTAATATGTTGTTTATTTTAAATGTTGAACCTCATTATGAACATTGAAAAAAAATAAATAAATACTCCAACTTAAATTAAAACTTTTTGAACTAAATCCTACTTTTAGTGTTTGGGTTTAATCCATATCAGATGCTGTAATGGGTGACGAAAATAAGTGGGCCTTTGCTTGTGGTGCAGGCGAAGCCAGCGCAGCCCTTGATTTGGCTTTTTTAGTGGAGAATTATTATTCTCTAAAAATTCATTTTTTTTAATTATAAGACCGTAGTAGATTTTCAAGTTGGCCTCAATATATTTTTGGTTGTTTATAAAAGCAATCATAAATTCTCTTTAATATTAATTATTACATATAACCATATAATTGATCGTTTATTAGATCTAGACGTATTCCATTACATTAACATCACGAGTTTGTGAGGCCCGCTGTGAGTCAGTCATCATACTCCCACATCTTGTTAATTTGACAACCCTTAGCTGCCAGTTTGGGCCAACTTTTAATTGTTCGATTGGAAAGATTTTAAAATATTTGTGAAGCATTATGCCAGTAATATAATTAAGGAAAAATGACTAACACACCCTCAATATTTAAACAGAGGGATAAAAATTCTCTAACATTTAAAAAAAAGATATTTATGCTCCCATTCACTAATAGAAATAATTATTTTTAATGAAAATAGTAATTTTAATATATAATTACCGTTATACCCTTCTAACACAAAAAAATTATTAATTGTCTAATTTATCCATATATTGTTAATAAAATTACAAATATACCCTCATTGCTCAAATAATTGTTTAAATTTTTATCAAATTCTCTTATCAAGCCAAATAAATTTAATACATTACTCAAGAATAAAAATAAATAAAATTGGTTATTAATGCCATAAGAATAACAATTCTCTACATGTCAATCATTTTAACTTGTATAATCAACAAAATAAAAAAAAGGTTGGTTACAATAATAATTACAAAAATCTTATCTTAATTGTATTAAATAACATATCCAATAGACATAAAAATTGATAATTGATTAAATTTATTTGGCTTGAAGAGAGAATTTGATAAAAAATTAAATATAGGAATTGGTCAATGAGGGTATATTTATAATTTTTTAACAATATATGGACAAATTAAATAATTAACAATTATATTTTTATGTGCTAGAAGGGTATAACGATAATTATCTATTAAAATTATTATTTTTGTTAAAAGTAACTGTTTTCATTAGTGAATAGGGGTATAAGTATCTTTTTCAAAATGCTAAGGAAATTTTTATCTCTTTATCTAAATATTGAAGATATGTTTGTCATTTTCCCTATAATTAATAAATAACATTATGACGTATCGATTATTTATCTAACGACTCTCTTGTGTGATTTTGTAAAGTTAATGACGTAAATGCTAACATATTCCATTACGTTAGCATTACGAGTTTTGAAATGTAATACAAAAATTAAGTGAAATGAAACAAATCAGAAACGAACAAAAAATGCTATCTATTCCCTTTAGTGTTTGCATCATTAATTGTGAAATCATCCTTGAATTTGAGAGCTGCATTTCTAAGCCAAGCCCCCCCACCAGTCAAGTCCTTGGACAAGAACATAGATGCTTCAACATCTGATAAGCTGTTTGACCAAGCAATCCTTTTTGATCTATCAGCTCCCGGACCCGAACACCTGTATTCACCGTAGTACAACTTTCTGCAAAATCAACACATCAAAAACAATGAAACAAGTTAAACACCTGGCCTGTGTGTGGTTAATTTCAATTTGGTACACATACTATTAAAGCAGATTAATTGAATAAATGATATACTTCTGCTTGGCATGGTCGTTCAGATCATTCCATCCTTGGGGCAGTATCACATCGGACATGTAAGTCATGGCATACACAACCCTAGAATAAGGACCCCAGGGCCTTCCAAGCACTGCCTTACCAACGCCGGAAATCTTGCAATCCAAGAAAGTGAATCCAGTGTTTTCCTCTGATGACACTCTTTTCTGAGCAGTTATAGCTCCGCCCCACGTGGAAAGAGAATGTATAAGGCATCTCTGCAAATTAAGGTCATGAGTCAATGTTGTGAAACTTAATTAATTAAGTGTTCATGTTGGAAATTAAGGTAGCGTAATGAGAATGAGTATTCACTTCAAAGAGGGAGTTAGCATTTCCGCTGATGAAATCCGTTGCTCCTTCGATGTAGCATTTGCTATAATAATGGTTTCCAGTGTGATCTAGCAGTGTATGTTGGTAAGACAGAATCCTGCAGCCGTAAAATGCAGCTCTATCTGCAGAGACTCTTAGCGCAACTGCTTTGCCGTATGATCCATATGTGTTCTGTAACATATTAATTTATCAAGGTATAAGTTATATACGTAAATGATATCTAGCAATCAAGGACTTGATCATATACGAATACTGCAAAGCAAATACGTACCTGAATCGTTAGAGATCGCGCAACAAAATGAGAAGCCAACACAGTGAAAGTTGCAGAATCAAGGATGGAGCCACCACCACTCCATGTTATTTTGGTGTGAGATGCCTTTGTGCCACTGATTGTTATGAAGGGCTTATTAGCAGGCACAATAATCTTTTCTCTGCATGTATATGATCAAGCACATGTAAACATATGGAAGAAATTGTGTGATGAGTCCTAGTTATTGAAACGAAAAAAATTCGATTGAAAATATATATAAAAGAAGAGATGTAACATTTAATTATTGACCTGTAAATTCCTGGGGCAACCGAAATGAAAACCAATTCTGAGTTATTATCTGGTACAGAATCAATGGCTCCTTGTATGGTCCTAAAATCTCCTCTGCCGTATTTTTCAACTCTAATGAGAACAGCAGCGGAGAAATCTTTGGGAATTGTAGCAGTGGAGCCGCAGGTACCCGTGATTGAAGCAAAAACAATTGTTGTTGCAACAACCAGAATGCTGACATTTTGACTATAATTCTTCATTGTAACAGAACCCATTTATGTTAATGATCAACTTTTTCTACACCTTTCAATATGTGGCTTCCCCTGCCCCCAGGTGAAATTAGATTTAAACCTTTACTTACTCTACTTAATTAGAAACTAACAAATAAAGATAGGCCTATTTAGAGATTGTTAATGTCATATGACTTGTAATGTTAACATCACTTTAGACTATTTTTCGTTCTCAACCGCAGCTGTCAATCTAAAGTTAACAGTAACAAATCGATAATGACATAATTTAGATACCCTTTTAATTTAGGAGATTGATAGTTCTTTGCTTAAAGTTTGAATACGTTTTCTAGTTATAGTCCATTTACTGTTATTAGTTTTAGGGAGTTGACAGCTTTTGACTTGGAAAATATTAATAATAAAACCTTATATCCAGCGGTTATGAGCCGGCAATATTATAGAAACCAAACTATTACTATCACGTATTTGGCTATCATTTGCCCATGAAATTACACATTACCTTTTTTATTTTTGTTGCACTTTAAAATTTTATTTTTTTTCCTTAATTAGTATCATTTTAATTGCCACAATGAAGTTAACTTTATTAGGACTCGGGCTTGAAGCTTTTTTTCATGTGACACGGAATCTTTGCTGATATCTTTTGCGATCCCTACTGTGCCTTAAAACTCAAAATTTTCTTTTGATATTTATTTGCTTCTTACTTTTGGTTCATCATCGGCCCCCATAAAACAGAAGCAGCAAGGAGTCTGATTTGGTTTGCTTAGTTTCTATTCCAAATTAAGAATGTATAGTCGTTTCTTACTCTTTATCCTAATCAAAGTGCCTAGTATATGGCTTTCATTCATAAGAAATGACCAAACAAATCCTTGTTCATGAACAATACATGCAAGCAAAACTGCAAAAGTAGAAATGCTGTAAATGGTAGGCGGGTTTGATCATGTTCAGTAAGCAACCAACTTAATTTAATGGGAAAGCTGCAGTTGAGTATGGAGAATAGTTAAGTTAATTATGTCAAGATTAAATAATTAAGTTAATTATGTCAAGATTAATTAACAAATTTTCTGAGTTTTTTTTTTTTTGTTTGCAACTAATCTCATAGCTGATGGGTGATGACTGAACTTGAATAAGTAATCATGTAGCACGTAAACTAAGATTTCATGCACTTTCTGTAATCTTGTATTTCAAGCAAAATCAGCTAGTGATTCTTCTGCTTACAATGTTCTTAATTCTCTATTGTACTTGAATGTTTATGTTAAGATGACCATCTTTTATTTCAACTGCAAGAAATCGGCTACAAGCCATCAATTTTGTTGATTTTCATCTTTTATTTCTAACTGCAAGTAGGATTTCCGTTGGGCCATGTATAAGCCATCTGGCACACTTAGTCACTTGAACATGGCTTAGTAACCTGCGCCTCTGCCCCTGCTGGCATATTTGAAAGTAAAACACCTCCAAATAAATAAATAAATAAATAAATAAAGGGAAATTATCATTGTATCACTTTTATTTTATCTTATATTCATCCAATCACTATAAAATTTTAACATGTATTTTGCACCACCTTTCTTTTCACATTTGTATCAACTAGCCACTTTTGCATTAACACTATTAAATAATTTTAATAAAATAATAATTTTACCCCCAAATAAATTAAAAGAATATTTTATCTTAAAAAACTTTTAAAATTAAAAATTATAATAATAAAAATATCCCTAAATTTAATAAAAAATAAATCCCAAATAGAGGTGCTCAACTAATTTTTACTAAATTTAGATTTTACAAAATTTTAATAATTATTTTTATTAAAAATGATAATTTTACAAAATTTTAATAAAAATAAATGAATTTATTTATTAAAAATTTATAATTTTGTAAAATTTTATTAAAATAACTGAATTTATTTTTTAAAAGAATAAATCCTAAAATTTTAATAATTTAGGGGATTTTTATTAAATCCCAAAATTTTGCAATTATTTTTATAATTATAATTTTATATTAAAATAATTTTTATAAAAATAAAAATTCTAATTTTGGGATTTATTCTTATTAAATTTAGGGATATTTTTATCATTATATTTTTATTTTTTAAAATTTTTATAAAATAAAATGGTCTTTTAATTTATTTGGGGGAAAAATTATCATTTTATTAAAATTATTTAACAGTGTTAATGTAAAAGTGGCTAGTTGATATAAATGTGAAAAGAAAAGTGGTGCAAAGTACATGTTAAAATTTTGTAGTAGTTGGATGAATATAAGGCAAAATAAAGGTGGTGCAATGATAATTTCCCATAAATAAAAGTAAAACAAAACTACCATAAGCTAATTTCATGCAAAAAATCAAATGAGACTAAGGGTCCGTTCGATAATGAGGTGTTCTAGTTGATGTGGAACAAAAGCTATAGCCTGTGAAAATACTATCAGCTATAGAGTGAAAGTAGATGGATCGATGTTTGGTTAAAAAAATAATCGTAAAATTCAAGAAATATATAAAATGAAAGTGAGCATGATGAAGGATGCAACGTTGAGAGAAGCTTTAGAAATTTTTATATTTGTTGTGTGAATTTCAGAAGAATCAAAAGATTTACTTGTTTCCCTTCTAACCTCTACTTAAAATTTATACGAATTTGAAGTAAAAGGAATTTATTGGGCTTCTAAAAATGCCTCATCAACTTTTGAGATTTTAACTAAAAAAAGAGCAAGAAAATCTTTCAAGGTAATCCAATAAGGCCATGAAAGATACAAGGTTAATTTGTTTTTTACTTTAATACTAATGTAAAACAGATTCTCTTTCCAAAACTAAAACAAATTAAAACATAACCATATGTGATGATGATGATACTTGCATTGAATTTATTTCTTTTAAATTTTCCAATAGGCCAAAGAAGAAATATATTTACTTTGTTTTTCTTTAGTACAAAAGTAAACAGATACTTTTTCCAAAGCAAAATAGTAGTAGTAATACAGATTCATCTCACCATATACGCTTTAACATGTTTTACTAGTCATAAATTCTTTTATTTTAAATTTTAATCAATTATTTATTTAAAAAAATTATAAAGGTCGAACTTCTAAATAGATTTCCATATGAGTCCAAGTCTGAACTCTTAAGTGAAATCCTAACTTACACTAGACATTATATCCGAGTGGTTCTATTGCCACCCCTTTGAACTCCTCTTAAAACCCGTTTTGTATATTTTCAGATTTAGCCTTAGCTAAAATTATACCCCTTTAAGTTAAAAAATAGTTATTAAAAAAAGTTTAAGACAAAAAATTTAGAAAATTATTCTTTTTTTGCATGTGAAAATACAAATTTATTTTAAATGAAATATCATGATTTCTGAAAGCAGAAGATTTTAGGCTAAAGTAAATTTTGTAACAAAACTTAGGCCTTAAGTAAAATCTGGAGTTTAATTCATTATGCGGTCACTCAAGCTATAATATAAGTGATTTAATTCTAGTAGATTTTTTATTATACATATCTGTAGATTTTCAGCATTAAAAAAAAGTGAATAAATGATTATTGCATAAATATATTACCTTTTTGAGCTTTCAAAAACTTTTTTTCAATGTTGTTTCACCATACATGATTTCATTTATGGGGCAAGATCTCTTTAGTAAGTTTAGTTCAATATTTTATGGATTCAAAATCTAATTAATTGAGGAGTGATGATATTTAATCCCTTTTATTCTTTCACTAGCCCCCATTTCTTAATTAATTTATTTATTTTTAGAATTATTCTTTTTATTATTTTGTTAATTTCTCTATCCTTTTTAATTATTAGTACCACTAAGATATTGAATAACTTTATCAAATTTCAACTTCTTTGCAGTCGTCATTCACGATCGTGAAACTTCCACAAAAGAAATTGTATCTAATGTTTACCAAACCATGGATATTTATATCTAGTCCATTGAAACAAGTGAAGAAACATTGTCACCGAATGTCCCATTTTTTAATCTTTGTTTGTTTTGTGCATTTAATTAATGATATACTAGTTCTTGTGGTTTGCCCCTGTGTCTTAGAAGATGTTAAAGATGAAACTCAAATCTAAACTTAAGAGCACGTGCGACAAGTTAGATATACCCTGAGATTGCACGTGACATGTTGATTGATAATAGACTACATGTTAGTCATAGAAGTTCAAGGAGAGCTTGTGAAGGCTTAACACGTGGCCACTAGGGATTCAAAATGTTGTTACATATCATTATCACGCGGGCAAATTATGGGCTTCTTTACAACAAATCTTTGTAGAACAATTCTATAACACCTTCTGGAAAAATCTTGTATCTTGAATAAGCTCAAATAGTGACACTTTCCTTTTCCTTCACAGTGGATGTAGGCTCACTTTGTGGCCGAACCACTATAAATCTTGGCGTCAAGTATGTGTGTGTGTGTATGATTTCTTGTTTGGATTGCAACTGGTTTGTCGGTCATACTAAAGCTTGCGTTTACTAAGTCAATCTGAGATTACAAAGTTCACAAGGAGTGGATCTTGGGGGAGTCTAAATCGATGCTTTAACTGGTTTAATTTCAACAAACTGGTATTAAAGTTGGTTCTCTGAATACTTGATCTTAAAATGGTTTCATCTAAGCTTAAGGTAGAGAAATTTACAAGTGAAAATGATTTTCATCTGTGGAGACTCAAGATTAGAGCCTTGTTGGTACATCAAGGTCCGGATGTGGCACTTGGGGAGGCTTCTGATGAAGATTTACCAGATGTATTGGACAGAGCACATAGTGCAATAATTTTAAGTCTTGGAGATGGTGTACTCAGATAGGTTGGTGATGAAAAGACAGTAGTAGGTCTATGGAATAAGCTTGAGGATCTATACACTTAGAAATCAATGGCCAAATGACTAGCCACAAAGAATAAGCTTTATACTCTTCAGATGTAGGAAGGATCTTTAATCATTGATCACATTGATGCCTTCAACAAGATCATACTAGATCTTGAAGAAATTAATGTGAAAATTGAAGATGAAGACAAATTTTTTTATTTTTGAATACGGGTCAGGTCAGCCAAGCCAAGTAGGTCCTGAATCTTGACTTGAATTTAATCGGGCCTTGATTTTTTAGGCCTAAACCTGGCTCGAAACCCTTAAATTCGGGTCAAAACCCTTTTGGTTAGGTCAATCAGGACAAAATTGGAGCCGACTCTTTTTTCCATTCTTATAAATTGAGGGATCAAATGTCACAACTCTTACTAAAGCTCATTTGTACTTTTTACAATAAACCTCACAAATAAATAGTCTCTAAAACTGGCTTGGAAAAACATGTATATGATTAGGGATGGCAATTGGTCAAGCTTGAGCCCGACCCGATCAAAAAAATAAAAATCTCAACCTAAAAAAGAGCCCGATCATTGAATTTCGAGTCCAGTCGGGCTTTTGTCCATACAAAATTTCATAAATTTGTTAAAGATTTTTTTATATTTAAGTAAATAAAATTTTAAAAAAATGGACGTGGCATATGTGTGTATTAAAATTAAGCATAAATATAAAAATTACTCAATGACTCAATCATATCATTATATGAATAATAAAAATAAACATAATCCAAATTATGTTTTATAAAATTATACAAATAAAATCATTTTCTTATTTTTGAATTCGAGTCGGGTCAGCCAAGCTAGGTAAGCCCTGAATCTTGATCCGAATTTAATCAGGTCCTGATTTTTAGGTCCAAACCCGACTCAAAACCCTTAAATTCGAGTCAAATCCCGAAAGATTCTGATCAGGTCAATCGGGTTAAAATTGAAGCCAGCTCTTTTTGCCATTCTTATATATGGTTCCTTTTGATCCAATGGGTCATGAACTTTTTAGACCCAGTGATGATTTTTTTTGGCCCAATAGAGGTTGAATTTGTGTTTTATCATGCAATTAAAGTTTACAAACACCCCAAAATTAATTACCAAAGAAGTAAAACCTAAATGAATATTTCAATTTAGTAGGGAAGCTAATTTTTTTCATCCGGGTTAAAATCCAAATACTTTTACAAGATATCATGTCTATGGTTATTTATCATATCATTTCATTATCATATATAAGAGAGATAGCTACACATATGCCACATAATTGTCATAATAAAAATGATGCCAAGAAATAAAATTTAAATGCTAAATACAAAAATCAAAAAATCAATTTATAATTTTCATGGCCAATGATAGCCAACTACCCCTTTAATTGTCATAATAATATTTTGGCCAGTATAACTATATATTTAGAAATATTAGTTGTAGTTCCTACTGCTATCTCAGGACCGTCAGATATCATGTAAAGAGCCGACAACTCCCTGATACAACTAACAGCATGGATTATAACTAAAAACGGTATTTAAACTTACAGGAAAGACATTATCACTCTTCTGAATTAAAGGGTATCTATATTGAACCAAAATCTCGACAACTCCTTGATACAACTAACAGCATGGATTATAACTAAAAACGGTATTTAAACTTACAGGAAAGACATTATCACTCTTCTGAATTAAAGGGTATCTATATTGAACCAAAATCTATTTTTTTATGTTAACTTAAGATTGAAATCTGGGGCTGAGAATGGAAAATCATTAAGTTATGTGGACATTACAAGTCATATGACTTGGGCAGGTCTAATATAAAAAGGTGTACAAATTAACCTTAATGCATCAGCAATTTCTGTGAGTAGTTTTGTTAATTCAATAGTCTATTCCCTTACAACTCCATCAACACGAAAAGAGTTTATCATCAATTCAACATGAGTTTGCTACAATGAAGAACAATAGTCAAAATGTTTGTTGCAACATTTATTGAATGCTTCTAGCCGAATCTTATTAAAAATTAGAAAATATTGGTTGATTCAAATCAATGTGGAACTATTACCACACACCCATGACTTTTCGATGAGAATGTCCTCATTTTTTAAAATATGGATTTAGGATTTTACAACATTGTAAAAGCTTTTTACGATGTTGTAAAATTCCGAATCGACATTTTAAAAAATACGAATATCTGCAAGGATTATAATAATAAGACTGCATGCATGTATTTCATTTGTGTTTTATAACTCTGTGATTGTTTTTCATTTGTGTTTTATAACTCTGTGATTTGTTTGATGATGTACGCAATTATCCCATGGTTTCTAAAGCCATGGATAATATTAATCTCTTTGGTAGTTATCAAAATTTTAAAGAATGAATGAATAATTATTTATCTCTATTTTTAAAATGTAATACAAAAATTAAGGTGAAATGAAACAAATCATACACCAACAAAAAATGCTATCTATTCCCTTTAGTGTTTGCATCATTAATTGTGAAATCATCCTTGAATTTGAGAGCTGCATTTCTAAGCCAAGCCCCCCCACCAGTCAAGTCCTTGGACAAGAACATAGATGCTTCAACATCTGATAAGCTGTTTGACCAAGCAACCCTTTTTGATCTATCAGCTCCCGGACCCGAACACCTGTATTCACCGTAGTACAACATTCTGCAAAATCAACACATCAAAAACAATGAAACAAGTTAAACACCTGGCCTGTGTGTGGTTAATTTCAATTTGGTACACATACTATTAAAGCAGATTAATTGAATAAATGATATACTTCTGCTTGGCATGGTCGTTCAGATCATTCCATCCTTGGGGCAGTATCACATCGGACATGTAAGTCAGGGCATACACAACCCTAGAATAAGGACCCCAGGGCCTTCCAAGCACTGCCTTACCAACGCCGGAAATCTTGCAATCCAAGAAAGTGAATCCAGTGTTTTCCTCTGATGACACTCTTTTCTGAGCAGTTATAGCTCCGCCCCACGTGGAAAGAGAATGTATAAGGCATCTCTGCAAATTAAGGTCATGAGTCAATGTTGTGAAACTTAATTAATTAATTGTTTATGCTGGAAATTAAGGTAGCGTAATGAGAATGAGTACTCACTTCAAAGAGGGAGTTAGCATTTCCGCTGATGAAATCCGTGGCTCCTTCGATGTAGCATTTGCTATAATAATGATTTCCAGTGTCATCTAGTAGTGTATGTTGGTAAGACAGAATCCTGCAGCCGTAAAATGCAGCTCTATCTGCAGAGACTCTTAGCGCAACTGCTTTGCCGTATGATCCATATGTGTTCTGTAACATATTAATTTTTCAAGGTGTAAGTTATATACGTAAATGATAGCTAGCAATCAAGGACATGATCATATACGAATACTGCAAAGCAAATACGTACCTGAATCGTTAGAGATCGCGCAACAAAATGAGAAGCCAACACAGTGAAAGTTGCAGAATCAAGGATGGAGCCACCATCACTCCATGTTATTTTGGTGCGAGATGCCTTTGTGCCACTGATTGTTATGAAGGGCTTATTAGCAGGCACAATAATCTTTTCTCTGCATATATATGATCAAGCACATGTAAACATATAGAAGAAATTGTGTAATGAGTTCCAGCTATTGAAACCAACAAAATTCAATTGAAAATATATATAAAAGAAGAGATGTAACATTTAATTATTGACCTGTAAATTCCTGGGGCAACCGAAATGAAAACCAATTCTGAGTTATTATCTGGTACAGAATCAATGGCTTCTTGTATGGTCCTAAAATCTCCTCTGCCGTATTTTTCAACTCTAATGAGAACAGCAGTGGAGAAATCTTTGGGAATTGTAGCAGTGGAGCTGCAGGTAGCCGTGATTGAAGCAAAAACAATTGTTGTTGCAACAAACAGAATGCTAACATTTTGACTATAATTCTTCATTGTAACAGAACCCATTTACGTTAATGATCAACTTTTTCTACACCTTTCAATATGTGGCTTTCCCTGCCCCCAGGTGAAATTAGATATAAACCTTTACTTACTCTACTTAATTAGAAACTAACAAATAAAGATAGGTCTATTTAGAGATTGTTACTGTCATATGACTTGTAATGTTAACATCACTTGAGACTTGACGATTTTTCATTCTCACCCTCAGCTGTCATCTAAAGTTAACATATACAGATAGACAATGACATAATTTAGATACCCTTTAATTTAGGAGAATGATAGTTCTTTCCTGTAAGTTTGAATACCTTTTTTAGTTGTAGTCCATTTACTGTTATTTGTTTTAGGGAGTTAACAGCTCTTGAATTTGAAAAATATTAATCATAAAACCTTATATCCAACGGTTGTGAGCTGGCAATATTATAGAAACCAAACTATTATTATCACGTATTTGGCTATTATTTGCCCGTGAAATCATACATTAACCTTTTGATTTTTGTTGTATTTAAAATTTTTAATTTTTTTCCTTAATTAATATCACTTTTAATTGCCACAATAATATTAACTTTCTAAGGACGTGGGCTTGAAGCTTTTTTCATGTGACATGGAATCTTTGCTGATATCTTTTGCCATCCCTCCTATGCCTTAAAACTGAAAATTTTCTTTTGACATTTATATGGCTCCTTACTTTTGGTTCATCGGCCCCCTTAAAACAGAAGCTACAAGATTTGTCAATTACATGGAGTCTGATTTGGTTCTGCTTAGTGTCTGTTCCAAATTAAGAGTGTATAGTTGTTTCTTACTCTTTATCCAAATCAACGTAACTACGTATACGACTTTCATTCGTCAGAAATGACCAAACAAATCCTCGTCCATAAACAATACATGCAAGCAATAGTATAAATGCTGTAAATGGTAGGCGGGTTTGATCATGTTCAATAAACAACCAACTTAATTTAATGGGAAAGCTGCAGTCGAGTACGGAGAATAATTAAGTTAATTATGTCAAGATTAACTAACAAATACGACATGGCCTGATAGAAAATTTTCTGAGTTTTTACTTTTGCAATTAATCTCATAGTTGATGGGTGATGACTGGACTTGAATAAGTAATCATGTAGCACTTAAACTAAGATTTCACACACGTTATGCAATCTTGTATTTCAAGCAAAATCAGCTAGTGATGCTTCTGCTTACAATATCCTTAATTCTCTAATGTACTTTAATGTTTACGTTAAGATGGCCATCTTTTACTTCAACTGCAAGAAATCGGCTACAAGCCATCAATTTGGTCGACTTTCATCTGGGCATGCCATATATAATAAGGTCTACAAACCTAAATGCCTCAGTAAATTCTGTACAACGTTGCTTCATTCCTTCCCTGAAGCATATATAGTTCATTGGAGATTTTATTCTTTCAACTCCATCGAGAACAAATTAAAATTTGAGCACATGCACATGGGTTCTGCTACAATGAAGTATGTTAACATTATGTTTCTGGCCACTATTGTTTTTGCTTCACTCATGGCTACCAGCACTGCTGCTACTAGCTCCATGGATTTGTCTACTGCCATTCTCGTTCAGTTGATCAATCTGGCAAAGGAGATTTTAAGAAGATACAGGATGCCATTGATTCTGTGCCGTCTAATAACTCGGAAACTGTTTTCATCCGAGTTAAGCCAGGAACATACAGGTACATTTATTTGCAAGCTTGGTATCTCCGGCTGCCTTAATTTGACCGTATATGAAAATTTTATTGCATGTGCGTCTGCAGAGAAAAGATTGCTGTTCCTGCTGATAAGCCTTTCATTACGATAAGTGGCACAAAGGCTTCTAGCACCATAATAACTTGGAGTGATGGTGGGGAGATATTTGAATCTGCAACATTCACTGTGTTGGCAGATGATTTCGTTGGAAGATTTCTAACCACTGAGGTATTTACTTGCATTATATTTCAGTGTTGGTATTATGATGCTCATTTTTTAAATTAGTACTTAACTTTATGATTAGTTGCATGCAAAATTTGAAAGCTGAATCATACTAGATCTCCTAATTTATATCTTGAACAACATCAACAGAACACTTATGGGTCAGCCGGCAAAGCTGTTGCACTAAGAGTGTCAGCAGATAGAGCAGCATTCTATGGCTGCAGGATCCTGTCTTATCAAGATACTCTCTTGGATGATACTGGAAACCATTACTACCGCAACTGTTACATTGAAGGAGCCACGGATTTCATTTGTGGAGATGCTGCCTCCCTCTTTGAAGTGAGTGTTCTTCATAGACTACAGAGAAAGAACTTAGATACCATAATTCATTAAGTTCAATTACAGTTTCCCCCTAAAAACCAAAAATTTTCAACAATTTTATCTCTTTTACAGAGTTGTCATATACATTCTCTTTCCACCGGGAATGGAGCTATTACTGCCCAAAAAAAAGTGTTGCCAGAAGAAAACACTGGAATCACTTTCTTGGGTTGCAAGATTACCGGTGTTGGGAAGGCAGTACTTGGAAGGCCATGGGGGACTTATTCTAGGGTGGTTTATGCCCTTACTTACATGTCTGGTGTAATACAGCCGCCAGGATGGGATGACTCGCACGACTATAGTAAGCAAAGGTAAATATCATCTATTCTCACAATTGCATTTTCATTCTTGCACAATCAATGTCAAAATAAATGAGCAAGTAGAATGATTGAGAGAAAAATGTTGTTTAAAAGCAAAATGAAAAACAAAAATAAAGAATATGGATTACTAATTTTAGAATTATTAAGGGGCTTATCTCAAACAAATTCTCTCATTCAACTAAACAATAATTAAATAAATCAATGACGGCTTAGTTAATTAAGAAGTTCAAATAAAATTTTAGAGTAATACTACACATCCTAAATTTTTTTATTTCAAAAAACAATCAAGTTAACCTAAAAAAGGTGCAGGGTATGCTTTTCTTTTCGAGCATAATGGATGGATAGTCTGACAGTGGGTTTGCCTACCAAAATCAAGTTAAATAAAGTCAATCAAATGATGTAATATTGATCAATTAGTTGATGAGATAATACAACCAATTCACTTAGATCTTACCAATAATTACCTATCACTCAATAAATGACATACTATTTGGGAAAAAAAATTAAAATGTCTATCATTACTCAATTTTACAGGAATTGTAAAGAAAAAATTATTGCACCAAAGACTTAAGTTCCATTGGTCACTAGTTAGGTTGATGGTCCTCAATTCACAAAATGGTTTTTAAGTAGTTTTATTTAAGTAGTTACTCGAGTTGGAATCTTATAGGAGGGAGGGGAAAAAACTAATTATTTTTTGCCGCTCCCCTATTTTTTCAGAAAATGAAAAGGAAAAAAGAAAGAATTCCACCTTCATTGTTAGTCAACGGTTGATATTATTAATATTAGGTAATATTTGTAAAACTTTGTTACAGAATAATTTGGTTTGCCCCATACTTTGAATTCATTTCGCTATTATTATGTTTAGAATTTAGATATCATGTTATATTATTCTGTATATAACAGATCATACAAAATTATATATTAATATGGTCTATAGTTATTTTTTCTCTGCCTACCATATTTTTCTGATTATTTAAAAATACTTGCGAGAAAAATCTTTTTTTTTACAGTAAATTAAATTTGTTTCTAGTGATTTGAAATCTCGCTACGCGACAGTATGTATTTTTAAAAAATATTGTACGTAATTATTTATATGTATAATCTAAGTGGCATCAAGTACTTTAATTTGTAATTGCAGATATGACATTGCTATCGATATAAACACAAGAGGACCTTCCCATGTCATGAATTTTGTAAAGAAGTGCAAGAAGCTTAAGGTTTTTGTGCACGTATCAACAGGCAAGTGTCTAAAACTTATAATGTTCGCAAAAGTCAGCAGGACCCGTGTGAAAGGCAAAATGCAATTTTAGTTTCCTTAAGCTTTTGCCAGAAATCGGGGATTGAAATGTTATTATCCTTCTTTCAAAATTATTCACAGCATATGTTAATGGAAAGAGACAAGGATTATGGAGAAGCCATTCAGCATGGGGGATACGATAGCAAGAGAATTAAACTTCAATAACTCCAAAACTGAACCAAAATTGGACGTTGAAAAGAAATAGAGTTGGCCGTGAAATCCAAACGAGCCCTTGAAAATGACGAAGATGCTCGAAAGAAAATGAAGGAATTGGGTTTAGAAAGGTAATAGAATTCCCCTCATCTCTTTATTATTATTTTTGTTTAGATTTGGTGCTGCTTCATTTAATTAACATCTAATTGTAATTAGGGTAAGAAAATATGGATGGCAAGTCACATATGTTTTCACAAAGGCTATGGGCGAAATGATGACTGATACCATAATTTTATAAAATCCTAAGTAACAAAATTATTCCATATATTGATTTGACTTAAATTTGGTGAGAACAAAATGAGTGGTTTGTCACAACATATTCTAGTTTCATTTAATGTAATTTTATTTCTTTTAATACATAAATATTGTGATATTATAAATTGCCATAATCAAAGTGATCAACGTACTAATTATTTTATACCATTTAATTAATTTTTTTTTTTTTGGTTCATTATCATATAATAACAATATAGTTGCCAAGTTATCCTCCACAAAACCAAAAAGTCAAAGACAGTAAAGGAAGAAGAAAGTAAAACAAATTGCAAAACAGTTAATAGCACTAGCTGACTACTAACCATGCATGATCAATCATTGACAATATGTAACATCATCGGAAATTATAGATGAGATGAAGATTAAACATTGCTGTTCAATATTTTACCAGAAAAGAATGTTCTGCAAGAAATAAGAGATGCGCTTGTCTCCACTGATCATAAACTCATTATAATCATCATTACTTTATATATTTACTGTTTTTATTTTTAAATTAAATAATAATAATTTGGGGTTTATATAATACATGTGATGATATATGTGAAATTTTGTTGAGGATAAAATTTATTTCAAAATCAAATTTTGAAAAACTTTTTTTTTTATATTTTTCAAAATTATTTGTATAATAAGTGATTTTGCATCCTTCAAAAAATCTCTTAGATAGCAATCCCAAATGATCTTTTAATATAAGTAAGAAGTAAAGTTTGAAACTACATAAAATATGTACAAAACTAAAAATTAGATCCAAATTTATTGATTTTTCATATGTCTAGTAATATAAGAATGCCTTTTATTTTATTTTGACTTGATCCACATCAAGAAAATTAATTTTTCTTAATTAACTTGTATAGCAAAAAAACAAATTATGATAGAAAATGAATATATATGTCCTAGCAATTGGAGTTTTAAGAAATTTATGGCAGTTATTACTTTTTTTTTTTTAAAAAAAAGGAACCCGCCACTTACCTCGCACGAAAGAAGACAATAGCAACATCTCGAACTTGAAGAAGATCAGCTGCTCAAAGTCTAATGGTGTGTTTACTTGAGGGTTTAGAGAATGTGAATGAAGGAATATGAATGAAACTCATGTTTACTTAACAAAATGTAATTTGAGAATGGGAATAAAATGTATGGGTCCCACACAATTTGGGAATAAGGAATGGGAATTCCATTCCCATGGAGGGGGTTGGGAATGAGAATGAAGGAATGTGAATGAAACTCATGTTTACTTTGAAATGCAAGTTATGCAACCCAAGAGGGGGGTGAATTGGGATTTTAAAATTATGCAATACAATTCGCACAACAATTTAATCTATTGCCTTAATCAAATAAAAAACAATGAATTCAATTAAGCACAATATTAAAAGAGTAAGGGAAGAGAAAACAAACACAAGGATTTTTACGTGGTTCGGCTATCCCTGCCTACGTCCACGCCTCCAAGCACACTCGGCTTGAGGATTTCACTATCCAAGCCTCTCAAGGCTTCAAATGTTTACAATTGACTTCCAAGGTATCAATTGACCTTTACAACAAGAGATTATCTCCCCAATTTCTTCACCCCAAGTGTTTCTCACACTTGTACACTCACAATTTGATGAGAAATGAAAATCACAACAATGAAACTCTCTTTAAGAGTAGATAAGAAATTATAGCTCAATGATGATTCAATAAATGATGATTTACGAAATGGAAGCTCAATATATGTTATATGATCTTGTTTTTCCTTGTATTAGTTATTAAAATGAAGTTTGAGTTGAGTTTTTATAGTTAAAACCAAAAAACTAGCCATTATAGGCAAATTCCTGAGACCAAGCGATTAGCCGCTTGATTTATCCGGCCAGCCGCTCATGAACAGTGATATTACCGTTATTTTTGAATTTGCTACAGTAACATTGTTCACTAAAATTATACTTTGGCCCAAAATATTCTATAATTATACTACGGCCCAAAACGTCATAAAACTTTACAAATATGTTCAATTTCAGAATTTCCTAAGAATAGTTACCTTTCCAAAATTTTTTGAAATTATGATATGACCCCAAAGATATTATTATTTCGTAAAAAGGTCCTTTTCAACATAATACCCATATTTCTCAAAGTTCTCAAAACCTTTCACTTTAGTCCAAAATATTCATAAATTATAGTATGGCCCAAAACATTTCAAATGTTTGTAAAAACATCCAACTCCGAAATTTAATAATAATACTTATTAAAATCAAAGATTTTAAAACTTTACATTTAAGTCCAAATTACTCAAAACCACAAGGTACTTTATCTTATAAAAATAAAAACTTTTAGTTTATAAAAAGTAATTAATTAAATTAATCTCTTGAGCTTCTCAAATGCTAAATCATGCATCAATTAAATCATACCGGCTTTACAAGAATTTATCGCACTAATTTATCCGTTGAGCTCTAAATTTTATTCTTGATTTCGCCGTTGTCCGTTGAGTGTCTTGAGCTTGATTTCACTTGATTCACTTGCATAAATATTATCCTTAAAAAACTAGTGAAAATGTGAAATACAATATTTACTATTTTTACTTAAGAAACATGTTTTTTATCATCAAAATTACATTATGTGTAGCCCTTTAAGCTAACAATCTCCACCTTTTTGATGATGACAAACATCTCATGTATTTTGACAATTATATTCCCCCTTAATACATGGTATATATAATTAAACATATAAATCAAATTCAAAACAAAAACTCCCCCTGAATATTTCAAAAATATGCACAAATACTTTAAGATCAAAATACATATTATATGTCTTCATATTCAAAATACATGACTTCTCCCCCTTCATCATCAAAATTACTAGAAATTCATGCTAAGATCGATAATATGTCAATGGTTAATCAAGAAACATATAATAACCAAACATCCAATTAACCATAAAATGATCATGAACCATCATGCCATCAAAAGAATGCTCAAAATACATATTATCCAAAATCATAATGTATGCTCCCCCTAAATATATGACCAATTAAAAAATTTAACCAAAATGATATTATCCAAAAACAGATCATATTTATCTCCCCCTTCATAAAAAATAGATAGATGCAATTGAAACAAGAGCATAAAAAATAATTCGATAAAGATATTACCAATTTTGTGCGAGCAAAAATTTCGGCAGAGTCTTCCCTTAAAATGAACAAATCCTTAAATATACAACATGATTAAAAACACTTCCATATAAGTTGAAGCAATTATAACAAACCAACAACTCCATTAATTCATCAAGCAACACACATATAATCATCAATCATCAAAAGTACTATAAATACATGCTTATACCAAAAAGAAAATCTCAATGATTAATCAAGAAACATATAAAAATTAAGCATGCAATTAACTAAAGAGCTATAACATAAAAATTATCATCCTCAATCAATAAATAAAAACAACAATGCATATGAAAATGTAGGTGCATAATTGAATAGAGAACCAAGGTAAAATCCATAAGGTGAGCACACTATGGAAGTAGTAATTTAAAATACTCAAAATGCACAAATTCGGTTTTGTAAAATAATGAGAGAAGTGGATGTGTTTGAGCCAAGAAAATCAATCCTAGAGATGAATAAAGCTAATATATGATGTAGATTGGATCAAAAATGGGCTAAAGGAAGCTTGAAAATGAAGAGAGAGAAACGGGTAGAGTTAGGTTTTTTATTTTGGGTTTTATGTGGAGAGTTGATGAAATGAAGTTTTGAGAACGAAAATTGAAGGAGTAATAGATGAATAATGATTTGGATGATTGATTTTAACAAGAAAATGAGTGAAAGATGAAGAAATTTGAGAGAGAAATGGAGAAGTAATGTTCCCTCGTGAGAGATGATGATGAAATGATGAATAACAAGTGAAGAAATAATGATTGGGAAGTGTTTAATGAAGGTTAAATGCATGGGTAATGGTTTAAGAGATTGATCTTGGCATAAAAATGGGTGAGAAATGAAGAAAATTTGAGAAGAAATGGAGGTGAGATGAACGGTTAAGAGAGAGAGTGAAGAGAGGTTGAAGAAAGCATGAAAAAAAAATTGGAGGAAATACCTTTAACCCGTGACCAAACGGCTAACCACTTGGGACCGCTTGCTCTCGGGTTTGAGCAGATTTCAAGCGGCTAACCGCTTGATTCAGGCGGCTGGCCTCCTGGTTTATGCTCCTCTGCACCAATTTGCTCTCTGGCTAAAATTTGAGCAATCCCGAGACCATTTCGTGATCCCGAAACATCTCAAGAGCCAATTTAATGCATGAATCATGATTTTAAACATTCAAAAGATGATTAATTCAAACATATAATTCATCGATCATGCATATATTTTACACAATTATGAAACATACATGCATTCAAAGATTAATAAGCATATCACTCATTTCTCATGCTTAGGCATTACATAATCATTAAAATCAAACAAATTCATCATGATGAGTTGACTAGCTATCATCATATATGCATATAACCATGCATCATGATAAAGCACTCAATGTTAAACACAATGATAATTTAATCATGTAAACATACAAGTATACTTTCACAAATTTAAACTACTAT
The DNA here is from genome assembly GCA_030449895.1 of Citrus mangshanensis. Lineage (NCBI taxonomy): Eukaryota > Viridiplantae > Streptophyta > Magnoliopsida > Sapindales > Rutaceae > Citrus > Citrus mangshanensis. The sequence continues at coordinate 4,926,385 of JASUUJ010000069.1, forward strand.
CCATTTTTCATGATCCACTCAACATAGGCAAAATAAACTTATCCACTTTATGTTTATGCACTTAATGTTATGATACCAAATGAATTATTAAATACTTACTAATAAAAGACCATAATTTATAATCAATGAGGCAATAATTGTTACCAAAATAATTAAATCATATTGTCTCATCATTTTTTGCTTACACCATGATCAAGTGATTATCCTCATAAGCTTTTATCAAGGAACCCTTCGTCATTCCTTGATTGTGGTACCTACAAGGAAAACATTCAAGTTGTGCATTTTGGTACCCAAATATTCTTGGGTCATTGAGTGTTAGCAATGGTTCCTTTTGGAACCCAAATACATGTTACTCCATAATATGCATTTCTTTTAACTGGACATCTAAGCTTCATGTGACCATTTTGTTAACATATATGTTTCCATAATATTGATTTTGATGATAACAAACAAGATTAAGAATGATTAATCTTTTAAACCTAAATTATTTAATATTCTTTTTAAATAAATCATTATTTTCTCATTATAAATGTTTTATATTTAATGGAAAAATGATTTTATGCAATTGATTGTTTTTATTCCTTTTGAATAAATCATTATTTTCATATTATAAATGTTTCATATTTAATGGAAAAATGATTTTATGAAATTGGTTGTTTTTCAAAGTTTATGGTTTAATTGAAAGAATTTTGAAAACTTTGAAATAAACAAGTAGTGCTTGAAATTTCGGATTTGGACCTATTTGAAACTATTTAAATGTTTTTGGGTCATTCTATAATTTCATAAAGTTTGGGCGAAGTCATAATTTCAGAAAGTTGTGGGATTGAGAAAGTATTATTTTAAAATTCTGAAATTGGACCTATTTGTAAACTTTTATAACATTTTGGGTCATACTACAGTTTTATAAAGTTTTGGGATCAAACTGTAAATTTCGGAAAATATTTTGATTCGTAGCAAGCGGCTTGATATCGATAAACGGCAGGCAACGGATTCGAGAGCAAAAATTTTGAATTTTGCCTTAATAACATAAATCCGGATTCCATTAAACGCAAACCGGATAGCCCGTAATGTGAGTAACGGCTAGTTTTCGAGCTATAAGAACTCAAATCCAACTCATTTTGAAGCTCTCCAACAAGCAAGAACAAAAAGACACGTGATATCTTTGAGCCTTGAAAACACAATCATCAATCATTCATTTGTTCTTCATCTTTGAATATCTACTCATTGAGTGAGTTTGATTGTAACTTTCATTTCTTCATTTTATTTGTAAGAGTTTGAGTGTGTGAGACACTTGAGTGAAGAGATTGGGAGATAATCTCTTTGTTGTAAAGGTTTATTGACACCTCAAGTCAATTGAATTAAAAGCCTCGGAAAGGCTTGGATAGTGAAATCCTCAAGCCTGGTGTGCTTGGAGGCGTGGACGTAGGCGGGGATTGCCGAACCACGTAAAAATCCTTGAGTTTGCTTTCTCTTCCCTTGCTCTTTAATTATTGTGCGTTGATTGAACGAACTTATTGCTTTCAATTTTTATTAAGACATTAGATTGCTTGTTGTGTGGATTTGCTAGGATAATTTTTAAATTTCCAATTCACCCCCCCCTCTTGGGTTGCACATTTATATTTCACATTTTGATTGCAATAATGGCATACAATTTGATCATTAATGGAGGTAGTTTTAACAAAATAACTCTTATAATATTTTTGTTTCAAATTTGGCTTAGACCCAATACCTCATTTATCAAACACACATTTTTGTGAATTAAGCAAGTTATCCAACATCTTTTGCCCATTTGTGAATTTTAACACAATTTGATTTAGCTCATTGCTCTTCTTCTTAAGCACTTCATTTTCTTTCATTAATTCATCAACATGTGATTTCTCATGCTCATATGAAGTACTTTGTTTGCATTCAAATGATGCAATTCTATCATGCAACATTTTATTATCTAACTCTAGTCCTTTAATCTTTTCATTTAATGAATCATTGGATTTTTGTAAAGCATCCTTTTCATTTTTCAAGTCATCTACATATGATTCTAAATGCTCATGTGAAGTGCTAGGTTTCTCATTTGATAATGCAACTCTATCACGCAATGTTTTATTCTCTAATTCTAGGCACGTAATCTTTGCACTTAGAGATTCATTCTCATTTGTGAGCTTTACCATTTTCTTTTTAAGACATGCATTCTTAATGGCAGTCCTTTTTTGTTTCCATTCCTTAGGTAGCGACTTAATGATTTTCTTAACTTTCTCGTTATTTGAAAAGGTCTTTCCTAGGGCTCCTAGAGTGTTCACTATATCCGTAAATCTAGTATAAATAGAATACACACTCTCATTTTATTCCATTTGAAACAATTCATATTGGCGAGTGTACCTACTAATTTTAGACTCTTTCACTTGATTCGTGGCTTCATAAACAACTTCAAGTTTGTGCCAAATTTCATTAGCACTTTCACAACTAGATACTCTATGAAACTCTTTCCTATCTAGTGCACAAAACAAGGCATTCATAGGTTTAGAGTTTAGAGAAGCTTTTCTCTTTTCCAATTCATTCCATTCTTGTGAAGGTTTTGGAATATCTTCCCTGATTTCGATTTTAGTCAAAGGCATAAATGGACCATCTCAAACAATTTCCCAAATTTCATAATTTAAAGCTTGTAAATAAATTCTCATCCTAGTTTTCCAATATGGGTAGTTATTACCGTCAAAGAACGGTGGTCTAATTGTGGATTGTCCTTCCCTAAAGGTTGAGTCATTATGGGTTGCCATGGATCGTTAACTCTAGACGGTTAAGTCTACACAAGAGCACCTTGCTCTGATACCAAATGAAATGCAAGTTATGCAACCCCAGAGGGGGGTGAATTGGGATTTTAAAATTATGCAATACAATTCGCACAACAATTTAATCTATTGCCTTAATCAAATCAAAAACAATAAATTCAATCAAGCACAATATTAAAAGAGTAAGGGAAGAGAAAACAAACACAAGGATTTTTACGTGGTTCGGCTATCCCTGCCTTCGTCCACGCCTGCAAGCACACTCGGCTTGAGGATTTCACTATCCAAACCTCCCAAGGCTTCAAATGTTTACAATTGACTTCCAATTTGTCAATTGACCTTTACAACAAGAGATTATCTCCCCAATCTCTTCACCCCAAGTGTTTCTCACACTTGTACACTCACAATTTGATGAGAAATGAAAATCACAACAATGAAACTCTCTTTAATAGATAAGAAATTATAGCTCAATGATGATTCAATAAATGATGATTTGCGAAATGGAAGCTCAATATATGTTATATGATCTTGTTTTTCCTCGTATTAGTGATTAAAATGAAGTTTGAGTTGAGTTTTTATAGTTAAAGCCCAGAAACTAGCCGTTATAGGCAAATTCCCGCGCCAAGCTTGATTTATCCTACTCATGAACAGTGATATTACCATTATTTTTGAATTTGCTACAGTATCATTGTTCACTAAAATTATACTTTGACCCAAAATATTCTATAATTATACTACGGCCCAAAACGTCATAAAATTTTACAAATAGGTTCAATTTCAGAATTTCCTAAGAATAGTTATCTTTCCAAAATTTTCTGAAATTATGATATGACCCCAAAGATATTATTATTTCGTAAAAAGGTCCTTTTCAACATAATACCCATATTTCTCAAAGTTCTCAAAACCTTTCACTTTAGTCCAAAATATTCATAAATTATAGTATGGCCCAAAACATTTTAAATGTTTGTAAAAACGTCCAACTCTGAAATTTAATAATAATACTTATTAAAATCAAAGATTTCAAAACTTTACATTTAAGTCCAAATTACTCAAAACCACAAGGTACTTTATCTTATAAAAATAAAACCTTTTAGTTTATAAAAAGTAATTAATTAAATTAATCTCTTGAGCTTCTCAAATGCTAAATCATGCATCAATTAAATCATACCGGCTTTACAAGAATTTATCGCACTAATTTATCCGTTGAGCTCCAAACTTTATTCTTGATTTCGCCGTTGTCCGTTGAGTGTCTTGAGCTTGATTTCACTTAATTCACTTGCATAAATATTATCCTTAAAAAACTAGTGAAAATGTGAAATACAATATTTATTATTTTTACTTAAGACACATGTTTGTTATCATCAAAATTACATTATGTGTAGCCCTTTAGGCTAACATACTTTTGTATCCCTCTAATTTTTTCATATTTCCCAAATTACCCTCGTTCAAATCACAATTAATTTTATTTTTTTAAATGTCATTATTATTATTATTATTAAATTTTATTAACTTTATTATTTTAGTTATTATTAATTATTGTTATTATTTTTTTTATTAATATTATCATTATTAACATTTATTATTATTATTATTATTTTTTAATTACTATCATTTTTATAATAATATTTATATATGTATCTAGTTAATGAAAATTATATTATTTAATCCTATGGGTATTTTGGTAAATTGATTTTCATTTTCATTCCTCATTCTCATTTGTTTTGCCAAGTAAACACATCAATGGCATTCCAGCACATTCTCATTCTCATTTATTTTAGCCAAGTAAACATTGGAATCTCATTCTCATTCCTCATTCCTATTTCATCATATTCTCATTCCACCCCACTCTCATTCCATGAAGTAAACGCACCATAAAATCTATGTTAAGAAGACATTAGCTATAGCTTGGAGTTGAAAAAGGTAGCGGGCTACCAACAACAACCATTAATCTATGAAACAAAAGGAAGTGGAAATAGCCAGCAAGCTGGGAAATAAATAAGGATTTGGATGAAAACAAAGAGCAACAATTTGTTGTCGGCAAGCAGCACAACAGAGGACCAAATTTGTTGTCGGCAGTGTGATTATGTATTTGTGTGTGATTAGGATTGGATTCAGAAATTAGGGTTTGGCATGTGAAGTTAAAGAAGAATCCAACACTTAAAATTTTCTTAGCGGTTTCAAGATAGAGTGTCATTCCATGCCCAAATTGGCCTATTATAAACTCCTCGTTTCATTAAATATTAATATGATATCATATGTATTTAATAGATAAATAAACTACATATGTATGTGATAGATAAATAAACTATCACAAATCTATCATGTCTTTATGATATATGAATACTCTATCATGTGTTTGTCTTATTCTTGTGATAAATGATTAATTTTTTAATTTATATCACAAAAATTATTTCATGGTAGCCTATTTTTGTAGTAATGATGGGTGCTTGTACTAAGTTTGGGTTGAGGTGTATTTTTCTAATGTTTGGATAGGTGGTTCAACTGAGGTATACTAGATGGCGAACTAAAGTGATATGTGTAGTGAACTAAGATGGTCATATAAGGAACAATAGAGAGAACTCAGTAGAACCCCATAGGAGTTAATTTATGGAGTTGATATGGGAGACTAATGTGTGCTTGGGAGTAGTTCAAGTATACTTAGGGGATAGCTCTAGTGGTCTCATAGAATAATTAGTATAACTGGGGTAACTCAAGTAAGCTCATACATGAAGAACAATCTCGACCTCAAATTAAAAATATAATAAACCAAACGTAAATATAAAGAACACATGATGTTTACATGGTTAAGCCTTTGGTCTACGTCCACGGCAACAAGTCATCTTTTATGATAGAAAATGAGAATGGTTGTATACTTGAAAATGAGAATAGCTTTTGATCACTCTCTCTGTAAATTCTAAGGAGAATTTAATACTATTCTTCAGGTCAATTGTAAACTTTATTGGTCATAAACCATAATAGATACATGATGACATAAATCGTTTTCCTATATTTATCCTTTAATCTGCTGCTTAATATAAACTTTGTTGATATTCAAGATATGTATTATATCATATAAACCATGATATTTTAAAAAGTTATTTTCTTACTCGTTTTAGACATAGTAATATTTATTACATGAATAGTTTACAATAAAAATATTCTTGTTTTTTATATAAACAAACTTATGATACATAAAAGTTTGTTTTAGACATAATAAACTTCATCAAAAATGTTAAATTTTATCATTGAAAACCTTAGGATGGCTACTTTAATTTTATGGAAACTTTCGTGCAGAAATCGAATAAAAAAATAAAGGAAAAACAATAATCAAATCACACTATTCATACCTCATAATACGTAACTAGTCATTCATGATAAAAAGAACAATGCATGCATTCATCATCAAACACATAAGATCTCATTAAAGAAAATGTATTAAAGAAGGATAAATACCTCAAAATTTCTTTCAAATGGGAATAAAAGAAAACCCTAGAATCCTTTGCTTTTATACTTTTGTTTAATTAAAGAGTTTTAAATCGCAGAGAGGTTGGAAGAGTTTAAGTTTTATAAAAACACATACTTTTATTAGTGATAGATATTCCCTTATAATTTATTTTGAAAAAATAAATTATAAAAACAAGGAACGGGTGTTATAGCATCTTTTCAAGTTTTAATTATGAAATGCGTACAATTCCTAAGATCTTAAACTATTTTCTTCTTATTACTTAATTTTTTATCTTCATAACTCTAAATTCTACTAACTTCTTTGAAAAAAATAAATTCAAATAGAAATATAAATTAGAAAATAAGATGGTGTAAAAATTTGTTAAAAAAACAATTTATTTTAAGTATTTAATTTAAACTTTTTATTAAAATTAAGAAATGAAATAATTTTTCTTTAATTATTTTAATAATTTTAGTTAAAAAAGGATTTTATAAGAAATTCATATGGGTGTCAGAAAGGGGTACTCATTGGAAATCGGAATTGCCGAGCCCATTTTGTTTTATGGAAAACTTAGCCCAATTATTTTATTGGCAGGACTCATTCTTTGAGCTCGGTTGTTTTGGGTACAAGACCCAAAAAGTGAACCATGCACATGATATATAATTGATAAAAGTGGTCTTTCCTGCAACAATTGCATGTGCACTTTGTTTCCATTTCACTATTTTGGACAAAGCGGAGAGTCCAGGAGTAAGATACAAAATTAATTGCTCATATATCTAAACAAAAAGCACAACAAATCATTAACATGGAGAGGTTGAAGTTCAACACAGTGCAAGTGGAACTACACATACTGATCCTGCCATTCCCAGCACAAGGTCACATGCAGGGATCGCTATGGAGTGGGGTGCGGGTGGGGAGGTTTACCTCATTCTCCACCCATTTAAAAATTCGAAAATGATGTTCTCACAAAATTGCGCACAAAGGTTTGCACAAAACGCACCGTTTTGTGCAAGCTTTAAAAGGAAAATCACATGTTTGTTTTTCGAACATCACACACACGCCAATTCAGAGCATCATTTTCCCACTCGCGTCTCCCTTCTTTCACAGCAATGGAAAAAAACACAAAACGGGAACCACACAGCAGCGTACTCGTATTCCGATCTGTCAACACAATAAATCCCAGCAACTTATCCCGTTAGTCTCAGCTCCGTTCTCCCTCATTCTCTCGACGCCATTCTCCCTCACTCTCTCGACTTCGTGCTCCCTCATTCTCGCTGGATCTATTTTGCCACACTCTCTCGGCTCCGTTCGCGCTCATTCTCGGTGGCTCTGTTCTCCCTCACTCTCTCGATCTCAGCTGCAACGCTCTCCCCCCCCCCCCCCCCAATACAATCGGCTTAACGCGGCTTGTTAAGGTCAGTGTTCAATTTATTGCTTTATTAAAGATGCAGCCACTTGGATTAATTGAAGATTAATTAGTATGCTTCTTAGGCCACTTGGATTTTGAATGGTTATTGTTATTGTTGAGGGTGTAGTGATTTTGGGTTGTACTGATATTAGCTTTGGATGTTGAACGAATTCATTTATTTTGCCTTATTTCGACTGTTGGTTATTGTTATTTAGGAATTCATTCTAATCATTCAGATTTTGCTTAAGAAATTTGTGGTCACCATTCCAATTCGTGAAGTGGTTGTGTGCTTTAGGTAGTTGGCTTTTTTTCATTTTCATTCAGGTAGTTAACCTCAGAGGTAGTGGCTGTGTACTTTGTTTGAATGGCGATAATGGCTTGTGAATGCATTTAGTTGACTTAATGTGCTTGGAATAATTGCTTGTAGCCAATTTGATTTGGTTATAAATGCGAAAGCATATTTCAGGGGTTTAAGTGATTGGAAATGTAAATTTATCGGTCGGAGGTGATTAGTATTAAAAATTGTTTAATTATCAAGCGATAACATGTTATTTTATGCTTATGTTATAATTTATATTTGTGTTTATGTAATATATTATGAATTATTAATTATGTTTTAAATATATTTAATTTTGTGTATTTTTATGTGTTTATTAGGAAAAATATTAATTTCATGTACTTCGAGGCTCCAAACAGATAAACGAAGGTCAAATTTGGATTCAGGAGGTCCGAAAACCTTAAGATCAGTCAAGATCAGCTTAAAATTGGGCTTGTGTAAAAAAAAAAAAAATTGACTTTTCCTGTTGACCGAGCACTGATTGGATGATGAAATGAGCTTACAATAGATATGAGTGCATGGGATAGCTGGCAATCTTGACCAAATCTCAACCGTTCATGATTCAATGGTCATGATTGTGCCACGTGGCAATGGTTGGTGAAGCAAGTTGGAGGATCCGAATCTTTGTATTTGGGTCGACCCGATCCACCCATTAACCCGCCAAATCTCAACCGTTCTTTGGGCAAATCGGACGAGTCAAATGATGCCATGTGTGATGTTGACTTTTGAAGTTTGACCAGCCATTGGATCTTGATCTAAGGGTTGTGAGGAGCACATACATGAAGCCTATGATGGACCGCAAAGCACTGGATTATGAATTTATTTTTCTATAAATAGGCTTCATTTTTATGTTTTAAGGATATCTCTACAACTCTCTTCTTCTCAAATTCTCTCCATCTCCTTGTAATCTTGATTTCCAGGTGTGTTTTTAATATTTTGTATAATTATTTTCATTAATAAAATTAGTTTTATTTCCAATTTTAGTTGTTTTTATTTCTTTTAATTATAAGTAATTCAATTTTACTACTTCTTTTTATTTTAATTATGCTTAACTAAATAATATTAGTTAGGGGAAGGTGAAACTCTTAAGAAATAAATATGATTTAATCAAACTCTATGTTTAATTTTATAAATTAAATTATTTTCTATTTAATTTTATACATGTTTTATATTTTGAAAATTTGATTTATTGTAGACAAACAAATGAATTTGGCACAATAAATTCTTAAGATCTTAATATAAGGCATGGTGAAATGGTATTTTGACTTATTGTAGACAAATTAAATTTTGGCACAATAAATACTTAATCCATCATAAATTTAAAGGGAAAATAATAATAATTTGTATAATTAATCTTTTGGGTAATAAATCTAAAATAAATTGGCAAAAAGAATTTATTAAGTTTTATTTATTTCTAAGAGTGGATCCATAACCCTAACTAGTTCAATTCCATAGTTTCATTTAAATTAAGTTGTTTATATTTAAGTTTTAATTTTAATTTTTAGATAAAGTAAAATAAACTAATTAAATCTTTTCTCTGTGGATCGACCTCGGACTCACCGAGTTATAATACAACAAGACACTCTTATACTTGGGAGTTAAAAATTACTTTTAAGTTGTGTCAGGAGGTTTGGATTGACTATGGCGAGATGATTAGGGAAAACTTTACGAAAATACAGAAATGATTAGGGGAAGGTTTAGGAAAATTACATAAAATAAAGTTTACATATAAAAAACTAACTGTTGTGGTTGTTAGTTCTCGGGCAAGTATTGTTACTAACTGTTCTGTCCAATTGTTTTTGCCACCTTCAGTTGCTTAATGCCTACTAAAAATCGTGGCTATTTTTTTCTTGTGGAATTGATTAGTAGCTGGTGTGTTCTTTTTTTCCCCCTCTAGCTTCTTAAGGCTCACTAACTATTATGGCTATTTTTTTCCCTTTTTCAGTTGCTTAAATTGGTTGGATATTTCTATCACAATGTCCTCTAGCATGAGTGAAGTTCCAAATCCACATATAAAAACTTGTGAAAAGTGCTACAATGATAAGATCTTACGAACTTCACGTACAAGAGAGAATCTGAATCGTAAGCTTTGGAAGTGCAAAGGATATGGGGCATTTGAATGGGACGACGATTAGAGGAATAGTGAATCTAATGAGTTTCGAGGGGTGGAAGATTGAAATATGAGTGAGAATAAAATTGACCTCTTACTAGGAGATGTGCACAAGCTAGGGTATCAAATGGAATGCTTGTCTCTTAAATTTGAATTGCTTGAAAGAGAACTTCAACGAAGTTCGCAACCAAGTGTTATTGTAAAATATGTCCCACAAATAATTATATCTATTTTAATATGTATTGTATTTAAATTGTATATTTAACTAATTTATTAACTTGTAACGACCTGCCCCGACCTCTACAGGGCGTATCTTACTGATAGATGCTTAAAAAATAAAAATAATAATCATTTTACAATCTATGAAAATAAGTTTTGTATATTCCACTCACAGTGACGAAGTCCAGAGTCGGTATCAACAACGTCTGCGGGTTGATTCTCGTTCGCGAATCCTCCTAATCAAGGAAACGACATGGATACGTTGCTCGTTTCTCAAGCTTCAAATCGGTACCAACCTCGACCGGAACGGTGGCCGGAAATGGGAGAACCGGCCGGTTTGCGCTCGTGAGTTGGGTTGGACCCGGTTCGGTTTCTCCTCTCTCTCTCTTCTCTTCTCTCTTTCCTTTCTCCCTCTCTCTCTCAATTTATAAGGGTGGTCAACAAGGTCAAAATTGGGTGTGGGGTATTGCATAACTTCTCTTATTTGCAATGGAAATTACGTTTATGGTTGAACATATTACTTTCTCTTATTTGCAACTTTAATTTGAAAATTAAGTTTATGAAAATTAAAGTACTTCTAACATTAATTGTAAATTTAGTTAAAATTTCATTAAACACCGAGTAATACAATTTCAAAAAAACACACAATTGTGTTCAGTTAAACATATGATTCTCCATAATTAAAATACAAGTATAATGCTATTTTCCAAAATCATGTTGAAACTCCGAATTAACTCCATATTCATTAGCTTGCGGAAAAAGTAACTGTTAGAAATGTCCATGCTGCTAGAGTTGTGGGTGCTGCTATAAAAAATCAAACATTATGTTATAATAAGAAATACAATAGATAAAATAAATGAAAAAAAGTATATATATGGTGAAAAACTTACATTATAGTAGTTCGTAATTCCATATGGGTATATATTCGTACCAATATCACTTCCTCCAACGTTTTAAAGTGTCTACATAAATTCCACAATATATTTCAAAATATGTAACGATTAAGTTATGAAAATTAAGAAAATGGATAAGAATTCGGCCTCACTTACAGCTACAATATTGCTTCCTTGTGAAATTACAGCAGACACTTGAGAAGATAATCTATTGTATGCATGTCCATCCTGCAAAGTCAACAAAAAAATCATTTGAGCACCATTTATGTAATAAATTTATTTTAATTAATTAATGGTAAAATTAACCTCTACGTCCGAACGTGTTGAATTCTTTTTAGGTTTGGTAGACCTTGTTGACTTTTTTCTTTGACAAGGTGGACGACCTTTTCGACGCCTCACTTCTGGATCACGTACTCCCTCAGTTGCGTTCGTTGAAATTCTCATGCTGTTACTACAACTTCCTTGACCCGAAATTCCCGTGTTGTTACCTCCGCATTGAATTGGCTTTGGTAGATCTTTCCGTACGTCCTCAATCCAATTCAAAACAAGATTAGAACTCTCAACATTTGTTGCATCCATGTTTGCAACTTTTGCAAAACTAACACATATCTTCTCATACCGTTTTTGCTCATCTGTGTAACTGTGCAACTCATGACTCGTTTTGACCTTACTATGGCATCTCCGCACATCTTTTCTCCATCTTCATAGGATGTACTTTTTTGGAAGTACTTCTGTGTCATTGCGTATCATGATTCTTATGGCATGCTTGCAAAGAATTCCCCTAAATTGGAATGTTGAACAACTGCAACTGATTTCACCCTTATCTTTTTCAAAATGTACTTAAAAAAAAATTATTTTCTTAAACTCTCTAACTTTAACATCTTCTTTGACTATATGTTCACAACCCATTGAATTGACGAATTTGCAATACATATTTCCAGTCAACTCTTTCTAAAACTCCTGAAACTTTGAAATGGTGTACACATCTTGAACTTGTTTCTCCATCTCATAAGATGTTACGCATGGCATTTGTTACGAAAGACACCTAGCATCTTCTTCGACTTCTTTTTTAACTTTACTCTTTAATGCATTACTGTACTGCTCTACAAACTGCTTCAATGTGGTTTTTGAGTTAACATAACCATCAAAAAACGCATTCATGCTCTCACTCTGTTGAGTAGTTGACATTCCTGCCCAAAAACTATTCTTCAGGTAACATGGTACCCAATGATGTCTCTTATTATACAAGCCCCATAGCCATTCATTACCACCCAAATCATATTCTACAATCATGTGGTGCCAGATTTCCTCGAACTTTGCAGGGCTCTGTGAATCATAAACGGCACAATACAACATATCGCTAATGTCATGATATTGTTTATAGCCCCCTAGTTTATCTGGAATCTTCTTAAGTATATGCCAAAAACACCACCGATGTCGAGTATTAGGAAAGACATCCGCAATTGAAATTTTCATCGCCTTGTCTTGGTCTGTAATAATTCCAATAGGAGTGGAATTAGACATGCATGATAGCCACGTGAATGTCTCAACATCCTCATGTGAAATCAATCCACATCCAAATAAAATAGAATGACCATGATGATTTACTCCCACAAATAGAGCGAATGGCATGTCTTACTTATTTGTAAGGTATGTAGTGTCAAAAGTAACATCTCCAAACTCCTTGTATGCTTCCCTATTCCTTGGCTTAGCCCAAAATACATTTTTCAATTGACCATCATCATCCACTTGCATGCTAAAAAAATATATATTGTCTTCTGACTGCACTCTCATAAAATAGTTTTGAAGAGCAACAGCATCTTTATCCCCAAGCCGTAGTCATCTTTCTTTCTGGATATGATTTCTACAGTCTTTTTCTGTGAATGTCACATTTTCATGGCCACCAGCCTCAATAACAAGTGATTGATAATTTTGGGACAATCTAATCCCTGCTCTATCATTTACATCAAGCTTATTTTTTGCATATGAACTAAGGTTGCGATTGCATAGGAAAAACTTAGACTTGGTTGGAGTCAACAATGTATGGTTGTGTTCAAGATTTAAAACTCGAATCCTCCACTTTCCATCTTCCTCTAATCATCCTCCCAATTTAGCATTGCAACCTATTTTTGCATTAGGTTGGGGCCTAAGCGGATTACTAGATTTGCTTCTTGTCGCACCACTTTGCCCACAAACATAACTCACATGTCGTATTATCCCATCAATGCCCTTACTACTATTTCTTTGCATAATTGAAACCCTTTTCTTTTACCATATTCTCTATAATAACTATACATTTCAATCTCACTATCGAATGACATTCCAATCATTTGCTCATCATCTTGTAAGTTGTCCTCAATTTGCTCAAACTCTTCAACTTCAGTGCTTTTTTCCATGTTCTTTATTCCTACAAAATGAATATATTTCATGTTAATCAACTGAATATATTTCACATTACTCATGATAAGAACACAATTCAGGTGATAAAAACAAAATTCAGGTAATTATAACCAAGACTGTCAACTTTAATCGCCAAATTAATATATGCTCTATAAAATAACAATAACCAACAACCCAAAGCTCAATATATGATATATAATATACTCAAAAATTTAAATAGAACAAATAAAGAACTAAACAGAACCTAATTGCTCAAAGGCTCTAACACAAATTATGGAAAATAGAACCAAAAATAAAGTTCCACGTTAGACTTGGTTAAGTATCCGAAATGGGGCAAAATAAATCAATCCATACCCTTTAGCAAAGCAATCAACATTAATCACAAAAGCTAATTACAAATTAATTACATTGACCTTAACAAGCTCATTAATTCGATTGTGTTGGGGGAGAGACAGTGAAGCAACTGAGATCAAGAGATTAAGGGAAATCGGAGCCAAGAGAGTAAGGGAGAATAGAGCCACCAAGAATGAGAGAGAACAGAGTTGAGATAGTGAGGACGGTGCTGATATAATGAGGGAGAACGAAACCGTTGTTGTTTGGTTTTCGTTGCTCTGTGGTTTTTGTTGCTCTGTGGATTTTGTTGTTGTGAAAGGAGGCAGACGCGAGTGACAAACATTGCTGCCAATTGTTACGTGCGTGTGTGTTGTTTGGTGCACGTACGAAGAGGCTTTTAAAGCTTGCACAAAACGCATCGTTTTGTGCAAATCTTTGTGCGTAACTTTGTGAGAATATCGGTGTTGTTAAAAATTTTACCTCCATTTCCCACCTTATTCCCTAATAAATTTAGTGGGGTGGGGATAGGAAATTCTCATGTGGGGAATAATTTCCCTATCTCCACCCCATTCCCCATATACTTATTTTATAGTAAGTATGGATATATAATTTCAGTAAATTAAAAATTAGAGACTTAAATAAAACCATCACCCTATTATAAAGTATTTAAATTGTTTAAAAAATTCAAAAGTTTGAAACAATATCTTTAAATGTTATAAAAACTGAAAAATATTTGAAGAGAGCAGCACCTTAAAAGAAAAAAGAAAACATAACAATATTTTAGAGTGAAATAAGAATTATATTGTTGGGTTTTCTTTTAGTTATAGTCTATTTATATTAGGTAAAAATAAAAAGAAAATTTATTAACTAACATTCTAATTGATAAAATAAAAACTATTAAATAAAAATTAAATTTTTTTATATATAATGGGGATTGAGGTGGGGGAGGGGTGGGGATTATAAAATCAAACCCCGCCTCATTAAAAATTTGGAGATTATTTTTCTCTCGCTCCCCACCCCATTCCCCAAAAATTGTTCAAAATTCACCTCATTTAGGGTGGAGCTCGATGAGACCTCAAACCCGTAAAGAATTTTGTCATCCCTAGCCACACGAGGCCTATGATGTATAGAGTTATCTAGTTTTGCTAGTGATTATGATTAAATATTTGATGTCTTGATGCATGAATTAGCCTTTTTATTTATTTTCAATTTTTCTAGCAGAAAGCATGTCGCAAGTGATGACATGGAGAGGGAGATTAACGGCGTGGCATCAGTGGAAGCAATTTTGCGACGTCGAGATCTACCCAGCTCATGCAGGTCAAAGGAAATAGACGACCCAATTCTTCAATTCTTTGTAAATGAAACCTTAGCCGTGACTCGTGTGATAGGTCAACGATTGAGAGTATGGTAAGAGCATTGATGGAATTAATTTAAAAGAGAGGAAATCATGCGATCAGTGGACAGGATTGCAGGATTGGCTCGGAATAGTGTAAGCCGAGTCGGATCTTTCATTAGAGAATTGAGAAGCTAATGCCTTTAGCATGTAAGTACAAACATTGGCAACTATCTTTCATTTTCAACCGGTCGATTAAATCTTACTATTATCAATTCTCTAATGTTAATTACCCATCTATCTTAAAATTCATATTGTAACCCAATGAACTAAGCTTATTAATATACTTAACAAGCAATCGCTAGAAGCTGTGACTAATGAGTTATTTTACATGCTAATTAAGCGGAAGCTTTTTATGATCACTTTGCTAAAAAGGTCCTCTAACCTAAACATTTGAAGATAATTAAACAACAATCACAAAGCTTTGAGGTAGAATGATATATAGTTTTTATTATAAGGTTTAATATGATCGTTATACATCTGTACATCACACGTCAACTTTCCTGTTTCCAACAAGGGACCTTATTTTTTTCTTCTTGTTTTATACAATACTTCATTTTCCATGTCCCTACTGCCGTATTGTTTATAGCTAGCGTGAAGTAAAGGGCTGATCAAATGAACTCTTGTTTCTAGTACCTCAATTCCCACAAGAAATTGAGGTTTAAAGTTTTTGTAAGAGAGATTGTAACATCTTTCAAGTTTTTGGTTTGATATTCTGGACGAAAATGGTTTACCGTTTATTGCGAAAACGGCTGACCGTTTAACTCCAGAGAGCATGTTTTATGGTCTAGAGAAAACGGCTCACCGTTTATGGAGAAAACGGCTAACCGTTTAACTCCAGAGAGCATGTTTTATGGTCTAGAGAAAACGGCTCACCGGTTATTGAGAAAACGGCTAACCGTTTATGTATAGAGAGCAACGTATTTAACATTCTGGAATAAAACGGCTCATCATTTATTGAGAAAACGGTTAACCGTTTATTTCCAGAAAGGCGTCAACTGGAAAACGGTTGACAAGCTTGAAAATTTCAAATGTTAATCCTTGCAAATTCAAACCAAAAAGAGTTTTTGAAGAAGTACCATTTCGAATGGTTGCATGCTTTTGAATAAACATCTTCTTCATAAAAGAAATATATACAATTAGATTAATTATTAGATTTTGCAGGTTTCATAAATATTTTGGAAATACAATCTTATTTGCTGGAGATTGTATTCAGGATTTGATATATCTTGGGGGTAATTTACCATTAAAACTCTATAGCAAACCAAGATTGGTGAGGGCAAATAAAACCTTAAAGGAAAGTGTGCAAACACGTCTCAAATCCTAAGAAAATTTCTTCCTTTTTTGCCTCCATATTCTTATATTCTCCAACAATCTCTAAGGTTTTATTCTCAATAAATGGAGGTTGAGAAGAGTTTGACATCATTTCTGAATCCTAGTGTCCATCTTGATCGTTTTGATGGAACTAATTTCACTCGTTGGAAGGGAAAATTGTTCTTTCTCCTTACTGTTCTTAAAGTGGCATATGTTCTTGATCCGAAATTGGAACCATTTCCAGAACCAAGAGAAGAAGATACCGAAGTTGTTAAGGCTGCAAGGAAACGTCGTGAAGATGATGAATTGATATGCCGGGGTCACATACTTAATATGCTTTCTGACAGATTATATGATCTCTACAATTCTATGACTTCTCCGGTGGAAATTTGGAATGCTCTTGAATACAAATACAAAACGGAGAAGGAAGGTACTGACAAATTCTTTGTATCTAAATATTTTGAATTTATTATGGTAGACACAAAATCCATTCTTGATCAAATACATGAGTTACAAATTATTGTTGCTAAGCTTCGAGAGTTAAAAGTTGAAATTTCTGAATCATTTCAAGTTGGAGCTATTATTGCTAAATTGCCTCAAAGTTGGAATGATTATAGAAAGAAACTCCTTCATAGTAAAGAGAACATAACTTTAGAAGAATTGCAAAAACACTTGGTAATTGAAGAAGAGACTAGTTCTCGTGAATCCAAGGATAAATATGATTCTACTAAAGTTAATGTTGTTGAAGCTAGTAAATTCTCAAAGAATTTTAAAGTCAAGAATGACAAGAAATTCAAAAATTCCAGCACACAAAAGTTTTCTGGAAATTGTTTCTTTTGTGGTAAGAAAGGCCATCGCCAAAGTGATTGCAGATTCAAGAAGAAAAAGGAAGAAGTGAATTCCCATAAAGCTAATGTGATTGAAAACAAATCTGAAGAGATTTGTGCTATGGTTTCTGAAATGCAAATTGGCATGATTACCGAAACCAATATGGCTGAAACTAAGTCCTATGATTGGTGGCTCGATTCGGGTGCAACAATTTATGTTTGTAATGATAAGAAATTTTTCTTATCATACAAAGAAGAATCAGAAGGACAAATGGTTCTCATGGGGAACAATAATGCAGCCATAGTAGCAGGAAAAGGAGTAGTTGAGATCAACTTCACTTCTGGAAAGAAAGTCACATTGTATAATGTCTTTCATGTACCTTCCGTTAGGAAGAATCTTATTTCTGCTAGTTGTATGTGTAAGCATGGGCTTAAGATTGTGCTTGAAGGTAATACTTGTATTATCTCAAAGAATGGATTATTTGTTGGGAAAGGGTATTCTTGTGATGGAATGTACAAACTCAACATTAATAATAATAATATCAATTTAGCTTATATTGTTGAGTCTTGTGATGTTTGGCATGCTAGATTAGCACATTTGAACTTTAGATCTTTGAAATACATGTCTAAGCATGATTTGATTAATTGCAATGATGTTAAAGGTCATAAGTGTGAAATCTGCATCCAAGCTAAAATAACTAAGAAACATTTTCCTAAAGCTGAACGAAATACTCAAATATTGGATTTGATACATACCGATATTTGTAAGTATAATGGCATTTTAACAAGAGGAGGTAAGAGATACTTTATCACTTTTATTGATGATTGTTCTAGATACACTTATGTGTATTTACTTAGAACAAAAAATGAAGCTTTTGATAAATTTAAAATTTTCAAAGCTGAAGTTGAGAACCAAAAAGATAAGAAAATCAAAATGGTTCGTAGTGATAGAGGTGGTGAATATTTCTCAATTGAATTTAATAATTATTGTGAAGAAGTTGAAATTATTCAACAAAGATCAGCTCTATTTACTCCTCAACAAAATGGTTTGGCTGAAAGGAAGAATAAGATCTTCACGGATATGATAAATTCCATGATCCTTAATGCAAAACTACCAAAGAATTTGTGGGGGGAAGCATTACTCACTGCATGTCATATTCATAACAGAATTACATCTTTGAAAACACATATATCTCCTTATGAAATTTGGAAAGGAAGAAAACCAAACTTGATGTATTTAAGGGTCTGGGGTTGTTTAGATTTTTATAAATTACATGACCCTAAGTCATCAAAGTTGAGTGCTAGAGGTATAAAAAGTGTTTTCATAGGATATGCTAAAAATTCCAAGGCTTATAGGTTGTTAGATTTAGATTCTAATGTGATTGTAGAATCTAGAGATGTTGAATTTATTGAGAATAAATTTCAACATGATTCTAATATTGAATCAGAATCAATTATTGATCAACCATGTGTTAATACTCCTGTTACCTCCACTAACAATAATAAAAGGAAAGAGTCTATGACATCTTTCGAACTAAGGAGGAGTCAATGCGAAAAGAAAGAAAAGAGTTTAGCTCCGGATTTTATTTCATCACAAGTACTACTCTTCTTGGTTGAAGGGGATAGAAAGAATGTACTTAACAAAGTACCATTGTTGTTAAATATTGAAAAAGATCCAAAGACATTTAGCGAGGCTATGTCTTCAGAGGCGTTCTTTTTGGAGAGAGGCGGTAAATGATGAAATGGATTCGATTATGTCGAATCAAACATGGGTCTTGGTTGATCTTCCTCCAGGATCTCAACCAATTAGCAGCAAATGGGTATTTAGAAGAAAGTACAATAGTGATGATTCTTTGCAAACTTTTAAGGCTAGATTAGTAGCCAAAGGGTTTAAGCAAAGAAATGGTATTGATTATTTCGATACATATGCTCCGGTAGCTAGGTTAACTTCTATAAGAGTGCTATTTGCAATTGCTTCATTGAACAATTTGTATGTGCATCAAATGGATGTTAAAACAGCTTTTCTTAATGGTGATCTTGATGAAGAAATCTATATGGAACAACCTGAGGGTTTTGTTTTGCCAGGAAATGAGCAAAAGGTATGCAAGTTAGTCAAATCTCTTTATGGTTTAAAGCAAGCACCAAAACAATGGCATGAGAAGTTTGATTCGGTAATTTTATCTCATGGTTTTAAGCATAATAATGCTGATAAATGTATATATTTTAAATTTATGAATGATTTTGGTGTGATTATATGCTTGTATGTTGATGACTTGCTTATCTTTGGAACAAATATGCAATGAGTAGATGATACAAAGAAGTATTTAACTTCACAATTTAAGATGAAAGATCTTGGTGAAGTAGATACTATCTTAGGTATCAAAGTGAATAAACATAGTGGGGGTTACTCGTTGTGTCAATCTCATTATATAGAGAAAGTGCTTCTTAAATTCAATTATTTGAAATTTAAAGAAGCTAATACCCCATATGATTCTAGTATTAAATTACTAGAGAATTCAGGCCGAATAGTAGCACAAATAGAATATGCTAGTGCTATTGGTAGCTTGATGTATGCTATGCATTGTACGAGGCCTGATATAGCATTTGCAGTTTGCAAAATGTCAAGATTCACGAGTAACCCTAGTGTTGAACACTGGAAAGCAATTGGTAGGATACTTGGTTATCTTAAAAGGACCATTAATTTGGGTTTGTTTTATAATGATTATCCTGAAGTACTGGAAGGATATTCAGATGCTAGTTGGGTAACCAATACAAAAGATAATAAATCCACTTCTGGTTGGATTTTTACAATTGCTGGAGGAGCGGTTTCTTGGGCTTCAAAGAAACAAACGTGCATAACTCATTCAACAATGGAAAGTGAGTTTATAGCACTTGCATCTGCAGGCAAAGAAGCAGAATGGCTGAGAAATTTGTTGTTTGATATAATGTTGTGGCCACAACCGATGCCATCTATTTCTTTGTATTATGTACATTGTCTAGAGCTTATAATAAAGTGTATAATGGAAAGTCTAGACATATTAGCTTGAGACATGAATATGTGAAACAATTAATAGCAGATGGTGTTATTAATATTGTTTATGTTAGGACTAATAAGAACCTAGCAGATCCTTTAACAAAAGGTCTTTCAAGAGACTTAGTTAAGGATACATCTTTTGGAATGGGATTGAAACCTTTACACAATAAAGTCACCAACGACGGTAACCCAACTATGTAGTAGTTATACCGCTACTCCATAGTTAAATGGGTAATAACAAGTTGTTGTTATGTGACTGGTTTGGCACCGAGTAATAAATAATCCCATTCGAGATATTCGGTGCAAATAGCTACGAGGTTGAGGTTGAGTATTTACTCTTAATGAAGTTCAAGTCTTATAGTAGCTAAAGACATGATTTGAAACTTCACCTAAGTGAACATAAGAAATGGTGCTGTTTCTAACAAGTTCATGGTTTAATCTTGTAAATGTTCATGAATCCAAGATAGAGCACAAGGCCGGAATAATGCTAACTATTAGAACACAACTTTGAGATTTGGGATAGCTTATATGTGGTGTATCTCCGGTATTTACTTAAGAGACAAAGTTTAATACTTAGCACACTATTGTCTTGTAAATACTTTGAAATACATTCACTAATTAAAGGTTAAAATCGAAAGATACCTTTTTGTATGTATAAGTTTATCATTAATAAATCTGAAAAATATTACAATCTAGTGGGGATTGTAAGAGAGATTGTAACATCTTTCAAGTTTTTGGTTTGATATTCTGGACGAAAACGGTTTACCGTTTATTGCGAAAACGGTTGACCGTTTAACTCCAGAGAGCATGTTTTATGGTCTAGAGAAAACGGCTCACCGTTTATGGAGAAAACGGCTAACCGTTTAACTCCGCATGTTTTATGGTCAGAAAACGGCTCACCTTATTGAAAACGCTAACCGCTTATGTATGAGCAACGTATTTAACATTCGGAATAAAACGGCCACCGCTTATTGAGAAAACTTAACCGCTTATTTCGAAAGGCGTCAACGGAAAACGGTTGAAAATTTCAAATGTTAATCCTTGCAAATTCAAACCAAAAGAGTTTTGAAGAAGTACCATTTCGAATGGTTGCATGCTTTTGAATAAACATCTTCTTCATAAAAGAAATATATACAATTAGATTAATTATCGATTTTAGTTTTATAAATGTTAAATACAATCTTATTTCTTTGGAGATTGTATTCGTGATTTGATATATCTTGGGGGTAATTTACCATTAAAACTCTATAGCAAATCAAGATTGGTGAGGGCAAATAAAACCTTAAAGAAAAGTGTGCAAACACGTCTCAAATCCTAAGAAAATTTCTTCCTTCTTTGCCTCCATATTCTTATATTCTCCAACAGTTTTGTCAATGGAGCAAACGCGTGTTCCTCACGTGGTGCTCTTGCCTTTCCCTGCATATGGCCACATAAAGCCCATGCTGACGCTGGCCAACCTTTTTAGCCATGCAGGGTTTCCAATCACCTTCGTAAACACTGAGCAGTACCACGATCGTCTCTTTGGCAACACTGACGTAACGGCTTTCTACAAGCACTTCCCTAACTTCCTCTGCACATCGATCCCCGACGGTCTGCCGCCCGATAATCCACGGTTTGGCATATACATCAAAGACTGGTTTTGTTCCAATAAACCCGTGTCAAAGCTGGCGTTCCGTCAGCTGCTGATGACGCCTGGGCGGCTCCCAACATGCATCATATCAGACAGCATCATGTCCTTTGCAATTGACGTTGCCGAAGAGCTTAACATTCCTATAATCACTTTTAGACCGTACAGTGCTTACTGCTCCTGGTCGGACTTTCATTTTTCCAAGCTTGCTGAAGAAGGGGAACTTCCGGTCACAGGTCGGTTTCTCTTTTTCATTTTTTTTTGAAAAAATATATATTTAATACTGAAATCTTGATTTAAACATGTACATGTAACATGTAACATCATGCAATATGTTGCCTGCTTTTGTGAAATTGCAGATGAAAACTTTGATAAGCCCGTTACGTGCATTCCGGAGCTGGAAAATATCTTTCGGAATAGAGACCTTCCGAGCATTTGTAGACATGGAGGACCCGATGATCCCATTTTGCAGACCTTCATTAGGGATACCTCTGCCACGACTCGAACTTCAGCTCTCGTAATTAACACCTTCAACGAAATTGAAGGGCCTATCATATCAAAACTGGGTTCTCGTTTGACCAAAATTTACACTGTTGGTCCTCTACACGCTTTGTTGAAGTCGCGGATCCAAGAAGACTCCGTGGAGTCATCCCCGTTAGAGTCAAACAATTGTGTTTTATCGAAAGAGGACAGAAGTTGCATGACGTGGCTGGGTTCTCAGCCGTCTAGATCGGTATTATATGTCAGTTTTGGAAGTTTCATCAAGCTTAGCTGTGACCAAATTTTAGAGTTTTGGCATGGCATAGTCAATAGTGGAAAAGGGTTCTTGTGGGTCATAAGATCGGACTTGATTGATGGAGAGTCTGGTGTTGGCCCAGTTCCAGCGGAGCTTGATCAGGGGACCAAGGAAAGAGGGTGCATTGTTAGCTGGGCTCCACAAGAGGAGGTCCTGGCCCACCAAGTAATTGGTGGGTTTTTGACTCACAGCGGCTGGAATTCAACTTTGGAGAGCATGGTAGCTGGAGTGCCCATGATTTGTTGGCCACAAGTTGGTGATTAACAAGTTAACAGTAGGTGTGTGAGTGAGATTTGGAAGATTGGATTTGATATGAAGGACACGTGTGATAGATCGACGATTGAGAAGTTGGTAAGGGACTTGATGGATAACAAGAGGGATAAGATCATGGAGTCAACGGTTCAGATTGCGAAAATTGCTCGTGATGCTGTCAAGGAAGGCGGGTCTTCTTATCGTAACCTGGAGAAGTTGATTGAAGACATAAGATTGATGGCTTTTAAGGCTTGAAAAACATGATTTTTTTTTTTTTGAAACTGATTAAGCATCAGGTTATTGTATTACACAGAGATATATACAACTGCTATGACAGCAGGTCATTATACTGATATTTACAATCAGATATATACATGAGACTTATATTATTATATTTTTATTCTATGAAGTACATACCCATCCAAATACCCCTCACGGAGGAGGGATGTCTCTACTCCACTCGCATTTCACAAGAGAGAAAAGCGTTATAAGAAATATCCACACAATTATGTTTAATTGAGTCATTACACTTATAATCACGCTTAACTTAAGAATTATGCCAAAAAAAAACATGATTTAATGAAGTGCTTTCATAGAAAAATACATATTGAAATGGTAAAAAACTTATTGTGATTTGTGAATGCCCAAAGTCAAAAGAATAATTCAGTAACTGTAGTTCCTATTAATAAGATCATTGGAAATTTTACGGTCTTGTATGTTATTATTTTAACAATCATATTTTAGCACTGAAATAACCCCAAGTTTATTGAAATTTGGCCTGAAAAGAATGAAGTACATAGTGGAATTCATAAATTTTCTAATTCACATTTCGTTATTTTGGCCTTGCCACTGGTGAATTCAGCGTCTTCTCAGTTGCATGAATTATTTATTCTTGTTGTTACATAAATATTCGTTATAGTGGCAGTGCTAAACCAGTAGATTGTTTAAATAAAAATTTATTTAAACTTCTCCACAGGCATTAGATGTTGAATTCGGTATAAATAGGTTAGATAACTTATAACATAAAAGTTAAAATGTATATGCAAGGTTAAAAATCTAAAATTTGATCATGTGGTAATATTAATTATATAGCATACATTGTTTTGTTTAATATTATTTTGAGGTTGTGAAAATATTCTTAATCAGAATATTCTTAATTTTAATATTCTTAATTAAAATATATTCTTAATTACACAGCAAATTTTTAAGTGTAATGTTCATAATTGTATAACATGCTTATACATTGGATAATAAAAACATTTATAACATAATTAATATTACCTTGGAACATTATGATTATTTTATTGCTATTTAATACATAGAGCTTCAGCCACTGAACCCTCTTAATTCTAAACCTCTAGCTTACTCAATTATTGCAATAATGATATTAATCCACTTTTCTTCCATAATTAAAAAATATTCCAAGAACTAAAAGACACTTCTTATGCCATTGAAGGAGCCACGGATTTCATTTGGGGAAATGCTGCCTCCCACTTTGAAGTGAGTGTTCTTCATAGGCTACAGAAAAAGAACTTAGATACCACAATTCATTAAGTTCGATTATAGTTTCCCCCTAAAAACCAAAAATTTTCAACAATTTTATCTCTTTTACGGAGTTGTCATATACATTCTATGGAGCTATCGCTGCCCCAAAAAAAGTGTTGCCAGAAGAAAACAATGGATTCACTTTCTTGGGTTTGCAAGATTACCGGTGTTGGGAAGGCAGTGCTTGGAAGGCCATGGGGGACTTATTCTAGGGTGGTTTATGCCCTTACTTACATGTCTGGTGTGATACAGCCGCAAGGATGGGGTGACTGGCACGACTATAGTAAGCAAAGGTAAATATAAATCATCTATTCTCACAATTGTATTGTCATTCTTGCACAATCAATGTCAAAATCAGTGACTACTTACATGTTTCATTTTGTTTATATGTATTGTAGTACTACAATAAGGCACGCGAAAAGCAAGATGGAAATAAGGCATGAGAAAAGCAAAACCAGCACGAAAGAAACAACCCACCACGCCCAAATCCTTCTCTTTTTCTTCATTTGCTCCGCACAGAATAATCCATTTGTGCCACCATTGATGTAAGCACAGCCCTTAGCCACATTCGTTTCAATATCATTCATCTTCTCCTCTTGTGCCACCACCAACACAGCCGTGATTTAAGAGGTTATGAAAAATTTAAAAAAATAAATAAATTTTGTAAGAAAATTTTTAAAAAATTAATATTTGAAGGATTTGACCAAAAATTTTGGTTCCGGATCCATTTTTTTTTTGTTTTATTCTTATTAGTTCTTAGAATTCAATACTGAACAAACAAAAATTTCTGGTTCGGCTCAATACTGAACGAACCGATCCCTTGTCCACCCTTAATCAGCATTTAGGGGTCAACGTTATTTTGAAAAAGCAACCGCTGTAAAATTTTGTTTTGAGGGCGATGAAGTTGTCTATTTTTCAAGGATATATTGACCATATCTGACTTGATTTTGTCTCTAATCCCTCCAAGAATTTTCGAACTTTGAGCGGATTTCGTATCTTCATTCTGGCCTTGAATATCGATATAGAGATTGGTGATATCATCCATGTCAATCTTGATTGCAGCTATTTCTTCGAAGAACTGTGAAAGGTTTTGCCCATCAACAGGATAGAGTTGGGTGCCGATTTCAAGTTCAGGCAGGGATTCTTCATCTTTCATGGCCTGTTTTTTGAGTTCTACGTAAATAAGGAATGATCTTGTCATAAGATCATTCATTTTCACAATTATTTGCAACAACCCACTTGTTAAAAAAGCATCAATTTCTTAGAGAATAAGTCAAAATCAAATTTTACTAAGAACAAAATCATAAAGAGATTAACTACTTTGCTTGCAGAGACAACAGGGGAAAAAAATTGGTCAACTTCTTTGATAACAGAAAAAGTCAACTTTTTCAGAATTTATACAATTATCTAAGTAAAAGAATCAGTGTAGAAAATTAAATTGAGAAAGATTGAAGAACCTTGAATTGATGAAATTGAGATTCTGCTCGTATATTTTCTCTGAAACAGTGGCTGGATTTGTACAGCAATACGCTTATGAAGAGTCATGAATGGCTCTATGGCTTCGGTTACTTCGGTTCTGCTTCAAATTTCAAACTCAGAATTGTTAAAATAGCGTCATATTTGGAAGCGCAAGTACTCATTACTCAATGTAACAAATATACCACGTCAGCAAGTAAACATAAGAAAATGAATGTGAACCCCACGTGTGGACACAGAAGCTGACGTGGCAGACAGGACCAGTTCAGTCAAACTGGGGAACCTAAGTACAAACCAAAACCACAGTTAACACACCTGCAGCAAAAATTTTGGAGAGAGGGAGAGAAATGGAGAAGAAGAGCAAAGTGTTAATAATAGGTGCCACAGGAAGATTTGGTTACCAGTTGGCCAAATTTAGCACTGAATATTGTCACCCAACTTTTGCCCTCATTAGAGATTCATCTTTCAATGACCCTAACAAACAGCAGAAGCTTCAGTCTCTCTCCACTGCTGGTGTCACCTTCCTCAAGGTGAGGACTTCATCTTTCTCTGATTTAAGATTGTTTCCTTTTTGTGTAATTTTGTCATTTTTAAGTTGGGTTTTTACGGGTTTCTTTTTCCTTATATCATTTTTTTTAAGGGATCATTGGAGGATGAGGAGAGTCTAATGGAAGCAGCGAAGCAAGTTGACGTGGTGATATGTTCAATCCCATCTAAACAAGTTCTTGATCAGAAGCTTCTCATTAGAGTTATCAAAGAAGCAGGCTGTATCAAGGTTATAAACTGTCGATGAATGTTTTTTTTTTTCAGAATTTTTGTGATGTATGATTTGCATCCTGTTAATTGGCTGCTACCGTGCATTTTTCCATTATTTTCTCCCCCAGTCTTCGTTTAATCTGTACATGTTTGCATTTTCTTTGAGCACAGCTGACTGCTACTTTTATTGCTTTCATTTGTAGAAATTATTTACTTGTTCAATTTGTTCCTTTTTAACAGCTTAAACATTTCATTATCTAATATGCTTTTAGACCAAATTAAGATATTATTGGAAGTTGTGCTACGATTCTTAACTAGTAGCTGATATTATAGTTAAAACTGCTCTAAAGCTATTAGGTGCAACTCTTGAAGATATAACATTACTATCATCGATAACACTGTAAATGTTGTAAAGATGCATGTGTAGGCAATGTTCGGACTGGTTCTCTTATTAAATAAGTTAAGCTTATATGAATATTATTTCAGAGGTTCATTCCATCAGAGTTCGGGGCTGATCCAGACAAATCTCAGATATCTGACTTGGACAACAACTTCTATTCACGGAAATCTGAGATTCGACGTCTCATAGAAGCTGGAGGCATTCCCTACACTTACATTTGCTGCAACCTTTTCATGAGCTATTTACTCCCATCTCTTGTCCAACCAGGCCTAAAGACTCCTCCAAGGGACAAGGTCACAATATTTGGAGATGGAAATACTAAAGGTTAAATTGCTGGCCAAGATTTGACTATTCTCCTTAAGATTTGGCTCAGTAGTTAGTTTGTTTTATTATTGGATAAGTGGTGGCTATGGTAATTTGGTGCCTTCTTGTGGATCTATGCAGGTGTCTTTGTGAACAGTGTTGATGTTGCTGCTTTCACGATTAGTGCATTGGATGATCCACGTACATTGAATAAGGTGTTGTACCTCAGGCCCCCAGGAAATGTTTGCTGCATGAATGAGCTTGTTGAAGCTTGGGAGAGTAAGGTAGGGAAGAAGCTTGAGAAGATTAATGTGTCAGAAGAGGAACTTCTGAAGAAAATTAAAGGTATCTTAGCATTATATACCATATATTGTTACCATTCAGTGTATGTCTTTTATTGGCAAGTAAAAATCTGAAATCATTTTGAAGTTGATTTAGATTTTAGTGCATGACACTGCAACACACAACCTAGATTTAACTAAATTGATAATGAAAAATTTTGGATATGAATTAGTAAGCATTTATAGTAGTTGACTTCTTGCTAGTCAGAGCTATCATCCTATGCTGATTTGGACATATTACTGATTATTTGAGAATTTGCAAGGGGACAGAATCACAAAAATGCGTAATTAGTTTAAGACTTGTACGTAACATTACTGAAATGGTACAAGGATGAGTTTAGGGGAGGCTCATAATTAACCTGGCAGAGTACTAAACACAATAATATGTGCTCTTGCTTAGCATTGTTTGTTACAGGCATATATTTGTGTGGACAAGGGGATATGGTATAGTGACGATATGGTATAGTGACTTTTTTCTTGCGTTCCTTGTTAGAACCACTGATTGGTGTATTTTCTCCAGCGTTTTCATCTTTGAAACGATACCAAGAATATGTGTTCGTTGCATTGCAGATACCCCGTATCCAGAGAACTTGGAGATGGTTTTCATATATTCTACCTTTGTAAAGGGAGATCACACATACTTTGATGTTGAGCCTTCCAGTGGAGTGGAGGGAACACAACTCTATCCACACTTGAAATACACTACAATTAGCGAGCATTTAGACACCCTCTTGTAAAACTGCTCTTTTCTGTTTTGGTTATTCACTGTGTCTTTTGGATTTATGAAAGATGATTGAACGACTTATCTAATTCATGGATTAGATGTGGAGCATGGATGTGTTACAGAACATGTAACCACTCCCTGTAATCTGAATGTGACAATGCAGAAGATGGACAATATCCCCACTCAGGTATTTTAAGCTCGTGTGAAATTTGTTCATTTAGAGTTTCTTTGGAGCATTAAAGCATGTAGAAACATGAGAAATTTTTGTAGTTGTACTTTGTTTTTGTTAACATTATATAGCTAAATGTTTGTTGCCTAGTTCAGCATGCTGCCCAACTACAAGTAAATATTACCATCCTCAATCCACAAGCTCTACTGTGAGTTCAAATTTGTAATATCTTGGGCAGTAGTTATTTTTTTAAAGTTCACAAAATCATGCCAAAAGGAAAAGGACGACAAACAGGTTTAGAAGTGCTTTTACAAAAAGCGCTCTTACTTCAAGTGTTTTTTTCTTGTAAAAATGCTTTACTGAGCAGGTTATTCATGGCCTGCAGGCAATTGATGCCTTAGTGGCATGAATTGTGCTCTTATAGAATTAGAACATCGTCCTTGTTGAATAACAAGATCCTAAGGGAGGGATTCTTCATCTTTCGTTACTTGTTCCTTGTATTCTGCATAACTAAGGAATGATTCGGTCATTAGATCTCATCTTCTCCATAAGTAGCAGCAACCCACCTGTCATAAAAGCTTCAACTACTTAGAAAATGAATCAAATTTGAGTTTACCGAATGAAAAAGAATCATAGAAATACTAGTCACTTTCATTGCATAGCAAAGCAATGGGAAAAGAGTGATCTTTTTGTCTTTTATTGTAGAGAATTCTACTCAATATCTAAACTAAATAATTTGAATGGCTTATATTTTTTATATTGAAAGCAGAAAAAGAGTATCAGTATATATAATCTTTTTTTTTTTATATTGATATTACAATCAAACAACTACTAATATTTACCATCAGACTACTATTGGATAAGTTTATATTAATTCTTACAAAACATTGTCTAAACTTTTACTCCCATTAATATTTGAGAGATAACTACTCCATTCGTATTTCATGAGCAGAAAACTACCTCCACTCAGTTAAATCTTAATTGAGAGAAGAAAATTTTTGAGTCCCCATATCTCAAATAGGGACCTGAATTGCTAATCTCACAATATCTCAGTAGAATGTATAATTCTGGTGAATCTTGGAAGGGGACAAAGAAGATGACATGGAAGTTAAGGTCAGTTAAACTTGCGGATGTCAGGTCCGTTCAACAAAACTGAAGTCAATACTCAAACTGAAAACATTTTGTTTTGGTTTGGGGGGGGGGGGGGTGGTGGTTGTGGTTTGCTGGAGATGGCGGAGAAGAGCAAAGTGTTGGTAATTGGAGCAATAGGAAGAATTGGCTACCATTTCACCAGAAGGAGCATCGAATATGATCACCCAAAATTTGCTCTTATTAGAGACTCAGTTTCCAGTGACCCCATTAGACAGCAGAAGATTGAGTATCTCTAAGTGCTGATGCAACCCTCCTCAAAGTCAGAACTTTCTCTATCTGCTTTCAAATCATTTACTTTTCTTTAGATTTTAATTTTTCACTTTTGAGTCTTTTATTCTGGGGTGTTTGATTATTGGGGATTATTGGAAGATGAGAAGAGTCTGTTAGAAGCAGTGAAGCAAGTGGATGTGGTGATATTTCCAATAGACAAGCTTTTGATCAGAAGAATCTCAGTAGAGCTATCAAAGAAGCCGGTTGCATAAAGGTTCAAACTTAAAATGTCTAACCTTGTAGATCAAAATTTATTTCTTAAAAAAAATTGTGTGAAGCATTATTTCTAGGGTTAAGGACATAGAGACCCCTAATGTTTGAATAAGGGACACATAAACCCCTAACGTTTGAAAAAGGGACACAAAAAAAGACAATTAAAATTATAATTTTAAAGTGCAATTACCATTATACCCTTATAGATATTAAAAATAATTGTTCATTCAATTTATTTATATTATTAATAAAATTATGAATAGGAAAAGAATAATGTTTGAATAAGGACATAAAAACGTTTGAAAAAGGCCAAAAAACACTTTTTATTAACATAAATTATAATTTTAAAGTGCAATTACCATTATACCCTTATAGCATATTAAAAAATAATTGTTCATTGTCTAATTTATTCTTATATTATTAATAAAATTACGAATATAACTTCATTATCCAATTTTTCATTTAATTTTTGACAAATTTTCTCTTCAACTAAATAAATTTAATTCATTGCTCAAGAATAAAAATAAATTAAATTGATTACTAATATAATAAAAAAAACAATTCTCAATACACAATTCTTCATTTAAACTTATATAATCAATAAAATAAAAAAAAATTGGTTACAACAATAATTACAAAATCTTAATTGTACTAAATAAAATGGAAAAATTGGGTAATGGAGTTATTTTGATAATTTTATTAATTATATATAAATAAATTTTAAAATTAACAATTATTTTTTAATATGCTATAATGGTATTATGGTAATTGAACTTTAATATTATAATTTCATGTATTTCAAACCTTTTTTTTTTCAAACGTTAGTGCTTATTATTCAAACATTATGCTTATGAATATAACTCCATTACCCAATTTTTCCATTTTATTTAGTACAATTAAGATTTTGTAATTATTGTTGTAACCAATTTTTTTTTTATTTTATTGATTATATAAGTTTAAATGAAGAATTGTGTATTGAGAATTGTTTTTTTTATTATATTAGTAATCAATTTAATTTATTTTTATTCTTGAGCAATGAATTAAATTTATTTAGTTGAAGAGAAAATTTGACAAAAATTAAATGAAAAAATTGGATAATGAAGTTATATTCGTAATTTTATTAATAATATAAGAATAAATTAGACAATGAACAATTATTTTTTAATATGCTATAAGGGTATAATGGTAATTGCACTTTAAAATTATAATTTATGTTAATAAATGAAGTGCAGTGTCTTTTTTTCAAACGTTAGTTTATGTGTTATTCAAACATTAAGCCTCTTTTCCTTATTTCTATCATGTTTATTGATTGTAACCGAGATCATGTCTACTTATTTTTACCTCTACTCTTGGTTTAATCTGTATATTTGTTTGAAATTTGATTGTTAATTGTTTCTCATACATGTTACCTACTATATCAACTCTATGTAAATCCTGCATATAGAAGCAAAAAAAGCTGTAAATTTGAGATATTAGAGCCTTTTCTGATAAAAAAAATTCTTATCACCCAACTTTTTGACAAGTACTTGGTTGAACTTTCACAGGTGAGAAATATTCTGAAACGATGTAGAGATTTATTTACTTGTTCAATTTTTTGGTAAAAGTTTCATTATTGTTCTGTGCTCTTAGAAACTCTAGTACCCTGGCAAGTATATCTATGATTTCGCGTATGTAGTACATATGCATATTCAGTATGATCCAAGAGTATGTAAACTTTTTTAGAGGTTTATTCCATCTGAATACGGAGCAGGTCCAGATAAAAATCGGCTATTAGGATTGGACAGCAACTTCTATGCACATAGAACTGAAATCCGACGTCTCATAAAAGCTGAAGGAATTCCCTACACTTGCATCTGCTGCAACTTCTTTATGAGCCTTTTACTTCTATCACTTGTCCAACTAAACCCAACTACTCCTCCAAGGGACAAGCTGACAATCTTTGGAGATGGGAACACTAGAGGTTAATAAATTGCTGAACAAAATTTTACTAGCTCACTCAAAACTCATTGTTATTGGTAACATTCTTGTGGACTCTATGCAGGCGTGTTTGTGAAGGACACTGATGTTGCTGCTTTCACGATTAATGCACTGGATGATCCACGTACATTGAATAAGTTGTTGCCCCTCAGGCCCCCAGGATGTGTGCACTCAATGAACAAGCTCGTTGAGACTTGGGAGAGTAAGATAGTGAAGAAGCTTGAGAGGATTTACGTTCCAGCAGAGGAGCTTGTTAAGAAAATTATAGGTACTTTTGGGCATCTCTTATTGCCAAGTTTAAAAAAGTTGCTAGTGATATAGAAACTATCTCAAGAATGATATGGAATATGTGAGTGAGTTGTTTATTGAATTGCAGAAACACCATTTCTGGAGAACAAGGAGTTTATTTTCATATTTTCTGCATTTGTAAAGGGAGATCAGTCATACTTTTAATATGGAGTCTTCTGGGGAACTGGATGGAACAAAACTCTATCCGCATTTGAAATATACTACAATCAGCGACTATTTAGATACCTCGGTGTAAGATTATTATCCTTCATTATGATATTGTCCTTGGATCATTATTTAGATTCATTGATAAAATCTGGAACATGGATTTGATGCAGAACAATAACAAGGTCAATTGTTTGTCATCCTATGCTCATTTATTTATGAACCTGAATACGTCTGATTTTACTTTTTTTTTTTAAATTCATCATTTAGTTCTAGTCTACTTATTTGATTCATATCGTTACATAGTTAAACAACAGTACAAATCCTATTTGTACAAACTAATTTGGTATCTTGTATAAATTATGAGTAATGATATAGCAAACTTTTTATTTTGTAAAATTTGAATTAAAAATTTCTTGGCCCACATGATTTATTTATATTATTTTATATTTTCATTCAACCAATGAATTAATGCTACATTAATTTGTATAAGAGTTTGTGGCTGTATTATCACTCATAAATTATCACATACTCACGTCTTATATTATCTTTTTTTTAAAAAAATAAGTGAATAAAATAATATATCAATATCAAATATCAATATGTACATTTTTTATTTGTATAAGAATTTGTATCCAATAGTCATCGATTCGTAATCATCAATTAGTTGAATGGTTCTCACTTTTTTTCCAAATTTTTGAAAAATATAACAAAATCAATCATGTCAATGACAATTAATATAAAGATTACTTTTCTTTTATTTTTGGTAACTTCCTCCGATTTTTTAGCTAATTTTCAAGCTACATATTTATTCTATTTGATGTTGATATCAGTAGAATTAATGTAATATTTAAAAAAGGAAAAAAATCCGTTGAGCCAAGTCGAGTGTAAAATGAACCGGACCTAAACCGGAAACGCACGCCAACATCATGCTTGCGTCACTCGGCCGATGCCCATAAACCCGCCAAACCCGATCCAAATTTCAAAATGAATTGGACGCCCGAAATTGCAGAAACAGACAAACAACGCTCGCGCTCTCCCCAGTCTCTTATCTTTAACGGTATCCAGTCAACGATCTCAAAGTGTTCAAAATTATTATCACTTTTTTTCACAGCCTGGAGCCACAGCTCCTCCAAGGGATAAAGTGGTCATCGTAGGTGATGGAAATGCAAAAGGTGAGGCGCTTCTTGATACATTTACTCTGTACACCCAATGTGTGGTTACTGTAGTTATATAGAATGAACTTGAAAAAGCATGAATAAGGGGATGATTTTAACACATTAATTCACCAACATTAATCGGAAAAGATCAGTTGCCGCTTCCAATCAGAGTAATTTCCTCGGCAATAGCCAAATTATTGATATTTGATCTTGACACTGTAGTTAAACGAATGTGACTGGTTTTGTCATTTGATCCCCAGCAATTTTTAATAAGATGATATTGGAACCTATACTATCAAAGCAGTGGATGATCCAAGAACATTGAACAAAATACTTTACATTCAGACCCCGTGGCAATATCTACTCATTCAATGATCTTGTGTCTCTGTGGGAGGAAAAGATTGGCAAAGCCCTTGACAGGGTCTATGTTACAGAGGAGCAACTTCTGAAAAACATTCAAGGTTAGTTAGAACTATCACTTTATTCGTTACTGATGACAACACATGGAGAATTTTTCCTTGGTCTTATCAAGTGGATAGATATAACTGACCGATAATGGAAATTTTTTTGCTTCTCCAAAATGCGATAGAATCTAATTGGTTTCAACAATCTCAAGAACATCTATTCATGGTTGTGTTGTTTGAAATCTGTATGAATCAGTTTTCTTTCTAGATCTCAGATTGCTCGCAAGGATATCAAGTTTTTACAATGCTTGCCTGTTT
Organism: Citrus mangshanensis; assembly: GCA_030449895.1. NCBI lineage: Eukaryota > Viridiplantae > Streptophyta > Magnoliopsida > Sapindales > Rutaceae > Citrus > Citrus mangshanensis. Next base: position 4,961,211 of record JASUUJ010000069.1, read on the forward strand.
TCCTGTGTTTAGAGAAGGCTCATGTCTTGGGAGATCAGACCAACTTCGAAATTGAACCTTCATTTGGAGTAGAGGCAACAGAGCTTTATCCAGATGTCAACTGTACTACTGTGGATGAGTACCTCAATCAGTTCATATAAACCTTCTGAGATGAGCAGCAGGATCCTAACCAAAAGTTGGGTGGTTTCCATCACTGGTTCTGTGGTATAAAGACAGCGGCTGGCTTTCCCTGCTTTGGCCAGTTCAATGAAGTTTGTAAGATGATGTTTATTTAGACTATACTAGCAAAGAGCAAGTTGCCTTTCTTGTCAAGAAGCCAAGCTGTTTTATGCTAGTTTTTCACAATAATATTGGTATTCGCGAATTTTTTTTTCTTTTTTAATTTCACATCTCCATCATCAGTTGAGATACCCTGTTGTATGGTACTAACTTCGATTTTCCTTATGCTCCACTTGCTGTCTCTGCAGATTCGTAAAAGATCATTCATGGATAAGATCAGAACATCAATGTGATACAGTATGTATTGAGAACTCCCTCATGGGTCTTGTTCTAGTTCTGGTTATGGTACGAATACGACATGAAACATGTTTCATTTCCATAATTTGAGACATTCTTTCATGTTACAGTTCCATAATTTGAGACATTCTTTCATGTTACAGTTCCATAACTTGGGGAAATTTACAAAAATAACCAAAAAAATTAGGCATTTTTCAACTTTAACCCCTCAAATTTTTTTCTATCATAACTAGTCAAACACCCTATTTTTGGACTACATTACCCTCATCATTTTCATCAAATTTACAAAGGCATGCCACTTTCCCTTTTCAATTCCAGCACTTCCACCACTTTTCTCTTTTCAACTTAACAAACTTCATCACTCAACAAACTCCATTACTCTCAATAAATTAGCAAATTTCATCAAACAAGTATTACATAATTGAAGATATAATTATCAATTGGAGAGCTTCTTAAGGTTAGTTTATACTCTTACCATAACCTAAACTTTTAATCTATTGATTTTATCATTTGAGTTCGAAATTGAAGTGAGTTTTTATTGCAAATGTTGTTATTTTTCATTAACAAAACAATGTGACTAGTTAAAGTAGTTAGTTTGAGTTGAGAAATGAAAATTAATCATTGAAACCCCTGAAAAATCGAGTAAAACAGAAGCCCAGAATAAGTGAGACAGACACCTGTCTCACATAAATCTACTGGTTTTATGTGAGACAGCACTGTCACTGCCTCACCAAAATATGTGCATGGCATGTGACATGCTGTTTTATGTGAGGCAAGTGGGACGCTCACATAAATCTGGTTTTATGTGCCTCACTAAATTTAAGTTATTTTCCAAAGTAATAACTTACATGTCCGTTTTAGGCGTATAATATATCGTTTGAAGACGAAGTAAATCCAAAATTGTATACTTCATTTCATCCACATAAATGTACTGCATATTCATTTTTACTAGGTTTTGTAGTGTGAAATCTTATCTCTTTTGTTTTTTTTTTTAGGTTTAATGGATTCCGTTGTACTTCAATTATGTTATGACGGTTGGTGGGAGACATTAGCAGATGGCCGTACGGAGTACGTGAATGCGAAGAATACAACATTTTTAGTTCGGAAAGATTGTACGTTTGAGCAATTTATGGCAAGGGTGTATGAAGTTTCTGACGATAAATCCTATTGAATATAGTTTGTCAATGAAGACAACTTTGAGATCTAGTAACACAATGTATCGTGCATGTTCACTACCTATGGATATATTTAATGATGAAATGGTTAATGTTGTGCTGCACATGGCCTCTGATGTGGTCAATTATGGATGCATCCCTATATTTGTCACCACACATCCTCGAGTTCCGGGCGAAAATCCTGAGCCATTTGTGGAAAGTGAAAGTTCGTTTAGAGCAAACGAGTCTGTCCCCGATATTGAGGAAGAGGTGTTACCACAACAAATGTCGTTCCAACAACATTACTCACCAGTCAACGAAAACAATGACACTATTGATGATAATGGCATTACGTTTGTGGATGTTGAAGATAATGTGTTACCATTAGGGACATCGTTAGGGCAACATTATTCTCTATTTTAAAATAATGAGTTCCGCAGTTATGATGATCCTGGTTATAACACCAACAACACAGAAGCTGATAATGTGCAAGGCATGAACTCCAATACTGAAGTTGATGATAGGGACATCATTCCTATCAATGATGAGGATGAGCATCAGTATGATATTCCTGTTAACAATAGAGAGAATCGACCTATTCCTCCGATGGCTCGTTCGAGGAGGAGGACAACAGTTGATCCCCTGGTGAGTCTTGCTCCAGTTTTGCTTTCAAACTTGGTTGCTCCAGACTTAGTTAGAAGTTGTAATTCTGCCGACATTGGTGTGGGAAAGTTGTTCGCTAAGAAGAATGAGTTAATACTGGAATTGCGCAAAGTGGCCTTGCGGGAAAAGTTTGATTTCAAGATTGCATGGTCCACAACGACACGCTTTGAGGCTCACTGTTCTTCGGAATCATGTAATTAGCGTCTTCGCGCAACAAGAGGTTTGAATGAGCATAATGTTCCTTGGGTAGTGAGAAGAGTTGACAATGTTCATACGTGCTCTAATGAGGTTTTGCCTAGTGGCCTCCGTCAAGTTAGGAGTCGGGTTGTTGGCCATCTTATCACGGATAAATTTATTCAGGATAAACGGATATACACGCCGAATGGCATTAGAGCAGACATGCAGCAAGAATACGGGGTCCAGTTAACATATCAGCAAGCATATCGGGCTAAAGAAGTCAGTCTTGAAATAGTACGAGGGAACCCTGCAGAGTCATACAACTTACTTCCCAAATACTCTCACGTTTTGACCAAAGCGAATGAGGGCACAGTGACACACCTCCGGGATGGAGATGATAATTTCTTATACTACTTTGTTGCTTGGATCTTCCATCAGGCTTCACACAGTACATAAGGCCTGTGATCGCTGTAGATGGCACTCATTTGAAGGGGCTATATCGTGGAAGCATGTTTGTAGCAACATGTCTGGATGGTAATAATCAACTGTATCCGTTAGCTATTGGGGTCATGGATTCAGAAAACAATGATGCTTGGGAATGGTTTATGACGAAGTTACATGGAGTGATTGACGATAGGCCAGAGTTAGTATTTATCTCTGATCGATGCACTGCCATCAAGCGGGCCGTTTTAAAAGCATTTCACACTGCTGGTCATGGAGTTTGTTTTTACCATGTCAAAGGCAACATTAAGTCTAAATTCAGGATGTCCAAAGCTATTTGGTATCAATTCGAGCCAGCTTTTATTAATGCAGCAAAGGCATATGAACACGAAGAATTTAAAAGACAACTTGAAGGGTTGTGGATGCTCCACTCAGCCGCGACTGATTATTTAGAGAATAATGTGGGCACGTGTAATTGGGCAAGGTCCGAATTTGAAGGTAGGAGATACAACATACTTACCACCAACATTGCAGAAAGCATGAATTCTTTAATGAGGGAACCGCGAAAATTTCCTGTTACTCATCTTGTTGATCACTTTAGAAAAATATTACAGCAATGGTTTTATGATAGGAAAATTGTCGCTGAATCGATGAGCACTCGTCTAACGATGTGGGCAGATGAGATAGTCGGCGAAAGGAGAATTTTGGCCGAAAGAATGACCGTTCGGCTAGTGTCTCAGCATCGATTTCATGTTTTGGGTGGTGGTATGAAGGAAGGGATAGTTGACGTTCATGAAAGAACTTGCTCCTGTAGAGTATTCCAACTCGATCAGCTTGTTTGTGCGCATGCAATTGCTGCTTGTCTGATCGTCCGTGTGGATTACATAAGTCTTTGCTCTGATTATTACTCTAAAGATTCATTGGTCATGGCATATGCAGAACCAGTAGAGCCGGTTGGGGACATGACAAATTGGGACATTCCAGAAGAAATCCAGGAAATCAGAGTTAACCCACCGATCGAAGCACCACCACCTGGTCGTCGTCCAGAGTTAAGAATTCCTTCTATCGGTGAGGATGTTAACCGAAGAACTGTGAGATGTAGTCGATGCAACCAACCAGGTCATAACCGCAAGAGATGTAAAAATTCCATTGTGTCGAATCCAAACTGACTGTGTCATTGTAACTAATTATGAATTCTGAACTCTTATTATAATTTATATTACAATTATATGTAATGAGGTATATTATGTTATGTTCATTTGCATAATGAGTACTAAAGTTGATCAATAATTACTTATAGCTAAATATATGAATATATTAAAAGTTTATATCTATTAGAAAAACAATCTACATCCATACATCAAGTCTGAATACAATACAACGACTTACAAGGCAATATCGCCCGTGAATATATCTATAGTAATTTTCTTCCTGAAGTAATGCCCGTGGCTACTATCAAAATCAAGTTTTAGCCCGAACATCAAATACATTGTAAACATCAACATGAATACACCGCAATCACCACTTCCAGGTTCTTGTTGGGGCACATCCTTAACGATTCTTACTTTCCAAGACTGGCACTCGAATGTTGTAGAATCCAACATCTTGAAGCCATTGAGGGAAGACGACCTGAAGAGGTTTGAATTTACGCAAATATGTTTTGTCCTCGCGAAAGGTAACCAACGAGTCGTAAATCCGCATCCTCCTCGCGCGAAGGTCCGCTCGAGCTAGTACCTAATGATCGCCGCCCAAATTCACAGGGATGAATATCTACATAAATAAATTGGTAAATTAGTATATTTTATACACAATTACCATAAGATTGAGTGACAATTCTTACCATATCGACATCCGTAAACGGTTTGGACATGAGATCTTCCCGCCCATCCATATAGCTCCTCAAGTTGTTGCCATATTGTAATGAATGGACATCACAACTACCATTGTTCCATAATTGCTTTAGGATCACCTATTACACGATGAGTAGAAAATTAATAACATTTTGAGATATTTAAAACATCGAAATTATAATTAATGATTATAAAATTCGAAAACATGCCCAAAAGTATGTATCTGTATGCGTGACGCGCTGTGATAGTGCATTTGGAAACCGTCGTTGCTTCTCGCTGATCAAGCGGTAATACGTGTGAATATTGTTGAGTGTTAGAAAATGTATATTTATAAAGGAGAAAACTATCATTTTACATTTCAAATCTTACTAACAACCCTTACTTTTATGTATTTAACCTTCTTGTGATTTAATTACATGTGTTTTATTTTAATTAAGTATTTTATGTATTTTAGGGGCATTATAGTCATTTCATAATAAAGGAGAGATCAGACGGCAAAACAGACATCACTTTTGAACTCGGGAGGAGCATAAAAAGAAAAATGGCACTATTCACATGTATGGTACTATTCACGTGCACGGTACTGTTCACGATACTATTCACATAGACGGATCAATGACGTGGCATTGATCGATGATGTGGCATTAACTGATGAGGTGTCACGATCCTATTGGACTAAAATTCTTATGTACTGTTGATGGTGACGTGGCAGCATATCAGTGGACGAAAAATCTCGCGTACGGTACATGCACCACACAGGATTATTTTCAACCAAACCGCTATCGTTCATCCGGCCAAACTGCTTTCATCCACGTGGTCAAACCGCATCGATGACGTGGCGCAATCCTCAAATCAGATGGCCATGATTTACTCCATGTATCTATTAAAAGGGCCTCCCCAATTTGATATCTCGAATCCTTTTTGGGATTCATTTTCGTAATTCCTCTCTATCTTGTATTTTCTTCATATTTTAATAAATTCCCATTTTGCCCTAGTTCAATGAGTGGCTAATTTTCTTTCAAGGGTTGAAGGTGAAGTCTCAACATGTGTCATGGGCTTTATTTGGTAAATTTATTTTCTCTTCCTCTAGTTTTTATGGATATTTTGACTTACAAATAATACTAATCTTGTCTGCCTTGCTCTAGTATAAAGTTATTATTATTTGGCACGATAAGTATTGATTAGAGCGTGGTTCATGAGGTGTGGATTCCCCCCTCATGATTTAATTGGCATTAATAAGGATTATTTAGCCCATGATGCATGTTGATACGGATCCAGATACCCAAGTACGCCATTGTAATAGATTTCTCTCAATTTATTCTCGCCATTTCAATTCCAATTTTAGAATTTATTCTTGCCATTTTAATTCCAATTTTAAGATAATTTAAATCACTTCCAACACAAATCCAACCATCTATTTACAAAATTAATTCTAGACACAATTAAAATCCACCTCCTCGTGAGATCGACACTCGTCACCATTGATCTATACTACAATAGATTCGTGCGCTTGCGAGTACATTAAAATTTGCACAACAAGTTTTTGGCGCCGTTGCCGGGGAGGTAAGTAATTTTAATTCATAGAATTAATTTTTGTGAATAATTTCTTTTAATTATTTTCTTGTAATTTTTTTTATAAAAAAAAAGAGTGAATTTATATTTTGAGTTAAGAATTTTATTTTTTTTTCTTCTTTAAAATTCTGTAATTTAATTTTCAATTTATTTTTCTTTGTAATTTTTTTTCTTATTAATTTACTTTTAGTTAATTTATTTCACGTATTTGTTTTAGTGTGTTTTTATAGAAAGGTTGTACCAGCGCAATAATGTTAGTATCGTAATTTCTCCCTCTTCTTATTTGTTTTGTTCTCATCTTTATTTTTATTTTATTTGTTTTGCATGCATGGTCGTAGGTCATTATTACCTAATCTTGAACCTATAAACCTCGAACTTGAGAAAACATTTCGCACACAAAAGTACATTAAAAATAAATTTGGAATGGATTTACAAGCACCACAAGAGAGGCCATTTAAGGACTATTTTAGTCTCTTAGCTAATTTGAGCACATCATGCATAAGATACCCAAATGTAAGGGAGTTTTGAACTAAAACCTAGTGTCTAAATTGTCTCCCACATTTTATGGCTTAGAAAATGAGGACCCATATAATCATCGATTTTCATGCCATTTGTCAAACTTTTAAATATGAAAATTTTTCGATGATGTTAAACTTTATTCCCATTTTCTTTAAAAAATAGAGCTTTTAATACATTGCCTACCAATAGCATTTCATCATGGGAATAAATGGTAACAATATTTTTGAATAAATATTTCCCAGTGCATAAAACCAATGCTATTCGCAGGGAAATCTCGGAGTTTATCCAGAGAGAGGACGAGCAATTTTTCGAAACGTGGGAGCGATTCAATGGGCTACTCTTGAAGTGTCCACATCATGGGTACGAGAAATGGCACCAATGCCAATACTTTTTGGAGGGATTACTACCAAATGTGCAAGAATGGCTAATGGCAACAAGCGGAGGAGAGCTAATGTCAAAAAGTGCATCAGAAATTTGGGAGTTTTTCCAACAACAAGCGGACAATTCCCAACAACGGAGTCGATCACTCAGGAATACTAGAAGGATTAAAGGAGTAAATGAGGTTCACATTGGCGAATCCAGTTCAGAAATTAAAGAAGTCAAAGTGATAATTGAAGGTCTCTCTCGACAAATAGCATCGTTATCGACTGCTAAATCAATGACCACTATCCAGATCAAGCCAATGCCATAGGTGTAATGAGAAAACCATCAAATTACAACCCATACTCCAACACATATAACCACGGATGGAGAGACCACCCAATTTTTCATGGTCTCAAGGACTCCAAGAATGGACCCGGCTCCAATGCAAGCCATTCCTCAAGTTCCTCAAGCCTTTCAGCCCCCATTTAGACCATACAATCAGAACCAGAACTACTCTCAACCCAGACCATGGGAAGATTCATTCCAGAATCTCAAGAATCTTACTCACTCCACGATTGAACAATGAGCACCATTGATGGACTACGAAATGAGTTGAGAGCGGACTTGATTCACAAGCCCAAGCCTCGAGAAGATGGTGGGACAACTTGCTTCTTCAAACCTTGCAATGTTGAGAAAGGCAAATTTCTAAGTCAACCAGTGCCTAATCCTAAAGGAGTACATGAAGCAAGTACCAGTTCACCACAGCAGCATGGAGAGGTCAAAGCAATCATGACCTTGCGAAAAGGAAAAGAAGTCGACAACAAAGTAGAGATGCCGGTGACAAAAGAAAATCAAATTGTTCCTGTGAGTGTTGAGGACTCACCACCAGAGGAGAAAGAAGAAACCAACCCACGAGAATACGTTCCCAAAGCTCCATTTCCCCAGAGGTTAGCTAAAGGCAAGAAGGGAAAGTCCACATGTGAGATTCTTGAAATCTTCAAACAGGTAAGTGTTAACATCCCTTTGCTTGATGCTATTAAACAAGTTCCATCTTATGCCAAGTTTCTTAAAGACCTTTGCACTAAAAAGAGAAATATGCATGTTCAAAAGAAGGTATTTTAACAGAAAACGTTAGTTCTATACTCCAACATAAAATTCCTTTAAAATACAAAGACCCAGGCTCCCCCACTATCTCATGTAGTATAGGGAACCATACAATTGAGAATGCTTTGTTGGATTTAGGAGCTAGTGTAAATTTGTTGCCTTACTCTGTTTTCGTGAAACTTGGATTGGGAGAATTACACCCAACTCCAGTGGTGTTACAACTCGCAGATCGGTCCACGAAAATACCTCGTGGTATTGTGGAGGACGTGCTTATCCAGGTAGACAAGTTTTATTTTCCTGTTGATTTCATTGTAATTGACACTCAACCAATACAGGATTCAAGGAAGCACATCCCCATTATCCTAGGCCGACCTTTCTTGGCAACTGCGGATGCTCACATTCAATGTAGGACCGAAAATATGCAGTTGTCCTTCGGCAACATGACTATGGAGCTGAACATTTTCAACATTGCCAAACAACCGCACAATGCAGATGATGGAATTGTTGATGTGGATTTAATAGAAGCATTAGTTGATGACTCTTTTATTTCAAACCTTAGTGATGATCCTTTACAGACATGCTTAACTCACTTTGGTTTTGATTTTGATATTGACAGATCGGTCGAAGAGGTCAACGCCCTACTTGACTCAGTACCATCTATGGACACTAATCAATGGAAGTCAAGAGTTGAACAACTAGCACCATCAGAGAAGAAACTCATCCCATCATTAGAATCATCACCAAAACTTGAGCTCAAACCATTGCCCAACACATTGGAATATGTATTTTTGGGGGAAGAAAGTACTTTGCCGGTAATCATTTCATCATCCCTCAATGACGAACAAAAAGGTAAGTTGTTGGATGTTTTAAAAGAGCATAAAAGAGCATTAGGATGGACCATAGCAGACATAAAAGGTATAAACCCTGCAGATTGCATGCATTACATTCACCTTGATGAAAATGCTAAATCTACTAGGGAAATGCAACGTCGGTTAAATCCTAACATGAAAGAAGTTGTAAGAACTGAAATCCTTAAGTTATTAGACGCAGGTATTATTTACCCAATTTCTGATAGTTCATGGGTCGATCTGTTGTCCCAAAAAGTCGAGTCAGTGAGTTACCAATGCTCATAATAAATTGATACCAAGCTAGAGTGTCTACAGGATGGCGTGTATGCATTGTTTATTGAAAATTGAATTATCACACGTAAAGACCATTTTCCTTTACCATTTATTGATCGAGATCTTGGATAGATTAGCGCCATGAATTTTATTGCTTTACAGATGGCTACTCAGGATATAATCGATTCCCACCAAAAGATCAAGAGAAAACTACTTTCACTTGCCCTTTTACATTTATATAGGAGAATGCCATTTGGATTATGCAATGCACCTGCTACATTTCAACGATGCATGCTAAGCATTTTTTCTGATATGGTTGAACGATTACTTGAAGTCTTTATGGATGATTTTTCTGTCTTTGGTGATTCGTTTGATCAATGTTTACATCATCTAACGCTAGTTCTGCAGAGATGTGTTGAAAAGAACTTGGTCTTAAATTGAGAGAAGTGCCATTTTATGGTAAAACAAGGTATTGTTCTCGGTCACATCATTTCGAGCAAAGGTATTGAGGTTGACAAAGCCAAGGCGGATCTCATTTCTAATCTTCCTCCACCTAAAACAGTCAGAGAAGTAAGATCTTTCCTTGGGCATGCTAGTTTTTATAGACGTTTCATTAAAGAATTTAGCAAAGTTTTTAGACCCTTATGCAATCTACTTGCTAAGGATGTACTTTTTGTCTTTAATGATTCATGTCTCGTGGCATTTGAAAAATTGAACCAGTTGTTGACATCATCACCCATCATTCAACCCCCAAACTGGAGCTTACCATTTGAGCTCATGTGTGATGCATCTGATTATGCAGTAGGAGCAGTATTAGGACAAAGGGTTGATCGAATTCCTTATGTTATTTACTATGCTAGTATGACATTGAATGATGCACAGTTGAACTATTCAACTACTGAAAAAGAAATGCTAGCAGTAGTGTTTGCATTGGAAAAATTTCGATCTTATCTCATTGGTTGTAAAATAATTATATTCACAGATCATGCTGCTCTTAAATATCTTCTCACAAAGAAAGATGCAAAAGCTAGACTAATTCGTTGGGTGTTACTTTTGAGGGAATTTGACTTAGAATTCAAAGATAAAAAAGGGACAGAAAATGTTGTGGCGGACCATCTCTCTCGTCTTCATTTTGACACAATCACGGAGCCATTAATATTGAATGAGTCATTTTCAGATGAGCAATTAATGAATGTGGAAGTATTACCTTGGTATGCTGATATAGTTAATTATCTTGTTACAGGTAAACTTCCAGAGCATTGGACCAAGCAAGACAAGGCTAAATTCTTTGCAGAAATAAAGAATTTCTTTTGGGATGACCCGTATTTGTTCAAGTATTGTGCAAACCAAATTGTTAGACGGTGTGTCCCAGAAAGTGAAATTCAGAATATCCTTTCATTCTGCCATGAACAAGCTTGTGGAGGCCATTTCAGTGCTAAGAAAACAGTGACTAAAGTTTTACAATGTGGTTTCTATTGGCCAACTTTATTTCGAGATGCTTACACTTTCTGTTCTTCATGTGATAGGTGTCAACGAATGGGGAGCATTACACGAAGGAACATGATGCCACTAAATCCAATTTTAGTGGTTGAGATTTTTGACGTATGGGGTATCGACTTCATGGGACCCTTTCCCCCGTCTTTTGGTCATCAATACATATTGGTTGCTGTTGACTACGTATCGAAATGGGTAGAAGCAATTCCATGCAGAACCAATGATCACAAGGTGGTGACAGGATTTTTGAAAAACAATATTGTCTCACGCTTTGGATTCCCTCGAGCAATAATCAGTGATGGTGGTGCCCACTTTTGTAATAAAGCATTCAAGGCTCTTTTGACAAAGTATTCAATCACACACAAAGTGGCGAGCCCGTATCATCCGCAAACCAGTGGCCAAGTTGAGATCTCCAATCGAGAAATAAAGCACATATTAGAAAAGACGGTGAGGCCAGATAGGAAAGATTGGTCATTAAGACTTGATGATGCATTATGGGCATATAGAACGGCTTTCAAGACCCCGATTGGGATGTCACCCTACAGGCTAGTGTATGGAAAAGCTTGCCACCTACCTGTGGAACTCGAGCATCGTACATATTGGGCCATCAAGAAATTCAACTTTGACATGCAAGAAAAGAAGATTACAAGAACTTGAAGAAATTCGCAATGACGCATACGAAAATGCCAAGATTTACAAGCAACAGATGAAAGTCTTTCATGACAAGCAAATTATGAGAAAATCGTTCACTCCAGGCCAGAAAGTGTTTTTATTCAATTCTCGCTTGCACCTATTCCCAGGTAAGTTACGCTCTCGTTGGTCTGGTCCATTTATTGTTCATACTGTTTTTCCACATGGGGCAATTGAAATTAAGGACCCAAAGAACGGTGTCACGTTTAAAGTTAATGATCAAAGATTAAAGCCATATCTAGAGTACCAACCACATGAAAAAAGACACCGAAATAAATTTGAGTGACCCACCAAATTTGAATTGATTTTTTTTTCTTTTCGTTGATTTGATTTTTCTTTCTTTCTTTATATTATTCTTTTGCTAATTGAAATTATTTTTGCATAAGTGTGTTTGTTTAACTATTAAGTTTTCTCTTATCATTGTTAATCATGAGTCTCATACTTAGACCGTTCCTCCTGAACATTCTTAAACCACTTCAACGTGTCAAAACTCATCTCAAAAGGCAGATTCAATTTTGTAAAACACATCGTATTTGGGCTCTACAAGCACCAGAGTTAGTAGCCTATGTTGAGGGTTTAGAAAGCCAACTCAGAGACATTGAGAGAAGTTTTTACGACATCCAGTTGGAGCTTGAGGTAAATTCAATAAGAGGACGATTTTAATTTTCTTTGTTTGTTTTAATTTTTTTTTCTGTTTGTGTGCTTTAGTTTGTTACCCCGGTGAAGTGGCGGATAACGGTACTCCGTGACAATCAAGTCGGTTACTTCAGTTTCCCATAATAACTGACATTCTGAGGCGAAAGTATGGACAGAAACGAGATTCTAACAAAGCTTCACAAGCGATTCCCTTCACTTCCTCAGAATGCCCTCCTTACGATCTATAAAGCTCGGTCCGAACGCATGCGATTGCTCATGAGGAATAACATACCTGCTGATATCCGTTGGTTAATCGAGGCAAAAGTACGATTGGCAGGTGAGTTACCTCCAAAATTTATTGCATTCATGCCTGGTTGTGGTAAAGAAAATTATGCAAGAAAACGAAGAGCTCGAAGAATTTCTGTTGCTTGTCATAAGTGTGCTAGAATGAGTTGCGATAGAAACCCATGTTCTTTAGGAATGGTGTCTGATAATAGGGAAGATAAAATTCAATTCATTAGGGATGGCTTGAATAAGGAGTCATTGGATGATATCCTTTTGTCTCTTGAAACGCATCCCAGTGGATATATGCAAGGAGCGATTCTCCAGTTATGGCCATTATTCCAGAGAGAGCATGCACGATATAGTCTCGGGAATCTGACTATAAACGACCCTGTTTGCCAGTTTATAAGAAAACTGGATGGGAAGCCTATCCTCGACCCATAGAGGGCGTTCAAGCCGTTTTTGGACGTAAAACCAGAGGAAGATGTGAGCCATACGTGTAAATATCCTTTTACTTTACCGTTATTTTATTTCACTATTGTTTTATTATGCATTATTGTCTTTAATAATTTTATTCTTGTTTGTTTTTTCCTTACTTTTTTCTTTTTCTTTTTTTCCTTTTTGACTCGCGAGCCACGTGCTTTACGCGTTATTTGACAATATTACCTCATACCCATTATCACCAAGACTCTTAAATGTGATTTCTTTTGTCAAGCACTCACAAATCGCTTTTTGAGAAATATCGCAATGGCAATAGACAATTCAAGAACATTTGTGTGCTTTCTGATTTACCTATGGCAAACATAAAGAGTTCGTTGAGGCGTAGATCTTGGCCGAAGCATGAAAAAAATTACACTTGGTATATGGAGGAGGTAATCGAGGGTTATCGAAAATGGTCTCAGAAGCAGATTTTATCAGAGGCAGCCAAGTGTTAGGCATCATCCCAAGAGTTCTAAAACCATTGGGCGGTTAAATCAACTGGAGAAGAGTTAGTCGTCTCAGGTATGCAAGAAAGAATAACTGAAATGCTTAATCATGTTGATGCTTTTATTTTCCTTCCAGGAGATCTTGTAACACTAGCGGCACTTATCACACTAGCATCTTGGGCCCATCTGCACATCCACCAGAAACCCATCAGTTTGTTAAATGTCAATAACTTTTATGAAGGCTTTATCGCATTTCTTAACCATGCAATAAAAAACTACTTCATTCCTTCCCATGCGAAAAAACTTTTTATTTGTGCTCACACTGCTAACGAGCTACTTGATATGTTACAAGCTTATAGACCGGAGCCAAACCCCTGGACCTTTGTGTTGGAGCGACCAAATATTGATGGTAACAGTAACGGCAGTAAGAAGTACAAATTAGATTTAACTCTCCGCCTGTAAATATTTTCTTCTGTGTTGCACCACCCAGGTGATGTCTTCTAAACTCTACTTCTTTCCTTTCAAACATTGAGGACAATGTTTCGTTCTAGTTGGGGGGAGGGAATAGTCGACAATTGTGGAATTTTGGTTAAGTTTTTACTAATTTTTTGTTGTAGAAACTAACTGTTGCTAACTTTTTGTGTTGAAGATGGCTGAATATGGAGTATAGTGACTCTAGAAACGCATCTTCATCGTAAAAAAAAAAAAACTAAAAAAAAAATTCAGACATTTTCTTTTTCTTTATTATGTTTTGATGTTCATTTTTCTTCGTCTTTTTCTCCTTATAAATATATATTTTAAAATTTTTGAGTCAAAGATGGTTGAATATAGAGTGTAGTGCCTCTAGAAACGCATCTTCTAAGTTAAAAAAAAAAATCATTTTGTTTTCCATCATTTTAAGTGTAACTTTTCTAATTAGTCTTTCTGCATCATTTTCACATTTCTGCATGCATATTTTCCTTTCATATTTAGAATAGGTTGGGGGGTAGAATGTTGTTTAAAATAATAATAATAATAATAATTTGTGTGATTTGTTTTAACATTGGATGACATGATTAATTTCAAATTTTAGTATTTGTATTATCTTTGGTCTTAAGTGATGTTACGCTATGTTTGCTACTTTACATGTTGATGTCGGAGACAAATATGAGTTGCTTGAAGGAATGAACATGTCATAAATAAGTGCCAAGTGAGTTGTTGAGCCTATCTTTTTCTTGGAGAGTAACCCTTTTGCCCATTCTCTATACAGCTTAGCAGTTTATTATTTTATACACGATCTCTAGTTTTCTTTTGAGTTAACCCTTAAAAAAAATGGTAAAATAAAAAAAAAGCGAAGAAAAAAATGTGTGTTGCTACATTTGGAGGCCCATCTAACTAGTAGATATGGACGATTATTTAGAGCTCTAAAAGACGATGGAAATGCCATCTTTGACCCGTTTAAGCCTTTCTAGCCATCCCTTTTATTAAATATACATAGTTAACCCTTTTTGAGCCTTTAAAAAAAAAAAAAACCCTTTTCTTTGTCAACTTATTATCTTGACCCACTCTGATTTGGAGTATTACCCAATGTCTTATAAATTCCATCACCTATTTATGTTTGAGAAAAATATAAATAAGTATTTTTATTCAGTGAAGTTATGCCAAGAAAAAAAAAAGAAAAAAAAATACCAAAACAAAAATTGTTGTTTCAAAAGAAAAAAAAAATAATAATAGGTGAAATCCACCTTGCAACTTCCAAAAAAAAAAAATTCTCTGCATTTTTCTCAAACATACACTTTGTTTTCCTTATTTCCTTTCTTTGTTAACCATGTCCCTAGCCTACGTTACATCATAATAAAAGTCCTTGATTTTAGGGAACTATAATCTGAAGTAGAAGCTAGTTATATGGGCTAAAAAGATGTAGTGGTGCAAATAAAAAAAAAATAATAAATTGGGTTGACTAACAGTTTTTATTTGACTTGAGATCGTATTATTTCTAAGCTAAGGGCATATTTATTTCATCTTGGTGAGAGCATGTAATATCATTTCTTTATTATTTTCTCTCAATTATCATTCATTGGAGTGACTATTTTTATTTGGTTTAATTTCTTTGTGAGAGTGTCACTACTTCCAATGAGATTTTGGGGTTTGACATGTCATTCTTGAAAGTATATAACAAAGTCTCTTCAATGTGGATGGTTGATGTGGGTGTGATGTTGCTTTAGGAGATAATGCTTATACTTTTATTTGATTGTTATCATTAATCTGATTGAATAAACACTCGTGTTTCTATAAAAAAAAAATCATTTTGAATTTGAATTTTGTTTTCGCTTTATTTGCTAGGGACTAGCAATAAGCTGGTTGGGGGGTGTGTTGAGTGTTAGAAAATGTATATTTATAAAGGAGAAAACTATCATTTTACATTTCAAGTCTTACTAACAACCCTTACTTTTATGTATTTAACCTTCTTGTGATTTAATTACATGTGTTTTATTTTAATTAAGTATTTTATGTATTTTAGGGGCATTATAGTCATTTCACAATAAAGGAGAGATCAGACGGCAAAACGGACATCACTTTTGAACTCAGGACGGTCGAAAACCTTAGGAGGAGCATAAAAAGAAAAATGGCACTATTCACATGTACGGTACTATTCACGTGTACGGTACTGTTCACGACACTATTCACATAGACGGATCGATGACGTGGCATTGACCGATGATGTGGCATTGACTGATGAGGTGTCACGATCCTATTGGACTAAAATTCTTATGTACTGTTGATGGTGACGTGGCAGCATATCAGTGGACGAAAAATCTCGCGTACGGTGCATGCACCACACAGGATTATTTTCAACCAAACCGCGTTACTGTTCATCCGGGTCAAACCGTGGTCAACTGGTATGACGTGGCGCAATCCTGAGCGTCCAAACTGTTTTTAATCCGATGGCCATGATTTACTCCATGTATCTATAAAAAGGGGGCCTCCCCCCCTAATTTGATATCTCTGAATCCATTTTTGGGATTCATTTTCTGTAATTCCCTCTCTATCTTGTATTTTCTTCGTATTTTAATAAATTTCCATTTTGCCCCTAGTTCAATTATGAGTGGCTAATTTTCTTTCAAGCTTGGGTTGAAGGTGAAGTCTCAACGTGTGTCATGGGCTTTATTTGGTAAATTTATTTTCTCTTCCCCTCTAGTTTTTGTGGATGTTTTGACTTCTACAAATAATACTAATCTTGTCTAGTCTGCCTTGGTTACACTCTAGTATAAGGTTATTATTATTTAGCGATAAAGCACCATATTGATTATAGCGTGGTTCATGAGGTGTGGATTCCCCCCTCATGATTTAATTGGCATTAATAAGGATTATTTAGCCCATGATGCATGTTGATACGGATCCAGATACCCAAGTACGCCATTTTAATAGATTTCTCTTAATTTATTCTCGTCATTTCAATTCCAATTTTAGAATTTATTCTTGCCATTTTAATTCCAATTTTAAGATAATTTAAATCACTTCCAACACAAATCCAACCATCTATTTACAAAATTAATTCTAGACACAATTAAAATTCACCTCCTAGTGGGATCGACACTCGTCATCATTGATCTATACTACAATAGATTCGTGCACTTGCGAGTACATTAAAATTTGCACAACAAATATTCTGTGAAGGGATTATACCAAGTAAATTTATATCATTATCCATGCCAGCAGAAATATTATTGTGTATTGTAATGTACTGACCATTAAACACACTTACCTCGTCGCCAAGCCACCCCATCGAAGCATTGTCCATGAGTATTTCAAAGAAATTTCGAGACTGTTGGACGGGCCGATCCACGGAAATGTTGCCGGCAAACCACTGATCAAACTCCTCACATAGCCTTGAGTCTTCTAGTCCCCTAAGCGGATTCATATCCACACTCGATCTTTCATCAATTTCATAGTCCGTAATGTTGAGTGCGGGTAGAGGCCTGACATTCCTAACTCTCTTGAAAGGAGGAATGAAGTAAGGACTGCCAAATATATACGACGGTCGGTACGGACGCCCAAACTTACTAACGCCGGGAGGTGCCTCCGTGAATATCTGTACACTGTCATCACATATGTCCCCATATAGACTGTACAAGGACATAGGGGTGTGCTCGTCGTCATTACCAGCATCAGTATGCGTACCATAGCCAGCATCAACGTTCGGACCATAGCCATCTGGGGCCTGTTGTTTCGAGGAGATGAACATATTAACATAAGTTCGGGTTTGAAATCATAATAACATAACGAAAACATATGAAACTTGCTCACCGAGGGCGCGGGGCCAAACGGAGAATCACCGTACGCGCCCTTTGAAGTACCCGCGCCAAACGAAGCCATAAACCCCATGACCGCTGCTCTATATTGTTGTGCTTCTCTGCGTTCCGCCATAAGTTCTGACCTCAGTTCGTTAATGGAACTGTGTCCAGTCTGAAGTTCCGACCTCAACTCGTGAATGGAAGACTCTATTTTATCCAGTCGTCCAACGAAATAATCATTGCGGAACTTAGTCCTTGCCTACAATTAACGCAAATAAGAAAGTAATGACAAAATGCCGGATAGGTATATGTGCATTGTAAATGTTCAGGACGACAGAAGTTACCTCTGGCTCATTTCTGTCATCTGAATCATGTGCGGATTCATAATGGTCGTCGGCAGCACCGGCATCCTCAACAGGACTCTGCTCCAGTCCTATTTGGCTCGTGGGGTCAGGATCCACCTCGTTTGGCCCTGTACTGGATGGCGCATTGATTGAAGGCTGGTGCTGCACCAAGTAAAACAGAAAACAGTAAATACCAAAAAAACAAACATATAAATGACTTTGCATCCGGTTTTCAATGATACTATAGATGATACCCACATTACGGACCCAACTTGGCAAATATGGCACGTAATCCTCGACACTCTTCCAATAATTTGTGGCTCTCCCTTTGCATCCGGTTTCAGGGTTTGGAAAATGGTGCCATCCTGTCGTAAAGATTACCAAATCTCCAATTAGTATAACCTTATATTATGTAATAGTTATATACAGACATACATATAAATGACTTACAAGACGCTCGTTCAGGTATGAATACACTTCGCCGAAGTTAATATTTGAAGAAGCCACGGGCTTCCATCGCACGATCCGAGCACCCTTCCTCCTAATTTTCTCCACCCACTCTAATGGTAGTCCTTCGATCGCTTCAAAAATCCATGCCTTCAACAAGGAAAGATATGAAGTAAAAAAACGTGTCATTAAATATTTATTATAACAAAACTAAGTTATAAAAAAACTTCTTCACTCACATGCACTGCCGACGTAAAGCCGTACAAGTTGTATTTCTCAATTCTATGCAATGGATTTTCTGCGCTTGCCTTCTTAAATTTTTTGGCTTTGCCGTTCAATACATTATCAATGCTTTTATATATTGTTTCCCATGACAAACGACCCCACGGAATACTTCGAAAATGATTTATGTCATCTACCTCATTAAGTAAATTGAAATTGATTTGACAATGATCCTTTCTTCCGTGTAGCACTCTATCAGCAAAGTAAAACATGGCAATTTTTAGCGCATCGGTGTCATTCATAGTCTTGAAGTGTAAGTTCATAAATATTTCCTCGAACTGGCCAAGATTTATATCGCGATTCCTGCCTCCAAAGTACTTATTAAGTAACCTATGATTTGTTTTATGCTTCGTCAGGAATACCTTTTCGTCATAGCAAAGTCCCGTTACTAGGCACCACTCTCCAATCGATAGCCGTATCAAATGGTCGCCAACTTGAAACCATAACTCATCTTTGTCATTTCCATCGCCATGTGACACTTGCCGAAGCAATATATTGTGCACAATTACGCCACTGAACGGATAGCTCCAGCACTGTAGGAAATGCCCAAATATATCGTCTTTGAACAGTTTCAACTGTTGCCTTGTTAATTTTTCCCGAATGGCATTAACAACGACATCTAATTTGCACATACTCGTGATACGCCCAGGGAAGTGATCAACATAAGGTATCTTCATCATTCTCGGTTCTTTAATCGGTCCGGGTGGGTTATGCAATGCTAATTTTGATTTGCCCATTTATCTGGTACAAGTTAAAAGTATCACATATTAAAAAATTATGAACAAAAGAAAAAAAAATTAAGGCAACACTACACACTGCCTCTTGGTGCGACGGGCACTAAGAGGCAGCACCTCTTGGTGCGACAGGCTCGCGCGAGGGAAGCCAAGAGCGCGCGCGAGCTACGTGCCTGCGCGCAACTCGCGCGCTCTTGGCTTCCCTCGCACGAGCCTACGCCCAACTCACTCACGTGAAGGCGCGGCCTCGCGCGCAAGATGAGCGCAACGTACGCATCTCGCGTGCGACGCAGCGCCTGTCGCACGCGAGATGCGCGCAGCGTGCGCACCTCGCGCGCGCGACATGCGCATGTCGCACGCGAGATGCTCGCGCACGCCGCGCGCGACGCCACCCCCTCGCGCGAGCGAGTTGGCTTACCCTTCCCTTTCTCTTCTCTTCCCTTTCCCACATGCATCTCACCCACCACTGCCATTAAAACACCACCAACAACAACAACAACATCCCAAACAACAACAACAACAACAACATCCCAAACAACAACAGCAGCAACAACAACAAGAAAAACAGCAATAACAACTCACCTAGGGTTTTCAATTTTTTTCTTTGATTTTGGAGATCTCCGAAGATTTTCAACGTGATTTAGCTTCTTTCAGCTGCCAACAACTTTCTCCGCTACTGATCTACGCCGCCGCCGACAATCTATAGAACTTCCGGTGATGAGATTTTGGTGAGAGGGGAAGGAATTTGCTTGAGGGAAACGTGAGAATGAGGATGGTAATTCCGTCCACAATTTGGTGATTTGGCTAATGTTGAAAGAAAAAAAATTGAGGGGTTAAAGTTGAAAAATGCCTTATTTTGTTGGCTTGTTTTGTAAATTTCCCTATAACTTGAGACATTCTTGTTCAACAATTATCATTGCGTTAAAACAGTGACCAATCCACATCAGCTACCTTTTGATTCTTCACTTTTTTTTTTGGTCTGCATTTAATGTGCATTAATAATCCAGACCTAGACTTCACTCTTCTCTGAGTGATTGAAACAGAATATTTTTCATGTTTACTACTTTTTTTGCATTCAAAATGATAAAACCGAAGAGGTTGTTGCACGCACGTCATTTGTTATTAGGGGTATCATTTATGAACGTATGAGGTATCTCTTCTGCACCGGTATCCTCCTTAACTTTCAGTAGGATCACAATGAGTCGACCAACCATCTACCATATGGATTATCTATAAATTGGTATTGGTGTGTATTTGGGGGAAAACTAGAAAAGGAAACAGAACACCATGCGTCGATGAACGGAATAACTCCAGCATAATCTAAGATACCCGACATAATTCGAGGTACTCCGTATAACTTGAGGTACCCGACAAATTCGATTAAGGAGAATCCTCTGAAAAAGTCTTCATGAGAAATGTCTCCATCTCTTAAAGGATAATATTTGATTTTGTCAGAATTAAATATCAAAACGTTGTACTAAAAAGTGGTGACAGCCGCCTGCCACCTCTGCCAAAAGTAAAGGACATTTTCCCAAGGACAGTAGTCCTCAGCAGCCTAACCCGATAGCCCCTGCAAAGGTATCCTAAACCACTCTCCAGCGCGCGCCACGTTCCCAAAGGATAAGATACGCCACGAATGCCATCTTGATTCCCAAGCATGCACATAATGACCCAAAAATCATAATAATGTCAAAAGAAGTGAAAGGCCTAGAAATGGATAGCCAATAGCCATAAAAGATATGCCACGTGGCAACTGAGGTACTCCATATATATAAAAGTGTCCAGGTTTTATTCTCTTAAGTCATTCATTCACTCATGAACACTCATGAACACAAAATAAGTTTTCTTTAACCTTAAACCTTGATTTACAGAGGGCTGGCAAGCTCTCTTTACCATAAAAAAAAAAAAAAACTCGAGTTGCTAACTTGAGCGTCGGAGTATGAATGCTAGGGTATCCCGGCTTCACTTCTAACCTCTATTTAACTGTTTTGCAGGCGTGAAGCTCGTTTCGAAAGCCATTTTTCTTGGTTCAAACCTTTCACCATTGTTACGACTTCCTCATCCCTTCTCACCTCCTCTGAATTCAAAGATACTGCACACAACAAACTTTTGAGGTACCCTGTTTCTCCTAAAAATACAAATTCATTGTTTTAGATAGGTTTTCCTCATTTCCTTTGAACCCAAAATCTGTCTAAAACAGTGTGTATTATGGATCTGTTACTTTGCTCTTTTTGTTTTCTTTTCTATTTTTGCCAAGAAAGAAACATTGTTAAAACTGAATGGTTGTTGGCTCTTGTCTGGTTGTAATGTTGTTTATGTTTTCTAGAAAATAATGAAGTGCCAAATATGAAAGAGAAAATCCTAGTGGCTGCTTTACCATCCTTATATAGTATCAAAAAGTCGTTTGATTGTCACTGTCAACAATCACTCTTGGCGACTCATAATCCATTTAAGTATTATAAAAAGAGTAATGATCTATTCTATTTCTTGCAAATTTATCTTATCTGTTTAATTCATTGGTTGAATAAAAATATAAAATAATAAAAATAAATCATGTAGGTCAAGTGATATTTAATTCAACCAATCTTATCATGCCATATTAGTTTGTACAAAATAAATTTATACAAGAGTTTATGATTATATCATTACTGTTATAAAAATAATCAATTTTGTATTTGCACCAAACATTTAGTTTTAAATGATGATTTAGTTGATCCACCGTTGCCTTATTCAAAAGCAAAATCTATGGGTAGCTAAGGAGACACGTAAGAGCTTTAGGAGACAGGTTTGACGGGTAAATTACCGGTAAATTGGGATACCGATAACGACTGTTAGCACAATGGATGCAATTTATTGGTGAAATAGAGAACTACCTACCATAAGAAGGTAACGATTGCCGACCAGTCATTGTAATTCATAACTAATCAACAGTCACAACCCCTCTCGCTTTCTACCCCTCACACTTCTCTGCTAATCAAATCAACTCAAACGGACCATTGACAAAGAAAGAAATGGATTTTGCTTGTGAGAATGAAAGAAATCCATAACTAATGTATAGTGGCATGTGAGAAATGATTTTCAGCTCGTGTAGAGTCAAAGGAAGAAAATATTAATAGAAAGAATAATGTCATTGAGTTGGTGAAGTGGAAGAAAAATTAAAAACCGTGGGATTTAGTCAAATTTAGCGTCCAAATCAGCAGAAAAAGATTTAGAAACTCACTTCAAGTTAAGCCCAACTGTTAGAAGGTTTATTTAACCTTAGTTGCCTCAACAACCATCGCTTTTTTTGTTTTTTAAATCCCACATTGTAATTTTTTAATGTATGGTATCCCAATACTAAATAGGGTCTAACTCTATTCTTGGTCTCTTGCAAATGTAAAATGAGATAGAGTTTATGGCGCACAATGAAGTCAGCAAAATGAGTTGAGATCTGAAAATGTAATGAAGAAAATATGAATCGATGGATTTTGGTTATTAAAAAAAAAAAATTACTGGTTCTTTGAGACCTGTGCGTAAGTTTTGTTAGAGAAGAAGGGCATTTTGGTCCAAATTACACTAGATAGGATTAACCGGTTGCCCCTACTAGTTTATTAAAGTCCTCTAAAGAACAGCCGTCAGATTCGATAGCTTGATATCTAACGGTCAGTTCATGAAAGGACAAAAGCCTGGGGTACCATACCACAAAGGCAATGTCGCCGGACAGATGAATATAATATGTAAACAAATTTAAATGGTATATTGCCACAAGCAGCGGCGGATTTAGAAGAATAATTTATTCGGAATTAAATTAGATAATAATAAAATATAAAAATAAAAATTTAAATATATAAATATTTATTAATACATTTATAATTATTCTCTATGAAATTTCATATTTTAAAAATATTATGCAATAAACTCATCATTAATATTATTAAATTTATTATTTCCTATATAAACAACCAAATTATAATTTATCTCATCAAATTTCAAAGATGATTCTTCATGAGTTTCATTATTGAAAACGTTCTCTTTACTATTATTATAAAAAATGAAAGAATTAATCCTATTTTTTTAGAATAAAAAATATTTTAAGTGGTAGGCTATTATTATTTTTAATTAAAATATAAATTTTTATAATTCTTAAAAATTAAAGTTTAAATTTTATGAGATTTATAATTTATAGTGACTATTTTAATAAATTTAATGAGAGTTAACTAAAAAATAAAAATATTTTTCTTTTTTATTTTTACATTTTTTTTTTTAAGCAGTCACATGCTCCATCTGCCCATGGCCACAAGGAACATACATCACATCTTAAAACCGAATTAAAAAAAAAATTGTTAAACTGAATTGGAATTCGTGCATTTAATCAAAATGTCAAGAGTTAGAACCGCCACAGAATCGAACTGCAAAACCTGAAAAGAATGAATCTGGCGATATTTGTGAACCAGAAACAAGCCAGCGTTATGCTTACGCCATTTCATTCTATCCTGTCACTCATAGACAAAATGAATCTAGACGCATTATGGCTTTTGTCCTTAAACTTCAAGGGCATTTTCGTCCTCTTAGTCAAGCGTGAAACGCTGAAACTGCATGTACGAACTGCTTCGCTTTCACGCACCCTATAAAGGCACCACTGTCGGACACAAAATATCCATCCATTTGATCATTTCAAAACAAAGCAGTAAAAAAAGGAAAGAATCCCCGAATTTCAAACTGAACGAGTCTCAGTAATGGCGTCGAAAAGCAAGATTCTATTCATCGGTGGGACAGGGTACATCGGCAAATTCATCGTCGAAGCGAGCGCGAAAGCCGGCCACCCGACGTTCGTGCTCGTGAGAGAATCCACACTCTCCGATCCTTCCAAATCTCAGCTCCTCGATCAATTCAAAAAACTCGGCGTCAATCTCGTCATCGTACGTTTTCATTTTTCTTTTTTTTTTAATTGTTTATTCCGATCATTTTTACACGTCGCAGTGTAGCATCTACTTTATATTTATTATTTTCTTTATTTATTTATTTTATTGCTGTTATTATTATGCAGGGAGATGTGTTGAATCACGAGAGCTTGGTGAAGGCGATAAAACAAGTGGACGTGGTGATATCAACGGTCGGTCACACTTTATTAGGTGATCAGGTCAAGATTATTGCGGCCATTAAAGAAGCTGGTAACATTAAGGTATAACATAATTAATATTGTTAATAAAATTAAATTAATTAATTATAAACCAATGGCATTGGCTTGGCCGCAATTAATTAATTGATGTTGTATGTTATTATTATTATCCAGAGATTCTTCCCTTCAGAATTTGGGAATGATGTTGATCGAGTTCATGCCGTTGAGCCAGCAAAATCAGCATTTGCCACAAAGGCGAAAATCCGCCGAGCCGTTGAGGCTGAAGGGATTCCGTATACTTATGTAGCGTCGAATTTCTTTGCTGCTTACTTCCTTCCCAATTTGTCGCAGCCCGGGGCCACTGCCCCACCTAGGGATAAAGTTGTCATCTTAGGCGATGGAAATCCAAAAGGTAACATAAATTAATTAAGCTCATTGCTCGTAACATGATTGTTGAAACAAGCATGATTAAGGCTCTATTTGTTATTGAGTGTTAAAATTATGGCCAAAAACTGTTGTAGGATAGAAGATATAGCAAATTAATTTAGGGTCTGTTTGGTATGGTAGTTCGGAGAGTTTAAAAACAATTAAAAAGTGCTTGGTAAATAATTGTAAAGACTTAGTTTTTAAACCAAGATGATTTTATCTAATAGTTGTTTGATTAAAACTTATAATTCTTGACTAATTTTGTCAAAAATACTGTCTTTTTTTTTTTTTTTAACACCTCAATACTAAATAAATCCAAGTAATTGTAAGATAGAGTTTTAAGTAATTACTAAACACTTTAACTGCTTAACTGCCACATCACTAGTGTAACACAACAGTTTAATGAATCCAAGCTAACTGGTTTCGTCATTTGATTTTCAGCTGTTTATAACAAGGAAGATGATATTGGAACCTATACTATCAAAGCGGTTGATGATCCCAGAACCTTGAACAAAATCCTTTACATTAAACCCCCTGGTAATATTTACTCATTCAATGATCTTGTGTCCTTGTGGGAGAGAAAGATTGGCAAAACCCTCCAAAGGGTGTACGTTCCGGAGGAGCAAGTCCTAAAGAATATTCAAGGTTAGCTAGAATTCTTACTTTTTAAATTTTATCAAAGAGAGCAATAAATTTTGTGCCTTATTAATACCGCCTTCTCCAAAACGCTGCAGAAGCTGCACCTCCAGTCAATGTGATATTATCAATTCAGCACTCTGCTTTCGTGAAGGGAGATCAAACCAACTTCCAGATTGAACCATCGTTTGGAGTTGAAGCCTCGCAGCTCTATCCTGATGTCAAGTACACTACAGTTGATGAGTATCTCAGTCAGTTTGTGTAAACCCTTCTCTGTTGAGCTGCAGCTTGCAGGATCTTGGGAAATAAATAATTGGCTTTTTGCCATCTTTGGTTTCTATATGTAAGCATTATGGTTGTTGGCCTTACTTTCGTTTGTTTCTCAATGTGTAGTTTGTAATTAACACCATATTGTGTCGACTATGTCGGTACACAGTGATCAAATAAAGTAGCCCCATGTGATTAATCTAAAAATAATTATAAAGTGACAAGCACCTGGAAGTTAAACAACAATGATATGCTTACAACAATGTGTACGACATCTAAGACAACAAGGATCATTTTGCAAAATATGTTAAATTTTATTAATTTCTTTGACTGCCCAAAGATTTTTATATTCATTTTAGGGACCTATAATCTTAATGAATCATCTCTTCTTCCATTTCTCCTACATCTATCCTTAAAGCCTTTTAAAGTTTTAACTATTATTTTATAAACTTTTAAATGATTATCAAACTCATAGATCTATAAATTCTAGATGAGATCCTTTATTAATGATCATTTACCTCTTTTGTAACATGGACCAAATTTTTTTCTTTTAACATTTTTATACACACACACACACACACATTTATTTTTCCAACTAAGGATCATGTCATCAAGGCTTTCACAGAGAGGTTGTAATATAAATTTATCTTCTTGAATGAACATATTCATATTATCATTATTATTATTCATTAGTTATGGTCGGTTTTGAGTTCTATTATTAGTTCTGCACCTATCTTGTATTATTTCAAGACTAGACAAAATTGATTCCATTAATGCTATACTATTTTCCTCTTCAAAGGAATCAAATACTTCTTGGTCGTTATTGATGTTAATTCTTTTCATTTCTTTGTACAAGCGCTTGCTTGCATTCAATCTGATTTTAACAATAGAAATTGTATAAACAACTTGATATTCTTAACTGAAATATAAATTATCAATTGAATCTAAAAACTTGATAACAGATGTTTCCATTTTTTTGAATTTGAGTTAATCTTATCACTTTTTTTCTTATAAAATCTCAAAAAACAAACAATACCCAATATACTTCCGTTTGTTGCTAAAATAAAAAAGAGTTCAAAATTACTAATCAGTGTACTATCTCTCGGAATTCTAAGATAGATTCACTACACTACAACAGAATAGGCTTTTCATGGCATGGGAAATATGCTGTCAATGGGATATGACGGCAAAAACATGCATGCCGTTGATCCATGAGCTGTGGAAAGCTATGGGTTTTAACGGCCAACATTCAACGCTATTAACTATGCTATAGAAGGTATTACACGGTGAAGGGTATCCACCGTTGATAATTTCATCAATAGCCATCATTACTCCCCGTTATATCTTTGGCGCCAATCTTGTTTTAACCATCCACAGCAATAATAACCAGCCGTGGATTGTTTCATCAACGGCCAATACTACTCCCCGTCTTTTTTTTTGGCGCTAAACATAGTTCAACATTTAACGAGAAAAAGAAATTGCTGTGATAAAATGTGATAGCATGGTTAGTACATGCCGTTGTAACAAGTTTTAACAGTGATAATAAAATTTTGCTGTGGAATATTTATATAACAGTCATTACTATTGAAAAAATCAATTTTACCATATAATTAACCTGTTGCAATTTAAATTAACTTACTATTTAATTCCTTGATAGATTCCTAATTTCATTTATATAAATAATACATTCGAATTTTCTAAATAAATAAAGTAAACATACACACGATTGTCCAAACAAAATTGTATTCAAATTTGTGTACACATGGTGTCCAAACAAAATTGTATTAAAAAATGAAAAAAAAATCTGTAATGAACAATCTGATATAAAGAACTCATTGTCAAGAAAAGATGGAAAATATAGCCATTGTTTGAAAAGAAACTACTGAGTACCAAAAATAGTATCCTTAACATGAACTTAAATTAAGCAACTTGATCAAGTCCTCTATGATGAAAACATTCATTATTGCGAAATAATCCTTACCCAAGAACTTCAAATTCCTGCAACAATGAGAATTAAAATATTATGTTCTAGTTTATAAACTCCCAACTTTTATTTTTTACGTATATATACATATGACATTCTATAGGTAAAATATAATTTAAATTATAGCATTACCTTTACTTGAGTTAATCCAAGGTGATGTACTTTATAGGCCATGCAATTGTGCTCCCTTTTGCATCACCTAAGTTAAAGAACTCTTGAGTTGGTCGAACCAGAGATAATGATGGCTTATTCACTTCATCAACCCATACTTTGTAGTAATCTGGTCCAAGTTGAACATGGTGGACCAATGCCTCAGGATTTGTTGCAGCTATCATTCCTTTTGCAACCACTTCCCCAGTACCCAACCAATTTAAGAGTTTACAAATATCACCATTAGTTGGAGTATTTGGAATAGCTGTGCTATCTTCAAAGGACTGTCAGAAAACAAAAAATTATATATGAAAACAAAGTAAAAATTTGTTTTTGGAAAATAATAAATTTATATATAAAATATATGAAACCAATAAAACCTGGGGAGTTGGTGCAAGATTATTGTCCAAGTTGTCATCAATGTTAACATGGTCCTGTTAAAATATAAAAATCAAAATAATATTATATGAAAAAAGTAAATATGATGGTACAATTAATTATTAATTTAAATAACTTACCTTACTAAATCTTCTCCTAGACATGAAAAAATTTTGAAATTCAGTAAATCGATCACTTAGTTCTTTCAAATCATTCTCAAGCTTCTTTACTTTGCGGTTGCCTTGGACCTGTGCAGCTACTTTTGAAGGTGTTACACCAAATCCCATACCTTTGACACAGCCAGGACGCTCATCACCTTTTAGTTTTGCAATTCCATCATTCTTTAAGGAGGTTTGATCCTCTTCAGTTGATATTGCAGAAATTTCTTCAAGCTTTTTCTAAATGAACATATATTACAAGATACTAAGACTATATTAATGGAATTTCATATCATATTATTGTTATATAAACCAAACAATTGTATTTATTAGTACCATTGATTCAGCAGCAGCCGCATTAATTGGTTGTCCATTTTTTCGTGTACGTGATTTAAGCCAAACGTTTACTCTAGTACCTGAAGATGGATCCTTTTTTATCTACCAATAAAACAGAAGATAATAAGAAAAAAAACCTCATCTAAAAAGATAGCACATATTCCACAATCAAGTTTGAAGTAGATAAAACCATTTCATCCCGTGTCCGTGCCATGCCTTTTCGACTCGTTGTGTGAGGCTCTGTTTGTGTTGCTCTCAATTGTTGGAATTTTTCACTTCTCTCCTATAAGACATATGATATATTGAATGTAGTAACATGAAATATAAATAATATATTGACATACATACTTTCCAATCTTTGCTTAATCGGTGGGCAACAAAGATTGGAAAGTATGTATCCGTTGTTTAAATATAAAACATATACCTCTTTGATCTGTTGTTTAAATATAAAACATATTTTTTTAATTATTTGTCTAGCAAAGAATCAGATTGCTCAATCTGCTATACATAACCAATTCTTTTTCTTACTCTTTTTTTTAACAAACAGTTACGACTAAAAATAATCAAAATTCTTTTTCAACCCAAACTTGCAAATAAGACATCACGACTAGATGGCATTATTTGGCAAAAGTACTAGCTCATAAACAAGCATATATACATATATTATACAACTAAGGTTTTGAAAAGATAAAGATAATCAAACAAGTTATTTGCATTATTGGCAAAAGAACTTATCTGTGATTGCAATTTGCATTAGTGCTCAAACTTTTGCCAACTACAAATTTCAGTTGTCCTGATTTCAGATAGATCTGTTCAAGATATAATTTGCTTTGAAATTCTCCAGAAACAATTAAAATGTATTATTGAGTTTGTAGACATGGAAAACCACCATGGCTTGGGATTCTCCAATCATAGACCTTCCAATCCTTGGTGATGGCAATATTTGATTTCAGGTCTTTGGTACTGATGCCAATAGATTTTACCCTGGCTGTTTTTTATTCACTTGTGGACCTCTACTTTACTGTTATTTCTCTTTTATAGCATTAATAGAAAAGAAATAGCAAGATGCCAAGAGATTGGACTAGCTAGTTAGTTGGCATTTATTAATAGTGATAAGTTATAAATCAATACTAGCATCTCTTGATTAAAAAAGAAAGGTAACTGATCCTTTATTTCCGAATATTTTTAGGATTCTTTTATTCAAGCTGCTTGGACGCGGAGGTCTCGGGGTGAACTTGATAAGAGACCTAACAGGAAATCATGGAAGTAGAGGACAGATATGTACATGCGGCCATTTTTATTTAATGTTTTCTTTTCTAAGAAATTCGTTCATGCTAAAGTGATGCACTTTTCAACAAGTAAAGTTATATCAGTTGCTACCACAAATGTTGACGACAGTTACGAATAAAAATAATCAAAATTCTTTTTCAACCCAAACTTGCAAATAAGACATCACGACTAGATGACATTATTTGGCAAAAGTACTAGCTCATAAACAAGCATATATACATATATTATACAACTAAGGTTTTTAAAAGATAAAGATAATCAAACAAGTTATTTGCATGCTAAAAAATAAAATCATTTAGTATTAAGCATAAAAGAACAAATGAAAAAAAAAACAAAATTTTAATGCCAAACATATTCACAATATGCTATGTGGGAAAAGGATCAAGTATAGGGCATACCTGAAATAATTCTCACCACGAAGTATGGCCCAAAGCTCGGACCGATCACGGATTTGATTTCTCTCCTGTTGCACGTGGAACCAGAAATTTTGAAACAAAAATTTTGCTTTTTCTTTTCAAATCTTTTAATAAAATTATAATTTAATTAATTGAAAGATAAATTAGATTAACTAGATAACACAATAACAGTAACACAACCATTCAAACTTATGTCCCCACATAACGATTTCCAAATCAAATGAAAAGAAAATTACATATTAAATAAAAGTTCTTACCTTTCCTTGTCGCTGATGGTACAAACGGCGATAATAGGAATTAAAAAGAAGATTGAGGCCAAACCTTTGTGAAATTGTAGAGAGGATGAAATAAAATTGCAAAGAGGATGAAATACTAAGGTTAAAAGGGTATACGATTCCAAATAAGAGAGGGAAAATCTGAAAAACTAGGGCATTTAGAAGTATGGGTATTCTAAAAATATGAGATAAAATTGGAAAAAATCGAAAATTTTTGGAAGAATTTGATAACAGCCGAATCTCCATAGAGAATTAACGCGGGAGTGTTTTAGAAGAGGTGGGAAATTTGCAAACTAGAGAGAAATTAGTAAAGTGTTCCTATTTTGTTTGTAGTAAGATTCTAATTTAACAGGATAAGTCAAAGGCCATCTTTAATTATTAATTAACAGCAAATATCATGCGCTATTGAAAACTATTTTTACGGGGATTGATATTTTTATGCTATTAAAAATTTATTATCCAAGCAATCAACGGTAATTTTTTAAAAATATGCCGTCTTATTATATAGTGGAATCTTTTAACGGTGAATATTTTAATACCTTCCGTCTTTACATATTTTTAACAGCATGTAAGTATAATATGCCGTTAGAACTCCACCGTAAAAACTCATTTTTGTTGTAGTGCTAATTACCTCCAACCATAGAGAGGTCCATAGTCAGCACTGCCATTACTCCACACATCATGTAAGATCAACTTAGCAACTATTCTACATGGCCTAACGCAACACATAGCAGTCTGGCCTTATAAGATATGTCTAAGTGAATTTCTTGCAGTTGTCTCTGGAAAAGTACTTAGTAACAAGAAATCTTCCTCGTCTAGCCCATGTATTGGCCTGTAAGCTTCTTAGTTAATTTCTAAGAAAATATAAGATATTAGGAAGATGATAATTTCACTTAAAAGAGTTTTATTTCTTTTATAACTAGAATTGTTTGCAAAGGAAAGTCACAGAGAATACAGATGTGGGTGAAGGTTTAGACATATGATGTCCTCCCCTTCTTACATGTTTCGATTTATAAGCTTGAAGAGATAATATTATCTCTTCTTACATGACACTTGTTAATTTTTTCTAGTGGATTGTGGATTCCTTTGTGATAAGGTGACCCCTATCTTCTTCTATCATTAAAGACATTTGTTGTCATCTTTTTCTTATTGACTAGCAGTCTTCACATGGTTATGATAAGCTTTATCTTTTTGGAATCTTTTCTTATCCTGTCACATGCCAATTATCAGTTCTTTATCTAGCGACATGTCTTCCCCATTAGATTCCCCTTTTGATCCTTCGTAGCAATAGCCATATGATGACTAATGAATTAGCACCTTGCATACCTCGTGGTGTGTTAGCAAGCTAGATTCCATGAGATTTTCATAGATTGCATTTTTCTGTTTTAGTATTGCCTATTGTTGGATATAAATTCTATTGTTATTGGTGTCAATGTGCAAATGTACACAACAAGTAATAAAATGATGAGTAATCAAGATCTACTCCACATGGATTGATGTTATTAGACTTGCTACAACAATCTTAACAGTGCAGAATTTTTTTTCTAAATTAAAATAAATAATTGATGAAACTAATGTATTAATTAAAATAAAAACATAATAAATAAAATGCAACAAAGTAGATTATCACGTCAAACTCAAGGATAAAACAAACGGGAATATAGAGTAGTTTAGTAAATAAACTCTCTTAATGGTTTTGACTATTTTCTAATGTTTGGTTCGGTTGCTGCAGCATCTACCATAGCACTGGGTAGAATCCTTATGTATCCTCAGCTATCGCATGTTGGATGTCTTATATCTATATGCAACCTAATAGTGATAAGTTGTTATGCCAATATAAGATATATCATTACACGTTTAGGTTCTAATTACCCTACAAGGTTGATTAACACCAAAAAGTGTACGTGTAATAAGGATAAAATTATTAGTTTTTCACATAAATTGTTAATTAATGCGTGCATAACTTATAAATTATAGGGAAATTATCTACCGTCCACCCGTTTTTTCACCGTTTTTCAAAAATACACAAATCTTTTTTTTTTTACAATGCTCCACCTGAAGTTAACATTTTTCTCATTGGTCCACTCTCGTTATAACACCTTAGAACTTTGCTGACATCGTAATGGTAAAATTATCATTTCACAACAATGCAGTTGTGGAAAGGTGCAAAACCATATAACTTCAAGTGGAGTTTAGCAAAAAAAAAAATTAAGAATTGTGTATTTTTGAAAACATACGAAAAAAAAAGTAGTCGGTGGATAATTTATCTTTTACATTTGAGGGTAAAAACGTCATTTAATACAATATTCCATTAGTTTTCTTAACGGTCTCCAAATGGAAGTAGAAAAGTGAAAAGAAATGTAACTTCAGGTGGATTCTAACAAAAAAAAAAGAATTGTGTATTTTTGAAAAAATTAGAAAAAACGGGTGGATGGTGGATAATTTCCCTAAATTATATGAATGCTCCCCAAATAAATTTTTGTGTTAAATTAATTCGCAATATGTTAATTTTTATCTTATAAATATTTTTCAGGAATAAATTGGAATTGAAAGCGGAAACAAAAAAGAACTGCTGGAGCAATTTGGAAGCATTATTGAGGAGATGTAAATAAAAAAAAATAAAAAAATGAAAATGAATAAAAAAGAACAAAAGAACAAAAACCAAGCAATTTAGTTTCTCGTGATGGTCAAATGACCATTACACATTTCAATGTACATATATATATAATAAATAAAGATAATGCATTCCTTGCCTATAAAAGGCAAGGAAATGCAGAGAGCTGGGCATTGAGAAATTAGAGAGCTGAGCAGAGAGAGCTTAAGCCGAAAGAGAATAAAGTGCAGCTAAGGAATTGTGTCTTTTTCTTCTTTTGTTGTAATCAACTTTCTTGTAACGTATTTCAAAAGTTTATCAAATAAATAGAGTGTTGTGTTTTCTTTCAATATGAGTGGCTAATTTTATTAAACTGAGGTGAAATGTGAAGCTCAATGTTTCAAACTATTAAATTTATTATTTTGTCAAATGAGTTTTAAAGTTTATTTTTTTATTTTCTAGTTATTTTTATGTCATGTTAATTTATAAATTTCTTTAGAATTTGTATGGTATTTTGACATAATGTCGACACATTAATATAATATGGCACATTAAGTACTTTATTCTATATTTATCCACACATATAGAATTAAATGATATAATAATTAACTGGTAAAAGTGAGACAAAATATAAATGAGAGAGTATTAAAATTATAATTTGAATATTGAGAGTTGATCCCGTAACCTTGGTATATTTTTAAATTGTTTTCAAATAATTTATTTTCCCACAATTTATTTTCTTTGTTTAACAAATTGACAACTAGATTTTAAAATTCCATGTGGTTCGACCCTGGACTCACCGGGTTATATTATAACTTGACACTCTTATACTTGGGAGTAATACACTTTTGAGTCGTGTCAAAGGTGAATCCCTATGTCTAGTTCATTACTAATTTTAGATTAAGCATGACCCTTTTGGGATTAAATAAATCTCAATCCAGGAAACCCAATCTAAGACCAAATATTGCTCTGATATGTTCCACTAAGATATGCCCTTGTGTGGCTCTTTCTTAGTTAGTATCATTAAATGAGTGATCAACCAAAATAATGAATAAAAATAAATATTATAAAAAAAATGCTACAGCAAACATGCAGCAACTCATATATTCAGTCAATAAACCATCAAAATTGCTTATCACTCAATCACAAATAAATCTAGTTCATGGTTTGTAAAAGAAAAATAAAGAACAAAGTTTCAGCCATCAAACACATCCCCATGAATAAAAAGTAAACAAGAAAACAAGAGAAGAATAAGAAGGACTGAGTTCCCGCTTGATTTCTGTAAATTTTCCCCTTGTGCAGCCCTTAATCTCTCTCTTAAATTATGTTTTTCTTTTGTTTCTTTGTGGGTTTTCTCCTTGAGTGACGACTCTTTCTTTTCCTTATGATGTGTGCTCCTTTTATAGTTGAAAATTATGGTAAACAGAAGCCTAGGTCGCACATAAGTCAGATTAAGAAACTGCAAATCATAATATTCTGCAAAATTTTCTCTGTCATCGTTCCATAATTGCTAGAGCAACGGATGCTATGCTGCAGCAATGATTGCTACAGCAATCAATACAACAACTACACTGTTATAGATTTGTTTCAATTCTTCTGTAGCCAAGTTCTTTTCCATCTTTTGCAAGACTATTACAGCAGCATTCCTTCCTTGAAATTTGAGCTTCCGGTTATCTAAAATTATGGATATGATTTAAGCACATAATTTATTCTAAATCAAACAAAATTTATGAAGGATAAACTAAGATGATTGATTATGCAAAATATAACTAAAATGCAATAAAAACATGTTATTTACTCTCAAAGTAATCTTGATTTAAGCCTAAAAGTGCCATGATAACTCTCATTTCATAGAGTTATCACTTATCTAGCTAAGATACTTTCTTTTCTACTCAAAGAAAAGATTATATGGTCCTTTGTAGCTTCTTGGAGCCTTTTTTTTTCCTTACTTATCCTTTCGAGAAATTCATAGAGGACTTTCATTCAAATGACCTCTTTGCTCGTGAGAGCTTTAGGCTCAAATAGTGTAGGATAATAATCATTGTAGACCTGACCTACATCAACAGTTGGACAAACTTTTTTACTACTAATCCTAACTTATATCTATGTACTGCACTGGATACCATTTGTTATTACAGTGTTCAGGGAAAGTAGTGAGAATCTTGATAAAAATCAAATCTCTTGTTTTAGATATTCTTTTGAGATCACTGATAGCCTTTGTAATTTTTTTGGGGAGCTTTTTTAATTCCCTACATAAACAAGGTTAAAAAAACTATATTCAAACATTTCTTTTATTAATTTTGCATCAGCTTCTGGACCAAAGTTAATCCTTAGGTAATATCCTAAATGATTCGGTATTATAGCTTGGTTAGGACAAATCCCATAGGCTATTTTACCAATTCTTTTACAATCATAAGTGTAATTGCTTCCTAGTGGAATTTTAACCATTAGAATAGATTGTCCGCTTTTATCATATTGAGGCCTTAAGCTCGCTGAAGAGGTTTAAGATTCTTTTTTCTTTTGAGTTATATGAAGAACTCTAAGTAGTTTGCCCTTCAGTTTGATCCTTGAAATGGATCTTTTTTAGCTTATTGCTAATTTATTGTTATGAAGTCTAGACTTCTGGATGATTTTGCAAACTTTTGTCAGGCCAAAGTCAGCTAAATTATTCATGGACAGCATCAATCATGACAAGCCCATCATAAATCATACTATTACCTTTGAGAAGCAATTCTTGTCCTTTAGAGCACATCATTATGCCCTTAATTATTTCGGAAAGACTCCTCTCCATGTATTCTCGGCTAAGAAAATCTGCAATACAATTGTTAGGTCCTTTAATATATTCAATTCAAAAATCATATTTAGTCAAGAACTGTCGCCATCTAATTAATCTTTTATATTAAGGGAGATTAGGCAATTTATTAAATATAAATCCTTTGACCCAAGTGTTATTAGATCTTACCTTGAATTTCTTTGGTAGCAAAAAGAAAGTAAATTTAGTTATTCCATTTTTAAATATAAATGTTCCTCTGACATATCTGCAAATCTTTTCTTGATCTATTTTTAAAACTGCACCGCAATGATTATCTGAAGCATTAGTTTCAAGAATTAAATTATCACTAGTGGTAGGAAATCCTAATCTTGGTAGATTTTTACATTTTTCTTTTAATCTTTTTCCCACTTTGGTATAAAGATCTTCCCATGATTTTATATTATTCTTTTTTAATAATCCTTGTGAAAGTTGTTTTTCTTTAGCTAAGTTTCATATGAAACCTTTAGCATAATTAAGGCATTCTAAAAATCTTTGAATTTGTTCTTTAAATTCTAATTTATCTAGGAATAAATATATATTTTAAAAAATAGGAGGTTGCATCTCAATTCCTATTTCATCTATTTTTAATCCTAGAAATTCTATTCTAGATTTCATTATTTCGCCTTTCTTTTTAGAAAGTAATATTCCATGTTTCTTGCATTTCTTTGCAAAAGAAATGAGATGATTAATATGATCTATCTCATTATCTAAATATATTAGAATATCATCCATATAAACAATGCAGAATTCATGAAATTCTTTGAAGATTTTATCCATCCTTCTTTGAAATATTTGTGGTGCATTTTTTAATCTAAAAGGCATCACAATCCATTTATATTGTCCTTAAGGTGTACTAAAGGCAGTAAGTGGTAATACTCTCTTCTTCAAGTTTGATTTGCCAAAATCCATATTTGCAATCAAACTTGCTAAATATC
This sequence comes from Citrus mangshanensis, assembly GCA_030449895.1. NCBI lineage: Eukaryota > Viridiplantae > Streptophyta > Magnoliopsida > Sapindales > Rutaceae > Citrus > Citrus mangshanensis. The sequence goes on from JASUUJ010000069.1 coordinate 4,998,554, forward strand.
TTTTTATTAATTACAAAGGTAATTAATATATTTTTATGAGGTAAAAAGTATCCATCGAATTTGATATATTTATTTAATTATTTGTAGTTAATAACCATACGAACTTTTCCTCATTTAATCTCTACATGATTCCTAATCATAAAGATTGTACTACTATGAGGACTTTTAGATTATCGAATAATCTTAAGTTCTATGGTGTGTTTCGAAGTGAGATCCTGTAACTTTTAAGTTGCAGCTGTTGTGAAGTAAAAACTACAGCTGTGGAATAGAAGTTGGGAAAAAAATTTTGTTAAGCTGCCAAAGTCCAACTACAAGTGTTACCAAACACCTTAGTAGCTGGGCTTTGGCAACCCATCTACCTCACCACACTCCCAAACGAGCTACTAATCTCTTTAATTTGTTTATCAAATTTTTGTCTATCTTGTTGCCCATATCTCATAGGCTATAATAACATTTGGATCTTTTAATTCGATCTTATCATATGCTTTATCAATTTCCCATAATTGAATGGGGTTTTCACCAAACATTTTATCAAGCTTTTCTAAAAAAATTTCATAATATGATATGATTTGATTGATTTTTATAGCATAATCACCACGGTAGTTGTGTTGAAAATGTAATTTTTGAGTTGTTCGCCTAACAGGGTTATAAATCCTTGGTGTAGTAACAGAATAATTACATGGTGTTTTAAGAATAATTATTTCGTTAGTCATTATATAAATGAACTGATGAAGGAAATTAATTCCTAAAAGTATATCTACACATATATGATCATAAGACCATAATATAGGGATACTTAGGATGTAATCTTCTATTTGGATTAAAGTCTTAATCCTACATGTCCTTAAGGTGATCTGTTTAACATTTATTTCTTGTCTTGTTAAAGGCTTATAATCTTTCCAATATGATTTTGGATAAAACCTAGAATGAACTAAACTAACTCTTGAACCAGTATTAATTAAAGCATCAACCATTCTCGCTTATGCTTATAGTATGGTATGATCATTTTTATATGAACTACAAAAAGATTAGACATATCTTGATATGGTTTGCTTAATCCCTTCAATTGTTATGCTTATTTCTCTATCTCTTATGAAATAATGAGAGAAATTTTCAAAAAAGTTCATCCCTAATAATAAAGGATTTATTTTTGTTTCATAATTTGATTCTATGAAAAAAGGAAAGATAAATTCTATTCCTTTTATTCTTAATGGTATTTCACAATACTGACTTAATGTCTTTCTTTCTCCATTAAAGCCTACATATGTATGAGGTTCAATTAGAATCTTTCTTTCTAAATATTTAATCATTTTGGCATCTACATAAGATTTTACTACTCCTGTATCAAGGATAGCAAAAGTCTCATGGCATGATTTTCTATTATTATATTCAATCTTGATTTTTAGATTTTGATTATTTTTCTAATTGTGGCCGATATTTCATGTGATGGTGGTATGACAAGATGGCTACATCTAGTAAAACTTTGGGTTCTACTTAATTATGGTTCTATTTTGAGTATAGAGAATGATCTTCTATTTCATATGATGATTCTTCCTTCTAGAGTATATTCTATGGGTTTAGTAGTATTTCCCCTGATCAGAGTTGGTTGACTACTTAGATCCATTTTCCATTCTTCTGGTAAATTTATTTCTCTTAAAATTTTAAGAGATTGTATCTTTCCAACTTTATTAACTAATTTATCGATTTCAATAAAATCTTTAGGGATATTATCATTTTCCCACTAAAGGTATTACGTCGTATCTCTTTTAGTAAAGCGTTTAAAGCATTTTCTCACCATTCCGTTAAAACTCAGTTAATATGTAACTGAAAATTCATAAAATGTCAATTTTACCCCTGAAGTGTAAAAGACCATGTAATTAACCTTTTATGAATTTTGTAATTAAATCATCATTTGTTATTCTTCCTTCTTAAAGGACAAAAATTACCATTTATAAATTTTGTAAAATTGACCGTGTGGTTCTAGGTACTTCATAAATTAATTTAATTTATTTAATTTTTAAAGGTCAAATTTATTTATTAAATTGACGAGCTAAAGACTTTATTCTACTACTAAACATCAATTTATGAAAGGGAAAAAAAAAGAATGTGCAAAAGAAGCAATTTAATCTTTGATATGATGGTAATAATTTTACACAAAAAATTAAATAAATAAATTTACCCTTTAAAAATTAAATAAATTAAATCAATTTATGAAGTACCTAATACCACACGGTCAATTTTATAAAATTCATAAATGGTAATTTTTGTCCTTTAAGAATGAAGAACAACAAATGATGATTTAATTACAAAATTCATAAAAGGTTAATTACATGGTCTTTTATGCTCAGGGGTAAAATTGACCTTTTAAGAATTTTCTGTTAGATATTAACTGAGTTTTAACGGAATGGTGAGAAAATGCTAACAGTTTAAACGTTTGGTGGTAAATTGATAGTGTATATGAAAATAATAATATCACAAATCTTTATTAGCAAACATTTCACTATTGGCTGAATTTGTTAATGCATATTCTATGGCATACGTTATGCTAAATGGATAAGATCTATCATGCATTATATCAAAGTATTTAAAATCATGGCATAAGGTTAATGTCTTATTTATATTTATGTCTCTAAAACTTATATAATATATGAGATATATCTTAAATATCAATTTTTTTATAACTCAAGTTTCCTTGTATTATTCCAAGGAGTGCATGGTTTCGATCTTTTATTCTATTATCAAGTACTGCTAAATTTACAGGACTATCTATTTCTTTTCGAAAATGAGCTTTTTATCATGACTTGGATTCTTCCAATATGGACATATCCAATCTTAGGTCTATCGCTAGATTTTATCTTTTATGTCAGATTTTAATAATAATGGTATATTTTGTATTTCCCTTAGCACCTAATTTCAATAAGCTCTTCTCACACAGTAGCATTGGAATACGTTATATTTTTTCTTTTAATCACGTTTGCAATGCCTTGTGCTAACTTATTAATTGAAGTCATGGATGATTCTAATCCCTTTTTTTAATCTTAAGGTATTTTTTTTTATCAAAGATTAATTCTCTATTAAAAGAACCTTATTTATTAATTCTCTATTAAAAGAACCTTATTCTTCTAATTCTTCATCCTAATATAAATCTTTATTATCTTGTTCTTCTATACTCATTCTGAATCTTAACTACTTAAAGTTTCTTCAGAAAGATAATATATGTTATCGTTTTCACTAATATCTTCTCTATTTGTGATTAATTCTAAATTGTTGAAATCCTCAAACATCTTTATGTTCGCTTTCTTCTTTTTAGGACATTCATTTGCATAATGCCTCTCGTCATTGCATAATCAACATTTAGATGCATTGGTCTTAGATTTTCTTTTAAATTTATTTTTCTTGTAGAATTTCTTCTTATATTTACTTTTGTTGTAATATTTCTTGTTGGTTTTAAAGAATTTCTTCATACGTTCATAGATTTTATCTGAACATCCAAATCTTGGTGGATCTTCTAACTTAGAACAATATAATCCTCGATTTTGCTTTTTTATAAGTCTTTTATCTCTTATTTCAGCACACCATTCGCTGATTTTATTTCCAGTAAATCTGATCTGATTTCCTAGGGTATTAGTTTTCGTTGTATCTTCATATTTCTTGTTATAATCTAACATAATCTTTTCCCCTATAGGTCTGGTATCTTTATAAAATATAGATAATTATTATAGCATATGATATTTTCATCTTTATCAAATTCACATTTATAATATAATTCTTCGAGGCTACATGTGTATTCTTCTAGATAACACATATTTCATATTTTAAGCCTTGTTAGCTTCATTACATTTTCCATCATTTTCCTCTTTATTTCCTGTTGAAAATTAGTTTCCTAATCTTCTCCTAAGAATTCTTTCCTTATTTCATTTTCAAATTTATTTAAGACTTGATCCAAGCTTTCGTCGTGATCATTATTTTCTCCATATAATATTTATTTTTGTCGGTATCCTTTAATCCCATAAACCAATGTGACACTATTCCTATAAACGAAGTTTTAAGGAATCCTATACCATTATTTCTATCTATTTTGTTAAATGCAAATGCCTTTTTCATAGATTTAACCCAAGCGGTAATCGTTTAGTCTCTATCTTTGACACAGTCTAAATCCAACCATACTCCATCATAGTTGATTGGTCTGTCTCTGTATTCTCTTGGAGTTTTATATTCTTTTTTAGGTTTGTTAACCCTAAAATATTGACCTTGTGGTTTTCATGAGTTGGTATTTCTTTCCTAACATAGGAAGCTCTATTACTAAATTCCTTTTGTTCAAAGACCCTTGGCTTTGATTCATTCATTTTTAAATGTTATGTTCTATTTTTAATATCTTGTAAGTTAATAAATACATCTTCTTCCTCTTCGGATTCATATTCTTTATCAGATATCTCTGGACTAGATAATTCTTTTAATCCATTATCTACATTTTCACTTAACATCCTTAAACTTATTAATTTTTATCTTCATTTATTTTGATAAATACTGGTCTTGGTATTGCTACCATTTTTTTTATTTTTCTTTTCATCGTAGTAAATTATGGTATCTTCTAAAATTTTATTTTTTTCTTGAATTACCATGAGTAGTTCTTCCATATTGTTACTAATCTTTTGTACTTCAATACTTTTTTAATTTTCCATTTATACTTATTGCAAACTTGTTACTAAGTTGTTCAACAATTTTTTCAATTTTATATAATTGAATTTCTATCTTATTTAATTTATCTTCAATTAAATTTTTGTTCATGACATTAAAGATTTCTTGTCTGAATCTAATCTTAATCTTCAATTTTGAAGTCTTTTATTAATTGTTTGACTGAATCAAATTCTTCACTTATTTGATCTCCTAACATTTTAACTTGTCTTATATTTTGAGCACTAAAACTTTTAATTTCAAGTATTTAATTTGTACTTTCTATATCATTTATGGTTAAATTAGGATTTCCTAATTTATTTAATAAACATAGTGAAATCCAGTTTAACTGATTATTTCCCCAAAAATCAGAATCATTTACCAAATTAAATGGTTGAAATCTTCTATAAGTAAATCCTCTATGCCTACAGTTAGAAGGTGGAAATTTATTGGTTTCTATGTTTTGTGAAATTATCAATGGTTCTATAATTTATTCATAGTACCATCTGCATAATATTTCATTATATTCTAACAAGTATTTGTGACATATAATATCTCTTATATTGTTAGGAATATTGTTTTCTTCTAATCCGTTATATATATAGCAATATACATAATAAAAATTTTATATCCAATCAGCATGTTACTAGAAGGATAGTATTTACTTCTAATCCTTTTATTATTCCAATTATATTCATTTCTTTGCTTAATAGTTAAAAATATATTATAATCAATCACAAGTTCGTTTGTATAATTCTCAACAGAATTAATATTCCATTTTTTTCATGAAAAATTATTTCTATAAACCTCTCTCCTAATTCTCAATAGGAGAATATGATCTATGTTTAAATTTCTATTCTTTATTATTATGAGTTCTCCAACTCTAAATTCATGAACTCCGGATAAATACAATTGTTCTAATTGTTTATCATCCAATCTATTTTGTTTTGAATAATAATATTGTGTATGTTTAGTTATGTTATCCTTAATTGTATTACTATCTATCATTAGATTATATCCTCCATTATTTATAAAATAAACAATCGTTTCTTCCATTTTTATATTTTGAACCTAAAACTTGCCTTTGATACCAATTTTGCGAATATTTTTCAACCCAAGATTCAAATAAGGATGTAAATGATTAATTTTTAAAACTTTATGAATGTTTTGTAATTTTCTTTTATTAAAAGACAGTTTTATGCAAAGTGTTGTGCAATCTTTTGGAAGAATGTCTTTTTCCGAAGTTAAAAGTAATTCATCAATATTTGACATGTGAAACGCAGAAATTAAAAGTAATTCATCAACATTTGTCGTGTCAAATTTACTTTATGGAGGAGAAATTGTAGGAACCAATTTTATGGGATAGAAAATTCTAGAAATCCAATCGAAAGATATGTAATAAATAATTTTATAGTAGATTATGTTAAATACAATATATAATAAATCCATGAGTTGTCACTCATGACAATTCAATTATTTAGTTTTGAATAACAACATTATTATGTATAACGTTAATATAACATAGCATGACCCATTTTATAGTATTATTTTAACTGAATTGAAATTCTCGAAATAAAAAATTGAAAAGAATGAACCTGGTGGTTGTTGTGAACCAAAAACAAGCCAGTATTATGCTTACATCATTCCATTCTACAGTAAAGGTTATTTATAATCATAATTATAGCACCAAATTAATTGTATTATTATAAGAGGTTATAACTTAATAGATGTGTAATTATAAAAATTATTATTTTAACTTAATTATTTTTAGTGCGAGTGATATGGAGACCAAATATGCACTATATTGATAATTAATTAATGTAGCATGTCAAATTCAATTTATAGACAATGATGAAAGAGATACACATATTTAAAAAAAACTAGTAAATATATGATGTAATATTGGAATTATGCAAATTTATCTTGAAAGTTTAAAGAATAAATCATTGTCCTAAATAATTTTAGAAAATTATTTTACTCCATCTTAAACCTTTAATACAACATGGCATTTTTTTAACAATACACCAATAATTATTATTATATAAAGGCAAATTTCTTAAAATCATATTTAAAAAAATTATAATTCATTATAATATAGAGTTTATTCTTATTTATACTACTAGACTTAATAATAGAACGAGTCGTACCCGAGCCATGCCAAGACCTAGCCCAACCCTATGACTAGAATGAAGGGATCTTTTTATCATTATAATAACTACCTTTCATTAATTTTTTTTAAAACTATATAAAGATTATTCTTACATGAATTAACAATAGAAGGCCCTCATTAAGAAATGAACCTGAAGGACATTAGGGCTTTTATCCACAAACAAAATTTCAAAACATACTTAAAAAAAAATCCAACACATCCGTTAAGTACAACTTTAACATGGTCACATGAATTTTGTGGGGTTAATTTATTTAATTGTATGCACCCGTTTGGTTTCATTGATCTCATGGCTCAGGTTGATAGTTGTTAAGTTATGAGTCATGATTATGTAAAATTTATTTGGTTATCAGTTATTCTAATGTTGTATTTAAACCATAAAACTAGAGAACAAAATTTATGAGAAGTTCTGTCTTATCACAATGTCTATTACTAAAGAACGTAGTCCTCTTGAATAACCATGATAATTTATTTAATTTCTTTTGCTCTATCTTAAACATATTATAATTGTAGTCAAAGTATTGATAGTAAAAATATAAATAAATAGATAAAACAAATGTGTCTATTTCCATAACTAAAGGGGTGTATATATACATTTGGACCAACCAATAAAGTTTAGATCATGACATTAGGTGAAAATAATCTTATTTTATTTTCTTTAGATTATGTTAGAGTTATAACTTGCAATCGAACAATTCTCGATTGATTTAACAAAGGACCTTAAGGCCATGTTTGCTTGGGGTAGAGAGAAGTGGGGAGAGGAAAAGAATTTGATTTCTTTTATATTTTCCATTGTTTGGTTAGACTAAATTTAATGGAATTGAATTTCCATCAATTTGAAGAATTTGTATTCCTTATCAATGACTAAGGATTTCAAATTCCTTATCTATTTAAACACAAAAATTCTATTATTATCCTCTAAACAAAATCAATTTTAAATAAATGAAAGTACAAATAATTTATATTTATTTTCTTAAATTAATAGAATAAACGTATTTGAAAAAGGAAAAAACACTAAAGGGACTCCTCGGAAAGTCACCGGAGACTCGCCGGAGTTTCGCCGGAGACGCGCTTTACCATCAAAACCGGTACCAATGGAATCCTTATGAGCCGATCTACAACTCTATGGGGTTAAAAATACTAATATACATTGTTATTTACCTCAAGTCTTATTTAAATTTTTGGGAAAATTTTAACTCTCATATTTCCAACTATATAGTGTATTTTCTTCAAAATTAATATTTCCAATGAGTAAATCGTCCATTTATGATCATTATTATGCATTTAACGCGATGAAAAATGGAGGTCAACGATGGTCAACGGCGCCGGTCAATGGTGGTCAATGGAGGTCAACGTGGCAGCTGTCCATGGCCAAATGCTGTAATTTTTAAAAAATAATTTTTTTATTTAATTAGGTAATTTTTAGATTAAATTAATTCATAATTTTATTATGTTTTAATTTATTAACAATATTAATATTAAAGATAGTGGGTATATATTTGTCTAAATAAAAAATATGAAATTTCTTTTCCTTTTAAATTTTATGTGAAACCAAACAATAACAATTAATTTTTGTACTCTTTTCCTCTCACCACCTCTCCATTCCTCTCTTTTTTTCTTTTGTCTTCTCCTCTCCTCCCATTTCTTAAAACCAAACACCTCCTTAGGAGGTGTTTCTTAGGAGGTGTTTGGTTTTGTAAAATGAAAAAATTCTATAAATATGATTTTGTTGAAGCCTTAAATAAACCATACAGTCTGTGCCGCGTAGAATGGGATACAAAAATTTGTATTTAGCTTGCATGCAAAATGCAACATGCTTACGTGTGTCTAATTTTCTAAATATCTCATCCATGCGGCAGCTAGCTTAGCCTTTTTATATTGAATAATTGATTATACAAGTGTAGTTTGTTAGTTTTACGCAACCCACGTAAATCAATTTTATTACGCAAGAATTACTGAGAAATCGCAAATTAAGTTGAACTGGTCCATGGCCAGATGGTCTCGTCTCGTCTCACCACTTGGTATTGATGCCATAGGAAAAGAGTAGTTGATTACTTGATGTTTTAGACTTGGGGTGGCATTGAAAAAGATTGTTGAAAAGGAATCGAGTGAATCAAATCGAATTAGTTTGTCTTTCTGTACAATACATCCCCCATTATCTAGCTTATTCAGTCTTGAGAATTATTATCTGATTTTGATCCCCCATTTAAACTTTTTGCCAAGACTATCCTAGAAATTGATTTGTTTATCATTGCTTCTTGGTCCTTACGGTCTTTTATGAATCACAATCAATTTAATCAAACATAAAAATACGGGTACAAGCTGGTTAGCTTACACGCTTCCTATATAAGAAAGGTACGGGCATCAGATTCAAAATATCCATCCATTCGTAATTAAAAAAAAAAAAAAAAAACTCCGGAATTGAACTGAACGAGTTTCAGACATGGCATCGAAAAGCAAGATTCTATCCATCGGCGGGACAGGGTATATCGGTAAATTCATCGTGGAAGCAAGCGTTAAAGCTGGTCACCAGACGTTCGTGCTCGTGAGAGAATCCACACTCTCTGATCCCTCCAAATCTCAACTCCTCGACCACTTCAAAAACCTCGGCGTCAATTTCGTTATCGTGAGTTATCATTTTTTTATTTTTTTAATTCCATTATTTTGACCCGTGGCAGTGTAGTATCTACTTATTGGGTGCCGTTATTATTATGCAGGGAGATGTTTTGAATCACGAGAGTTTGGTGAAGGCGATAAAGCAAGTGGACGTGGTGATATCAACAGTTGGTCACACTTTATTAGCCGATCAGGTCAAGATTATTGCTGCCATTAAAGAAGCCGGCAACGTTAAGGTATGACATAATTAATATAATGGAAAATGATGTTCTTACAACACTTTGGCACAAAACGGTTCGTTTTGTGCAAAGTATAAAACTCACTTTTTGCTGCAACAAAACTCACGTGCAGAAGTCTCCTTTCTTCCTCCATTTTTCCTCACGAGATAGCTCCGATCTCTCTCTCTCTGTCCTCATTTCTTCTTTACAAGAGAGCTCGGGTCTCTCTCTCCGGCCTCCTTTCTCCCTCACAAGACAGTTCGTATCTCTCACTCCAGTCTCCACGCCGCTAATAGTCCCAATTCTATCCTCTCTCGCCGCGCAGCAACCATAAGATCTCTCTCTCACCCATTTCAATTCATTGCTCTAATTGAAATCTTTAATTCGTTTAAGACATTGTGTTGAATTTCCTATGGATGGTGGTGGTCTTCTGCTTGAGTGTTGTAAATTAGAATCAAATTATGCAAAACCCGATGCCTTTGGGAATCATGTTTATTTCAAGCTTTCATGTTATAATTTGATTGTTTGATAAAGCACCTGTAAAATGTAGTTTGCTCTCTCAAATTATTTCTCTGTTGAATAAATTGTATTTGCCATTATTTGAAAAGAATTTAAAAAAAATTACAGCCCCTAAACATTGAGCTTACGCTATAATTTTTGTGTCTCCCTCGTTTATAGTACATTTTGTTCATCATTTACGCGACAAGGGAGAACGGAGATGAGACTGTTACTGGCGTGGGGATGAGAGAGAAAGATCTGAGCTGTTTGGTGAGGTTTCGTGAGGGAGAAAGGAGATGGGAGAGAGAGACGCTGAGTTTTGTTACCCTCATGTGTGTGTGTTTGGTGTTAAAACTTTGCAGAAAAAAGTGGGTTTTATACTTTGCATAAAACGCATCGTTTTGTGCAAAATTTTGTACAAAGTGTTGTAAGAATATCGGCACCCATATAAATATCTTGGATGAGGATTGTGCACTCGCGCACACGTGGTGATTTATTATTGGCGTGGAGTTCGTTGTAGACTAGAGCTCCCTGTTCCGCCAATAAACACCCGCTACATGCACAATTGCGCCCTCAAGATAATTTAATTAATTAATTAATTATAAACACCTATGGCGTGAATGCAACTAAAAGTAGTTGATGTTTGTAAATTATTTATTATTCAGAGATTCTTCCCGTCGGAATTTGGAATTGATGATGATCGAATCCAGGGCGCCGTAGAGCCAGCAAAATCAACGTATGTCGTAAAGGCGAAAATCCGCCGAGCCGTTGAGGCAGAAGGCATTCCGTATACTTATGTAGCATCGTACGGTTTGAATGGCCACTTCCTTCCCAATTTGTCGCAGCCTGAGGCCACTGCCCCCCCTAGGGATAAGGTCGTCATCTTAGGTGATGGAAATCCAAAAGGTAAAATAAATTAATTAAGCTCATTGTTTTTAATAAGATTGTTGAAAATAACCATGTTTAAGGCTCCGTTTGTTTGGTATATGTTGCGATGTTAGTGTTATGGCCTATAGTAGAATGGATGGTCTAGCAACTTAGTGTCTGTTTGGTACTGTTGTTGGAGATTTTAAGATAGAGTTTTAAGTGATTACCAGATACTGAACTGCCACATCATGGCTACCACATAACAATTTCAAACAGAGCCTAAATAACTTCATTGCAAAATAGTTAAATGAATCTAACTTAGTTTCGTCATTTCATTTTCAGCTGTTTATAACAAGGAAGATGATGTTGCAACCTACACCATCAAAGCGGTTGACGATCCGAGAACCTTGAACAAAAACCTTTACATTCAGCCTCCCGGCAATATTTACTCGTTCAATGATCTTGTATCTCTGTGGGAGAGAAAGATTGGCAAAACCCTCGAAAGGGAGTATGTTTCAGAAGAGCAGCTTCTAAAGAATATTCAAGGCTAGTTAAAACTCTCACTTCTAAATGTTATTAAAGAAAGCCGCGAATTTTTGCCTTATTGATCCTGTCTTCTCCAAAATGTTGCAGAAGCTGCACCTCCACTCGGGAGGTTGTTATCAATTTATCACTCTGTTTTCGTGGAGGGAGTTCAAACCGACTTCAAGATTGAACCATCGTTTGGAGTTGAAGCCTCGCAGCTTTATCCTGATGTCAAGTACACTACAGTTGATGAGTACCTCAATCAGTTTGTGTAACCCTTCTCTGCTTCCAGCTGCAGCTTGCAGGATCTTGGACTCTTGGTAAATAAATAATTGGCTTGTTGCAATCTTTGGTTTTTATATGTAAAAATTATGGTTGTTGGCCTTACTTTCTTCTGGTTGTCAATGGAATTTGTAAGACCATATTATGTTTGCTATGTCAGTGATCAAATGAAGTAGGCCATGTACTTGATCTGAGAATAATTATAAAGCCAACATGGTCAGGTGAGTGCGTGTGTGGGGCTTTTATTAGGGTGCGTGTGTGGGGCTTCTGAGGGGCTTGTGATATGGGGTCTACAGCCCCTAATGGGCACGCGACTGCGTGCACTAAATGAAGTTATTATAAAAATAATTATAGTCACCAAGGCAAAAATTAAAAGTAATTTACCAATAAAAATAGTTAAAAGTAATAAGAAGTAGGTATTATATTTCAAAAATTAATTTTTCATTAATGTTTATAAGATTAAATTTGTTCTTATCTTTCCTTAATAAACACAAAAATTTACCGTTTTGGACTAATTAAAATTTTAAAACTAGCTAACAAGCAAACCGCCATTAATTTTTTTTTTCCATTTCTTTAATCATTCTTTTTTCTCTTTTTTACCTTTTTCTTTTTCTTTTCTTCGGTCCTTATTTTTCTTTTCTTTTTTGGTTTTCCTCTAAACTCTTTAAGAAAGGCTGCCAAGCCTTGAAAATATCTCAAAAAATAAGATTTTCTTTTTTAAGATTAACATTTTAACCACAAAAAAAAAAAAACCCTAGTCCAAACATTGAGCACTTACAAATCAAACGATAAAAACCTCTTATTAGTACATTAACCGTAAAATAAAAAAGAATTATCACAAATATTGAAATGTTGTTGTTTGATGCTTGAGATTCTTGAAATGTATGCAGAATTCCGACAATATTTTGTTGAAGCAACTCTCGGAAACTTGTTTGTTGAGATTGATGAAGAGTCCATGGCAAGTAACCAGGCATATTGCAATCCTTGTAATTATTCTGACCGAGAACAATAAAACAAAAAGTGAAAACTGAAGAAAATGATAAGAAAACAATAAAATAATAATATTAAAAACTCGCTAATCTTGCCCAATTTTTTTTTTTTTATAATGTTCAGCGTGTTTGGGGGATGTACTCCGAAGAGACCAGCCGTGATGAGCAGATATCTGGTAGCAGGGTTCCGCGAACAGGTATATCTTGTAAGAGTCTGGTAGCAGGGGAACAAGAGCAGAAATATTATGCTCGTCCACGAATATGCCATCCGCGAGGCCGGACTCTTGTTAGAAGCACAAAACCATCCCTGCTAAGGGTCGAGGCGAGGAGACCCGGTCAACGACAGTTGGCGAGACGCGCTCTCCAACCCGAGAATCAAGGCACGAAGGCTATGCAACCGCCCACGATTACAGAAGTGGAGCATCCACTTTCGAGAGGTGGGGAGATAACGGGCGAGAATGGAGGGAAGGTCTGAATTCAGAAGAAGCCTATAAAAAGGTAGCCAACAAAAGTAAAAGGGTTAGAATTTTTTACATGAAAACAAAGAAAAGAGAGCATTAGGTAATCGATACCAAAAATAAGCCATAAGATTAGTGGCTAACGTTCCCAAGAACACAAAACCTTCATTTTTGACTTGAGCGTCGGAGGGTTTACGCCGGGAAAACAACCGACGTGCTCTGACTTGTTTATGTGTACGCAGAGATTTTTGGAGAAGAAGTCATACGAAGAGAGATCTTGATCGTGGTCGGGTTGATCGAGCAGAGATTCTGGTCGTGGTAGTGAGGGTAACCAGAATCTCGCATCAACATTTTGGCGCCGTCTGTGGGAAGCTGATCAAAAAGCTTCTATTGACAAAAAGAGGAGGAGTAAAGCAAGTGAAGAAACAATGGATGTAGGAGGAAGTAGTGCACAAGGAGGTGACATGCGACTTAACGAATCCGTGACGTTGAGGGAGATAGCCATTGAAGCACGGAAAAAAGTCATGCATGACCGAATGGAATGGATTGAAAAGCAGATGGAGACCCTAACAACCATCCTACATGAGCTGAGGAGTGAACGAGGGGAACCCTTGAGGAAAGGGTGAGAGGTGGCGGAGTGGCACTAGGAAACGATGGTATGATGAGAGGGCGGACCACTATGAGATTTGGTCGTAAGGGAGGCAACTTATCTTTACCGGGAGAAATCCATAGAGGAGAAGACCAATCCCCAGGAAGGCAGATTTTTGATGATGATGACGGGGTGACGAATGCAGAGGAAACAAAGCTCAGGCAACACTTACATGATGTAGAGCAAGAGCGGGATCAAGTTGCAGCACGTGACCCTGGTCGTGCAGTGTAGCTGGAGGAAGAAGTGCACAGACTAGCGCAGGTAATTGATGACATGCAAGGAAGGAGCAGAGCACCTGGTTGGAGGATAATGCTGGACGGAGAATCCCCACTCTCGGCAGAGATCATGAGAGCAGTCATTCCAAGGGATTTCCGCCTCCCAGACCTCAGGTACTCAGGGCGAACCGATCCGTTGGTGCACATAGAGAGCTTTAACGACATAACTGGGGTGCAAGGATTATCCCAAGCTCAAAGATGCAGGGTGTTCCCGCTGTCTCTAGAGGGACGAGCACGTGAGTGGTACTGGAAACTTCCTCGAGGAAGCGTTAAATCATTCGAGCAGATGTGCCAGGAATTTACAGAGCAGTTTCGCGGGACAATGACACCAGAAGATGACATGATAGAGTTGAAAAGCATGAAGTAGGGGGAGGAAGAAACCCTTCGGGAATTCATCAAGACATTCCATTGCGCTGTCCTTAACTTAGGAGCCTTCAACCACCCTCAGGCATTAAGGGGACTGAAAGAAGGGGTGAAGATAAGAAGGTTATGGTACAATTTGAGGAGCCCAGTCATTCAGACGTATGCAGCCGCTTACGAGCAGGCTAAGAGGGACATAGAGATTGAGGAGGAATAGAAAACGCAGATTAAGACTGACCAGCTAGAAGGATTAAGAAGGAAAGAGAAGGGAGCCTTATCAGGAAATGGACCGATCAAGAGGAGGGACCACCATGCCTCAGGTAGTGGTACAGGAGGCTGGGTAACCACTTACCAGCCTCATTAGAGGCCGCCACAGTATCAGCGCAGCAGGACGCAACCTCCTCGCTCACCAGCTAAGGAGCCTTGGAGAAGGCATGACTCGGCATATGGTCAACCTCCTCCACACCCCCATGGTAGTAGAGGAGCGACTGGCGCGCTTTCTCCAACTCGGCACAAGCAGGGGAAAGGCGGTGCACATTGACGAGAACTATGGGCGGTACATTTCTTTGAAGATGCCCCTGGACGAAGTATACGAGGCCATAAAAGATCGGGGATTACTGTACCTCCCTGCCCCAATAACCAAGCTACCCGGCAGGAGGGATAAGGGACGCTATTGTAAATTCCATGACACTCATGGTCATACCACAACAGAATGCAGAGATCTCAAGACCCAGGTAGAATATTTGGTGAGAAATCAATACCTGGACGAGTTTATAGATGAGACTTTTCCGATGATGGTCTTGACATGTGAAGGGGAGCAGAGTAACAGGAACTTGAGCCACGAGCAGCCTGTAGTGAGGGTGATTGCTGGGGGTCCAACATTGGCCGAAAATTCCAACAGATCGAGGAAGAACTATGCTAGATATGCCATGACTAGTAAAGATGTATTCTTCAACACCCCAGCAGACAAACGAGCAAGAATCAGACAAGTGCCAATCATGTGGACAGATAAGGATGAAGAAGGGATTCTATATCCACATGAGGATGCCTTAGTCATCAAGGCCACCGCTGCTAGCAAGAAGTTTGACCGGATACTGGTTGACACAGGGAGCTCGGTTGATGTCTTGCTTAAATCAACTCTGGAGGAGATGAGAATAGCAGACTTGAGGTTGGAGCACACCAATACCTCCTTGAAGGGATTTGGAGGAGGAAAGCTGGTCCCTCTGGGCGTGGTCGAGCTGCTCATCACAATTGGTAGCTCCCCGACAGAAAGGACTATGATACTGAATTTTATGGTGGTCGATGAAGAGGGTCCTGACCAGATGATTCTAGGTCGTCCATTTCTGAGGATGAGCAAAGCGGTGCTTTCCAACCATTATCTAGCTCTCAAGTACCGGGTGAATGGGTTAGTTGGAGTGGTACGATGAGACCAGAGAATCGCCCGAAGCTGTTATTCCACTGCAGTAAGGGAAGCAATGCAAATCACATCCCTTGATACCCGAGTGGGAGCCAAGAAGGGCAGACAGGAACCCGTAGAGGAGCTGGAGACAGTAAGCTTGGGGCAAGATAATCCGGGAAAAACGATCCGAATTGGGTCGAGGCTAAAAGAAGAGCAGAAGTAGGAGTTGGTATAGTGCCTACGAGCTCATGCAAATGTGTTCGCCTAGACGCATGAAGACATGCCAGGAATCGACCCTGAGGTCGCATGTCATAAGCTGGCAATAAAGAAAAGTGCTCGGGCAGTTAGGCAGAAAAGGAGGTGCTTCAACCAGGAGAGGTATGAAGCTATAAATGACGAGGTGGAGAAGCTTTTGAAAGCAGGGTTTATTCGGGAAGTTAACTACCCTGAATTGATATCAAATGTGGTATTAGTGAAAAAGGCTAATGGCAAATGGAGGATGTGTGTAGATTTCACGGATCTCAATAAGACATACCCGAAGGATAGCTTTCCCTTACCCAAGATCGACCAGCTTGTAGACTCAGGACATGGCTGCTTCAACCGTGGGCATTTTCGGGATACAACCAAATCCCCATGTTCGAGCAGGATGAGGAGACACGACATTTATTACTAACCAGGGTTTGTTCTGTTACAGGGTAATGTCGTTCAGTCTCAAAAATGTGGGGGTCACATACCAGAGGCTGGTGAACAAAATCTTTAAGCCACTGATTGGGAGAACAATGGAGGTGTATGTGGACGACATGATAACCAAGTCAAAAATCCCGAAGGAACATGTCGAGCACCTCGAGGAGACATTTGAACTTCTGAGGAAGTATAAGATGAAGCTCAACCCGGAGAAGTGTGCTTTTGGGGTCGAGTCGAGCAAATTTCTTGGGTTCATGGTGAGTCATAGGGGGATCGAGGCGAATCCCGAGAAGATTCAGACGATCGTGCAGATGAGGTCTCCTCGTAACCTGAATGAGACACAGAGCCTTACGGGGAGGTTGGCAGCACTGAGCCGATTCATAACCAAGGCAACTGATAAGTGCCAGCCATTCTTTCAAGAAATAAGGAGAAGCAAGAAAACAGAATGGACCCCAGAATGCGAAGAAGCCTTCCAGAATTTGAAGCAATATTTGCAGCAAGCACCTCTGTTATCCACACCGCGGGATGGGGACGTGCTGTTCCTGTATGTGGCGGTATCGGACCATGCCACAAGTTGTGTTCTAGTGAGAGAGGAAGAAGGGGTTCAATATCCGATATACTACACTAGCAAGGCCTTGCTCGATGCCGAGACCAGATACCTACCGTTGGAGAAATGAGCACTCGCCCTTGTGGTTGCTGCTCGAAAGCTGAGGCCATATTTTCAAGCATTCCCTGTTCTGGTAGTAACAAACCAACCATTACTGCAGACTCTATACAAACCAGATGCTTCTGGTCGGCTCGTAAAGTGTGCCATAGAGTTGAGTGAGTTCGACATAAGTTTTAAACCACGGCGTAAAGGTCGAAATGGCGATTTAGGACCAGCTGGAAGCTGCTAGAGTAAACCACGAAGATCGAGTATGGCAGGTGTCTGTGGATGGATCATTAGGGGAGCAGGGGTCAGGAGCAGGGATTGTCTTGGAAGGCTTAGAAGGGGAGGAGATCTCCTATGCTGTAAAGCTGGAGTTCACAGCCACAAATAACCAGGCAGAATATGAAGCCCTGATAGTAGGTTTGAAATTGGCTAAGGCAATGAAAGCGGATAGGGTAAAAATCCGAACTGATTCCCAACTAGTTGCAAATCATGTCAGTGAAAGATTTCAACCGAGAGATGAGAAAATGAAACAGTACTTGAAAAAAGTAAAGTAGATGATTGGGAAGTTTGAAGCGATCGAGGTGATACAAATCCCAAGGGAGGAGAATAGTCGAGCAGACATTCTGGCCAGGATGGCAACGGTAGTAGATCCAAAATTGCCTAAGTCAGTCCCTTTGGAGGTGAAATCCAGCCCTAGTATCGAGCAGAATCTAGAGGTACTGCAGACAAAACAAAAATGCTCGTGGATGGACCCAATAATCTCGTACATCCGGGATGGAGTACTGCCACCAGACAAGTTACAAGCTCGGAAGACCAGAGCCCAAGCGTTGAGGTACACAATGATTGATGGGGTATTATATCGGAGAGGATATACCATACCGTTCCTTCGGTGTTTAGACGAGGACGACGCTGATTACGTGCTGAGGGAAGTACATGAAGGAGTTTACAGGAACCATTCTGGTGGGAGATCACTTGCCCACAAAGTTTTAAGGCAGGGATATTTCTGGCCGACAATGCACCAGGATGCACAGGAGAAGACCAAGAGCTGCGTAAGTTGTCAGAGTTTTGCAAACTTCTCTACCCAACCACCAGAGAATCTCACTTCTATGGCCTCCCCATGGTCATTTGCTCAATGGGGAATTAATTTGATCGGGCCATTGCCAAAGGGACGAGGAGCAGCAACACATACAATAGTAGCAATAGACTATTTCACAAAGTGGATAGAGGTAGAAGCCCTCAGCAGGATCATAGAGAAAAAGACAACTGACTTCGTATGGAGAAACCTGGTCTGTCAGTACAGGATCCCTTATGCGTTGATAATAGATAATGGCATGCAATTTGATAACCAGAACTTCAGGGACTTGCGGATAGGGTGAAGTATTGCTCGCTCACCTCGATCCTAACGGACAAGTAGAAACAACCAACAAGACAATAAAGAGGCTTTTAAAAACCAGGCTTAGAGCAAAAAATGGTGCATAGGTTGACGAGCTATCAGGTGTATTATGGGCATACAGGACAACCCACAAAACAGCAACCGGGAAACTCCATTCGCCTTGGCTTTCGAACACGAAGCGGTTGTACCAGCCGAGATAGGGACGACCACACACCGGACAGATCATTTTGATGAGCAGGAGAACAACGACCAGATGTGCTTGAATCTGGATTTGTTAACTGAGAAGAGAGAGCAAGCATCGAAACGATCAGCCATCTACCAGCAGAGGGTTGCTCGGTATTACAACCAGAAGGTGAATGTACGGCAGTTCAAGGTCGGAGATTGGGTTTTGAGGAGGGTGAGTCAGAACACGAAAGACTCGACTCAAGGAGTACTTGGACCAAACTGGGAGGGGCCATACAGGATCAAGCATGTAGCTGGACCCGGAGCTTACAAGCTTGTTAATGTGGATGGGCACGAGGTGAAACGACCCTGGAACGCAACACACCTCAGAAAATATTTTCAGTAAGACTTGTTCATATTTTAAAGTTATTTCTGTTTGCGCTCTTTGTTATTTATTTTATGTTAAATCAACCTCGTGTAAGCCGAATTCAGCATTTAATGAATCGATGAAGAATTTCAGTCAGCTGTAATGTTACAAAAATTTCTAAGACATGCAAAGGCTCACCAAGTCTCAAAGCCTGTTTTATGGCGAGACCAGAAGCCAAGCATGCCAGGATCTGCTCGACCAAGCGAAGGCGAGCAGAATCCCAAGCATTCAAAAAATTTTCTAAGGCATGCAAAGGCTCACCAAGTCTCAAAGCCTGTTTTATGGCGAGACCAGAAGCCAAGCATGCCAGGATTTGCTCGACCAAGTGAAGGCGAGCAGAATCCCAAGCATTGAAAAAAGTTTTTAAGGCATGCAAAGGCTAAGTCTCAAAGCCTGTCTTATGGCGAGACTAGAAGCCAAGCATGCCAGGATCTGCTCGACCAAGTGAAGGCTAACAGACTCTCAAACGAAAAGTAACTTGCAACTACAACACAAGAAAGCAATTAAAAACATTTTTATTAATTTGTCAATAACTTGCAAGGATGATAACCTTCACATACAATATTCACTACAACACAAAATACATTGAGGGACGGATCGATGGTGGCGGCAGCGGTTGCAAGACAGGGCCAAAGTTGAAATACTAACTAGGCAACCCAAGAGGGGGGGTGAATTGGGATTTTAAAAATTATCCTAGGCAAACCACACAAAAATTCAATCTAATGCCTTAATCATTGAAAATAATAAATTGCACAATAATAAATGAGCAAGGCAAACTTTTCGCTCACTCAATGATGGATGGAAATGGGCTCATATATGTTGTGTGCACTTGTTTATGCAGTTACAAAAATGAATTGGTTTTGAATTTACGCTGGGCGTTAGTCCCAAAACTTTCTGAAATTATGATATAACCAAAAATGCTATGAAACTTTTTAAATAAATCTTTTACCAAAATTTCAAGCAATACTTGTTTATTTCAAAGTTTTCAAAATTCTTTTAATGAAACCATAAACTTTGAAAAACAACCAATTTCATAAAATCATTTTTCCATTAAATATGAAACATTTATAATGTGAAAATAATGATTTATTTAAAAAGAATAAAAACAATCAATTCCATAAAATCATTTTTCCATTAAATATAAAACATTTATAATGTGAAAATAATGATTTATTTAAAAAGAATAAAAACAATCAATTTCATAAAATCATTTTTCCATTAAATATAAAACATTTATAATGTGAAAATAATGATTTATTTAAAAAAGAATAAAAACAATTTGAGCTTAAAAGATTAATCATTCTTAATCTTGTTTGTTATCATCAAAATCAATATTATGGAAACATATATGTTAACAAAAGTTCTTGGGAAATCACGAAGAGATTCGAGTTGAGCCTCGTACATAGCCTTCTGCCTTTGCAGATCCTCCTTGACCTTAGTCAGCTCTTTCTCGAGAGTAATGGCCTTGGCTTGAGCAAAGGATTCTCGCTCTATCAACTTCAGATTCTCGAGATTCAAGTCTCCTACTTTCTTCTCGGCAGCATCAGCTTTGGTCATCGCCGATTGAATGTCCTCATTCATCTTCCTGTCATAACGACCAACCTTGGCCTTATAGTAAGTGGCCATGCAGCCGAGATGGAAAGCGTTATATTGCATGGCCCCCACTAGCTCACCCAAGGTGCTGCTTTCAAAGTCCTCCAGGTCCCTCTTGCTCACGCGTTTAGAGAACTCGTTGATATAGGAGACCAAATATTCTGCTCGATTGTTAGATAAACGAGATCTTGGCCCGACTGGAGGAGAAGAGGAAGCGGGATCAGTGGCTGCTCCGCTAGTTTCTCCGACTTTGGCAGGAGGAGGTGGTAGAGTCTTCAAGGGAGGAACCTGCTGCACAATGTTCACCCGCTTCGCAGTAGGAGCGTCCTTGTTCTGGTCTTGCTTAGCAGTATAAAGTCGAGAACGTTTCTGATTCAGAGCCCCGATCACAGTGTCCTCCATCCCAGAGTCAGTGGACACCAAACGAGATTCGAGCAAGTTGTAGGTTGTTAACAACTCTCGGTGCGAACAGGAATTGGCCAATATAGCCTCGACCCGCTTGAGTGGCCCAGGTTTAAGCGAGTAGTGCACACCCCAAGAACCTGAAATTCAAGCAGATATTGGATTAGAGATAAATCAGCAAAATGAAAATGACTATGGAGACAAGAAATCTGTAGCGAGTAGGTAATATGGGACCACGAAACGGGGTGGAACACGGTAATCTTTCCCGTCAATCTGTGCAACTTGACCCTAGGGACCCCCAGCAAAAAAGAATTTTTTCTTCTAAGTCCCACCACCACCAGTTGGAAGATCAGTTATAGGTTTCCTGGTCTTGGTACTAGATTGGAAGTAATACCAGCCGGCATATTTGGGGCTGCTCTTTAGTTGGTACAGGTGTTTCACCTCGTCAACTGTTGGCTCGCTTTGGCAACATCTGTCCCACAGTATGAACAGACCAGAAAGTACCCGCCACCTATTGGGGTTCAGTTGACTAGGAGCTAAATTCAACCCATTGAGTATTTGAACAAAGTAGGGCTGTATAGGGCACCTTAGCCCAAGTTTAAAACTATCTAGAAACAGAGTAACATACCCCCTAGAAGGTCGGCTAGGAGTATCTTTTTTTCCTAGGACCCTAAGGGAAACTTCATCAGGAATTCCGTATCTAGCCGGAAGACTAACTAGCTCATCTACTGTGGTCGTGCATGCTATAAAATCAATAGCATAATGCTGTGATAAAGCTTTACCCCCTACTGTCACCCTTAGGGATGGCAATGGGCACCGCCCACAGTGGGTTTGCCATTACCAAACCCAAACCCGCACAAAATTTAAATTACCAAACCCATGACCTTTTGATTTTTTAAAAAATCCATCCGAGGTTTTAACAATTACCAAACCCATGGTATCCGTGGATTTTTGAGTTTCATATTTAAAATCACAAATGTTTAATATATAAATTTATAATAATAACCTCAAATTCCATATAACATACTCAATTTTATATTTAAACAATGTAAATGAAAAATTAAAATTTCCACATCAATTCAACACAAATTCTCAAATTTAAGTATAAATTACACAAATCTATTTAAAAAACACAAACTAGTATCTAAAAATAATAATTACATTTCAATTATCATTTAAAACATGCTCCAAGAGAAGATATTCATTTCATTCACTACCATAAGCACCCATCCAATACAATGCCTATAATAATAATTAAGATTAATATTTTCAAATACTAATTTGAAGGGAAATGTCTTTAGTTTTCTTTAAGTTATGACTTTAAAATAGGAAATGGGCCACATACACACAAACACAACTTTGAGCCTTTGGCTATTTGGTAATTTGATTAATGACAATATTTTCTTTATACATTTTTAGATTAAAATTAAATTAAAACTATTCGGAAAAAATATTGCTGGTTTGGTGATATCCATGCGGGTATCCACCGGATATAAGGTTAATACCAAACCCACCGGCATCTATGTGCGGGTTTTAATTTATAATACTAAACTCGCCCGCAACGGATAAAATTACCCGCAACGGGCGGGTTTTGGCAGGTGGGTTTGGGCGGGTTTGCGGGTACAATTGCCATCCCTAGTCACGCTCCTATCTGGTCGCGATATTCCTGGTGAGGACATTTCACCAGAATCATCTCCCTGATCCTCACTCAGGGTATCTTCCGAACCAACAGATCCCTCGTCACCACTATTGCCGCTTGAGGATGTTGTTTGGGGGGACATCCTTGTAGCACTAGTCCCAACACTAGGTCTAATGGGTTCTAGGGGGATCCCGGGGTCAAAAGCAGAATCAGCGAGCAGACTAGGCAAGAAGTCTAACTCGTCGTCGTCAATCTCAATGACCTTCTCCTTACCTTTTGACATTCCCTAAACTATAACCAGAACTGCATCACCAAACACTACCCAAGCAAAACGCAAAAAAAATTATCTACAACTATCCACGACCGAGGAAAAAAGAAATAATACCTGAAGTTGTGACTTAGTCGGAGAGAGACAAAGAAGGAAGCTTTTACGCCGAGGGAGAGGAATGATTCATTCGCCGAAGAGACGGAAATGGAGTAAATGAAGATTTTCTCTTTTAGGGGTTCTAGGTTTTCCTAATGAAGAACAAACTCTTGGGCTGCCAGCATTTAACGACACAAATTCCAAGAGTTTCGTAACCGTCGGTTTGAAATTCAAATAGAGGGGTAGATTTCTGCCACATCACCTCATCCGTAATTAAATGCGACACGACTCTTGGTAGCCTTTTTCCTATCCCGCGCGAGCAAGAACTGTCGAGTTTCTACTGTCGGCTCACTATGTTACCCAACACCAGAAACTGGGGGACCGGTGTTTGGGGGATGTACTCCGAAGAGACCAGCCGTGATGAGCAGATATTTGGTAGCAGGGTTCCGCGAACAGGTATATCTTGTAAGAGTCTGGTAGCAGGGGAACAAGAGCATAAATATTATGCTCGTCCATGAATATGCCATCCGCGAGGCCGGACTCCTGTTGGAAGCACAAAGCCATCCCTGCTAAGGGTTGAAACGAGGAGACCCGGTCAACGACAGTTGGCGAGATGTGCTCTCCAACTCGAGAATCAAGGCACGAAGGCTATGCAACCGCCCACGATTACAGAAGCGGAGCATCTATTTTCGAGAGGTGGGGAGATAACGGGCAAGAATGAAGGGAAGGTCTGAATTCAGAAGAAGCCTATAAAAAGGTAGCCAGCGAAGGTAAAAGTGTTAGAATTTTTGACATGGAAACAAAGAAAAGAGAGCATTGAGTAATCAATACCAAAAATAAGCCATAAGATTAGTGGCTAACGTTCCCAGGAATACAAAACCTTCATTTCTGACTTGAGCGTCGGAGGGTTTACGTCGGGAAAACAACCAGCGTGCTCTGACTTATTTCTGTGTACGCAGAGATTTTTGGAGAAGAAGTCATACAAAGAGAGATCCTGATCGTGGTCGGGTTGATCGAGCAGAGATCCTGGTCGTGGTAGTGAGGGTAACCAGAATCTCGCATCAACACAGCGTATACTAGAATCTTTTAGAGCAGAAGCAAAACAGCAACAAATTTTCAAGAAAAGAAAAGAAAAAAAGAATTAGTAAAGAAAATGGAAAAAAGAATTAACAGCAGTTTATTTGATAGCTTTTAGATAGCCAAAACCGGTGAGTTTTTGTGTTTTAATAAGGATAGTTAGGAATAAATTTAATCCTCTCTATAGAATCATTTAGTTACTATGTGTCAAAATCTCCTGTAAAGAATAGGAAAAATTAAATTAGAAGAGGATCCAAGTCATCAACATCTTGGAATAAACAAAAGAATCTAAACAAAAGAAACTGGTTTTGCGTGTGAACCAATTCAAGATAAAGAAACTTGTAAGCATATCATTGTTGTTGTCAATTTTATTTCATTTTTAGTTTCTTTGTCAAATTAAAGAAAAAGTGTAATAAATCTCAAGTTAATAATTAAATTAGAAGATGATCCAAATCATCAGTATCTTGGAATAAACAAAAGAATCTAAACAAAAGAAACTCGTTTTGCGTGTGAACTAGTTCAAGATAAAGAGCAGACTATTGGAAAGAGACAAATACTACAAGAATAACAAAACATTCTACAGTTACTACATAAGCCTGTAACAATTAATTATTAACTCAAGATTTATTACACTTTTTCTTTAATTTGACAAAGAAACCAAAAAAGAAATAAAATTGACAACAGCAATGATATGCTTACAAGAATGAGTGTGAAACTTAGTACAACAAGGACCTTTTTGCTAATTTTTTCAAATATTTATGATATTTTAGAATTTATGGGTTTTATTAATTTTGATAGATTGGAGCATTTCTCCTTTCATCTTTTCTGCATCTATCCCTAAATTTCTTATCTTTGTAAAGTTTTAACTATATCTTTGTAAAGTTCTAAATGATTATCTCGTTCATAGAGATCTATAGTTAAATTAATTCTTATATTTATAATCATTTGTCTCCTTTGAGACATAGACCAATTTTTTTCTTCTAACATTCCTATGTATATTCCTACGCTATATTTCCAGCTTAGGTACATTCTATCTAGGCCTTCACAAATAAATTGTAATTTGAGATCTGCATCGTGAATCAACATCACCATATTATTATTATTAGGGAAATTATCATTTTACTACCAAAGTTTGTTTTGCGCCGTTATCAATTCACTACCATTAGTTAAGAAAAATTAATGTTTAATGGAAATTGAGTTAAAAGTCGATTTTACCCGAGTTTGGTAGTAAAATGATAATTCCTAAAATTTCATAAGCGATAATTCAAAAACTTGGTAGTAAAATGATAATTTATCAATCAAATTAACAGAAAATTTTACTCTTACATCTGGAAATGTCTTTGATGTCCTTATGACATCAATAAATTTTTAACGTTGCTAGATATTATTAGTCGCACTTGTCTTGGATTATTTCGAGGCTAGATAGAATTGATTCTATTAATGCTATCCTGTTTCCTTCTTTAAATGAATCGAAAATTTTTGGATCAATAATTCTTTTCATTTCTTCATACAAGTGTTTGCTTGTAATTAATCTAGTTTTAACTATGGAAATTGTATAAGCAACTTGATATTCTTGACTAAAGTCTAGATGATCAACTGCGTCTAGAAATTTATTAAGAGATCTTTCCATTTTTATGAAATTGAGTTACTTTTATCACTTCCTATCTTATAACATTTCAGAATACAAACAAGGCCTAACATGCTTCCGTTTGTTGCTAAAATAAAAGAATAGAGTTCAAGATTACTAACCAGTGTACATCTCTCGGAATTCTAAGATAGATTCATTAATTGTCTCCAACCATAGAGAGGTCTATGGTCAGCTCCGCCATAGCTCCACACATCATATAAGATCACTTCAGCGACTGTTACACATGCCCAACGCAACATATAGCAAACGGGCCTAATAGGATATGTCTAAGTGATTTTCTTACAGCTGTCTCTGGAAGAGTGCTTAGTAGTAGAAAATCTTCTTCCTTTAGCACAAGTATTGGCATGTAAAGTTCTTGGTTATTTTCTAAGAGTATATAAGATATCTGGAAGATGACAATTTTGCTCAAAAGAGTTTTATTTATTTCATCATTGAAATTATTTACAGAGGATGGTTGCAGAGAATACAAGTGTAGGTGAAGGTTAGGCATGTGATGTCCTTCCCTTCTTACATGCTTCTATTTATAATCTTAAAGAGATAAGGTTATTTCTTTTACATGACACTTGTTCAATTCTCTTAGTGGATTATGGATTCTTTCCTGATAAGGTGACTCTTCTTCTTTTTGTCATTAAAGACAGTGGTTGTCTTCTTTTCCTAGTGGTAGACAACCTTTATCTGGTTGTGGTGAGCTTTATCTTTTTGGAATCTTTCTTTTTGAATTATTTATGCTTTTAGGATAGCATCTTTTATCTTTTCCAATGGTTCTTGCCACATGCCAAGTTTCAAATCTTCCTCTAGTGACATGTCTTCCCCACTAGAATCCTTTTTTTATCCTTCGTAGCAGTAGCCACATGATGACTGATGTTTTAGCACCTTGCATATCTCGTGGTGTGTCGGTAAACTGGATTCCACGAGATTTTCATATATTGCCTTTTTCTTTTTTGATATGGCCTGTCTGGCTAAAATGCTTTCTTTTCTACTTATAGAAAAGATTATATGCTCTTTTGTGGCTTCGTGGAGCCATATTTTTTCCTCACTTATCCTCTCAAGAGATTCATAGAGGACTTGCATTCCTATGGCTCTTTTGCTGGTGAGAGCTTTGGGTTCGAATAATTCAGGATCATAATCATTATAGACTTGATCTATATCAATAGTTAGACTAACTTTTTGCTGTTAATTCTGACTTGAATCATGTGTTGTGCTACCACTTGTTTTCACCGTATTCAGGGCAAGCAGTGCGGATCTTGATAAAAATCAGTTCTTTTGTTTTGGATATCCTTTTTTGGTCATTAACAGCCTCTGTAATTTTTTTTAGGAGCTCTTTTATTTCCCTACAATCATCACTGACATAAACAAGGTTAAGAAAACTGTATTCAAACATGTCTTTTATCAATTTTGGATCAGCTCCTGGCACAAATTTTATCCTTGGGTATAACCCTGAATGATATGGTATTATAGTCTGGTTATGATGAATCACATAAGTTATTTTATCAATTCTTTTATAATCATAAGCATTGTCGCTTCTTAATGGATTTTTAACCATAGGAACAGACTGTTCGCTTTTATCATATTGGGGCCTTAAGCTCACTGAAGACCTTTGAGATTCTTCTTTCTTCATATATTATTCTTTGAGATCATTGATTGTGAGAAATTTCTCTAGATGTGTGACCTTTGAGTTCTGTGAAGAACTCTGGGCAATCTAACCCTCAGTTTGATCCTTAAAATGGACCTTTTTTAGCATATTACTAATATATTGTTATGGAATTAGGACTTCTGGATGATTTTGCAAACTTTTCTATAGGCAAAGTTTGCTCAATTCTTCATGGGCATCATCTATCATGGCAAGCCCATCATAAATTATACCATTGCCTTTGAGAAGCAATTCTTGACCTTCAGAGCACATTATTATGCCCTTAATTATTTTGGAAAGACCATTCTCCATTGTATTCTCGGCTAAGAAAATTTGCAATAGAATTGTTAGATCTTTTAATATATTCAATTTCAAAATCATATTCAGTAAAAAACCGTTGCCATTTAATTAATCTTTTATATTGAGGGAGATTAGGCAATTTATTAAATATAAATCCTTTAACTTGAGTGTTATCAGATCTTACCTTGAATTTCTTTGGTAACAAAAAGAAAGTAAATTTAGCTATTCCATTTTTAATAGCTAACAGTTCATTTTCATTACTATGATAATTCTTCTATACGGGTTTGAATGTTCCGGTGGCATATCTACAAATCTTTTCTTGATCTGTTTTTAAGACTGCACCCCAGTAATTATCTGAAGCATCGGTCTCAAGAATTAAATTATCACTAGAAGTAGGGAATCCTAATCTTGGAAGATTTTTACATTTTTCTTTCGATTTTTTTACTACTTTGTTATGGAGATCTTTCCATGATTTAGTATTATTCTTTTTTAATAATCCTTGTAAAGATTTTCTTTCTTTAGGTAAGTTTTCTATGAAACCTTCAGCATAATTAAGACATCCTAAAAATCTTTGAATTTGTTCTTTAGATTCTAATTTATTTGAGAATAGATATATTTTTCCAGAAATATGAGGTTGCATCTCAATTCCTGTTTTATCTATTATTAACCCTAGAAATTCTATCCTAGGTTTCATTATTTCAGCTTTCTTTTTAGAGAGTAATATTCCATGTTTCTTGCATTTCTCTGCAAAAGAAATGAGATGATTAACATGATATATCTTATTATCTGAAAATATAAAAATATCATCTAAATAAACAATGCAGAATTCATGAAATTCTTTGAAGATTTGATCCATCCTTCTTTCAAATATTTTTGGTGCATTTTTCAATCCAAAAGGCATTACAATCCATTCATACTATCCTTGAGGTGTACTAAAGGCAGTAAGTGGTATACTTTCTACTTCAAGTTTGATCTGTCAAAATCTAGATTTGCAATCAAACTGGCTAAATGTCTTTTTATCGGTCACAGAGATAATTAATGTATCTTTATAAGGTAAAAAACATCCATCGAATTTGGTATATTTATTTAATTCTTTGTAGTTAATAACCATGCGAGCCTTTCCTCGTTTAATTTCTACATGATTTCTAACCATAAAGGCTGGACTACTATGAGGACTTTTAGATTTTCGAATAATCTTAAGTTCTAATAACTCTTCAATTTTTTTATCAAATTCTTGTCTATGTTCTTGCCCATATCTCATAGGCTTAACTCATATGATAACATTTGGATCTTTTAATCGATCTTAGCATATGTTTAATCAATTTCCCATAATTGAATTGGGTTTTCACCAAAATTTTTATCAAGTTTTCTAAAAAAATTTCTTAGTCTGACATGATTTGAATGATTTTTATAGTGTAATCAACACGCTGACTGTGTCGAAAATGTAATTTTTGAGTTGTGCGCCTAACAAGGTTATAAATTCTTGGGGTAGTAATGGAATGATTACATGGTATTTTGAGAGTAATGGCTTCGTTAGTCATTATATAAATGAATTGACGAAGGAAATTAACTCCTAAAAGTATATTTGTTCCCATATGATCATAAGACCAGAATATAGGGATACTTATCTTCGATTTGGATTAAAGTCTTAATCCTACAAGTCCCTAAGGTGATTTGTTCATCATTTATTCCTTATCCTTTTAAAGGCTTATAATCTTTCCAATATGGTTTTGGATAAATCCTGGAACTGGCAAAACTAACTCTTGAACCAGTATCGATTAAAGCATGAAACCATTCCAGTTTATGTTTATAATATGGTATCATCACTTTTATATAAATTATAAAAGGATTAGACATCTTGATATGGTTTACTTAATTCCTTCAATTGTTATGCTTATTTCTCTATCTCCTATACAATAAGGAGAGAAATTTTGAAGAAAGTTCATCCCTAATAATAAAGGATTTATTTCTGTTTCATAATCTGGTTCTATGAAAAAATGAAAGATGAATTTTTTTCCTTTTATTTTTAATGGTATTTCACAATATTGTCTCAATGTCTTTCTTTCTCTATTAAATCCTACATAAGTATGAGGTTCAATTAGAATTTTTCTTTCTAAATAATTAATCATTTTAGCATCTACATAAGATTTTGCAGCTCCTGTATCAAAGATAGCAAAAGTCTAGTGCCATGATTTTCCATTATTATAGTCAATCTTAATTTTTAGATTTTGATTATTTTTTTTAATTGTGGCTAATATTTCATATGATGGTGGTGTCACAAGATGACTACATCTAGTAAAACTTTGGGTTCTTCTTAATTTTGGTTCTCTTTTAGGTATAGAGAATGATCTTTTATGTCCTATAATGATTCTTCCTTCTGGAGTATATTCTATAGATTTAGTAGTATTTCCTTTAATCAGAGTAGGTTGACTACTTAGATTCATTTTCCATTCTTTTAATAAATCTATTTCTCTCAGGATTTCAGGATATTGTATATTTCCAACTTTACTAAATAATTTATCTATTTCAATAAAATCTTTATTAGCAAACATTTCACTATTTGTTGAATTTGTTAATGCATATTTTATGGCATACGTTATGCTATATGGATAAGACCCCTCATGCATTATATCAAAGTATTTAAAATCATGACATAAGGTTAATGTCTTATTTATATTTCTATCCCTAAGACTTATAGAATATTTAGGATATATCTTAAATATCAATCTTTTATAACTCCAGTTTCCTTGTATTATTCTAGGGACTACATGTTTTCGATCTTTTATTCTATTATCCAGTACTGCTAAAATTACTGGACTATCTATTCCTTCCCGAAAATGAGCTTTTATCATAAACTGAATTCCTCCAATATGAACATATCCAATTTTGGGTCTATTGCCGGATTTTATCTTACCGATTTTATCTTCTATATCAGTCTTTAATAATAATGGTATATTTGTATTTCCCTTAGCATACCTAATTTCAATAGGTTCTTCTCACACAGTAGCACTGAAATACATAACATTTTTTCTTTTAATCATGTTGGCAATTCCTAGAGCTAACTTATTGACTGAAGTCATGGATGATTCTAATCCTTTTTTTGTTAATCTTGAGGTATTGTTTTTTTATCAAAGATTAATTATTTGTTAAAAGAACTTTGTTCTTCTAATTCTTCATCTTGATATAAATGCTTATTATATAATTCTTTTATGCTCATTCCAAATATGATTTTGAATCTGAGCTACTTAAAGTTTCTTCAGAAAGATAATATATGCTATCACTTTCACTAATACCTTCACTATTTGTGATTAATTCTAAATCATTAAAATCCTCAAACATTTTTATTTTTTCTTTTTTTCTTTTTAGGACATTCATTTGTATAATGTCCTTCTTCATTACATAACCAACACTTGCATTCTTTAGCTGCATTGGTTTTAGATCTTCTTTTAAATTTATTTTTCTTGTAGAATTTCTACTTATATTTATTTTTCTTGTAATATTTCTTGTTGCCTTTAAAGAATCTCTTCTTTTTGAATTTCTTCCTATATTTATAAGTTTTATCTGAATATCCAAATCTTGGTGGATCTTCTAACTTAGAGCAAAACAATTCTTGATTTAGCCTTTTCATAAGTCTGTTATCTCTTATTTCAACACACCATTCACTCATTCTATTTCGAGCAAACCTAATCCTACTTCCTAAGGTATCAGTCTCTGTTGTATCTTCATATTTGTTGTTATATTCTAGCATAATCCTTTTCTCTCATGGGTCTGGTATCCTTATAAAATATAGATCTTAATAATAGCATATGCTACTTTCATCTAATTCACATTTATAATATAATTCTTCAAAGCTACACGTGTATTCTTCTAAATAACATATATTACATATTTCAAGCCTTGTTAGTTTTATTACATTTTCCGTCTTTTTTTCACTTTATTTCTTATTGAAAATCAGTTTCTCAATCTTCTCCTAGGAATTCTTTTCTTATTTCATTTTCAAATCTATTTAAAACTTGATCCAAGCTTTCATTTTGATTATTATTTTCTCCATACAATATTTTATTTTTGTTATTATCGTTTAGTCCCACAAACCAATGTGACACTCTTCCTACAAATGAAGTTTTAAGGAATTATATACTATTATTCCTATCTATTTTGTTAAATACAAATGCCATTTTCATAGATTTAACCCAAGCGATAATCATTTTATCTCTATCTTTGACATAGTCTAAATCTAACCATACTCCATCATGGTTGATTGATCTCTCTCTATATTTTCCTAGAGTTTTATAATTTTTTTAGTCTTGTTAACCCTAAAATATTGACGTTGTGATCTTTCATGAGCTGGTATTTCTTCTCTAGTATAGGAAGCTCTATTACGAGATTCTCCTTGTTAAAAAACCCTTGGTTTTGATTCATTCATTTTTAATTGTTCTATTTTATTTTCAATATGTCGTAAGTTAATTAGTACATCCTCTTCCTCTTCAGATTTAGATTCTTCATTGGATATTTCTGGATTACATAATTCTTTTAATCCATTGTCTACATTTTCACTTAGCATCCTTAAACTTATTAATTTTTTATCTTCGTTTTTTGTTAAATATTGGTCTAGATATTGCTATCATTTCTTTATCTTTCTTTTCGTTGTAGTAAATTATGGTGTCTTGTAAGATTTTATTTTTTTTCTGGAATTACCATGAGTAATTCTTCCATATTGTTATTTATCTTTTGTATTTCAATCCTTTTGTAATTTTCTATGAAAAATTATTTCTATACACCTCTCTTCTGTTAGAAAATTGATGGGTAAAGTAGACACGCAACTAAAATGAAATTGGAAGAAAAATAAAGAACAAGCACAAAGAGGACACAAGAAATTACGTGGTTCGGCTTTTAGCCTACGTACACGAGCGAAGACAGAAAGAAATATTTCACTAGTGAAATAAGGATTACAAGTATTGTAATATTTTGGCTCACTACCCAAAACCCCAATACAGCCAATCTCTCACTCACTAATTACACAAGAGTATTAAAACTCTTAATCTCTCACACAACTCTTTCTCTTTTACAAAACAGAGAAGAGAAACTTAAGGAAAAATGGAATGAATAAAATGAGGAGGGAGCCTCTCTATTTATAGCCAAAATTGGCTATTAAAATAATAATTTAATTTTTTTTCTTTTTCTTTCATTTGGTGTACCAACCACCATTTCCATTTTTTCTTTCTTCTTTGTCAAAGTTTTCCTTTTTTTTTCTTTCCTTGGGCGGCATCTACTTGGACTTTAATTTGGGTGGATTTTTCATGATTTGGCACCGCCCAAGACTTTGACATTCTCCCCATGGTTTGGCACCGCCCAAGACTTTGACATTCTCCCACTTGGAGATTAGATTGAGAATCAATCAATCTCCACACCATCCTTTCTGCTTCGCCATAGTCATGTTGCCTACGTTTCTGCTAGGCCACAAGAGGATCTACTCCAAACAAACTTGTCAGTATTGATTGGCTTGGTCAAAACATCTGCTAGGTTCTCCTTCGTATGGATTTTCTGTAAATCCACACTTCTGTCTTCCACTACTTCTCGAACGAAGTGATACTGAACTCCTATGTGCTTTGTCCTGGAATGAAAGGTTGGATTTCTTGCAATGTGCAAGCCACTCTGACTGTCACAATACACATAAATTTTCTCTTGTTTGTGCCCGAGCTCCTCCAATAACCTTTGTATCCAAATAGCTTCCTTGCAAACTTGTGTAGTTGCCATGTATTCTACTTCTGTTGTAGATAAAGCCACAATGGTCTGCAGTTTAGAAACTCAGCTTGCAGCTCCTCCTGCAAGTGTAAACACATAACCAGTAGTGGATTTCCTTTTATCAAGATCTCCTGTAAAATTTGAATCCACATAGCCCCTGGCAGTAAACTCTGATCCTCCATAACATAATGCAACATCTAAGGTTCCTCTGATGTATCTCAGAATCCTCTTTACAGCTATCCAATGCTCGCCACCAGGATTCGCCATGTATCGACCGATCTTTGTGCAATGTCTGGTCTAGTACATATCATAGCGAACATCAAACTTCCCACTGCTGATGCATACGGTACTCGAGACATCTCCTTCCTCTCTGCTTCATTGCTAGGACACATACTTGAGGATAACTTGAAATTAACAAGAAGTGGGGTAGAAATTGACTTACATTCTTGCATGTTGAAGCGCCTCAAGATTTTCTTCAAGTAATTCTTCTGTGAAAGCCAAATCTTCCTGTTATTTCTGTCTCGGTGAATTTGCATCCCTAAAATCTTGTTTGCTGGTCCCAAGTCCTTCATTTCAAACTCCTTAGCCAATTATGCCTTCAATTCTTGGATTCGATCTTTGTTGGGGCCTGCTACCAATATGTCATCCACATACAACAATAAAATAATGAAATCATTATCTTCAAACCTTTTGTAATATGCACAATGGTCTGAACTGAGTCTGTTGTATCCAAGGCTCATGATGAAGGAATCAAATCTCCTATACCAACACCTCGGCGCCTATTTGAGACCGTATAGAGATTTGTTCAACTTGCAAACCAGGTTCTCCTTTCCTGTTTCTACAAAACCTTCTGGTTGGAGCATATATATTTCTTCTTCAAGTTCTCCATAAAGAAATACAGTTTTCACATCTAACTGTTCTAGATGTAGGTCAAATGTAGCA
This sequence comes from Citrus mangshanensis, assembly GCA_030449895.1. NCBI lineage: Eukaryota > Viridiplantae > Streptophyta > Magnoliopsida > Sapindales > Rutaceae > Citrus > Citrus mangshanensis. Next base: position 5,033,186 of record JASUUJ010000069.1, read on the forward strand.
CACATTGCCAAGACTATTCTGACTATTGTGAGTCAAACTACCGGAGAAAATATCTCATTAAAGTCAATACCTTCTTTCTGAGCATATCCTTTCACCACCAGTCTTGCACGATACCGCTCCACTTGGTCATTGCCATCACGTTTGATCTTATAGACCCATTTGTTACTAATGGCTTTTCTTCCACGTGGTAGTGATATAAGTTCCCATGTTTTGTTCTTGTGTAGAGCCTCAATTTCTTCCTGCATTGCTGTCATCCACAAAGCAACATCTTAGCTTTTTAAAGCTTTGTGAAAAGTTGATGGCTCTCCATCCTCAGTTAGAAGACAGTACGCAACATTAATCTTTGTGACATACTCCGAGTGCCACGTTGGCGGTCGTCTCTCACGAGTTGACCGACGAACTTCTGGAGCCTCGAACTTGATTGGTTCTTGTTCTTCGTACTCTGGTGCTACTTCAGAAAAATCTGAATCTTCTGGATTATTTTCCACATATACCGGTATAGTCTCTGACTTTTCTTTTACACTATTATCATCATCATCCCTTCTTTGCAGTTGATCTTCTATAAAGATAACATCTCTACTGACGACGATCTTGTGGGCAGTGGGGTCCCAAAGACGATATCCCTTTACTCCATCAGCATACCCCAAGAAGATATATTTTCTAGATTTTGCATCCAGTTTTGTTCTTTCTTGGGCATTGTACATCACGTACACAGGACATCCAAATGCATGTAGGTAGGAATAATCAGCTGGCTTTCCAGTCCACATCTCCATTGCTGTCTTCAGCCCAATAATTGTAGATGGCGATCGATTTACTATATAACATGCAGTTTTAGCTGCTTCTGCCCAGAATGAATTGGGTAGACCAGCAGTCCTCAACATAACTCTTATTCTTTCTGTAAGAGTTTTGTTCATCTGCTCCGCCACTCCGTTTTATTGAGGAGTGTATGCCACCGTGAGCTGCCTCTGAATACATTCTTGCTTACAGAAAGCAAGAAACTCGCCGTCTATATACTCTCCACCGTTATCTGTCCTCAAGCACTTGATCTTTTTACCAGATTCAAATTCCACCCGCGTTTTGTATTCTTTAAATACTAGAAATACATCTGACTTTTTCTTAATTGGATACATCCAACATCTTCTGGAATAATCATCAATGAAAGTCACCATGTACTTTGCACTTCCCATGGATATATCCGATGATTCCCAAACATAAAAATGATTCAAGTCTAATTGGATACACCCAACATCTTCTGGAATAATCATCAATGAAAGTCACCATGTACTTTGCACTTCCCATGGATATATCCGGTGATTCCCAAACATAAAAATGAATCAAGTCCTCAAGCACTTGATCTTTTTACCAGATTCAAGTTTCACCCGCGCTTTGTATTCTTTAAATACTATAAATACATCTGAATTTTTCTTAATTGGATACACCCAACATCTTCTGGAATAATCATCAATAAAAGTCACCATGTACTTTGCACTTCCCATGGATAAATCGGTGATTCCCAAACATAAAAATGAATCAAGTCTAGAATGCATTTACTTCTAGCAATAGATCTACTAAATTTTAATCTATACTGCTTACTTGTAACACAATGCTCGCAAAATGGTAAACTTACCGATTTGAGCCTCGGAAGCAATTTTCGCTCAGAGAGAATTTTCAAACCTTGTTCTGACATGTGGCCAAGTTTGAGATGCCACATCATCGTTGACTCTTCTCCATTTGATGTAACACATGCATCAGCCTCCTGAAGTGTTTCTCCTTTAAACATGAATAGATTAGCACTGATCTTTTCTGCCTTTATCAATACAAGTGCTCCTTTAACAATTTTCATAATTTCATTCTCCACATGAGTTTTGTACCCATGACTATCCATTTGTCCCAAAGACAATAGATTTTTCTTCAGGCTGTTCACATGTCGTACCTCCCCAATTGTGCGAATTGTACCATCAAATATTTTGATTTTGATAGTACCAATACCAGCGATCTCCAAGGCATTATCATTACCCATATATACAGATCCTCCTAAGATAGGTTCATATATCTGGAACCATTCTCTCCTAGAGGTCATGTGCCAGGTAGCTCATGAGTCTATAAGCCAGACATCAGATAGTCATTTTCTGCCTTCTGAAACAGTTGTTGCCTCGCTGTAGAGAATTTCGCCATCATCCGAGGTACTTGCTACACACCCCTGAGCATTTGATGACTCAGGCTCTTTGCCCTCTTTTCTCTTCTGGTTACTCCAACACTCTTCCTTAACGTGCCATTTCTTGCCACAGTTGTAGCATTTAACATTCTTCTTACTTCTGGATTTTGATCTACCATGATTATGACTCCCACTGGGGCCACGTTCCGTTGATCTCCCTCTCGTCACCGATAGCGCCTCCGCTTGCTGCGAACTTGCTTGTTTATTTTCCTTATTTTTCTGCCTGCTCTCCTCATTTAATACGGAGGCTGCAACATTGTCGAAAACTAGATTGTCCGCTGGATTGTTGTTTGTCGGGTTGATGATGAGCTGATCATACGAATCTAGTAGACTTTGAAGTAGAAGCTCTGCACGTTCATTTTCCTCTATATTATAACCCAACATTGTGAGTTGTGAAAATAGAGTCTTCAAGGTGTTGATGTGGTCAGTCACCATTGTAGATTCCCACATTCGAAGAGTATAGAGTTTCCTCTTCAAGAAGATTTTGTTGTGTAGTGACTTGGCCTCATACAATTTTGTAAGAGTATCCCAAATTTCCTTCGCTGTATTTTTCTCTGCCACACTGGATAATACTCCATCTGCAAGTGCCAAGTGTAGATCAGAAATGGTGTTACCATCTATCTCGTTCTACTTGTCATCAGTTATCATCATGGGCCTTTCTCCAATTACTGCCAAGCAATTATTTTTCCTCAATACAGCTTTCATCTTCATTTCCACAATGAAAAATTATTTCCATTAAATTTCTCAAATTCATACTTTGCTGTCATTTTGTTGATAAATACCGCACACAAGCTAGTGTACCACCTTGAATAGTTGTGAGTATATGTGAGAATGCACACTAGGAAAGTTCATAGGAAAGACTGGAGGGGTCACAATGGTCTCACTTAAAAACCCAAACTCCTTAAGCTCTTATCGCTTTTGTGACAGAACTTTCATAGACATGTACAAAACCACACAGTTGCTTTACTCACACCACTATTCCCTACTTTGCACCGTAAAATTCTTGAATCGCTCCCACCGTTTCATGTGAATAGTACCGTATACGTGAATAGTACCGTATATGTGAATATTGTTGTATACGTGAACAGTACCCCCTTACGTGAATAGTACCCAACTCCAAAAAATACAACCAATTGCTCTGATACCCCTGTTAGGAATTTGATGGGTGAAACAGACACGCAGCTAAAATAAAATTGGAAGAAAAATAAAGAACAAGCACAAAGAGGACACAAGAAATTACGTGGTTCGGCTTTTAACCTACGTCCACGGGCGAAGATAAAAGGAAAATATTTCACTAGTGAAATAAGGATTACAAGTATTGTAATATTTTGGCTCACTACCCAAAACCCTAATACACCCAATCTCTCACTCACTAATTACACAAGAGTATTAAAACTCTTAATCTCTCACACAACTCTTTCTCTTTTACAAAACAGAGAAGAGAAACTTAAGGAAAAATGGAATGAATAAAATGAGGAGGGAGCCTCTCTATTTATAGCCAAAATTGGCTATTAAAATAATAATTTAATTTTTTTTTTTTTCTTTTATTTGGTGTACCAACCACCATTTCCATTTTTTCTTTCTTCTTTATCAAAGTTTTCTCTTTTTTTTTCTTTCCTTGGGCGGCATCTACTTGGACTTTAATTTGGGTGGATTTTTCATGGTTTGGCACCGCCCGAGACTTTAACATTCTCCCCATGGTTTGGCACCGCCCAAGACTTTAACATCTCCTAATTCTAAATAGGAGAATAGGATCGATGTTTAAATTTCTATTCTTTATTATTTTGAGTTCTCCAATTCTAAATTCATGAGCTCTAGATAAATAAAATTGTTCTAATTGTTTATCACCTAATATCTCAAGTTCTGAATAATAATATTGTTTATGTTTAGTTATGTTATCCTTTATAGTATTACTATCTACCATTAGATTATATCCCCTATTATTAATAAAATAAACAATTGTTTCTTCCATTTTTATATTTTGAACCAAAAACCTGGCTCTGATACCATTTTTGCAGACAATTTTCAATCCTAAGATCCAAGTAAGGATGTAAATGATTAATCTTTAAAATCTTATGAATATTTTACAATTTTGCTTTTTTAAAACACAGTTTTGTGCTAGGTGTTGTGCAATCTTTTGTAAAAATTCATGAACCAATACTATATTGACTTCTCCTAAAATGCATAGGTTTGTTATGAAATTCTAAGTGTACAACCCAAAATGTGGGGTGAATTGGGTTTTTAAAAATTTAAGTAAATATAACCACACAAAAATTTCAATTAATGTCTTAATAGATTCAATAACAATAATTTTAACAATGAATAAAATAAAGAGATGAGGGAGAAGAGAGCAAACACGAGGATTTTTACGTGGTTCAGCAAAACCTGCCTACGTTGACGCCTCCAAACTCACCATGCATGAAGATTTCACTATCCAAGCATTACAACCCTAAGGCTTCAAGATGCTTACAATTGATTTCCAAGGTTTCAATGGACCTTTACATCCAGAGGTTATCCCAAACCTCTTAACCAAGTGTTTCTCACACTTACAACCACTTAATTGTGATATTGAAAAACAGTTACACAAATTTTCCACTCACACAATATATGTGTTTACAACTAAAAGCCTAGAGTGTGTTTCAATGAAAGAATAAAAAAATTTAAGCTCAAGACGGATTAAACATGCAAAAGTAAGCTCAATGCCAATTTTTTAATTCGTTATTGATTAAATATGATTGATCCTTTTGATAGTTGGAGCTGAAAACTAGTCGTTATTAACTTTCTGCACAAGGTCGGATCGTCATTAATACTTATCGGACTGCCGTTTTGACTTAATCAAGTTACCATTAGGCAAAAATTTAAATTTTCGGATCGCCATTTTTGAGACGTTGAATTGTTGTTAGTTTCTAGTAACCTTGCGAGAAAATAGTTAGCTTACCGTTTTCAAAATGTCGGATCGCTGTTAGTGATTTTTTTCTCAAAACATTCATCTCATATCTTAGTTGAAGAATCCTACCCTCATAATGTTGCCTAAACTTTTTCTGTAATGTTTTTCATACATCAAGTAAGGTGTTATAAGAATGAACAAGACCGAGAATACCTTCAGTGATAGAGCTGAGTAACTAGCTAAGTAATGTGTGATCTTGAGATCTCCAAACAATGAACTCAGGATTTTCAATATGTTAAGTAGATGCAGCAACTGCTCTAGCATAACTGATGAATCAATGAATTGATTTGGTGCTTCATTTTCTCTAGTTATGTATCCTTCGGTTTCCTCTTATAAAAGCTAGAACTTGATTTTGCCAAAGCATGTAATTTGATCAATCTAATGTGATTGGAGTGATGAAAGAGAATGTTGTTTGCATTGATTGCAATTGAATTTGTGCTTACATTGCTTGAGCTTGCCATTTTGGCTCAGATACCATGAATAAATTATTGGAAGTTGAGTTATAGATGCTGTTTAACAGCTGAGAAAATAGAGGAAAATTCTCTGGAAATTCTAAATGTTTCCTATTGAGCAAACGAAAGATTAACATACTATATATATACAAGTTTCTAAATTGTTTCTAGCTAATTTACAGTACAGCTAATCAATAGATTTGATCCAAAGTAAAACTAATTAGTTTCACACATAAGGAGCACGTGAATCCATCATCGTTGCATAATAGAACATGTTGACTTAGATGCTGACTTGGCATTGACAGCTGATTTGCTTCTTTTTTGTAACTCTGGATAGTGTGCTTTCTTCACAAGTTTCCCCAAATCTCCATTATGTACAGCTTCTGCAAAAATTTCCTAACCAAACCATTTATTTGTAATTTCCTCTTGTGTTGGCCCTATGCAATCATCAAGTGGTACCGTGAGAGGATTTCCATCTAGATTACCCTGATCTTTGTCTGAATCATAACTAGTATGCATAGTGTTTTCATGCTCATCACCCTGCGCAGCCAAAACAAAATGCTTAACATTACATATACAGTAAAACCTCTCTATAGTAATATTGTTGGGATTAAACTAATTTTATTAATATGAAGATGTTATAAACTTAATGGAAATTCAGTGACAAATCTATTGATTAGCTGTGCTACTTTGATAATTAATTAATGAAGCATGTCAAATCTAATGCATTGACATTGATAAAAGAGATAAACATATAATTTAAAAAACTAGTACTTATATCTATCATCTATGTAGTATTGGGAACATGCAAAGTCTTCTTATTGAAAATCTAAAGAATAAATTATTATCCAAAACAATTTCAGAAAAATATTATATTTCATCTTAAATCTTTCATGTAATATAGCAATTTTTTTTTTTGCGCAATATACATGTTAGTAATACTGTGTGGATGCGTGTTCCTTAAGATATGCTCTATAAAAGTTGTTAACTTATTACAATGTGAAGTTTGTTCTTATTTATAATTGGCTTAAAGTAGGAATAAGATTTTTTGTGACTATTGGACGTTGTTCTTATAAAATGCATCACTACAAAGAGATTTTATTATAATTTTAAACCGAGAAAAGAAAGTGTAATCCTAATAAATCACCATCCATTGGAGCTATAATGAATTAAGCTTTACAAAGAAGAAGACGAAAGATTACAATGTGAAGGCAACAAGAATCATGAGAAAGTGAGAAAAAGAGAGGCCACATAAGCCCCAAGGGAAATTGAGATTTTATAACACAGCCTAATTGCAGAAAGCATAGGCGAAAAACAGATGCTTGATTGCAAACATGCACGCGCGCGCGCGCGCGCACACAATTTGACCACAAAGACCGCATACCTTTAAGAGTTGGTCCTCTGGGGCATAGGCATTTTTCGCACGTTTTCGTGCTTCCTCCTTTTATGGCCACGTAGTTTTCGTAAGCTTGATCAAGAAACTCCTCCAATTGTTCATCATAATGTCATAAGATCACAAAGGCATAAGTTGATAGATATATTTGTCAAGATAATGCGACAGAAGATATAGGTAGAAAAGAATTACTTTCTGCATTCTTTATCAGAGTCACTGTCACTGGACAATTGCTCTTGAGTGTCTATCGGGTCTCTCATCTTCACAGTCCTCTGCAGTAGCATTCTCATCATCATCATCATATTCAACAGCAGCAAGATCTTTTTTACCCTAAATCGATCATTCAAGTTTATAAAAGAATGAGATACTTGCCTTAGACCACACTTTTGAATTGGACAAAACTAATAAATCAAAATTGCAACTAATATTGTCCTACCCAGCCATTTTTCTTTTATCCTGATGTCAAGTACACAACAATCGATGAGTACCTCAGTCAGTTTGCGTAACCTTTCTCTGTTGAGTTGTAGCTTGCAGGATATTGGGAAATAAATAATTGGCTTGTTGCCATCTTTAGTTTGTATCTGTAAACATTATGGTTGTTGGCCTTACCTTCTTTTGGTTTTCTATGAAATTTGTAGCACCATATTTTGTCCACTATGTCAGTACACCAGTGATTAAATAAAGTAGTCTCATGTGCTTGATCTAAAAATAATGTCACCATGTGGTTGATCTAAAGATAATTATAAAGTCAAAAACACAGAAAAATTAAAAGTAATTCATAAACATTTGTCATGTGAAATTTACTTAATGGAAGAGAAATTCTAGGAAACAACTTTACGGTGAGAAAACTCTAAAAATCAAACCGAAAGATATATAATAAATAATTTTATAAGAATTAGGCTATGTTTCAAATAATATCACATATAGTAAATTTATGAGTTGTCGCTCATCATAACTCAATTGTTTCACATATTGTAATTCTTTAATTTTGAATAACAACATATGTTTCATAAGATTTAAAATGGTATGACTCATTTTACAATATTTTTTAACTGAATTGAAATTCTACAACTATAAAAATTAAAAAGAATGAACTTGGCGGTATTACGCTTATAATATTGTTTCTTATTGTGAACCAAAAGCAAGCCAATATTACGCTTACGTCATCTTTCTCTACGGTAAAACTTATTTATAATCATAACGGTAACACTAAATTAATTTTATTACTGTGAGAGTTTATAACTTAATAAATGTATAGTTACAAAAATTATTATTTTAACTTAATTATTTTTAGTACAAGTGATATGGCGATAAAATATGCACTAATAACTAATTAATACAGCATGTCAAATTCAATGTACTAACAATGATGAAAAAGATAGGTATAGTTTGAAAAAAACTAGTACATATATCTTTATAGTGCTGGAATTATGTAAAATCATCTTGAAAATCTCAAGAATAAATGGTTGTCCCAAATAATTTTAGAAAAATATTTTACTTCATCTTAAACCTTTAACATAATAAGGCATATATTTTTTTACAATATACCGATAATTATTACTATTAGAGGCAACTTTCTTAAAACCGGATTTAGAAAAATTATAACTTATTATAACATAGAATTTATTTTTATTTATAATTATTAGGTTGACAATTGACTGGGTCATGTTCGGGCCATGCCGAGCCCTAGCCCGACCCTATGACTAAGGACTCTAATCCTTAAAAAGTCTTAACCCTTCAAACTAAGGGACAACTTGGCTTTAATAATTTTTTTTATATTTTATTTATTTATTTTAAGAATAGGACTCCTATTCTTCATTCTTTAGTAATGTTATTATTACTATTATTGTTCCCTTTTTTGTTGGATTTGTTTGTAAGGAATTTAATAAATTATTTTTTATTTAACTTAACAACAATAGAACATTTAACAATCTAACAAAATTAGTAGACTAACCAAACAATAGGTAAATAAATCAAATACAAAATAAAAAAATTAATACGAAATAGAGATAAATATCCCTAAGGTGTAGTTGTGACCATCTATGTGTATGTGGTGTATGTGTGTTTTAATACTATTTTTTTATTTTAAAAATTAATTTAAAGATCAAGAGTTGGGTTAAAACATTTTAGTAAAACCTTAACCCTAACTCAAATGTAATTAGGTCATGATTCCTTAAGCAATAGCCCAACGTACCTTTCAAATTCGAGTCAAAACCCTTAAAATTAAGATCAAATTAATCAAATTAAGGGTCGGATCAAACTTTTTTGTCATCCTAATAATTACCCTAAATTAAAATCAATTTTTTTTAAATTATATAAAAATTATTCTTATATACAATAACAATATACGACCCAACAAGAAATGAACCTGGACGCATTAGGGCTTTTATCCACAAACAAACTTTCAAAACCCACTTAGACCTCAAGAGCTTTTTAGTCCATTTGATCAAGCGTAAAAGTACAGCTGCCAGCTGGTTAGCTTACACGCTTCCTATACAAGGCGCCGGTATCATTTCATTCAATAATAATAATAATAATAAACAAACTCTCCGGAATTGAACTGAACGAGTTTCAGAAATGGCATCGATTCTATCCATCGGCGGGACAGGGTATATCGGTAAATTCATCGTGGAAGCAAGCGTGAAAGCCGGCCACCCGACGTTCGTGCTCGCGAGGGAATCCACAGTCTCTGGTCCTTCCAAATCTCAGCTCCTCGACCACTTCAAAAACCTCGGCGTCAAAATCGTTGTCGTGAGTTATCATTTTTTTTTCATTTTTTTAATTCCAAATTTTGACACATGGCGGTGTAGCGTCTACTTGATAGACTTGGTTTTTTTTTTTAATTTAATTTTTGTGGGTGCTGTTATTATTATGCAGGGAGATGTTTTGAATCACGAGAGTTTGGTGAAGGCGATAAAACAAGTGGACGTGGTGATATCAACAGTTGGTCACACTTTAATAGCCGATCAGGTCAAGATTATTGCTGCCATTAAAGAAGCCGGTAACGTTAAGGTATGACATAATTAATATAAATGTCTTAGATTCCGATCAGGATTGTGCACTCGTGCACACGTGGTGATTTATTCTTGGTGTGGAGCTCGCTGTAGAGTAGAGCTCCCAGTTCCGCTAATAAACACCCGTCACATGCGCAATTGCGCCTCAAAATAATTTAATTAATTAATTAAGTATAAACACCGATGGCATGAAAGCAATTAAAATTAGTTGATGTTTATAAATTATTTATTACTCAGAGATTCTTCCCATCGGAATTTGGAAATGATGTTGATCGAGTCGAAGGCGCCGTAGAGCCAACAAAATCGACGTATGATGTAAAGGCGAACATCCGCCGAGCCGTTGAGGCAGAAGGCATTCCGTACACTTACGTAGAATCTTATTTTTTTGATGGCTACTTCCTCCCTAATTTGTTGCAGCCTGGGGCCACTGCCCCCCCTAGGGATAAGGTTGTCATCTTCGGCGATGGAAATCCAAAAGGTAACATAATTTAATTAAGCTCATGGTTTATAACAAGATTGTTGAAAATAACCGTGATTAAGCTCTGTTTGTTTGGTATGTATTGCGGTGTTAATGTTATTGTCTGTTGTACAATGGATGGTCTTGCTTGGTACTGTTGTTGGAGAGCTGCAGTGTTTTGATAAACACCTCTATAGTCTATCCTTAGCTCTCAAGCTAAGTTGATTTTATACAACACTTGTTTGGTTAAAAATTTGTAATATTCATACTGCTTTTATCAAAAATATTACAATTAAAGCATTAATAGCACCCTAATACGAAATGAATCTTAAGTAGTCAATTTAGATTTTAAGATTGAGTTTTAAGTGATTACCAGATACTTTAGCTACTGAACCGCCACATCATGGTTGCCACACAACAATTTCAAACAGAACCCAAATAACTTCATTGCAAAATAGTTAAATGAATCTAACTTAGTTTCGTCATTTGATTTTCAGCTGTTTATAACAAGGAAGATGATATTGGAACCTACACTATAAAAGCAGTTGATGATCCGAGAACCTTGAACAAAAACCTTTACATTCAGCCTCCAGGTAATATTTACTCATTCAATGATCTAGTGTCTCTGTGGGAGAGAAAGATTGGTAAAACCCTCGAAAAGGAGTATGTTTCAGAGGAGCAGCTCCTAAAGAATATTCAAGGTTGGTTAAAACTCTCTTTTTTAAATGTATTAAAGAGAGCCGAATATTCTCTGCCGTAAATGTTATTGATCCTGTCTTCTCCAAAATGTTGCAGAAGCTGCACCTCCACACAATGTGATATTATCAATTTATCACTCTGCTTTCGTGAAGGGAGTTCAAACCAACTTCAAGATTGAACCATCTTTTGGAGTTGAAGCCTCGCAGCTTTATCCTGATGTCAAGTACACTACAGTTGATGAGTACCTCAATCAGTTTGTGTAACCCTTCTCTGTTTCCAGCTGCAGCTTGCAGGATCTTGGACTCTTGGTAAATAAATAATTGGCTTGTTGCCATCTTTGGTTTTATATGTAAAAATTATGGTTGTTGGCCTTACTTTCTTCTGGTTGTCCATGGAATTTGTTAGACCATATTTTGTTTGCTATGTCAGTGATCAAATGAAGTAGGCCATGTACTTGATTTGGGAGTTGTTGTTGGGCTTCTATTAGGGTGCGTGTGTTGGGCTTCAGGGGCTTGTCATATGGGTTCGACAGCCCCTAACGGGCAGTCATTATAAAAATAATTATAGAGTTACAAATCTATGTAAAAAGCAAAAATTAAAAGTAATTTATCAATAAAAATAATTAAAATTAATAAAAAGTAGGTATGATATTTCAGAAATTAAATTAAAGATAGCATTCTAAAGAGTTGGATAATCCTCCAACTAAACTAAAGATCTAGTACATTTGAGAGCAAATTTAATTAAAGAAAAGGATAAGGAAAAACAATAGAATAATAATATTAAAAAATTGCAAATCTTGGTCTTTTGTTTTTTACGATGATGTTGAATTCTTATAAATTTAATCTTATCTATAGAATTATTTAGTTACTGTATGTCAAAATTTCCTATAAAGATAAAGAAAAATTATATTAGGAGAAGATCCAAATCCGTTTAACTGATGCATCATCAACAACACGAGTACAACATTTTCGAATAAACAAAAGAAACTCGTTTTATGTGCGAACCAGCTCCAAAATAAAGAGCAGACTATTGGAAGGAGACAAATACTACAAGAAGAACAAAACATTCTACAGTTCCTACATGAGCCCGCAACAATTAATTATTAACTCGACATTCATTACACTTTTTCTTTAATTTGACAAAGAAACCAAAAATAAGATAAAATTGACTAAGAAATAAAAAAATGACCAAAATCTTTTTGAAGTTTTGCCAGTTCAGCCATGCACGCTTATCTTTATTCACTTGTTTCCTTTCTTTCCTTTCTTTCCTTTCTTTGCTGAAGCCTTCACAGATCCTTTACCTTTCTGAGCCTTGCCAATTTTCCCCTTCTTCAAACCACCTGGCCTTGCTGGATCCACGTGTCCTTGCATCCTTTTTCATTCGTGGATCAACAAGAATCTTCCCCTTTCCAGCTCTCTCTTGAACTCCTTTCTTTGCGACCATGTATTCTTTTGTAGGCCTTTTGGGTATAGTTGTCTTGTATAATTGTTCAATTTGATTCCTCTTCGAACGATCAGAGATGTCCGCTTAGTCTGATATGACATTTGCCTTCTTGCGAACCTTCTCAAGATTTCGCATGGCAACCCGCATCCTTCGAGCTTTGGTCTTAGCCACCTTCTTGGCAGTAAGGGTGGGCGATTCGGTTTTGGGATAAACTTTTGGTTTCGTATCGGTTTAGATTAAAAAATAATATAAAAAAATATTTAGATTTTAAGGGAAAAAATCCGAACCGAAATTGACTTATCGATTTCGGTTTGGTTTCAGTTCAGTTTCGATTCTCTTAATAGTTTTATTTTGCCTTATTGACTTCCGGTCAATGACACTTTTAAAAAATTTAAAAAAAAAAAAATGGCCATAACAAAATTTTTATATGCAAATATTTCTTAAACATTGGCCTATACTAAAATTTTTTAAAAGGTAGGGATCCAAACGATATTATCCCTCTACTTCATCTTCAACCTTCGTCAATAGGGATGGAAAAATCCAGGTTCGGGTCTGGGTTTAGCCATTCCGGATTCAGACCCAAACGAATATTTTATGTACCGGACCTGAAAATAAACCCGCATTTTTTCACTCCGAGTCCGATACGGGTTCAACCCGGAAAAGTTCGAGTTCCCAGACTGCGGGTTTCCAACCCGGATTGATGAATCCAATTAAAAAAAAAAACTAAATTAGACTAAAAAAATCAAATAGAAATACATATCCAGAATTTCAGCAAATCAAAGAAAAATTATTTCATCTGGAAACTAATTAACAAAAACAACAATTTTGTTTGGCTGCCCAGAATCAGCAACCCAATGTGGCGGCTCGTTCAAAACATTAGTGTTTTCAACAGATTTTAGGGTAGGAAAAGTCAAACTTATCTAGAACAATGAATTTGTATTTTTGGGGGAGATGGGGTACCTCACTGGTTTGTTGTGTGCGGTGCAGTGTATCTGAAATTTGAGGGAGGTGAAAAGGGGAGAGGGAGTGGTAACAATGGTGAAAGGTCAAAACCAAGAGAAATGTCCTTCAAAATGAGCTTCACACCTGCAAAATAGTGAAATAGAGGTTAGAGGTGGCCTGACGTTCACACTCCGCGCCAAGTTAGTAAACTCAAGCTTTTATGGCAAAAAGGCTTTAAATTCAAGAAAACCTATTTTTTGGAGTGTGAGTGTTAATGGTGAGTGAGAGGCCTCTTGGAGAATGAAACCTAGGCGTCTTTATATATGGAGTACCTCAGCTGTCACGTGGCGTACCCTTTTTGGCTAACGTCATTTTTTCTTTTTATGATTTTTGGGCTGTTATGTGCATGTTCGCGGCGTATCTCATCTTTTGGAAACGCGGCGCGCGTTGGAGAGTGGTCTAGTGTACCTCTGCAGTAGCTGTCGGGTAAACGGCTGAGGACCACTGTCGTTGGGGCAGTGTCCTTCACTTTTGGTAGAAGTGACAGGCGGTTGTCCCCTCTTTTAGCACGACATTTTTTATTCCTAATTCTGACAAAATCGAATAATATCTTTTAAGAGATGGAGACGTTTCTCATGGTGAATATTTTCAGAGGATTCTCTTGCATCTGATCAGCCGGGTTCCTCCAGTTACGCGGGGTACCTCAATTTATGTGGGGTACCTTTATTTGCACAGGGTACCTTAAATCATGCCAGGTACCTCAGATTATTCGGGATACCTCAGATTGTGTGGGGTACCTCTAATTGTACGGGATACCTTTATTTGCGCAAGGTACCTTGAATAATGTTGGGTACCTCAGATTGTGCATGGTACCTCTATTTGCGCAGGGTACCTTGAATCATGCTAGACACCTCAGATTGTGCGGGGTACTTCTATTTGTGCAGGGTACCTTAAGTCATGCGAGGTACCTCTAATCAGGTTAGGTACTTCTAATCGTGCTGGGTACCTCTAATCATGCGGGATACCTCTAATCACGCGCACTTAATCAGTTATGTGGGGTACCTCTATTTGTGCGGGGTACCTTGAATCATGCCGGGTACCTCAGATTGTGCAAGGTACCTCAATCTGTGTGGGGTACCTCTAATTATGCGGGGTACCTCTAATCATGTCGGGTACCTCGGATTGCACTGAAGTTATTCCATTCGTTGACACATGGCGTTCTGTTATCTTTCCTATTTTTCCCCCAAACAATTAGTAAAGAGAGCTAAAGAACTAGCTTTAGTTGCAAGCAGGAAGTCCGGAGTCAAGGAGTAGCCAAAGCACTTTTAATGGTGATGGGAAAGCTAGAGGGGTAATGCAAATAAGTTTACGTTGATTGGATATTCAGAAGAAGTAATACGCCATTAAAAGCAACAAAGACAGACACCACCACACCACCCCGCACTAGATGAAAAAAGATGAAAGCATGATAAGTGGCATAGAGTAAGCCACGTTCTTTCTCTCTCTCTCACTCACACTCGCACACATTGTTACTAAAATGACCAAAAATAAGATTCCCATCAAAATATTTTCGAGTATCGTTCTTGAAAGTGACGGCGGCTGATGATGATGAATACAGCCGTGATTGCAATTGGCGAAGGCGGCGTTCAACCCGTATCACAGCTGGTTATCGGTCGCGGCAGAAAAGATAAGGAAACGACGGCTGATGATGATGATGTTGAACAGTCGCGAAAATGGGTAAGTGATGTGACGATGATTTGATAAAGATGAAGATGAGTTGAAGAGGGAATAAGAGAGGAAATGTTTGTGTGGCTGGGAAAGTTTAATAAGCTGCTAGGGCACCATTTGGGTTTTTTTGCTTTCCTATTTATATTAAAAATAATTTTTAAAAATTAATATATATCCGGGTCCGGGTTTCGGATGTACGGGTTTACCTAGACTCGGACACATGTGGGTTTTTAAAATGACATCCGGATCCGGATTTTATTTAATTCGGTACGGGTTGAACCCGGACCGAAAAATCCGGGTTTCATCCGGGTCCGGGCCGGGTGTGGTTTGAATTGCCATCCCTATTCGTCACTTAGCAGCTACTACAGTATTGAAATGGAAAAACTAAAAAAGCACCATAGGATACGTATATCCACACATATATAATAAAACTAAATATTATTAATAATTTAGTATAGTAATAATAAAACAAGGCAAACATGAAATTAGACAAGACTAAAGAGCTATTTAAAAAAAAGCCATTTGAAAAAAGAAAAATAGCAAGTTATTTGGCTAGTTAACTGGCGACGGAAGTAATGGAAAGAAGCAACAACGGCAGCGGCAGGTCGACAGCAAAGATTCAGCAGCACCGACCACCCACAGACTTGGATTCGATTGCAAAGTTGGGACTTAGGATTTTGGTTTGTGGCTGTTGAAACTGAAAGCGAGAGAGTAGAAAGTAGAGACTGCGTGTGGTGCAAACATGTGTCATTATGTGTGTGTGTCTATATATATATATATGAAATTACAAAAATACCATTATATTAGTTCAATTCGAATTTTGGTTTGGTATTTATATATTCGGGTTTTTAATTTAAAAAAACTAAATTGAAACTGAAAAAACTAAACCGAACCGAATTTTTTTTTGTTTCGGTTCAATTCTGCCCATCCCTACTTAGTAGGCTGGGCATCAATTTCTTTGAATTGTGCTTTCATTGTAGTAATCTCCTCCTTGGTAATAGGTTTAATTGCTTGTTGATGCCTCCTTTCCTCTAGTAACAACTAGTCTAACAAGCCATCATCGTCAAACATGTACCTATTATAAGCATCATCCAGAATTTGCTCTCTTTGCTTTTTGCTTAGTGTCTTCTTTGCACAAGCTATTATCTCAGCTTTTGTATCAATATCTTTATCTTTTGATTCACTAGAGGATGAATCATCACGGGAATAGAGTGGTGACGGCCCCATAGATTAGTGTGATCAAGTTCTAGTGTAGTTTTGGTTTGGATTTCAGTATTAGGAAAATGAAGCCTATGAAATTTACCAAGCTAACATGCTTTACAAAAGTGCTTTAATACTTGACTATGAATACTTGAAGAGGATAAATGAGGATAAATAAATTTAAATATACATTAGATTTTGAGGGTTGGGATGTCAAAACTTTTGGTGAAAAAGAGTTAGTACAAGCATTTTATTGAGATTGAAAACATTTCTTAAGATGATCAATGCTAGTTACAAAATTGGAATTAAAAAAAAGGCAACATAGACAAAGGTTTGTTTATTTGATTGTAAGATAGAAAAGACTTGTATTTAGGTTGTGGAAAGGATTTGAGCAGCAATTTATACAACCTTTTCTCAGCAAAACCTTCATCTTCAATGAATCATTCACAAAACAAATAGATCCAAGAAATTCGACAAATAAATTGTTGTCAATGGTAAGTTTTGAAATGCTCAATAGATTCTTTTTAATGGATGGAACAAACAATACATCCTTAAGTAAAATATGTCTTATATTATCTTTTTTTAATTCTTTTTAAAAAAATAAGTGAATAATAGTATGTCAATCTCAAATATCAATATGTACAATTTTTATTTGTGTAAGAATTTGCATCCAATAATCATCAATACATAATTGTCTTTTAATTGAATGGTTCTCACCTCCCTTCCAAACTTTGAAAAGGTAAAATAAGATCAATCATGTCAGTGGCAATTAATATAAAGATTACTTTTCTTATTTGTAGTAACGTCCTCTGATTATTTAGCTGATTTTCAAGCTACACATTTATTCCATTTGATGTTGATATTAGTAAAATCCGTCGAGCTAAAAGCCGAGTATAAAATTGAACCGGACCCAAACCAGAAACGCACGCCAACAACATGCTTGCGTCAGTCAGCCCATGCCCATAAACCCACCAAGCCCGATCCAAATAGAAAAATGAATTGGACACCCGAGATAGCAGAAACAGATAAGTAACGCTCGCGCTATCCCAGTCTCATATCTTCAACAGTATCCAACCAACATCTCAAAGTGTTCAATTTTTTTTAAGCCAAAAAAAAATTCAAAATTTTCAAGCGGAATCTAGGAAGATGGCGACAAAAAGCAAGATTCTGGTTATCGGCGGAACCGGATACATCGGTAAGTACTTAAGGTGCGTTTGAAATTGAGGTTGAACAGTTATAACTTTAAAATTGCAGCACTAAAATGTTTGGTAAATACTAACTGTTGTAACTTAAAAGCTATTTAATATAATTTTTCACTTGTATAATAAAAAAATTATTATCTTTAATAATTTTGTCAAAATTATTATTTAAAAATATACTGTAAGAGAGATTGTAACATTTTCAATCTTTGGTTTGATATTCTGGAAGAAAACGGTTTGCCGTTTATGGAGAAAATGGCTAACCGTTTAATTCCAGAGAGCATGTTTTCTGTTCTAGAGAAAACGGCTAACCGTTTGGAGAAAACGGCTAACCGTTTTGAGAAAACGGCTAACCATTTAATTCTAAAGAGAATGTTTTTTTGTTCTAGAGAAAACGGCTAACCGTTTGGATAAAACGGCCAACCGTTAATTACAAAGAGTAACTTATTTGACATTCTGGAATAAAACGGCTCACCGTTATTGAGAAAATGGCTAACCGTTTATTTCTAGAGAGCATGTTTTTACGTCAACTGGAAAAACGGTTAGCAAGCTTGGAAATTTCAATTGTCAATCGATTCAAACTCAAACCAAAAGAGTGTTTTTTTTAAGAAGTATCATTTTTAATGGTTGTATTCTTTCAAATAAACATCTTCTTTATTAAAGATAGACAAACAATTAGATCATAATCAGATTTTGCAGGTTTCATATATGTTCTGGAAATACAATCTTATTTGCTAGAGATTGTATTCAGGATTTGATATATCTTGGGGGTAATTTGCCATTAAAACTCTATAGCAAACCAAGATTGGTGAGGGCAAATAAAACCTTAAAGAAAAGTGTGCAAACACGTCTCAAATCCTAAGAAATTTTCTTTGTTCTTTGCCTCCATATTCTTAAAATTTGAAAATTCACCCATCAATCTTTAAGGTTTTATTTTGATGCAAATGGAGGCTGAGAAGAGTTTGACGTCATTTCTTAATGCTAGTGTCCATCTCGATCATTTTGATGGAACTAATTTCACTCGTTGGAAGGAAAAATCGTTCTTTCTTCTTACTATTCTTAAAGTGGCATATGTTCTTGATCCGAAATTGGAACCATTTCCAGAACCAAGAGAAGATGATACCGAAGTTGTTAAGACTGCAAGGAAACGTCGTGAAGATGATGAATTGATGTGTCGGGGTCACATACTCAATACGCTTTCTGACAGGTTATATGATATCTACAATTCTATGATTTCTCCGGTGGAAATTTGGAATGCTCTTGAGTACAAATACAAAACGGAGAAAGAAGGTACTGACAAATTCGTTGTCTCTAAATATTTTGAATTTATTATGGTAGACACAAAATCCATTCTTGATCAAATACATGAGTTACAAATGATTGTTGCTAAGTTTCGAGAGTTAAAAGTTGAAATTTTCATTTCAAGTTGAGGTTATTATTGCTAAATTGCCTCAAAGTTGAAATGATTATAGAAAAAAACTCCTTCATAGTAAAGAGAACATAACTATAGAAGAATTGCAAAAACACTTGGTAATTAAAGAAGAGACTAGGTCTCGCGAATCCAAGGATAAGCATGATTCTACTAAAGTTAATGTTGTTGAAGCTAGTAAATTCTCAAAGAATTTTAAAGTCAAGAATGACAAGAAATTCAAGAAGTCCAGCATACAAAAGTTTTCTGGAAATTGTTTCTTTTGTGGTAAGAAAGGCCATCGCCAAAGTGATTGCAGATTCAAGAAGAAAAATGAAGAAGTGAATTCTTATAAAGCTAATGTTATTGAAAAAAAAATCTGAAGAGATTTGTGCTATGGTTTCTGAAATGCAAATTGGCATGATTACCGAAACAAATATGGCTGAAACTAAGTCCTATGATTGGTGGCTCGATTCAGGTACAACAATTCATGTTTGTACTGATAAGAAATTTTTCTTATCATACAAAAAATAAATGGAAGGACAAATGGTTCTCATGAGGAACAATAATGCAGCCATAGTAGCAGGGAAATGAGTAGTTGAGATCAACTTTACTTTTGGAAAGAAAGTCGCATTGTATAATGTCTTTCATGTACCTTCCGTTAGGAAGAATCTTAGTTCTGCTAGTTGTATGTGTAAGCATGGGCTTAAGAATGTGTTTGAGGGTAATACTTGTATTATCTCAAAGAATGAATTATTTGTTGGGAAAGGGTATTCTTGTGATGGAATGTACAAACTCAACATTAATAATAATAATATCAACTTAGCTTATATTGTTGAGTCTTGTGATGTTTGGCATGCTAAATTAGCACATTTGAATTTTAGATCTTTGAAATACATGTCTGAGTATGATTTGATTAATTGCAATGATGTTAAAGGTCATAGTGTGAAATCTGCATCCAAGCTAAATTAACTAAGAAACATTTTCTTAAAGCCGAATGAAATACTCAAATATTGGATTTAATACATACCGATATTTGTGAGTATAATGGCGTTTTAACAAGAGGAGGTAAGAAGTACTTTTTCACTTTTATTGATGATTGTTCTAGATACACTTATGTGTATTTAGTTAGAACAAAAAATGAAGCTTTTGATAAATTTAAAATTTTCAAAGCTGAAGTTGAGAACCAAAAAGATAAGAAAATCAAAATAGTTCGTAGAGATAAAGGTGGTGAATATTTCTCAATTGAATTTAATAATTATTGTGAAGAATTTGAAATTATTCACCAAAGATCAGCTCCATTTACTCCTCAACAAAATGGTTTGGCTGAAAGAAAGAATATGATCTTCACGGATATGATAAATTCCATGATTCTTAATGCAAAACTACCAAATAATTTGTAGGGGGAAGCATTACTCACTGTATGTCATATTCATAACAGAATTACATCTTTGAAAACACATATATCTTCTTATGAAATTTGGAAAGGAAGAAAACCAAACTTGATGTATTTAAGGGTCTGGGGTTGTTTAGCTTTTTATAAAATACATGATCCTAAATCATCAAAGTTAAGTGCTAAATGTATAAAGAGTGTTTTCGTAGGATATGCTAAAAATTCCAAGGCTTATAGGTTGTTAGATTTAGATTCTAATGTGATTGTGGAATCTAGAGATGTTGAATTTATTGAGAATAAATTTCAACATGATTCTAATATTGAATTAGAATCAATTATTGATCAACCATGTGTTAATACTCCTGTTACCTCCACTAACAATAAAAAAAAGAAAGAGTCTATTGCATCTTTCGAACTAATGAGGAGTCAACGTGAAAAGAAAGAAAAGAGTTTAGCTCCAGATTTTATTTCATCACAAGCATTACTCTTCTTGGTTGAAGGGGATAGAAAGAATGCACTTAACAAAGTACCATTGTTGTTAAATATTGAAAAAGATCCAAAGACATTTAGCGAAGCTATGTCTTCTAGAGATGCTTCTTTTTGGAGAGAGACGGTAAATGATTAAATGGATTCGATTATTTCGAATCAAACATGGGTCTTGGTTGATCTTCCTCCAGGATCTAAACCAATTAGCAGCAAATGGGTATTTAGAAGAAAGTACAATAGTGATGGTTCTTTGCAAACTTTTAAGGCTAGATTAGTAGCCAAAGGGTTTAAGCAAAGAAATGGTATTGATTATTTTGATACATATGCTTCGGTAGCAAGGTTAACTTCTATAAGAGTGCTATTTGCAATTGCTTCATTGAACAATTTGTATGTGCATCAAATGGATGTTAAAACCGCTTTTCTTAATGGTGATCTTGATGAAGAAATCTATATGGAACAACCTGAGGGATTTGTTTTGCCAGGAAATGAGAAAAAAGTATGCAAGTTAGTCAAATCACTTTATAGTTTAAAGCAAGCACCAAAACAATGGCATGAGAAGTTTGATTCAGTAATTTTATCTCATGGTTTTAAGCATAATAATGCTGTTAAATGTATATATTTTAAATTTACGAATGATTTTGGTGTGATTATATGCTTGTATGTTGATGACTTGCTTATCTTTAGCGAAGCTATGTCTTCTAGAGATGCTTCTTTTTGGAGAGAGACGGTAAATGATTAAATGGATTCGATTATTTCGAATCAAACATGGGTCTTGGTTGATCTTCCTCCAGGATCTAAACCAATTAGCAGCAAATGGGTATTTAGAAGAAAGTACAATAGTGATGGTTCTTTGCAAACTTTTAAGGCTAGATTAGTAGCCAAAGGGTTTAAGCAAAGAAATGGTATTGATTATTTTGATACATATGCTTCGGTAGCAAGGTTAACTTCTATAAGAGTGCTATTTGCAATTGCTTCATTGAACAATTTGTATGTGCATCAAATGGATGTTAAAACCGCTTTTCTTAATGGTGATCTTGATGAAGAAATCTATATGGAACAACCTGAGGGATTTGTTTTGCCAGGAAATGAGAAAAAGGTATGCAAGTTAGTCAAATCACTTTATGGTTTAAAGCAAGCACCAAAACAATGGCATGAGAAGTTTGATTCAGTAATTTTATCTCATGGTTTTAAGCATAATAATGCTGTTAAATGTATATATTTTAAATTTACGAATGATTTTGGTGTGATTATTTGCTTGTATGTTGATGACTTGCTTATCTTTGGAACAAATATGCAAGGAGTAGATGATACAAAGAAGTATTTAACTTCACAATTTAAGATGAAAGATCTTGGTGAAGTAGATACTATCTTAGGTGTCAAAGTGAAGAAACATAGTGGGGGTTACTCATTGTGTCAATCTCATTATATAGAGAAAGTGCTTCTTAAATTCAATTATTTGAAATTTAAAGAAGTTAATACCCCATATGATTCTAGTATTAAATTATTAGAGAATTCAGGCCGAGTAGTAGCACAACTAGAATATGTTAGTGCTATTGGTAGCTTGATGTATGCTATGCATTGTACGAGGCCTGATATAGGATTTGCAGTTTGTAAAATGTCAAGATTCACGAGTAACCCTAGTGTTGAACACTGGAAAGCAATTGGTAGAATACTTGGTTATCTTAAAAGGACCATTAATTTGAGTTTGTTTTATAATGATTATTCTAAAGTACTGGAAGGATATTTAGATGCTAGTTGGGTAACCAATACAAGAGATAATAAATCCACTTCTGGTTTAATTTTTACAATTGCTGGAGGAGCGGTTTCTTGGGCTTCAAAGAAACAAACGTGCATAACTCATTCAACAATGGAAAGTGAGTTTATAGCACTTGCAGTTGCAGGCAAGGAAGCAGAATGGCTGAGAAATTTGTTGTTTGATATAATATTGTGGCCACAACCGATGTCATCTATTTCTTTGTACTGCGATAGTGAAGCTACATTGTCTAGAGCTTATAATAAAGTGTATAATGGAAAGTCTAGACATATTAGCTTGAGACATGAATATATGAAACAATTAATAGCAGATGGTGTTATTAATATTGTTTATGTTAGGACTAATAAGAACCTAGCGGATCCTTTAACAAAAGGTCTTACAAAAAACTTAGTTAAGGATACATCTTTTAGAATGGGATTGAAACCTTTAAATAATAAAGTCACCAATGACGGTAAATCAACTATGTAGTAGTTGTACCACTACTCCATAGTTAAGTGGGTAATAACAAGTTGTTGTTATGTGACTGGTTTGGCACCGAGTAATAAATAATCACATTCGAGATATTCGGTACAAATAGCTACGAGGTTGAGGTTGAGTATTTACTCTTTATGAAGTTCAAGTCTTAAAGTAGCTAAAGACATGATTTGAAACTTCACCTAAGTGAACATAAGAAATGGTGTCGTTTCTAACAAGATCATGGTTTAATCTAGTAAATGTTCATGAATCCAAGATAGAGCACAAGGCCGGAATAGTGCTAAATATTGGAACACAACTTTGAAAATCTGGGATAGCTTATATGTGATGTATCTCCGGTATTTACTTAAGAGACAAAGTTTAATGCTTAGCACACTATTGTCTTGTAAATGCTTTGAAATACACTCACTAATTAAAGGTTAAAATCAAAAGATATCTTTTTATATGTATAAGTTTATCATTAATAAATCTAAAAAATATTACAATCTAGTGGGGAATTCTAAGAGAGATTGTAACATTTTCAATCTTTTGGTTTGATATTCTGGAAGAAAACGGTTTGCCGTTTATGGAGAAAATGGCTAACCGTTTAATTCCAGAGAGCATGTTTTCTGTTCTAGAGAAAATGGCTAACCGTTTGGAGAAAATGGCTAACTGTTTAATTCCAGAGAGTATGTTTTCTGTTCTAGAGAAAACAGCTAACCGTTTGGATAAAACGGCCAATCATTAATTACAGAGAGCAACTTATTTGACATTCTGGAATAAAACGGCTAACCGTTTATTTCCAGAGAGCGTGTTTTTGCGTCAACTGAAAAAACGGTTAGCAAGCTTGGAAATTTCAATTGTCAATCGATGCAAACTCAAACCAAAAGAGTGTTTTTTTGAAGAAGTATCATTTCTAATGGTTGTATTCTTTCAAATAAATATCTTCTTTATTAAAGATAGACAAACAATTAGATCATAAGATTTTGCAGGTTTTATATATGTTCTAGAAATACAATCTTATTTGCTAGAGATTGTATTTAGGATTTGATATATCTTGGGGGTAATTTGACATTAAAACTCTATAACAAATCAAGATTGGTGAGGGCAAATAAAACCTTAAAAGAAAGTGTGCAAACACGTCTCAAATCCTAAGATTTTTTTTTTGTTCTTTGCCTCCATATTCTTAAAATTTGAAAATTCACCCATCATATACATACTACATATTATTAATTTTTATTTTATAACTATAATTTTTTTTTACCACAATTATAGTTTAAAAACTACAACACCTCAATCCCAAACAAGACCTTAGTAGAATCCAGCGCAAAAGCCGATCACCCAACATTCGCGCTTGTGAGAGACTCCACTCTCTCCACTCCTTCCAAATCCAAAATCCCCGACCGTTTCAAAAATCTCGGCGTCAATTTAGTTCCTGTGCGCCACTCTTTTAGCTTTCCAATTTTCCCGCCAATTTTATTTTATTGTGATTAATTAATTAATTAAAGTAAAGATTTTATATTATAATTTTGTTTGCAGGGAGATCCATACAGCCATGAGAGCTTGGGAGTGAAATAAAGCAAGTGGATGTGGTGATATCAGCGATAGGTCGCACTCAATTAGCTGATCAACTCAACATTATCGCAGCAAATTGTGATAACTAATTACTTGGGATTTTAAAGAAGCTGGAAATGTTATGATTAACTTAAGTAAATGCGTTAACTAATTACTTGGGATTTTAAATTCAAATGCCTGAATTGTTCTCAAAATTGATTTATGTTCATTAGTCAGAGATTCTTTCCTTCAGAATTTGGAAATGATGTTGATCGCCTGCATGCCGTTGGGCCAGCGAGAACATCATTTGCCACTAAGGCTAAAATCCGCCGAGCTGTTGAGGCTGAAGGAATTCCATACACCTACGTAGCTTCCAATTTCTTCGCTGATTTGTATCTTTCCAGTTTCTCACAGCCTGGAGCCGCAGCTCCTCCAAGGGATAAAGTGGTCATCGTAGGTGATGGAAATGCAAAAGGCAAAGCGCTTCTGGATACATTTACTCTGTACACGCAATGTGTGGTTACTGTTTGGAGAAAAAAAGGAGATTAATTAATAAAGAAAATGAAATTATTGAGGGATTTGCTGAAGAGTTGCGTGCACTCCTCATTTTTCTCCACCACTCATCTTACTTGCAAAATGCAATGACCAAACTATCCTCGCCAAAGCCTAGACATTTACTTGTGTTCAAAGGCCATTTAAGGGAGACAAGTACAAAAAATTATAAAGGATAGTGAGCAAAAAAAGAAAATGGAGGGGGGGAGAATAAAAAAGGGGAGTGGAGCGTTATCTAAGGAGGATTTTTATTTTTATTTTTTTTCCTCTCTTCTCCATGGCATCTCTTTCTCTCTTTCTCCCACTAAGAAATTCTTTTTTTTACACTCTATTTTATTTTTCTGCAAATTATGCAAAAAACTTTTGGTTTTAATGCAATGTTTATTAAGACACATGAACTTGAAAAAGCATGAATAAGGGGATGATTTTAACACATTAATTCACCAACATTAATTGGAAAAGATCAGTTGCCACTTCGAATCAGAGTAATTTCTTCGGCAATAGCCAAATATTGATATTTGATCTTGACACTGTAGTTAAATGAATGTAACTGGTTTTGTCATTTGATCCCCAGCATTTTTTAACAAGGAAGACGATATTGGAATCAATTCTATCAAAGCGGTGGATGATCCAAGAACACTGAACAAAATACTTTACATCAGACCCCGTTGCAGTATCTACTCATTCAATGATCTTGTGTCTCTGTGGGAGGAAAAGATTGGCAAAGCCCTTGACAGGGTCTATGTTACAGAGGAACAACTTCTGAAAAACATTCAAGGTTAGTTAGAACTATCACTTTATCAAGTGGATAGATGTAACTGACCGATAATGGAAATTTTTTTCCTTCTCCAAAATGCGATAGAATCTAATCGGTTTCAACAATCTCAAGAACATCTATTCATGGTTGTGTTGTTTGAAATCTGTATGTATCAGTTTTCTTTCTTGATCTCAGATTGCTCGCAAGGATGTCAAGTTTTGATGATGCTTGCCTGTTTTCCTGTGTTTACAGAAGCTTCATATCCACTCAATATGATATTACCTATTGGGCACTCTGCCTATGTCCTGGGAGATTAGACCAACTTCGAAATTGAACCTTCGTTTGGAGTAGAGGCAACAGAGCTTTATCCAGATGTCAACTACACTACTGTGGATGAGTACCTCAACCAGTTCATATAAACCTTCTGAGATGAGCAGCAGGATCCTAACCAAAAATTGGGTGGTTTCCATCCCTGATTCTATGGTATAAAGATAGCGGCTTTCCCTGCTTTTGCCAGTTCAATGAAGTTTGTTAGATGATGTTATTTATACTATACTAGCAAAGATCAAGTTGCCTTTCTTGTCAAGAAGCCAAGCTCTGGCATTGGTTTATGCTAGTTTTTCACACTAATATTGGTATTCACTAATTTTTTTTTTTTTCATTTCACACCTCCATCATCAGTTGAGATACCCTCTTGTATGGTACTAACTTTGATTTTCCTTATGCTTCACTTGCTGTCTCTGCAGATTCGTAAAAGACCATTCATGGATAAGATCAGAACATCAATATGATACAGTATGCATTGAGAACGCCCACATGAGTCTTGTTCTAGTTCTGGTTAGTCATGAAACATGTTACAGTTCCATAACTTGAGACATTGTCATTCAACAATTATCATCGCATTAAAATAGTGGCCAATCCCTAACAGCTACCTTTTGACTCTTCACATTTTTTTTCTGCATTTTATGCGCATTAATTATCCAGACCTAGACTTACTCTTCTCAGCTTGGCCCGTTGGACAGTGAGTGATGAAACAGAAAAATTTTCATGTTTATTACTTTTCTTGCATTCAAAATGATAAAACCGAAGAGGTTGTTGCATGCACGTCATTTGTTAGTAGGGGTATCAATTTATGAACGTATGAAGTATCTCTTCTGCACCGGCATCCTCCTTAACTGTCAGTAGGATCACAATAAGCCGACCAACCATCTATCGTATGGATTATCTATAAATTGAAATTGGTGTGTATTATGGATCTGTCACTCTGCTGCTTCTGTTTTCTTTTCTATTTTTACCAAGAAAGAAACATTGTTAAAACTGAATGGTTGTTATCTCGTCTTGTTGTGATGTTGTGTATGCTTTCTAGAAAATAATGAAGTGCCAAATATGAAAATACTAGTGGCTACCTTACCATCCTTAATAAGTTGTCTGATTGTCACCCTCAGTCACCGTGAACAATCACTCTCAGCAACTCATAATCCATTTAAGCATATTATAAAATAATCAATTTTGTATTTGCATCAACTTTTAGTTTTAAATGACAATTTCATTGATCCCCACACTTCTGTAATAATCAAATCCACTGAAACTGGACTTTTTTTTTTTTTTTTAATTACATCGATTGCAATGGCTATTGCAGGGAAAAGACTGCCTCTACAGGGAACTAAACTTTCAGAATTGTTCTTATGAGGGTTTGAATATGCTCTCCTACTAGGTCAATAGCCTATTGGTTCGAGACCATTCACAAAGAAAGAAATGGGTTTTGCTTGTATAGAAGAAAGAAATCCAAATGATAACTAATGTATACACATGAGAAAAATAATTTCAGCCCTTGTGTAAAGTCAAAAAGAGAAAATATTAAAAGAAAGGATAATGTCATTGGGTTGGTGAAGTGAAAGAAAATGAAAAACATAGGATTTAGTCAAACTTAGTGTCCCAATCAGCAGAAAAAGGTTTTAGAAACTCACCTCAAGTTAAGCCAACTATTAGGAGCTTTATTTAATCATAGCTTTCTAATGTATAGTACTCCAATACTAAACGGGGGCTACCTCTACGCTTGCAAATGTAAATGAAATTGAGTTCGTGACGCACAATGAAGTGAGCAAAATGAGTTGAGATCTGAGAATATATTAAAGAAAATATGAATCAATGAATTTTGGTTAAAAAAAAAATTGCTGGTTCTTCAAGGCCTGCGTGTATTGCGTAAGTTTTGTTAGGAGAAGGAAAGCATTTTGGTCTAAAACGCACTAAATCGGATTCATTTGTTTGATATCTAATAAGGGTGAATTAACCACTCGCCCACAGCAATTTAAGTCCCCACAAAAGTATTATGGGGGCTAATTTTCTTCTTTAATTATAACAAATAATTGAGCGGAGGATAAAAATCTAGGTCATGCATAATAATAACTAATATAAATTAGTCTTAATAATAATATGTTTGCAAATATCAATTGTAATCTTATACCATATAAGTTATAGATTATAATATTAGCATAAAAAAAAGGATATCTAACTGTCAATCAATAAAATGACAAAAACTTGGGGTAACGTACCACAAAGTCAATATAGCTGGACGGATGAATATAATATGTAAACAAATTTAAATGGGATAATACCATACGGTACATACATAACATTTTAAAACTGAATTAAAAAAATAAAATTAAAACTGAATTGGAATTCGTATGTGTATCCAGCTGCCTTGCAACAGTTGTAAGGTACCCTAACTATGCAACAATTTCATCCTTCGTGCATTCGGTCACAAAGTCCAAATTAGGCACGTTTAAGAATCGAACTGAAAAACTAAAAAAAAGAATCCGGCGATATTTGCGAACCGGAAACGAGCCAGCGTTATGCTTATGTCATTTCAGAGATATCAACAGTCGTGCTTTCAGTCCTTAAACCTCAAGGGCATTTTCGTCCTTTCACTCAAGCGTGAAACTGCATGTAAGAACTGCTTCGCTTACACGCTCCATGCACATTTAAAGGCACCACTGTCGGATAAAAAATATCCATCCATTTGATCATTTCAAAACAAAACGAAAAAAAAAAATCTCAGGAATTGAACTGAACGAGTCTCGGAAATGGCATCGAAAAGTAAGATTCTATTCATCGGCGGGACAGGGTATATCGGTAAATTCACTGTCGAAGCGAGCGTAAAAGCCGGCCACCCGACGTTCGTGCTCGTGAGAGAATCCACAATCTCTGGTCCTTCCAAATCTCAACTCCTCGATCACTTCAAAAACCTCGGCGTCAATCTCGTCATAGTGCGTTTTCATTTTTCTCTTTTCTTAATTTTTTATTCCGATCATTTTTGCACGTCGAAGAGTAGCATCTACTACTTAATACACATAATGATATTATTATTTTTTAATTTTTTTTGGTTGCTGTTATTATTATGCAGGGAGATGTGTTGAATCACGAGAGTTTGGTGAAGGCGATTAAACAAGTGGACGTGGTGATATCAACGGTCGGTCACACTTTATTAGCTGATCAGGTCAAGATTATTGCTGCCATTAAAGAAGCCGGTAACGTTAAGGTATAGCATAATTAATATTGTCAATAAAATTAAAATAATTAATTATAAACCAATGGCATGGACGCAATTAATTAATTGATGTTGAATGTGATTATTATTATCCAGAGATTCTTCCCTTCAGAATTTGGAAATGACATTGATCGAGTCCACGCCGTTGAGCCAGCAAAGTCTTTATTTGCCATAAAGGCAAAAATCCGCCGAGCCGTTGAGGCTGAAGGCATTCCGTATACTTACGTAGCATCGAATCTCTTTGCTGGCTACTTCCTTCCCAATTTGTCGCAGCCTGGGGCCACTGGCCCACCTAGGGATAAAGTTGTCATCTTAGGCGATGGAAATCCAAAAGGTATGAATTTAGGTCATTGTTTATAGCAAGACTGTTGAAATAACCATGATTAAGGCTCCGTTTGTTACTACGGTGTTAATTTTATGGCCTAAAACTGCTGTAGAATGGAAGTTGTAGCAACCTAACTTACGCTCTGTTCGGTGTGGTTGTTGCAAAGCTGTAACTTAAAGTTAACTGAAAAGTGTTTGATGAATATTTGCAGACTTAACTTTAAACCGAGATGATTTTATCCAACATTTGTCTGATTAAAACTTATGATCCCTAAGAAGTTTGTCAAAAAATAAATAAATAAATATGTATATATATATATTAAATGAAGCACCTCAATACTAAATGAATCCATGTATTCAACTTTGGATAGACTTTTAAATAACGACCAAACACTTTAGCTGTTAAATTGCCACATCACAGCTGCAACACAATAATTCCAAAAAATAGTTGAATTAATCTAAGTCCACTGGCTTCGTCATTTGATTTTCAGCGATCTATAACGAGGAAAATGATATTGGAACCTACACCATCAAAGCGGTTGATGATCCGAGAACCTTGAACCAAATCCTTTACATTAAACCCCCTGGTAATATTTACTCATTCAATGATCTTGTGTCCTTGTGGGAGAGAAAGATTGGCAAAACACTCGAAAGGGTGTACGTTCCGGAGGAGCAAGTCCTAAAGAATATTCAGGGTTAGCTATAATTCTTACTTTTTAAATTTTATCAAAGAGAGCAATAAATTTTGTGCCTTATTGATACTGTCTTCCCCAAAATGTTGCAGAAGCTGCACCAGCTGCACCTCCAGTCGACGTGATATTATCAGTTCAGCACTCTGTTTTCGTGAAGGGAGATCAAACCAACTTCGAGATTGAACCATCGTTTGGAGTTGAGGCCTCGCGGCTTTATCCTGGTGTCAAATACACTACAGTTGATGAGTACCTCAATCAGTTTGTGTAACTCTGCTCTGCTGAGCTACAGCTTGCGGGACCTTAGGAAATAAATAATTGGCTTGTTGCCATCTTAATTTTATATATGTATATAAACATTAATACATTATGGTTGTTGGTTGTTGGCCTTTCTTTTGGTTTTTGATGGAATTTGTAACACCATATTATGCCCGCTACGTGAGTACACCAGTGATTAAGTAAAGTAGCCCTATGTGCTTGATATAAAATAATTATAAAGTCAGAAACACCTAGAAATTAAAAGGTAATTCATCAACATTTGTCACGTAAAATTTACTTATGGAAGAGAGATTCCAGGAACCAACTTTATGAGTGAGAAAAGTGTAAAAATCCAAGATATATAAGAATCAATAATGATATGGCCACTACAAATCTTTTTGTACAACCTGAGTTGGCAGCTGATGGGTACTAACCACCACGTCACTAAGTTAAATCCCCCTAAGTTAACGGCGTGAAAGCTTTTTTTTTCCTATTTTCCTATTTCTCCCATTCACATCTTCGCGAGCTCCTTGGACGACGGCTCCAACATCTCTCTCTTTTGCCGGCGACAATCTTTGCTGGTTTCGCTCTATTTTACGACAACAATCTTCCTATGCCATCGATTTTTTTTTGGGTATGTCCTATAAGATTTTATTTTTAGATCTAAAACTAATAATATTCATTAGATTAAACCAGTCGAAGTTATCAAAACTTCAACAAAATCCACAAAGGAGAGAGAGAAAGTAAAGAAATTGAAATAATAATAATTATTATTTCCTATTCTATTTAGATATTTGTCTCATCTTTCGGCACTTTCTCTTCAATCTCCTCGTGCGCTTCTTCTTGCGCTTGGCTCTCATGGTGACTGGGCTGTAAAGATTAACAGATTCTCTCTCAGTGGCCTTCGGAATCATGGGTCAAAATCGGTATGTCCTATAAGATTGCTTGATTGAGAGTGTTTTCAATTTTCTTCAAATTGCGGTTGGTTTTTTGTTTAACATAGCAAAAGCGGATTCAATCCCCCCCCAAAACAAAAGACTCAAATTCAATTAGAAAAAAATCGAAATAATAATGGCACATTATGGAAGATTGTAAAGAAAATACCCTTAAACTATCTGGCAATTTTATAGACAAACCGAAAAAAAAAAATATGGTGGCAAAGGAAGATTGTAAACGAAGAGCCGAAGTCATAAAAGGAGCCCGCGAAGTCGTGAAGTCAGAGAAACAGAAAAACAAAAATTAAAAAAGAATGCTTTTTATTTGAATTTATAAACCGTATAGGTTTAACTCCGTTAGCTTAGGTTTACTTACCTTAATGATGTGTCCAAAGCCATGTCAGCTGCAACTTAGGTTGTGGAAAAAAATTTATACAATAGTATCATTATTGTATAAGAATATAAGGGTCAGACCATGTTGCATTAAATTCATGAGTTGTGTCTCATAATAACTCAATTATTTCACATGTTGCCATTCTTTAATTTTGAATAACAACAATACTATATGGTACATATAATTTAACATAGTATGAACTATTTTCTAATATTATTTTAACTGATTTGAAATTCTGGAACTAAAAAATTGAAAAGAATGGACCGGGCATTGTTATGAACCAAAAACAAGCCAGTATTATGCTTAAATCATTTCCTTGCACAGGAAAACTTATTTATAATCATAATGGTAGGATCAATTAATTTTATTATTATGTAAAGGTTATAACTTAATAAAAATACAGTTACAAAAATTATTATTTTAACTTAATCATCTTTAGTGTGATTGATGTAGAGATAAAAATATACAGTATATTGATAATTAATTAATGTAGCATGTCAGATTCAATTTACAAATGATGACGAAAGAGATAGACATACTCTTAGAAAAATAGTGCATATATCTACGTAGTGTTGGAATTATACAAAGTTATCTTGAAAGTCTAAAAAATAAATCATTATCCCAAATAATTTTAGAAAAATATTTTACTCTTTCTAAACCTTTAATATAACACATCATATATTTTTTACAATTTATTGATAATTATTACAATATAGAGGTAAGTTTCTTAAAATTGGATTTAGAAAAATTATAAGTTATTATAATGTATAATTTCTTAGTATTTAGCTTGACAATGAATGTTGTGCTTGAGCCATACCAAGCTCAAGCCCTACCCGACCCTATGACTAAAATGAAAGGTCTTAACCCTTAAAATACCCGACCCTTCAAACCATGGAATAGGCTTGGGCTTTATCCAAGACCAGCCACAATTTTTTTTTTATTTTTTAGAATAGAACTCTTATTTTCCATTCTTTATTAATAATATTATATTATTATTGTTTCTTTTTTGTTGAATCTTTTGTAAGGAATTTAATAAATTATTTTTTATTTAACTTTAACAATAATACAACATCTAACAATCTAACCAAATTAACATATTAACCAAACTAACAACAAGTAAATAAACTTAGGGTACATTTGTAATTGCTTTTGTGGCATGTGTGTTTTAATAACTTTTAAGTAATATATTTTTTTATTTCAAAAATTAATTTAAGATTCATGAGTCAGATAAGATTTTTTTTTTTTTGATAAAACCTAAATCTTTATCTAAATATAATTGTGCTTTGATTCCTTAATCTTAGAGTTTTATTAAAAAAATAAAATAAAATGTAACATTTGCTTGTTCTTTGTCATCTTCTTTTAAGCTTCTGTATTGAGTTCAAGTTGAAATACAAGTGTGCAACCCAAGAGGGGGGGTGAATTGGAATTTTAAAATTAATCCTAACAAATCCACACAATAAGCAATCTAATGTCTTAACAATAATTGAAAACAATAAGTTCAATAATAGCACAATAATTAAAGAGTAAGGGAGAAGAGAAACAAACACACGAATTTTTACGTGGTTCGGCAATCCCCGCCTACGTCCACGCCTCCAAGCGATCCAAGCTCGAAGATTTCACTATCCAAGCCTTTCCGAGGCTTCAACCGATTACAATTGACTTCGAGGTGTCAATAAACCTTTACAACGAAGAGATTATCTCCCAATCTCTCCACTCAAGTGTTTCACACACTCAAATTCTTACAAATGAAATGAAGAAATGAAGATTACAATAAATCTCACTCAATGAGTAGATATTCAAAGATGAAGTACAATGAATGATTCAATGATTTGTGTTTTGCAAGTTGTAAGCTCAAGATATCACGTGTGCCTTTTGTTTTTGCTTGTTGGAGAGCTTCAAAATGAGTTGGATTTGAGTTCTTGTAGCTTGAGCTCGAAAACTAGCCGTTACTTACATTCTGGGCTATACGGTTTGCCGTTTAATGGAATCCGGTAAGCCGGATTTATGTTACTGTTAAGGCAAAATTCAAAATTTTGCCTTGATTAATCCGTTTAGCTTCTTGCCCGAATCCGGTTTGCCGTTTATCAGTATCCGGTAAGCCGCTTGCTACAGTAACCTGCTACAGTGAAAATTTTTCTCATATTTTCCGTTTGACCCCAAAACTTTATAAAAACTGTAGTATGGCCCAAAAAATTATGAAACTTTACAAATAGGTCCAATTTCAGAATTTTTAAGTAATGCTTTGTTAATCCCAAAACTTTATGAAATTATGACTTTGCCCAAACTTTGTGAAATTATATAATGGCCCCAAAAACATTTAAATAATTTCAAATAAGTCCAAATCCGAAACTTTAAAAACATTATCAAAGCTTTAAAAATACATGTGGTTTGTTCTCATCAAAATCAATATTTATAGCCATATAGGCTAACAATCTCCCCCTTTTTTATGATGACAAAGCACATTTAAAACTTTAATCTTGTTATGAAAAAGCTCCCCCTTAATCAATGCAAGTTAAAGAATGATTTGACAAATAGTTTAACAAAAACTCCCCCTGCATACATGCTTCCCCTAGATACATGCATATTTTCATAACACATATTAAATCATTCTCTCCCTTCATCATAAAAAAGAATAAAAGAATAAAAGCTCCCTTTATCAATCATCAAAATAGCAACATAAGCTCATTAGTAAAAACAAAAATATCCATAACCATAAGGAGATCCATATAATCCATAATGATCAACCAAAACAAATCCATAACATCCAACATAAATAGTCATAACAAATCCATATAATCCAAAACAAATACATAAACCGAAGAGCATAACAACCATCCATAGAGTCGAAAATAAAAGAACACACAATGCAGTAAATAAAATGTAGGTGTGTCCAAGTACAAGCACAAGATACTACTCAGGTGGTGAGGATGGAGGTGATGGAGGTGGAAACGGATATGGAATGCCAAAGTGCCCGAAGAGGAGGCGCTGTCCATGAATGAGTTGCTGCTGCTGCTGCTCCTGCTGAAGCTCAGTCTGCCGCACCGAAAGTGTCCGCACCTCATCCATAAGCTGCTGAAGAGTAACATCTCCAGAGGTAGGAGGCCGTGGAGGTGGTGAAGCGGATGCAGATGCACTAGGAGCTGAAGCAACCGTAGAAGTAACTCGGCGTCTACGCTGCCCTCGAAATAAGAGTGAGAATACTGGAAGCTGATCAGCTGGAATCACAGCATTAAGTGGCCGATCATCACTTGGGGCTAAAAAGGTAAACTTGTTATCACTGTATTTGACCCAAGTACCATCCTTCCACTCAAAGCCTAACCCAACAATAACCTCATCCCCAATACCCTTGGACGGCCTACAAGATGGTTCTAGAATCGGTACTTCAAAGAATTTAAGAATTCGGGTAATGAAGTGACCATAAGGAAGAGAGTGGGTAATCAAGGCTGGAATGCTCAACATGGTGCAAACGATGGAATAGCCCAAGTCAACCGGGCGACCTCTAAGAATACAGTCAATCATGGCGACATCCATGTGAGACACCTCATCCAAATGTCCTGATCTAGGAAGTACAATGGACTGGATGATACGAAGCAAAAAACGAGTTTGAAGACAAAGACACTGAGTACGGAAATGAATGGTACTTTCAAAAGATCATTACGCCGAAAAATATTACGAACGGCATCAACATGAACATAATCATCAATTTCAGGAGGTTTCCTAAGAGAAAAAATGTCCAAGCCATCATCGGAAGATCCTAGGATGTTGTTCAAGTCCGAATCATCAAACTCAATCAAAACTCCTCCAACTTTGGTGATTACTCGATTTTCTTTCTCTGCGGAACAATCCATATTCGAGTAAAATACTTTCACCAAGTCGGGATACACATTCTCCTCAATCAACAATGCATCAATCCAACCAACATCTCCTAACAATTGAAATAAAGTTCTATGACTAATCTGGAGAGAATGTAAAACATCCGGTAAAACAAAGAAAGTGTTGAGTACCTCACCAGTCCGAAAGTTTTGATGAAACCTTTTGATCAAGTGTTGCTTGTTCTGAAAGTGAATGGACTCAAAGGTGGATTGATTTGAGATGACCCTTGCTTCCCGTGGCCGTGTGGTTTGTTGAACCGGTTCTTTGCCTTTTCTACGAACCGGCCTAGAGCTTGACATGGTGATTTTGATGGATTTGAAGATAAAAACACCAAAGAGAATGAAGATGATGAAGATTGGAAGTGATTTGGTGAAACAAATTTGATAAAAAACGGCTTGAGAGTGAGAAATCTAGAGAGAGAAAATTCGGCCCAAAACCTAGGTTGAAATTCGGATCTAGAGATTTAGAGTTTGAAAAAGAATTTCAAGGATGGTTTTGAGTTCTTAATGAGATGGGGAATGATTTTTGAGATTCAATTTGATGTGAAAATGATAGAAAATGAAGGATTTTTGAGTGAGAAAGAGAGAAAATTGAAACGGGTTTTAGAGAGATGAAGAACCGGTATGCCGAATGCTTGAGGAAGATGAATAGTGCTTAAGAGATCACAAATCCGGCTTGCCGGATTCTCTAACCGGCAAGCCGGTTATTGCACAGAAACTAGACCAACGAAAACGGCCTTCCGGATTGTAAATCCGGTTTGCCGAAAATGAAACCGAGAGCTGCCATTTTGAACCGTTTATAAAGAGCACGAATCCGGTTTGCCGGATTTGCTAACCGGCAAGCCGGTTCGTGGGCAGATTTGGACAAAGCCGAAAACGGCTTTCCGAAATCTAAATCTGGTAATCCGAAAATGGACCCGAGAGTAGAAAGAAGCAATTCGGTTTGCTGGTTTCCTCATCCGGCAGGCCGGTTTCGAGAGTTTTCAAAAAATTCGGTTTTCCGGATTGTCTTGGACCGAAAATCCGGTTTTGCTCCAGCTAGTTTGCAAAATGAATTTGGCTTTCCGGTTTTGCTAACCGGTAAACCGATTGTGAGGCAGTGAGTACCCTTTACAAATTCGGTTTTCCGAATTGAAAAACCGGTAGACCGGTTATGAGGCAGAGAGATAACTTAGCAAATCCAGTTTTCCGGATTGAAAATTTGGTTGTCCGGAATTTGTCCCGATACCAATTAATAAAAAGAAAATAATTTTCGGATGAATGAAAAGGGAAAAATTTGTTAGCTCTTAAACTTGTACTGCACACACCATTTTTATTTCCGGCTTTAAAAATTGATTTATTTTAAATCATTTCGAGATTTAAAACCTTTCAATAAGCCCTTTAATGCATGGAACACAAAATCATAAAATCATAAGTTTACAAGCAAATCAAGCTATCTAATTTATAATGCATAAATCCATATGATAACAATCTTATCAAGCCATGCAACAAACATATCAAGCCATGCAAAACATGAATTAAGATTCAACATTCATCATTCCAAGCTCATGTCTTATTATTATAAAATGCTCTTCGCTAAAAGGTTTTGTAAAGATATCCGCAAGTTGATTTTCAGTGGTAACAAATTTAATCACGACATCTCCTTTTTGAACATGATCTCTAAGGAAATGATGTCTAATTTCTATATGCTTAGTCCTAGAATGTTGAATGGGATTCTTGGAAAGATTTATAGCACTAGTATTGTCACATAAGATAGGAATTTGATCAAGCATAATGCCATAGTCTCTAAGGGTTTGTTTCATCCATAAAATTTGTGCACAACAACTACCTGCGGCAATATATTCTGCCTCGGTGGTTGAAAGCGCAACCGAGTTTTGTTTCTTACTAAACCAAGAGACAACAGAATGGCCTAGGAAGTGACATGTTCCACTAATACTTTTTCTATCAACCTTATACCCAGCAAAATCGGCATCCGAATAACAAGTTAAATCAATATGAGTTCCTCTAGGGTACCAAAGGCCAAGATTAATAGTGCCAATTAAATATCGAAAAATGCGTTTGACAGCAAGCATGTGAGACTCTTTAGGGCAAGATTGAAATCTAGCACACAAGCAAACACTAAACATAATATCAGGCCTACTAGCAGTCAAGTAGAGTAAGGATCCGATCATACCTCGATAAGTCTTGATATCAACTTCCTTACCTTTCTCATCTTTGTCCAGCTTGATGGTAGTACTCATAGGAGTGCTTTTTGCCGTTCCATTATCATAGCCAAATCTTTTGAGTAGATCTTTCACGTACTTTGACTTGGTTTATGAAAATTCCTTCCTCGTTTTGTTTGATTTGAAGACCAAGGAAGTACTTCAACTCTCCCATCATACTCATCTCAAACTC
The DNA here is from genome assembly GCA_030449895.1 of Citrus mangshanensis. NCBI lineage: Eukaryota > Viridiplantae > Streptophyta > Magnoliopsida > Sapindales > Rutaceae > Citrus > Citrus mangshanensis. Next base: position 5,071,665 of record JASUUJ010000069.1, read on the forward strand.
TTGGCTCATACATGATGAAAAATCTTTATACAACAACTCATTAGTAGAACCAAAAATAATATCATCAACATAAATTTGAACAATAAATATGTCTTGGTTCTTATGCTTAACAAAAAGAGTTGTGTCCGCTTTTCCCATTGAAAAATCGTTATCCAACAAGAAATTTTTAAGCCTATCATATCAAGCTCTAGGTGCTTGTTTTAAACCATACAAAGCATTGGATAACTTATACACATGATCTGGAAATTTTTCATTTTCAAAACCAGGAGGTTGTTTCACATAAACTTCCTCCATAATGTATCCATTTAAGAATCCATTTGATACAAAATAAAATCCTTATGGCATGCATATGCTAACAATATCCTAATGGATTCTAGCCTTGCTACAGGTGCAAAAGTCTCATCAAAATCAATTCCTTCTTCTTGGTTGTAACCTTGAGCCACTAATCTAGCTTTATTCCTTACAACCACCCCGGATTCATCCATTTTATTTCTAAATACCCATTTAGTACCTATAATGGATTGATGTTCCGGATTAGGAACTAACTCCCACACATTATTTCTCTCAAATTGATTCAACTCCTCTTGCATTGCCATAATCCAAGATTCATCATTTTCCGCATCCTCAAAAGATTTTGGTTCAATTTGAGAAATAAATGCAGCATGCTCACATGTGTTTCTAAGAGATGATCTAGTGGTAACACCTCGTGAGGGATCTCCTAAAATTACATCCTTAGGATGAGAGGACACATACCTCCACTCCTTAGGGAGTGTTTGTGAAGTACCTTCATTTTGCTCTACATTTGTTTCTTCATGATGTTCCTCTTGAATTCCATGTGGCGCGACTTCTTGGTTGTCATTCGATGCTTCTTCTTATTGTTCTTCTTCTGCATTATCATCAACAATGACTTTCTCCGTAGAGGAGGGGTTAGTCTCATCAAATGTAACATGCATAGATTCTTCCACAACTAAAGTTCTTTTATTATAAACTCTATAAGCTTTGCTTGAATTTGAATAACCAAGAAAGATACCAACATCAGATTTTGGATCAAATTTACCAAGATTATCTTTTGTGTTCAAAACAAAACATTTGCATCCAAAGACTTGAAAATAGCCAATGTTGGGTTTTCTATCTTTCCAAAGCTCATATGGAGTTTTATTGAGATTAGGTCTAATCAACACCCGATTTAAAACATAACAAGCGGTGTTGACGGCTTCGGCCCAAAAATATTTAGGCAAAGAATTTTCATTCAACATGGTCCTAGCCATTTCTTGAATAGACATATTCTTTCTCTCTACTACTCCATTTTGTTGTGGAGTCATAGGTGATGAAAATTGATGTTCAATGCCAAGGTCATTACAGAAATTTTCAAATGCATGATTTTCAAATTCTCCACCATGATCACTTCTAATACAAGTGATGGAGTAACCTTTTTCATTTTGAACCTTTTTACAGAAAATTCGAAATGCATCAATGGCATCATCCTTATTAGCTAAGAACAATACCCATATGAATCTCGAATAATCATCCACAATTACAAATGCATAAAACTTGCCACTTAAACTAGCATATCTAGAAGGTCCAAATAAATCTATATGAAGCAATTGAAGTGGTTTTGAAGTGGAAACATGATTTTTGCTTTTGAAGGAAGTTTTGATTTGTTTTCCAAATTGGCATGCTTCACAAGTTCTATCTTTTTGAAAATTGATTTTTGGAAGACCTTTTACTAAATCATTTTTCACGATTTTTGAAATCAAATCCATGCTTGCATGACCTAATCTTCTATGCCACAACCAACCATCATCATGCAATGCGGAGAGACATTTCTCATTTGATGATGCACAATCTATATTAATGGTATAGACATTAACACATCTATTTCCTACAAACAAGACTTTCCCATCACATGCATTCTCAATAACACACTTTGATTCATCAAAGATAACTCTATATCCTTTATCACATAATTGACTAATACTAATCAAATTGTGTTTCAAGTTTTCAACTAAACACACATTCTCAATGAGAGTAGAGGATACATTACCGACATTTCCAATCCCAATGATTTTTCCTTTTGAATTATCTCCAAACGATACATCTCCACCATTTTCGATCTTAGTAAAGCTTGAGAACCAAGAATAATTCCCTGTCATGTGTCTTGAACAACCGCTGTCCAAGTACCACTTATTCTTCTTCTTCTTCAAGCCCTGTAGAGAAAATCTCAAGTTTTAGGTACCCAAACCTTTTTGGGTCCTTGAGAGTTAGCAATGGTTCCTTTTGGAACCCAAACACATTTCATACCATAATATGCATTTCTCTTCACTGCACATCTATTTTTCATATGACCATCTTGATTGCAATAATGACATACAATTTTATTGTTGATAGATGTATTCTTCACAAAATAAATCTTGTAAAATTTTTGTTTCAAATTTCGTTTATAACCTATGCCACTTTTGTCAAATACAAATTTTTGTGAGTTTAGCAAATTGTCCAACATCTTTTGCCCATTTGTGAATTTTAGCACAATTTCATTTAGTTCATTACTCTTCTTTCTAAGCATTTCATTCTCATTTTTCAAGTCATTCATGTGTGACACTAAGTGCTCATGTGAAGTACTAGAATTCTCAATTAATGCAATTCTATCATGCAATGTCTTATTTTCTAATTCTAGGCATGTAATCTTTGCACTAAATGAATCATTTTCATTCTTAAGCTATATCATCTTCTTTTTAAGACATATATTCTTTTTGCCAATCTTCATCAGCTCATCATGCAAATCATTAAAAGCATCATGTAATTCATCATATGTAGGAAGAACACTTACCTCATCAAGTTCATCACATGATTCTTCCCCAATAGCCAGGAGAGCTAAGTTTGTCATTTCTTGTTGCTCATCATCGTCACTTGTTTCCTCATCACTATCATCCCATGTGGCCACCATAGTCTTCTTCTTGAATTTGTTGAGAAGAGGACATTCCGGTCGTATGTGTCCGGGCTTCTTGCATTCATAACAAGTGATTGGCTCATTCTTCTCCTTCTTATTCTTGCAGGCTCTGAACTTTCTCTGCTCATTGTTCTTTGTGTAAAATTTTCTGAATCTTCTAGCCAACATAGCCAGCTCCTCATCATCCATTTCGCTTTCCTCATCACTCTCACGTTTCGAAGCTTTGAGGGCAATGTTTTTCTTCTTTTCCTCATGCCCTTTTTCAGCTGCCAAATCTTCTTCATATGAAATAAGAGAGCCATTTAAATCATCAATAGGTAATACATTTAAATCCTTGGCTTCCTCAATGGCAGTCCTTTTTGGTCTCCGTTCCTTAGGTAGAGACCTAATGATTTTCTTGACTTTTTCGCTATTTGAAAAAGTTTTTCCTAGGGCTTCTAGGGTGTTCACTATATCCGTGAATCTAGTATACATAGAGTACACGTTTTCATTTTGTTCCATTTGGAACAATTCTTATTGTCGAGTGTACCTACTTATTTTAGATTCTTTCACTTGGTTCGTGCCTTCATAGACAACCTCAAGTTTGTGCCAAATCTCATTAGCACTTTCACAACTAGACACTCTATGAAACTCTTTCTTATCTAGTGCACAAAATAAGGCATTCATGGCCTTGGAATTTAGAGAAGCTTTTCTCTTTTCAAATTCATTCCAATCCCGTCAAGGTTTTGGAATATCTTCTCCTACTTCATTTTTAGTTAAAGGCATGAAAGGACCATCATTAACGATTTCCCAAATCTCATAATCTAAGGCTTGCAAGTAAATTCTCATCCTAGTTTTTCAATATGGGTAATCATTTCCATCAAAGTAAGGTGGTCTAGTGGTGGACTGCCCTTCCCTAAATGTGGAATCGTTTTGAGTTGCCATTGATCTTTAACTCTAGATGGTTAAATCTAAATAAGAGCACCAAGCTCTGATACCAAATGAAATACAAGTGTGCAACCCAAGAGGGGGGTGAATTGGAATTTTAAAATTAATCTTAACAAATCCACACAACAAGCAATCTAATGTCTTAACAATAATTGAAAACAATAAGTTCAATAATAGCACAATAATTAAAGAGTAAGGGAGAAGAGAAACTAACACACGAATTTTTACGTGGTTCGGTAATCCCCGCCTACGTCCACGCCTCCAAGCGATCCAAGCTCGAGGATTTCACTATCCAAGCCTTTCCGAGGCTTCAACCGATTACAATTGACTTCGAGGTGTCAATAAACCTTTACAACGAAGAGATTATCTCCCAATCTCTCCACTCAAGTGTTTCACACACTCAAATTCTTACAAATGAAATGAAGAAATGAAGATTACAATAAATCTCACTCAATGAGTAGATATTCAAAGATGAAGTACAATGAATGATTCAATGATTTGTGTTTTACAAGTTGTAAGCTCAAGATATCACGTGTGCCTTTTGTTTTTGCTTGTTGGAGAGCTTCAAAATGAGTTGGATTTGAGTTCTTATAGCTTGAGCTCGAAAACTAGCCGTTACTCACATTCTGGGCTATCCGGTTTGCCGTTTAATAAAATCCGGTTTTATGTTAAAAAAATTCAAAATTTTTTTAATCCGGTTGCTTGCTGAATCCGATTTGCCGTTTATCAGTATCCGGTAAGCCGCTTGCTACAGTAATCTGCTACAGTGAAAATGTTTCTAATATTTTCAGTTTGACCCCAAAACTTTATAAAAACTGTAGTATGACCCAAAATGTTATGAAACTTTGCAAATAGGTCCAATTTCAGAATTTTTAAGTAATGCTTCGTTAATCCCAAAACTTTTTGAAATTATGACTTTGCCCAAACTTTGTGAAATTATATAATGGCCCCAAAAACATTTAAATAATTTCAAATAAGTCCAAATCCGAAACCTTAAAAACATTATCAAAGCTTTTAAAATACATGTGGTTTGTTATCATCAAAATCAATATTTATAGCCATATAGGCTAACACAGGTGAGATTTCCCCCTCTTCTTCTTTTATTATATATATATATATATTGTATGCATATTTGTAAAACTATAAAATGTTGAGATAATGTTTAGATTAGGTTGGGAGGTGGGGATAGTTGACATGTGTTTTTAAATATGTGTGTTTTTTCACTTTTCTTTTTCTTTTTAAAAAATAATAATAATAATAATAATAATTTTTTGACTAGTATGATTGTGTAAAGACTCACGACTTTTGAGACGCATCCTAATAGTATGTTATATTATATTTTGATTTTGAAATTTATAGTAAGTTGTTTTTGTTCCCTTTTTCTTTGAATTACTCAAATTTATGAACTCTCCAATTTGTTATTAAGTCATTTAATTGTTTACTCATTTAACAGGTATTATTGAATCATTCTTCACACACGCACTATGACACATACTAGTGGGTTGTAAGTTAAAAGTGATGCAACATTTAATTCTTTTGATTTATTAGGGATAATATCTAAGGTAGTAAAAAATGTATATTGTATATTTGAATGTGTTTAATTTTGCTATATGTAGAATCCGAGTAATTAAGTCTGTAGGGGTGTTTCAACACCTAAGGTCAACTGGTCTGGGGGTCGTTGGCATAAAGCTCGCTATATGAGTTATAGATATATTGTTTGCTTATTAGAAACCTGAGTAATTAAGTCTTTAAGGGTGTTTCAACACCTAATGCCCTAAGGCCGACTGATCTGTGAGGCACTGGCTTAAAGCTCGCTACATAGGTTATAAATGTAATGTTTTAAAATTCATGTGAATAATCTACTACCTAAATATAGAATTTCTAATGAATTTTGGAACGAAAATATTGTTTTTTTCTTTTAATTACTTGAGTACAAAAGACGTTTGATGATATTCTAGATAATGAGTAAACGACAAAGAGGTAAAGAAATTTGGGAGAGTTTATTTGTTTGATAGTTTAAAGGAAAGACAAACAACTATTAACTTGCATTTGAATTTTATAAATCTTAATTTATATAGTGCTTTTATTACTAGGGACTAGAAATAAGCTGGTTGGAGGGTGTGATTAATATTAAAAATTGTTTGATTATCAAGTGATAAAAATATTATTTTGTGCCTCTATTATAATTTATATTTGTGTTTATGCAATATATTACGAATTATTAATTATGTCTTAATTATATTTAATTTTGTGTGTTTATTAGGTAAAATATTAAATTCGTGTAATTCAAGACGCCAAACAGATAAACGGATGATAAACTTAGATTCCAGAGATCCGAAAACTTTAAGATGAGTTAAAACCGGCTTAAAATTGAGGTTGTGCAAAAGAGTTGACTTTTTCTGTTGACCGAATACTAATTGGATGATAAAATAAGCTTACAATAGATATGAGTACACTAGATAGCTGACAATTTTGACTAAATCTCAACCGTTCATAATTCAATGGCCACGATTGTGCCACGTGGTAATAGTTGGTGAAGCAAGTTGTAGGATCCGAATCTTTGTATTCGGGTCGACCCGATCCACCCATTAACCTGCCAAATCTCAATTGTTCTTTGGCCAAATTGGACGCGTCACATAATGCCACGTGTAATGTTGACTTTTGAAGTTTGACCAGTGTTGGTTAATGTTAAACTCAATTGCTATTGATACCAATGTGCAAGTATACACAACAAGTAATAAAATGATGAGTATTTAAGATCGTCTCCACAAGGATTGATGTTACTAGAAATGTTACAGCAATCACAATAGCGCTATCTATCTTAATTTCAAGATGAATAAATTTAAAGTTGTTTACTCCGAAATTAACAATTGTAAAGAAATCAAACAAATAACTGCAATAGTAAAATAAACTAAGTAAATCGCGTAAAAGAATCAATTGAGAATGAGGTAGTTGAATGATCAAACTCTCTTCATGAGCTGACTGCTTTTCATCAGATTAATACTAGTTGCTACAACAATTCCTACAGCACTAGGCAGAATTATTTTGCATCCTCGGCTGTCGCGTGTTGGACTTCTCATACCTTTAAGTATCCTAACAATGACCAGTTGCTATTCTACATGAGGCATGGCATTGTGAACATCCATTCTATCAACGCTACAAAGTGAATGACTATGTCTAGTTCTTCACAAATCTTAACTTCAAGTATAGTCCTTATGGGATTCAAGCTAAACTTAATCTAGGAAACTCAAATTAAGATCAAGTATTACTCTAATAATATCGACTAAGACATGCCCTTCTGCGGCTCTATCTTAACTTGAACCATTAAATGGGTGGTCAGCCGAAATACAGTTATAATAATAGCTACTAGAGTAAAATGCTATAGCAATCATACAGCAATTCATAAGAACAGTAAAAAACCCATTCCGATTGTTCGTCACCCAACTACAAGCAAGTTTAGTTCATACTTTGAAAAAGATAAACAAACAGCAAACTAATGGTCACGAAATACATTGGTCCAATCAAAGAGTAGAGAAAGGATGACGAAGACTAAATCCAAATAACTCTGTTGGATTCTGATTGTTTTCCTCTTTCCCTCTTGATTTCTCAATGTTAATTCCTTGCCGCCATTTTATGTGATGCGCACCTCTTTTTACAACTGAAAATTAGGGTAATCAAAAGCTTAGGACAATCGAGAGTCAAATTAGGAAACTACATATCGCAATCTTGCAGATTTCCCGTGCTAAGTTTTCTCTATCGTTGTTCTAGAATTGCTACAGCAATGGCTGCTCCAGTAACGACTCTAGCATTGTACTGCTTCAGATTTGGTTTCACTTCTTTTGTTGCCATATTCTTCATCTTTTGTGCCAGCCTATTGCTTCCGCATTCTTTCCCTGAATCATAAGCTTCTGGAAACCTACGATTTTACACACAATTTGATCACAAATTAATCTAAATCAAGCAAAACTTATTAAGACTAAAATAAAATGAATGTTTATGGAAAATGTAACAAAAATGCAATAAAAACACATCATTTGCTCTCTAAGTGATCTTATTTTCAGTCTAGAATTACCGTAATAACTCTCATTTTATAGAGTTATCAATCAGCCATTGGATCGTGATCTAATGGCTATGAGGAGCGCATGCATAAAACTTATGATGGGCGGCAAAACACTGGATTATGAATTTATTTTTCTATAAATAAAGCCTCATTTTTATGTTTTTGATCATCTCTCTTTTTCTCAATTTCTCTCAATCTCCCTATGATCTTATTTTTCAGGTGTGTTTTTAATATTTTTCTTAATTCTTTTTATAAATAAATTTAGTTTTATTTTTAATTTTAGTTGTTTTTATTCATTTTAATTATGAGTAATTTAATTTTAATAATTCTTTTTATTTCAATTATGCTTAACTAAATAATAATAGTTAAAATTTTACCTTCATATTCCTTCATGTCTTGTCTCTGGGACAAGTTTCGTTTGTCTTGTCATTATGGCAAGTTTTATCAGTGGTTGTTCTATCCATTTTTTCTTCTTTTACTTTGCAATGGCCAATAACGAGGGACAATCAGAACTTGATATCAGTAATGGATATGTTAGCATGACCATTGATGATGAGGAGGATGGTGGGCTGATTATTGAAGGAGAAGATGTAGATGAAGGGAACAATGTCAAGATCGATTACCGATGTTGCTTGGTGGCAGATTTCTGACAAATAAGGTGATTAATTTTGCTGTTATGAAGAACACAATGGCTTCTATTTGGCGGCCTGGAAAGGGTGTTTGCATTAAGGATTTATCACCTACGCTTTTTTATTTAAATTTTTCCATGAGATTGATGTAAATCGGGTATTGGAGTCAGGACCATGGACTTTTAACCAGCACATTCTGCTGGTTAAAAGGTTAGAGGAGAATGAACAACCTCAGACTGTTCCCTTATTTTTTGCATCTTTTTTTATTCAAATATATAACCTACCCATTGGCTTCATGTCTAAAACTTTTTTGAAGAATATTGGAAACTATGTTGATACTTTTTTGGATTCTGATGAGCATAATTTCATAAGAGTGTGGAGGACCTATATGCGCATTCGGGTATCCATTGATGTTAGAAAGCTTCTTAAGTGTCGGATGAAACTTTAAAAGGAGGGTGGAGAGTGGATCTGGATTGAATTTAAATATAAACGGTTGAATATTTTCTGTTTCATTTGTGGACTACTTGGGCATACTGAAAAACAATGCCTGAAGTTGTATGATTGCCCGTCGGGTGAGGTTGTGAAGGCTTATGGTCATTAGATGAAAGCGCCGAACAAGAGGATTCAGATGATTCCGGTGAAAGGTGGCTGAGATCGGAGATGCCGAACGAGTTCAACAATGGAAAATGTAACAACGTGAATTTTGTTGGTATGGCGATTGATTCGATTATTAGCACAAATCCTGGAGATCATGTGCTAAAAATAAGGGATTATAGTGTCAACGCAAGGATTGTGGGGATCAATAAGGAAAGCAGTATATTGCTACCAAATAGGAGTCATTTGCGTATCAATGACAAGTCAACAGTGGGAATCATTAATGATTTGTGCTGGAGTAAGGATCTTGAAGAGGAACAAGAAGCTGGCATTATTGTTAATGATGCAAAGAGAAGACGATCTCAAGTTGGGCCTTGTAGCATTGTGGGCCTTAATGATGAGTCATCTACTCAAGTGATGGATATATCAGTTGAACTAAAAAATGGGCAAACAGTGGGACCTGTGACCTAGGCCCACCGAGATAAATGAGTATGCTAAACTGGAACTGCCGTGGGCTATGCCACTGTTGGTAGATTTCTATAAGTAATTATTATCAATACCAATGTGCAAGTATACACAATAAGTAATAAAGTGATGAGTATTCAAGATCGTCTCCACAGGGATTGATGTTACTCAAAAAGCTAAAGCAAATCACAATAATGCAAATCAATTAAGGACCGAAACAAACAATTGTGGAATAATTCTATGTAACTAATAATTGTAAGAGATGAAAATAAAACAATACTGTAATGAAATAAACTAAGTTAAATGTGTCTAAGATTCAATTGAGAATATAATAGTTGAATGATCAAACTCTCCTAATGGGGTGATTGTTGTTTACCAAATTAGCACCAGTTGTTACAATAAGTGTTGCAGCAATGGGTAGAATAAATCTGCATCCGCAGCTATCGCATGTTGGAAATCTCATACCTTTAAATCTACTAACAATGACCAGTTGCTCATTATTTATGGTATGGCATTATAACATTTAATCTCTCTACCCTACAAGGTAAACACCTATGTCTAGAATGTCACAAATCTTAACTTCGAGCATTGCCCTTATGGGATTCAAGATAACCTAATCCAAAAAAATCAACTTAAGAACAAGTAATACTTTAATAATGCCCGCTAAGACATGTCATTTTGCTGCTCTATCTTAACTGAAATTATTAAATGGGTGGTCAACCAAAATAACAGTTGTATTAGTAAAAACTACTAGAGTATAATGCTACAGCATTACCATAACAATATAAAAGAACAGTCAAGAACCCATTGGATTATTTGTCATTCAACCACAAGTAAATTTAGTTCATAATCTGGATAAGAAAAATAAAAACAAATATATTGAACTCGGAATACATCCCAACAATTCAAGGAAAAAGAGAAAATATAAGTTGAGCACAATGAAAGGCAAATAATTCTACACGGCTCTCTTCTTTTGTTTCCGATTTGCACTCTCAAATCTTGATCTCCTTCTTCTTGCCTTTGTAATTATTTCTGATGATAATTTCTTGCCGCCTTTCTATGTGGTGCACGCCTCCTTTTATATTGCAAATTAGGGTAAAAAACCCAAGGTCCATGCGTGTGCATGCGTTTAAATTAGGGAGCATGCAGATTGCGATTTTATAGCTAACCCACGCTTTAAGCTTTCTCCTGCATTGCTCTTTGATTGCTGCAGCACTGGTTGCCCTAACATCCACAACAACACTACCTTATTCCCGATGTTCTTGTCTTCTTTTGTGGCCATCTTCTTTCCTCCTCTTGCTCATCTAATGTCTCAGCATCCCCTTATGAATTTAAAACCTACAATTATGCACCTATTTTTAGCACAAATTACTTGATTTAAACAAAACTTATTAAAACCCAACTAAAATGAATGTTTATGCAAAAGGTAATCAAAATGTAATAAAAATACCTTATTTGTTCTCTAAATAACCTTGATTCAAGTCTAGAATTGATGTAATAACTCTCATTTCTTAGAGTTATCAGCCACCCATGGACAATTCAAGTTCTAATAGACCTGGTCAGATGTAAAAAACCTTCTATAATTTTTCTTATGGAAATTTTTTGTAGTAAAAATATATTAGAGAGTATTAAGTTAAAGCTGGGATTTAATGGGCTTTTTGTGGTGGATTGCGTGGCACGTAGTGGTGGGCTTGCTCTTCTTTGGGATGCCAATACTAATGTTTCTTTATTAAGTTATGCTAGAAATTTTGTTGATGTCCATGTTGAGGTCTCTGGTTTGGGTGACTGGAGATTGACTGGTTTCTACGGTTTTCCAAAATCGTGTTGTCGTCGCCAGTTTTAGGACTTGTTTCGACTTCTTTCTTCTTCCTCTGCTACCCCATGGGTTTGTCTTGGGGATTTTAACAACTTATTGGTGGCCAGTGAGAAAAGAGGTAGACTTGATCATTCTAATTGGAAGCTTCAGGGGTTTAAGAGTGCTATTTCTTATAATAGTTTGCTTGATGTTGGGATGGAAGGTTACCAATTTACTTGGGAGAGATCCCGAGGGTCAGCTGATTGGGTGGAGTTACGACTTGATAGAGTTTTCGCCTCAGTTGAGTGGCTTAATCGTTTTGCTCGGGTTAATGTTATGAGTTTGGAGGCTTCTTGTTCTGACCACTTGCCTATTTTTATGGATCCAAATCCTATTGTTCATAATAATAGGCATAGGAGATTTCGTTTTAAGAATTTTTGGTTGCGAGAGGGGGAATGTGTTGAGGTGATTAAAAATAGATGGGCCGCTTCTTCAGGTTATTCAATTCAGCAAATGATTTCGAGGTGTGGTGCTGAATTGTTTCAATAGGGGGTCATTTAGCTCGAGATCTTCGCAAGCGTATTTCCAATTGTAAATGTCTCATGGCTCGATAAAGGGGGCAGCGTGACCAGGTTGGTGTGGATGAATTTGTTGAGGTCAGGAATCGTTATAATGCGCTCCTCCATAGTCATGAAGTCTTCTAGAAGCAGATAGCAAAATCCCTTTGGCTTAAAGAGGGAGATATGAACTTGTGTTTCTTTCATGCCATGACTTCAGTAAGAAAGCGTAGGAATTCTCTTAAAAGGTTGTGTAATAGTCAGGGGCATTAGAGCTCTAATCAGGATAAGATTGATGGAATGATTGTGGAGTATTTCAGTACGTTATTTAAGACTAAAAGTTATAGCAGTGTTGATGTCTTAGCTTGTGTAAAGATGATTATTACCGAGGATCAAAATATGACACTCTTGGCTCCATTCTCTGCTATTGAAGTTAAAGATGCCCTTTTTTATATGCATCTAGATATATCTCTAGGGCCTGATGGTATGAATCCTGCCTTTTATCAAAAGTTCTAGCATATTGTAGGTGGGGATGTGGTACTAGCTTGCTTGACTTTCATTAACAATTGTTCTTTTCTTGTGGGATTGAATGACACCTCCATTGTTTTGATTCCGAAAAAGCAACAGCTTGAGACTTTAACAAATATGAGGCCCATCGCGCTATGCAATGTGCTCTACAAAATTATTTCTAAAATGCTTGCTAATAGAATGAAGACAGTGCTTGCTTCGGTTGTCTCTGATGCCCAAAGTGCTTTTATTCCTGGCAGAGCAATCACATATAATATTATTATCTCAGCTGAAATTATACACTTTTTGAAGCGAAAGAGGCAAGGAAAGAATGGTAATGCGGCTTTTAAAATAGATATGTCTAAGGCATATGATCGTATCGAGTGGCAGTTCCTCCAAGCTATAATGTTGAAAATGGGGTTTGCGGATAAATGGGTGAATTTGATAATGCTTTGCGTTTCTACAGTTCAATACAATATGCTTCGTAATGGCAAGAAGGTGGGGCCGATTATTCCTAGTATAGGGTTACGCCAAGGTGATCCGTTATCCCTTTACCTGTTTATCTTATGTGCTAAAGGGTTGAGTTCCCTGATTTGTGTGCATGAAAAGACTGGCTTGATTCATGGTGTAAAGGTTGCTAGAGGTACTCCAATAGCATCTCATTTATTCTTTGCAGATGATTCCTTTCTGGTTTTTCGAGCAAACCAGCATGAAGCATATTTGATAAAGAGTATTCTAGCTTCTTATAATCGTGCTTCTGGGCAAAAAGTTAATTTCAGCAAATCTTCTATTTCATTTAGCTCTAATATGCTTGTTGATGTTGTTAGCTAGGTGTGTGGGGTGCTGGATGTTAATGTTACCTCTGATTATGGTGCTTATTTGGGTCTTCCCTCTTGTATTGGAAGAAAGAAAAAAGTTGTGTTTCAAAGCATCCGTGACAAAGTTTGGCAAAGGCTTCAAGGATGGAATACGAAGCTGCTATCTAGAGACGGAAAAGAAGTTTTGCTAAAAACAATGGCACAAGCAATGCTTAACTATGTAATGAATGTCTACCTTCTTCCCCTTGATCTTTGTAAGGAACTTGAAATTATGATAAATTCGTTTTGGTGGGGTAGTAAGCGCAATGGTGGTGGTGGAATTAAATTGATGAAGTGGGAGCGTCTATGCAAGCTGAAGGATTTGGGGGGGGTTAGGTTTCAAGTAACTCCATATCTTCAATGTTGCAATGTTGGGTAAACAGGTGTGGAATCTGTTGACAAACCCAACTTCTCTTGTTGCAAAGGTTCTTAAAGTCCGTTATTTTCCTATATCCTCTGTTTTTTATGCTAGCTTAGGGTTTAATCCGAGTTTTATTTGGCGCTCTATAATGGCTTCAAAGGATGTTGTTATTAAAGGTAGCAGACTTCAAATTGAGAGTGGGCATCAGGCCCTCATTGGGAAAGCTCTTTGGCTTCCTAACTCTGATTGTGGCTTCATTACTACTGATCTGCATGAGGAACTTACGATGGCTCCAGTATGTAGTTTGATGATGGCTGATCAGCGTCGGTGGGACTATGATGTTGTGACCGCCTTAGTTAATGCCAGAAATAGAGATCTTATTTTGAAAATACCGCTTACCACTCGTAGGGATCATTATGTGTGGTATTGGTTGGTCGATCCTCGTGGTGTGTTTTCTGTTCCTAGCTGTTACAAGATGATGACTTATGATGCTAATAACTCTTTCTCGAGTTTTTGGAGACGCTTATAGAAATTGAATGTGCCGGATAAAGTAAAGAATTTTCTTTAGCGTGCTGTTAAGAATGTTCTGCCTACAACTGATAACATCCTTAGTCGTAGAGCTCAGGGGCTGCCTACTTGCTCTATTTGTAATGCCTATAATAAGTCTGTAATTCATGCTTTGGTGGAATGTGGTTTTGCCAAATCTTGCTGGATTGCTTCTCATGTTGGCTATGTTAGTCAAATGTCTTCTTTTATGGAGTGGCTTGGTATTATTTTTTCTCGTTGTAACAAAGAAGAGTGTAAGCTTGCTGCTATGATTTGTTGGAGGATTTGGGCTCATCGTAATGATAAAGTTTGGAATAAAAGATGTGGTCGGTTTTACCAAATTCTCAACTCTGCTAGCCACCTTTTACACTAGTGGCAATCTTTGAGAAAACAAGTTATGTTTGCTGATGTAGATGAGAGCAGCTTGGTTCATGGGGTTGTGTGCTAGGAAAGACCTCATGTTGGTTGGGTTAAATGCAATGTTGAGGCTGCTGTGTTTTCTTTTCAATCGAAAAGAAATTTTGGCTGTGTGGTTCACAATTCTGATGGTACTTTCTTGGCTGCAAAGTGTGATAGTTTTGTTGGCAGTTTTGGGGCTAGAGAAGCAAAAGCGTTTGGTGTTCGGGAGGCACTTAGCTGGTTGAAGAATCTGCAACTTCCTCGTGTTGTAATTGAATTGGATTGTCTTCAAGTTTTTAAGGCTTTAACTAAGAACCAATCAAGTCCTAATTGCTTGGACTCATAATTGAGGAATGTCGTTTTTTAGCTCAGAATTTGGGAGAAGTGAAATTCTCGTTAACCCGTCGATCTGCGAACGTTGCTGCCCATAGTGTTGCTAGGGTGGGGGGTTCTATGTCAGGTTCTATAGAGTGGAGTGTTGCTCCATCTTGTTGGTTACTGAAAAATTTGTAATCGTTTTTGTTTAATGAATTTCTCTTAAAAAAAATAATAATAATAGTTAGAGTAGGGTGAAACTCTTAGGAAATAAATATGATTTAATCAAATTCTATTTTTAATTTTATAAATTAAATTATTTTCTATTTAATTTTATACATATTTTCTATTTTAAAATTTTGATTTATTGTAGACAAATAAGGGAGTTTGGTACAATAAATTTTTAATATCTTAATATAAGGTATGGTAAAATGGTATTTTGACTTATTGCAGACAAACTAAATTTGGCACAATAAATATTTAATCCATAATGAAATTAATGGGAAAATAATATAATTTATATAATTAATCTTTTGGGCAATAAATCTAAAAAAAGGCAAAAAGAATTTATTAAATTTTATTTACTACTAAGAGTGGATCTATAACCCTAACTAATTTAATTTCATAACTTTATTGAAATCAAGTTGTATAAGTTTTGTTTTCATTTTTAGATAAAGTAAAATAAACAAAGTAAATATTTTCTCTGTGGATTGATCTCAGACTCATCCAGTTATAATATAACAATATTCTCTTACACTTTAAAGTTAGAAATCACTTTTAATTTGTGTCAAGTTTTTGGCGCCGTTACTAGGGAAATTTTTTTTTTGTTTCATTTTTCTGTTTTTCATTTTTTCTCTTTTTGTAAATTTTCATTCACGCACTTTTCCTCTTATTAACTTTTGTTTTGTCCACAAAATCTTTCAGAATCTTTACATTCATATCACATGGCTATGTTCTAAACTTCTAAAAATTACTATTTGGCCATAAAATTATAAAGAATTTGCAAAAGATCCCTAGACGAAATTTCTCATAATAATGAGACTTGGACTTACATCTTGCACTTATTTGGAGTCAATTTGGACCAATTTGGCCTCAATTTAGACTAAGCAAACTGAATATTGACTCTTAATTTTTTTATTTAATTTTCATATTTATTTTATTTTATTATACGGCTGGTTTGACCGCTAAAATTGTTATTTAATTTTCAATTTTTTTATTATTTTGCATTTATTTTTGCTTTATTTTATATTGTTAATTTGTATGGTGGGTTCAACCACCAAATTATTATTTATTTTTAATTAATTTTTTATTTTTTGTACACTTATATTATTTGCATATTTAATTTTCATTTTTTTTGGTGCAATTTTCATTTAGTTCTTTTGTTACTAATTTCTTTGAATATTACCTTTGTGATTTAATTATTGCATGATATGTTGGTCTCGAACTTCAAGTGGCAGGTTAATTCGTAGATCTCAATCACCACCACCAATCATGGATGAGATACAAGATGAGAAAAAAAAACAAGGAAATTAATAATGTTAGCATACCATGGCATTGAAGTAACACAAAATAAAAATTCATCAGGGAAAGAATCATTGATAAGTGTTATATCAGTACAGTATTCAGATGTGAGTCTTGATAAATGATCAACAATGACATTTTCGACACCCTTTTCATTTTTTATGATAAGGTCAAATTCTTGAAGTAACAAAATCTAACGAATTAATCTTGGTTTGGCATCCTTTTTTTTTTTGGACTAATTTGTTGGATTTGGTTACATCAAGAATTTGACCATACCATCAAAGATAAAAAGGGTGTCGAAAATGTCGTTGCTGATAATTTATCAAGACTCACATCCGAAAACTACACTGATATAACACCCATCAATGATTCTTTCCTTGATGAATTTTTATTTTCTATTACTTCAATGCCATGGTATGCTAACATTTTTAATTTCCTTATTTTTTTCATCTTGTATCTCGTCCATAATTGGTGGTGGTGATTGACATCTATGAATTAACTTTCCACTTGAAGTTCGAGAGAAACGTCTCATGCAATAATTATATCACAAAGGTAATATTCAAAAAAATTAGTAACAAAGGACTAAATGAAAATTGCACCCAAAAAAATGAAAATTAAATATGCAAATAATGTAAGTGTACAAAAAATTAAAAATTAAAATTAAATAACAATTTTGGTGGTTGAACCCACCATATAAATTAACAATATAAAATAAAACATAAAATAAATACAAAATAATATAAAAAATTGAAAAATTAAATAACAATTTTGGCGGTCAAACCAGCCGTATAATAAAATAAATACGAAAATTAAATAAAAAAATTAAGAGTCAATATTCAGTTTGCTTAGTCTAAATTGAGTTCAAATAAGTCCAAGATGTAAGTCCAAGTCTGGTTATTATGAGAAATTTCGTACAGGGATCTGTGTACAATTTTTTTTATAATTTTATGGTTAGACAGTAATTTTTAAAAGTTTAGAACAGAGCCATGTGGGATGAAAGTGACGACCCTAAAAGATTTTGTAGACCAAACATAATTTAATAAGAGGAAAATCGTGTGAATGAAAATTTACAGAAAGGGAAAAATGAAAAACAGAAAAATGAAACAAAATAATAACCTTTCCCCGGCAACGGTGCCAAAAACGTGACACAATTTAAAAATAATTTCTGACTCCCAAATATAAGAGTATCTTGTTATATTATATTTCGGTAAGTCCAAAGTCGATCCATAGAGAAAATATTTACTTTGTTTGTTTTACTTTATCTAAAAATGAAAATAAAACTTATACAACTTGATTTATATGAAATTATAAAATTGAATTAGTTAGGGTTAGGGATCCACTCTTAGTAGTATATAAAATTTAATAAATTCTTTTTGCCATTTTTTTTAGATTTATTGCCCAAAAGATTAATCAAATAAATTATTATTATTTTCCCATTAATTTTATTGTGGATTAAGTATTTATTGTGCCAAAGTTTAATTTGTCTACAATAAGTCAAAATATCATTTTACCATACCTTATATTAAGATATTAAAAATTTATTGTGCCAAACTCCCTTATTTGTCTACAATAAATGAAAATTTCAAAATATAAAATATGTATAAAATTAAATAGAAAATAATTTAATTTATAAAATAAAAAATAGAATTTGATTAAATCATATTTATTTCCTAAGAGTTTCACCTTACCCTAACTATTATTATTTAGTTAAGCATAATTGAAATAAAAGGAATTATTAAAATTAAATTACTCATAATTAAAATGAATAAAAACAACTAAAATTGAAAATAAAACTAAATTTATTTATAAAAATAATTAAGCAAAATATTTAAAACACACCTGAAAAACAAGATGAAATACTAACTAGGCAACCCAAGAGGGGGGTGAATTGGGATTTTAAAAATTAAGTTAAGCAAACCATACAACAATCGAATCTAATGCCTTAATAAATTCGAAAATAATAAATTCAATAAAAGCACAATAATAAATTAGCAAAGGAAGAGAAAGCAAACTTAAGGATTTTTACGTGGTTCGGCAATCCCCGCCTACGTCCACGCCTCCAAGCACACCGGGCTGGAGGATTTCACTATCCGAGCCTTTCCAAGGCTTAAAACGCTTACAATTGACTCCAAGATGTCAATGAACCTTTACAACAAGAGATTATATCTCCAATATCTTCACCCCAAGTGTTTCTCACACTTGTACACTCACAATTTGATGAGAAATGAAAATTACAACAATGAAACTCTCTTTAAGAGTGGATATACAAATTGATAGCTCAATAAAGATTTAATCTATGATGATTTTTGAATTTGAAGCTCAATATAAGTTGTGTGCACTTGTTTATGCTTGCTTAGATTACCAAAAATGAATTGGTTTTGAGTTTATATAGTTTGAGCTAAAAAACTAGCCGTTATGCACATTTTGGTCGTAACCGGCTTACCATTTATGGAATCCGATTAGCCGCTTTTATGTTACCGTTAAGCCAAAAATTTGAATTTCGTAATATCCGATGCTTTTGAAATTGGATTAAAATCCGGATAGCCGTTTATGCTCCAGAAGCTTACTGCCCAAAATCCGGATTGCCGTTTACCATATCCGGCTAGCCGCTTGCTACAGTAACTGCAACAGTGAAATATTTTCTAAATTTATAGTTTGACCCTAAAACTTTATAGAACTATATTATGGCCCAAAAATGTTATGAAAGCTTTCAAATAGGTCCAATTTTAGAATTTCTAAATAATGTTTTGTCAATCTCAAAACTTTCTAAAATTATGGTATGGCCCAAAATGATATGAAACTTTTCAAATAAATCTTTTTCCAAAATTTCAAGCAATATTTGTTGATTTCAAATTTTTCAAAATTCTTTCAATTAAACCATAAACTTGAAAAACAACCAATTTCATAAAATCATTTTTTCATTATATATGAAACCTTTATAATGTGAAAATAATGATTTATTTAAAAAGAAAATAATTTGAGCTTAAAAGATTAATCATTCTTAATCTTGTTTATTATCATCAAAATCAACATTATGGAAACATATATGTTAACAATCTCCCCCTTTTTGATGATGACAAATATTTCATGTATTTAAAGAATGATTCCACAAATTGCTCCCCCTAAATATAATCTTCTCTTACAATTTTCCAATTAGCTAAATTAACATATTTAAATACATAGATTTTTCTCCCCCTTCATCATCGAAAAGAAAACTTAATATGCAAAGAAAAAGAGTAGTAAATTTTTATAAATTTAAAAATATGTATTATTCTCCCCCTTCATCATCAAAAAGAAAACTTAAAGGAAAAGAATAAGAGTAGCAAATTTATTACTCATGTTTGTCCGAGTAGAAATTTGAACACATTCTCCCCCTAACAACAAGCATTACCTCAAATACAAGTTTAATAATATTACTCTCAAATTATTATAAATCATGATACAAGCCAACTCCATACACAAATCATCACACCAAAATATCATGAACCATTATTCCATTAATTACCAAATCAACTACTCATAACATAAAATTATCATATAAAACAACTATTAATCAAATCATCATTATCTCAAAATCATCAAAATCATCATCATAATCATATATCAATCATTAAAAGAATACTCAAAGTGCATATTATTCTCCTCCTTTTAACAACATCGAAATGATATATTACTTTGTCTCCCCCTTTGGACAATAAAAAAGTTCAAAATGCATATTATCCAAAATCATATTATATGCTCACCCTAAATATATAGCCAATTTAAAATTTTAACCAAAATAATTTTATCCAAAAACATATCATATTTGTCTCCCCCTATCAATCATCAAAACCTCAAATCAAGCACATTAGTTCAAAATTATCCAAAACATAAGTAAAGAACATAACATATAACTATATCAAATCCATATAATTCAAAACAGACATATAATCCAAAATCATAGCAAACATCCATATAATCCAAATGCAAAATAAAAGAAAAAATAAAATAGTAAATGTTGGTGTGTTCAAATACAAGTATAAAGGATTTGAAGTGAAAAAGGATGAGATTGATGGATTTTAGAGAGATATTGTGTGAGAAAGGAAGCGGTTTTTAGTGAGAGAGTAACTGATTGACTGAATGAAGGAGAAGAGGATGAACAAAATATGAATCCCCAAATCCGGCTTACCAGATTTCACTAACCGGTTAGCCGGTTGTGGTCCAGTGAGTGTGCAACATGAATTCGGGTTTCCGGTTTACATAACCGATAATTCGGTTAAGTCCAGTGATGAATGGTCACGAATCCGGTTATCCGGATATTCCTAACATGTTAACCAGTTGGAGGCAGCAAGTAAGCAACGCGAATCCGGTTTTTCAGATCTCATAACCGGCTATCCGGTTGTGTCCAGCAAGCATCAAACTAAATCTGGTTTTCTAGATTTCATAACCGGCTGACCGGTTCTTTCTATAAACCAAATTCTCTTCAAACAGTTTACTGGTTTTCCAATCCGGTTATCCGGAATATGACTTAGAGAATAATCAATAAGAAGAATGGTTTTCCGGTTGATTAGAAGAGGTTTATCGGTTAAAATATGGAGAATATTTTTGAAGTTTAGTAAACTCTTAGACTTGTATTACACACACCAATTTATTTTTAGCTTAAAAATTGATCAATTTTTAAATCATTTTGAGATTCAAAATTTTTCAATAAGCCATTTAATGCATGAGACACAAATGTATACAAGACCAAACATATGAAATCGTATCAAACAATGATGTCAATTTTATAAATGAATGATGATATAACACAATTAATGGCATATGAATTCACACATATATAAGAGATAGACAATGATGATAGACAATTAAGAAGATGAAATCAAAGACCATACAATCATCAAAATCAAACAAAGACATCATGATAAATCACTCAACGTTATATACAATGATAATTCCATCATGTAAACATACAAGCATACTTTCGCAAATTCATTTATCATTATTCATTCAACAAAATTAATATGGCAAGAATTGTTACCAAAACAATTAAATCATCTTGCCTCATCTTTTTCTCCTAGATCATACTCAAGTGATTATCCTCACAAGCTTTCATCAAGGAACTTCTCCATCATTCATTAATTGTGGTACCTACAAAGAAAACATTCACGTTGTGCCCTTTGATACCCAAATACTCTTGGGTCCTTGAGTGTTAGCAATGGTTCCTTTTGGAACCCAAATACATTTTACTCCATAATATACTTTTCTTTTAATAGGACAACCAAGCTCTATGTGACCGTTTTGATTACAATAATGACATACAACTTAATTGTTAATAGATGTACTCTTCACAAAGTAGTTCTTATAATACTTTTGTTTCAAATTTGGCTTATAACCAAGTCCTCCTTTATCAAACACACATTTTTGTGAATTAATCAAGTTATCTAACATCTTTTGTCTATTTGTAAATTTTAAAACAATCTCATTTAACTTATTGCTCTTCTTCTTAAGCATTTCATTTTCCTTTTTCAAGTCATCTATGTGATATTCTAGATGCTCATGTGAAGTGCTAGGTTTCTCATTTGATAATGCAACTCTATCATGCAATGTTTTATTCTTTAATTCTAGGCCTGTAATCTTTGCACATAGAGATTCATTTTCATTTTTGAGCTCTACCATTTTCTTTTTAAGACATGCATTCTTTTTACCAATTTTCATCCACTCATCATGCAATTCTTTAAAAGCATCATGTAATTCATCATAAGTAGGAAGATCATTTACCTCATCAAGTTCATCATCTGATTCATCTCCAATTACCATAAGAGCTAGATTTGTCATTTCTTGATGCTCTTCATCATCACTTGTTTCCTCCTCGCTATCATCCCATGTGGCTACCATTACTTTCTTCTTGAGCTTGTTGAGAAGAGGGCATTCCGATCTTATATGGCCAGGTTTCTTGCACTCATAACATTTGATTACTTCATTCTTCTCCTTTCGGTTCTTGAGGTCTCTAAATTTTCTTCGCTCATTGGATTTTTTAAAAAATTTTATGAACTTCCTAGCCAACATATCCATCTCCTCCTCATCCAGCTCGCTTTCCTCATCACTCTCATATTTCGAGGCTTTGAGAGCAATGCTTTTCTTCTTTTCCTCATTGCCTTTTTCAGCTGCCAAGTCTTCCTCATAAGAAATAAAAGAACCAACTAAACCATCAATAGGTAAGATATTTAAATCTTTGGCTTCCTCAATGGCAATCCTTTTTTGTCTCCAATCCTTAGGTAGCGACCTAATAATTTTCTTAACTTTCTCGCTATTTGAAAAAGTCTTTCCTAGGGCTCCTAGAGCGTTCACTATGTCCGTAAATCTAGTATACATATAATACAAACTCTTATTTTGTTCCATTTAGAACAATTCATATTGTCGACTGTACCTACTTATTTTAGATTATTTCACTTGGTTCGTGCCTTCATAGACAACTTCAAGTTTGTGCCAAATTTCATTAGCACTTTCGCAACTATACACTCTATGAAACTCTTTCTTATCTAATGCACAAAATAAGGCATTCATAGACTTGGAGTTTAGAGAAATTTTTCTCTTTTCGAATTCATTCCATTCTCGTGAAGGTTTTGGAATATTTACCCCGACTTCATTTTTAGTCAAAGGCATGAAAGGACCCTCATTAACGATTTCTCAAATCTCATAATCTAAGGCTTGCAAGTAAATTCTCATCCTAGTTTTCTAATATGGGTAATCGTTTCCATCAAAGTAAGGTGGTCCAGTGGTAGACTGTCCTTCCCTAAAAGTCGAGTCATATTGGGCTACCATTGATCTTTAGCTCTAGACGGTTAAGTCTAAAAAAGAGCACCTCACTCTGATACCAAATGAAATACTAACTAGGCAACCCAAGATAGGGGGTGAATTGGGATTTTAAAAATTAAGCTAAGCAAACCACAAAACAATCCAATCTAATACCTTAATAAATTCGAAAACAATAAATTTAATGAAAGCACAATAATAAATAAGCAAGGGAAGAGAAAGCAAACTCAAGGATTTTTACGTGGTTCGGCAATCCCCGCCTACGTCCACGCCTCCAAGCACACCGGGCTTGAGGATTTCACTATCCGAGCCTTTCTAAGGCTTCAAACGCTTACAATTGACTCCAAGGTGTCAATGAACCTTTACAACAAGAGATTATATCTCCAATCTCTTCACCCCAAATGTTTCTCACACTTGTACACTCACAATTTGATGAGAAATGAAAATTAAAATATTGAAACTCTCTTTAAGAGTGGATATACAAATTGATAGCTCAATAAAGATTTAATCTATGATGATTTTTGAATTTGAAGCTCAATATAAGTTGTGTGCACTTGTTTATGCTTGCTTAGATTACCAAAAATGAATTGGTTTTGAGTTTATATAGTTTGAGCTAAAAAACTAGCCGTTATGCACATTTTGGTCGTAACCGGCTTACCGTTTATGGAATCCGGTTAGCCGCTTTTATGTTACCGTTAAGACAAAAATTTGAATTTCAGAATATTTGGCATGCCGCTTTTCATATCCGGTTAGCCGCTTTTGAAATCCGGATTGCCGCTTGCGAAATCCGGATAGCCGTTTATGCTCCAGAAGCTTACTGCCCAAAATTCGGATTGCCGTTTACCATATCCGGTTAGCCGCTTGCTACAGTAACTGCTACAGTGAAATATTTTCTAAATTTATAGTTTGACCCTAAAACTTTATAGAACTATATTATGGCCCAAAAATGTTATGAAAGCTTTCAAATAGGTCCAATTTTAGAATTTATAAATAATGCTTTGTCAATCTCAAAACTTTCTAAAATTATGATATGGCCCAAAATGATATGAAACTTTTCAAATAAGTCTTTTTCTAAAATTTCAAGCAATACTTGTTGATTTCAAAGTTTTCAAAATTCTTCCAATTAAACCATAAACTTGAAAAACAACCAATTTCATAAAATTATTTTTCCATTAAATATGAAACCTTTATAATGTGAAAATAATGATTTATTTAAAAAGAAAATAATTTGAGCTTAAATGATTAATCATTCTTAATCTTGTTTGTTATCATCAAAATCAACATTATGGAAACATATATGTTAACATAAGATTACAGGGAGATTAAGAGAAATTGAGAAGAAGAGAGATGTAGAGAGATGATCAAAAACATAAAAATGAGGCTCTATTCATAGAAAAATAACTTCATAATCCAGTGTTTTGCGGCCCATCATAAGCTTTATGCGTGCGCTCCTCACAGCCATTAGATCATGATCCAACGACTGGTCAAACTTCAAAAGTCAACATTACACATGGCATCATTTGACGCGTTCGATTCGGCCAAAAAACTGTTGAGATTTGGCAGGTTAAGGGATGGATCGGGTTGACCCGAATACAAAGATTCGGATCCTACAACTTGCTTTACCAACCATTGCCACGTGGCACAATCGTGGGCATTGAATTATGAACGATTGAGATTTAGTCAAAACTGGCAGCTATCCAATGCACTCATATATATTGTAAGCTCATTTTATCATCCAATTAATGCTCGGTCAACAGAAAAAATCAACTCTTTCGCACAACCTCAATTTTAAGCTGATTTTGACTTATCTTAAGGTTTTCGGACCTCCAAAATATAAATTTGTCATCTGTTTATCTGTTTGGAGTCTCAAATTACACGAATTTAATATTTTACCTAATAAACGCACAAAAATATACAAAATTAAATATAATTAAGACACAATTAATAATTCCTAATATATTGCATAAACACAAATATAAATTATAATATAGGCACAAAATAATATTTTTATCGCTTGATAATCAAACAATTTTTAATACTAATCACCAAGCCCCAACCCGACCCTATGACTAAAATGAAGGGCTCTAATCCTTAAAAAACCCGACCCTTCAAATTAAGCAACAACTTGACTTTAATAATTTTTTAATATTTTAGTTTTTTTTTTAAGACTAGGACTCCTATTCTTCATCTTTAGTAATAATAATATTATTATTATTGTTCCTTTTTTTTGGTTGGATTTGTTTGTAAGGAATTTAATAAATTATTTTTTATTCAACTTTAACAATAATAGAACATGTAACAATCTAACAAAATTAACCAA
The DNA here is from genome assembly GCA_030449895.1 of Citrus mangshanensis. NCBI lineage: Eukaryota > Viridiplantae > Streptophyta > Magnoliopsida > Sapindales > Rutaceae > Citrus > Citrus mangshanensis. The sequence goes on from JASUUJ010000069.1 coordinate 5,097,257, forward strand.
GCAACATGTAAATAAATCAAATACAAAATAACAAATTTAATGTGAAACAGAGACAAATATCCCTAAGGTGTAGATGTAACCATCTATGTGGTGTATATGTGTCTTAATAATATTTTTTATTTTAAAAATTAATTTAAACATCAAGACCTGGGACAGAACTTTTTGGTAAAACCTTAACCCTAACCCGAATGTAATTAGGTCATGATTCCTCAAGCCCTAACCCAACGTTTAACCCTTTAAATTTGAGCTAAAGTAGGTCGGATCAATCGGGCCGAGGGTCAGATCAATCACACCGAGGGTCGAATCGACCCTTTTTATCATCCTAATAATTACCTTAAATTAAAATCACATTTTTTTTAAATTATATAAAAATTATTCTTATACAAAGTAACAATATATGACCCATTAAGAAACGAACCTTTTATCCACAAACAAAATTTCAAAACCCACTTATAGACCTCAAAAGCATTTTAGTCCATTTAATCAAACATAAAAATACAAGTACCAGCTGGTTAGCTTACACGCTTCCCATACAAAGGCACCGGTCTTATTTCATTAAATAATAAGAGTATCACCAAAAAGAACTTCAAATAAAATTTTATTGCTCATTTGAAAAGTCACATCAATATTTAATACTCCAAAAGACACTTCAACCAAATAAAAAATGATTCTCTCTCTTTAAATTTAGAGAGTTGTTTTCTCTATCTTCAATTTATATTTTATTACTTTTCATTAGAGAAAGAGAGAGAAGTGTTTTAATTGCTATCGACTTTTCCTTTAAAAAAATAATTATTTGATTAAAATAATATTTATTTATTTATATTTGAAGAGTCTTTTGGAGAATATCATATTTTTTCACCCTTCTATTTGTCACATAGGTAAACAAATAGATATTTGAAGAATAAAATTTATACAGGTTTTTGGAGATGCTCTAATAATAAGGGTCCCTCTATGATGCCGTAATTTTTTTTACAGCATCAATAGCGTAAAAAATATGTATCGTTGGATGTAATCAAAGGTACACATTTTTTAATAATAAAAATATTTAATTATTTCAAAAATGTTATAACTGGTTACCAAACCGGTTGAAAAGATTATTTTAAATTTTAAAAGAAAGAAAATAGAGATACGATAAAACACGATCTCTTTCTTTATATCATAAAATTCACCATCTATTTATCTCTCACGTTGTTGTATTGAAATTGGATTCTTGAATGCTGTCTCATTTCCTAAATGATTAACCATTGACAAGAATTGTAATCTCATTCTTGTAGTTCAACTTTTTCTCCGTTTATTGCCTTGAGTATTTGATAGGTAGGCTTTTACATGTGTTGCTAGATGGCGACATTAGACAAGGAATCATGGATTTGATGTTCTTTGTTGTACTAAATTCATATCAAATCTTGCTTTGATGCTATAATATATTTAGTTACTATCTTACATTTTCTTTTTTCACATTTGAAAACAAATTCTTTTTCTTCATAGGATTACGTGACGTGTGCAGCCTTGAAGTGTGACTTGAAAGCATAAAGTTGCATTGCAGCATGTTAGGCAGCAAAGTTCCTTCCCTGCATTAGATAGAAAACAAAACAACCTAAATCAGGGAATCAAGTGAAACCAAGACTTGGCTCAACCAGTAGTTAGCCACTCGTGATTCGTCTTTTTCAGTGCGTGTTAGGATCCTAGTCTTAGTTCTACATTATTTCCCTTTCTGTTAAGGATTAGTTACTAAGTTATTATGTTATTAGGAATTATTATTTTAGTAGGATTTCTTTGGCTCTATATAAGGAACTGTTGTTAGATTAATAAAGAATAAGAATTGCTTCAAAAACTCTCATTTTCCCTCTGGCCACTAGGGGTGGGCAAAAAAACCGTAGTCTTAAAAAAACCGAACCGAACCGATGGTTTTTTCTAATTCGATACGGTTTTTTTTTTTTAAAACCGAATGGTACAATTTATAAAAAAACCAAAATGTCGGTTCAGTATTCGGTTCATTTAACTGAACCGAAAAACCGAACCGAAAAACTGAATTATTTTTAAATTTTATTAAATTAAATATGTGTTAATTTTTAACTGATTGTGTAAGATAGCTAACATAAACTTGCATACACACAATCAGAGTATATATATATGTTAGTGTTACAATTTCGTAAATTTTTATTTCCCAAAATAAACCCTAAAATCAAATATAAAACAATTTCGTAAATTTCAATTTCTTGAAGAATTTTTTAGGCCAATGCAATCTCAAGAACAACAGTAAGTAGCTGAGGAGTAAATGATAGTTGATTGATGTTGCTTACCAGTAAGTTTTCTTTATTTTATTTTTTTAAACTAGCATCTTATTATATAGATTGTTTATTTAATTATTTATTAATAGTTAGTAAGATATTATTGATAAAATGTGTTTTGAATACTTTGTATTTATTGTTAATATTTGTAATGAAATTAGGATGAACTTGTTGAAAAAAATAATTACATTTATGAAGCCCAATGGGCTAAAAATTTGAAAATTTTAAAATTCAAAATAGGCCCAATAGGCCCAGAACCGAAAAAACCGAACCGATCCGAAAAGAACCGTTTGAGTTCGGTTCTTATTGAGTTCGGTTCTTATTCGGTTCTTTTTATAAAATAACCGATTTAAATCGGTTCTACTTAATTTCGAACCAAACCGAACCGTGCCCACCCCTACTGGCCACCTCTCCTCATTATTCTTCTCATTATTTTTCTCTTCAATTCATTGCTATCTAAGAGCAACAGGCTAAGAGCATCTCCAAAAGGCTATATAAATTTTACTCTTCAAATATTCATTTACTTACCTATGTGGCAAATAGATGAGTAAAAAAAAATATTGTTCTCCAAAAGACGCTTCAAATATAAATGAGTTAATATTATTTTAATTAAATAACTATTTTTTTTAAGGAAAAGTCAATAGTAATTAAAGCACATTTCTCTTTTTCTTCAACAAAAAGTAATAAAATATAAATTGAAGAGGGAGAAAGTAACTCTTCAAATTTGAAGAGAGATGATCATTTTTTATTTGAAGAAACTTAATTGGAGTGTCTTTTGGAGCCTTAAATGTTGATGTAGTTCTTCAAATAAGTAATAAAATCTTATTTGAAGAGTTTTTTGGTGATACTCTAACATTGCGCTTTCTCTTTTCGACTTGAATTCATCCCTTCGACAAACGACAAGATGGCAGGCAGCAAAAACAGGGGTTGAGGACCCAGTTAATCGGTAGAAGCAGCAACCCACCAATCGTTTAAGAAAAAGGGGCAAAGCAAGCAGAAGCCCACTTATTAATCTCAGTCTCTTATTCCATTCTCCTTTTCTCCACCCCGATTTAATCATCTCCAGCAGCGACGCGCGAAAGGTTAAACCGGCATGATCTTGCCCACTTATTAATGTAGTTTTCTCTTTTTTTCTTTTTTAATATCATTAATGTTGCCTTTCTCTTTTCGTTCCTCCCTTTCTCTTTTCGTTCCTCGCAAAAACAACAAGAGGGATCAAAATAGAAAGCACACCCGCAAGCCGAAGAAAACCCACACCAAATAAGATCTATAGAAGATAGGATAACATGTTCAAGCTTCTGGAACAGAGGCTACTGCACGCTTCATGGAAGCAAATTTGATAAGGTGGTTGTAGCTGTCTTTTTCCTTGAACAATTTGGAGAAATGATGTTTGCAATACCAGATGCCTTCCAGGGCTGCGTAATTTGATGGGCTAATGGAATAACCACCATGTGAGCACTTGAAACATGACTTGTGATGGGCCTGGCTTTCCATTGCTACCTTCTCCGATGGACACACTATTTTACTGCAAGAAGCACATTTTTTTGGGTCCCAGATAACATGCTGGCAGCTTTGCTAGGCGATCTTGTCGGGTTAACTTCTCAATTAACTTTGCAGGTGATTGGAAATTCTTGTTAAAGTTACCCGACTCCTTGAAAAGTTGTTCAAAGTGAGGCTTAAAGTAAATAACACCTTCCATGGATGAGTAATTGCTCAGCTTGAGTGTGCCTTTGCAGTGAGAGCACTTAAAGCAAGACTTATGATAAACAATCGCATCAGCAGATAATTGCTCAACTGGATAAACTGTCTTCTCACAGACCTTGCATTTCTGTTGGGTACCAATAAAAGACATTGCTTTTTGAATTTTGGTTGATAACTGCAAAAACAATATTGAACGTTTTGTTATTAGCAAACTTGCATGATTAAACTGTACTGACCTAAAATATGTAATATTACATAGTATATACGATTGGATACACAAATGTGTATAGTTATATAGAAATTTTACAAATTTTAATTTCAACTTCTTTTCTTAAAGATATTCTGGATTTAGTAAACAAAAGTCACGGTTGTCCTCAAACTACACAAGACCAGATGTTTTCACTTAAATGGTATCAAATAATGAAGAATAATATTACAAGTTATGTATCTCTAGAAAGCTGTATTTGTCAGGAGTTCAACTAATTTTACGGTTTTTTATTTGAAGTTTTCTACATGACGATATGGCTTAAAGAATGCTGACTGCTCAGAATCATTGAAGCAACCAAGTCTATGATTATTAGCCAAATTTCATGATTTAACTATATTGATCTAGAACATATGAGTTTGCATATTATATATAGTACGATAGATAAATTCGTCCAACTATAGAACAACTTTAAATAATTAAATTCAGACTTTTCTTCTTAAAGATATTCACAATTTAGTGCACAAAGGTCACAACTGTCTTGAACCTAAACAAGACCTGAAGTTTCTGAATTAACTGATATCAATTAACAAGAAATAAAATTACAAACTATATATCCCTAGAAAGATGTATTGTCAGGAGTTCAAATAATTTTACGGTTTTCTATTTGAAGTTTTCTACATGAAGATATGGCTTAAAAAATGTTGATTGCTCAGAATCACTAAAGCAACAAAGTCCATGATTATCAGCCGAATTTTCATGATTTAACTGTATTGATCTAGAATATATGAGATTGCATGCTATATATGTTTGGATAGATAAATGTGTCTAGCTACGACAGAACTTTACAGAATCAAATTTGGACATCTCTTCTTAAAAATATTTACAATTTAGTGTACAAAGGTCACAACTGTCTTCAAACTACACAAGGCCAGAATTTTTTTAATTAAATGATATCAATTCCTCAAGAACAAATTACAAGCTATTAACCCCTAGAAAGTTCTATATTTTAGAAGTTCAAATAATTTTACATGTTTAATTTAAATTTTTCTACATTAAGATATGACTTAAAAAGTACAGATTGCTCAGAAGCATTGAAGCAACCAACTTGGAAGATATATTAGTTCTTTCTTTCAGCCTTTCCCCTTAAGGACAACAACCGCCAAACATTATATGCTTAATTTTCTTATGTTTCTACTTTTTTTTTTCTTCGGAAAAACAGTAGAACAGTGTTTAATTTTAAAGTATTGCTTATTACATGGTTACACAGCCGAAATCTCCTCATGACCATCTCTCTACTCAACAACAAAATAAAGATAAAAATCCTAAATATCAAATTATAAAGAACATATGCAGTACTAACTTTCTTTATCAATATCAATGGCTTTCTTGTAGTGGTAACTCCCAGATTTATCTTGAACATAAATTTTTTCAAAACTAAAAAACTTGATTAATTGATAAAAAAAATCTACTTAAATTAAATTGGATTGATTGACTAAAAACTCCACTCAAATTTAATCTTTGATGAGATACTGTCTGTTGTATACAAATATGAGTTTGAATTGTGTTAGTTTATTATTCCAACAGTCAAACTGGTTGACATAAACCGTTTGGATCGTGTAGTGGGCTCAGGCTCGGCAAATTTCAGTGACCACCCTACAATTTCAAACATTCTCACAATTTCACTTAAATAATATATTTTATTTAATTACACAAAATTCAATAAATATATGATTTTTGTAAAGTATATGAACATGTATATGAAACTGATATTCATACGAATGTTTAATTACACTTTAAAATTTATTTTATCTATGTGTCCTACATCATTCATTATCGACTTTTTGTAATTTTATTAAGTAGTAATTTCAAGGCAAACAGAAAAGAGTTTCAATATTAATTAATTTGAAGACTCAATATGAGACTCAAAATTGCTAAAATAGTATTTAAATCATATTGTTAATGTTATAAGATAACTTGATTATCATGTAATTAAACTAATTTTAAAATTTATTTTCAAAGCATGCAAACAAATGTAATCTCTGCTATGAGGTTTTTTCTTATTTTAATGTATGGTGTTTGTCCAATGGTGAAATATAAATAATAGCCTTCAATTTCTCATGTGGTATATTTTATTGGCTTACTATCTTATGAAACTATATGCAAATGTTGAAAATTGGACTGCTGCATAAAATATCATGTGATATATCTTATTTGACCTTAGATTAATGTATCGAATGCCCAAAAAATATAGTTTACTTTGTCAATCTACAAATTAATTTTTACTAATATTTATATTTCATTTATCAATTCATAATTCATCGGGATAATTACAAATTTAATTTCCCTCCTATTAATAAATAGGGGTACATACAAGTACCCGATATCTGTGTGTGTGTGTGTGTCACTTCATATGTTTTAATAACTATAAGAATAATTGTCTCTACTAACTTTTTCCCATACAATTTTTATTACATTTTACCAATTGTATTTCTATACTACTATTTTGTAAAAGAAAGCTATAATTGACTACTCAAAAATATCTTCATATTTTTTATTACATTTACATTAAAGTTTTAGTATATTATAAATGCAAAGTTTAATTTTCAATAACATAACACTTTAACGAAATCAACATATTAAGTGCAATGTATGATAGATGATATGACACTTTAAATATGCTACAAAGTTAATAGGGAAAAAACCACCCACACCTCTAAAGTTTGCTTAAATGGTAAAAAATAATCCCTTAAAATTAAAAAAATATAATATATAAAATAAGATAAAATTTATAAAATTTTATGAATATTAAAAAATTTATTTTAACATTATTAATTTGTCATATTCTTTTAATAATATTAAAATCTATTTCACATACGAATAATATTAAATTATTATACCTAACATTCAAAGTAATATATAAAATATATATATATTTTTACAATATCTTATTTAATTATGTCTATATTAATATCGATCTTAAAATCAATTTTTGGATTAATTAATTTTAGTAAATCCATCGGGATAGACTAAAAATAACTTAATATGAATAAAATTTTAATTATACACGTTATTTTATTAATTATACTTATTGTAATATTTTATCTATATCATATGATATTTATTTATCATTTCTATACTATTACTATATTTATATTTATTTAGGTTGTTTTAATTAAAACGTATAATAATCATTTATAAAATTAAGAGGGTTTGTATAACTATTCATGAAACTAAATGGTTTTATATGATCATTTAAGCAAACCTTAAGGGTGTGAATGGTTTTTTTTAAATTAATATTAATTTAAAATTTAAAAATTAATATTTTACCTGCTATATTTTAATTAATTATTTAATTATCTATTATATTAAATAATTAAAATTCTTACATTTAAGGATTCACACTAATCCCACTATCAATGCTTTAAAAACACATACAGCATATTAAAGAAATCCTAATAATAATAATAAACTCCCTGGAATTGAACTGAACGAGTCTCAGAAATGGCATCGAAAAGCAAGATTCTATCCATCGGGGGAACAGGGTATATCGGTAAATTCATCGTCGAAGCGAGCGTGAAAGCCGGCCACGGTGCTCGTGAGAGAATCCACTCTCTGCTCCTTCCAAATCTCAACTCCTCGACCACTTCAAAAACCTCGGCGTCAATTTCGTTGTCGTGAGTTATCAATATTTTTCATTTTTTAATTATTTCAAATCAAAAGATTAAAATTCACCAATTGATCAACTATATATCTAGCGCCTAACTATGACCAACCTCAATCAACGGACGTCCATCAACTAGATTAATTCTCAAAAACCTGACACTTTCTAGTGCGTGGAAGAAACAAAGTCCTCAAAGAAGATAACTTCACAATATATACAAACTCCTTGTTATTATTATGCAGGGAGATGTTTTGAATCACCAGAGTTTGGTGAACGCAATAAAACAAGTGGACGTGGTGATATCGACAGTCGGTCACGCTTTATTAGCCGATCAGGTCAAGATTATTGCTGCCATTAAAGAAGCCGGTAACGTTAAGGTAAAACATAATTAATATCATTAATATAATTAAATTAATTAATTACAAACCAATAGCATGAACGCAGTTAATTAATTGATGTTTGTAAATTATTTATAATTCAGAGATTCTTCCCATCAGAATTTGGAAATGATGTTGACCGAGGCCATGGCGCCGTAGAGCCAGCAAAATCAGCGTACTACGACGTAAAGGCGAGAATTCGCCGAGCCGTTGAGGCAGAATGCATTCCGTACACTGACGTAGAATCTTATTGTTTTGATGGCTACTTCCTCCCCAATTTGTTGCAGCCCGGGGCCGCTGCCCCCCCGAGGGATAAGGTTGTCATCTTAGGCGATGGAAATCCAAAAGGTAACATAATTTAGTTAAGCTCATTTTTTATCCAACAGTTTGTTGATTAAAAACTTCAAATATTTTTACTAGATTTGTTGAAAATATTACGGTTAAAACCTTCTTCTTTTTTAATATCATCCCTGTACTAAATGAATCCTAAGTAATCAATGTAGATATTAAGATAAAAGTTTTAGGTGATTATTAGATACTTTAGCTCCTGAATTGCCACGTCATGGCTACCACACAAACGAGAAAAATTTTAGAATATTTTAAATGTATTAGATAAAAACATGTCACTAAAAAAATACTTTACAATCTACTCCTCCAAAATTTAACCTAAATTATTGAAGATCTACTCCTCCAAGCTCCAACTTAAATTTTTTATGATATAATATGTATAATTATAAATAATATGTTGTTAATGATTTTTTATGGTATAAGATGAATATTTTTTATAGATAATTGTTAATAATATGTACCATTAATAATTTATTTTTTTAATTAAAAATGTATTGTTAATAAAAAAAAATTGTGTATTGAAAATTTACATTAATTTTCAAGGCAAAATTATTTTTTTACCTCATTTTGAGTTTAAAGGGTAAAATAGTCATTTTGCTCAAATTAAGTTCTTAATTAACGGAAAGGTGGACGGTATAAGTGTTTTGTACTACTATTAGGGAGCACCTGTATCCTTAACTTTTAAGCCAAGGTGATTTTATCCAACAGTTGTTTGATTAAAAACTTATAATACGCTTATTAGTTTTGTCAAAAATATTACAATTAAAGATTTTTTCTTTCCTCCCTAGGACCCTAATACTAAATGAACCCTATGTAGTCAACTTAGATGTTAAGATAGAGTTCTAAGTGATTACCAGATACTGAACTGCCACACAACAATTTCAAACAGAGTCTAAATAACTTCATTGCAAAATAGTTAAATGAATCTAACTTAGTTTCGTCATTTGATTTTCAGCTGTTTATAACAAGGAAGATGATATTGCAACCTACACTATCAAAGCGGTTGATGATCCGAGAACCTTGAACAAAAACCTTTACATTCAGCCTCCTGGTAATATTTACTCATTCAATGATCTTGTGTCTCTGTGGGAGAGAAAGATTGACAAAACCCTCGAAAGGGAGTATGTTTCGGAGGAGCAGCTCCTAAAGAATATTCAATTAAAACTCTCTCTTTTAAATGTCATTTAAGAGAGCCATAAATTCTGTGCCGTAAATGTTATTGACCCTGTCTTCTCCAAAATGCTGCAGAAGCTGCACCTCCACAAAATGTGATATTATCAATTTATCACTCTGTTTTCATGAACGGAGTTCAAACCAACTTCAAGATTGAACCATCGTTTGGAGTTGAAGCCTCGCAGCTTTATCCTGATGTCAAGTACACTACAGTTGATGAGTACCTCAATCAGTCTGTGTAACCCTTCTCTGTTTCCAGCTGCAGCTTGCAGGATCTTGGACTCTTGGTAAATAAATAATTGGCTTGTTGCAATCTTTGGTTTTTAATGGAAAAAATTATGGTGGCTGGCCTTACTTTCTTCTGGTTGTCCGTGGAATTTGTAAGACCATGTTATGATATGGGTTCTACAGCCGCTAAACGAATGTCCAACTGCGCGCGCTAGATTAAGTCATTATGAAATAATTATAGTCATAAATTCATCTAAAGGCGAAAATTAAACTAATTTATCACTAATTGTCATGTCAAATTATTTTTATGGATGATAAAATTCTATGAACCCACTTTATGGGTGTGAGAGTAAAAGTCGAACCGCAAGATAATAAACAATTTGGTATTATTATTTTCTTTTTAAAAATTAATTATAGTTTTTGAAAAGTGTTACAAGATTATTAGTACTCATTTTCCTAACCTTTTATCTTTTAAAAATCACATAAAATTAAAATTAAAGTGAAATAAACAATTAGTTTTTTTTTAAAATTAAAAAAGGTATTATATTTTAGAAATTAAATAAAAGATAACATTTTAAAGAGTTGGATAATCCTCCATCCACACTAAAGATCTAGTACACTTGAGAACAAATTTAACGAATACATGATTAATAACATCTTGGAATTTAAAAAACAAAATCTCGTTATGTGCGTGAACCAGTTCCAAGATAAAAGAGTAGATTATTGGAAAGAGGGCAGATACGCCATAACCCTACAAGAAGACCAATAACATTCTACACTTCCTAAATGAGCCTGCAACAATTAACTCGTGATTCATTACACTTTTTCTTTAATTTGATGCGGTACATTATAACGGTCGTGCACAAATGAAACAAAAGATACCAAAAATGAAGTAACATTGACAAAGGAATTAAAAAAATGACCAAAATCTTTTTGAACTTTGCCAGTTCAGCCATGCATGCCCATCTTTGTTCACTTGTTTCCTTTCTTTCCTTTCTTTGACGAAGCCTTCACAGATCCTTTACCTTTGCGAGCCTTGCCAATATTCCCCTTCTTCGAACCACCTTTTCTTGCCTTGCCAGATCCGTGTGTCCTTGAATCCTTTTTCATTCGTGGATCAACAAGAACCTTCCCCTTTCCAGCCCTCACTTGAACTCCCTTCTTCGCAACCACATATTCCTTTTTAGGCCTTTTGGGTACAGCTGACTTGTATAATTGTTCAATTTGCTTCCTCTTTGAGCGATCAGAGATGTCTGCTTGGTCTGATATGACATTCGCCTTCTTGCGAACCTTCTCAAGCTTTCGCATGGCAACCCGCTTCTTTCGGGCTTTGGCCTCAGCCACCTTCTTAGCAGGTCGGGCATCAATTTCTTTGAATTGTGCTTTCATTGCAGCAATCTCCTCCTTGGTAACAGGCCTAATTGCTTGCCGATGCCTCCTTTCCTCTTCTAAAAACCAGTCTGGCAAGCCATCATCGTCAAACATGTACCTATTGTAAGCATCATCCAGAATCTGCTCCCTTTGCTTTTTCCTTAGCATCTTCTTTGCACAAGCCAATATCTCAGCTTTTGTATCAACGTCTTCATCTTCTGATTCATCAGAGGATGAGTCGTCACTGGAATCCGCGCCTGGAGCAGGGACTATCTCAAAATCATCTTCCACCTCTGACACTTGGTTGTGCGTGCTCTTAGGACCTGCAGCATCATTTGCCATCTTCTGCTTGGCCTTTTCTGGGATAGAATGCTTTTCCGCCTGTTTATCCACCTGCGTCTCATCTTCACTGCCCAATTTCCCCAAATCTCCATTTTGTACAGCTTCCGCAAAAATTTCCTGACTAAACCACTTATTTGTAATTTCCTCTTGTGTTGGCCTTATACCATCATCAAGTGGTACCATGAGAGGATTTGCATCTAGATCACCCTGATCTTTGTCTGAATCATAACTAGTATGCATAGTGTCTTCATCCTCATCACCCTGCACAGCAAAAACAAAATACTTAATGTTGCATATACGGTAAAATCTCTCCATAGTCATTGTTGGGACTAAACTAATTTTAATACTATGAAGATGTTATAACTTGATACAAGTGCAGTTACAAAAATTATTGTTTCAACTTAGTTATACTTAGTGCAAGCAGGACATAGGTAAAGCATGTGCTGCATTGATAATTAATTAATGAAGCATGTCAAATTTAATGTATATACATCGTTAAAAGAGATATAACATATAGTTTCAAAAAACTAGTACATATATCCATCTATGTAGTGTTGAGAATATGCGAAGTCATTTTATTGAAAATCTAAAGAATAAATCATTGTCCCAAACAACTTTAGAAAAATATTATATTTCATCTTAAATCTTTCATGTAACATATTTTTTTGCAATATACAGATTAGTAATACTATGTGGAGGCAAGTTCCTTAAGCCTAGATCTATAAAAGTTATTAACTTATTACTATGTGAAGTTTATTCTTATTTATAACTGGCCCAAATTGGGACTAAATTTTTTTATGACTATATGGACATTTTTCCTACAGAGAGTATCGGTACAGAGAAGTTTTACAGTAATTCTATACTAATAAAAGAAAGTGTGATCCTAATAAATCACCATCGACCAGTGCTACAATGAATTTACAAAGAAGAAGAAGGATTACAATGTGAAGGCAACAAGAATCATGACAAAGTGAGAAAAAGAGAGGCCACATAAGCCACAAGGGAAACCGAGATTTTATACTCCCCCAAGTCCTAACACAACCTAATTGCAAAAAGCATAGGAGAAAAACACGTGCTTGACTGCAAACATGCACACACAATTCGACCACGAAGACCACATACCTCTGAGAGTTGGTCCTCTTGGGCATAGGCTTTTTTCGCACGTTTTCGTTGCATTGTACTTCCTCCCCTTTTAGCCACATAGTTTTCATAAGCTTGATCAAGAACCTCCTCCAATTGTTCATCATACCTAACACCAGAGATATGTCATAAGACCACAAAGTCATAAGTTGGCGTCAAGTTAATGCGACAGAAGATAAAGGTAGAAAAGAATTACTTTCTGCGTTCTTCATCAGAGTCAATGTCACTGGACACATGCTCTTGAGTGTCTCTATTGGGTCTTTCGTCTTCACTGTCCTCAGCAGCAGCATTCACATCATCATCATCATATTCAACAGCAGCAAGATCTTTTTTCCCCTAAATATCGATCATTCAAGTTCATACAAGAATGAGATATTAACCTTAGAGCACACTTTTAAATTCGATAAAAGAAATTAATTAAATCTGCAACTAATATAAAAATTAAACTTCTGTCATTACTGTCCAATGGGAAAATTGTCCTACCCAGCCATTTTTCTTTTCTGACCATGCAATTCACCCCGCCCAACCCCAGGCACAAACTCAAATTAAACTAGTCCCCTCCAAAGTTGGTATGAGGGGGATTCCAATACCACCTATTTCCACCTCAAAAATCCTGATCAACTGGGCTTATCCCACTCAAACATTAAAATCACAACAGGGAAGGGCTTTGAATTTCATAACCCAATTACATAGTGTAGAATAATAATACAATTTTCAATCCCATCAATGGGTTTGACTTTGACAAATAATGTATGCAAAACTGAAATATGGTTTCTCTCCAAATAGCAAAGATCACAGGAAAAGGAAAAAATAAAGAAGTGGAAGTATACCTTAATGGAAGAAAGAGAAAATAATTCGTGATCAGTATAATCATCTTGCATAACATCTATTTGCATCCCAGTTGCCTTCCGTGCCTTGTCCTGGTATATCCAAAGACAAAAACAAGAAGTCAATAAAAAAATGCATACCAACAAAAGGCATTAATGATGAGAATGCCATCATTCAAACTAAAAAAGCAGAAGTGAACATATCCCAATTGTCTCCTCTCTCCTCCAATATGAAACATGAAAACCATTCCTCGATACTGCTGTGAGAAGTGGATTTCAGTGCCAAATATTTATGGGTTTCTATTCTCTTTTTTTTTTTGCTTGATGTAAATGGAAACACATTGAAGTTGTTCCTAAAATCTACATAATATAGGAAGGATAACTTGTTCAAGCATAGAAAAGATGCTACACTAAACCTGTGGGAAGGCAGGCTGCTAATATTTATAAGAATTCTACTAAAGAAACTTGATAACTTTCCAGATTTTCAATTTCCTCTTCATATTTATGTACATATTTCAATCCTCCACTTAAGTAAACAAATAAAGAAACAGAGAGATCCTTAGGCTAAAAATTAAGCAGAATGTATAGGTACTCCCCTAAAATAAATATGAGTTATCCTTTTGAGGGCTTCTTTTTACTTTTCTTGTAATTCATGTCAACTTTGGGAGTGCTCTAGTAAATTTATCGCAAGTCTCTTTGCACATCTGGGATTACCCTTGCACAATTTCTCTCTACATTATTGATTACCATATATATTGATCAAACTTCACGTCTTCCAAAATTCCGAAAATGTGTAAATTTAATTCTGTATGTGCATAAAGGAAAAATGGGGAGAGGGAAACAAGGCAGCCAACCTTAGCCCTTTTTTTCGCTAGAAGCTTCTTTTCACGTTTCTTTCGCTGATCCATGGCATATTTCAATTCCTCCATTTCATTGAGTACTCTGTTATCTGCATCCTCCTCATTTTCACCTTCAGTAGGAGCAGAAGCAGAAGCAGGCACAGTAGCCTTTTCTGCAGGAGAAAAGGCCTTCCTTATTTGCATTCGCCACCTTCATGACGGAACAGACATTTAAAACAAGCTTACTACCCTTTTTATAGGTCTATATATTAATACCAACTGTTATATTTATTGACAAGCATTTGCACAAACCAAAATTGACGTTTTCCTTCATGTCTCAAAGTTCTTACTAGTTATACAATAAATAAAGGGTATATATAACTTACTTCAATAGATGCTTGAAGTCTTGCTTTCCCAAAACACGCAAATCATCACAAAGAGCTTTAACCTGGACAGCACATAGGTTCATAATAGTTAAACCTTCTGTAGAAGACCAAAACAAGGTTAAATACAGAATAGGATCAGGATAATAATGATAAATGACCTCTTCTGTTGTCAATTCGTGATCCTTGATTGCTGAACAAGCCGGATCCCCAAATGTTATGGAAGTAACTGAACCAAGAATCTCAAGAGGATTATTGGACCAAATGAAATCAGTAGCCAAAGAAACTTTCCTCAAAGTCGTGTCTCCATCTTCATAACTGTAATATGACTTTAGTTAGCAACAGCCATCGTTTAGTTGCACGGTTATAAATATACACAAAAACATTCAGTAAGGACAATAACCAGTAAATTCCTTTGTTTTAATTAGTTTTTCTCAGAGTAGTCTGAAAAGATCAGCAAGTAGAATGTTGCTTGCTGACCACATATCCTCATGACACATTGAGATCCATCGCCAGTTCATATGAGAAAGAACAAAAAGCTTGTTCTATTTATAAATTCAATTGTTTGGAATTCCAATAGGTTTCTTCACATTGCCACGTGAAGAATTTCTGAAACTAATAAGTCCATCAAAAAAGAAAAGGAGCTTACCCATCACGATGTCTCTTTTGCTTTGTTCCTCTGAGTACATCCACCACCTATACAACAAGAATTTATATAAACAAGTTTATAATTAAATACCAATTCATTAAAAAAGAGAAAATATTTTGAGTAACCCACGAGTCATTTTTTCATGAATTTCCCATATCATTACCTTACGCGGTTCAACAGATCCCTGAAACAGATACTTCACATCAAGAAGACGTGGATCGATCTTTGCAGGAGCCTTGTATTTTATACCCAAAAGATATATCTCAGCAGATGCGGAACGACTAGCAGCAGGTTTATCCACCTCAACCTTTTCAAATAACTGCACACCAAAACCTAATTTCAGAACAAACTGGCTCCAGCCAATATTACCCACAGCAAATCAAAAAGAAAAGAGGGGGGGGGGGGGGAATCACCTGCTTGAGACAGTAGAGTACAGAACTATAATCCTGTGACCTGAAAACCTAATCCAAAACAACAAATAAACATTCAGCAAGTCTCAACAAATTATGGTTACAATATGAATCCATTTCCCAATCAAAGAAACAAAATATAATCATATACAAAAAAACAGAACACATTGCCTATGCAACTATTGGTATAGACATCTAAGTAATTTTTTTTCCACATTAGCCCATCTTTTATAATAAACCAACACAACATATAGCATCATAAACGCAAATAAACGAGACAAAATAACCCAAAAGAGAATTATTTTAAAAAAGAACAGCACACATACTTTAGTAACAAAGGTTCCTTTAGGAGCCAAGAACTGCGTAGCCAGCTTTACAGAATCAATGACCAAAGCGTTCTGACTCATGGCCTCCTGAGCCCAAGCACCACCAACATTAGGCGACCCATCATGCAAAACCAAGTCAAAAGCCCTAACCCCATGCTCCTCCATCACCTTCTTCACTCTAGCCCTACACTCGGGCTTCGTTATATCTTGCTCAAGCGATACGGCTCCTCGAATGGGGGCGATCGGGACCAAGTCAAGACCCAGAACGAGGCTCCCTACCGGGACCCGCTGCACCGCCACCTGCATCCACCCACCTGGAGCGGCGCAGAGGTCGAGCACGGCGTGCGATGAGCGTAAGAAGGAGAATTTGGAATCGAGCTGGACGAGTTTCCATGAAGCTCGAGATCTGTAGCCGTGTTCTTTCGCTAAACGGTAATATTTATCCAAACGATGCTTCCCCTTTACTTTACCCATTGATTTTTTTTTTTTTTCCTCTCTTTCAATGAGTTTCCCGGTTTTTGAGTGAATGAAAAACAGAGTTGTGAGGTTTTTAGAACATAAACCCTAACAAAGGAGACTGGTATTGTCTAAAGCGAGTCCCATATTTTTTCTTAATTATACATAGATCCAAATATTTGACATATTACCATTTAAGTCCAGTTCCTGAAATTGTACTAAATTACTAACTAAGCCCCATATGTTTTAGACTATGTCATTCATGCCCCCGGTAGATGTGAAGAAAACAAAAAATAACCATAAAGGTTTGGCAAATCACAATTCACATTTCACAAGAGCTGTTAATTTTGGAAAACTGTGTATTAACTTTTTGTAATTGAAATAATACATTCAAATAGTTCACATTGGATCAATTACACCATTATGTTAGCATAAATAGCCCCATTCAGTACCAACAAAGTGTTGGCTTTAAGTCGCACTTGTTGGGAGTCACCACAACGTGCTGGCCAGGACTTAGCGTATCTCCCATGATAAAAAAAAAATAGCCCCATTCAGTTCAAAAGAGCCCTTCTGTCTTCAACCAAATTTATTGTGTTATATTCTGCCAGGTTCCAGATTTTGAGTTGGTCTGAGAAACAAGTTTCCTGATTCAGCATTCCATTGGACTCCAGTCTTCATCATATGAGGTAGCTTCAGCTGTGCAATTTTGTCTTTGTTAACGGAAGTTGGACTCTTCTTCTCGGCGGCCGGAGAATATTTTGGTTGTTTGACAGATTTCTGTTGCACTTGTTTAATCAAATCCAGAGGAGAGAGTTTCCCAACCATCTGCGAATTAGATGAAGCCTCATCAGCACACATCCTAGCACCTTGCTGCTGCTGCTGCTGCTGTCGCCGCTGCTTCAACATTCCCCTTGTTGCTGCTGCTGGTTGGTTTGCTGTTGTAGTAGCAACGGCTGGTGTTGAGCGAATATGTGGTGGAGCATAAAAGCATCTCTTGAAGAAAGGGTGCTGCAAGGCCTC
Organism: Citrus mangshanensis; assembly: GCA_030449895.1. Lineage (NCBI taxonomy): Eukaryota > Viridiplantae > Streptophyta > Magnoliopsida > Sapindales > Rutaceae > Citrus > Citrus mangshanensis. The sequence goes on from JASUUJ010000069.1 coordinate 5,115,004, forward strand.
TGCAGCAGTTGGCCTTTTGCTGGGATCCCAAGAACAAAGTGATTCGAACAAGCTGATTGCATCCTGACTTGCTGATGGCATCAATGCCGAGAGATTGGCTCGGGGTAACTGTGGGAACTGGTATTTAATTGCCCTTGCTTGGCGAAGTCCGTCGGCCCAAGAATCCATTGTAGGACTCCCAAGAACACCGCATATTTTGTACATCTGATCAGCCTCACTAGCACCCGGAAAAAGAGGACAAAAAGTGAACAATTCAGCCATGATAGTTCCCATAGCCCACATGTCAGCTTTTGAGCTATACAACTCTGACTGCAACAGAATTTCCGGGGCTCGATACCATCGTGATCCTACATAATTCGTATAAGGCGGGCCAGACTTGATTTCCCTTGCAAGACCAAAATCAGCAATCTTGATAATACCTTGCGAAACAAGCAAGTTTTCAGGCTTCAGGTCTCGATGAAAGAACCCATTCTGGTGCATGTAACTAAGTCCCTGAAAAACTTGGAAAAGCCATGCCTTGATTTCAGGTTCGGAGAAAAGCTTCCGATCTCTTGCAGCCATAAGTTGGTAAAGATTGCACTCCATGCATTCAAACACCAAATACAATCTGTTATTGTTCTGGATGAGTTCTTTAAGCTTCACAATGTTTGAATGATTCAACTTCCTCAAGCACTTAACTTCTCTCAAATTGAGGCAATCCTCCCATGAAGCATATCTCTGCTTCAATTCTTTGATTGCAACAGCTTCTCCAGTGTGCTCATCGAAAGCTTGAAAGACACGCCCGAATGCTCCTCTACCAAGTTCTTTGAAACCAGAATACTTGTCCATTACTATGGACGAACAAGAATCCAGATTCTCTTTTTGTATGTATGTGAGTTTTAATTTGTTTTGAAGGTAATGCTAGTAAAAACTATAACTTCTAAAAGCCATGATACGATTGACTGCATGTTTAATTTGTCAGAGACACAATGCGAGAGCAAGAGAGAACAAATAACTAATTAAACAACAAACGGGAAACTTGCTATCAATTTGCAACCTTTTATAAACAACTACTAGTTTCCTTTTTAGCTTAGGAAAAAGAAGCATTACTTCACTAGAGTTCTCCCAATTATCAGGAAGTTTCCTAATCCAACATGGACTAGGTATTTTTTTTAACAAATTATTATTATTTTTTTGGGGTTTAAATCTAATAATTCAAAAGTGGAGTTAACTAAAATAAAAATTACTAATTTCATAAACCTTAGAGCATAATCCTTTTGAACCTATTAACTTATTTATATTTTGGTTTTATCTCTCAGTCATCCCATGAACAAATTCGACCCGGCCAAAACATAACTATGTAATCTTTCGCTGGTGAAATCCACATCAATTTGTCATATTGTTCTTGCGATAAAACAGAAAATCAGATTAGGGTTTTCAATCTTTAAGAAATTATGTCAAATGGACTAGAAATTGATTAGAAATAAATATTTCCATCTCAACCAATTTACTTTTAAAACTGATAAGCGTCATTCTTTAAAATGAAGAGCAACCAAAAGTTATTTTCGCACGAACCAAAGTGGCATAAAAGGCTACACTCACAGAGATCCATTTCCCCATTCAGGTAAGCTAAAAACTGCAATTTCTTGTCATAAGCATTGTACAATACAAATAGTGTTTCCATGCTATCTTCCAGTAAACCATGTGGGATGACAAAGGCTTTTGACAACAGTACACTAACTAATAAACGAATGAAAAATTTCCCGTAAAATCTTTGTTATAATGGGTCATGCAATTACATTGCCAACAATCTTGGAATCTTCATAACATGCGCGTAAACATTAAAGTTTCAATCCTGCAACATTTTAGCAATCCCGCACTATTGAACTTTATGTCTACTATAAGCTTCATTCATAATAACCAAGTGCATGTCCCTTGAAAGGAAAAAATTCAATTATAATATCTTCCCATAACCTATTTTTTTATCCCCATCCAGTCCTTTTTCTACTGGCTCTGTGAATAAGTTCTGCTTCAGTCCCCACGGGAGCCACCGCCACTTGATGAAGGTTTCTTACCACCATACTTCTGTCAAAGAACCAAAAATCTGTTAACTTCAGAGCACTGGTGATAAAAAGTTATGTGGCCACCATATTCAAGTGCTTAGTGCTTACCTGTTTTCCAATGTTGAACGGGATATATCTGTATTTGATCATGTGTGCGATTTGGCGTCTCATTGTAAGAACAAACAGAACAATCCAGTAACAAAGTAATATAGGCCAAAACACAGGAACATCAAACACAGAAAAGAATGTCATTACAAAAGCTATGCAGAAAGCCTTGGTCATGGAGTACCTGAAACCACAGCATAAGGAAAATTTTACGATCAGCAACAATAACAAGATTCTATCCCCTCTTTATTGAAGAGACTCATACATTTCAATCTAGCTAAATGACATGCTCCCAATGTCTCAAGAAACGTAAGAGTTAACAAGATATGGAATGAGAAAGGTCATCACAGAGTCACACAAGGATACCACTATAACCTAAGACCACATCAATAACCAAATCAGCAAACATACAACATAAACCCCTGCTAAAGAAGCAGGTCATCCCACAAGAATGAAGCTAGGATTCATAATTAATTTAAAAAACAGCATTCAGAAAATCAAATCATCTCAAAGTCACACAGGGATGGCACTGTAACGTAAGACTGCATCAGTAACCAAATCAGCAACCATAGAACATAACCCCTGCTAAAGAAGCAGTTCATTCACAGAAGAATGTCGCTGGGATTCATAATTAATTTATAAACAGCACTCAGAAAATCAAACATCAGTAATACGAATGCAAGTAGTAACGTTAAAGGAGTAATGAAAACGGTGTGTAAAGTGCCAACACATCCATTTCTTTCAAAGATAGAATGCCAGAGAAACAGAGAGAGTTTTTCCAGCATAATAACATTCAGGAGAAGAAATGAGAGCTGCAAATTAACATGCATAATAGCAAATTAAACATCTATAGACCATCACGTATTTCAAAGATCCACGGCCAGTGGGGAGATCATCTAATCTACTAAAATTCAACATAGAAACTTTTAGGACAGGAAACAAGGCCTAGAACTTACCGTGTATTAGAGTTTATTAACCATTTGTAACATTTCAAATTAGAAAATATAAGAAGGCAAATACAGGAGATACCCTGTACAAAGACTTATGACGTGATATAAGCAGTGACTCAGGTGACATTAAGGTTGAACAGGGGTTTGTTGGGCCCAATCTTTAAGAAAGAATGCTAACTATACATAAAACTACTGTCACTATGACACATCTATTAGGTCCGAAATTGGAATGACAATTAAAACATCTATTAGGTCACTGACATGAAGTAGCCTTAATATTAAACAAACAATGAGGTTAGATACATCCCAACTATTCATGGCTTCCTCACAACATCACAGCAAAAGCCCCAAATAAACTAAGCAACCTATAGATTAATTAACAAGAGAACAAGCATTGCCAGATGGGCTATAAAATATTCGAACCAAAATGTTACAGAATTTTCCAAGATATGCAAAACACTAACATTATAAGCATTCATGAGACATTTCCGTTACCAAAATTTAAACTCTGGGAGTCGGCGAATAAAAGGCTTGAATTCATCAGAACCCTTAGTCGGCAACAAAGGCCCATCAGCGACTTCGATTTCAGGATCAACCAGAGGCGACAAAAACCCAATAAGCAAATTCAGGAGATAGATCCCAAGACCATAGGATATGATGTAGAATCCTTGCACATAAAAAACCCGCAAACAGTAGATTGCCACAATTACAAGGGTTCCAATCCACCTATAAACTGCATGTGGAGTAGTCTTGTCCAGGTAATACTGATATAGCCTCCAAGCATCATGTCCCCATTGTGATACAGGGGATGCCGCCGAGGCAGTGTCGCCTCCAATTCCTTCCATTCAATCTAAGTATGAAAAGTCCTGCAAATATATAGCACAGTCCAATCTAATTACATATTCGTATTCATAGAGATCACCAGATATAACAGATGCATAAATGTAACTGAATGAATAGCAGTGCTTCTTAAAAACTTCAACGACAACCCTATTGACTACAATAGCTTCAAGTCTAATCCCAATTTAAGCATTAATGATGAACACCTCTGCACTACTAACGCTAATTGCCGGCGTGCTTATTCATCCAATGCAAGCTTCAAATCAGAGATCCAGATACAGATTTATGATAGAATCACATATTAACACTCATGAACACCCGCCCAAATCTCACAAGTAAATACACCAAATACCTAATTACTTAAAGAAACCCATAAATAATAATCATAATAAAAAGCCCATGAAAACAAAAACCTCTTAAATTTAACAAAGTGGGGAAAAAAAGGGGAAAAATTACAAAGACTTACTTAAAATGCAATTCAATAGCCGTATTCCTCTATATATTTCCATCAACCAAAGATCCAAAGAAATACCCAAAACAAAACAAACAAACAAACAAAAAAAACGAAAACCCACCTAAAAGAAAGATGCAAGATTTTATCTTTTCATTTTCCCAAGCTTTCTCGCCCACCAAACAGAAGCGAGGGTTTTTCTTTTGATTCTTTCTTTGACAGCTAATTTACTTCGAAGATAAAAAGGGAACTTCAACCACAGATCTAAACGAAACAAACCCAGACAGCAAATCACAAATCCCAGATTCACGGCGCATTAATTAACAAAAACACATAAATAATTGAAGATTAAAAAAATAGATATCAAATTAAATGAGGAAAGATTGATGAAAGAAGAGTAAAGGAACTGACCTTGAAACGAGTCTTTCGATGTTCACATAAAAGGACTCAAATTGATTTGAGGGAAGCGAATTGAAATGCGACCAGATCTTGTAAGAGATTAAAGAAGAGTGTTTTTGTTTTTTTTTTCTTTTCGTTTTCATTTTTTATATTTTTTTCATTTTTTTTTTTTTGGTTTTACATTTTTTTAATTATTAGAATTTTAGAGGTTTTTTTAATGTTACCCAATAGTGACGCGATTGAAAAGTCGTTGAAAGACGGAGTTATCACCACGTGCCTGATGACGACCGAATATTATTTCGAAGATGCTCTGGTTAATATAATTCCTGTATTTTACATATTTTCGAAAAAGGATATTTTTCATACAATTGTATTATTTAGGTCCTTCCAGAATTCAGATCAATTATTGACTGGGTTATGGCCTTATGGGTACTACTCATCATTCTTGAATCTTGAGACCAGTATTCGAGCAATCTCTCGTGTATTTTTACAGATTAAATTTTTTTCAAATATTTGAAAATAAATCTAACCTTTTTAAGTTTAGATATTCATATCACATCATTACATAATTAATTTACGATGTTTTGGTAGATTTCTCATTATAATATAACTTAAAAAATAATAGGAGTAAATCTTAAAAATCAAGAGCACCTAACTTAGTACTAAAAGATATTTTAGTAGTTTCAACAGGATCAGAGAATCATTTGAAACTAATAAATAAAAAACTTCTTACTTGAGAAATTTAAAATTTAAGGACAAATATGTTATATTCTAAATTTAAACTTATATTTGTATGGGATAAATTCGTTCGAAAAAAATATATTTCAAATGATATGTTTTTTTTTCATTTGATTTTTAAAAATTTGTAATTAATTAATGTTATTTTAGTAATCGATGAATTTATCCATAAACATGAAGAAACTATTGATTAGGTTTGTCATTATGCCGTCCCAATTTTGGACTAGCCTGAAAATAAAACTAAGCAAGATAACAAATTGAAGATTTATGTAATAACAGTTTTTTAACTTTACATTATCCATTGCTTCATTTCATTACATCATTATTTGTTCGGTATTTAAATCTAACGAATAAACTGTTGACCAAAAGCAAAAGAGTAACCAAAAAGGACCCAGGCCGTGGAATTTTCAGTATAGAGTGAAAGGTGGTTACTACATGGCCCTTCATCCGAAGCTTAATGACTTGCCTTCTAGTTTTAGTAATAACACAGGGTAGTGGAAGAAGTATTCTTGGAATTTGTCTCAAAAAAAAAAAAAATTAGAATATTTTATTGGAGAGCCTTTTCCAATATTCTATCCACCTATTCAAATTCGCATTAAAAGGAAAATTCAAGTTGCTCCTTCACGCCCTTATTGTGGTGGTTTTGCTTATGAGGATAATTATCATGGTTTGGTAGGGTATATATAACCAAGTGAAGAAGGTATGGAAGCTGACGAGATTTTAATATTCCAGTATAAAGATTACAATGCCATTGGAGATTTCCAACTTTTCCGTTCTATAGCATCTATTTTCATAAAAGATGAGTTTGTTGGTCAATTTGGCTATTTAGGAATCGTATGATTCATAGTAATGCTACCAGTAAGCCTCAAGAAGTTGTCATTAGAGCTAAGAATATAGTGAATTCATTTAGAGTGGGCACTCTGCAAGGTAGAACCAACGACAGTATTAAGCCTATTAATCCTAGTAATTCTATTTGCAAGATGTTTTTTTTTTTTCTCGAGATGTGGAAGCTATTGTTGTGCAAAAAGGAATTCAATTTGCCAAGGACATTGGGCTGGTCGAGCTATAATTGAGTCAGATTCTTTTAATGTGGTTAATTTCATTAATAACAAAATTGCAAGCAGGTGTGAAGTGGAGTTGTTAATATCTGAAATTCAAAAAGTCTTGTCTTCTTCTAAGAGCTCTTTTACTCCACGATCTTGCAATGAAGCTGTACATCATCTAAGCCTAATCGATTCTATGTAATTCTATCGAGAAAGCTTAAATAGAAGAATTTCTAAGTGAGATTTATGCTCATGTAGATAAAGACAAATATACGTAACATTTTTAGTCAATGAAGTTTTAGTCCCCCCAAAAAAAAAGGACCCTGGAACATTAAGCTCTTCTTTTTTAAATCCACTTACTAAGTTACTAGAATATTTATACATTCTGATTAATGTTAAAAATTATATGTTTGTTAAGGGGTAAAAATGTTATTTTGTGTTATTATTGTGTAACATATTGTGAATTTCTAATTATTTTTCTAAGTATTTGATTTTGTATATTTTTGTGTGTTTATTAGGTAAAAATAATAATTTTATACAATTTGAGACTCCAAACAAATGTACATATGTCAAATTTGGATTCCGAAATTCTGAGAAATTTTTACGTTTTTACCACGGTAAATGTGGTAATTATAAAATTATAAGTTTTTATCACGTTAGGTATGGTAATTGTTAGTGGAATGTGTTTGATGTGCTTGAGTTGATTAAGTTAGGTTTATGTTTTATTAGTGGGACAACTGTAAGGCTAAGATGTAATTAGATTTATTTATTTGTGTGATGTGGATTTACCATGTATTAGTATAAATAGAGGGGGGGAACTCACATCTTCACACCTTCCCTTCTCTTCTTTCCCTCCAATTTCTTCTCATCTCTCTTTGTAATATATTTTCAATAAATAAAATTAGTTTTATTTTAATTTTCAAATTCCATTTTTTAATTATGTGTTTTTCAATTTTAATAATTTCCTTTATTTAAAAAATGTTTAGCTAAATATTCATAATTAGGGGAAGGTGAAACTCTTAATAAAAAATATGATTTAATCAAATTCTATTTTTAATTGGACAAATTGAATTATTTTCTATTTAATTTTATCCATATTTTAAATTTTGAAATTTTGATTTATTATAAACAAATATGGGAGTTTGGCACAATGAATTCTTAATATCTTAGTGTAAAGTATGGAAAAATGGTATTTTGATTTATTGTAGACAAATTAAGTTTTGGCACATTTAGTTCTTAATCCATAATAAAATTAATGGGAAAATTATTCTATTTTATACAATTAATCTTTTGGGAAATAAAATGAAAAGAATTTTTTAAATTAAATCTATTACTAGGAGTGGATCCATAACCTTAACTAATTCAATTTCATAGTTTTTCTTGAACTAAACTGCATATTTTTATTTTTTTTTATAATTTAAATAAACAAATTAAATCATTTCTCTGTAGATCAACCTCGGACTCACCAAGTTATAATATAACAAGACACTCTTATATTTGGAAGTTAAAAATCACTTTTAAGTCGTCTCAACCACAATTTTGGGTAGTCACCTAATCTTATTAGGTATAGGTGCTTTTCTTCTAGTATTCAAGGCTCTTTATTTGGAAGTTAAAAATCACTTTTAAGTCGTCTCAACCACAATTTTGGGTATTCACTTAATCTTGTTAGGTATAGGTGCTTTTCTTCTAGTATTCAAAGCTCTTTATTTTGGGGGTGTGTATGATATTTGGGCTCAGGGGAGGCGGGGCGGGGGGGGAGATGTAAGAAAAATTACCAACTTGACCCTTAGCCCAAGTGTTATTTTTAGTTATTTACTAAAATCCTTTTTTGGAGGAGAGGAGTGGATTGTTAGTGTGGATGATTCTTTGGCCATTAAAATAGACAATTTTTTTAATGAATTAGCCTCTAGCATACTTAGTTTTTTTAGACTTTGACCCCTAAATAATTATTTTTATACTACTTGGTCCTCTTTAAATTTTAAAATTTTGGCTCCGCCACTACTTGAGATAGTTATTTGTGGTGAGTATCCATGGCTCTCTTTCTAACTTGATAGGATTTTTGGAGTCTTAAAGTTGTGCTTCAGGCTAAGTGATTAACAAGGTTAAATCTTTATTGTTTAAAGGCATGTATATGAGTCATATGATCAATTTTTTAAAATTATTTTGGGGGTTTCTGGTGAGTCAAGTTACTTTCATATATTTAAGAGTTCTTATATTCCAAGGAATTTCTAAAAAGCAGCAGTTGTGGGTATTGTTAATAGAGTTAGAGGGAAGCTAGAACGCTAGATATGAAAGTTACTTTCTATTGCTGGTCGAGTTTTACTTGTATAGTCTATTATCCTAGCCATGTAACTGTATTACAACTTCTTGGTTTCAAACATAAATAAAAATAATTGATAGAAAGATTAGAAAAGGAATTGACTTTTTAAGGGGTCAAAGCCTCCCAAGACAACAATATGCTGCCAACTTTTTATATTTTTATTTACTCTCTTATTCACTATCAAGCAAGCTTTATATAATAGTTGTGCCATCAGATTACAAGCTATAAAAAGAGGAATAAAAAGCAAAATGCAGAACAAACTTGAACGTTAAAAAGAATTAAAAAAGAAATAAAAGGGATCCAATTGTAACTACTTGGACTAAGTCAAAGGCAAGTTGTAATAGCTCTTCCCCCCCTTAATTTACACCCTTGTCCTCAAGGGTGAAATCAGGATAACCTTCTTGAATTATTTCACGTTCTTCCCAGGTTGCATCAGCTGGAGAAAGACTTCAATAAATTAAGATTTCATTCTTTCCCTTTCTTAATCTTAAACCCAAAACAACTTGAGGGAATAACTTAGTTGAATCCTCATCTTCCTGAACTGGTACCTCTCTCAAAACTATGTGATTCTCTCTAATTTGATTCTTAAGTACAGAAACATGAAATACTGAATGCAGTCTAGAAGTAATAGGCAAGTCCAATTTGTAAGCAACTTTTCCAATCCTGTCAAGGACTTTAAAAGGACCATAATATCGAGGAGAAAGCTTGAAATTCTTTCATTTAACTAATGACATTTGTTTATATAGCCTCAGCATGAGGAAAACCCAACCTCTAATAGAAAATTCACGTTCTTGATGATATGAATCATAAGCCTTTTTCATCCTCACTTGTGCTCGCAAAATTCCTTCACAAACCTCTTTCAGTACTTGATCACGAGCAATCAACTCACGTTCTACAAGTTCTACTTTAGTTGTTCTTGGGACATAGTATAAAAGGTTTAATGGATCTCGGCTATACAAAACTTTAAAGACAGTATTCTTAATGACAAAATGCCAACTTGTGTTATAGCAAAACTCTGCCCAAGAAAGCCACTTCTACCATTCTTTAGGCCTTGAACTTGTGAAACATCTTAAACACATTTCCAAAGTTCTATTAATGACCTCACTTTGCCCCTCGAATTGTGGATGATAGCTAAAGTTGAATGATGTCCCATTTAAGCAAAATAATTCTTTCCAAAAGGCACTAGTGAATGTAGGGTCTCGATCATAAACAATTGATTTAGGGAGGCCATACAATTTGAAAATATTGTTAAAGAATAATCTAGCTACCCTAATAGCAGTATAAGGATATGAGAGTGGAATGAAGTGTGCATATTTAAAAAGCCTATCAACCACAATAAGAATAGTTGTCTTACCTCTAGACAATGGCACAGCTTTACCAAAATCCATGGAAATGTCTTCCCAAATCTGTTAGGGAATTGGTAATAGCTGCAATAATCCAGTTGGCTTAGTTAGCTCTGTTTTGTGACATTAGCATATATCGCATCGATGAATGCACTCCTTAATCTGTTTCTTCATTCCTTTCCAAAAGAAATTTGCCTTAATTCTTTGAAACGTCTTTACGTAGCCTTCATAGGTGCTGCCATAAAATTATTGGATGATATCGTTTCTAAGAGTGGATGAACTTGGCAAGTATACATGTTCTTTATATAAAATCAATCCATCTGCCAACTTCTAACGGGCAAGGGCTTTATTTGGTTGAATTTTCTCAGTTAATTCCTTTATAGCAAAGTCTGATTCCAATGCTTCCTTGATGGCATCTACCTAATGACAAATGGACTGTAAAAAGGTAAGCAAAGAACCATCAGATTGTTCCATTTTGACAAAGCATCAGCAACAACGTTGCCACCTCATTTCTTGTATTCAATTTCGAAGTCGAAACCCACGAGCTTGTAGAGCCATCTTTGTTGAGTAATGGTAGTGATTTTTTGAGTCCATAAATTCTTGAGGCTCCGAGGGTCAGTTTGAACAATAAACATTCTCCTTAAAAGATAAGGCCACCACTTTTGAACTGTTAGTACTAAAGCAATGATTTTTTTTTCTCATACATGGACAACAAGAGACTTTTTCCATGAAGTGTGTGGCTGAAATATGCAATGAGTTGATTTTGTAATAGAATTGCACTTATATCAACACCGAAGCAGCGCACTCAATTATGAAAGATTTAGAAAATTAAGAAAAGATAATATTGGTGCCTGCGTCATTGCAATTTTCAGCTTCTTAAAAGTTTCCTCCACTACTGTTCACAAAAATGAGTCATTTTTAAGAAGTTAGTGAGTGGAACCATAATTTTCTTATAATCTTGGATGAACTTACGGTAGTACCTGGTAAGGCTAAGGAATCCTCCCAATTGCTTGACAGAATTCGGCTTTTGGCCAGGAAAGCATTGCTTCAATTTTTTATGGATTCACGGCTACTCCATATTATGAAACAACGTGCCTAAGATAATTAACTTTTTTCGTTCCAAACTCACACTTCTCCAACTTAATGTGTGATTGATTAATTTGCAAGAGATCAAAGACAGTTTGCAGATGCTCCAAGTGGTTATCCCAATTCGTAATGTAAACAAGAATATCATCAAAAAACATCAATACAAATTTGTGCAAATAAGCCTTAAATACCTCATTCATCAAGGCCTAAAAAGTTGATGGAGCATTGGTAAGGCCGAACAGCATCACTAGAAATTTATAATGTCCTTTATGAGATCAAAAACTATCTTCTTAATATTGGCCTTATGCATTCAAACCTGATGATATCCTGAGCGCAAGTCTATCTTAGAAAAATAGCAAGCACCAGCTAGCTCATCGAGAAGTTCATCAATCACCGGAATTGGGAATTTATCCTTCACTATAATGCGGTTTAATGCCCGGTAGTCAATGCACATACACCATGTTCCATCATGCTTTTTAACTAGCAGCACTAGAAATGAGTATAGACTGGTACTTGAGTTGATCATTCCAGCTTTTAATAACTCCTTTCTAATATGCTCAATTGCATTTTTTTTAAATGAGGATAGCGGTATGGTTGTACTAATGTAAGTCTGCATCCTGGAAGGAGTGGAATCTAATGATCATGTTTACGTTTAGGAGGTAAGTCTCTTGGTTCTTGCAGGACATCTTGATAGGAATCTAAAAGTTTTTGGATTTGTGGGGAAATTAAATCCTTCGTGACATTCTGCTCACTTTCCTCCATACTTTACAAAATAACTCTAGTTTGCCTTTTTTGAAGCTTAATAACTAGAGCTGTATCAAGCATCTTATTTGCTATATCATGTGAAATCAATCCTCTGACATTCAATTCAAAGTGCATTTGAAGCCTTTCAAAATCCCATTGGATAAGTCCCAACGTTCTCAACCATTGGGTCTCAAGTACTATGTTATAACCCTCCATTAGTAAAACAAAAAAAAAATTACAGTAAAGGGTGTCTTTTGCAATTTAAAATTCATTTGAGTGCCTTTTCCAGAACTCATCAATTTTTCTCCAAAGGCAACCATGACTTCCAGCTTGTTATTGGCATTTGGGCTGAGATTTACTCGTTGTGTAACTTCAGCATTAATGAAGTTGTGAGTGCTGCCAGAGTCAATAAGAATCACCACTGATTTTCCCTTGATGCTTCCTCATACTCGCATTGTTTCTAGCACTTGATCTCTTGCCATGGCATGTAGTGATATTTTTGGTGTAGCATTTTCACACACATCATCCATCTTCATCTAGACATCACCATTTTCATCATGATCTTCCCAACAAGCTTCAATTTTTTTTAAAAAAAACACACTTATGGCCCGAATTGTACTTGTCATTACAATGAAACCATAGCTTTTTTTTCCCTCTCGGAAAGCTCTGTAGGCATTATTTTTCTTATTGTTGTTGCACTAGGTGGATTGTTATTTTGAATCCCAATTTTTTATTACTGGTTGAATGTTCTTTATTGAGTTGTTGTAGTCTTCCGTTGAGCCAATTCACGAGCCTCATATAGCTTAGCTAACCCAATAGCCATGGTAAGTGTTGAGGGACGGTGTGCTTGAAAATCAGTGCGAATGTTATCCTTCAATCTAATTAAGAAACAACTCACTTTACGATCTTGCTGTACAATTCTCACCCCTACCAATTGTCTCTCAAACATTCCTTGATATTCCAACACTGACCCTTGTTGCCGCAACTTTATCAATTTGTTGAATTGATCTTCAAACTGATTGGGTCCAAATCTAGCTATAATCCATGCATGAAGTCCTCCAATAAAATATAAAGAAGCTATTGCTCCAGCATTTGATATCATATCTTGTATCTTCGTCTAAGTAAAAAGAGGCTAAAGAAACTTTGTCAGATTCTAAAATTTCATAAAGCATAAAATACCTTTCTATTATACATAACCATGGCATTGGATCGTGGGTGCAGTCATATTTTGGAAAATCCAGCTTCATAGTTTTAAGAATGGAAGTATTCAAAGAACCTCTAGCTCTTGGAGGAGTGGCATGACTCATTCAATCCTGATGGCGGTTAACGGAAGTTTCACCAATTTCTGGATATTTATTGGAAACTTTCTAACTTATCCTCTCCATTTGTTTAGAGAGTTGAGTCAAGATTTGCATTTGAGTGGCAAACTCAACCTACTGTGTTGATAACTCTTACTATCCTAGTGACAAAGAAGTCAAGGTTTCTTAATTTTTCTTCACTCGTTCCTCTATTGTGACCAGGCTCTGATACCAAAGATGTTACAACTTCTTGGTTTCAAACGTAAATAAAAATAATTAAAAAGAAAATGAATTGATCTTTGAGAGGTCAAAGCCTCTCAAGACAATAATATGCTGCCAAATTTTTATGTTCTTATTCACTCCCTTATTCACTACCAAGCAAGCTTTATATAATAGTTGTGCCATCATATTACAAACCATAAAAAGAGGAACAAAAAGTAAAATGCAAAACAAACTTAAACGTTAAAGAGAACTAAAAGAGAAATAAAAGGGATCCAATTGTAATTGCTTGAACTACGTCAAAAACAAGTCATAACAAACTCCACAGCTTCACGGTTTACTAGTGGCCATGTTCACTCCTCAAACAAAAATATGGTTGGATCTGCAATTTTATTTGGACCGGTTCTCATGACACTAGTAAAATGGTTTCTCATTCTTGGTGACAGGTTTGTGCTCCAAAGGACTTTAGAGGCTTGGGCATTCATGAATTGTCTTTACTGAACCCCACAACCTTTCTTAAGGCTACTTGGAATATTTTGACATCTTCATCAATTTGGTGTGAGATCTTAAAAGGTCGATTTCAACTTTCTTTATATAATTGGTCCCAATCTTATTCCAAGGCTATAATTCTTACTTTAGTTCCAAATTGCCATTGGGTGATGGGTGATAGGTGATGGAAAAAGGATCAATTTATGTTGCTATAGTTGTTAGATTCCAATTTTTTTTTTTTTGAACAATAATGATTTTAGTAATTCTCTTATGAGTGTCTTGATTTGTGATAGTGTTCTAGATAATTTTCATTGTTCATTCTCATTGTTAGTTTCAAATATTGAAAACACTGAGTTATCTGTGATTAATACTAAACACAAGGGGGTGTGGCGCCACTCAACAAATGGTGCTCTTACATTGGCAGATACTTAGCATTTTTTGCTTGGCAACGGTGAAGTTTGCCTTAGAACAAATTCTTGTGGTTGTGGTCTTCTTTCATTCCTTCAAAATATTCCATGTAGACTATTTCACATATTTTTATATATATATATATTTAGATGAGAGTTCTCTTTTCTCATTTCCTCATTAATTTGTAGGTGGAGTTACTATTCTTCCAAATTTATAGAAGGTTTGTAAATGATAATTTTGAGATATATTTATAAGCAATTTGTAAGGATAAAACTATGGGCGGTATTGAATTGAATTCTGGTTATAAATATATCAATTTTATTGTATCTCATTAAAAAAAAAGGAGCTATAACAGTTAAATCAATTAATTTTATTATTTCATTGCGGGGCCTTGAGCTGGGCTTTAAGACCAAGCTGGGGCCAGTTTGGGCTCACAACATAAAGCCTTGGGTGCGAAGCCTGTGGTTAACAAATAAGCATGTCATATACATTATTTCTTTAATTTTAATTTTAAAGAGGTATGCGAGAGTTTGGAGTTAAATCATAGATTTATGGTTATGATTTTAAATCAATGATGATCTTACACTAAAATTTAAATATTTTTATTAAAAATATTAGCACTTTTTATTTCACAACAGGTATAATTTAGTACAAATCTCAATTTTAAATAGAGTTTTTTTTTGTGGAAATTACAGGAGATTACTGCTCATATTACAACTAATATTTCATGAGATTACTATATTAATATTTACGATCAAATAATTATTAGGATTAATTTACAAATCTTATATAATACAATTCCGATTTTATTTTTTCTTATATTTAAGAAACGTCTACTCCACTAAATTTTAAATGAAATGTTAATTTAACTAATTATATATATATATATTTTACTATACAGTTGATTTGAAAAAAAAAATTCATTGTCCTATAAATTGAAGTGATATAAAAGTTTCGACATTTAGATCCGCTCACATCAAAAGAGAGATAACGAAGCTGTCATCGGATAAGATTAATAGAAAAAACCAAAACTCGCATCAAAGCAAATAGTATCAAAGTGGAACCTAAACCATCAAAATAAATATTCCGAGGACAATTTGGTCGAAATTAGACAAATCTCGTACCAGATTTCTTGCATTAAGAGATAAAGCCAAAAGCATAGGACAAAAATCAAATAAGACCGCACATGACACAGTAAAATTGTAATGAATCGATTCCAATGAAAAGATTTAACGTGGAAGAATAATAGCCAAGAGCTCGAAATTTGAATTTGCTTGGTCAGTAAACAAGGTGCGTGGCAATTGAGACCTCTAACCACAAAAACACTTTAATTATACTAAAGTTAAATTATGGCCATTCTTTTCTTTTTAATAATTTAAAGAACTCCATTTGATCTTCGCTTACTCGGCTTGCTCCACTTGCATGAGCCGAGCGGCCATCACCATCATCCGCTCGAACCATGGGTTAGACCTTGGGTTAAGAGACCCCAAGCACATTCATGGAATCCCAATTTTTTCAAAAATCTATGTTTCTTATAATAATAATATGAGATATTTTATATGCCCATTCTTAAAACAACACTCGTACGCCATGCGCAAGTGGAATTGGAATATTGGATATATCATCTCACTTTAATCTCCGTTTGATATTAAGCTATAAACATACATTCTTAGGTGTAAGTGTCCTCATTTTTTTTAATACGAATATGCTGGTAAGTCGTGTAACTTAATAAAATTAATTTTTAATATACTATAAAATTGTGTTGTTAAATAATATTAAAATTTAACTCTATTAAATCAGATGGCTTAAAAATATATTCGTATTTAAAAAAAAAGAGGCACCCACGCTAAAGAATATATTCAAAAAATATACTTTTAAACATAATTTTTTAATCATTAAATTAGAATTAATCAATGATTGAGGTTAAAACTGACATGACCTTTTATAATTTTAAAAACTAACAAATTAATGTAAGGAATCTCTAATAATAATAAATTATTACTCATTCTTCTCTGTCTTACATAATATATTTTTCCCATTAATACTCTACGTTTCTCATGTCTTTAATATTTATCTCCATTCTCTCTTATAATTCAACAGACCCCATCGCGGAACTATTATCCAGAAAAAGGTCAGCTCCGTCGAAATGAATTACCATTGACGGTAAGAAACCATTAGCATTAGTATTAGCTTCAGGTGCAATAGCATAGCAAAGATCACACGGTACATGCAATGCTTTTACAGGATAAAAGCATTGCGTTAAAAAGTAACCGAAATTTTCTCTTTTCAAAACTTCATATGCCTCAGGAACAAGAAGAGAAGCCAATACTTTGAATTATGTTGAATCTCCAATTGGAACCATCGAAATCTCCTTCAAATGATATTTTTGGAGTACAGAAATTAAAAAGGAGAGAAAACTAATAAATCAAAATTCTTCAAATACAAATGATAGTTTCTAATTATATAAATAAATTAATTTTGATGGTTTTAATTATTCCATTTATTTATTTATAAGATTTATAAGAAGAGAAAGAAGAAAAATATTAAATAAAAGAAGAAAGATAATTAAACATTAAAGAGAGGAGAGAGAAAATTATTAATGAAATTAACAAGTCATGTTTCTAATCTTGACCCTTAATTTCAGTCTAATCTATTAGCTTAAAATTATATTTAAGCTTGGATTTAAAAGTCTGTCTCTTTATAGTCCTCCTCTAATGTGGGAGGTTTCAATTTTTTAATGCGAACATGTCATTAAATTATACAATTTATTAGAGTCGTTTTAATTAATTATTAAACCGCATGCTTTAATAACGTGACCACATGCTTTAATAACATGTTCACACAAATAAAATATAAAATAGACACCCGCACTTGAAAATTGTTATATATATATAAATTTCAATTCTAAATTCTAAATTTTATTAAAATGTGAAAAACTATTAGATTATAGTTTTAATAATCTTTTAAATTTTAATAAAATATAAGATAATAATCTGAAACAATACTGTATATATATATACATCAAGAAAAATACTTATTATTATATCATTATTAGGATTCTTTTATCTGTTTATCATTTTTATGTTGGATAAAGATCTTCTCCTAATCAGAGCTCTCATGAGTTTTTAATAATCTTGTGTTATGTGTATTTAAGTTATAGTGTACAAGTAGAATTTAATTTCTTTATTTTCTTTATTTATTAACTATAATCACTCATGTGTATTTTTACTCAGGAAGAGATCAAATCATGAGAGAATCTTAATTTTTTCATGTTGCTCCCAAAACGTGTTTAGCTATCTCAATATTTAATTTTTCTTTTTTAAAAAAAGAATTTAAAACATTAGTGGAAATACGTGGATCCCACTGCAAAGCAAGATGAGAAATAAGAGGAAATCGAATCTTCAGAGTCAGTCAAAGATAATTTTTTGAAGAGGCGAAGGAACAAGAAGATGATATTTTCAACATTGTTCGCATAAAGTGCCAAAGATTTGAGTAAATCTCGGTTCGGTTGCCGACATTCGGTGATCCTGCGAAGCAACGTATCCTAAACTCATGATTTTTTCTTTTCTCAACATGTGAGTCTGTGTTTTTTTTTTTTTAATGTAATTCCCATGACACATAGGATCGCAAATTGCATGCTAACATAGTATTATTCAATGCTTAAAATTCATTTCATAATCATTAGTGGGATGTCCTATGTATGTGTATATTTGCATTGGCGACCCTAGATTTTACCTAAAATATCACATGGATCCACCGTGGCATTCGTTGGTTGTTGCACATTCTTGACTTCTAATATATTTTTGGAAATTTTGATTTATCAATTGTAGAGGTGTGAATTAATTCAATTTTGTAACCACATAAGTGACTCAATTAAACATTAGCACATAATATATTATTAGTTATGCATTACACATAAAATGAACAATATTATTTATCTATTTTTTAATAAAAGTAATGTGTGTTTCACACTAATTATTTAGAAAGTGAATTGCAACTACATACATACAACTCGTGATGTGTGTATAATGCTTCTTTAAATATATTATTAATTATACATTATGTAGAAGTAATTTTAGTAAGGTGTCTTTCAAATTAGAAAAAGTTTGTATATTTTGATTGTTAATAACATTTTGCTTTCGTTCATTTGTTTGGAGTCTCAAATTGCGTGAAATTATTATTTTTACCTAATAAATATACAAAACACACAAAATTAATTATTTAAAAAAATAATTAAAAATTCATAATATGTCATGTAATTAGAAATTTAATTTATATTATAAGCACAAAATAACATTTTTACCCCTTAATAAACATATAATTTTTAACACTAATCACATTACATTATAAATGACACATTAAGATTAAAAAAATATATATGACTGATTGATATACTTATTAACTATAAATAATCAATTAATCATCATCATTTGCAAGTACTTATATTCAGAAATTAATTGAGAAATGGAACTTGGAAGTACATGATCACAATCCTAGCTCTCGCAAAGTTTTGACTCAATTTTCTTGACTAATATTATTCTGATCCTTCAATTTCTAATCATTTAGAGTGTTTGCATGTTTGTTTGGATACTTCCCAATTAATTCAACTAGAGTCTAGAGGGAGGAAAATTATGAATTGGTAAAAAAAAGTGCATTTAGTGGGACCGTTTTCACCCTGTCGGCTTCACAATTTAATAAAATAATATAAAAGAAATGTTACAAAGAAGTGGCTAAGCAAGGAGCAAAGAGAGAGCTCGGCTCTTACTTTTGTTATTTGCAGTTTCATCTTCTTCTTACAACAAAAACTCCTTTTAAGGACTTTCCGTTTCTGACCGCTAAAATTGATTTCTTCCTATAGAAGAAAACACTCATTTCTCTCCATTTTTTTTTTCATCTTTTAATATTTCTCTCTCTTTAAATTTATTTTGATCAACCCGTCAATTACCCTCTGCCCATATAGGTAAGAACTCTTGTTCTTGCAATTTTTTTTACATGAATTTGTTAGTGGGTTTGTGCTTTTGCTGAAGAAATATGGAGGCTTTATTGCCAAGTTGTCATTTTTATTCTTTCTTCCATGTAATGTTGTTGCTTTATTTTAATCAAGAAAGCATGAGGCAGAACATGCTTGCTTGTGTATGATTGTTGTGTTTTGGCTGAAATGGATTTTTTTTGTCGTCAAGACTAGTTGTAATGTTCTTTTGTTTAACAACATATTACTGCTGAGTTTGAGTTGAGACTTGAGAGTGAGAAGCCTTGGCCAGATATTTATTTTTTTTAAAAATTTTTTGTTTGGTGAAAGAAAAAACTTGGAGTTGGTGGCATTGCTTCGTCGTTATGTTTGCGGGTCCCATGGAGTTAAGGTTGTTCAACTGTGGTTTGAGTGCTATTAGGCTTAATAAAAATGCTTTTGGTTACTTCAAACTGTTAGCCGCATAAGATAAGATCCACTAAAGCAGAAGTGCTATCCCAAAATATGGATGGCTCATTGTTTCAAGGAGATAAGGTGAGAAAGGTTCTGTGACCTGTTTAACTAGATGTCGTATGTTTGTTTTGTGTTTGAGAGTCTTGATTCATGATCTTAATTGCAAATTGAATTTATGATTGTTTGTATGAATATAGAGTCCACTTTGTGTTTTTCATTTTCCATTCACTCATTTGTTGGTCATTAGCATAAACGTTAGCGCATAATTTGTTGGTATTTAGTATGTGGAAGTAGAGAAGTGATGAGGGAAGCTAGGAATTTGGCTTGCTCTTTTGTCAGTGTGGTCTTCCTTCTACACTTGGTCATTTGTCTACTTTGAGCATCCTTGAAATAGCTAGACATGGCATTGGTTGGATTAATGCTAATCGTTAAGAAAGTGAATCAACTAAGCTAATTTTAGAAATGATCTCTATCAAATCCTGTAAACTTTATATGTTAGCTTAGAAATCTTCTTTCTTGGTTTCATTACTCATTACTTGAAACAATCACTGAGCCCTTATTTCTATTCTTTTCGTATTTGTTTGATCTATTTTTTTCCCCAAAATTATATAAACTTTATATGTTAGCCAAGTGTGGACTCTGATGATGTTTACTTGACGGCATGATCAGGTGGGCTATGATGAAGCTTTGATGAGGAATTATGTTGACTGAAACATAATTTTACATCATGTCTGATCATGTTGTACAGTCAGATCATGATAGTGATGGAACGGCTAAAGAGTCTTTGCATTTTCACCAGTCTGCTTGGATGTCTCATTGGATGCACTCCAGTTGTAAGCCCAAAAGCCAGGGTCTTGATATGTTGTCGCGTGGCTGTCCGTACAGGGAAGAAAGGAACAGTAAGCAGCTTGGCCCTGAGATACCACCCAAAATTTCTAAATTTGCCAAAAGCACCAGAGAATTTTCTGAATCCAGAATTGACACTGTTAATGCCATGAATGAGAGTCTAAAATTAGTTTCAGATAAATTTAGCAAGGGAAGATCAGAAAGCCAATCCTTTCCTAAGTTTATTCTTTCTCAAAATAGGGACACCATAATGGCACCAAGGAATGTCACAACTGGTAATGGGGTAGTTTATGAAATGGGAACTTCATCAGGAGGAGGCCATTTCCAGCATGAAGATATACCGGGGAATCTGGAGCAGCAGGTAAAATCACCTGCTGAATCTCTTCATCAGAAAAGTTCGGCTGTTTCACCATCTTTTCAGCATGATGTAGGTTCAAGTTCTAAAATTGTGCCACATAGATATGACAGTGGAAAGTCTCCTGTACACTCCTTCATATGGCAGCAAGAAGAGCTTAATCAACCAAGCCAGCTTGTTACATCTAAAGAACACTGGAAAAATACTAAATTTCAAAGTTATTCTGAGTCTTTGGTCGATGAAAAGAAAATCAGTCACTCTTTAGATTTCAGAAGATCCGGAACTGCACCATCAAGGCAAAATAATATGCCTTTGCTATTGCATGATCCCTCAGTAAGCAATAATCAACTACCAGTTGTTGTTGGTAAACAGTGTGAGAATCTGCAAAATCGTCATGGTAATAGATCTTTTCCAAACTGGAGCAGTCATTCAGAGTCAAACAAATTAGGAAAATTACTTCATGATTTTTTCTCAGTACGACGAATTGCAGGTTCTCTTCCTGATGTGGATACAATGGGAATATGCTCTACTGTAGATTCTATGGGGCAGCTATCTGGACATCCTTCGAAGTTTTCGCAGATGACACACCATTTTATGATCACTAAGGAGACTGGTGTCAACTTGTTAGAAGGAGGGGAAATGTTTAGAGACTCAACCTTTTCCACCAACATCAAAGGAAAAATGCTCAATGAATTCCTCAGTTTATCTCCTGGTTTTGGTTTCCGTGTCCAGCATGGAGTGAAACTGCAACCTCTGGAAAGTTCCACAGATAGCAAGGGAATAGAAGATTTTGGAGATGTCAAGACTTCTACTGTTTGTTTACAGAGTGAATTGTCTGCTGAAACTGATACTATGGACATGGATGTTTTCCAGAAAGACCATTTTTCTTGTATGTACACGGATATTTTTTTGTATTATAACTTAGATGTTTGCATTGTATCATGCTAATTTATGAAAAACAGGCTTCTACTGTTAAATAATTCACAGTAATGATATGAAAAATATATTACTTTGTTTATTAAGTTTATTTCTGTTCAATTTGTTGCAGGTGTGGTTTCTTCCCCAATAACTGAGGTAACTTTTGCTGTTCTAATCCTTTAAGTAAATAATCATTTGAGATATTGTTTGGATTACCACTTTCTCCCTATTATTACAAATAAGCATCAACTGAAGCTTATAGGTCAAGTGGTAGCTTAACATAACATTGGAGTTATTTTCACCAAGAAGCCCTTGCATGTGATAGCAGTTGTATTTGTATTTGCATCTGCATTGAGAGGGCCTGTGGAACATAAATGGCATCATCGGCCATTATATACCTGTCTAAGCTTTTATCTTACAAAGTATGGAATTAAAAGTTCAATTCTGAGGATAATTACTTAGCTAGTCAGATACTCGGTTATTTGATCGTAGTGATACAGGTAACATGGGCTTCTAGCGATGATACCGTGTGGGAATTGTTTATGTTAATATTTTAAGAATCCATGTACAAATGATTGCGAAGCATTTAGATCTTAGTGACGAATGATTTTTGCAGATTACAAAAGGTGCTCAAGTGTCATCAACATCACAAGCGGTGCTTGCTCCATCCACAGAAGAAACTTCAGGCAGATTGCCCAACACTGAGTTACCTGATATAAATGAAGAGCTTCCTGCAGTTCTGGCTGTTGCTAGCTCAGTGGATGACAGGGAGACAAGCACCTCGAGAACCCAGAGTTTGGATGTGGATCACCTCCTTTCAGACGCTGAGCCACCCACACATTCCAAATCCATTGCTTTCCCAGGTGGTCATATAGAATTGGACCCAAGCATCAGATGGGTTAAACGTCTCAAGTTGAGTGCTTCGGATACTTATGCTCACAGTACTAAGAACTCAAAAATGGAAGAAGCTTCTTCTCATGAAAAAGTTAACAAGTCCTTCAGCAAAATTGTAAAATGCGGTATGACTAGTTCAGAACCGACAATTGGGAAATGCCCAGGCCTTGGTAAAGAAGCAATGGCTCTGGATCAGACTGCTGGGTTATTAAGGAATGACGAGTCCTTTTCCACTGAATATGTGAGGAAGACACAAGATGTGACTCCTTTGAATCCTTGGATTCGGAGATGGTGCCACCAGAGAGATGTGTCAACAAAGAAGAACAATGAATCACTGGTTTGTCAGCCACAGAGTTCCAATGCATCATTAGCGGAACTTCGAAAGAAGCAGTTTCCAAGCATTGCTGCCATGGCTCTAATGGGGAAGGCCTTGAACAGTTTTCAACCATTTGAATTTAGGAAAAGGGGGACGTATGTTGTCTGGAATACTTAGGGATTGTGAGATAACTCTTCATGCTTTAATATATGCAAGGGACAAAAAGTAAGTTAACTAGTCAACGGGATCATGCTAGTTCTTTTGGTGATTGTAGTTTGGGAAAGGGAACAAATATTTAGCCTTCAATAATGACCAAATCAGTGGGCAGGATGTGGACATTTGATTAGCCAGAAAATTCCTCGGTATGTACCTGCCTCTCTTTGTTTTGGGCTTTTTACCTCTTTGTATTCAAGGAAACTAGTTCTCTGAATAATGCTATTCAGGCAAGAATTTTGTACAGGCCTTGTCTCTTGAATTTAGGTGATGAGTGGAAGATGAAATTGGTGAATTCAACTGCTGTCACATTGTTCTGAATATTTCAATATACTCTGCCGCGCTGCATGTATACCCTTTTCGGTCATCCCAAGTTTATTATAAAAGAACCTCAGACATGCACAGAATCAAGAAGAAGAGAGAGACCGTACGGCATTGCTATCCCTATCAATAACAGCATTTTGAAGTAGTTTTGTTGTTGTTGTTTGCAGATAACGTTTTTATGAGATTGTTAATTACACTTTTTCATTTTTGTATTCTATCACTATTTCGTTTGGTGGATATAGTATGTTTTGGATAACACAATTCAGTGATGGTTGTTTCAACAGTTGGATAGACGAGATGTTAGTATATATTAACTCAGTGGCTTTCTTACAAGAGGAATGGCTTCAAACGAGAGATCTCTAACATCTTTTCTTCAAAGCTGTAGGCCAGTTTCTACTTGTGTTTTTTAATTCATTTCCTTCTTATAACGCTTTCTTGTCATTGTATTTGATTAGTTAACCAGATAGAGGCCAAGCTAGGTGACTGATTGGAAAGAACAATATGAGTCGGTTCTTTGCTGTCAGTCTTCGTCTTTGAAGCACATGGAAGGGAACGACTAAATGTCGTAATTGATGCATTCTTGTATACTAGAGTAAAC
This sequence comes from Citrus mangshanensis, assembly GCA_030449895.1. Lineage (NCBI taxonomy): Eukaryota > Viridiplantae > Streptophyta > Magnoliopsida > Sapindales > Rutaceae > Citrus > Citrus mangshanensis. The sequence continues at coordinate 5,139,365 of JASUUJ010000069.1, forward strand.
CTTGGCCAGCGTATGTTTAAACAAATTAATGATCACAAATCATGGTTCCATTCTTCATCTTGCATCCAGTCTGCTCTAGAGCGGATTCAAAGAAACCGCATCCATGAATACTTGAGTCTACACAAGGCGGGGCAAACTGAATGATCATGTCTCTCACAGTGAACAAACCTGTTGCCTGCAGCAAATCATCAACTAGGAAACTGAAACTGCTCTTTGTCTCAGCCAGATTCTTCATAGCCGCCTTGAGGGTGTCAGTTTTCTTGTTGGTAACCGACTGGTCCATTCTTGGAAGGAAGCTGTTTCTCATCCTGAAAGCCCTGAGAGAAGGGCTCCAATTTCTCGTTCAATGGTTGGATCAGCGTCTGGTTTGCTGGTCTCTATGTGAATGAATTCCGCTGCGGTTAGAGTCCTATGATTATTTCAAACATGTGTAAGTTTCTACAGGACAAGAAAAAATGGTGTATGTCCAGAATATTATGCCTCTTACTTTCTTTTATGCAGGAGATTGTCATTCTCCAGCAGAAGATAAATATCACTTCTTCTTATCATACCAATCAGCCTCTTGGTTCCTCGATTCACAACCGCCATTGCATCTACTCGATTTTGACCTAAAATCCAAAAAACTTCTGCTATGCTTTGGTCTCCATATACTTGAAACAAAGGATCTTCATTCTCAAATCTGAACAGGGAAAAATGGTTAGGTGCAAAAGCAGCTCAAAGTTGGCCAGTTTGAAAAGTTTGTTATGGAAATATTTTTTAGAATGTATATTCTGGTTTAGCATACCGGAACTCAGATAAAGGCTTGTCTTCGATGCCATCAAACCATTCTAGTCCATCCGATCGAAGCAACAGCTGGATTACTGCATTCTACCAAGTTCCAAGCAATAAGTTATCCAAGCTAGACATAAAACTATGTCGGATTGGCTATTTGTGTCTCCCCTAGCAGCACTATTGAATAATGAACAAAAAAATACTTAATTTGGAGCGCTTAAAGAATCAACAATTCTTAATTACTATGACTAGTTGATCAAGAGCTGGTCTGCAAATCGGTGTCTGAACTTGCGGGGAACAAAAGAAAATTCTACCGCTGTAACTACGGTAGCCAAATACTAGATGCTGATTAATAACTTGTAGCCAAGGTACCTGTGTGACAAAACCAATAACCTTTGAATCAGGCCTTTCAATGACAGGCACCACTTGCAGCGGATGTTTCGAAAGCAGTAACAGAACATGAAAGAGTGTATCATCTAACCGCACAGGGAAAAAGGAGTCCCACAGGAACGATTTAGCTAGCTCACCAATCTGTTGTACTTGGAGCAACACAAAGTTACTATAACCCAATCTTGTAGAAAACAGTAAAAATAATTTGTTATCGAATTTGAAAACTGTTTTCCAAAACATCCCAATCATTTTTTAAACCTAAAGAACCTTAGTCTGGCCAACATGAGGATTCTGTTCGAGCATGGTGAAGAAAACATTTTCGCCCACCTCACTGTCATCGCCTGTGGCCCGGACATGAGCTTTTTCACATTGCTGGAAATTGGAATCCAATCAAAAAACGTCCTTAAGATTAAATCACCTTAGAGAAATTGATAGTAAAAGGGAAAAAAAAAGAGAGAAATTTATACACCTCAATAGACCAGAGAATTATGCTGGCAAAATCTATAAAACCAATATACCGATCCGAAAATCTGCCAATGGTTGCATCGGTGTCTAAAAGATCAGCAATTGGAGCACCTGACACATTCTCCTTGTACAACAAATGTACAGCATCTCTTACACTGTCCCCAGCATTCAGTTCTAACACTTGCAATTCTTCTTGATTTTGTTTTTTCATTTGAAAAGTAAAAACATAAAACAAATTAACCCCGATAAAGGTAACAGAAAAAAGGAAAAAAAAAAGATTGTATCATTTATGGGATAGTACGAGGTGAGTTCTTTATGCCAGGAATTGAACAGATTGGGATGTGATCAAGAAAAAGTTGAGAGCAGTGCCAGAATCTAAGTTCTGGTCTCTTTTTCTTATCAGAAATGGGGATCTCTTTTTTTCTCTAAAATGCGCCACCTCTTGGTTCCTTGATTACATCCTCTACTTGCCTCAAATCTTTCCTCTTTGTTTCTTGCATTGTACCAGATTTTTCTGCTTTCCCTTTTTCTTTTGCTTCTAGCCTTTGTTGATATTCTCTGTTTTTAACTTCTCTTTCTGTCTCATGCATTGGACATGTGTCTATTACATTACAAACCCAAGTGTCAGCTGTCAGAGAAGAATGCATTCTTGAGAGTTGCCACTTGTCCGTTTTGCTCATTGGGTCGTTTAGCAATCTATTTTGCCAGTCTGAGACCGCTTAGAAAACCTTTACTTATTCATTTATTTATGGCCTTTGCTCGGTTCAAGCAGAATCCTGCAGCATTTAGCTCTCTTGTTTGTTTGCAAGGACTGAGATTGAGAATGATGCTCATTCACGAGAAGATTACATATATTATTTCTCATATAGCACCATGATAAGGTAAAATACAAGGCAATTTAGCATAGTCTGTTAATTAATTATACCAAAAGTTTGATGCTCTACACAGGAAGAAAAGCAGTGAACTGATCAGAATCAGTCTACTGATTTTATTTGAAAACTACTCGCATCTATTGTTGCCCTAGGCTCGTTTTATACATATAGGATAGGAGCTTCTAATATACATGTAGTATAAACACGCAGCTTGCTTCTTTCCAGGCCAAAATGCTGCTCTTGTGATCTTCATAGCTTCCTCATCAGCCACGGACATTACGGCTTTCCAATGCTCGATTAATCCCCATTTTAAACCAGTTCATGAAAGGTATGAGACTCATCTATATGACCATTCCATCTTCAATTGTTGCTTTCTCCATTATAATGGTGATTCCTGAACGAATGTAGAATCCAAGTTCTGGTCTATCAGCTTCCTGAACACCCTACAAAGCCAGAATACTCGGATGGATGCATAAAATTGAATATAACAGACTATCTAAATTGATGAAGGTTGTCAATTCTATAGCATTGGTTGAAAAGCTGAAAGGATTATATGGCATGGCAGGGATTGCTTACATCTTTGTTCACAATGACCACATCTTTTCCTATCTTCACATTCTTGTCAATTATGCAGTTCCTAAGAAAAAAATAATGGAAAAATCATTAGACCTGAACTGTCCATAGCCAATAATCTAATATGAGTTTCTCCAGCTTATAAATCCAGTTACCTGATTTTTGTATTGCGTCCAACCCCAATTGGGACCTTTCCCTCAGCTAGCAGAGAAGCAATTTCCGATTCAGTTTGATAATAGTCTGCACCCAACATCACGGTGTCCTGGAAGCAAGAGAGAAATTATTCTTTTTAAGTCAAGTGAAAATGAAAGTTATTGGTCTTCTTGTCAAGCTACTTCATATACAAAATGAGAGTTGATGATTACTCACCTTTAGCTCAACACCATAATCTAAACGTGAGCGTTCACCCACTATTGAGTGCTCCACAGTACATTCCCTCAAGAAACATCCATGCGAAATTATTGCATCCTTCATCTGTGAAATACAGCTGAAGCATTATAAGAAACACATCCAAATGAAACCATGAAGGAAGCCCAGCTCTATCAACTTACCCGGCAGTTATCAATTTTTGTGGGCGGTAAGAAACGAGGAGAAGTGTAGAAAGGTGTCTTCGGGTCATAAAAATGGAACGCTGGAGACTGCATAAAAAGAAAGTCAATATCCACACATCATTCTAGTTTTAAGGAAAAGATTTGGTCATCTCATACTGTCGAAGGATGACCTTGTTTAAAATAAGCCCGTGCTATTAACAAATTGCTTAGAATATGGACTTGGTGTAAGAACAAAATAGTAAAAAAAAAAATTTCAAATTTCCCGTGATGCAATATACAATAACAGAAAGCCAGCCACAAAATGACATAGAAAGGCATGCCATCAATGATTCTAAAGTACCTAAAATTTGTATTGGGTGAAATAATCACTATATGTGTTCAACTGTGTCCAAATATGTTAATGGTGCAAGTCAAATGACAAATGACCTAGAATCTTAAGGCTTATGAAATCAAGAGTTAATAATACTATGTCAATGAAACCAACCTCTTTGGTGAGGGCCATGTTAGCTTCATAGAAAGACTTTATTGTTCCAATATCCTCCCAGTAGTCTCTGAAGATATATGCCTGTCAGAACAAGTGAATGTCAACATATAAATTTTCATTCAGTCAGTAAATATCCTGGCTGGCAGAAATCAGAAACTAGAAGAGGGGGATTTTGTACTAACGATTGACAAAACCACTCTCCTACCAGTTTCATTGATGAATAAACAATTAAACATTTTTCAAGGTGATTAAATTCCTACTAGAGGTTTCTTACTTGGACATCGTGCTCCATGATGGCGGCTGGGATGATCTCAGATCCAAAGTCATTGGATGTAGGATATCTCCACCTCAAAAGTTTTAATAAAACATCTTTTTTAAATACATAGACTCCCATTGATGCAACATATGGGCACTTCCTGGCTTCTTGAGGAGAGAATCCTAGAAGACTGGTATCTACTTGCTGCAGTAAACAAAGGGGAAGACTTACAATTAAACTGAAGTTTTCATGTTGGTCAGTATCATAAACATATGAATACATAGGTTAAAATAAAATATAGCTGATAATAATCAGATAAAAGAAATATAACGTATTATAATAATATCGACTTGCCCTTAATTAATAGGCAACAATGGAGAAATAGGATTTTAAGACGTCTTTAGTAAGAAGGAAATGATTGAATGGAATTACAAGTTGGAGATGTTAGGACATTCGTAGTTATACAGAGGGCAACACTAAGCTTAAATCATCACTTAAAAATATAAAAGAGTCATTTCTATTCTTAAAAGATAAAGGTTTAGCAATAACAGATGAGTTGCACATGCTAGAACCAAGAAGTCATCTTTGACAATATTTGCATCATTTTTCATTTTCCATTAAGAAGGCCATGTGAATTTGATGTATGAGGATGCTGGGAAATCATAAAAAGTGGGAAAGGTTTTAAACATAGGACCCTTAGGTAAGCTTAGGGTAAAAAATGGTGCCAAAGTTTGCCCGAAAAAGTGCTGAAAAGTGATTTTAATCCATAAAATTCCATCAAGACCGAGGATGATTCTGTTACCCCATAGAATCAAGTAATAATAATACTAATATATGTAAATAAAATTATAAACCAACAAAAGCCCAAGTGTAGGAATAAGATCTGCTTGGTGCTGGTGCTCACCATAGCTTTCAGATTTGCACCGCTTGGTTTTTCAGCAAACTGGGCGATGCGGCCCATATTGTCTATCTTCACCAATCCATAATCTGATGCGCGGCTGGAAATTATCAACTCAAGTTTAGATGGAATAAGTAGCCTTAATTGAAAATGTACAAACCAGATGCTCTGTTTTACTTTTATGATTCTCTTGGCCAAAAAAAATCATCACATGAACCCAAACAGTTAAAATATTGCATCAGGATTGACATGTATGTAGTAGAGAAGAGGCAGCTCAGAGAAATACATCATAAAGACAGAGTGACTACAGACCTTTCACCTACTGCTGCACATGAAATTGTAATATCAGCATCTCTATCAACATGACTCTGTTGATACATTTACAAACAGGTTAGCAAAACTATCTAAAATGATTAAGCGAGTCCATCAATTAGGAAGAAAAATGTATACCTGGATAAAATCCATATAATCCATTCGATAAAGATGATCCCCACACAAGATAGCTACATTTTCAATGTTCCTATTCTTGGCATCCTACAAGTCAAAATAATGTATCATATTCCATTCCAACTTGAGAAGAATGATGGGATTATAAGGAATTTATCTATTGCTGAGTGTGTTTTTTGGAGATGGCAAAAAAAAAAAAAAAGAACAATTGTCCATGCTTACCTCAAATACCCATGTAAATTGCCTCACAGCATCAGCTGTTCCTTGAAACCAATTCTTTCCAGATTCCCCAGGCGTTTGAGTGGCTGCTAGAACCTGTTTATAAGTGATTTAGTCATACTAATGAAGGATTTGCGATGAAATTGTAAGAATACATGCACAGGTTATTGTAGCTTTATTCCTCTAAATTTTTTAAAAGACAAAAGTTCAATTTCAATTTTTTGGATTACTAACTACCATTGCTTTTCTGAATAAGCCGACACTTCATGAACTTACGAACATGAGGCCTTCTCCTCTAATTTATTTCACAATAAGCATTAAGATTTTACGACTTCAAATTTTACTGATGTTGGTGTCTATCCCAATTCAAAATTTGAAATTGACAACACTACATCTTTATCTGCCTCAAGTTTTCTGTACCTCCACAAATCCATCCCCAAAATTGGTACCATTCCCGAAATATGTGCGTGCTATATGCCGATTGAGGGAAGCTGAGTTGAATTGGGTCAACACGAAGATCTTGTTTATGCCACTGTTGATGCAGTTGCTCATAGGGATGTCTATAAGCCTGTAACAGCCCGCAACTGGAACCTGCAGATCATAATAAACTATCACCAAATCAGATCTGAGGTGCCATGTAAATCCATGATCTCCAAAAACAGTGGTGCAAGCATGATCAGTCATTTGATGGTACAATAGATTAATATTGGAAAAAATTATCTCCAAATAATTCAGTTTCATTTTCACTTCAAAATATCACAAGTTAATCATCATCTACACTGTACACAATTTGAGCAGACAAATAATATTTTCTTACAGCTGGTGTTGCTGCTCTTAAGGTAAGAGGAAAGAGCTTAGTCCCTGCACCGCCACCTAAAATGATCGCAGCAACATTTTTCGGATCTACTCTTCTTCTCTCAAGCCTTGGTGGTGCTAAGGTCTGAAATCAAATCACGAGAATCAAACTGAGACTACTTATCAAACAAACAACCCCATCAAACACTTTATAAATAAAATAAACAAAGATCTCTAATCGTAGGATGACTACAAAATTATACAACAAAAATATGAAGAATCAATATTTTCAATAACAATGAAAGAACGATTGAAAACCCGTTATTCAATATCATGGAACATCTCTATTTCTTAAGAAAGAAATAAAAGATTTTTTTTTTAAATACGGAATCTCTAATTACCAATTAAACATAAACCCTTTTGGAATTTTGGAAGGAATCCATGAGAACACTGGTTAAGCGGGTATTATCAATATGATTTATCTCGGATTAAATGGGCTAGATTAGTACCACAAGAATGGTGAAATAGAGCCAACCAACACTGTATGGCTCAAAATAAAGATTTCATTAAAAGAGATTCGTATGAAAAAAATGGATTAACTCATTGCGAGAAATTGAAACGATGGAATCATACTTACCATAACCTCATTGGGATGTTTTGATGTCATAACAGCATAAGCAACACCGGGTTTGACCTTCTCATCTCTCTTTTCAGCTTTCAAACTGTTTTTCAACTGCTTAGTGCAACCATCATTGCTTACACTCCCTCTGATCCTCTCTCCCCACAACGCATTATCTCCAAATTTTGAACCGTATTTGCTAGCTTTCACCACATGGGTATTAGCTCTCAAGCCCACACAACAAGAATCCATTGCACTTGCTTCACTTCCAGGAGCCTAACGCACTGTAATTTAGAAAAAAAATAGAAACAAAAATAAAATGGGGCTACTATGATGATGGTGATGATTACACGATACACTCACACAGGAACTGAACCCGAATCCCAATAAAGTATAAACTCTAATCTAAGTAACCAAGTAAAGTAAAGATCACATAAAGATAATCCCAAACAAATGGAAATGAATCAAATGACAGTTGTATTAGTACTATTAAAACATTATAACAACTACACTTAAGCGACATGATCAGAAAAGTAACTAAACCAAACTAAACTAAACTGAACTGAACTAAAAAGAACTAAAACTAACCCAGATCACGTTATGCATTAAGAAACAAGTTTCTAAGGAAAAAAAAAAAAAAAAACCAGACGTGGAAAAAGAAAGTACCAAATGGGGTGATCAAAATCAAATGGTTGAAAATGGGAGTGAAATGCGTGAATTGAAGATGTTGAAGGTGGCGGTTTTAGCTTTATGGCTTGTGATCCCTTCACGATAAATCCGGCAATCTTGGTATTTATATCAGTATTGAAACTATTAATAATTGAAGTGTGAAATTTAAAAGAATAAATAAATAAATAACGTGACTCTGTGACAGTGACTCTCCCATTCTCTCTTTCAAAATGCAAATGACACAATGACTTGTGCCATATATACCGTTCAAGTTTCTAGGCTCCTCTTCCGCCTATAGAGAAGCCATTATAAGCCAACCAGCTGTCCATTTCAAAGCTAATGATGTTCATATTACGTCCGTCAAAATGAAAACTTTTTAATGATAGATAGATTTTTTTTCTTGGCTAATGGCCCAATTGGCAGTTTCCTACAACTTGACATATGGCCAATTATCAGATAATGACTTCACTAATCGTCAAGATCAATAAGCATGATTACGGCTTCTAACTTTCCATTTCTCATTGAAAGAAAAATATTAATGCCGCATTTAGTCCTAATTCAATTGAACAATAATATGGGATTTCAATCATTTGTGCTGGTTATTTCCCCTACTCCTAGAAACTTATCAGCGGAATTTTTTTTTTTTTCATATCTTGAAAAGAGAAATTATAATTATAAATATGCAAAATCTTGTCATGTGGGTGAAATGTGACAAATATTTAGACCTTGTTGAGTTTTTAAAATCTTATGCTTATTTTTTGTTGAACCCAATTGCAATAACGTAGCCACAATTACAACTTTTCTGAAAAAGGAAAAATAGTGCCGCTATGATTGTAAAAATATTATTTTTTTTGGGGATAAAAAAATAGACAAAATCATGTCATATGTGGTGCATAACTTGTCAAATGGATGGATGAATTTAAATTATTTTTTTTAAATCACCGTTTCTCTAGAGTTCAAACTTAGATATCAATTAAATAAAATTATTTAAACAGCATTTGTCCAAACTACTTGTGAGAAAAGATCTGGTTGTTGAGAAAATACTTTCTTTTTCAATTAGAATTTTTTTTTAATAAAAAAAATGGTATTTCATAATCACCAACTAATGAATCAAGTGGCCTCAAGTGGCCAATGCCCAAACAAGTAGACTCATTAATCAAAAACTGCACTGCTACTGAACAGAAATCAAATAATGAATGCCTAACCTAAATGGACGATTCTGGTTGAATTTAGCACGTGCACATGGCCCACGTTCACCTCACAAAAGTTCAGGAGCATATTTGTCTGCATTGAGGTTTATAGTATAAATAATATACGGCAAGATTGAAGATAGGAAAGGGATTGATGATGGGCTAATCAAGTTTGCGTTGGTGATTATAACAACTAACAAGAGTCACGTGATGATGATAGCGGCTCATTTGACTGGTAATCTTTTAGTCTTGTGCGGCTCTCTCTGCCGTACACGTGTTTGTTACTGAATGGACGGTAGCTGTTGGGTGAACATATTACACACAAAACGGAGAAATTCTTTTATCCTGTTTAAATTAGGATGATCAGTAAAATACCGTAGGTGCCTGAACGATCAAAATCATCTTCACCGTTTGATTAATTTGACAAAGCAAATTGTATGCTTCTAATTGCTACATGGGTAAATTTACTATACCTAAATCCAATAAATGTCATAATTATAAGTCCTTGCTACATATAGGAAAATGAAACCGACGACCTGGACTCATCATCACTGTGGATTTTGGTGAGATTCCCACAATCCAGACTCCCAATAAGAAAAAAAATAAAAATTGCATACTAGACATTGATAAGGGCTGAGCAGGACGCTGAGCCTAATAGTAAAATTAAGAACAGAAAGAACAATCTATTATGTGACAAATTTTCACGTGGCATGCTTGAAAAAAATCAAGAAAACGCCCACTTCCTTTTGTTTGTTTGTTTTTGTTTTAGGTTTTCTCCTTGGCTATTTTTAACTTAAAAACTTCGCAAGGGAAAATTAATTGTACAAAATTGGGTCTTTGCTGAGCATAAACCTATGGTAGAGTTTGTTCTATTTAGGATCAGTTTGGAATTATTGTGACCAATTAAATAAATTGTTTTTATTACGGGTGGGCGTTCAGGTTGGTTTCAATCCGTTAAGTTTAACAAGTTATTTATTATTGTTGTTGTTATTATAAATAATTGATTTTTTAAACTATTTCTTGATCTTATTTTCTTGATCAAATGTTTGATTGTCACATTGTGTAGTACATAATGTAGTAAATTTTATTACAAACATATTATTTTATTATATAATGACCGGCATAAATATAAATATAAATTATTTTCTATTTTTTATAGCATATTTAATAAATTATTTAGTCATACATTTATTCTTTTTAAAATGCGTAAAATTATCATAAAGTCATAATTAGCTTTCATCTAAAATTATTAATAGTTCAAAGAAAGTTTATATAATCGTATGCAAATCTTATTCATTCTCATAATAAAAAATAAAAGTAAAATACAAAAAACATGAATCTATTAAATCAAAACTATGATACTAGAGTAAACGTATATTAGTTCTAAGCTGATTTAATTATAGCAGTAATATATTATCCAATGGTCTACACATTATAGTATATGAAAAAAATAAAATATAATTATCTATTTGTTAAATTATTTAAAATTGTAATAAAAACTTAAAAAATTATAATGACTTATCAAGTTGCTCATAAATATTAAAAAAAATACTATGATCTAGCTACTGTCAAAATGAGAAAAATTATAAAATATTTTTTTATAAAATTTACCAAATACTATTTTTATTAAAAAATTATGAAATAAACAATTTATTGAGTTTCAACCTCAATCTCAATTAGGCGATCCAACCACAACACAAATGTTAAAAGCATGATTTCTACTTGACACTCACAACAAACGAGCGGTGATTTGATTTCTTTTTAACACTGACCAAAATGCATCATAGGTCTACAAGAGTCATGGAATTTCCAAGAAAAGCACTTCATTATGAAAGATTTTTAGAGCAAAAATTCTGGGAGGTTTTACTAATCCTTCCAAGAACTCAAATCTTGGAAGAATTTTTTATCAGTTGGATGTGCGCATCTCAGGCAGAATCCGTCGGACTATGAGACAAAGAAACATGTGGCCTGTTGTGCACAAAATACTGGCAGTTGATATGAACAGGGCACAAAACACATACAGATTTTGGATTAACAGTGTTTAATTAGAAAAAGAAACCCCTCACACAATCTCATTGCACAACTTCCAAACAGGACTTTCTACTGAAGCTGCTCAGTGCTATAATAACTTGGATTACCTAATAAGAACTTCCTCCACATGAAAAATAAAGATAAATTTAATAAGAACTCCATCCACATGAAAAATAAAGATTTGCACTTCCAGCAAAATATTATAACACCGTCTCTACACATAAGTTGTGTCCTACACACACTTCATGAATAGATATCAAATCAAGTCCAAAGATTTGGAAGGTCATCAAACCACTGGAAGATCACAACTTGACAATTCATAAAAACAATCCCACATATTAAGCCTCTTATAACAGAGTTTCTTTCCTAAACATCCAACAAGTAAAAATAGACGAACAAGCATGCAACTATTCCCAAGGAACTGAAAAGCACAGAAACATTTTCAACAAGTAAAGAAAATCCTCATAAACAAGAAATGTAAATAAAACTCTAAATTATACTTGTACACTCTCAAATAGATTCACAAGAAACAAAAATAATAGCAGTCAAAACACGGCAGAACGAAACTACATATAAACTAAGAAGCAAATATCAAAAGAGACTTAGGTGTTGGTTGCCCTAGTGTAAATCTGCTGGCTTGCGTGAGCAGACACCATCCTGATCAAACCTCTAGCCATAAGCTCTCTTATTGCCTTCCTTGCAAGTGATCCATTAATCTGCAAGAAGATCACAAAACCAAATAAGACAATTCAGCGGAGCAGGGCATATTACTTGTGCATAAAACCAACAGGAGAATAAAGAAAATTAAACAGCCTAAACAATTACACAATGATAACCAAATAACTCAAGTAAGCCCAAGAAACAAAATATCATAGGCTACCATTATATGTAATGCAAATCCAATCTTAAAGTACTTTGCTAAGGTAACATGCAGTCCAAATGCTATCATATAATGGTAACTTCGACATCCACATATCCATATGCCCCCCCCCTCCACAACAAAAAAAACTACCATCAAATAAGCGGTCATTTATACATTTACTATAAGAAAATAGCATAAGAAAGCAATGTGGAAAATACAAATGTTTGCCAAACACTTAGATTTGTAGCTTGAAAGCCACAACAAATAGACAACAATACCAAATGGATCCTAATACTCGTATACAATGATTGTCAAATTGCTCAAATAAGGTCAAAGGATCACCCTACTACAGCCTACTTAGAAACATACAATTACATGTTATGCAAATTTATTATTAAAATAGCTGAGCCATCAAGTAACACATAACCTACATGTTATGTTCTAAGTTCAATAACCAAACAATAGCTAACCGGGCAATAGCTTTCTATGATATGAGACTGTAACTTAAAAATCCACATACCCATATCACAAAAGTTAAAAAAAAATAAAAAATCACCCAAAACTACAATCTAATATGCGGTCTAATACACATGTAATATAGGGGAAAAAATAGCACATAGTAAAATACCCTTAGACGATCGGAGAGAATGGAAGGAGTGATAAGCTTGTACTTAGGAGCCTCGGACAGGAGCTTGTCATAGGTTGCCTGATCAAACAACACCATGTTGTTCACTTTCTCCTTTTGCTTTCCCTTGCTCCACTTCTGTTCACATTTAAACCAAACCCCAAAAAAAAAAAATAAGATCACTAAAAAACAATTTTTTTTTCAGATAAAACGAGTTAATGAATCAGAAGGACAAAAGGGTAATCGGGTATGACCTTCTTCTTCTGCTTGCCGCCTCCGGATTTCGCAGGCTTTGAGGATGGAGGGGGAGCCTTGTCCTTCTTTGGAGCCTATAAAGCAACTCAAATAAAAAAACAAAATATCAAACAGTAAATTAATCAGATGGGTAATTGATATTCAGAGGTATTCTCTGATTCTTGAGGCGTACCATTGGATCTGATCAGACAGAGAGAGAAGTGGAGAGCTCTGAAACGAAAGTGAGATGAGGGAAGAGAGGCGCGGCGCGCGGGGTGGGTGTTATCTAACCCTAGGGCATAGGGTGGATTCATTTTAAGTTGCCTTCAACGACGCCGTATTTTGGTTTTGGATCAAAGCCCAATCGAAGAGCCTCCGGCCCATTAGACCCCATTTTCAAAAATATAATTAATTTTTTTTTCTTTTAAATTAATATAATTTCTCTGTATGGTGTATACACCATTTTAATTCTCAATTTATCCTTACTTCTACTTCATTTCTCTTCTCTGTCTCTCATCATTCATAAATTAAGGGTGAAACTGTGAAATGCGTTGTCTCTCTTCTTCTTCTTTTCTTTCAATTGTATTTTCAAATCATGAAATCAGACCACAAGTTAATCATTCACAAACAATAAAAGAAAAAAAAAACCACAGTAAATAAATGAATTTGCAAACCACAGTAAATAAATGAATTTGCACATTGGAGAATATTTATTAAATTAAAATTTTTAATTATATTTTTACACATTAGCAAGGGGGGATTCAAACCCCTAACACGTGATTCGTGTCACGTGCTTAGAGATGGCAAAACCCTGACCAAAAGTCAGTCCAGTTTTAATCAAATTTTATATATTTTTTTATATTTTATGTGTATATATTTTTTATTTTTTGGTAATTTTATAAGTTTTAAATTTATTTCAATAAAATTTGACATGAAAATATAAACTTTAAGTGGTTAAAATTTTATATATGTATAATAAATGAGTCAAATAAATATAAAATAATATATATTTTATAATTTTTTAAATAAAATTCGATATGCATGATACCCATCATATGATTATTTTGTTTAGAAACTAATGTTTACAGAAAGAAAAATCTAAAACGAAGAGACACAAATAGAAAACAAAGGAGAGGAAGTATGGCTAGCAGTGCCGTGAGAAATTCTACCGTCAACCAAAGCAAGATGGAGAAAGAAGAAGATAAATTGATGGTACCAATCAATGATCAATGATTACCAAATATTGTTGCTAGTTGTTGACTTTTTATTCTAGTTGCCATCAATCAAAGATAAATTAACACAACAAAATCAAATAATTAATCAGGCGACACGTTAAATAACAAATATATTAGATGGGATAATAGGTGAATTTAGCCTATAAATGAAAACACGGCAACACATAAACAAGAAGTTACATTATCGATTATTGTTTCATTATTCAGCAGTTATATTTATATTATTGTTTCAAAACGTGCATATCCCACTAGCTGCCATTCAAAGGCAGCAAATTAAGCTCCCATGCACACGGCTAAATGCTTTCTACCAGTGACGTGCAGTTGGTGCACATGCACCTGCCAGCTTCGTCGCAGTGACATTTTCCTCCGGGAATAGCGGCATTGCACGGACGAGTACTACACCATGCCTCAGTCTTTTGGTTCTACAATTGGAGCACTTTCAGTAACACATAAAATAATGCCCATACATTATAATATAATATACTTCTATATACATTTGGGGGAGAAAATTTGATGAAACACATTAATTAATCAAATTGTATCCAAAACATGCATGCATAACAACATTTAATGTATTTAGAGCCACTTACCAAAGAAAACAAGAAGGATGAAGAACCCAAAGAGAAGAGCCTTGCTATCAAGGCTACAAAGAAAATCCTTATTTTCTCCAAGGATATGATGGTAAACTTCTTAGCTAAATATTCATATTCTTTAAAAATAAATTGCTATTTATTTATTCATTTATTTTTTTTCAAATAAGGGATGATTGTTTTGTGGTTTGGAAATCTGAATTTTAACTTATTTATGAACCAACTTTTTAAGGGGTATAGCCAGCCTTGTTCAGTCCCCGAAAAAGTGTAAGTTTGCATTTGAAATATGAATATTATTTAAAATTTAATCTATGCCAATCATCTTAGGTAGTCACCTTAGGTTAACTTTTGAAAAAGATAAGAGGTTGAAAATTATATTTAGGCTCTAAGCACCCCTATCTTAACAATAAATAAATAAATCATCTTCTTTCTCTCCTCTTATCTTACATGGATTAGGATTTTCTCTTGATTTGAGCACTCTTGAACTTTTAACGATCTTATACCATGTGTCATGTAGTAATAGTGTATGGATAGAATTTAACTTTTTTTATATTTTAAATTTATTAACCACCAACACGTGAATTTTTACTTATGAGAACTATAGATAAGGAATAAATCTTAATCCATCTTATATTTGAGCATTTGTCTCCTTATAAAATCTAAAATAAAAAGTGATTTTACTATACTCATGGCTGGTGCAATCCTCTCACTTAATTAATTCTTTTTATCTAATTAATTGTTTTTATTGATATTGTTTAAGAATAGTGTTTGCTTGGGACTTTGGAGCCTAATTTTTTGATAACTCAATCGACATTAGTGAATGTAAAAATGGTGATATCTAAAACCTAACCAAGTTTAGGGATGACTAATATGTTGATACAAAATTTGGATCAATAATAAGAGTTGAGAAAGAGTTCGTTTACTTGGGGAACAAGTGATGAGAGAGCTTGTTGTTCTTAGAATAAAGAGCTTGGTAGTCGGAATCATACAAAATAATAACCCATCAGGGGTCGCCATGGATATTTTTGGCGTAGACTCTCCGATATTTAAATCAGAAATCGAGAGTAGCATGACAACAAATAAATAATGATAGAGAGAAGAGTGTAAGAGAAAAAGCTTGGAGGATATTATGCACCCCTCCTCCAATATGCCTATCTCTTATGTCCTACTTAGATTGTCTTGCTACTTTTGAGTGGTGACCTTCTTATATAAGAGAAAATAGTCATATGTATAATTAAATATATGAAAACTTATCTCCTATGTTGTAGGATTCAGATTTGACAAGGATTAGGAATCATATTATTTTATCTTATTTGGATTAGGACATATTGTTGACTGTAGATCCTTGGGCTTGGGTTGGTAAAAATATCAGTATAACAAGGGCCCCTAGTTTATAGTATTCACAAGTTTATGAGTGAATACTGTAAACTAATATAGCTTACATAATAGATTTTTTTGTCCTCCCTTATTGTATATCGTGAAAGTATCTCGAATGTCATGAGGAAATCTATAATGACATGGGGACAACGTGAATGATACGAAGAAATCTTGAATGTCACTAGAATAACTTGAATCACATTAGCAAATCTTGAATATCATGAGGACAATGTCAATGAGACGAGAAGATCTTAAATGTCACGAGAATAACTAGAATCACGTGAGCAAATCTTGAATATCATGAAGACAACTTCAATACACGAGGAGATCTTAAATGTCACGAGAATAACTTGAATCACGTGAGCGAATCTTGAATATCATGGGACAACTTCAATGACACGAGGAGATCTCTAATGTCACGATATAGGCCATAGAAATAATGTCGTGATACGGGCAATATGTTTAAAATAAGGCCACATCAAGGGCCATTAAATCAAGATAATGTTGCGTCAGGGGCTATAAATTTTATAAAACATGCCTAAAAAAAGGCTAGGTATCTTGTATTCAAGTTGCGACAGGAGTGATAATAATTGAGATCAGGCCTTAGACAAGGATCAAATTAATTGAGATCGGGCCATAGAAGAGGGCTAAATCAAATAAAATCGGGTTGTAGATGAGGGCCGAAATAATTGAGATCGGGCCGTAGATGAGGTCTAAAATAATTCTCAAACCAGCCACAATAAAGGCCAAAATAATTGAGAGTGGGCCATAGATGAGAGCCAAAATGATTGAGATCGAGTCGTAATAAGAGCCAAAACAGTTGTGATCGGGCTGTGACGAGGATCGAAATAATTGAGATAAGGCCACAGATGAGGGTTGAAATAATTGAGATTGAGCCGCAAATGAGGGCTAAAATATTTCAGTTCGGGCTGCAGTTGAAGACAGTTGCGTAAATTAGCAAGTGTATTAGTTGACACAAATAATATAATAAAGATTTAAGTATTGTCGCACATAAATTTTTTATCTTATTAGTTACCGAAATTATTCTAACCCTAGTTTATTTCAATAACCGAATAAGTGAATTTAGATTAAAAATTAAATAAAATTAAATAACTAAAAATTAAATAAAGATATAAGTAATAATAGAAATCATCAAGAGATTAAGGCACTAGGACATTCAATTTCACCATAACTAATCTAATTTAATCCTCTATCTATGCTATTAAAGTTTATTACCCATGTTGACAGTGAATTTCTCTAATCTATTCAATATCATCTCTCGATTAATATAAAAAATATCCTCACATATTAGCCCACTTATCTCTATGTGAATTTAAATATGCACATATTCATTAAGTTTTATGAAAAATTTTAGATAAAATTGCATGAATCATGTTGGCACATCTATATCTTTCATTCAATTTATGGTATCCATTGCATAGAGAAAAAACACATAAATCTCCTCTCAATCTCATTATATATCTTTAAATCATTCAAATATTGACCAGATATTTAAAAGCATTAAGCACAATAATGAACATTTAATTATAAGGTCAATTTAAGATTGCAGTTGTTGATTAAATAAGCTGCTTATACTGTGCGGATGAAATAAGCAACTAATTGAAAAGAAAAACTCAATTCTGTCTTCAATCGGCCTCGCTTGCTCTCGCGCGGCTATTGCCTCTCTTCGTTTTCTCCCGGCTTCTGCCTTCTTCTCTTAATACTCGTTCTCCTTTTATACAATAATGCCAGCTGCCTTTTTTAATTCCGAAGTTACCAAGAATTTTCAATCCCAAAATTGCACATCACATGCTTGCCATTTAATTTATCAAGGTGCTCTCCACGTGAATGCATAAAATTGAAAGTCATTGACCTTATCCTCTTTTCTTTTATTCTTTAGGTGGTTACGACAATTAAGCCTTGGCTTCTTCGATTCTCTTCTATTTTAAATCTATTACTTTCCTTAAATTTCTAATTAATTTCTTCTTTAAATTCTTATTATTTAAATATTCTAAAATATTCCTACAATAATAAAATATAAAAATTAAGAAAAAAATTAACTTATTAAAATATAATTTAACATAAAATTAAGTTATGAGCATGTCAATGGCCAAAAAATAATTGAACTCAGGTCAAATGGTCAAAATAGTTATTTTTAGGTTGCGATATCAGAAGCACTCAAATGATAACCTGAATAACATGAGAAGTACTTGAATGTTGTGTATAGAAAAGTATGTACAATGAGTAACTTGATATAGTTATGCAATATAACTCAACTAATGCATGTAATATAATAGAACCAATATTTTTTATTTTCTGTCAACATATATAATAGAAAAAGGAGAATGGAGTTTCTAAGCAAGAGATTTACCACAATGAAGCTTGGTTAATGACACGAGCAGACCGAGATGGCAAATATGTTTCTGAAGTGATGCTAGTGGCTGAGAAAATAGTAAGTCACTTGTATACTTAATTCTTAACTATCTGATAATTATATATATATATATATATATATATATGTATATATATGTATGTATGTATGTATGTATGTATATATGTATGTATGTATGTATGTATGTATGTATGTATGTAGATTTATGTAATAATTATCTGGTAAGTATTACAAGTAACACATAGCTCATTAAAAACTTTTCACATGAAAACTTAAGTAGATTCATCCATTCATAATAAGAGAGATGTTTAGGAGATCGGGCACTTGTGTGAAGTGTTGTCTCATAATATTGGCTATAGTTTCAACTTTAGCTGTGTGCGGACCTGCTTTGTCTTGGAGATTTAAGAAGGGTATTAGTTTATGTGATAACAAATCATCTTGTCCTCCTTGTAATTGTGATTGCTCTTCTCATCTTTCTTTTCTCAAGATTGCGCCTGGTAAGTTTTGCTTTCATGATTTCTGCTTGTGGTTATTTTCAAGTCATGAGATTGATTGATTATATGCGGATTAAAGTGAATTTGTAGATTACCTATTTTATTGATTTATTTTTTTTGGTTTGCTTTCAAATTTTGATTTTGTTTAATCGTATTTGGATTATAGTGAATTTGATGAGTTCCCATTTTTGTGGATATAGCTCATTTTTTGCTTTTGGGTTTGTTGTCAAGTTCTGATTTTGTTTGGTTAAATGCTGATTAGACTAAAAAAATAGCTTGAGTTTTTGATTTACAGTTGTTGCTAATTTTGAATTCTAAGCTTTGTGTATAATGGAATAGTTATAGTTAAATAGTCTCCTAAATCCAACTAATTACAGCTCAAAAAGTACAAAATTTTAGCCTTCTATCACTACCCAACAGATTAAAAAAGTCTTTTTCAAAACAACTATCTTAAAAATTTGCCTCCAAAGTTTCCCATAAATTCTACCAAAATCTCAAGCTTCTGCAGCAATCAAAGACAAATAAAAGTGGAAAAGGTTATCCCCAGAAACCCTCAAAGACACTTTAACTAAGGTATATATGATTGAAAAAAATACCTTAATGAGTTTTACAGGACAAACGAGATTGCTTGTGTGAAAACCTTAATAGAGTCAAAAGAACAGGGGAAGGGCCCAATAGTCAATACCCATTTACAAAATTGCTTACAGAATAGTCATAGTTATGACTTTATTATTATCAACAACATTACCTCACTCAAAAAAAAATTGCCTAGAAATTTAAAAAATAAAAAATAAAAAATAAAAAAATGCATACGACAGTAAAAAGAATCTTTGTGTGTGATGGTGAAATGAATGGAATGAAAGAAAGTGCTTCCAGTTCTTGATTCTAATTTTCGAACTAGATTAGTTGTTAAGATATAAAGGTTTTGGAATCTTGATTGTGAAAGCCAAGGTAAGGCAGATTCAAATAAGCTGAGAAGAGAACAATGTAAAAGGACAGAGTAGGAGAGAAAAACGGGGGACGGAAACGATTTAGTTTTTAGTTATAAAAACTACCATCATCAGGACACATGTGCTGTATATATACCTAGCTACTGTAACTATTCACCTTGTTAAAATAGAATTGATATAGCCATAGTTATGACTTTATTATTATGTACTGGAAAGTTATAACACTATTTTATTGTTTTTGTTTATACTATTACCTGAACAAGTCCAAGTCCCCTTATTCTGTCACCTGCAATTTTCAAGTCCCCTTGTTAATTTGTTACATATTGATTCAATATTGTTATCACTTCGCAATATTATTTTCATCATTCGTGTTTAAGATTTGTATAATACCCAGAAGTGTTAAGTGTTCCAAAAAACAATGTATTAGTGTCATAAGAAATTTGTTAAGGGTTCGTACCAGTCAAGGGCAATTATGATTGCTAAAGTATATTGCATATTGAATATCAAGTTGCAAAAGTAGGAGCTGATTAAAAATGAGACATACCTAAATAATCATTACTTATTTTAGAACAAAAAAATATGTAATTTTTATTTTGTAGTGTCCGAGACAGCCTAACAGTTTTGAATTTCGTTACTACGTCAAGAAATACATTGAAGATATCGTTATAAATGTGAACATTCTTAAAAATAATGTAACTATCGAAAACAATTTTTAGAATACTGTATCATATTGTTTTAATGCATTGTGAAATAAATCACCTCAAAAGATTGGTGTAGCTTAATTATCAATGGGTTACATATGTTGCCAAGTTGTTACGGTCTATAATAGCGAGGTAATATATGAGTAGTTTATCATTATTTTTGCTTCCAAAAATCGAAGACTTATTTTTTATGTCCTAACTGATTTAATGTACTTGTAGGTGGGAAAAAAAAATGAAGCCATGTATGGATATTTCATGACATTCTTTTGCCTATTCTTGTTGGTTAATGTTTGTTGAAACTTGATTCAATACTCTTTGTTTAAAACTTAATTTGGCACTTATTTTTTTCCCCCCAAACATTGGTGTAGCTTAATTATGATAATTTAAGTGATATTTTTGGGAAGTTTATTATGTGAATTGCTGTTGGGAGATTTGGTATATTTAATATATTTTGAGTTTCCTTTTAATTGTAAAACAAATAAGAAAAATATAATTAAAATAAAAATATACTATTAACCAAAAGAAAACATCACTAAATATTGACACCAAATATTTAAAATAACATATTGAGTTAGTGTGCTCCTGAAATTATAATCACATAAATTACCGACATGTAAATAGTATTATTAAATACTAACACCGTGATGCTATTATTTTAGTGATATTATAATGACACGAATTACTGACATATAAATAATATCACTAAATACTAACGATATAGTGTCATTATTTTATAATATTATAATAACACAAATCACTAACCAAAGATATAAGAGCACAGATGGTGATCAAGATATTTGCAGTGGCATAAGCTGTTGCCAGACCAAAGTTCCAATGTCTCTCAGTTTTAATATTTTTCTAAATATTTTAACTGGGCCTAATGAAACACGCGGCAGCAGCCAACAGGAGATATGCAGTATGCGTTATTGGTAGAAATTAAGTGGTTTCCTAGCAAATTTAAGAGCCCAAAGATGTTCAAAATTGGAAGCATTTTCCTCTTGTTTTGGAGTGGGGATATGCTATTCATCTTTTAGCAAGTTGGCAGTACTAAATCTCCATTATATCGATTCACTTCTCATTGTGATACTAATAAAGTCAGCAGTCTTTCACAATGTCATTGTTATCAAGGCTAAAAAGGAAATTCTTATTTTCTCCGAGGATGTCAGGGTAAACTTCTTAGCTAAATATTCATGTTCTTAAAAACTACATTCTTATTTGTTTATTCAATTATTACTATTTTTTTTCAAATAAGGGATGATTTTTTTGTTGTTTTGAAATCTGAATTTTAACTTATTTATGAACCGATTTATTAAGTGGTATAGCCAGCCTTGTTTAGTCCCTGAAAAAGTATAAGTTTGCAATTGAACTATGAAATATTATTTAAAATTTAATCTACACCAATCATCGGAGCTAGTCATCTTAGGTTAACTCTTGAAAAACATAAAAGATTAAGAATTATATTTAGGCTCTAAGCACCCCTATCTTAAAAATAAATAAATAACCAACTTAATCATCTTCCCTCTCTCATCTTATATGGATTAGGACTCTCTTTTGATTTGGGTACTCTTGAGCTTTTAACGATTTTATCCCATGTGTTAATGTAATAATAGTGTATGGATAAGATTTAAATTCTTTATATTTTAAATTTATTAACCATTAAACACCTCGTGAATTTTTGTTTATGAGAAGTTCAGATCAGGAGAAATTCTTAATCCATCTTATATTTGAACATTTGTCTCCTTATAAAATCTGAAATAAAAAGTGATATTCCTATAGTCATGGCTCATGCAAGCCTCTCACTAATTAGTTAATTCTTTTCATCTAATTAATTCTTTTATCGATATTGGTTAAGAATACCGTTAGCCGTTCATCATGTTGATATGATCAAATATGTAATTAATTTATTTGAAATTAAAATATATCACCACTTGATTAATTACACGTCTAGCTGATTTTATCTGAATGAGAGAATATTTAAATGACTTCATAATTTTCTTTTCACAAAGAAGGGAAATTAAATATGTAATTAATTTATGTAATTGATATCATCAAATATGCAATTAATTTTTTTGAAATTAAAATATATCACCACTTGATTAATTACACGTCTAGCTGATTTTATCGGAATGAGAGAATATTTAAATGACTTCATAATTTTCTTTTCACAAAGAAGGGAAATTCCTATTAAATTCATTTAATTAATTCCTACCAAATAAAACCTATCCCCTAGAATTGTACTTCCTATATACTTTGGGTTCTCTAAGAACAAGTAGATATTTTTTAAGTCTAAAAATTATTGATGTTCAAAGCCAAGCTTAATTTTGCTATAATCATGACCCATTTTTGGCTTTTTCAGTAAATGGCAATTGCTTGTTAACTCTATATTTAGTTACTCGATTCCTTGTTGATGACAAATATCGATGAGTGTAAAGCTAGAAGCGATAGTTGCAAGTCACATATGGTGTGTGAAAATTTCGATAGAGGTCATTGTTGCAACCATCACAAAAAACTAGAACACATAATTCCGATTTCAGGGATATATAAATTCTTATTAAATACTTTCTGATACTCAAATAATAAAATCACATCTTTGGTTACTTCACTTGTACTAAAGAACAAGGTTTAATGTTTGCTTGGGACTTCGGAGCTTAATTTTCTGATAACTCAATCCACGGTAATGAATGTAAAAGTGGGTATATCTAAAACATAGCTAAGTTTAGGGATGACTGATATTACTTTTTGGAAATTGACCTTCCATACAAGATGATATATTGACCTAATTCTTGCCATATTGCAGGGACGGAAGTACTTGTAAAATCCAAGAAAAATAAAAAAAATTGGATTGAAAATTTACTTATTTTATATGAATTTTAGTTCGATCGCCTCAGTTTTTATAAATTTGTTATAGCCTATGAAACGTTGTGGATTGATTATTCATTACAGCCCACTGGCCTCCTCAATTTTATAGATTTATTTTGTAACCTAGTCAAATTTATTGTTTCTTCGTTATGGCCCTATCCAGCAAAAAAGTATAAGTCCACCATTGCACATAATTATGTCATATCGCTTTAATTTGTCGTGATGGTGTTGCTGAGAATGATCATCGTCTGATTCCCATCATCTTTTTACAAAGATTTTGATGGTAATTACTTCAAAATGATAAAAAAAAAGATATTTAATTTCTAATTTTTTTTTTTAAAATTAAACGATGCAAGTATTAGATCAGGCCTTTTAGGATTTCTCCTAGTAGTAGGTGCATGGTGGCTACGCGTTCGGATAAAGAAAAGAAATGACATCAAACTCAAAGAAAAGTTTTTCAAAAGGAATGGTGGTATGCTCCTGCAACAACAGCTAACTTCTTCTGAAGGCACTGTTGATAGGTGCAAATTATTCTCGGCAAAGGAATTAGACAAAGCCACTGATCATTTAAATGTGATTATAGTACTTGGTCAAGGAGGCCAAGGTACCGTTTACAAAGGAATGCTGGCAGATGAGAGAATCGTTGCAGTGAAAAAATCCAAAGTAGTTGACAAAGGGAAGCTTGATGAATTCATTAACAAGGTTGTGATTCTTTCGCAAATCAACTATAGAAATGTGGTTAAGCTTTTGGGATGTTGCTTGGAGACTAAGGTTCCATTGTTAGTTTATGAATATATCCCTAATGGAAACCTTTCCGATTATCTTCACGAACAAAACGAAGATTTTGTCAAAGATGCGGGCTTTATTCTTTTTAGAAGAGGTGGAATTATACAGTTAAAAAGAAAGAAGAAGAAAAATAAAATTTAGAAGCAGCAAATGTTAAAGGGTTTGGCACCGCAAAGGAAGACGTTTGAAAAAGAAAAATGGAGGCACACAGTTTTGAAAAGGAAAGAAAACAAATATTAATATTTTAATAGCAAATTTTGGCTATAAAAAGGGAGCTCCCCATTTTGTTTTGGGCATTTAATTTTGTGAGAGAGAACGTAGAAAGCTTGAGTGATTTTAAGGGCTTAAAATTATAAAGCTCTTGTAAGTCTAGTAAGTGAGAGATTGGGTGTATTGGGGTTTTGGGTAGTGAGCCAAAATATTACAATACTTGTAATCTTCATATCACTAGTAAAATATTTTCTTTCTATTTTCACCCGTGAATGTAAGCTAAAATGCAAACCACATAATTTTCTAGTGTCCTCTTTGTTAGCCTAAAGGGCTACACATAATGTAATTTTGATGATAACAAACATATGTATTAAGTGATTTAATAGATATTGTATTTTACATTTTCAAGGGTTTTTTAAGGATAATATTTATGCAAGTGAATCAAATGAAATCAAGCTCAAGACACTCAACGAACAAATGGCGAAATCAAGAATAAAGTTTAGAGCTCAACGAATAAATTAGTGCGATAAATTCTTGTAAAGCCGGTATGATTTAATTGATGCATGATTTAGCATTTGAGAAGCTCAATAGATTAATTTAATTAAATACTTTTCATAAACTAAAAGGTTTTATTTTTATAAAGTAAAGTATTTTGTGGATTTAAGTAATTTGGACTTAAATGCTAAGATTTGAAATCTTTGATTTTAATAAGTATTAAATTTTCGAGTTGGACGTTTTTACAAACATTTGAAATGTTTTGGGTCATACTATAATTTATGAATATTTTGGACTAAAGTGAAAGATTTTGAGAACTTTAAAAAATATGGATAAAAGGATCTTTGTGCGAAATAATAAAATCTTTGGGGCCATATCATAATTTCAAAAAGTTTGGGAAAGACAACTATTCTTAGGGAGTAGGGCTGGGCACTATATGGTTCGGTTCGGTTCGGTTTAGACAGAAAACCGAACCGAACTGAAACCAATCGGTTCTCCCAAATCAGAACCGAACGCAACCCGAAATTCAGATCCAAACCGAACCGAACCGAATCGAAAATTTTCGGTTCGGTTCGGTTTGGTTTTGAATTTCAGTTCGGTTCGGATTATTTCGATTTTTTTCGGTTTCAACTTTGCAATTTTCTCATGTAAGAAACTCCCACAGTGTTAATATTACATTCAATATAATAAAATTCAACAACATAATAAAGCCCCAACACATTATAAATCGAAAAAAAAAAAAAAAATAATAACAAACCAAAAATATCATGGGTTTCAAAATCACCATTTTCCCACAACCAAACAAGGCCTGCACATGGGATTTCCGTATCAACATTTTTAGTAACCAAACAAGGCCATCAAAATCCCCATTTTTCCAACCAAACAAGGCCATCAAAATCCCCATTTTTCCAACCAAACGAGGCCAACACATGGGTGTCAAAGCTAGCAATCAGCAACAGTAGCAAATACAATAAACCAAAAGCTAGCAAGTCCACAACAGTTACAAATACCTAAAAAATGCTGAAAAAAATCAAAATTTACTTAGACAAAGAAATAGATCTAGATCTATAATATTTGTTGTGAGAGAAACAAGAAGAAACTAAGAATCCTTGTGTGGTGGCCGACTATGATTGCAACCGAAGGGCTAGGGTTGTGAGGAACGGCGGCTATGCTAAGGGTTCACGATGGTTGTGTGGTGCGAGAGGAGCGGCTGCCAGCTGCATGTATGGTGTTAGAGAAGAGCGGTTGCCGATGGTAGAAATAAAATGTGCTGATTAGAGTGTGAGAGTGAGGGAAGGTGTGTTGCCGTCGTGTTTGAGAGATGAGAGTGTGAGATTTAGGTTTTTTCCATTCACTTTACCTATATATATCAATATTAAAATATTTTTTATTTTTAAGTGACAGAACCGAATGGTTTTTCGGTTCGGTTCGGTTTTGAGTCGAATCGAATAGAAACCAATCGGTTCTTCAATTTTCAAACCATTCAGGTTTTTTATTTAAAACCGAACAGAATCGAATTGAAAATATCGGTTCGGTTCGGTTCGGTTCGATAAAAACCGAACCAAATGCCCACCCCTATTAGGGAGTTCTGAAATTGGATCTATTTGTAAAGTTTTATGACATTTTGGGCCATATTATAATTATATAAAGTTTCGGGTCAAAGTGTAATTTCAATGAATAGTATTACTGTAGCAAAATTGAAAAATAACGGTAATATCACTGCTCCTAAGCGGCTAGCCAGATAATCAAGCGGCTAACCGCTTGGGAGCGGGATTTTACCTATAATGGCTAGTTTTTGGGTTTCACTATAAAAACTCAACTCAAACTTCATTCTAAAGACTAATACAAGGAAAAACACGATCATATAACATATATCGAGCGTCCATTTCGTAAATCATCATTTATTGAATCATCATTGAGCTATAATTTGTTATATACTCTTAAAGAAAGTTTCATTGTTGTGATTTTCATCAAATGAGTGTGAGAAAGCAAAGAGATTGGAGAGATAATCTCTTGTAAAGGTCAGAAACATTTGAAGCCTTGGGAGGCTTGGATAGTGAAATCCTCAAGCCGGTGTCTTGGAGGCGTGGACGTAAAAATCCTTGTGTTTGTTTTCTCTTCCCTTACTCTTTTAATATTGTGCTTGATTGAATTTATTATTTTTTATTTGATTAAGGCAATAGATTAAATTGTTGTGCGAATTGTATTGCATAATTTTAAAATCCCAATTCACCCCTCTCTTGAGTTGCATAACTTGCATTTCACTCTTTGTGCGTGTTCTTTATTTTTTTCCAATTTCATTTTAGTTATGGCCCTACTTCACCCACCAAAATTTCAATAGTGGCATTAGAGCTATTGGTTGTATTTTTTAGAGTTTGGGTTATTGTTAGTGTTGGCAGAAATACCCACGGGGTCTCAAACTCACGGTGCCCCGATTAATTTGGGACGGGTATGGGCCCCAAAAAAGCTGAAAATAAATTTGGGTTTGTTTTGGGTATGGGTTTAAGCCCCAAAAAGTTTTCGGGTTTGGGTTTGGGGATTTGTCGGGTCCCCTAACCCGATCCGAAGATAAAAACAAAAAAAAAAAATCTAATATTTTTCATTCCCTTAGATCATCGAATCGATTTTTATTCCCCAAAAGAAACCCTAACAGCTTGTCAGTCGTCGTCGTCAATAACAGCCGGTCAGCCGCTACCGATCGTTGTCACTGACCATCACTTATCCGCGCCTGTCGATTCTCCTACCGCAAGGTTTTTACTTTTTCTATTTTTCTTTATTTATTTGTTTCAAATTGCATCTGGTTTCATTGATTTGAGTCAATTTTACATTTTATATGTTTTCATTCATCTTCTTTTGATTTCATTCTCAGTCATATAGTACTAAAGCACTGACTGTAGCCTTGGAGAGCTTACTGAAGCAGAGGCCGCAACCTTGATTTGAGTCACCGATAGCCATGATTTGGGCCTAATAAAGGTCAGATTTCATTCATATACTTAATTGTTGGCAGCTGATTGTTGTTGCTTCTCTTATTAATTTCACCCATGCAGCCATTTTGTCACTAACTTTAAAAAATTATTTGTTACTTTCTGTAATTTCGCACACCCAGACACTAGTTATTAGTTTTTTTTTTTTTAATTTAATGAATTAACTTCTAATTATCCCCTGAAGTTATTATGTAACCGCTCGCATATTATGAGTTGTTTGAATGACAATGGTGACATAAGAATGAAGAAAAGCGAGATCCTTCCAGTGAATGCCAACTGAAACATCACCGGTTCATTGCATTCATTTTCAATTTGTTTAAGAATAGATCTGGTAGAATTAATATGGGTTGTCTATCAGTGGACAAGATGTGCTTGTATTCTTGTTGAAACACAAGCTAGCTATAAGTCACATTTTGTTTTTCTGTTTTTGTTTTGTATTCTGTTGTTTCCTTCGAACCTTTAAATTGCAGTTTAATATTATTAGTTCTTCAAATACAAAACAAATGAATCCGGATAAGATTCCAGTCACACAGTAAATCAGATAAATCATATATATTGCGCTGAGAATATGATCATCTACAATCATTTTTTTCCAAGGTCGTTAACAAAACAATGGATGCATTTGGAAATCCCTGATGCATGGCAATGACTTTTGAGTTACATGACTTCATTGATGATCAAAACTTTGATCAATTCATTGATCTAATTCAAGACGAAACGAATACCCCTTTCCTAGTTTAGTAAAGTAGTACATCTTTTAAAGTAAAGTAGTACATCTTTTAAAGTTTACTTTTTAGTTGAAATGATGTTTATTTGCTACATGTATACCAATTGATAAGGTGGCACAACTAAGCCAGGAAACTTGAAATTATGTTGGGAAAAAGTTGATGGAACTCACTTTAATGGAGCTTTTTGTCTTCCAGTTCATGCAAGCATGTTTTCTCTTTCTCCACACCATTTTTCTAATTACTTTCTGTTCGGCGTTTGGTTGCATCAGAGGAAAGTTTTTGTTGCTAGTGATACAAATTATATTCTTAGTAGGACAGTTTAAGTTTATTTTCCAGTTTATTTTAATAAACAAATTATTCAGTTTAATTTTTGTTTGTTTATGTTATAGGTTTATGAAGAATCTTAGAATGTGCATCAATGGTGATGGCTACAAATTTATGTTGAAGATTTAAAATTATTTTGATTTGTCGTATAAAATTTGATCATTTGTAATTATGTCAAAAGCTTAGAATTATTATGTTTTTATTTATGTGGAGGTTGTTAAAATTTTAACACTTGTAATTTTATTTCTAATATAGAATTTGATCATTTGTAATTTTATTTCTAAATATGGAGGTTGTTAGAATTATTATTATTATTTTATTTGATCATTTGTAATTTTATTTCTAATATGGAGGTTGTTACAATTATTATTATTATTATTTTAAAAAAATAGAGGAAAGTGAAATATTTAGAAATTATTATTTAAAAAATGGGGATCGGGTCCCCGCTTTAATCTCCGATCAATTCGGGGATATGGGGCGGGTTCGAGGGAAAGCTTCTAAATCGGGTTCGGGTTCGGGGATCATGATCCCCGCCCCGACCCGCCCCATTGACATCCCTAGGTATTGTTCACGTAAAGGGTATTGTTCACGTATATGGTACTATTCACATATATGATACTATTCACGTATATGGTACTGTTCACGAGAAACGGTGGGAGCGATCCAAAAATTTTGGCAGTGCAAAGTAGGGAATAATGGTGTGAGTAGAGCAACTGTTTGGTTTTGTACATGTCTAGGAAAGTTCTGTCACAAAGGCGATAAGAGCCAATGAGTCTGGGTTTTAAGTGGACGTTGTGACCACTCTAGTATTTTCTGGGAACTTTTCTGGTGTGCATTTTCACACATACTCATAACTATTCAAGGTGGTACACTAGCTTGTGTGCGGTATTCATTAATAAAATGGCGGCAAAGTATGAAATTAAATATGCGGGCAATTTTGAGGAAAAATAATTGTTTTGCAGCAATTGGAGAAAGGCTCATAGAGATAACTGATGATGACAAGTGGAATGAGATAGATGACAATACAATTGCTAATCTACACATGTCACTTGCAGATGGGGTGTTATCCAGTGTAGAGGAGAAAAAAATAGCAAAAGAAATATGAGATACTCTCACAAAATTGTATGAGACTAAGTCTCTGCACAACAAGGTTTTCTTAAAAATAAGACTTTTTACTCTTCGAATGGCAGAATCTACATCGGTGATCGATCATATCAACACTTTGAATACTCTATTTTCGCAACTCACAACATTGGTTCATAAAATAGAGGAAAATGAACGTGCAGAGCTTTTACTTCAAAGTTTACCAGATTCGTATGATCAACTTATCATTAACCTGACGAGCAATAATCCAGCGGACAGTCTAATTTTTGACGATATTGCAGCCTCCGTATCAAATGAGGAGAGTAGGCAGAAAAGTAAGGAAGACAGAAAAGTACGTTCGCAATAAGCAGAAGCGCTATCGGTGACGAGAGGGAGATCAACGGAACGTAGCCCTAGTGGGAGTCACAATCATGGTATATGAAAATCCAGAAGTAAGAAGAATATTAAATGCTACAATTGTGGCAAGAAAGGGCACGTCAAGAAAAAGTGCTGGAACAACCAGAAGAAAAGAGAGGGCAAAGAACTTGAGTCATCAAATGCTCAGGGGTGTGTAGCAAATACTTCGGATAATGGCGAAATTCTCTACAGTAAGACAACAACTATTTTAGAAGGCAGAAAATAGCAATCTGACATTTGGCTCATAGACTCACGAGGTACCTGGCACATGACCTCTCGGAAATAATGATTCCACACATATAAACCTATCTTAGGAGGATCTATATATATAGGAGATGATTATGCCTTGGAGATCACTGGCATTGGTACTATCAAAATAAAAATGTTTGATGATACAATTCACACAATTGAGGAGGTACGACATGTCAACGGTCTGAAGAAAAATAAATAGTCATGGGTGCAAAATTCATGTAGAAAATGGGATCATGAAGATTTCTAGATGCGCACTTGTATTGATGAAGGTATAAAAGATCGGTGCTAATTTGTTCATGCTTAAAGGGGAAACACTATAGGAAGTTGATGCATGTGTCGTGTCAAATGGAGAAGAATCAATGATGATGTGCACATCAAACCCGGTCACATGTCAGAACAAGGTTTGAAGATTCTCTCTGAGCGAAAATTACTTCCAAGGCTTAAATCGGTGAACTTACCATTTTGCGAGCATTGTGTTATAAGCAAGCAGCATAAATTGAAATTCAGCAGATCTAATGGCAGAAGTAAATGCATTCTAGACTTGGTTCATTCTGATGTTTCGGAATCGCCGGATATATCCATAGAGGTGCAAAGTACTTAGTGACTTTTATTGATGATTATTCTAGGAGATATTAGGCGTGTCCAATTAAGAAAAAAGTTAGATGTGTTTCCAGTGTTCAAACAGTACAAAACATAGGTAGAACTTGAATCGAGGAAGATGATAAAGTGCTTGAGGACAGATAATAGTGGAGAATATACAGATGACGAGTTTCTTGCTTTCTGTAAGTAAGAAGGTATTCAGAGGCAGTTCACGGTGGCATACACTCCTCAACAAAATGGAATGGCGGATTAGATGAACAGAGCTCTTACAGAAAAAAATAAGAGCTATGTTGAGGACTGCAGGTCTACCTAATTCATTCTGGGCAGAAGCAGCCAAGACTATCTCTGTGGCAAGCACCGCCACTTGCACCCTCACGTTCTTGGCACTGCCTATCACAATTTTCTGTTATTCCCATGAACATATTGCACACATACATAATTTGCAAATGTCAACCTCATGTCATACAAACTCACAATTGTAGTTCAATATTTAATAGGAGAATGACAATTTCCCCTAATAGTTTTGTTGAGCTTACAGTTCAACTCTACAATTTTTTATAATAATACTTTGTTAATTGCATAATTAATGTCAAAATTTTTACAGAAATAATACTCCTCTTATCAAAAATAAAATTATTATTTTTTATTAAAGTTTCAACGTTAAAGCATAATGAGATATTATGAAAGCTATTGTAAAAGTGTGAGTGGTCATATGGGAAGGGCAGAGAAGGGTAGCCCTTAGAAGATTTCATTTAGCCCTAATAACTTTTATGATATTTTTTATAATCACTAAATAAATAATTTTTTTTTATATCAGCCCTTAACAAAAATTTTAATGAAATAAACAACATTCATATTAGTCCTTAAAAATATTCTTTCAACAAAATATTACATTAGTTTAAACCGAGTTAATTTTCTAGCTTCACCCTTATAAATGATAAAACCAAAAACCCAAAAGACGAAAGTGTCAAACTCCTTATTTAACATGGATAATTAGTGAGCTTTACTCCTTAGAAAAGGGTAAAAGATCATTTATTTCCTATATTTTGAGGTTAGTCTACGTTTAGTTTCTGTATTTTTAAAAATACCTCAAAACTTCATTACAATTACTTTTTTGTTCCTTTGGCTTACTTTTAGAATATTATCCTCTTAAATGCCTGTTTGGTATGACTTATTTAATGGTCATAAGTGTTTATTTAATCTCATAAGCTCTTATAATCATTTTTATTATTGTTTGGTTATTTTTCTAATAGAGTTTTTAAAGGTTAAACAAGTTATTTTGCCTCTATTCATAAAAAACTCAAATTTTAGACTTTTATGAGTATAAGTTGAAAAGTTTTTTTTTAAATGTTAAAATATCTAAAATATCATCTACTTATTTGACAATCTTATTTTATTTTTTTCATAACATAACTTAAAAAAATTTACCTATTAAAGTAATTTCATAAATTTGTAATAAAAACTCTTATTAACAACCAAACAACTAATTTTTTTGAGTAAAAGCTCTATTTATAAAAGTTCTACTTAAATAAGTTTGACTTGAAAAATTGTACCAAACGGAGCCAATGATAATGTTTTTTTTAACATTAATAAAAAAATTAAATTATCAATTTAATTTCAAAAAATAAAATAGAAATATAAAGAACATATATTAATTTTTGTGAAACACCCTACTAAGGAGTCAATATATTGATTTTTTTTTATTAATGTCCAAAAAATGCTAATTTAAGTTTTTTCCAATATTAATTTTTTTGACATACATGAGCCTCTACAAAAATTAATATATATTTTTGTTTTTAGTTTATTTTTGGATTAAATTGATAATTTAATTTTTTAACAAATGTCAAAAATTTTATTATAAAAGAGTAATATTATAAAAGTAAGCCAAAATTAAAGAAATAAAAAATAATAGCAGAAGTGTCAATAGTTTAACGGTAATGATATTTTGATATATTTTTAAAATTACAGGGATTAGGTAGATATTAATCTTAAAATATATAGATTAAATGAATTTTTTCCCCTTAGAAAAGACATTAAACCAAAAAAAAAAAAGCAAAAAAGCAAAAAACTTACTCTTAAACATTTAACATTGTTAAGTAAATAAGAGCACCAGCTCAGCCATACCATCGTTTCCACCCCGGCCTGGATCACCTCAGCCAAATGGTACGAGCAGAAAACTGATAATGAGTCTTCTACGAGCAAGGGCCAACCAGAGATGAATATCAGCCAAAGGACGGTACCGACCAGAGACAAATACCGAGCAGATACCCATTCCCCAAAAAGCGGGAACACGATCTCACGAAATCACGACAGTTGCGCTATGCCCAGAACCGTCGAGGGAGATACGGTGTTCCACGTTGACCCACAATGTAGCAGTTGAAATCCCATGGGGGCTGCCACTACCCGAAATAGAGGGGGAATGAGGGGCAAACGGAAACGTGGGACTGTGGCTATAAAAGAGAAAGAGACCAATGAAGAAAGGGGACAGAAAAACTGAGAGAAGGGAAAACTCTGCCAAATTGTATCCAGACATTTTTCAATACCAATAGTGAGCCAATTCTAAGCAATTATTTGAACTTTAATTGCACCATTTTCCCGTAAACACCTTGTGCTAACTTAGGCATCAGAGGGTTTACGCCGGCAAAACCACCGACTTCTCTATTCCACTTTTGTGAACGCAGGCTTAGTGAGAAAAAGAAGGAGAAATCTAACTTCAGTGACGAGCGATCGTTGAACCAAGGAGAAATTGACATCCTCATTGTTGATAACACAAACGTTGGTGTAAAGATCTGGTCGGGCAAAGGACGAGCAGATTTCAGCATCAACATTTTGGCGCCGTCTGTGGGGAGCTGAATAAAAAGCTACCACCAAATTCGTAATTACCGGAGAAGTAGCGAACGGTTAGATATGGATGTGTCAAAGAAGGATGCTGTGAGGGAGGACAATGAAACTGTGGAGACAATCACTCTCCGAGAAATTACAAATGAAGCCCGAGAGAGGATGACGCAAGATCGACTGGAGCAAATGGAGAAACAAATGGAGACTCTCGCGGCCATACTGTATGAGCTGAGGGATGAGCGGAGAAGGGATTGTGAAACCCTCGTGGGGAGAGATGAAGTAGGAGCAGAACCCAGCCTCCGGAGGCGTAGAGTCGAGGAAATCCCTCCGCCCAACCTAATGGGTGCATCCCACGGGTTCCGGGGTGCGAAAATTGATGGCCGAGGGGCCAGTGTTGATGAAGGAGAGCTTAGACGCGGCGAGCAGAACGAGATCGATGATCCTCTTTGGAGGGAGAGGTGCGCAGATCAGCACAGGTGATGGACGAGATACAAGGCAAGAGAAAGCCCCCGAGCTGGAGGATAATGCTAGATGAAGAATCTCCGCTATCAATCGAGATTATGGGTACAGTAATCCCAAGAAATTTCTGTTTCCCCGACCTCAAATACTCCAGGCGAAGTGATCCGCTGGTGCATATTGAACGTTTTAACGACATGATGGGTGTTTAGGGGTTGACACCAGCTCAGAGGTGTAGGGTGTTCCCATTGACACTGGAGGGGCAAGCCCGGAAATGGTACCGTAAGTTGTCACGAGGAAGTATCAGAGGGTATGAGCAGATGTGCCAAGAGTTGGCCGAGCAGTTCCGGGGAGCAGTAGCCCCAGAGGATGATATGATGGAACTAATGGGGATGAAGCAGGAGGAACAAGAATCCCTTCGAGATTTTGTAAAACGATACCACCGGGCCGTGCTTGATTTGTGAGCTTTCAATCACCCGCAGGCGTTGAGGGGATTAAAGGAGGGTGTGAGGATAGGCCGGCTTTGGTATAACCTGAGAAGTCCCCTGATGCAGAATTATTCAGCAGGGTATGAGCAGGCGAAGAGAGACATTGAAATCGAAGAAGAAAAATCGGCAAGGATAGAGAGTGAACAGTTGGAGGATCTGAGACGAAAGGAAAGGAGAACCCTAAGTGGGAGCGGGCGGGAAAGCGAGCTGGTGAATCCTCAATGATGTGTGCAGTATCAGCTCGGTCTCGCCCTTACCCCATGGCCCAGAGACCGTAACAGTTCCAACACAGTCGGGTTCAACCTCCGCACCCTCCATTCCCGGAGCGGCAATGAGAATTTAGGCAGATGGCTGCCCACCCTTATCACAACACTCCCAGAGCGTTACATGCAACTAATTCCAGGGTTGGACGACCAGATCAGCTACCGACGATACCAGCCCGAGGTGATAACCATGATAGCCGAGCAGTTCAACTGGTTGACCAAAGCTTGGCGTATAGACAGTACACCCCACTAAAAGTCCCTATGCAGGAGTTTTATGAGAGAATCGAGGGATGAGGCCTGCTGTACCCTTCAGCCCCTATAACAAAACCCGCTCACCGACGGGACAAGAGCAGATTCTGCAAATTTCATGACACTCACAGGCACACTATCAGCCAATGTCGTGACTTGAAGATTCAGGTAGAGGATTTGGTGAGAAACCGTTACTTGGATGAATATGTAGATGGGGTGTCCCCCGTCATTGAATTACAGTACACGCGGGATGAAGGAGCTGAGAGGGGCCTGTAACGTGAATAGCCGACTATCCGTGTGATAGCAGGAGGGCCAACATTGGCTGGGGATTCGAACAGGGCACGGAAGAACTATGAGAGGTACGCCATGACCAACAAAGAAGTACTTTTCAATTTGCCAGCAGCCAAGAAGGCAAAAGTGCAACAAGTTCCCATTATGTGGACAGATGACGACGAAGAGGGTATTTTATATCCTCATGAGGATACACTGGTGATTAAGGCAATGGTGGCTGGTACAGAATTGCGATGAATACTGGTAGACACGGGCAGCTCGGTTGACATCCTGTTTAAGTCGGCCCTAGATGATATGGGAATTGCAGACTTGAAATTGGAACGGACAAATACATCCTTAAAGGGATTTGGAGGGGGACGGTTAACTCCCATGGGGATCATAGAACTCCCGATTACTGTGGGGACAAAGCCGTTTGAAAGAACGATGATGCTGGACTTTGTCGTGGTATAGGAAAGAAGCCCTTACCAGATGATACTTGGGAGACCGTTCATGAGGATAAGTCAATGCGTTATATCCACGCATTATCTGGCATTGAAGTACAGAGTAAATAGAGTGGTTGGCGTAGTAAAAGGCGACCAGAGGATGGCAAGGAGCTGTTATGCTACAGCGGCCAAGGAAACACTACAGGTTACTTCTCTAGATAACCGAGGAGATTCTAAAAAGGGCCACCAAGAACCTGTTGAGAAACTAGAAGAGATTGTGGTAAGCAGAAGCAACCCGAGCAGAGTGGTTAAGATCGGATCAGGATTGGTCGGGGCAGTAAAAGGCGAGCTGGTAAAGTGCCTACAGTCTCATGCAGATATATTCGCCTGGTCTCACGAGGACATGCCAGGTATTGATTGCGGGGTAACTTGCCACAAGTTGGCAATCAAGAAGGGGGCGAGACCGGTGAGGCAGAAGAGGAGATGCTTTAACCAGGAAAGATATGAGGTCATAAACGCCGAGGTGGAAAAGCTGTTGAAAGCAAGATTTATAAAGGAGGCCAAGTACCCGGAGTGAATTTCCAATGTAGTACTGGTAAAGAAGGCCAACGGGAAATGGAGAATGTGTGTGGATTTCACAGATCTTAATAAGGCATGCCCGAAGGACAGTTTTTCCTTACCAAAGATAGATCAATTGGTGGACTCAATAGCGGGTCACAGTCTGCTCAGCTTCATGGATGCCTTCTCGGGATACAACTAAATACCCATGGACTAGCAGGATGAGGAAAACACCACCTTTATAACTAACATGGGTTTGTTTTGCTACAGGGTGATGCTTTTTGGCC
Source organism: Citrus mangshanensis (assembly GCA_030449895.1). Lineage (NCBI taxonomy): Eukaryota > Viridiplantae > Streptophyta > Magnoliopsida > Sapindales > Rutaceae > Citrus > Citrus mangshanensis. The sequence goes on from JASUUJ010000069.1 coordinate 5,176,645, forward strand.
TGAAAAATACGGGAGCTACCTATCAAAGGTTAGTGAACAAGATCTTCAAGCCATTGATTGGTCATACTATAGAGGTAAATGTGGACGATATGATTACAAAGTCCAAAGAACCGAGGGATCACGTGAAACACTTGGAAGAGACCTTTGAATTGATGAGGAAGTATGAAATGAAGCTAAACCCGGAGAAATGTGCATTTGGGGTCAGCTCGGGTAAATTTTTGGGATTCCTGGTAAGCCACCGAGGGATCGAAGCCAACCCGGAAAAAATACGGGCGATAACAGAAATGAGGTCCCCACGAACAGTTAAGGAGGTGCAGAGCCTTACAGGAAAATTGGCAGCATTGAATCGATTAAACTCGTGGGCCACAGATAAATGCCACCCTTTCTTCCAAACCATAAAGAAATGGAGAAAGATGGAGTGGACATCAGAATGTGAGGAGGCGTTTGGGCAGCTGAAGGAATATCTGGTCCACGCCTCGTTATTATCAACTCCGAGAGAAAGTGACCAGCTATTTTTGTACTTGGTAATCTCAAAATAGGCTACCAGCTCAGTATTAGTCCGAGAAGAAGAAGGAAAGCAACACCATGTATATTACACTAGAAAAGCCCTGGTAGACGCAGAAACCAGGTGCCCATTGATGGAGAAATAGGCACTAGCTTTAATAACGGCAGCACGAAAAGTGCGACCATATTTTCAGGCCCACCCGATAATTGTGATGACTGACCAGCCTCTTCGGCAAATGCTCCAAAAACCAGATGCATCAGGGTAGTTAGTGAAGTGGTCCGTGGAGCTGAGCGAATTCGACCTATCCTATAGGTCCCGAGGAGCAATCAAGACCCAAGCCCTGACTGATTTTATGGTTGACCGTGTTGAACCAGGGGAAGAGGTCCAAGAGGAGCAACCAGTGGAACAGGAGGATCCAAAGGGGGTGTGGCTGGTAATGGTTGATGGGTCACATAGTGAACAGGGATCCGAAGCAGGAATTATAATACGAAGCCCAGAAGGAGTCGAGGTATCCTATGCAGTAAAATTTGAGTTCCAGCTTACGAACAACCAAGCTGAATATGAGACCTTCATTACTGGGCTCGGGCTTGCACATGCACTACGGGCAGAAAGAGTAGAAATCCAAGCAGATTCCCAGCTAGTATGTAATCAGCTTAGCGATCAATTCCAAGTAAGGGAAGAGAAATTGGGGCTTTATTTGAAGAAGGCGAAGCAAATAGTTGGACTCTTCAAAGAGGTAGAGGTAAAGCAGATATCCCGGAATGAAAATTACCGAGCAGACATGTTGGCTAGGATGGCTGCAACTGTAGATCCCAAATTTCCTAAGTCAGTTCCACTAGAGGTGATGACTGCGCCGAGTATAGGGGAGGAAGTAGAGGTAATGAGAGTAAGCACTGAAGAATCCTAGATGGACCCGATTCTCGCATACATCCGCGATGGCATTTTACCGGAGGACAAAAGGCAAGCAAGAAAGTTAAAATGCCGAGCAGCGAGGTACACACTACTCGATGGGGTGCTCTACCGCAGAGGATTCACTTTGCCCCTTTTGCGATCTTTGGATGATGAGGAGGCAGATTATGTACTGAGGGAGATTCATGAAGAAATATGTGGAAATCATTCGGGAGCAAGAACTTTAGCCTTCAAGGCACTCCGGTAAGGATACTTTTGGCCAACCATACACCATGATGCGAAAAGGATGGCAAAGAGTTGTAAAATCTGCCAAAGCTTCTCAGACGTTCCTGCACAACCCCTAAAAAAATTGACCACTATGACATCCGCATGGCCTTTTGCTCAATGGGGAATCGACCTGATTGGTCCGTTACCGAAAGGCCGAGGAACGACAACACATACAATTGTAGCAATAGACTACTTCACCAAGTGGGTAGAAGTGGGGATCCTCAACCAAATCACGGAGAGAAAGACAACGGATTTTATTTGGAAGAATATCATCTGCAAATACGGAATCCCTTATACTATCATTACAGACAATGAGAGGTAATTTGACAACAATAATTTCAGAGAATTTTACCGAAACTTGGGGGTGGACCTGAAGTTTTGCACCCCTGCACACCCCCAGGCAAACGGGCAAGTGGAAGCAGTCAACAAAGTGATAAAGAAACTCCTGAAGACTAGACTGGGAGAGAAGAATGGAGCTTGGGTTGACGAGCTACCAGGGGTATTGTGGGCTTACCAGACAACTCACTAAACCGCTACAGGGGAAACCCAGTTAGCTTTAGCTTTTGGTCATGAGGCGGTAGTCCCAACAGAAATTGGAGTAGGAACACATCGAACGGAATTCTTCAATGATGAGCAAAATGGGGAGCAGATCTGCTTGAGCCTGGACCTGCTGGAGGAGAAAAGAGAAGGGGCCTCGCAGAAAGTGGCCCAGTGTCAGCAAAAGGTCATGCGTTATTACAACAAGAACGTACGCATGAGGCAATTCCGAGCAGGGGATTGGGTACTTAGGAAGGTGAATCAAAATACTAGGGATCCTAACCATGGTGCTCTTGGCCCGAAATGGGAAGGCCTGTATAGGGTGATACGAGCGATTGGACTAGGAGCTTATAAGTTAACGTACCCAGATGGATGAGATGTGAAGAGGTCGTGGAACGCCGAGCACTTAAAGAAGTATTTCTAGTAAGTAAAGTGCTCTATTAAATCTTCATTTTTATAAGTTATATCTGTTAAATGCAAGATGGGTTGTTGCACATGCATATATTATGTATTTCTGTAATGTATTGAAATTTCAATAAAGATAAATTCAGCATGAAATCCCCCTGCTAGCAAGCCCATTAAGAAGTTCTGCTAAGGCAAGTAAGTGCCTGCTTCTGCTCAGTCAACGAAAGACCAGCAGTTAATTTTACGAAAATTCTACTAAGACAAGTAAAGAAAGACTAATTTTACGAGAATTCTACTAAGGCAAGTAAGTCGCTCACCAACGAAAGACCAGCAGCTAATTTTACGAAAATTCTACTAAGGCAAGTAAGTGCCTGCTTCTGCTCGGTCAACGAAAGACCAGCAGCTAATTTTACGAAAATTCTACTAAGGCAAGTAAGTGCCTGCTTCTGCTCGGTCAACGAAAGACCAGCAGCTAATTTTACGAGAATTCTACTAAGGCAAGTAAGTGTCTGCTTCTGCTCGGTCAACGAAAGACCAACATCTAATTTTACGAAAATTCTACTAAGGCAAGTAAGTGCCTGCTTCTGCTCGGTCAACGAAAGACCAGCAGCTAATTTTACGAGAATTCTACTAAGGCAAGTAAGTGTCTGCTCCTGCTCGGTCAACGAAAGACCAGCAACCAATTTTACGAAAATTTTATTAAGGCAAGTAGGTGCCTGCTCCTGCTCGGTCAACGAATGACCAGCAGGCAATTTGATGAAAATTCTATTAAGGCAAGCGAATGCCTATTCCTGCTCGGTCCACTAAAGAACCAGTAGGCAAAATCAGATAAATTGTCAAATTATTTTGCAGAAACAATCCATGAGCAAAAACCAGACAAGAAAGCCAATAGAGAGCATTTAAAAATTTATAAATGTTCAAATGTTTACAAAACAAATGAAAATCTAGAGTTTATACAAAAACAGACCTAAAGATTAGGAGAGTCAACGGCTCCAGCAGCTGAAGGATCAGCAATCTCGGGAGGTAGAAGATCAGCAACACCGGGAGGAGGAGGCATGGACCCTTGACCCACTTCAAAAGCACGATCCCTAGCTTCCCCCTCCTGCATCCCATCTAAAAGAGCCTCCACCTGATCCTGCTCATCCTGCCCTTTATCTCCCTGGCCGGCTTTAGCCATATATCTCTACATTCTAGCCTCCAGCTTGCTCATATCCAGATCGGGATATTATTCCTTAAGCACAGACATGATGCACTTATAGCAGAAAGCAACCCCAGAGTCATACTCGGCATCCAACCGATCGTCCACATCAGCGGATTTGCCCTTCGCCTCAGCCAACTGCTCACTCAGGGATCTGATTTCTCCCTCAAGGGCGGTCCTCAAAGTATCTCTTTCACTTTGAGTTGCCTGAAGATCAGACTTCAGGTCACCCAACTCAACCTCAAGTTTAGAGGAGATGGACTCAGCAATCGCAACTTTATCCTCCAGCTCTGTAATCTACTTGTTCAGCTCGGCCAACTTCTCCTTCGAGCGATCAGCAGACTCAACTCTCTTCTTCAAATCCTGATTGTCAGCTTGAAACTTCCTCTCATGGCGCGTGACCCTGTTCTTGTAACAAGAAACTACAGAGACCCTGACAGAGCCAACTCACTGAGATTCATGCTCTCGATGTCCTGGACCATATTCGGTCCCACTGACTTCCCATAGTCCCTCTGATACGGGGTCAGGTAATCACCCTGATCACGAGCCGGAAGAGTAGAGGATCGATCCCTAGAGCGAGTGCCGACCTCAAAACTCTTGTTAGTAGTTTTCTCCCCACCGCTCTTCCGGGGAGGAGGAGGGGGCAGGGTAAGAACGGAAGCTTTGGAAGGACCAGCACTGACTTTCTTTGGAGGAGGAGGAGGGTTACTGGAGCTGCTCGGAGCCCGACCACGCTTTCTGCTCAACGCACTGTGGATATTGTTATCCATTCCAGCAGCAATATCCACTAAACCCGAACCAACCAGGTTTGTTGGTGACAGGAGGTCTTGGCAGGTAGACGCGTTAACCAGAGCAGTTTTCACCTGAAGCAAAGGTTGGTCTTCAAGTTCCTTAATCAAACCCCACGATTCTGAAAGAATAAACAAGGTTAAAGAACCCAATAAGTGACAAGTCGAGAAAGAGTATAGGCAAAAAATGAACGACCTAGGGTGACAAAATGTGTTGGAAGGTAAATATCACCACCCAACGAATGAGCTGCTGGACACCAACTTCCCACAGCAAAGAAGAATTTGTTCTTCTAATTTTTACACGAGGAGGGGAAGCCGGTGATTGGTTTCCTCTTTGCAGAGCTCGACATGAAATAGTACCAGCCTGCTTCTTTTGGGCTACTCCTCAGCTGGTATAGATGCTTCATTTCAATAAGGGAGGGCTCCTCTGATCCACACCTCTCCCACAACACAAACATAGCTGAGAGAACCCTCCACCTGTTGGGATGTAGCTGACATGGGGCCAGGTGCATACCACTCAGTATCTTAGCAAAATAACGTTGAAAGTGCAGTCGAACTCCTAATTTGAAACTCTCCAGGTGCATCGTCACATACCCCCGCAGAGGATGACTAGGAACGTCACCTTTCCCAGGAACTACCAGGAGAACCTCCTTAGGAATGTTGTAAAGGTTCCTAAGCTTGCACAGATTAGTTTGGGTGGTGGCACAAGCTATGTAGTCAATAGGATAAGAACCTGCCTCTACCCTATGACCAAAGTTCCTTTTCTGAGGGGGTCCACTCGGTCCGGAACTGTTCCCCTCACCATCACCAACTCCTTCAGGGGCCCCAACCCCACCAAAGCTGTGGTTCTCACTAGAGCCCGACGCAGGTCCACCTCTATTCTCTACAAGCTCTAGTTCAGGGGAGAGAGAAACAACCAAGGGACGTGGGTACTCAAGGGTATCCCTACCATGGGAGGGGCCTACACTACTAGAGGGGCGTAAAAAATCAGTGGGTATTGACAAGTTAAGGTCTGAATCCCCTGTTTCTTCGTCACCCTCATCGGCAATCAACTTCCTTTTCCGATTTGACATATCGAAATTCCAAAAGAAAATAAAGTAAACTCGAGTATACGGATATAAAAGGGGCAACACAGAACCCAATCAACAACAACCAGAGAAGAAATTAAAAGCTATACCTGGAATAAACTGGCACTGATAGCGCTGCCGTGACAGAAAAAAACACCCAGTAAGTGGATACTCCGGACGTAGGAAGTGTGAGAAAAGTTCAAATAGGGGGTTGGTTAACGGCGGAGAGACGGATAACAAAGCGATGATGATTTCAACCTAGGGATTTGAAGCGAAAAGGGGGAAATGGAAGCATTTAAGTGATGGGGATGCCAGCTCACTCACTGCATATCGAGGATGGATAGCCCGTCGTTTCAAATTTCAAACACGAAGAGTTTGGAGATGCCATGTCACTAACCGTTATAAGAGGCTAGATGAAACGCAAGCCCAAATATGCAATGGACATGCTCATAAAGGCCCATGCTCAAGTCGAAATCTCCCCAGACGAAAAATGGAACTTCAGATCCATCTCAGCAAACAAAAGACCAGATGAGAAATTCCCCGGATCGGTAAGATTTGACTATCAGTTTCTACTCTTAACTCGTTTCACTCGCAAGACCAGAAACTGGGGGACTGATGTTAAGTAAATAAGAGCACCAGCTCAGCCATACCATTGTTTCCACCTCGGCCTGGATCACTTCAGCCAAATGGTACGAGCAGAACGCTGATAATGAGTCTTCTACGAGAAAGGGCCAACCAGAGATGAATATCAGCTAAAGGACGGTACCGACCAGAGACAAATACCAAGCAGATACCGATTCCCCAAAAAGCGGGAACACGATCTCACGAAATCACGACAGTTGCGCTATGCCCAGAACCGTCGAAGGAGATACGGTGTTCCACGTTGACCCACAATGTAGCAGTTGGAATCCCATGGGGGCTGCCATTACCCAAAATAGAGGGGGAATGAGGGGCAAACGGAAACGTGGGACAGTGGCTATAAAAGAGAAAGAGACCAACGAAGAAAGGGGACAAAAAAACTGAGAGAAGGGAAAACTCTGCCAAATTGTATCCAAACACTTTTCAATACCAATAGTGAGCCAATTCTAAGCAATTATTTGAACCTTAATTGCACCGTTTTCCCGTAAACACCTTGTGCTAACTTAGGCATCGGAGGGTTTACGCCGGCAAAACCACCGGCGTCTCTGATCCACTTTTGTGAACGCAGGCTTAGTGAGAAAAAGAAGGAGAAATCTAACTTCAGCGACTAGAGCGATCGTTGAAATAAGGAGAAATTGACATCCTCATTGTTGATAACACAAACGTTGGTGTAAAGATCTGGTCGGGCAAAGGACGAGCAGATTTCAGCATCAACAAACATATAACGCTTTTATATATATAATATCTTCCATAATTACAATCACAATATATCGCAATACAATAACAACCCAAAGAAGAACACCTGATGATTATTTAATTATATGGCAGCTACAATTAACCATCGATGGCTAACGGTAGCTCGTTGTTTTTCAAAACACAAGACGAGTGAAACAAACACACATGCACACAGTACATATGTAGCAAAAGTTTATTCATATGTTGTAAGTGATTTAATTAGCAATTGTAGTAGCGAAGCATGCAAATCCAGGGAAGTCGTAGTGGCAAGCCCCATCAACCGCACCTCCTCATGCGGCAATGATTCCTACAGCTTCCTGTCTTGATACAGGACCACCATTTCGGCGCAACATTGTTTTGCTTCTGCCACTGGCATTTCTGTAACATATAACACAACATATTTAATGTACCCTGTTAGCTAATATCAGTTAGGCACGTGTGGGCTTTTAAATGGTATTTAGTGCACAAGTATACCCACATCGCTTAAGAGCAGTTATTTTAGAAAACTTCAACTATAAACTAACTTTTGAGGACGAGTTGGGCTCATATCTTTTTTAAAATGCACAACTTAACATCATAGGCACAACTTAATATCAAATTTTGACTGATGAAAAACTATTAAGTACTGGTTACATCAAGTCACTCACCGAAGGAAGCAAAGAGTATGAAGAACGCAAAAATAAGAGCAACAGCTGTGGTAATGCTAGCAACTGACTTAGCCATTTTTGCACTTGCTTTGGTTTTAATTTGATGAAATTGCTGAAGGCCCCAACCTTTATTTATACTTGGATATAAGCTGTCTCTTCGTCTCTAGCCAAGATCCGCGAGAGACAAAGAAACAATAAATTAATTATTAACCTGGGAAATTTGAATTAGACACTAAAAAATGAATTCACGCTCGGATTATTGACTAAAAATTTTACAATTTATGCAAATAATTGTGAATTAGAATGACGTCCTGCCAATTGCTATATTATATGCACTCTGAAGTAGTCATCAGTAGTTGAAATCTTCAAATTTAAATATAATACGCAATGCGAACTTCAATGACCCATTCTTCCCCATAACCTTGTCATTGACAAAAGATTTTACAGTTTATTCAGATAATTGTGAATTGAAATAGTGTCCTGCCAAGTGCTCTATTTCATTATTTCATATGCACTCTGAAGTAGTCTTAGTTAAAATCTTAAAATTTAAGTATCATATCCAATGCCCGACTTCAATGACCCATTCTTCCCTATAACCTTGTTAAACCACCCTATCGGATTCTGTATATTCTATATATTGTGTGGTTAATTGTCCTTATCAATCGGATCTATGACATACAGCGCTTCATCTACGTTGCAAAATGATGGTGCAAGTATCATTTTCTATAGCTATAAACAGAAAATTAAATGTTTTATTCATAGTATTACTTTTATCAGTTTTATGCACTACTAGAAAAATGGTCTTTACTGACTTTAGAATAGTGTCAGAAATTACTTTTACTGACACTTATTAATTGTGTCAGTAATCTGGGAGTCAGAAAAATAGTGACACTTGTAAGTGGTGTCAGTGATTACTATTACTATAGTATCACTAAAATAATAACACCATGGTATCAAAATATTACAATACTATATTAGTATTTGTGATTACTGTTACTATAGTATCACTACTTTATTTATTATTTAAAAAAATAATTATATAAAATGACATGTTGCCCATTGATTTGTTGATAGAATTAAAAGGCTGTGAGAAATAAGAACAAAAATCAATTTATATATCAAACCCTTTCGTAACATTTAAATATTATCAATATATATTACACAATCCAAATACTTCAATACACAAAGACGTCTGATTACAAGACAAGTTATTCTTATAATTGAATAATCTTAACTGCTATTATCCAATCAATTTGATAATGATACTTCTCTAGAAAATATCTTCATAGTATATGACTAATTACCGAATTCTATCCACGTGATAAGGCATCTTGAGCAATGAGCCATATCAAATGAATTTGAGGGGAAAGGTAGGCGCTGTGCGGAAATGATGCCAAGAATTGCGGGAATTCCACGTTCCAATGCAAATTGAACTTGAGCTTCATGATTATCTCTTGGTGCAAGAGAAACCGTTAAAATTCCACGATCTAATAAATCACCTCCCCAGCTAGCAACCTATAAAAAAAAATGTAAGTGAGTTAAATTTATCCTAAGATGACCAAGAGGCACCATAAGAATAAACCATCAATGCAACATAGATTAGCCCAGTATATGATTAGATGAAAAAGTGGGCAAATGGAAAACAAAACTCACCCCACATCCAGTGTCAATAGCAGTCCCCATCTTTCATTTCGGAATCGATCTCGCATCAAATCAACATATGCACCAACTCCTTTGGGAAACATTGTACCTCCACCAGAAAGAGGAACTTCTCTCCTTGTTTTCTCAGATTTGACTTCGCTTGTTAATCCAATCATAAGGCACATTCAAAACCAGATCCAAATAATAGAACAAAATTGACTTACGGCCAACATCGGTGGACAATAAAACCAGTTCATTAATAGATCATAATACCCAATATTCATCCCCTTTTTGGCCACTTGATAGGTGGCTTATACCCATCAGGGGGTATTAAGCATTCCTTCCTCTCAAAAAGGCGGTGGCGTTCCATGAAAGTCACCGATGAGCACCGTACTTTTTCCACCTCTAGCAATGAATGTTTGCCATCAATATGGCCACTTGATATCATATAGCTTTGTAACATTGCCTAGAAGTTTACTATTATCAAATAAGCATTTAAGGTATACCTTTGGATCTGTGCATGGAGTGTAGTCTTAATAGTTATTCGGGGAAGTTAACAGATTTGATCTGGATCCTTGGGAGACGAGACTGCTTTCTGGACATCCCTAATCTCGACTCTGTTTTTCTCAGAACAATAGATTCCACCAAGGTAAAACGAAAACCCACATAGTGCAACAAACAATACTGTGAAAGGAACAACCCTGGGACTTTTATCACCATTTGGAGAAATCGGTTTCCCATCTTTATGCTTCATTTTGTCAGAAACAATTAATTACCTACATTGATAATAGTAAAAAAAAATTTAGTCACAGCTAAGTGAGATTAAATTTTTAGCTCAATGAACAAACACGTAAAGAAACATCTCCAAGATCCCAACTATGGAAATAAATACATTCCATGCTCCAGTTTCAATTCCTCCATTGTCTAAGATATTAAACTAAGCATCATAAAGCAGAATGAAGCGGACAGTACAATATTTGAGTCACAACTCAATGTCACAACCCAGTCACTTATAATTATCCTGAGACTATTAATAGGATCCAATTAACCAACTAAGACGGTTGAGAATTAATGTGTGAACTTAAATGAATGAGTAAATATCAATTTGACTAACCAAAAAAAAAATCAAATGGGAGTTAAAGAACACGAATTTGCCAGACGAATGAGCACAATAATAAAGCAAAAGACGAATTTGCCAGACGATGAAGTTATTTCTGGTTCATCACTAAATTCTCTAATAAAATAAAACCTCTAAGATCACCAATACAATTCAAACAAACTCAATTCGTAACCCAATTACAAAATGAAGAATGAACCAACTGATAACAAAAATATTACAACAAGGTCATCCCAAGTTTCAAAATCACCAATAATTAATTTTTTTAAAAAAAACTCTTGCATGTCTAATTCGAAACAGAACCTCTTCTCCCTTTGCCGCTTCTTCTTTGCTTTCATAAAACCCAGCTCCAACCAAAAACTTCAACCCTAAAGGAAATTGAAATCAGGGTTTTCTATACGTAAAGAAAAAAGTAATTATAAATAAAGATAAAACAAAACCTTTTCTCATGGGTTCTTTGCATATCATCCTCCATCGATCTTGCAATTGATATTGGCTTCGTCACTCCATACTGCTTAGGTGGTAACGGCAGCAAAATCATTCTCTTCGAACTCAACATTAAAAACAATGAAATACCCCCTACAAAAAAGCCCTAATTTTTGGATTCGAACTTTCAAAAAAACCCTAGCTTTGCTCAAATTCTTCACAACACTTTCTAGTTCAAGGGTATTTTAGGTCAAGGATGGCGATTTGAAGGTTGACGGCGACGGCTGAGGTAGATCATTGTTATAGAGAGAGAGAAAGAGAGAGAGAGAGAGAGAGAGAGAGAGAGAGAGAGAGAAGGAAGGAAGAGAGCTTCAGTTCATAGCAAGAAGCGGCCGTGGGGAATGTTTTTTCACTTCTTAAAAATTTTAGATTTTAGGTTTTCATGTACACCTTCCATTAAAACGACATAGTATCTAGGTAATTTAATTTAATTTTTAATATTATTTACTTATTAAGCCAAAAATCAAAATCCAACTCATGGCCCAGTGGTTAATGTTTAAAATTAAAAAGTTAAAGTTTAGAGGTCTTTAGTTCGATTCCTAATGGACACAAAATTAAAATTTTAGTTTTCTAATTACTAACACCTTATTGTCACAGATCTCTGATATTTAATTTACAGACACTATAGTATCACAAATTTGTGATATTTATTTGTTAAACACGGAAAATGTCCGAAATGCATGTAATTACTGATACTTTTTAATAAAGTATCACAAGACAAGTGTCAGTAAAGGTTATTTTTCTAGTAGTGATGTAAACTTTTAAAGACCACATTGAAAAGATAAATTCACTCTTGTTATCATTCAATTTAGCTTAAGGTCAATTTATACCAGAATATTGATAAGATAGAAAGAACTTAATCAATCATACTAAATAGGGGATTTCTCCTATATTTTCAATACTATAATGTCCATGATACATCCTATTTTCACATTCAATGATGAAAACGGTTTTGGCTCATATTAGTCTTAATTGAGAAGTATTAATATTTAGGATCATAAAGTGATCCTTTTTTTTTAATGAAATCCTTATTTATTTCGGACAAAAAGTTATAAAAATAAAAAGACAATTTAGGATGAAAATCCTCTAAAAATACATAAAAACCATAATAACAAAAATGAAAATGAGTCAAAGCATTTCTTGATTACAAATTCTTGGGACATAACAGATTCGAAAATCTTACTTTGATACAAGTGTTAGATATTAGAAATAATATGAAACAACTCTGTATGAGTATGATGGATACCCTGAATCAGCTAAACAACACATAGCATAGTGATCCTAATCTTATTAAAAGGATGTATTCTCGACAACTTATTTGATCTCTTATGCTGTGGGGGCCAAATTCATTTATGTGGGGGAAATTTGTGAACTATGACCTTCAAATTCTTGTACGTGTAAGGTAAGAACTCTTGTCTAAAAGCCTTGTTTTATTAGGTGATTATTGACATAGACAAATAAAATATAGCAACTGATTAGTGATTATGACAATGTTGATGCCTAATCAAATAGAATATTTATGATTTTTTTTTATGCTTATCGGATGTTAATAAGATAAGAATCGCGATGAAAAGTTCATCAATGTATATGGTACGCATGTTGATCGAGGACAAAAACATTGTTTGAAATTAAATGGTGGATATCATTATGTGGCTCGAACTCATACGCATGTACGTTATTATAAATTGCAATCCTACCTATAATTAGGTTGAATGACCAAATGAAGATACAACAATCTTAAACTCACATATAAAATTGTAACAGTAGGAACAAATAAAGTGAAATATTAAACCAAACAATATTCAGTCATAGTTCAAGGTATACATTTATTAAAAAAAAAAGCACAATAAACATTGATTATTTTCATGAAAATAGCCACATATAACCAACAGTAAGGTTACTTATTATTTTAAATATTATTTCGTGAAACAGCTGCAGCTACATAGCTGACCAACACAACAGTAGCTTGTTATTTCCAAACACAAGAGGAATAAACACACAAAAGCAGCAAAAGGCCTGCATGCAGCTTCTTCAAGTTGAGTAACTATAGCTAGCAATTGAAGAAGCAGAAGCAGGCAAAACCAAGACCATCTCTGTGGCAAGCACCGCTACTTGCACCCTCGCGTTCTCGGCACTGTTTATCACAGTCTTCTGTTACGAAGCACGGGCCAGTCCAAGTCTTACTACGCCGCTCGCATAGTGCAGCCTCCGCCGGCTTTGCCATTTCTGTTATACACAACACTTACACAAAATGATTAATTTCTAGTTAATTAAATTTTATAATGCATGCGTGCTTGCACAAACTTATCATCATAAAGTACACATCAATGTCACTCACCGAACGAAGCGAAGATGATGAAGAATGCAAAAAGAAGAGCAAAAGTCATTGTAAAGCCAGAAACAGATTTAGCCATTTTAATTTTTATTTGTTACACTTGCTGAACTGGTTTATTATTTCATGAAAATGGTAAGTGACCCTAGCCCCAATTTATACACTTGCAATGTAAGCTATCACTTCCCTTTTTGAGAAAGTTTCGATGAAATTTTTAGACCTTACTAGTTTTTTAATGTATCGATAAAGTTTCGATGAAATTTTTAGACCTTACTAGTTTTTTAATGTATCGATAAAGTGCAAGGTTTAATTGTTGTTTTGTATTAGTTCTTGTCCTCGTGTTTTTTTTAATTGATTCCAAGGAAATATGCCCATATATATTCACTTTGTTTCCCATGTTTATGTTTTGAAATTAACGCCGTTTGTTAAATTTAAAAGTTTATTATGATAAACACGTACATGTATCGAATTTACAAAATACATTAATTTTTAAATAAACATATGATTTTAAACTTCCTATACGTGCACAATATGGTTGGCTATTCGGTAACCATCTCCCACGTTAGGAATATGTAAACAACAAATATATCAGTACCAACAAAGACAGATAAATCAACTCTTGATGGTGGTTCTAATCCAGATTCAAAAGATAGCTCATGATAGTTGTCCGAGGTTTGTTCTTAGCCTAATAAGTATTTTCAGCCGATGTGGCAAACAAGGTTGTGAGGCCAAAATAAAATATTTACAAAGTAATGAGGTAAAAATGTAAAATTTAAAAATAGCTAAATTTTATAATTTTATAATTATTTTCAAATCTTTTTCTTTTACGTTACTTTCTAAAAAATTTCAAAAAGTAAGCCGGGGTTTACCTTGATTTTTTTTTTTTGGTTTTTTTAACTTTTAAAATTTCAAAGATAAGTTAGGGTTGCCTTGAAAGCCTTGGCTATAGGTTGCATTACTTTTGAAAAAATTTCAAAAAGTCAGGGGTCACCTTGCGCAAACGCTGTTCCGCTTCTATATTTATATTAATCTCGAACTTAGTTCAATATATATCTAGATTGCATATCAAGTGATAACATAACGTCACTGCTACAATAATCCTAAACTTTCATACTGTTGGGTGTGGGTGCATAAAGATACATCAGCAATGGTACAATGAAACTTCATCGGGGTCTGACCAATAACTTAATTATATCTAGAATATAATGGGAGGGGAAAAAAATTCGATCCAACACAAATAATTTATCACCATGTGTTAAGTGACGATTGACTTTATTAATTATTGGTGCAAAATTAATATGCCAAGCACCAATGATTAATTGAGATACAAAATCTTGGTTCTCCACTACGTGTCTATATGTATACCATGTAATGTTGTCATCACCACCCAAAACTCTCTCCGAATTAAGCAGGTACAGGCTCTAATTCATCACAAGATTGTTACTACACTCGCATGAAGTGAAAATAGATTTGTTGGATATCCCTTATTCATATTTTTTTTCATTAGTCATAATTGTCCCATAGACAATAACAAATGTAGGATTTGAAAATGAATAAAAAAAGCTGTTTTCAATAATCTCGTATTTACAAATTATTGTAAGGAAATTGGTGGGTGAAGCAGGACCGCAGCTAAAATGAAATTGGAAGAAAATAAAGAACAAGCACACTAGAGGACACCAGAAAATTACGTGGTTTTTTACGCCCACAAGACAGAATGAAATATTTTACTAGTGAAAAGGAGTTACAAGTATTGTAGTATTTTAGCTCACTTCCCAAAACCCCAATACACCCAAACTCTCTAACACTAATCACTCAAGAGTTTATTAAACTCTTAATACTCTCAACTCTAAAGGAAGGCAATGCTTCTCTCTCGATGGAATTGAATACAGAAAACCAAATAAAGAGCTCCCTTTATATAGCCAAAATTGGCTATTAAAATAATAATTAATTTTTTTCCTTGTCAAAATCGTGTTCCCCATTTTCTTCTTCAAACTTCTTCTTTTTTCAATTTTCTTCATTCCATATTTGCTGCTGCCAAATTCTTCTTCTTCTTGTTTGAACAAATTGTTGCTGACCATCTAGATGGCTGCTTTTGACAATTATATTTTCTTTTAGTGTTTACAAAAAAGAGAAACATGTAAAAAATATATATTAGCTTGTTATACGATTCTTTTTGGTCAAGTGATAGTGTTTCAGGTAATTTTTATAAATAAAATTAAGTTTTGTTTCAAATAAGCACCCCCCCAAAAAAAAGAAGGGGAGAAGGCAAAACCAGATTGATTTCTTAACCGTTACTTTTCTCAAAATCCAGACTCAAGTGGTCGGCCAAAGAAATTTGCGTAAAAACCACTTGGTCAAGCCCTTAGGGCTCATTGAGTACTCATTGATGGCGATATAATTAATTAATTCTAATGTGACCAAGTCATTTGTAGGTGAGAGAAAATTAATGTTAATTATATTTCACCAGTAACTATATCCAATTTTGTTATTTTATATTATTAAGTCTCAAGATGGTTATGTTTCATACACATTTAACTAATTAAGAACATAATAAATACTTATATGGAATAAATAATTTTCATAATAGTACATGAATGTTCATTCCTGATGCTTGCGTATCATAGTAATAAAAATAGCGTGAAGAGATGGAGTAATAACTTATAATTAGATTTGTAGAGTGTGGCTCATTATATGAGAATAACACAAACAAGCAATACAACAAAGACCCAACAAACATTGACTCGTTCCTTATTCAGAAGCTACGTACGGTATAGCTTGTTATTCAGAAGCTACGCATGGCTAACCGTACGTAGCTTGTTATTGTTCTAAACACAAGACGACTGAAACGAGACACATCACACGAACGACAGCAAATTAATTAAGGTAGCCACAGCTAGCTTTCGCTGCTAACGATGGATATCTTTCATTGATAAGCAACTAGCAGTTGAAGTAACAGTAGCACGCATAACCAGTTCCTTCTCTGTAGCAAGCCCCGTAACTTGCATACTCCTGCTGCTTGCACTGCCTGCTACATTTCCCCGAGTTGAGACACGGCCCCGACCATGTCTTGCTACGCCGCTGGCACACTTTTGCTTCCGCCATTGGCACTCCTGTAACAAGCATACAAAATCATTAACGTGCACTTAGATATATAAGTTATTATCAAAGCTCATGGGTGTCAACAAATTCAGGTGGTAAAATGATCTCTTAGGTTGAAACAAGAAGTCTGAGGTTTAAACTCTGCTTACATGAATGGAAGCGGGCTTTATATTACAATATACCAGTATACAGACACACACACACACTAAAATCTGAAATAAAAAAAAAATTGTTATGAAAGCTTAATATGCATGCATATGAAACATATATATGATTTTGCTTCCCCTCTGGCATTTCTGTAACATATACACAGCATATTTAATGCACTCAGTTAGCTAATATTAGTTAGGCACGTGGGCTTATGAATGATATTTAGTGTCAGACTCATGCGCAAGTATTCCCTCATCGCTTAAGAGCAGTTATTCAAGAAAACTTCAACTATAAACTAACTTTTTGAGTATGAGTTAGGCTCATGTCTTTTTGAAAATGCACAACTTAATATCATTGGCACAACTTAAAATCAAATTTTGATTGATGAAAAACTATTAAGTACTGGTTAACATCAAGTCACTCAACGAAGGAAGCAAAGAGTATGAAGAACGCAAAAATAAGAGCAAAAGCTGTGGTAATGCTAGCAACTGACTTAGCCATTTTTGCACTTGCTTTGGTTTTAATTTGATGAAATTGCTGAAGGCCCCAACCCCTATTTATACTTGGATATAAGCTGTCTCTTCGTCTCTAGCCAAGATCCTCGAGAGACAAAGACACAATAAATTAATTAACCTAGGAAATTGGAATTAGACACTAAAAAATGAATTCACGCCCGGATTATTGACAAAAAAATTTACAGTTTATGCAAATAATTGTGAATTAGAATGACGTCCTGCCAATTGCTATATTATATGCACTCTGAAGTAGTCTTAAGTAGTTGAAATCTTCAAATTTAAATATAATACGCAATGCGAACTTTAATGACCCATTCTTACCCATAACCTTGTCATTGACAAAAGATTTGACAGTTTTTTCCGATAATTATGAATTGAAATAGTGTCCTGCCAACTGCTCAATTTCATTATTTCATATGCATTCTGAAGTAGTCTTAGTTAAAATCTTAAAATTTAAGTATCATATCCAATGCCCGACTTCAATGACCCATTCTTCCCTATAACCTTGTTAAACCACCCTATCGGATTCTGTATATTCTATATATTGTGTGGTTAATTGTCCTTATCAATCGGATCTATGACATACAGCGCTTCATCTATGTTGCAAAATGATGGTGCAAGTATCATTTTCTATAGCTATAAACAGAAAATTAAACGTTTTATTCATAGTATTACTTTTATCAGTTTTATGTAAACTTTTAAAGACCACATTGAAAAGATAAATTCACTCTTGTTATCATTCAATTTAGCTTAAGGTCAATTTATACCAGAATATTGATAAGATAGAAAGAACTTAATCAATCATACTAAGTAGGGGATTTCTTCTATATTTTCAATACTATAATGTCCATGATACATCCTATTTTCACATTCAATGATGAAAATGGTTTTGGCTCATATTAGTCTTAATTGAGAAGAATTAATATTTAGGATCATAAAGTGATCCTTTTTTTTTTAACGAAATCCTTATTTATTACGGAAAAAAAGTTATAAAAATAAAAAGACAATTGAGGATGAAAATCCTCTAAACATACATAAACACCATAATAACAAAAATGAAAATGAGTCAAAGCATTTCTTGATTAAAAATTCTTGGGACATAACAGATTCGAAAATCTTATTTTGATACAAGTGTTAGATATTAGAAATAATATGAAACAACTCTGTATGAGTATGATGGATACCCTGAATCAGCTAAACAATACATAGCACAGTGATCATAATCTTATTAAAAGGATGTATTCTCGGACAACTTATTTGATCTCTTATGCTGTGGGGGCCAAATTCATTTATGTGGGGGAAATTTGTGAACTATGACCTTCAAATTCTTGTACGTGTAAGGTAAGAACTCTCGTCTAAAAGCCTTGTTTTATTAGGTGATTATTGACATAGACAAATAAAATATAGCAACTGATTAGTGATTACAACAATGTTGATGCCTAATCAAATAGAACATTTATGATTTTTTTATGCTCATCAAATGTTAATAAGATAAGAATCGCGATGAAAAGTTCATTAATGTTTATGGTACGCATGTTGATAGAGGACAAAAACATTGTTTGAAATTAATATTTTTTTGGTTTAAAGGTATTGGACTTTTCTTCTTTGACTATGGATGGTAGTTTTTTTTGGAATCAAATACAGTATGATTATTTGAACTTATTAAAATACTCAATAAACATGTTTACTAAAATACTCTTATTAAAGATTTCTCTCATTGTTTCTTTTTCAACCCTCCATCCACTCTTAATTCTCTCCCATCTTTTATCTGCCAGTATTGTCCTATCTATAATAGAAATTTAGGCTATGGACATTCTAGAAATAAAAATTTAAAAACTTAAATAAAAAATGAGTCTAATGAGTAATGTTATGGGTTCAAATAATTAATTCCGCCTACTCAAGTGCCCGTATTGTCCTATCTATAATAGAAATTTAGGCTATGGACATTCTAGTAATAAAAATTTAAAAACTTAAATAAAAAATGAGTCTAATGAGTAATTTTATGGGTTCAAATAATCAATTCCGCCTACTCAGGTGCCAGTATTGTCCTATCTATAATAGAAATTTAGGCTATGGACATTCTAGTAATAAAAATTTAAAAACTTAAATAAAAAATGAGTCTAATGAGTAATTTTATGGGTTCAAATAATCAATTCCGCCTACTCAAGTATTATTCTTTTATTTCTGGATAATAGTAACAAAGTATGATTTCAAAGATAACAATTCAGATGGGTAGGAAAGTCTTCCAATGAATATTAGATATTTAAATTAGTAGTTCGAAGATAAAATACTAGTAGGATGATGGAGCGGGGACATGACTGGATTAGCAACAATGTTTTTTAAAAGGTAGAGATGTGGGTAAAAATTAAAATATTTTTTTAATATTTTAACATCAATTAAATAAGACTTCTTAAAAAGTAGTTGGCTAGATCCTGGAGGTGATTACCTGCAAAATTCATTACATTGATTAAGGAGTATCTAATTAGCAGATTTGATATTACTCGTATAGTTATAGGATGGATAAAAGTATTAATTGGAAAAAAAAAGTAAATGGAGAATAAATGGTGGATATCATTATGTGGCTCGAACTCATACGCATGTACGTTATTATAAATTGCAATCCTACCTATAATTAGGTTGAATGACCAAATGAAGATACAACAATCTTAAACTCACATATAAAATTGTAACAGTAGGAACAAATAAAGTGAAACATTAAACCAAACAATATTCAGTCATAGTTCAAGGTATACATTTATTAAAAAAAAAAAGCACAATAAACATTGATTATTTTCATGAAAATAGCCACATATAACCAACAGTAAGGTTACTTATTATTTTAAATATTATTTCGTGAAACAGCTGCAGCTACATAGTTGACCAACACAACAGTAGCTTGTTATTTCCAAACACAAGAGGAATAAACACACAAAAGCAGCAAAAGGCATGCATGCAGCTTCTTCAAGTTGAGTAACTATAGCTAGCAATTGAAGAAGCAGAAGCAGGCAAAACCAAGACCATCTCTGTGGCAAGCACCGCTACTTGCACCCTCGCGTTCTCGGCACTGTTTATCACAGTCTTCTGTTACGAAGCACGGGCCAGTCCAAGTCTTACTACGCCGCTCGCATAGTGCAGCCTCCGCCGGCTTTGCCATTTCTGTTATACACAACACTTACACAAAATGATTAATTTCTAGTAAATTAAATTTTATAATGCATGCGTGCTTGCACAAACTTATCATCATGAAGTACACATCAATGTCACTCACCGAACGAAGCGAAGATGATGAAGAATGCAAAAAGAAGAGCAAAAGTCATTGTAAAGCCAGAAACAGATTTAGCCATTTTAATTTTTATTTGTTGCACTTGCTGAACTGGTTTATTATTTCATGAAAATGGTAAGTGACCCTAGCCCCAATTTATACACTTGCAATGTAAGCTATCACTTCCCCTTTTGAGAAAGTTTCGATGAAATTTTTAGACCTTACTAGTTTTTTAATGTATCGATAAAGTGCGAGGTTTAATTGTTGTTTTGTATTAGTTCTTGTCCTCATGTTTTTTTTCATTGATTCCAAGGAAATATGCCCATATATATTCACGTTGTTTCCCATGTTTATGTTTTGAAATTAACGCCGTTTGTTAAATTTAAAAGTTTATTATGATAAACACGTACATGTATCGAATTTACAAAATACATTAATTTTTAAATAAACATATGATTTTAAACTTCCTATACGTGCACAATATGGTTGGCTATTCGGTAACCATCTCCCACGTTGGGAATATGTAAACAACAAATATATCAGTACCAACAAAGACAGATAAATCAACTCTTGATGGTGGTTCTAATCCAGATTCAAAAGATAGCTCATGATAATCAACAAAGTGTTGGCTTCAAGCTGCTTTTATTGGGAGAATGTGCCTTTTAGTCGAGTTGTGACAGCCTCATACTAAAAAAAAAAAAAAAAAGATCGCTCATGATAGTTGTCCGAGATTTGTTCTTAGCCTAATAAGTATTTTCAGCCGATGTGGCAAACAAGGTTGTGAGGCCAAAATAAAATATTTACAAAGTAATGAGGTAAAAATGTAAAATTTAAAAATAGCTAAATTTTATAATTATTTTCAAATCTTTTTCTTTTACGTTACTTTCTAAAAATTTTCAAAAAGTAAGCCGGGGGTTACCTTGATTTCGTTTTTTGGTTTTTTTAACTTTTAAAATTTCAAAGATAAGTTGGGGTTGCCTTGAAAGCCTTTGCTATAGGTTGCATTACTTTTGAAAAATTTTCAAAAAGTCAGGGGTCACCTTGCGCAAACGCTGTTCCGCTTCTATATTTATATTAATCTCGAACTTAGTTCAATATATATCTAGATTGCATATCAAGTGATAACATAACGTCACTGCTACAATAATCCTAAACTTTCATACTGTTGGGTGTGGGTGCATAAAGATACATCAGCAATGGTACAATGAAACTTCATCGGGGCTGACCAATAACTTAATTATATCTAGAATATAATGGGAGGGGAAAAAAATTCGATCCAACACAAATAATTTATCACCATGTGTTAAGTGACGATTGACTTTATTAATTATTGGTGCAAAATTAATATGCCAAGCACCAATGATTAATTTCCCCGTGTTGAGACACGGCCCCGACCATGTCTTGCTACGCCGCTGGCACACTTTTACTTCCGCCATTGGCACTTCTGTAACACGTACACAAAATCATTAACGTCCACTTAGATGTATATGTTATTATCGAAGCTCATGGATGTCAACAAATTCGGGTGGGAAATGATCTCTTAGGTCGAAACAAGAAGTTTGGGGTTTAAACTCTGCTCACATGAGTGGAAAAGGGCTTTAATTGCAATATACCATGATATATTTTATCTTAAATTGAAAAAATTTGTTATGAAAGCTTAATATGCATGCATATGAAACATATACATGAATCAATTTTGTCCAATCTGCAGCATACTAGCATTAGTTAAGTTACTTACCAAAGGCAGCAAAGAGAATGAAGAATGCAAAAAGAAGAGCGAAAGTTGTAGTAAACTTGGCCATTTTTGCACTTGCTTATTTAATTTGTTTTGATGATCAAAATGGTACTAGGCCGCGGCCCCTATTTGTACATGGATATGATCAATAAAAAATTTAATCGGGACACTGAAATTGGAAAAAAAGTTTAGGATGAATTCAAAGGTGGGATGAAAAAAAAATTGTACGTTGAGCATAATTTCTTGCGTTGTGTCGCCTGACTTCATTGACTTATCTTTCCAATATCTTTGCAAAATAATTCGATCAGATTATATGTGCGCCCGCGCGTGTCGGATTAATTGTAGTTTTGAGTGTTTTGAGTGCATACATACCATGCACTCTGTATGCCGAGAACTTCTAGAATACCTCATATGTATTAAAACCAATTGATGCATGCATGACATGTGTAATTAAATTTAATACAATCACCACTTGTGTAATAGTGGTTCAAAATAAATACATACATGTCATGATATTATTGCTTGTTGTATGAGTGACATGGTACCTTAGATGTATTATAGAATTATTATATCATGCACTCTTATTTTTTTGCATATATTATATTTCAAATACTTTTAGGTACCAGTCTTACAATACCATTGTGTTATCCAACAATTATTGCAAAAATTGGTAAAATTAAGGTTTTAGAATCCATATATAAATATAACATGTGTAGAAAATTTATAATATATACACATCGGCCATGGGATAGTATTTCCAATTATTCTGTCATCAAATGAGTTAGCCAGGTTCAGCAAATCACATTAAATAAGTAGATTTGCTTAAAAATTAAGATATAAAAAAATGAAACGAAAAGTTCCTCAAGTAAATAAAATTCGTCCCCACTGCAATCTGTGCCCACCACCACTAATGATTCAACATTATATTTGAAATTGTGGAGCCCAACTCCCAACTTCCAGCGATCAGCTCCCAGTTCTTTTTTTTTTTGTTGGTTTGTAGTACTGTCCCAATCTTGTCCTGTCTTTACGTTCGTTCACATATGTACGTAAAAGAGAGTTCACATTTAATTTTGAAGATTAGGAAATCGATAATGTTGTCTAATAAAAGTACTATAAGCTTTGTCAATAAATTAAATATGCCTGCAGCAATATGTTAACAAAGTAGACAATTCAAAATAAAATTAAAGATTAGCACCGTCAAAATTGATTTCACAACTAAAAAAAAAAGAAACAATTAATCTCCGACAACGACACCAAAAACTTGTTAATTTTACTCGATTGCTATTGGTGTCAATGTGCAAGTATACATAACAAGTAAAAAAATAATGAGTATTCAAGATCGTCTCCATAGGGATTGATGCTATCAGATTTGCTACAATAATTTCAACAGTGCAATCTATGTTCTAAATTAAATCAATGCAACTAATATGACCAAATAACTTAGTAGAATAAAATCACAATAATTAAAAAGGCAATGAATAGAATTTGCACGTTAAACACAAAGGTAAAATCAATAAGAATTAAGTAGTTGAGTGATTAAACTCTCTTGATGGTGCTGAAATGTTTCATTCATGTTAAGTTCAGTTGCTGCAGCATCTACTACAGCACTGGGCAGAAACCAACTTTATTCTCAGCGATAGCATGTTGGATGTCTTATATCTTTATGCAACCTAACAATGACCAGTTATTATGCCTACATAAGATATAATATTACACGTTTAGGTTCTCCTTACCCTACAAGGTGAATCTCTATATCTAATTCATCACTAATCTTAGATTAAGCATGACCATTTTTGGACTCAAGTTAAACTCAATCCAGGAAGCTCAATCCAAGACCAAGTATTGCTCTCATATGTTTCACTAAGATAGACCTTTTTGTGCCTCTTTCTTAGCTTGTATCATTAAATGGGTGGTTGACCGAAATAATGACCTTAAATAAATACTATCAAAACAAAATGTTATAGCAAACATGTAGGAACATCTATATTCAGTCAATTAACCATCAAGCTAGTTTAACACTCAACCACAAATAAATTTAGTTCATAATTTGTGAAAGGTAAATAAACAACCAAGTTCTAGCCATCAAATACATCTTCATAATCAATGAATAACAAGTAAACAAGAAAAGAACGAGAAAGAACGAATTCCAATCGATTCTGCAATTTCTTCTACTGATGCCACCTTGATTTCTTGTTCAGGAATTCTATTTCTTCTTTGTTTCTTTTTTATTTTTATCTTGATTGATGGCCTCCCCTTTTTCATTTCATGTATGCCTCCTTTTATAATCGTAAATTAGGGTAACTGGAAATTTTAAAGAGCGCACCTTCTAGATTAAGGAATAGCAAATCGCAATATTCTGAATATCTTGCATGGATTTTTCTCTGTCAATGCTCAAGGATTGCTACAGTAATGGTTATAGTATTTGCATTGTTCTAGCCTTGCTTCAATTCTTCTGTAGCCCTGTTTGTTTGTCCTTTTTATAAGTCCATTGTAACAACATCCTTTCCATAAAATTCAAGTTTCCAATTACCTACAATTAAACACATGTTTTAGGCATACAATTATTCAAAATGACACAAACTTCATCAAACTTAAGATAAGATAGATGTTAATGCAAACTAACATTAAAATACACTAAAAAGCACATCAATTACTCTCTAAGTAGTCTTGATTTAAGGGTAAAAGTCTCATGATTAAAGAAAATAAAAAAAAAAATATAGTTGTAGAGAAGTGGAAAGTATTTTTCCTTGCTTTTGAGAGTGATTTACATGATTATTATATACACTATTGGACTGTTAATATAAGGAAAGTAATAATCATGATCAACATGAATTATGTTGTTTGTCTTAATCATGATTAGCATGAATTATTCTGTTTGTCTACTCCTAAAATCAAGCCTTAACATTCTTGTAGTCGTTGTTGGATCCTTGATTGGAGTTTGATTTGGAATTGATTGGAGCTTGCCATTATTTGCCATTATGTCACTTTTGTTATCAGCCCCCCTCAAATTGGGACGTGGCATATTATGAACGCCCAATTTGTATCTCAATGTGGTGAAGGAAATTTTGGGCAGTGGCTTGGTGAAAATGTCAGCAATTTGAAGATGGGATGGAATATACTTCGTATGGAGCAAATTCTTGGCAACCCGTTCTCGAATGAAGTGGACATCAATCTCAATGTGTTTGGTGAGAGCATGAAAGACTGGATTGCAGGTCATATGTAATGCACTCATATTATCACAAAGAAGCAATGGTGGTCTCTGGAGTGATATGCCAATGTCTTTGAGTAGGAATGTAATCCATGTTAATTCTACAGTTGTTGATGCCATTGATTTATATTCCGCTTCGACACTAGATCGTGCGACAATATTTTGTTTCTTCGAACTCCAAGAGATGCAATTGCTGCCAAGGTAGATGCAATATCTAGTTGTGCTTTGTCTTGTGAGGGAACAACTTGCCCAATCAAAATCAGAAAAACCATATAAAGTTAGTGAACTTTGAGATAAAAACTAAATGCTGAAGTCTATAGTTCCCTTTAAGTAACGAAGTATGCATTTAACGGCATGAAGATCAACTTTTGTTAGGTTCTGGAAGTGTTGACAAACACGATTGACAGCGTGTGTAATGTCTGGCCTTGTAAAGGTGAGATATTATAGGCTACCTACAAGGCCTCTATATGTAGTGGCATCCACTGGGTCATGATCATCAATGGATGGTGTGATCTTCGTAGCCATTGGTGTCCGAATTGAAGAGCATGCTATCATGCATGCTTTATGTAAGAGGTCTCGAGTATATTTGGCTTGTGATAAAAAGAGTCTATTTTGGAATCGATTTATTTCTATGCCAAGAAAATATTTTAAAGAACCGAAATCCTTTAATGAAAATTTGGTGCTCAAGGTGCTGATTATTGCTTGGATTGCTTCACTATTATTTCCTGTAACAATGACATCATCAACATAAATTAATATGAGAATTGTAATGTTATTTTTATGAAAATGAAATAATGAACTATCTGCTTTGCTGCCTTCAAAACCAAGTGTAAGAAGTGTCGTTGAGAGACATTCGAACCATGTGGCTGTGCTTTCTCTCTGCAACTCCATTTTGCTCAAGAGTGTAAGGGCGTGAAACTTGCTTTTGAATTCCACATGAATTGAGATGATTAATAAAGACTTTAGAATTAAATTCTCCTCCTCCATCACACTGAAAAAAATTTATTTTTCTTTCCAACTAATTATTAACTTGTCTTTGGAAACGCAGAAAACACTCAAAGAAGTTAGATTTATTTTTAAGTGGAAAGAGCCAAAAAAATCTTGTAAAGTCGTCAACAAACAGAGCATAGAAATGATAATTTTGTGTAGAGGCAATAGGCGATGGTCCCCACAAATCACAATGAATACGTTCCAAGGGAAACTTTGATTTATTGTTAGATAATTTAAATGTTCGTTTACAATTTTTGCCTAATTGGCAAGACACACAGAGATTTGGTTGCTTTGTCCAACTAGGAAAGTTGATGTTTCCGTTTTTCTTCAAGGCATAAAGGATTGCTGAAATAGCGTGTCCAAGCCTTTTATGCCACAAACTATGATCTTCAAGGTTTCCTCTTATTGCACTTAAAGCAGCATTATGGGCCTCTTCTAACCCATAAAGTTTCCCTTGCCTACGCCCTTTTGCTAGGATCTGATTCTGTTTGTTCTTGACAACAAAACCATCAGCGTTAAAAATAAAAGAACATTTATTATCATCAATAAATTGGCTAATTGATAAAAGATTCTTTTTCAATTTTGGCACAACTAAAACATTATTAAGATTTAAATTACCATGATTAGTTTTTAATGAGGTATCTCCTATATGGGAAATCTGTAATCCTTGCTCATTACCAACAAGAATTTTATCAGATCCCTTATAGGTTTTAATACGCTCAAGGTTACCTGGGTTTTTTTTCATGTGTAATGTGGCACCAGAGTCTGCATAAAATTGTTGGTCAGAGTTGTCTTCAAGGTTGACAACAGCTAGTGCTTGGGGTCCCTCATCATTGAAGTAGTCATAGCGACGTTGACACACAATAGCACTGTGGTTGTATTCACGACATATTTGGCAAATCACGGGTTCTGTTTTAGCACCCTTTTGCTGATCTGAATTGTTGCCTTTGGTATAATTTTGACTATTGTTGCCATAGTTGTTGTTACTATAGTTTTGTCGGTTGTGATGGTTTCCATGGTTTTAAGCATAGTTGCCTCTTCCTCCACTGTTTTGTTGAGGACCTCTGCCACGTCCGCCTTGTCTTCCTCCACGCTAGTTTCTGCCTCGCCCTCTTTGACAAAAAAATGCTTGATTTAAATCGGCCTTTTCTTCATCATCTCTTTGTGCTACCATGTCTGCTCATGATTCTGAAGAGCATGAAGAAACTGTTTCAAACTAGGGTACGGTGGCTTGGTTAACATGGTTGTCTTAAAGTCAGCATATTTTGGTCCTAAAGCACGAGCGATTCGAAAAATCTTATCATCATCATTGACAGGCTTTCCGATGGCAGCAAGTTTGTCACATATATTTTTGAATTTTTTGAGAAATTCTTTAAGCTTGGCTGAGCCTTTCTTCAAAGAGTAAAGGTTATCTTTAAGCCAAGTCTCTTGCTCCTTGGTGGCTGGCAACGTGATTTTTTCAATTGTGAGCCAGATTTCACGAGCACTTTGCATGCCAATTATCATGCTCAGCACATCCTCACTCATCATGCTCCTAAGCCATGTCATAAGGAGACCATCATTATTTTTCCAAACAATAAATTCAGGTTTCTTAATCTTCTTCCCATCTTCCTCTAGGTACTGTGATGGAGCTTCGGCATCAGTGATATGGTGTTCTAGTCCAAGACTATATATTAGAGGCTGAATCTGAGAGCTCCAAAGTAAATAATTTTCAGTGGTCAGCTATCTGATATCTGGCTTATAGACTCACGAGCTACCTGGCACATGACCTCTCGAAGAGAATGATTCCACACATATAAACCTATCTCAAGAGGATCTGTATATATGGGAGATGATCATGCCTTGGAGATCACTGGCATTGGTAATATCAAAATAAAAATGTTTGATGGTACAATTCGCACAATTGAGGAGGTACGACATGTCAACGGCCTGAAGAAAAATCTATTGTCTTTGGGACAATAGATAGTTATGGGTGCAAAATTCATGTAGAAAATATGATCATGAAGATTTCTAAATGCACGCTTGTATTGATGAAGGTATAAAAGATCGGTGCTAATTTGTTCATGCTTAAAGGGAAAACACTACAAGAAGTTGATGCATGTGTCATGTCAAATGGAGAAAAATCAATAATGATGTGCACCTCAAACTCAGTCACATGTCAGAACAAGGTTTGGAGATTCTCTCTGAGTAAAAATTACTTCCAAGGCTCAAATCGGTGAACTTACCGTTTTGTGAGCATTGTGTTACAAGCAAGCAGCATAAATTGAAATTCAGCAGATCTAATGGCAGAAGTAAATGCATTCTAGACTTGGTTCATTCTGATGCTTCGGAATCGCCAGATATGTCCATAGAGGAGCAAAGTACTTAGTGACTTTTATTGATGATTATTCTAGGAAATATTAGGCGTATCCAATTAAGAAAAAGTTAGATGTGTTTTCAGTGTTCAAACAGTACAAAACACAGGTAGAACTTGAATCGAGGAAGATGATAAAGTGCTTGAGGACAGATAATGGTGTAGAATATACAGACGACGAGTTTCTTGCTTTCTGTAAGTAAGAAGGTATTCAGAGGTAGTTCACGGTGGCATACACTCCTCAACAAAATGGAATGGCGGAATGGATGAACAGAGCTCTGACAGAAAAAATAAGAGCTATGTTGAGGACTGCGGGTCTACCTAATTCATTCTGGGCAGAAGCAGCCAAGACTATCTCTGTGGCAAGCACCGCCACTTGCACCCTCACATTCTTGGCACTGCCTATCACAATTTTTTGTTATTCCCACGAACATATTGCACGCATACATAATTTGCAAATGTCAACCTCATGTCATACAAACTCACAATTGTAGTTCAATATTTAATAGGAGAATGACAATTTCCCCTAATATTTTGTTGAGCTTACAGTTCAACTCTACAATTTTTTTGTTGAGCTTACAGTTCAACTCTACAATTTTTTATAATAATATTTTGTTAATTGCATCATTAATGTCAAAATTTTTACAGAAATAATACTCCTCTTATCAAAAATAAAATTATTTTTTATTAAAGTTTTAACGTTAAAGCGTAATGAGATATTATGAAAGCTATTGTAAAAGGGTGAGCGGTCATATGGAAAGGGCAGAGAAGGGTAGCCCTTAGAAGATTTCATTTAGCCCTAATAACTTTTATGATATTTTTTATAATCACTAAATAAATAAAAAAAATTTATATCAGCCCTTAACAAAATTTTTAATGAAATAAACAACATTCATATTAGTCCTTCAAAATATTCTTTCAACGAAATATTACATTAGTTTAAACCGAGTTAATTTTCTAGCTTCACCCTTATAAATGGTAAAACCCAAAACCCATAAGACGAAAGTGTCAAACTCCTTATTTAACATCGACAATTAGTGAGCTTTACTCCTTAGAAAAGGGTAAAAGATCATTTATTTCCTATATTTTGAGGTTAGTCTACGTTTAGTCTCTGTATTTTTAAAAATACCTCAAAACATCATTACTATTACTTTTTTGTTCCTTTGGCTTACTTTTAGAATATTACCCTCTTAAATGCCTGTTTGGTATGACTTATTTAATGGTCATAAGTGTTTATTTAGTCACATAAACTCTTATAATAATTTTTATTATTGTTTGGTTGTTTTTCTAATAGAGTTTTTAAGGGTTAAACAAGTTATTTTGGCTCTATTCACAAAAAACTCAAATTTTAGACTTTTAGGAATATAAGTTGAAAAGTTTTTTTAAATGTTAAAATATGTAAAATATCATATACTTATTTGACAATCTTATTTTATTCTTTTCATAACATAACTTTAAAAAATTTACCTATTAAAATAATTTCATAAATTTATAATAAAAGCTCTTATTAACAACCAAACAACTAAATTTTTTTGAGTAAAAACTCTATTTATAAAAGCTTTACTTAAATAAGTTTGACTTGAAAAATTGTACCAAACGGAGCCTATGATAATGTTTATTTTTTTGAACATTAATAAAAAAATTAAATTACCAATTTAATTTCAAAAAATAAAATAGAAATATAAAGAACATATATTAATTTTTGTGAAACGCCCTACTAAGGAGTTAATATATTGATATTTATGTTCAATGCCAAGTTTAATTTTGCTATAATCATGACCCATTTTTTGCTTTTTCACTAAATAGCAATTGCTTGTTAACTCTATATTTAGGTACTCGATTCCTTGTTGATGACAGATATCGATGAGTGTAAAGCTAGAAGCGATGGTTGCGAGTCACATATGGTGTGTGAAAATTTCGATAGAGGTCATCGTTGCAACCATCACAGAAAACTAGAACACATAATTACGATTTCAGGTATATATAAAGTCTTATTAATTACTTTCTGATACTTAAATAATAAAATCACATCTTTGGTAACTTTACTTGTACTAAAGAACAAGGTTTAATGTTTGCTTGGGACCTTGGAGCTTAATTTTCTGATAATCCACGGTAATGAATGTAAAAGTGGGTATATCTAAAACGTAGCCAAGTTTAGGGATGACTGATATTACTTTTTGGAAATTGACCTTCCATATACGATGATATATTGACCTAATTCTTGCCATATTGCAGGGACGGAAGTACTTGTAAAATCCAAGAAAAATAAAAAATTGAATTGAAAATTTACTCATTTATATGAATTTTAGTTAGATTCCCTCAGTTTTTATAAATTTGTTATAGCCTATGAAACGTTGTGGATTGATTATTCATTACAGCCCACTGGCCTCTTCAATTTTATAGATTTATTTTGTAACCTAGTCAAATTTATTGTTTCTTCGTTATGGCCCTATCCAACAAAAAATTCTAAGTCCACCACTACACATAATTATGTCATATCACTTTAATGTGTCGTGATGGTGTTGCTGAGAAGGATCTTCGTTTGATTCCTATCAACTTTTTACATAGATTTTGACGGTAATTACTTCAAAATGATCACAAAAAAGATATTTAATTTCTAATTTTTTAAATTAAACGATACAGGTATTGGATTAGGCCTTTTAGGGTTTTTTCTAATTGTAGGTGCATGACGGCTACGCGTTCGGATAAAGAAAAGAAACGACATCAAACTCAAAGAAAAGTTCTTCAAAAGGAACGGTGGTATACTCTTGCAACAACAACCAACTTCTTCTGAAGGTATTGTTGATAGGTGCAAATTATTCACGGCATAGGAATTAGACGAAGCTACTGATCATTTTAATGTGAACAGAGTACTTGGTCAAGGAGAACAAGGTACCATTTACAAAGGAATGCTGGCAGATGGCAGAATCGTTGCAGTGGAAAAAATCCAAAGTAGTTGATGAATGGAAGCTTGATGAATTCGTTAACGAGGTTGGGATTCTTTCGCAAATCAACCATAGAAATGTGGTTAAGCTTTCGGGATGTTGCTAGGAGACTGAGATTCCATTGTTAGTTTATAAATATATGCCTAATGGAACCCTTTCCGATTATCTTCATGAACAAAACGAAGATTTTCCACTCACATGGGCAATGCATTTTAGAATCGCAACAGAAGCTGCAAGAGCTCTCTCTTACTTGCACTTAGCAGCTGCCATACCCATTTACCATAGAGATATTAAGTCCACAAATATACTCTTAGACGAGAAGTTTAGAGCCAAAATAGCAGATTTTGGGAATTCAAAGTGCATTGACATCGATCAAACTCATGTGACCACAAAAGTACTAGGGACATTCGGGTATTTGGATCTTGAGTACTTTCGTTCAAGTCAATTGACTAATAAAACCGATGTCTATAGCTTTGGAGTTGTTCTTGTCGAGCTTCTAATTGGACGAAAGTCGATATTCTCAACAGGGTCAGAAGAAGCTACAGGTTTAACAGCATTTTTCATTCTATCTATGGAGGAGAACCATTTGTTTGAGTTTCTTGATGCTCAAGTAATAAAGGGGGGCAAGAAAGAAAAGATCATGGTGGTTGCTAATCTTGCAAAGAGATGCTTAAACTTGAATGGTAAGAAGAGACCTATATAAAAGAAGTCGCAATGGAATTGGAAGCAATTCATCAAGAATCGCAAAAAAGTACCGGAAATGTTCAGCATATTTATGAGGAGATAATTGAGCCTTACTACATTGTTCCTACTTCAACAGGTTCAACCTCTGACAGTATTTTTCTATCAGTCGACGTTAAATGACAGGAAGAAAATCGCATTAAAGGTATCTGTTTTCTTACGAGTTATTATAGAGATTAGTTCATTAAGGACCCCTTCAGATTGTTATCTTTATTAAGACAGACTACTTTTTCAAAAATCATTTCAGTATGTAATATTTATTAAGTATCTCCATAAAAATAGTTAATGGAATTCCACGCATATACAAATGCTTTAATTTGTGATGATTTTCAATTTAGTAATAAGTTCTTTATGTATATCGTAAACTTGATATAGTGTGCTAATGAGATGACGTCGGTATCACCTAAAAATTTGTCTTATGTATTTACTTCTTGTTGTTCGTTCTATATCAGGTTTTCATGCCATTTTTCCATTCATATAGCTCTAGACAATAGCTATGTCTGTGATAACATCTGATAAGAGTGAACTTAGAAAAGAAGTAGAAGTCGAAGAAGTTAAGGAAAAAAAGGGAGGGAGAATTTTTTTGCTGAAATCTGTCTACCATTACCCAGATGCTATTGGCTATTTATAGCCTTACAAACTTGACAAATAATGTATCAAAACAACTACAACAGCAAAGCAAAATGATAGGGAAAAAAATGCTACGATGCTACCGCTTGTCCTTAACTTAAGCAGCTTATTCATCCAACTACCTAACTAAATTGACTATGTCTACCAACTTGACTATCTCAACAAATGTGACTAAGTCTCTGCTCGTCATCAACGCCGCCTTGCCACCCACGAACATATTGCATGGATACATAATTTGTACATGTCAACCTCATGTCATACAAACTCACAATTGTAGTTCAATAGTTAATAGGAGAATGATAATTTCCCCTAATAGTTGTTGGGCTTACAATTCAACTATACAATTTTTTTTATAATAATACTTCGTTAATTGCATCATTAATGTCAAAATTTTTACAGAAATAATACTACTCTTATCAAAATGAAAATATTTTTTTATTAAAGCGTAATGAGATATTATGAAATCTACTGTAAAAGGGTGAGTGGTCATATGGGAAGGGCAAAGAAGGGTAGTCCTTAGAAGATTTCATTTAACCCTAGTAACTTTTATGATATTTTTTATAATCACTAAAAAAATAAATATTTTTTATATCGGTCCTTAACAATTTTTTTTAATAAAATAAACAACATTCATAACAGTCCTTAAAAATATTCTTTCAACAAAATATTACATTGGTTTAAACCGAGTTAATTTTCTAGCTTCACCCTATAAATGGTAAAACCCAAAACCCATAAGACGAAAGTGTCAAACTCCTTATTTAACATGGACAATTAGTGAGCTTTACTCCTTAGAAAAGGGTAAAAGATAATTTAGTTCCTATATTTTGAGGTTAGTCTACGTTTAGTCTATATATTTTTAAAAATATCTCAAAACATTCTTACCATTACCTTTTTGTTCATTTGGCTTACTTTTACAATATTACCTTGTTAAGTGCATGTTTGGTATGACTTATTTAATGGTCATAAGTGCTTATTTAATCCCATAAGTTTTTATAATAATTTTTATTGTTATTGGTTGTTTTTCTAATAGAGCTTTTAAAGCTTAAACAAGTTATTTTGCCTCTATTCGCAAAAATTTAAATTTTAGGCTTTTAGGAGTATAAGTTGGAAAACTTTTTTTAATGTTAAAATATCTAAAATATCATTTACTTATTTGACAATCTTATTTTATTCTTTTTATAACATAACTTTAAAAAATTTGCCTATTAAAGTAAGTTAATAAATTTTTAATAAAAACTCTTATTGACAACCAAATAACTATTTTTTTTTAATAAAAGCTCTACTTAAATAAGCTTTACTTGAAAAGTTGTACTAAACGAAGCCTATGATAATATTTATTTTTTTGAACATTAATAAAAAATTAAATTACCAATTTAATTTCAAAAAATAAAATAGAAAAATTGAGAATATATATTAATTTTTGTGAAACACCCTACTAAGGAGCTAATATATTGATTTTTTATTAATGTCCAAAAAATTGCCAACTTAATTTTTTTCCAATATTAATTTTTTTGGCATACGTGAGCCTCTACAAAAATTAATATATTTTTTATTTTTATTTTATTTTTGGATTAAATTGATAATTTAATTTTTAAATAAATGTCAAAAAATTATTATAAAAAGGTAATATTATAAAAGTAAGCCAAAATTAAAGGAATAAAAAATAATAGCAGAGGTGTCAATAGTTTAATGGTAATGATACTTTGATATATTTTTAAAAGTACAGGGATTACGTAGGTATAAATCTTAAAATATAGTGATTAAATGAGTTTTTTTCCCTTAGAAAAGACATTAAACCAAAACAAAAATGCAAAAAACTTACTCTTAAACATTTAACATATAACGCTTTTATATATATATTATCTTACATAATTACAATCACAATATATCGCAATACAATAACAACCCAAAGAAGAACACCTGATGATTATTTAATTATATGGCAGCTACAATTAACCATCGATGGCTAACGGTAGCTCGTCGTTTTTCAAAACACAAGACGAGTGAAACAAACACACATGCACACAGTACATATGTAGCAGCAAAAGCAGCTTTATTCATATGTTGTAAGTGATTTAATTAGCAATTGTAGTAGCAGAAGCATGCAAATCCGGGGAAGTCGTAGTGGCAAGCCCCATCAACTGCACCCTCCCTCATGCGGCAATGATTCCTACAGCTTCCTGTCTTGATACAGGGACCAGTCCATTTCTGGGCGCGTTTCGAACATTGTTTTGCTTCTGCCACTGGCATTTCTGTAACATATAACACAACATATTTAATGTACCCTGTTAGCTAATATCAGTTAGGCACGTGTGGGCTTTTAAATGGAATTTAGTGCACAAGTATACCCACATCGCTTAAGAGCAGTTATTTTAGAAAACTTCAACTATAAACTAACTTTTGAGTAGGAGTTGGCCTCATATCTGTTTTAAAATGCACAACTTAACATCATAGGCACAACTTAATATCAAATTTTGATTGATGAAAAACTATTAAGTACAGGTTAACATCAAGTCACTCACCGAAGGAAGCAAAGAGTATGAAGAACGCAAAAATAAGAGCAACAGCTGTGGTAATGCTAGCAATTGACTTAGCCATTTTTGCACTTGCTTTGGTTTTAATTTGATGAAATTGGTGAAGGCCCCAACCCCTATTTATACTTGGATATAAGCTGTCTCTTCGTCTCTAGTCAAGATCCGCGAGAGACAAAGAAACAATAAATTAATTAACCCAGGAAATTTGAATTAGACACTAAAAAATGCATTCACGCTCGGATTATTGAGAAAATTTTTTACAGTTTATGCAAATAATTGTGAATTGGAATGACGTCCTCCCAATTGCTATATTCATATGCACTCTGAAGTAGTCTTAGTTGAAATCTTCAAATTTAAATATAATATCCAATTCCAACTTCAATGACCCACTCTTCCCTAACCTTGTCATTGACAAAAGATTTTACAGTTTATTCAAATAATTGTTAATTGAAATAGTGTCCTGCCAAGTGCTAAATTTCATTATTTCATATGCACTCTGAAGTAGTCTTAATTGAAATCTTGAAATTTAAATATCATATCTAATGCCCAACTTCAATGACCCATTCTTCCCTATAACCATGTTATACCCTATCCAATTCTGTATATTCTATATATTGTATTGTATGGTTAATTGTCCTTATCAATCTGATTTACGACATACAGCACTTCATCTATGTAGCAAAATGATGAGGCAAGTATCATTTTCTATTGCTTATAAACAGAAAATTAAACGTTTTATTCATAGTATTACTTTTATCAGTTTTATGTAAACTTTTAAAGACGATATAGAAAAGATAAATTAATTCTTGTTATCATTCAATTTAGCTCAAGGTAAATTTATACCAGAATATTGAGAAGATAGAAAGAACTTAAACAATCATACTAAATAGGGGATTTCTTCCATATTTTTAATACTGTAATGTCGATGATACGTACTATTTTTACATTCAATAATGAAAATGATTTTGGCTCATATTAGTCTTAATAAAGAAGAATTAATATTTAGGATCATAAAGTGATCCCTTTTTTATGAAATTCTTATTTATTTCTGACAAAAAATCTTAAAGATAACAAGGCAACTGAGGAGAAAATTCCTCCAAACATACATAAAAACCATGACAACAAAAATGAAAATAAGCCAAAGCATTTCTTGATTACAAATTCTTGGGACATAACAGATTCAAAAATCTTACTTTGATACAGGTAAGTGTTAGAGATTAGAAATAATATGAAACAACTCTGTATGAGTATGATGGATACCCTGAATCAGCTAAACAACACATAGCATAGTGATCATAATCTTATTAAAAGGATGTATTCTTGACAACTTATTTGATCTCTTATGCTGTGGGGGCCAAATTCATTTATGTGGGGGAAATTTGTGAACTATGACCTTCAAATTCTTGTACGTGTAAGGTAAGAACTCTCGTCTAAAAGCCTTGTTTTATTAGGTGATTATTGACATAGACAAATAAAATATAGCAACTGATTAGTGATTACAACAATGTTGATGCCTAATCAAATAGAACATTTGTGATTTTTTTATGCTCATCGGATGTTAATAAGATAAGAATCGCGATGAAAAGTTCGTCAATGTATATGGTACACATGTTGTTAGAGGACAAAAACATTGTTTGAAATTAATATTTTTTTGGGTTTAAAGGTATTGGACTTTTCTTCTTTGACTATGGATAGTAGTTTTTTTTGGAATCAAATACAGTATGATTATTTGAACTTATTAAAATACTCAATAAACATGTTTACTAAAATACTCTTATTAAAGATTTCTCTCATTGTTTCTTTTTCAACTCTCCATCCACTCTTAATTCTCTCCCATCTTTTATCTGCCAGCATTGTCCTATCTATAATAAAAATTTAGGCTATGGACATTCTAGTAATAAAAATTTAAAAACTTAAATAAAAAATGAGTCTAATGAGTAATGTTATGGGTTCAAATAATTAATTCCGCCTACTCAAGTGCCAGTATTGTCCTATCTATAATAGAAATTTAGGCTATGGACATTCTAGTAATAAAAATTTAAAAACTTAAATAAAAAATGAGTCTAATGAGTAATTATATGGGTTCAAATAATTAATTCCGCCTACTCAAGTATTATTCTTTTATTTCTGGATAATAGTAACAAAGTACGATTTCAAAGATAACAATTCAGATGGGTAGAAAAGTCTTCCAATGAATATTAGATATTTAAATTAGTAGTTCGAAGATAAAAAAACTAGTAGGATCATGGAGCGGGGACATGACTGGATTAGCAACAATGTTTTTTAAAAGGTAGAGATGTGGGTAAAAATTAAAATACTTTTTTAATATTTAACATCAATTAAATAAGACTTCTTAAAAAGTAGTTGGCTAGATCCTAGAGGTGATTACCGGCAAAATTCATTACATTGATTAAGGAGTATCTAATTAGCAGATTTGATATTACTCGTATAGTTATAGGATGGATAAAAGTATTAATTGGAAAAAAGAGTTAATGGAGAATAAATGGTGGATATCATTATGTGGCTCGAACTCATACGTAGATACGCTATTATAAATTGCAATCCTACCTATAATTAGGTTGAATGACCAAATGAAGATACAACAATCTTAAACTCACATATAAAATTGTAACAGTAGGAACAAATAAAGTGAAACATTAGACCAAACAATATTCAGTCATAGTTCAAGGTATACATTTATTAAAAAAAAAAAGAAAAAAAGCACAATAAACATTGATTATTTTCATGAAAATAGCCACATATAACCAACAGCAGGTTAATTATTATTTTAAATATTATTTCATGACACAGCTGCAGCTACATTGCTGTGACCAACACAACAGTAGCTTGTTATTTCCCAACACAAGAGGAATAAACACACAAAAGCAGCAAAAGGCATGCATGCAGCTTCTTCAAGTTGAGTAACTATAGCTAGCAATTGAAGAAGCAGAAGCAGGCAAAACCAAGACCATCTCTGTGGCAAGCACCGCTACTTGCACCCTCGCGTTCTCGGCACTGTTTATCACAGTCTTCTGTTACGAAGCACGGGCCAGTCCAAGTCTTACTACGCCGCTCGCATAGTGCAGCCTCTGCCGGCTTCGCCATTTCTGTAATACACAACACTTACACAAAATGATTAATTTCTAGTTAATTAAATTTTATAATGCATGCGTGCTTGCACAAACTTATCATCATGAAGTACACATCAATGTCACTCACCGAACGAAGCGAAGATGATGAAGAATGCAAAAAGAAGAGCAAAAGTCATTGTAAAGCAAGAAACAGATTTAGCCATTTTAATTTTTATTTGTTGCACTTGCTGAACTGGTTTATTATTTCATGAAAATGGTAAGTGACCCTAGCCCCAATTTATACACTTGCAATGTAAGCTATCACTTCCCCTTTTGAGAAAGTTTCGATGAAATTTTTAGACCTTACTAGTTTTTTAATGTATCGATAAAGTGCAAGGTTTAATTGTTGTTTTGTATTAGTTCTTGTCCTCATGATTTTTTTCATTGATTCCAAGGAAATATGCCCATATATATTCACGTTGTTTCCCATGTTTATGTTTTGAAATTAACGCCGTTTGTTAAATTTAAAATTTATTATGATAAACACGTACATGTATCGAATTTACAAAATACATTAATTTTTAACTAAACATATGATTTTAAACTTCCTATACGTGCACAATATGGTTGGCTATTCGGTAACCATCTCCCACGTTGGGAATATGTAAACAACAAATATATCAGTTCCAACAAAGACAGATAAATCAACTCTTGACGGTGGTTCTAATCCAGATTCAAAAGATAGCTCATGATAGTTGTCCGAGGTTTGTTCTTAGCCTAATAAGTATTTTCAGCCGATGTGGCAAACAAGGTTGTGAGGCCAAAATAAAATATTTACAAAGTAATGAGGTAAAAATATAAAATTTAAAAATAGCTAAATTTTATAATTTTATAATTATTTTCAAATCTTTTTCTTTTACGTTACTTTCTAAAAAATTTCAAAAACTATGCCGGGGGTTACCTTGATTTTTTTTTTTTTTGGTTTTTTTAACTTTTAAAATTTCAAAGATAAGTTAGGGTTGCCTTGAAAGCCTTTGCTATAGGTTGCATTACTTTTGAAAAATTTTCAAAAAGTCAGGGGTCACCTTGCGCAAACGCTGTTCCGCTTCTATATTTATATTAATCTCGAACTTAGTTCAATATATATCTAGAATTCTAGATTGCATATCAAGTGATAACATAACGTCACTGCTACAATAATCCTAAACTTTCATACTGTTGGGTGTGGGTACATAAAGATACATCAGCAATGGTACAATGAAACTTCA
Organism: Citrus mangshanensis; assembly: GCA_030449895.1. Classification (NCBI taxonomy): domain Eukaryota; kingdom Viridiplantae; phylum Streptophyta; class Magnoliopsida; order Sapindales; family Rutaceae; genus Citrus; species Citrus mangshanensis. The sequence goes on from JASUUJ010000069.1 coordinate 5,216,419, forward strand.
TCGGGGCCAGACCAATAACTTAATTATATCTAGAATATAATGGGAGGGGAAAAAAATTCGATCCTACACAAATAATTTATCATCATGTGTTAAGTGACGATTGACTTTATTAATTATTGGTGCAAAATTAATATGCCAAGCACCAATGATTAATTGAGATACAAAATCTTGGTTCTCCACGGCGTGTCTATATGTATACCATGTAATGTTGTCATCACCACCCAAAACTCTCTCCGAATTAAGCAGGTACAGGCTCTAATTCATCACAAGATTATTACTGCACTCGCATGAAGTGAAAATAGATTTGTTGGATATCCCTTATTCATATTTTTTCTCATTAGTCATAATTGTCCCATAGACAATAACAAATGTAGGATTTGAAAATGAATAAAAAAAGTTGTTTTCAATAATCTCGTATTTACAAATTATATTTTCTTTTAGTGGTTACGAAAAAGAGAAACATGTAAAAATATATATATTAGCTTGTTATACGATTCTTTTTGGTCAAGTGATAGTGTTTCAGGTAATTTTTATAAATAAAATTAAGTTTTGTTTCAAATAAGCACCCCCACAAAAAAAAGAAGGGGAGAAGACAAAACCAGATTGATTTCTTAACCGTTACTTTTCTCAAAATCCAGACTCAAGTGGTCGGCCAAAGAAATTTGCGTAAAAACCACTTGGTCAAGCCCTTAGGGCTCATTGAGTACTCATTGATGGCGATATAATTAATTAATTCTAATGTGACCAAGTCATTTGCAGGTGAGAGAAAATTAATGTTAATTATATTTCACCAGTAACTATATCCAATTTTGTTATTTTATATTATTAAGTCTCAAGATGGTTATGTTTCATACACATTTAACTAATTAAGAACATAATAAATACTTATATGGAATAAATAATTTCATAATAGTACATGAATATTCATTCCTGATGCTTGCGTATCATAGTTATATAAATAGCGTGAAGAGATGGAGTAATAACTTATAATTAGATTTGTAGAGTGTGGCTCTTTATATGAGAATAACACAAACAAGCAATACAACAAAGACCCAACAAACATTGACTCGTTCCTTATTCAGAAGCTACGTACGGTATAGCTTGTTATTCAGAAGCTACGTATGGCTAACCGTACGTAGCTTGTTATTGTTCTAAACACAAGACGACTGAAACGAGACACATCACACGAACGACAGCAAATTAATTAAGGTAGCCACAGCTAGCTTTCGCTGCTAACGATGAATATCTTTCATTGATAAGCAACTAGCAGTTGAAGTAACAGTAGCACGCATAACCAGTTCCTTCTCTGTAGCAAGCCCCGTACCTTGCATACTCCTGCTGCTTGCACTGCCTGCTACATTTCCCCGTGTTGAGACACGGCCCCGACCATGTCTTGCTACGCCGCTGGCACACTTTTGCTTCCGCCATTGGCACTCCTGTAACAAGCATACAAAATCATTAACGTGCACTTAGATATATAAGTTATTATCAAAGCTCATGGGTGTCAACAAATTCAGGTGGTAAAATGATCTCTTAGGTTGAAACAAGAAGTCTGAGGTTTAAACTCTGCTTACATGAATGGAAGCGGGCTTTATATTACAATATACCAGTATACAAACACACACACACACTAAAATCTGAAATAAATAAAAAAATTGTTATGAAAGCTTAATATGCATGCATATGAAACATATATATGATTTTGCTTCCCCTCTGGCATTTCTGTAACATATACACAGCATATTTAATGCACTCAATTAGCTAATATTAGTTAGGCACGTGGGCTTATGAATAGTATTTAGTGTCAGACTCATGCGCAAGTATGCCCTCATCGCTTAAGAGCAGTTATTCAAGAAAACTTCAACTATAAACTAACTTTTTGAGTATGAGTTAGGCTCATGTCTTTTTGAAAATGCACAACTTAATATCATTGGCACAACTTAAAATCAAATTTTGATTCATGAAAAACTATTAAGTACTGGTTAACATCAAGTCACTCACCGAAGGAAGCAAAGAGTATGAAGAACGCAAAAATAAGAGCAAAAGCTGTGGTAATGCTAGCAACTGACTTAGCCATTTTTGCACTTGCTTTGGTTTTAATTTGATGAAATTGCTGAAGGTCCCAACCCCTATTTATACTTGGATATAAGCTGTCTCTTCGTCTCTAGCCAAGATCCGCGAGAGACAAAGAAAAAATAAATTAATTAACCGGGGAAATTTGAATTAGACCTGAAAAATGGATTCACACTCGGATAATTGTGAATTGGAATGACGTCCTCCCAATTGCTATATTCATATGCACTCTGAAGTAGTCTTAGTTGAAATCTTCAAATTTAAATATAATATCCAATGCCAACTTCAATGACCCATTCTTCCCCCTAACCTTGTCATTGACAAAAGATTTTACAGTTTATTCAAATAATTGTGAATTTAAATAGTGTCCTGCCAAGTGCTATATTGCATTATTTCATATGCACTCTGAAGTAGTCTTAATTGAAATCTTGAAATTTAAGTATCATATCCAATTCCCAACTTCAATGACCCATTCTTCCCTATAACCATGTTAAACCACCCTATCGAATTCTGTATATTCTATATATTGTATGGTTAATTGTCCTTATCAATCCGATTTACGACATACAGCACTTCATCTATGCAGCAAAATGATGATGCAAGTATCGTTTTCTATTGCTTATAAACAGAAAATTAAACGTTTTATTCATAGTATTACTTTTATCAGTTTTATGTAAACTTTTAAAGACGATATAGAAAAGATAAATTCATTCTTGTTATCATTCAATTTAGCTCAAGGTCAATTTATACCAGAATATTGAGAAGATAGAAAGAACTTAAACAATCATACTAAATAGGGGATTTCTTTGATATTTTTAATACTATAATGTCGATGGTACATACTATTTTTACATTCAATGATGAGGCTCCGTTTGGTACAGCTTATTAAATAGAGCTTATAACAGTAGAGCTTATAGCAGTAGAGCTTATACTAATAGAGCTTTTGGACAAAATGTCATTGGGTGTTTGGTTGTCAATAAAAAAAGCACTTTTGAACCATTTAACTGTGTGATATTTTTTATATTATCTATTTTTAGAAAAGCTCTATAACCTCTACTCCCAAAAGCTCAAATTTTGGGCTTTTGCTAGTAGAGGTAAATTAGCTTATTTAAGCTAAAAAAACTCTACTAAAAAAATAACCAAACACCATAAATTTTTTTAAAAAGTGCTTATACGATTAAATAAGCATTTATACCTCTTAAATAAGCCATACCAAACAGGCACGAAAATGATTTTGGCTCATATTAGTCTTAATCAAGAAAAATTAATATTTAGGATCATAAAGTGATCCCTTCTTTATGAAATTCTTATTCATTTCTGACAAAAAATCTTAAAGATAACAAGACAACTGAGGAGAAAATTCCTCCAAACATACATGAAAACCATGACAACAAAAATGAAAATGAGCCAAAGCATTTCTTGATTACAAATTCTTGGGACATAACAGATTCGAAAATCTTACTTTGATACAGGTTAGTGTTAGAGATTAGAAATAATATGAAATAACTCTGTATGAGTATGATGGATACCCTGAATCAGCTAAACAACACACAGCATAGTCATCCTAATCTTATTAAAAGGATATATCCTCGACAACTTATTTGATCTCTTATGTTGTGGGTGCCAAATTCATTTATGTGGGGAAAATTATGAACTATGACCTTTAAATTCTTGTATGTGTAAGGTACGAACTCTTGTTTAAAAACATTGTTTTATTAGGTGATTATTGACATAGATAAATAAATATAGCAACTAATTAGTGACTACAACAATGTTGATGTCTAATCTAATAGAATATTTATGATTATTTTTTTATGCTCATCGGATTTAATAAGATAAGGATCACGATGAGAAGATCATCAATGTATATGATATGCATGCTGATAGAGGACAAAATCATTATTAGAAATTAATATTTTTTGGGTTTAAAGGATATTGGATTTTTCTTAGTTGACTATGGATAGTGCCTTTTTTGGAATCAAATATAGCATGGTTATTTAAACCCATTAAAATAATAAATAAACCTATTTACTAAAACACTCTTATAAAAGATTTCTCTCATTGTTTCTTTTTCAATCTTCCATCCACTCTTAATTCTCTCCAATCTTTTATCTGCTAGTATTGTCTAATCTATAATAGTAATTTAGGCTATGGACATTCTAGTAATGAAAAACTTAGATAAAAAATAAGTCTAATGAGTAATTTGATGGGTTCAAATATTCTCACCTAATCAAATATTATTCTTTTAATTCTAGATAATAGTAACAAAGTATGATTTCAAAGATAATAATTCAGAAGGCTAGGAAAGTCTTCCAATGAATATTAGATATTTAAATTAGTAGTTCGAAGAGAAAATACTAGAAGGATCATGGAGTCGGAGACATGGCTGGATTGCCAGCAATTTTTTTAAACAATAGAGATGCGGGTAAAATTAAAATAATTTTATCAATTAAATAAAACTACTTAAAAGCCAGTTAGCTAGATCCTAGGGTGATTACCTGCAAAATTCATTACTTTGATTAAGGAGTATCTAATTAGCAGATTTGATATCACTCGTATGGTTATATGATGGATAAAAGTATTAATTGGAAAAAAAAGTTAATGGAGAATAAACGATGGATATCATTATGTGGCTCAAACTCATACGCTATTATAAATTACAATCCTACTTATAATTAGGTTAAATGACCAAATGAAGATATAACAATCTTAAACTCACACATAAAATTGTAACAGTAGTAACAAATAGAAGTGAAACATTAAATCAAACAATATTCAGTTAAAGTTAAAGGTGAAAATACACAATAAACATTGATTAATTTCATGAAAATAGCCACATATAACCAACAGCAGGTTAATTATTATTTTAAATATTATTTCATGAAACAGTTGTTGGAGAATTTACAAATAAAACACACAAAACACACTATTTTATTTCTTCAACAACACCCTCACCAATTACAACTCTTATTTTTCACTCTTTACACCTTAGAGATTTTGTTACTTCACTTGATGCTTAAACCAAAGGGGAGAGGGGGTATTTATACATTAAACAAACTAATCACAAACATTCATTTATTCAACTAATACATAAATCCTCACCATCCATTAAAGTCTGTCACTCACCGACTTCACCAACCACACCTACCACACCTAACACAAATAATTCAAACCTTACCAACCATACCTACTCATGGAATCTTCCATGAGTTGGGCTTGAATTTATTAATCTTAGATCAAGTTTATGATCCAACACCCCCCTTAAACTTGATCCTATGACACCGAGCAAACTTCTGAATTTTACGAAGTCTTCTTGCTTGAGTGGCTTAATGAAGATATCAGCTGCTTGATCTTGTGATTTAACATACTTGATTTGCACTTCTTTTCTTGCAATACAGTCTCTTATGAAATGATAGCGAGTGTTTATGTGTTTGTTTCGATCATGAAAGACTGGATTCTTGGATAGGGAAATTGCTGATTTGTTATCAACACAAATCTCGGTTGGCTCTTCTTGTGGCAAACCCAACTCCTTCAGTAAATTTCTGAGCCAAATTGCATGACAAACACTTGATGTGGCAACTACATACTCAGCCTCACAAGTGGATAGCGTGACAATATGTTGTTTCTTTAAAATCCATGTGAAAGTAATATCTCCCATGAAGAACACAAATCCTGTGGTGTTTTTTTCGATCATTTACATCTCCACCCCAATCGCTATCGCTATATTCAACAAGCTTGTAGTCATTAGAAAATGAGTATAACAAGCCGAAATTAGTTGTACCTTTGATGTAGCGAAGGATTCTTTTTACAGCTTTAAAATGAGTGGTCTTTGGATTCTCCATGTATCGGCTCACAAGTCCAACATCATAAAGGATATCTGGTCTTGTGCATGTCAAATAACGTAGGCTTCCAACCAAACTTTTAAAGAATATTGGATCTATATCTTCGCCTTCATCATGTTTGGATAATTTAACTCCGCATTACATTGTCGTGCTTATAGGCTTACAATAATTCATCTTGAACTTCTTGAGAATCTCATTTGCATAACTTTCTTGGGAGATAAATATGTCTTCTTCCTTTTGCTTGACTTCAATGCCAAGATAATATGTCATTAGTCCGATGTCAGTCATATCGAACTCTTTGATCATCACTCTCTTGAACTCTTCAAACAAGCTTGGATTACTTCCAATAAAGATGAGATCATCTACATACAGGCACACAATCAAAATATCTCCATATTTTTCTTTGACGTAGAGAGCATGTTCATATGGGCATTTGGTGAAGCATTTCTTTTGAAAATACTTGTCAATTCTGCTATTTCATGCCCTTGGTGGTTGCTTTAACCCGTAAAGAGCTTTCTTCAATCTCAAAACTTTATCTTCATGTCCTTTCACCACATAGCCCAATGGTTGTTCGATGTAAACTTCTTCTTCAAGGAATCCATTCAAGAAAGCAGACTTGACATCCATTTGAAAAATTTTCCATTTGTTCTGAGCAACTAAAAAAATAATAAGTCTCATAGTTTCAAGTCGAGCTACAGGAGTAAATACCTTATCGTAGTCTATGCCAGTCTTTTGACTATAGCCTTTTGCAACTATCCTCGTCTTGTGCCTTTCAATTTCTCCCTTTGCGTTTCTTTTCGTTTTGTACACCCATTTGACACCGATCGCCTTATGCCATTTAGGAAGAGTAGTAAGCTCTCAAGTATCATTCTTCACAAATGGCTTTAATTTCTTCATCTATTGCAATTCTCCACTTCTTATTAGTGCCGCTTCTTGGAAGTTGACTGGCTCACAATCAGCAAAGAGACAAAAGAGAGTGAGATTATCATGTCTCTCAGTTATCTCATAGAGATCTTGAAGATTCCTTGTATGTTCTTCGGTTCTTTCATTTAAGAAATATGGTGATGAATCTCCATATATGTTTGATAATGGTGACATAGGTGGAGTACTTGGCTCTTGTTGTTATTCTACTCGTTTTATCTGTGTATGATCGTCTTCTTCAATGGGAAAGAAGTTGAAGTCATCCACACCAGAGCCAAAATCTCATTCTCATTCTTCATTAAAAATTACATCTCGACTGATCACGATCTTCCCATTGTTTGGATTGTAAAGCTTGTATCCTTTAGAGTTGTTGTCATAGCCGATAAAGATAAACTTCTCACTTTTGTCATCCAGCTTGGCTCTACTTCGTCTGGTACATGTACATGGGCAATGCTTCTGAAAACTCTTAGATGGGTGATGCCGGGCTTTTTTCCACTCCAAGTTTCTTGTTGGAGATCGATTGGATAAGTAGACTGCACATGCAACAGCTTCAGCCCAAAATTCTTTTGGTTGCCTCTTACTCTTAAGCATGCTTCTTGCCATGTCGAGGATGGTTTTGTTCTTCCTTTCTGCAACACCATTTTGTTGGGGGGATCTTGGAACTGTCAAAGGGCGTTGAATTCCATTTGCTTCACAAAACTCTAAAAATTCTTTGGAAGTGAACTCTCCACCTCGATCAGATCTTATGGCTTTAATTTGATATCCATTTTCTTTTTCCACTGCAGCTTTAAACTTCTTGAAAGTTTCAAAGACTTCTGATTTCTGCTTCAAAAAATACACCTAAATTTTTCTTGAAAAAATCAACTATGAAGAGAATGAAGTAGTTACTTTTATCAAGGGAGTTTGGCTTGAATAGACCGCACACATCAGTATGAATGAGCTCGAGTGGCTTCTGAGCTCTTGAGTTTGACTCATTTGGAAAGCTCTTTCTGAACTGCTTGCCAAGTAAACATCATTTACAAAGTTGATCAGGGTGATTGATGTATGGTATGCCTTTCACTATATTCTTCTTATATAGTAGCTCCAGTCCTCCAAAGTTGAGATGCCCTTATCGAAGATGCCAAGTCCATGATTGATCTTTGTGACAGGCTTTGAGACATTTTGCAACATTATTTTGAATATTTAAAGGAAACATTCTATTCTTCGACATTCTCACCTTTGTAATTAGATTTCTTTTGTCATCTCTTAGAAAAAGAGTATAATCTTTTAAGTGAATATCATAGCCTTTTTCTAAAAATTGACCCAAACTAAGGATGTTGCTTTTCATATTGGGCACATAATAAACATTCGAAATTATTTGGTGACTACCATCTTTTGCACGAAAAATAATGTTACCTCTACCCTTCACTGGTACTTTTCAATCATCTCCAAAAGCGATACTGTCATTCATATATTCACTTAGTTGTACGAACATGCTTTTGTTTCCACTCATATGATTGCTAGCACCTGTGTCAAGATACTATGTATTTTCTTGACCTCCACTTGTGTCATTGCGTGCTAGTAAAAGTGTGTCATCTTCACCATTTTTCTCTTCAGTATAGTTCACTCTCTCCTCAATTTTGGTACTTAGCATTCTGAAGCATAATGCCCAAACTTTTGACAATTATAACATTGTACTTAGGATTTGTCATACCTCGATCTTGGATTACCTCTGCCTCGTCCTCTAGTTGAGCTTTCTCCTTTGGTATAATTGGAGTTGTTGTTGAAATTCCAACCTCGTCCATGACCACGACCTCTACCTCGTCCTCATCCTCTACCTCGAATATAGTGCATTTTCTCGTGGTCGGAGCTTTCTTCTCTTTTCTTTGGATTGACCTCTATCTTGAGAAGTTGTTCTTCGAATTCTTGCTTCTTTTTTAGTTTTTCTTTGTAGGCTTGCAACCTTCCTTGAAGTTGCTCGATCGTCATATTCTCCAGATCTCTTGTTTCTTCAATTGTCACAATAATATGGTCAAACTTCAAGTATACTGATCGAAGTATCTTTTCAATGATCCTTACCTCTTTTAATTCATTGGAAACAGTCACAACCCGAGTAAAGTAGTTAGAAATTGACTTTGATACCTTCATGTGTAAGGACTCAAATTCTCCTCGTAATGTTTGGAGACAAGCCTTCTTTACTTGATCCGCTCCTTTGTAAGAGGTCTCTAGTTTCTCCCATGCTTCTTTTGAGGATGTTGTACCAGCAATCTTTTCAAAAGCATCTTCATCTAATAATTGAAAGATGAGATACTTTACTTTATTCTCTTTCTTCTTCAAGTCTTTTAAATTCTCCTTCTGCGCCGCACTTAAAGTGGTTTCATTTTCTGGCACAATAAAGCCTTTCTTCACGACATCTCATACGTCATGTGCACCCAATAGAGCCTTCATTTTAATACTCCAGTTGTCAAACTTACTTCCCTTTAATTATGGAACTTGAAATGACAATATACCACCATTTGCCATAACTAAGTCGGAAAAATTTTAACAAAGGCAAAATACAAAGCATAAATAAACAATATAACACCAAATCTTAAAATGCAAGCATAATTTATTTTCCCCTAATTTTGATTGCTAAACTCAAAAGGATGTAAAGATTATGTATTGGCAAAAATGCAACAAGGAAGGCAAAATTAAGAAGTAAAAAATCAATACCTGGTGCTGGTAGTAGTAGCTATGATGGTGGTTGAGAAAGTGGCGATGGAGAGTTGGGGACTATGGCGCTGACGACGCCGGAGGGGGCCTCACCTACACGAACGACTCACTGTCACTGAGTCATAGCCGCACTGCCACTGGAGATGGAGCAACCGAGTAAAGCCGCGTACCAAGCCGAGTCAGCAAACGAGAAAAGATGATGCCGACGAGCGACGGTGACGGTGGGTGGTGGTTGATGCCGAATGCCGATGGTGACAAGAAGAGATGATGCCGGTGACAGCGTTGCTGGCTTTCTGCTTATGCCTCTTTCAATCGGGAATTAGCCAATTAGGGATTTGGGTTTTGACATTTTTGTTTTTATATATATATAGTTTTTAATTTAGAAACCGGGTCCGGTTCTGGGTTCTGGGTTCTGGGTTTTTGGTGTTGAACCCGGACCCGTGCCCGAAAATGACCGGGTTTGAAATTCTTAAACCCAGACCCGCATTTTCAGTGCGTGCGGCCCGGGTGACCCGGCCAATCCGGTCCGTGCGGATTTTTTTGACACCCCTAGCTATATGACTATATATAGCATCACACACTAGCTCTGATACCACTTTGTTGGAGAATTTACAAACAAAACACATAAAACACACTATTTTATTTCTTCAACAACACTACTCATCAATTACAACTCTTATTTTTCACTCTCTACACCTTAGAGATTTTGTTACTTCACTTGATGCTTAAACCAAAAGGGAGAAGGGGTATTTATATATGAAACAAACTAATCACAACCATTCATTTATTCAACTAATACACAAATCCTCACCATCTATTAAAACTTACCACTCACCTACTTCACCAACCACACCTACTACACCTAACACAAATAATTCAAACCTCATTAACCATACCTACTCATGGAATCTTCCATGAGTTAGGCTTGAATTTATTCATCTTAGATCAAGTTTATGATCCAACAACAGCTGCAGCTACATTGCTGTGACCAACACAACAGTAGCTTGTTATTTCCCAACACAAGAGGAATAAACACACAAAAGCAGCAAAAGGCATGCATGCAGCTTCTTCAAGTTGAGTAACTATAGCTAGCAATTGAAGAAGCAAAAGCAGGCAAAATCAAGACCATCTCTGTGACAAGCACCGCTGCTTGCACCCTCACGTTCTCGGCACTGCCTATCACAGTTTTCTGTTACGAAGCACGGGCCAGTCCAAGTCTTACTATGCCGCTCGCATAGTGCAGCCTCCGCCGGCTTTGCCGTTTCTGTAATACACAACACGTACACAAAATGATTAATTTCTAGTTAATTAAATGTTTTAATGCACGCATGCACAAACTTATCATCATGAAGTACACATCAATGTACATTAATTTCTAGTTAATTAAGTATTTTCAGCCGATGTGGCAAAGAATGCAGTGAGGCCAAAATAAAATATTTACAAAGTAATGATGTAAAAATGTAAAATTCAAACATAGCTAAATTTTATAATTTTCTTAATTATTTTTTTCAAATCTTTTTCTTTTGGCTCACTTTTTGACAATTTTCAAAAAGTACGCTTAGGGTTACCTTAATTTTTTTTTTTTGGGTTTTTTAACTTACTTTTAAAATTTTCAAAAGATAATTTAGAGTTGACTTTGCCATAGCTTACATTACTTTTTAAAAAAATTCTAAAAGTCAGGGGTCACCTTGCACAAACGATGTTCTACTTTTATAGTTATGATATTCTCAAACTTACTCAGTTGGATATATGTATAGTTTGCATACCAAGTGAGAACATAATATCACACTGTAATAATCCTAAACTTTCATACGGTTGGGTGTGGGATACATAGAGATATCAAAAGTTATGAAAGTAAACTTTTAGAGGCCCAATTACGCCAATTGTGGTAAAATGAAACTTTATCGGGGCCGAGACCAATAACTTAATTATATCTAGGATATAATGGGAGGGGAAAAAAATTTGGTCCCTAACATAAATAATTTATCATCATGTGTTAAATGAGGATTGAGTTTATTAATTATCGGTACATAATTAATATGCTAAGCACCAATGATTAATTGAGATACAAAATCTTGGTTATCCATTGTATTTGTACATGTACACCATGCAATGCTGTCATCACCACCCAAAACACTCTCCAAATTAAGCAGGTACAGACTCTAATTCATCATAAGATTATTACTGCACTCGCATGAAATGTAAATAAAATTGTTGGATATCCCTTATCCATATTTTTTTCTCATTAGTCATAATTGTCCCACTGGCAATAACGAATGCAGGATTTTAATATGAATCAAAAAAGTTATTTTCAATAATCTCATATTTATAAATATTTTCTTTTAGTGTTTCCAATGAAAAGAAACATGTAAAAAATATATTTTAACTTGTTATATGATTCCTTTTGGTCAAGTCATAGTGTTTCAGATAATTTTTACAAATAAAATTAAGTTTTGTTTCATATAAGCACTTCATCACCCCGCCCAAAAGAACGGGAGAGGGCGAAACCAAATTTTATTCTATGATTATTTTCTATCAAGTCATAATCTTTCAGGTAATTTCATAATAGTGCATGAAAGTTGATTCCTGATGCTTGCATATCGTAGATTCGTAGTAATATATATAGCGTGAAGAGATGGACTAATAACTTATAATTCATTTTGTAGAGCGTGGCTCATTATATTAGAATAACACAAACAAGCAATACAACAAAGACCCAACAAACATTGACTCTCTCCTTTTCAGAAGCTGCGTACGGTATAGTTATGGCTAACTGTACGTAGTTTGTTATTGTTCTAAACACAAGACGACTGAAACGAGACACATCACACGAACGACAGCAAATTAATTAAGGTAGCCACAGCTAGCTTTCGCTGCTAACGATGTATATAATTTCTTTCATTGATAAGCAACTAGCACTTGAAGTAACAGAAGCATGCAAAACCAATCCCTTGCCTGTGGCAAGCCCCGAACCTTGCATCCTCCTGCTGCTTGCACTGCCTGCTACAGTTCCCCGTGTTGAGACACAGCCCGACCTTGTCTTGCTACGCCGCTGGCACACTTTTGCTTCCGCCATTGGCACGTCTGTAACACGTACACACAATCATTAACGTCCACTTAGATGTATATGTTATTATCGAAGCTCATGGGTATCAACAAATTCAGGTGGTAAAATGATCTCTTAGGTCGAAACAAGAAGTTTGGGGTTTAAACTCTGCTTACATGAGTGGAAAAGGGCTTTAATTACAATATACAAGGATATTTTTTATCTTAAGTTGAAAAAAATTGTTATAAAAGCTTAATATGCATGCATATGAAACATATACATGAATCAATTTTGTCCAATCTGCAGCATACTAGCATTAGTTAAGTTACTTACAAAAGGCAGCAAAGAGAATGAAGAACGCATAAAGAAGAGCGAAAGTTGTAGTAAACTTGGCCATTTCTGCACTTGCTTATTTAATTTGTTTTGATGATCAAAATGGTACTAGGCCACGACCCCTATTTAGGGATGGCAAAATAACCCGGACCCGGCCCGGATTCAGACGAACCCGGATAATCCAGGTCGGGTTGAACCCGTACCAAAATGTAAAAAAATCCGGGTCCAGAATAAATTTTAATAACCCGGATATATCCGGGTCCGGGTCTGGGTTTAGGTTAACCCGGACATTCGGAACCCGGACCCGGATATCTAATTTTAATATTATTTTTTAATTAATTTTATTGATTAATCTAGATATGTTATTGCTTGGAAATGTATTAATTTTTTATTTTTAGAATTTTAGAAATTGATATTAATTCATTGATCCGGGTTCAAAACCCGCAATCCGAAAACCCGGATTTTTTCGGGTTGAACCCGGACCCGGACCTGGGTGAAAAAATTCAGGTTAAAATCCGGGTTCGGGAAAAGAAAATGGTATCCGGATCTGAATCCGGAAAGGCTAAACCCGGACCCGGACCTGGATTTTGCCATCCCTACCCCTATTTATACATGGATATGATCAATAAAAAATTAAATCGGGTCACTGAAATTAGAAAAAAAGGGGAGGATGAATTCAAAGGTGGGATGAATAAAAAATTGTACGTGTGAGCATAATTTCTTGCGTTGTGTCGCCTGACTTCATTGACTTATCTTTCCAATATCTTTGCAAAATAATTAGATCAGATTACATGTGCGCGCGTGGGCGTGTCGGAGTAATTGTAGTTTTGAGTGATCTGAGCGCATACATACCATGCTCTCTACGTGCCGAGAAATTCTAGAATATTTCAGATGTATTACAATCAATTGATGTATGCATGACATGTGTAATTAAATTTAATACAATCACCACTTACATAATAGTGGTTTAAAATAAATATATATATGTCATGATATTATTGTTTGTTGTTGTATAGGTGACATGGTACCTCAGATGTATTCTAAAATTATTATATCATGCACTCTTATTTTTTTGCATATATTATATTTCAAATACTTTTAGCTACCAGTCTCACAATACCATTGTGTTATCCCACAATTATTGCAAAAATTGGTAAAATTAAGGTTTTAGAATCCATATATAAATATAACAAGTATGTGTAGAAAATTTATAATATATACACATCGGCCATGGAATAGTATTTCCAATTATTCTGTCATCAAATGAGTTAGCCAGGTTCAGCAAATCACATTAAATAAGTAGATTTGCTTAAAAATTAAGATATAAAAAAATGAAACGAAAAGTTCCTCAAGTAAATAAAATTCGTCCCCACTGCAATCTGTGCCCACCACCACTAATGATTCAACATTATATATGAAAATTATGGAGTCCAACTCCCAACTTCCAGCGATCAGCTCCCAGTTCTTTTTTTTTTTTTTTTTTGTTGGTTTGTAGTACTGTCCCAATCTTGTGCTGTCTTTATGTTCGTTCACATATGTACGTAAAAGAGAGTTCACATTTAATCTTGAAGATTAGGAAATCGATAATGTTGTCTAATAAAAGTACTATAAGCTTTGTCAATAAATTAAATATGCCTGCAGCAATATTTGAGCACGATATTTAGGCGTAGATTATGATGTAATTATGGAGATTAATCGTCGGAAAATGTGATAATCACATGCATGCTGTTTAATTGTCTTAGGTCCACTTAGAATTTCTAAAGTCAACTGCTGCTGAGTGCGACCAAATTAATGGTGTAGATATGGTTGATGGGCTTATTCATTGATTAATTTCATTTAAATGATTTTATATGTATTATAAGACTTGACTTTAGTGTGTAAATGATTTTTTAGAGGTTATCATATCAATGAGAGTTGGAGCATCGTCACCCCCTCAAATCTCCTCATAAAACTCCTCTTTTCAGTTATATTTATTTTATTTTTTTTAAATACATTTCTAATTTTTCATTTAATTTTTTTATTATTAAAATTCAAAGTAACGTTGAATTATTTTTTTATTCTTTTTGCAAATTGAAATGTTTTCTAGATGATGATTTTTTGAATGTTAATCATTAGTTTAAATAACAAATATTTTATATTGTAGTTTGAAAATAATCTTAAATACAAAAATATTTAATCAATAACAAATAGGAAAAGAAACATAGATTATTCTAAATTTATATGATTTATTTCAGTTAGATAAGAAATAACAAGTAGAGAATTAAAAAAAAAAAGGATTAATTATGACCGTAAGTATTTTGTTAGAAGAAAAATCTATATGTGTTTAATACTTATTTGTCCTTAACTATAGTTTTATTTGAAGTGAGATTTCATAAGGATAATGAAGGGGTGTCAATAACTTCACTCTATCAATAATTTCAGTTAAATAACAGTAAATGGAATTGTATGATTAACTTTTTATAACTTACCATATCACTTATTTCATTCTTTATTCCATCATTCCTTATGATACCATTATTCTCATTATTTATGTCATATTTACTCTACCTACCAATACAATCTACTTATATTTACAATCAGAATTTTTCTAAAATAATTTTAGATTGGTTTTAAAATCAGGAAATCTGAACCTAGGACAGGTAAGATTTGTTGCAAATTGGAAGACTTGAACCCCTACCATATGAGTGTGAGGGAAGTGATTTATCAAAGTGATTGAGTCATTGCCAATTCATGTTTTTATGTTAATAATGGATCTGTGAAGTAGAATCATAATAATTTTAAAAGTAAAACTGAAAGTATAAAGTTAATTTATAAAGCTTTTATACACTGCGGTAAGTTTGACACTTTTTTATATGTTTGAACTTAGAACTTAGGCATATTTTTTGTTTCTTATGATACTTGCATGTGTGCTTGTAAGAAGTATGAGGAGGGAAGGTAGAGGGGAGGGGAGCGAGGAAGGTGGAAAATTAGGGAGAGTTTTGCCATTATTTTCTGTTATGTTTCTAAAAAATTCAAGGCAGGTTCAAGAGTTTATTAATATGGCTATACAAATTAATGGGCCACTATGGCCATTTGGTGTAGCAAGTGGGTAGGTGTAATATGATTAAAAAATGTAATGCGTGCTATGGATCATATCCCTTGTCGAGTTATCGATCATATTAACAACAGCTGCAAGCGCCGATTTGCAGGAGATGAAGTGTTGACTAACTTGAATTTGAAACAAAAGGAATTCTTAGCTTATAAACTATTTATAGTGGGAAAAAAAGGATATCTATATATAGATAGAAAATTTCTTGTGTTGATGCCTTTATTTATTTATTAATTTTTTTTTATACAAACTCAATCGTGCATTATATTCCTTCATCTTATCATTATTCATTTTGTTTGATACACGTGATTAGAGTTAACATATTTTCTATATGCCTTTTCCCTACTGGAGTTAATTCACATCGATCACAGACACTATATTGATCTTGATCTCATCAAGCTTATCTAATTAACATCTGATAAAACTTAAGAGAGAAAAAAAAAAAAAACAAGGATCCATAAATTTCATTGGACATCATTATGATAATGGCAATTAATATTTTATAGCAGTCGGTGCAAGCATTTTGCTTAGCTTTACCACAACCTTGGCTCTTCTTTTTGCCTTCTTTATCCTCCTCGCTTCCTCTGGTGAGTGTCTTAATGTAACATATTTTGTTTTCAAAATAAACCAAGATCAACTAAAGGTATCTTTAAAAGTACGTGCTTAAGTTTAATTTTGAATGCACAACGGTTACCGTTTACTAAACATTGGCACTTAATGCTTATCACCCATCCACACATATAACTGTAAAATGAAAATTACAACACTTCAATTCCAAACACATATTGAGTCAAAATTAGGAGAAAAATCACATCAAATTGGGTTAAGTAAGATATAAAAATTTACTTATATAAAGCAGGAACTAATAAATTGATAAAAATGGGCAATATTTTTAATTGAAATTAATCATTAGGCAATATTAATTGTAACATTTGACCGGTGACTGGCGAATTAATTCGTACATGTTTTTACAGAAATGGCAATGGTGGAAGCAAAACTGTGCCAGAAGCGAAGCAAGACATGGTCAGGATTCTGTGGCAGCTCACCAAACTGTAACAAGCAGTGCAAGGAATGGGAGGATGCAAAGCATGGTGCCTGCCACTTCGATTTCCCTGGATTTGATTGCTTCTGCTACTTCGATTGCTAGGCATATCACTAGCAGCTGTGTCAGTACGCAAGCTGCCTTTTCATTTGCTGCTTTGTGTGTGCTTTGTCCTTTGAAAGAATATTAAACTATATAAGTAGTTTCTAAATAATGAAATAATCAAATGTTAATTTTGCTAGCCAAACATGGTTCTCACTGGTTTATTACACTGTTTTCTTAGACTCTAATAAATTTTGATTGATTAAAGTCTTTTGACATCAGCCGACCTTAGCTCAGTTGGCAGAGCGGAGGACTGTAGTAGTGAAGCTGTCATCCTTAGGTCGCTGGTTCGAATCCGGCAGGTCGGATGTTTTACACTTTACTTTTTTTTTTCTCCACAAAAAAAAAAAAGACAATTTGGGTTAAGTTCAACTCAAAAAATCATTGGAAATAAACTATCATGGTGCGTTTACTTCATAAGAATGAGAATTGGGTGAAATGAGAATATAAATAAGATTTTAATGTTTACTTAGCAAAAATAAATGTGAATGGAAATATGCTGGAATGTTATTGATGTGTTTACTTGGCAAAATAAATGGGAATGGGGAATGTGAATGAGAATTAATTTACCAAAATACCCGTAGTATTAATAATTAATAAAAATAATTAATTTATCATTATTAACAATATTATCATTATTGTTGTTGTTGTTATTATTATTATTATTAAAAATAATATTAACAATAATTAATAATAACTAACATAATAAATTTAATTATATTTTTTATTATTAAATTTATTATTTTAGTTATTATTAATTATTGTTATGATTATTTTTATTAATATTATCTTTATTAACATTTATTATTATTATTAAATTTTATTAACTTTATTATTTTAGTTACTGTTAATTATTTTTATTATTATTTTTATTAATATTATCATTATTAACATTTTTTTATTATTAATATTATTAGTATTATATGTTATTAACTTTATTATTTTAGTTATTATTAATTACTATTAATATTATCATTATTAACATTTATTATTATTATTATTATTTTAATTAATATCATTTTTATAATAATATTTATACATGTATGTAGATAATGAAAATTGCATTATTATTATTATTATTAAATTTTATTAACTTTATTATTTTAGTTATTATTAATGATTGTTATTATTATTTTTATTAATAATAAGAATAACAACAACAATAATAATGATGATAATATTGTTATAATGATAAATTAATTATTTTTATTAATTATTATTTTTATCATTATTTTTATTGTTAATAATGATAATATTAATAAAAATAAAAATAATTAACAATAACTAAAATAATAAAATTAATAAATTTTAATAATAATAATTATTATTATTATTATTTATGATATTTAAAATAATAAAATTATTTGTGATTTGAATAAAGGTAATTTAAGAAATATGAAAAAATTAGAATGATAGAAAAGTAAATTTATGTTTCATGACCAACCCCCCATGGGAATGGAATTCTCATTATTTATTATCAAATTATGTAGGACCCACACAATTTATTCCTATTCCCAAATTTAATTTTGTCAAGTAAATATAGCTTTGATTCTCATTCTTCCACTCCCATTCCTTATTCTAAGAAGTAAACACACCATCAGTAATCTTCCACCTTAAGAATAAGGAGAGAAGTTGTTAAGAGTTTGCCACCAAGATACATTCTATGAGGTCGAGATACATATTATGAGATTAAGACCCAAGCAAATGAGGTTTGAAGTTTGTGCAATGAGATCGAGGCCCAAGAGTATGAGGTCAAGACACGTGTTATAAGATTAAGGCTCACGAGTTTGAAGCCGAAATACATATTACGACGAATCCCAAGAATATGAGGCCGGCAAAAAGGGGTAAGATTGTGGCTCATTAGCATTGGGGGCGAGCATGATCATGTAATTAAGCAAAAAGATGAGGGATAATAAGAAAATCAAATATACTATATTACTTGATATTAGAAAATTTAAGATGAGCATAATCCTGTTGATACTCTAAATATAACTAAACAATTTTAAACTATAATAAATGTTAAAAATAAGTCAACGTGATAAGATTAATCAAATAATTAATTGTGTCATAAATAGGTTAGTATGTTGAAAACTCTTTATTCAAATTTGACATAATTGATAAATGAGTGATATAATTCAATTGATCAGTTAATAATTGTATCATTTTAGATCAACCATAACTCACCGCCACATATTGATTTCAAAAATTGTCACTCCTAGTCTCCTACCAAAAGAATAAGCAAATTGCAAGCAAAATTAAGTTGACAATTCAATAACGAAAGAAAAATAACAATAAAGCTAAAGTCTTGTTCCTTGATTTAGAGAATCAATCAAGAGACACAAAGGAAAGCAACAGACATATTTAGTGGAATCCGATTCAAAATTTCCGAATCCAACGTGTTGGAATTTTTGGGCACGTAAGCTAGACGTGTTCACATTACTTATGTCACAAATATAATTGAAAGATGCTAAGAATTTTAGAACCTTAATTAGTTATTAATTTTTTAAAAATAGAAAATCAAGGGGCGAACGGCTTCCTCCCGTGTTGTCGAATTCCACTCTCAATGAGAGGGGTTTAAAATAAAATAATTAAAATTAAATTAAATTAAAGAGTTTGATGTTACATCAAACTTACAAAGAAATATTAAAACCATCCGGTATTTTAATTAGCTTAACTAATTGATCAAGTAGCTATTGAGTTTCATGCACTGCATGCCTTAGCCTTATCTCTTATCTAGGGCCTTTACAAGCAAGAAAGTGAGCATTAAAGCCTTAATCAGAAAGCTTATTATACTTTGAAAGAATTAACTATTCCACATCAAAGATTCTAAAATCATTTGTCTAGTTCCAAATGGAATTAGCATATGATTGTTTTTCTTCAAAATAAGCTTTTAATTTTTAAACCTTTGTTTCCCACTAGGATTCTCTTTCAGTTGATTCCTTATGTTTCGCTTTGCGAATTGGATAATCTAATCAATAGAGTAAATGGAGCCCAGAGATCTAACCCAATTTGGAGTATTAGCCACCCCCAATTAGCCCAATCATTTATTCGATTTTGTCTGCCGAGAGGGCTTTCATTTTTGAGTTTCCCTTTAATAACTAGTCGTTTTCCTTTATCAACTTTTTTAGTTCACTATACCCTTTTGATACTTCAAAGGTCACACTTAATTTATGTAGTGAATCTGCTTTATAGATTATTTGATAGTATAGTTTTCACTTGAGCTACATGTGTCATAAAATAAAGATTTATATAATATGGAAAAGCTAAAAAAGTAACTTCTCCTTAAATTTTACACCCCCCCCCCCCCCAAATGCAGGTCTTTAAGTTTTATTTACTCAAATCACTCACATGTTACATGCTTTGCGATAGGTATTGATTCAAGTTGATATAATACTACGATCTTTAGTTGACAATTTAAGAGATTAAGGTTTCGTTTGATAGTATTGTGATTTAAAAGTTATAACTGATATGAAATAAAAGTTGATGATTGTGATACACATAAATTTTAAAATTAACGATTCTAACAACACAATAACGATTATATACATTTGTTTATCAAACAATTAATTAGGTAAAATTTTGTAACTTTCAAACTAGAGTTACAATTTATAAATATTTACCAAACACTTTATTACAGTTATGACATTAAACTATAACCACTATACATCAATCACAAATGGAGCTTAATTTTAGGAAATCAAGAAGCAATACAAAAATTTTAATTTATTTTTTGATATTTTACACATTTAAAAGCACATGTATTTTAAAATTTAAAAACTAATAGTTGAATTTAAAACTATGAAATTTGTTTAACATTAACATTTAACAATAGCTTTTCACAAATTCTTAGTTCTGATATTTTTTAATATAATAAAATGATCCAAGTGAATTTTAATATACACATAATTGAAAATTTATTAAATATGTAACATTTTTCTTCTTATTTCAATCACCTTAACAATTTCTATCCAAATAATCATTTGTATGTGGTGCTTGAGAGTGTATATCGCATAGACCCCATTTGAGATTGCTTTTAAGATATTTAAAAGTGATTTAAAAAAGATAAAAGCTAATTTTTTTTAGAGGTCACTTTTGGAAAAATCACTTCATACTACCTCAGATTTTGAAAAGTAAGGGAAGAAAAACTTTTTAAATTTGATTTTAAAAATTATTTTTATATTTAATATAATTCCATATATATATATATGTATATATATTCTCATATTTATTATAAAAATCCAAGATTATTTTTATTGATTAAGACTGAAGGGTAACTGATCAAATTCGTAGACATTCTTATGAGGAAACTCTTATGATAAAATCATTAAATTTAAAGAGATTATTATTATTGCCAATTATATTGAGATAACAAAATAACAAAATAAAATTAATAATTTAAAAACGTTTATTTTAGTTATCAATTATTGTATGTACATAATAAAAAAATATTGTATAAATGTGTAAATAAATTAGATTCAATGTTACATCCAATTTAACCATTTACATTCTTACAATGGCTTAAGCAATAGAATTTATAACACTTATAAAAATTAATTTTACCAAATGTTTAACTAATTCTCTTTATAGTTAATTATTTTTATAACACAATTAACAATAATTATTTTTAAAGTTACTGTATTATCAAATTGACCCGTAATATTATCTAGTTATTGTACCTTTTTATCACTATTCATAACACTTATAAAATTGCAGTACATATGTAATTATTAACTAGGTAAAGAATTTCTATCATGTACTTTAGAAAAATTAGATAAAAGATTAGTATTAGCATATGGGAATGGGACCGCCACTACTTTGCTTCCATCTTTTCAACACAATCCAAAGAAACCGTTTACTGTCACAATCAAATCAAATAACAAGATGAATCGAATTACAAATAAACTGTTAATCAAAATCAGAGAGTGAGGATTGATCAAGATTTGGCAAAACAAAATAACCAGTTGCCACGTAGCATCAATTCTTCTAAACCCTAAAAGTAGAAGGGATAAAAAAGGCCAATGCGCTTCACTCCTGCATTATTGGTGGGTGTGATAATAACCGAAATGCCAGTTAAAGGTGAAAGTCTGATATAATTATGAAAGAAAAAGAAAAAGAAGAAAAAAAACCCAAAAAAAAAGGCAGTTTAGTGCTATGTGTCAGTTTCTTAATTTGTAAGAAACCAATCAATGGTTTTGCGACAAGTCCATCAGGATTGTCATGTCAGCACATAGATTCTAGAAACTCCACTTGCTAACTTAACGATGAATGAATTTTACTTGATTGTTAATTTACATGAAATATAATTTAGGGAGCTCGCAATTAATCATATTAATTGAGAGAATTAAAAGTTTCTTGATTTATTTATCTTCGAATTATCTATCTATTTTAGATAAACGCACAATTCCTTCGAAAAAAAAAAATTTACAACCAGCTCACCTATCTTTTCAAAGTGTATTAATAAGTTACTTTTCTTATTAATTTTATAAGAATATTTTATGGAATCTTAGTAAAAAGATCATTATTCTCTTCAAAATGAACTTTTTTATAAACGATATGTTAGTGTTTACTTGAATTTTTGCTAAAAATTAGGTGTTCAGGTGATAGATTTTCAAACGAAAATTAACAAGTAAATAATTATTTTATCTTTGTGACCTCAA
This sequence comes from Citrus mangshanensis, assembly GCA_030449895.1. NCBI lineage: Eukaryota > Viridiplantae > Streptophyta > Magnoliopsida > Sapindales > Rutaceae > Citrus > Citrus mangshanensis. The sequence continues at coordinate 5,239,214 of JASUUJ010000069.1, forward strand.
CGTACACTAACAAAAATTGAATGAAAAAACAATTGGGTGATACACTCAATAACTAATAACAAAATTTTGATGAATTGTGTAATTTTTAACATTTGCTCAAGATTAGGTGGAGTACTACTAAATACTAATTTCCTTTAATTATTATATCTTTCTGATCATTGAATTATTACTTTACTTTTAATCTTTTAGGAAAGATAGTGGTTAATTCATTTAAGTAGGATTGAAATTTTAGACCTCTAGTATCATTATAAGAAATTTTACCAGTTGAACCAATTAATGTCTCTTCTTAAAATAGAGTCATCAGTTCTTTTTCAGAATATAATTCTGGGCTTTTGTTTTCATTTTTTTAAAATAAATAATTGAATTTTGAATACCATGGGTGGGAAAAGTTTGGTCATAAGAATATATAATGTCAGAAGTGGCGTAAAATAAATCTAATAAGTTATGTACAATTATCTTTCTTAACTTTTGTACAATAATCTCTCAGGAAAGTTGACGATGCAATCACTTGTTATTATTATTATTATTATTTATTTATTTTTGGTTGCAAAATAAGCTAACAAGAATGTTCTGACTGGCCAGTTGCTCTCTAATTATTCTTGCTGTTCATTGTCAAATCTAAAAGAGAAAATGAAAATAAATGAGTAATTTACAATTGTACAAAAGTCTTTTGGAAGTGGTGAGAATATCACAAGAAAAAGAAAATCATTGGTCCAGTGGACTGTGGACTGGAAATCCCTCAACTTGCATATTTTCCAGTAAAGTAAATAATAGGGAATATGGTGTGTCTTTGCTAGATGAAGAAAAAAAAAATTGATATAATAAAAAAGAAAAAGGCTTATATTCTTCTACCTATATATAGCAAGCCAACCAACAAGTTTCAAGACCAAACAAACATTTCAAGCTTCCAAATCTTAGAGAGAAAAGCAAAAGCAGAGAACAGTCTAGCTCACTCTGTTTCCTCTGTTTTATCTTCTCTGTTTTCCACTCTGTTTCTATGAATCAGAATACCAAAAACACGTCACTCTTTGCTATGTTGATAGCAGCAACTTTCTGTCCTCTCTTTGGAGAAGCCATGATCCAAAACCAACTCTCCTGAGTCTTGCTAGAGAGAACAAAAACACATCAAACGCTATACTTCACTTCAAAATCAGCTTTGATTCTTGATCCTTGTGTCCAAATGGATTCGTTTGAAATCACCAACATTAAAGTTGCGAAGGCTAATGCAATCCACAAGCATCGCCGGATTCGAAAGATGGCAAGCTTGTTCAGGATAGTTGAGATTTGTGTTATCCTGATTTTGGTCTCACGTTTTACCCTTCAGCTCCCATTTGCTGTACAGATTTCGGCAGAATACTTCAAGGATTTCGCACTATTCCTTGTCAGCCCTCGCTTTGTGTTCATCCTCGGCAACGTGATTGTTGCCATTCTTTTTGCAAAGTCAGGGCAGTTTTCCTTGCAGGATTCTACCAAAAAGGATCCAGCAAACGATTTCTACACAGAGTTTGTGGACAAGAGTGAAAAGACTCAAAATATTCATCGGTATGAGGTTGAGAACAGAGAAAAAGAGAGCATCTGTGCAGAGAAATTACTTTGTGATGAAGCATACACTTCTTTGCAAGCCAAGGGTTATAGGAGATGCCAATCGGAGAACTTTAAGCGAGTAAATTGCGAAAAGTCATGCCGGGAACTGAGGAGAGGGGGAACTGAGAAGTTCAAGAAAAGTACTAATACTGGGGAAAGATTGGTGAAAAGTTCGTTCCCTGAAGATAGAATGAGCAATGAAGAATTTCGCCGCACAATTGAAGCTTTCATTGCAAGGCAACAGAAGTTTCGAAGGGAAGAAGAGTTAGAGTTCTCTTTGATCTAAAGGGTACTTAGATGATAGCATAATTAGAACGTTCCCTTTTTCTTTTCATTTCTGTTCATATGTTTGTATGAGTCTCTTTTGTACATTGCTATATCATATATGCAATGGAACATTTCTAGTTACCTGAGTTTTCTCTTTTGCTTAACTGTTTCTACAACTTCAATTTTTCTGAAAAAACGATTCATTGATGTCAAAAGTTAATGGATAGTCTAGTCAGTGAAGGCACTTCTCGAAGATTTGGATAAGCGGATGAGAGAACTACAGGGATTGCCATATTCTGAATGATGTAACAATTTTGACAAAATGAGCAGGAATGTATTCCAATTCCATATCTTGTTACATCATAATATCCTTTAGTGCCAAATTCTAATTCTGAGTTGGGTGCGTCAAATTCCAAACTAAAAGATCAAAGAACAATACCAACTATTAAATCTGAAAAGCATATACATCTTTTAGCCCATGCCCGAATTTCAAAATCTATACAAATCAGATTAAGGGAGTACCTGTGGCAGCACAAGTTCTATTCTACAAAAAGTACAGGATGAGTTGGAGTTTATGCTTTTTCATTGGCAGTAAAATTTTTAGCGAGAATATGCAATGCTACAAGTGCTAAACGTACACAAATCAGAAAGAAAGGATCATTCATGAACTACCAATATTTCATTCTGATAAAGAAATGGGGTATCATGGGAAAAATATCTTCATGAAATAGGTTGTAGATTCCAATCAACAGAGTAGGTTTGACAAGAAGTAATAAAGTTTTCTATGCTCCAATCTTATTACTAAAATGTAAGTGCTATATTTTTAATTGTAATAGTAACAAAAAGAAGCCAAACGGTTCTATTTATTCATACAAGGAGTGTCATCTCAACACTTCGGATGAAAATATTGTGAGAAAGTTTATGTAAGAAACGATCTTATCCATAACAAATTTACTACCTTATTCTGGTATTCAGAAAGTGCATACTGGGACCAGAGAGGCAGAATAGCCATGGCTAAAAGCAATCCATTTTAAGAAGGGTTCCATGAAGACAATGGTGGGGTATCAGCAGTCTTGTAAGTAGAGCTCTTGTAAATACCCGAAGAACTCGGATATCTGTCACCCTTCACATTATCTGCTGAAGCAATAGCTTCAAGTTCGGCCATTTCTTCTGGAGTTATTTTCACTGACAGAGCCTTAATATTTTCATTGAGGTTGGCAATCTTGGTGGTTCCAGGAATGGGACATACGTCATCTCCTTGGTGATGAACCCAGGCTAATGCAAGCTGTGATGGGGTGCAACCTTTGTTCGCAGCTATTTCATTAACACGTTCAAATAGCTTTTGGTTATGCTCCAAATTTCCAGGCTGGAATCTTGGTAGGTGCTGCAGAAGTTAGAACACTCGCACGTCAGCAAACAAAACTAAAATCAAATCATTAAGAAAGAACAAGATATTGGATATAGAATGCATTTACAAGCAGAAGTAAATGCAACTCTCGTTTTGATATTACAGCACTTTGGGTGGTTCCTAGGTGTTCCACAGCCCCAATTTTCTTTTGAATAATAATATCATGAAATGCTAAATATACAGAATCGTCAAACATATGGACAAAGAGAACCAAAAAAAAAAGAGGTGAAAGCGAGGTGAAAGACACTAAGTTAGAGGAACAATGTAATAAAAGGATGCCACAAGATAGCATGATGCAAGGTAATAGTCTACAGAAAGCACACCTTCATATTGTAGGTTAATGATGAGATAGGAGAATAGTTGCTTTCCATGCTTGCAAACATCCAATTATGACGCTAAAAAACATTTTTAGGCCAAATGCAGATGCATTGCATTCCAAATATTAGTACTTGCATGGTAGATTTACAAACCTTTCTATAATCTCCCTCTGATAAGCTTTCAGCCAACTTAGACCCTGATGAAAAGAATCCTCGTCCTAGAGGACTGTACGCAACAATCCCAATGCCGAGTTCCCTGAGGAACCATTGGCATTGCATTAGCGGATGTTACAATACTTTACTCATGATTTCTTATTTCCTTTTAACTCTAAATAATTGAGTTCCTCTCATTAATGCCTCACCTGCAAGTAGGAATTATGTCTTCCTCTACATCTCGTGTCCATAAGGACCATTCCAACTGCACAGCTGTTATTGGATGAACAGCATGAGCTCGTCTAATTGTTGAAGCAGAAGCCTCAGACAGTCCAATATACTTTATTTTGCCCTCTTCAACTAGTTTCTTGAGTTCTCCAATCTTTCAAAAGAGCAAAAAAAAGAATTACTTCATGTTCAATATAAAGCCAGTTTCAAAGTCCAACTAAGAAACTTGATGGGAGAAGGAAACATTGTGAGAAATCAAACTTCATAACCCTATCAGATCGTTAAGTTTCAAAGAAAGATGCGGCTAAAAAAAAAGGATAAATGCTCATTACCTGACAAATACAACAATATGTGTAGGTCATTAACATTGATCCAACGTTGTTTTTTGAGTTTTCACACAGATTTCAGCATGGTAATTCAAAACATGGATGCATAAAGTCTCTCAGTCAAGTATGCAACAAGACAAATTGCACTTTCGTGTTAAGAATAATTAAATATGATAATATCTCGTCTTCCTTCGATGAGTCACGGTCCACATATAACAGACCATGTCTTCACAGTGTCTGTAGTGTTAGTTAACATGAAAAATAAAAACCTTCCCTCTCCTTACCCCCACACATCTAACATGCATTCTTCCTGCCAACCCCTTTTCTTCAACAAAAATACATTCCAAAAGGGTCTGCTATATGCATTACACATGGATATGTTCACATGCATTCAACAATTGAGACAATGTTTTGACGAAACAAAAATCAGTAACTATACAAAACGATAACAAACTAAATAAGTAAAACTTTATACTCACAGTTGATAGATGAAAAAATCCATATTAGTGAACAGTAATAACATTTGTTTCGCAACCAAAGCCACAACCCCACAATACAAAATGCGGCATTTAAGCTTAACAAAAGAGGGAAATAAGGAGAGGGAAATTACAGTGACTTCAATGGGAGTTTGAGTGTCAATGCGATGTTGGTAATAAAGATCAATACAATCAACATCAAGAGGCTTCAAGCTGGCCTCACATGCAGCTCTCACATAAGCAGGATCCCCATGATATCCGTACTTACCATCCACGATACCTATTCCAAATTTAGTTGCCAATTCAGCTCTTTCCCTGAACCCTCCTTTCAAAGCCTATCCAGAATTAATAATTAAATAATACCCGCACGCTAAAGATGCAGGAAAATTAAGAAAAGCAAAATAAAATTATGAAAAATTAAGATGACCGACCTTGCCCAGAAGAATTTCATTTGTGTGCGGGCCGTAAATATCAGAAGTGTCAAGAAAAGTGATGCCACTGTTGATGGCATGGCGGATTAAAGCGATCATATCGGGCTCCGGCTTCGGGGGACCGTATAAAGCGGACATGCCCATGCACCCCAAGCCTTGTGCTGATACTTCAAGGCCTTGTGAACCCAGCTTCATTCTCCACACCGTCGCCATTTCCAGAAACCACCACACTTGTTAGCTTAGCCGACCAGGAGAGTGTAAGAATAAAGATAATGGCAGGATTTTAATACTTTAAAGGTGCCTAATGCCCCCCCAAACGCCAGACGTACGGAATATATTGGATTATGTCAGTATCATGGATTTATGGTTGATCCTATTTCTGGGTTAATAAATTCACTGTAATGCCACACCAGTCCCTACGCGGTAATCACATAAGGGCAAAAAGGTAATTTCAAAGTCACTTATGGTCAAAACTTGTGCAATGTAAAAGTTGTTTGTTGCAACAGTGCGAGACTAATTGATATTTGATACCTTTCTAAAAAAAAATTGATATTTGATACTAAATGGAGGGGGTTGGACTAAAATTAACCCTATGATATATTTTAACTCTTTTTATTAAAAAAAAAATTTCCAAGCTGCGAGTGGTAGTGTAAAACTGCAAATCTAATAAAAACTTGCTAAGTTATATAATAAGACGATGAATACGAGTTTGCTGAGGGGGAAAAAATGACTTATTTGAAAATAAAAAACTACCATTTGCCCATCAAGAATGTGTTTTTGTTTGTATATATTATATTGTCACGTGACATTTGTTCACTTGCGTTAATATAGCATGTATGTTACCATTTGATGTAACAATAGTACATATTTATTCTTTTTAGAAATAAATAAATTGTATTAAAAGGCTAAAAAAATTGACCAACAATATATCCAAGTTTTCCTATTTGAGTTTGAAAAATTATAAATTGAACTCTTATCCGATTATTTTGAAACAAATTTAAAAAATATTCTTGAACATGTATAGTTTAACATACAAAAATTTTAGACTGAAAATCAATTTGTACTAATTATGTGATTGGCATATTGAAAAAACTATTTTGATATGTGTGGATATAAATTTATGTGATTTGCCTACAAGTTTATGTGATTTGTTGTTATGCATTAAACGTGATAGTGTATATGAGCATGTATGTGTGTAGATCCAAAAAATTAATTCTCTAAGGATGCGTTTGGCACATTGTATTGTATTATATTATATTGTATTATTTTAATATTGGTGTATTATATTATGTTGTATTGCATTAACACTTTATTATAACAATGTTATACAATATTTGGTGCTACACTGTATTGTGTTGATTTTTTTTTGGTTAATTTAAATGAAATATTATATTATGTTAATATATTTAAATTGTATTAATATTCCATATTATTATTTATATTATTATTAATTTTAAATTAATATTATTCAAACTTATTCATATTTAAATATTTATTATTAGTTATAATAAATTATAATGTAAAAATAAAAAATATTATATAATATTAAAAAATTATATTAATTTTTTTATTATTATTATAATAAAGCAAAAGAAAAAAATTATTAGTATTATTTTAATGTGAATAATATTTTAATACCCCATTATACAATGTAACAAACATTCTCTAAGTAAAAAAAGAGGAAGAATTTTAGTGGAGTAGAAGAGGATTGTGTCGATCAAGGGTAAGAACTGAGAGGCCAGAGATGGTTAAAAGGGCTCTATTTTTTTAATTGAAAAAAGAGTAGTATGAGTTGTGTGTGTGAGATTCGAGAGATATTTGAAAAATCATTTTGTAAATATTTTAATTTTGTTGAAAAAATATTAACCCACTGCAAAAGACTATTTATAAAATTAACTCGTTATGAAATTTTCTTTACGACATTGCTCCCACTAAAAAATAATTATAATAAAATTTTACATGAAATTTAAGGAATTTTGTTTTCCCCAATGGTGTCAAACTGTCAATTGCCCGCACTAGCCAACGCGCACATCAACCCTGAATATTATCCGCCGTGCGGGCGCAAGTAAGAACACATTGAGCTAAAATACAATGCTAGGATCAGGGGGTAGGCGACGTGTTGGCTGGGACGGGCTATAGCTTGTCCAATATTTGGAGAAAATTTTGAGCTTTATTTACGTAGATATCATTATAATTATTTTACAGAACTGCCATTGTTATGTTTACAAGTTTGTCCTTTCACGTAAATTTGAAAACAGGCCATACAAACTATTGAATTTAATAACTCAAGTTAATCACTAAAGGTGATTTTGTTTCCGACCTTAAATTTTTGTTCTTTTTAATTTAATATCTGCCACTGCCCAATTTTAAACTAAATAATTTAATTCGTAAAATCCAAAATCCAATAATTATATGATTATAAAAGTAAAAATTGTAACCATAGTCAAACAGTAAATAGATTTAAAATAAATTAGCCACACATTTTAGAAAATAAAACACACACTTTAGTTAGTAATTATTTTACATAATTACAACATAAAGAAATTAAAATAAAAAAACCGTAACCAATTCCTAGTCTATTTAAATTCTTGGGAGACTTCACATAGTAATATATAGTCCTAATTAAAAAATAAAAGAAATTAATTCACCCTAAAAACAAAGTTCCTAATTTGGTCCTTGCATAGGATAACACACTCGATTTCACTGTAACGACAGTGCCTAATGTTAACCCTGATTTTAGGTCAACTAAAGAATTAAATAATGGGATGATATAAAAATCAGAACACATAGAAGTTACATGATTTAGCACTTAACTTACATCCAAGGGTATAGAAAGAGTAATTTTCACTATTGAATACAAATTACAACGAAATTTCTTTTTTTTTTTTTTCGAGTTTAACTATTTGCTCTTGTCCCTTTGTGCATCAAGGATTTTCTATCCATAATATAATTTAGGTATCATTAATCTTTGATGACTCCTTATTCTGATAATCTTTATCACTAAGAGTTTTATCTGATGTCGATATTTATCTCCTTCTTAAATTGAGCTTTTTATAATATCAACGCTTATCTCAAGCATTTATCTTCTTTTTAAACTCACTTTGTGCTTAAGGAGCTTCTAAATTCTTCTACTGGGTTTAGATAATGTCTCAAATTACTCGTCTCTAGTTATTGGACTCAAAACCTGGGTTTTTTCTAATTAAATTTATCTCCCATGGTGGTGCTCATATGCTTCCTTGGTCTTATACACATATGTTCTCATGCTTTTATATAGGTGTACTTAATTAACTTATTAAGCATCCTACTGAGCTAGCATGCTTTCATGATCTTGTGCTCAGGTGCTCTCATAGTCTCATGCACATGCTCTAGTACTCTTATGTAGTTGTGCTTAGGTAACTTGTTAAGCTTCCTACTGAGCTAGCATACTCTCATGGACTCATGCTCACATGTTCTCATGATTTCATGCTCATGTACTCTCAAGTTCACGTGCTTTCATAGTCTCATATAGCTATACTTGATAGACTTATTAAGCTTCACCTGATCTAGAATGCTCTCATGGTCTCATTCTCACATTATTTGACTTGCTACATTTTTCCCTGCAACACCTACCAACCAAGAAAACAGAATAAATTAACAATACAAAATTCATATCACTACGAATTCCTTTTACACGAAAGAAAAAAGGAAAAAAAAAAAACAATGTTACATTTATAATAGAGGGCAGAACACAAAATAGAGCAAAAAAAACTTTGAAAATGTGACCAGAATAAAAAATGTGTCATTTCCCAGCCATGTTTTTGCTGGGGAGGCAGGGGACATTGCCACCAAATTTAAGCAAAGTAACAAAGACTCCCAAATTCCGATACAATAATGCATTCCTCGGAATGCAATTTAATCTCAAATGTAAAATTATTCACCTAACAAGCTCGATTTTCCAACAGATGGAGTCAAATACCAGTTGATTTATAATGTATTATGTAACATAATACTAAACGTGGCAAGTAGCAATTTTTAATGCCAAAGTTGAACATTGAAATTTCTCGTTTCAGAAAGTTTAAGGTGTTGCTTTACGTACAGTGAAAGGTCAGCTGATCTCTCCATGTAGTCCAATCATGGCGTACGTTATTTGCTTTTGCCTCAAATCTATCACAACTTAAAATATATTCTCAAATGCGCATGATCAGATGAGTTTTTCTAGGAGACTGAAAAAAACTGAACATAAATAAAAGGGTGGATCGACAATGCAGGTAGCATCTCAACAAGGCCAGAAATAATTTTAGCAATGGAAGTACAGCAAGTTCTTTGCATGAATGGTGGCCGAGGAGATACCAGCTACGCCAACAACTCAAAGATTCAAGTCTCTTTCCTATTTTCACTCTCACTCTTACACCCATATTCTCACACAAAATGATCTACGTTGATGATTATATCCTTTTATTTTTGTTTTTGGAACAGAAAAGAGCAATGCTCAAGGCAAAGCCAATACTACAAGATAGCATAAAAAAGTTGTATTGCAATCGCCTTCCTGAGTGCTTCAAAATAGCAGATTTGGGCTGTTCTTCAGGACCTAATACTCTTTCTCTATTGTGGGAAATCATAGACACTATTGATGGAACGTGCAAAAGGCTGAATCGCGAGGCACCAATGCATCAGGTTTTCTTGAATGATCTTCCTGGAAATGACTTCAACACCATTTTCAAGTCATTGCCTGGTTTTTATGAGAAACTGAAAGAAGTAAAAGGAAGCAATTTTGGACCCTGTTTTATTGCAGGAATCCCTGGTTCTTTCTATGGCAGGCTATTTCCTAACAAGTCTCTTCACTTTGTTCATTCTTCCTACAGTCTTCATTGGCTTTCTCAGGTTGGCAAGAAAAATATGAATATTTCCTCGTATGGAGGTTAATATCTAATGCTTATATAGTGCATATACACTAGTGTGAGATTGATTTGCACTTATTGCATAATTCTCTCTATTATTTGGTGTTCAACGTTACTGCATTATCACTTTCTAGCCCATGAAATTTGACCCCTTACAATATGGTAACCAATATCGTAAGCATATATAATTCTGTATAAAATGACCGCACCACTTAAAAATTGAAATCACTATTAAAAGTTGATCTTCTTTGCTTTTAGTTCCATAAAGGCAGGAGCGTTGCTTAATTAAGCCAGTCTTCTATGTATATATGTTGAGCCATTCCACATATTTTAGCAGTAGTATGTTATTCATTACTCAGACTGGCACTAAAACTTTTGCATATGTACAATCATGGTTTGTTTTTCGCATGAATTATTAGGTACCAGAAGGGCTTGTGAGCGAATCAGGAGTTCCATTAAACAAAGGACATATTTGCATGGCGAAAACAAGCCCTGTTGGCGTACATGAAGCTTACTTGGATCTCTTCGAGAGGGACTTTACATTGTTTCTGACATCAAGGTCAGAAGAGATACTTTTTGGTGGCCATGTGCTCCTCAGCATAATTGGAAATGACAGAAAGCCGGGTGACCCTAGATGCACCGGCTGGGAGTTGTTAGGTGTCACTCTGAATGACATGGTCCTAGAGGTAAATGACTCTCTCCCTCTCTTTGATGTTCACCATTGATGCTTGTAATGTAATGCACAACTGGGAACGGCAAGCAGCAGTAAGCTGAACATAAAGTCTAGCTAATTTCCCTTTCTGTTCTTCAGGGGTTGGTAGAAGAGGCAAAAGTGGACTGGTTTAATCTCCCTTATTATGCACCTAGTCCAGAAGAAGTGAGGCATGTTATTCAAACAGAAGGGTCTTTTAATATCCGGCGATTTGATATACATACAGTTGATTGGGATGCTAATAAAGATGATGGCAGCAAAAGCCTAACTTCTGGTAGACATACAAGAGGCAAGAATATTGCCAAAAGTATAAGAGCGGTTTCCGAATCTATGCTAGCAAGTCATTTTGGAGAGGAAATATGGATGATTTGTTTGAGAGGCTCGCGAAGAAGATTTCTGAGTACTTGGAGTTGGCACCAGGCCACTCTACTACAATGGTCATTTCCATGACCAAGTCCTGAGTTTTCGTCACATGTTCTGGCTTTTGTAGTGTGATTTCGTTCATTAAAATAACGGAGAAAATCAGTTTAGCAGTCCCGTTTTATAGAATCTGACAAAAACATGCAATTTGGGAAAATTTTTTCTTTAGTTTCATAATTGATTTCTGGAACAGAAACATTTAACCTGTAAACTAATGGTTATTTATCCACTTTTCAGTTCATATTTCTGCGATGACATTCCAAAATAGCACATCGAATTACAATTTGCTACTGTTGGACCCATATATGCAAGATGTGATAATGTGATCAGAATCTCTTCTTGTCCGGGAACAAACTTTGTTATTAGAATTACAGAGTGGACAAACAATGTGGCGATGAGCCCAAGAGCTGTCGTTTCTGAGAGTTTGCCAAGCTTGAGAATTAGGTCATTTTCCTGAATAAAAAAAATTGGGTCTCAGCTCTTTTCAGAGAAAAAAGAATAACAATTTGAAAGTTAAGCAGAAATGAATTTGAAATGATCGGTTTCTGATTTATTTTGCTTCATGACAAATTACATTTGGCAGTTTGCACACAAGATGGAGGTATGCCAAGTGTATCCACACAGATTGTTCTGATGGAAACAATTTCAAGAAGCCAAATAGACAAGGACAAAACAAGCTTTTCGGAAGAAGGAAGAAAAAATCCAACTAAAGCACAAGAATCTTGTTTTTCCATTCAGGTTCCACGAAAGTGACTATTCAAGACCTTGGAACAGATCAATTTTAAGGTGAAACAAGAAGTCGCCCAATATCAAATTTTAGTTCAGTTCCCTTACCAACATGCTTTCTGCCAGAACAATTGCATCGAACCTTGAGAAATTTTCTAATACCAAAATGCCTTCTGCCAAAACAATTGTATCAACTGCAGCTTCTTTTGCTGCTTCAGCCATGGTCATTCGGTCCATAGCCCGAGAATTGGTACCCCATGAACTTAAGCTGTTTGTCCTGATGAATATAAGAGGGCTTTTCGAATCTTTTTCCTCTGAGATAACCTTAATCATTGATCAATTCGATGGGCTGGCTAGCAACCAAATCTATAGGGCTGCTGATATCTACTTAGGCAACAAAATCTCCCCCTCTACCAAAATGTTTAGAGTAAGCATGCCTGAGAAAGAGACTAAAATGTCCATTTCAATGGCGAGAAACCAAGAGATCGTAGATCACTTTGATGGAGTGAAGCTCAAATGGAAGCAGGTCACAAGACAAGTAGAATCCACGCAATATGTCTCATACACCGGCCAATCTACAAAGATGCAATCTGAAATCCGATATTTCAACCTCACTTTTCATAAGCAACACAAAGATAAGGTTCTCAATTCTTACTTCCCTTATATATTAAGGAAATCAAAGTCTGCACAAGAAGAGAATAAAACTTTGAAGCTGTACTCCTTAAATCAAGATCATGCTCGTAGATTTGGACTGGATTCTTGGCACTGGATTACCTTCAATCATCCAGCTACATTTGATACATTAGCCATGGAGGCAGAGCTGAAGAAAATGATAATAGAGGATCTTGAAAGGTTTGTCAAAAGAAAAGACTATTACCGAAGAGTAGGAAAGGCTTGGAAACGTGGATACTTGCTGTATGGCCCTCCTGGAACTGGGAAATCAAGCTTGATTGCTGCAATGTCAAATTATCTTAATTTTGACATTTATGACTTGGAACTCTCTGCTGTCCATTCCAACTCTGAGCTAAGGAGAGTGTTGCTTAGTACAGGTAACCGATCAATACTTGTTGTTGAAGATATTGACTGCAGCCTTGAGTTAGAAGATCGACAAGCTCAGCCTACAACAGCGAATGTTCTTAAACCACTTAGACCAATGCAGGTACAACCAACAGCTTATGATAACAAAAAGATTTCTTTCTCTAAAAATCCCTGTGACTTATTCTTTTTTGTTTCATTTGTTATTCAGGTGACACTTTCCGGATTGCTTAACTTTTTAGATGGTTTGTGGTCAAGCTGCGGAGATGAAAGGATTATCGTGTTCACCACAAATCACAAAGACAGATTGGACCGAGCAGTGCTGCGCCCTGGCCGCATGGATGTGCACATTTACATGTCCTACTGCACTCCTTGTGGTTTTGATACACTGGCTGCCAATTATCTGGGAATAACAGACCATCCCCTTATATATGAAATCAAAGAGATAATGCAGAATGTACGGGTGACTCCTGCAGACGTTGGTGAGCAGTTGCTGAAGAATGAAGATCCGGAGATTGCGCTCAAAGGCCTGCTTGAGTTCCTTAATGCAAAATTGATAGAAGGCTGTGAAAGCCAAGCTAGTTAACTAAAGAGAATTAAGGGGTTAAGTAAAGAAGCAGAGGAAAGTTTTATATGATTTGAATTGAAAGGAAATAGTATGATGTGAGAACATAAAAGGTGATAATTATTGTTGTAATATAGAGCTTCATTTTCATGGTTAAAGCATGAATGTTTTGAACAAGTTCTGGTTCTTTTATACAGAAAATTCATTCATTAAAAGTATAAAAGAAAATAAGTATATTACTAACACATTTTGACAAAAAATATGTAAGTAGTCACATAATTGAATATTTGGAAACAAATTCCTCGACTTTTCAAATTTGTTCCATTTTAGTTTGCTGACTTATTTGTGTCAAATTCAGTTTTATTCTATGACTTTAATCCGTTTTAAATTGGGAAAGTAGACTTTTACCATATAGTTCTAATTTTGGAAAGAGGTCTTTCACTATACTTTAATTTCCTTGAATTTTGGGGAACTAGTCTATTGTAAATAGGATGGTAATGTTAGAAGTTTAGAATTTCTTTTCTAGTTTCATTCAATCAAATTAGGTTCTAGCATCGATACGCCCTCTGCACACGCAATTGCAACCAATGCAGGTTCTGCCGTTGCTTCAGCAATGGTAATTCTGTCAATATCACTGGATTTGCTACCCCTTCAAACTTCAAATTATATCTTGGATCGTACAAAAAGCCTCTTTAAGTCTTTGTCTTCTCAAATAACTTTGATCATTCGTGAATTTGATGGATTGGCAATCAACAAAATTTACAAGGCGGCTGACATCTATTTAGGCACCAAAATCTCTCCATCTACCATAGTTTTTGAAGTGAGCATGCTGGAGAAAGAGACTAAGATGTCTATTTCGATGACAAAAAATCAGGAAATTGAAGATTTCTTTGATGGGGTGAAATTTAAATGGAAGCAAAAGCAAATCACAGGACAAGTGGAACTTAATTCCAATCAAATTTTCTCATTCCGAAGAATTCAATCAGAATTGAATTCTTTTGAGCATACTTTTGACCGTAAACACAAAGACAAGGTTTTGAATTCTTACTTCCCTTTTATATTATGCTGGGGTTATCCCCCATTAGGTGGAAGGAGTTGGTGGTGAGAGAAAGTCTCAACTCTTGAGCTAGTTTTTCGAGTTGAAAGAGGCTCAAGATCACTTAACACTGGTATTAGAGTCAACTTCGCCATCAGTCTAATTGAAAGAGCAAGTGTTTATGCTTCTGACATTAGGGCCGATGTGCAAGGCGAGATTGTTGGGTTATCCCACATATGGCAGAAGGGATTAGTAGAGAGTTTTAAAATATGAGGGAAAGCCTTAGAGTTGGAATATTGGAACCCATCCAAAATCTTTTTAAATCCCCTCTCCTATTACAAATCATATTTATGGTGCGTTTACTTTTTAAATTAGAGAATCAGAATCCAAAATCAGAATCATTGATAACATTTAGTTCGCAAAATGGAAACAGTAAGTGAAATTAGAATTGTAAGGCCCACCCAAATTTGGGAATAGGGAATAGGGAATAGGAGATCGATTCCCGAGGGTGGTGGGAATCAATCTCTCATTCCCACGATTGACCATTTTGCCCCCACATGAAAGAAAAAAAAAACCCATTTTGTCATTGATTAAACAATTATTATATTTAATTAATAAATTAATATAATTATTCTAAGTAATTTATATATTTTGAATTTTTGACGATGATGACAACGATGATTGTTATTATTATTATTAATGATAAATTTTTTTACAATTAATTAATATATTATTAACAATAATTATTAATACCAACAATTTTTTAATAAATTATCATAATAATTAAAATACAAAATACTAATTATGACAATAGTTCATTAACTACGTTTTAGTAATTTGTTACAATCTAACTCATTCCGATTCTGATTCCAAGATAAAATAAATACATTTATGGCAATACAACTCATTCTAATTCTAATTCATATAGTTCAAGTAAACAACTTATTCTAATTTATATTCTCCATTACCATTCATGCTCATTCCGATTTCAGTTCATTTCGATTCTACTTTAATATATCTCACATTAAGGAAAAATACTCTAATATATCTCACATCTATTGTATCTCACTTCAAACTCTTGTATTTTCTCTCTTAAAAAAAAAGAGAGAAAACTCTTGTATTTTCCCTACTATCAAACTCACACATGTAATTTTTTTTCTCAAATTCCCTATAAATTTTTCTTCAATAACTAAGACAATCTATTAATATTAAACAAAACACATTCTAATAAAATTATCTAACTCTTTTTTTGGCTCAAACTTGAACTTTTTACTTCATAATATTAAAGATATTTTATTTAATTCATTCATTTTTATTAAGAAGTTTATCACCCTTAAAAGTTTTTAGTGAGGAGCGAGAAAATAATAGAAAACTAAAAGATTCACAAATTAAATGTGTTTAATTAGAAATAAGAGTATTTTTGGCATTAAGTTCAGTATAACTAGAAAATGGGGGTTCTAAAAGAATTTTGAAGGGGTGCAAATATTCCAACTCAAAGCCTTACTTATTGGACTTACCTTTAAGGAGAGCTGGACATTTGGTTGGGTTTTTGTCGAATTGAACCGAATCGAATCAAAGGATAAAGCCGAAAGATTTCTAAATGAACGAACCAATTGGTTCTTATTCAATTCAATTTGGAATCACTGAACTAATCATTGAGTTCACATTTTTCTTTTAAAGAACCAATCGGTCCTTATTCAGTCCAGTTTAGAATTGACCGAACCGAACAAAATCATTCAATTCACATTATTTTATAATTTAAAGAAGAATATATAAATAAAAAAGAAACCCTAATCCTCTAAACTCTCTCTCTCCCTTAAACGCGGTCTCCTAACTTACTTTCCTCATAATATTAGGAGTGTTCACCGATCGGATTTTGTGAATTGAACATCAATTCATATTTGATTTACGATTTTACGGATTATAAATTTTCAATCTAATCCAATCCATGGATGGGTCAAATTCAATCCAAATCCAATCCATATGTTTGCGGACCGAATGTGGATTTGACACAGTCCATATCCATATCCAATCTACCATTTTACGAATTGATTTGGGGACTAAAAATTTTTAATTCTATTCAATTCACAAGTTAGCTAAATAAAAAAATAAATATAAAAATAATTTTACTACTGATCAAATTCAAAATTAAATAAAATTTAAAAAACTAATTGTTTAAATAAAGCTAGAAAATACATTCAAAGTTTCAAAATATAACTCGCCAAATAGAAAAAATCTCATTTGTTTAGATTAGTACATGAAACTAACTGTTTAGGAAACTATATTTATTTATTTAATTATTTTTTATTTATATTATTACTAGATAGGATATAATATGGTGTTAATATAACTATATTTCAACTTATTTATTTATTAGTAAGTAGTAATGCCATATTTACAAGATAATCTTTTAATTAAATAGACATTTTCATTTTTTTTGCGGATTTGCAGACTTTTACAGATTTATAGAAGTAAACCCATATTCAATCCACTGACTGTGAATTTTTAAAATTTCAGTTCAATCCAATCTACCAATCCACAGATTGGATTTTTACGAATCAAATTTCCATAGATCAGACGAATTGAGTAGATCAGATTTCTAAACACCCCTAACCCATATTGCCATCATTGTTGATTCGTCACTTTGCCTCTCATCCAGTTCATCGAGTCCTCACAGTCATCATCTAACCTTCGTGGTGTTAGGAAATTGATAGGTGAAGCAGACACGCAGTTAAAATGAAATTAGAAAAAAAATAAAGAACAAGCATAAAAGAGGACGCCAGAAAATTACGTGACTTGGCTTTTAGCCTACGTCCACGGACGAACACAGAAAGAAAATATTTTACTAGTGAAAATGAGTTGTAAGTATTGCAGTATTTTAGCTCACTTCCCAAAACTCTAATATACCCAAACTCTCAAATCACTAAATTCTTTAAAATACTCTCTAAATGAAAATGAAGAAGAGAAACTGAAAATTGGGACGAATGCAAATGAGGTCCTTTTATAGAGCTACTGTTCATTTAATATTTAATTATTATTATTATTTTATTATTTTTTCTTTTCTTTTCCTTCTTCGGCCCGGCATCTCTTTTTTCTTCTCTCTTTCTTCTTTTTCTTCTTTCTCTTTTGTTTCTTTCTTTTGTTCCGGTCAAAGAAGGGGGCATTGCTTGTTTTCATCATTACCGTCTCACCTCTCGTCGCTGCTCATCGTTGTCACCCAGGCAAGAAGGCAACTATCAGCAGCCATTCTTTTCAGTCATAATAAAGTTAAAAGATAAGAACTGAACTATGTGGAATAGACATTCAACTTTTTATTTCTTTGATGCATGGATGGTTATTTTCGGGTTAGATTTGAAAAATTTTGAACCTGACTTGACCGATATTTTTTGATAATATGGTTTAGTTCATTGATAGGTATTCTATGTATTATCTTTTTCTGATTTTAATTCATTTCCTTGAAAAATCAACCAAACCTAAACTGAGATCGATCAACTTTGATGAATTTTCTAAACTAATTCTCAAATAGAATCGGTCCAATTCATTTTGGTTAAATTGCTCATCGGACCTAATTTAACATTAATTTCTTTTGGGAAAATATTTTATGATTAAATTCATGGAAAAAAAAGAACACATACACTCCAACGTTTGGAGAAATAGTAATCAAGACTCTAAGTTTTCAATAAGGGACACTAAGACCTCATTTCTACTATAATACCCTTTGACTCTATAAACTGGAAAAAATTAACTCCAAAATTTTATAATAAATAGAAACATGACATTAAGATAAATGTAATAATATATACATTTTAAAATAATATTATTATTTAAAACATATTTCAATATTTTACACTCTATTAGGCCTATTTTATTAAATTAGAGTAATTTTTAATAATAAATAGAATATAATATTAAAATAAATAAGTTAAAATTAAAATTAAAATTATTTTGAGTATTATGTAAAAAATAATTGTAATATTATTAATAGGGAGATATTTAAAATCTATTTAATCCAAAGATTTGTTTAGAATCTTTATAATAAATATAAATATATTATTAAAATAAATATAATAATTCAAAATCTTAATATTAGTTTAAATGTTAAAAATTATTTAATGTTATTATTAGTTTACTAGATAGATTAAATTATTTATATTAAATACATATTAACTAAAAAACCTTAAGGTCAATTTTTTAATTACTACATTAATCAGGTATTATGATTAAAAATGGCTCTTAATATCCCTTTTTGAGAACTTAGAGATTTTTATAACTATTTTCCAAACCTTAGAAGTGTAGGTATCTTTTTTCCTAAATTCACCCAAAAAATCCTTGGATTTCGAAGCTTTCTTTTACTTTGAGTTTCGTTTTCTTCTTCTTTTTCTTTTAATCTATTTATTTTAATCTATCTTTACTTATATTCTGAATATTCCTTTGTACGTATAATTTTTTTTCATTATATATATATATATATATTGAATTATTTCGTTTTATATTTTATTTGCTGAATACTTTACACTTGATGCAGGCACGTGCAATGGATTTATCTTTTTAATTATTAAAAGCTATATGTTTTTTAATTTATTAATCTATTATTTTTTAATATTCCTTCAAAAAGGAAAGATTAGATTCTCTTTCTATTTTTATACTTATTTTTTTGTTTTTTGTTTTTTTTAGTCACTATCACATTCTCTCCCTTTTTTGGCCATAAAAAGTTAACAAAACTCAGTGCTCTTTTGATTCTTTTTTTGGTCATGCATTCATTTTGTAATCTAATAAAGCAGCATATTAATATATAGGAACATATTTGTTTCTTCTCAAATAGGTCTCTGATCTTTGTATTTCACTCTCTGTAGTTGAAATTTGTTACAGATTGAAGTTTGTTGCAGATTGAAGTGGCAGTTTGCCCCAGTTCAATTTTCTTTGTTCAATTTTCGAGAAAATGGGAGGTTCTAGGAAAGTTTTGAGAGTGGAAGGAAGCTGGGCTTGGAATCTGTTTTGAGTTGGTTTTCTTTGGCTTTGAGAGAGAGCTGAGGCTTTGAGGGGAAAGAGAGGCCGTGAACTTTATTATGTGTATAAGGGTATGTTTGGCGGGCGGGTCTACAAGGGTCTGTCTTGTAATATAAATTCAGACCCGCGTTTGGCTGCAAAAAACAATTACCTGGCTTGAAAAGATTGTGCGGCAATTGAGGTGTAAAAAAGACCCGCTCCCCACCCCCCCGCCCGCGTGTCTAAATTGCACATCTCTTTTTCTATTTTAACTATTATTTACATTAGTTATTAAATTCAATACAAATCAAATATATTATTTCTTTAACATATTAATTTATGTTTAATTGATGAATAAGAAAAGATGGTGAAATCTACTGCAGATAATTATATTTTTATTAATAAATTTAAATAATAAATTAACTTAATATTAAAATATTTATTAAATTCATATAATATTTATTTAAAAATAAATAAATAATAGCTATTTTTTATTATTTAATATTATTAAATAATAAAAATATATAATACATTCCATACTCTACCAAACATGGTACTATATTATTTAATACATTCCAATACAATACATTTTATTACAATCCAATACAGTGCGGCACACCAAACACACCCTAAGTGTGTACTTTAATACAGTTGAATGTATGTGTATTCCAATAAAGTGAAAAGTACAAGATATTTGCTCAAAATCTCAAATCTTATAATTGGATTCTTTTTTACATTGAACCGAATCGAACAGAACGGAATCAAATTGAATTACTTCTGTTAGGGTTCAATTTTAGAGATGACAAAATTCTTTACGGGTTTGAGGTTCCATGAAGCTCCAACCTAAATGGAAAAAAAAAAAAATTGGGGAATAGGGTAAGGAGTGGGAGAAAAATAATTTCCAAATTTTTAACGGGATGAGGTTTGGTTTTGTACTCCCCACCCCAATTCTCATTATATATAAATATGTTTTTAATTCTTATTTAATAATTTTTATTTTATCAAATATAATATCAATTAATAATTTTTTTTTATTTTTATGTAATATAAATAGGATATGAATAAAAGAAAACCCCACAATATAATTATTTTTCAACTCTAAAATATTATTATGTTTTCTTTTTCTCTTTAAAAGTGTTGCTCTCTTCAAATATTTTTCAATTTTGATATCATTTTAAGATATTGTTTCAAACTTTTAGAGATTTTTTAAAAATAATTTAAATATTTTTATAATATGGTGATGATTTTATTTTAAGCTCTAATTTTTAATTTACTGAAATCATATATCTATACCCCATCCCCACCCACTACGGTAGCATTTACTTTTTTGATTGGAGTGGAAATTCCAGGATTGGGAGTGTAGAGTGGGAGTTGAAGTATGTTATTTACTTACACTGTAATAGAAGCATAGAATGGAGATCAGAATCCAATTTATACGTTTACTTTGTCTTGGATTGGAAGTAAATAGTTTCAAATTATAATTTTATCCTTATTTAAAGAATTATAGTTTTTAATTACAAAGTTAATAAAAATATATTTAATGAGTAAACATTTATTTTATTATATTTTTAAATTTATAATAATTATTAATATTCTTAATTATGTACATCAAAATTTTTTTTATTAATTTTAATTATATAAATTAAAAATTATTGATAAGGGCAATATAAATGAAATATTTTTACTATTAACATAGTACGAAATTAATATTTTCTTAGAATAAACTATTTATTAGTATTAAATAAATATAATACTATTATTTTTAAATAAATATAATAATATTATATTTTCAAATAAAGATGGTAGATAGTAATATTATTAATTCTCTATTAATATAATAATATTATTTTAAGTAATTTAAACGTAGAATCAAACCAAATTATTATTTAGTTAAATATAATAATACTATTTAAATAAATATAATTATAGTAAATTTAATAAGAAGAGGATAAAAAAGAAGGGTAAATATAAAATGAAACATTATTTTATTTTATTTAATATATTAAATTTAAATATAATTATATTAAATTTATTATTATATAAAATAATAAAATAATTATATAATATTATTTAGTAAAAATTAATATTTTCTTAGAATAAACTATTTATTATTATTAATTATTAATATTCAATAAATATAGTACTATTATTTTTAAAATAAATATAATAATATTATATTTTCAAATAAAGATAGCATATCACTACAAGAATAATGACCTTTTGCAACAACAAGGGTTTGTTGCTCAAAGTATAAATTTTGTTGCCTTAGATTGTTGCAACAAAAATATGTTTGTCGTTAAGGTCGTCGGCCTAGCACTGTCATGCTCTATATTCAGCAACAAAACAAATTTTTTCTCTCCTTAAACATCTTTTTGCAATAAAATAGATTCGTAGTAAAATAGTGTCCAGCTAGTTTACAAAATTGTTTTGCAACAAACTCTTTTGTTGCCCTTGCACTAAATGTTTTTTACAACAATATTATTTTGTTGCTAAGAAATAGAATAAATAATTTTACTACAAAACAATTGTGTAGAAATAAATTTTTTTCAACAAAATTATTATATCAAAAATTTTAAAATTAAATACAATGATAATTAATACCATTATAAAAAAAAGAAATTAATTAATACAAAAGAATTATTATTATTGATGACAAATACATAAAAATTATTACAAGATGTAATATCTATTTTTTTTAATTACAAATGAATATAACTTTATTGATTTTCTTCATCTCGTGGTGTGATTGAACTTCAATATTTCCTACAAAAAAAACACAAACAATAATTAGTTAACTTGTAAATGTAATAATCATGTAATATTGTAATGAAAAAAAGATAAATAAAAAATAAAAAATTACACCATATTGAAGAGAAATAGAAGAGATAAGAAGATAGAGATTGAGTTAGAGAATGAAAGAATGAGAATTATACATTAGAGATGCGGGAATGAAAGTTAAAGAAACTTATAGATGAGAGAATTTAGAATAAAAGTTAGAGAATGAAAGAATAAAAGAGTGAAAAAAATAAAGTGTATGAGATATAAATAGAGAGATGGAGTTTTTAGCGACAAAATTTCAATTTTGTCACTAAAACTTGTTTTGGCGGAAAACCACCCGCTTTTACTTTAAAAATTTTCAATTTGTTTAGCGACAAAATTCTACATTTGTTGGTAAAATTATACATTCACGACAAACTTTTTCTTTTGTCTCAAAAAATCAAAAATTTTGGCGGAAATAAAATGATTTAAATCTTTAATCTTTGACTTTTAGTGACAAAATTAGAATTTGTTGCTATAAATACACATTTAGCAACAAAACTCAAATTTTGTCACAAAAAGTCAAGAAGTTAAATCTTTAAATTCAGAATTTTAACTACATAGATTTGGCAACAAATTATATTTTGTCGCCGTTGGTCACTCTCTCGTGACAAAACTATTTGGCGACGAGGATTCTATCACTAAATGTTTTAGCACCAAAATATTTAGTTTGACGCTAAAACTTTTTGCAACAAAAAGTTAATTCGTTGCTAATGTATGTCTTTAGCTACGAAATAGTTGTCGCTAAAAATGTTAATTAAATATTAATTTATTTCTTAAGTATTTGGCAAAAAAATATTTTTTATGTTGCTGTAACACACTTAAGGCAACAAAGACAACTTTGTTGTTAAAAAACTTGTTGCTAAAGGCCTTAATTCTTGTAGTGTATAGTAATATTTATTAATTCTCTATTAATATAATATTATTATTTTTTAAGTAATTTTAACTTAGAATCAATGTAATTTATTATTTAGTTAAATATAATAATATTATTCAAATAAATATAATATTATTTATTTTATTATATTAAATATAAAAAATTAAATTAAATTAAATTTAAAAAAGGTAGAAAAGGGAGAGGTGGGAGTGGATTCCCAATCTTTCTCCAATTTGTTGAAGTAAACACTGGAGTGGGAGAAATCCACACTCTTCATTCCCACTCTATAAAGTAAACATAGCCTAAATTTATTGGGGAATGAGGTGGGGAATTGAAGCAAAAATTTTTAGTGGGGTGAGGAATGTCGTAGGTCTCCCCACCCCCACCTCACCCCTAGGGATGGCAAAATCCGGGTCCGGGTCCAGATTTAGCCTTTCCGGATCCGGACCCGGATACCATTTTCTTTTCCCGGACCCGGATTTTTTCACCCGGGTCCGGGTCCAGGTTCAACCCGGAAAAATTCGAGTTTCCGGATTCCAGGTTTTGAACCCGGATCAATGAATCAATATCAATTTCTAAAATTCTAAAAAATAAAAAATTAATATATTTCCAAGCAATAACACATCTAGATGAATCAATAAAATTAATTAAAAAATAATAATAAAATTAGATATCTGGGTCCGGGTTCCGGATGTCCGGGTTAACCTAAATCTGGATCCGGATCCAGATATATCCGGGTTATTAAAATTTATTCCGGATCCGGATTTTTTTACATTTCTGATTCAACCCGGATTATCCAGTTTTTTGCCATCCCTACTCACCCCATTACTATCCCTATTCAGTTTATCGCTAATTTTAATTCGATTTGTATTAATTTTTATTCTAATGAACAGAATAATTTTGTTTTAACACGATTTAGAGATAGAATTGAATAGGGCGATAAATGCCCAATCCTACTTTTGAGGTTAAGGGAGGCCCAAAATCATTTAACATATTAAAAGCATCAAAATTTGCTTTAGAAGAGAACAAAATTTACTAAAAATATCAAGGAATAGAAATGAATTTTGAGTGGGACCCATAAATTTGGGAATAAAAGAGGTAGAATTGTGGAAATAGAAATAAGGAATGAAAATGAAGAATGAATTGTTATTTTAACCTTTAAATAAAACAAAAAAAATCAATTTTTACTCCATTCAAATATTAAATAAAATAAGTATAATAATAGATATAGTTATAATAATAATAATAATAGCAATAACAATTATTATTATTGTTATTGTTTTAAAAAATAATAATTATTTTTATTTATAATTATAATAATAGTAATATTATTTTTACTGTTAATATTATTAATTATAATTATTATAATAAACAAAATAACTATAATATTACTATTACTATTATAATGATAATTTTAACACAAGAACTATCATTATAATAGTAATAGTTAATATAATAATAGTATTGTCATCATTTTATTATTCTATTATATTAATTACTAATTATTATTTTTATTATAATAGTTGTGATTATAAAAATGCTGAAATCATTTATTCTTTATTTTCTTAGTGAACAGATATATAATTATAATTAAGGTCATTTTAGGAATTTATGATAATTTATTTTAATTATAACATAAAATAAATAATACAACTCAAGTAAATAATTTATTATAATTCTCATTCTCTATTTCGATTCCAATCCATTCCAATTTTTACTCATTCTAATGTGATATTGAAATAAATAATTTATTTTTATTTTAATTTCAACCCATCTAGATTTTCCAATCCATTCTAACTACAATAAAATAAACGGTAGATAAACAGGAAAGTAAACGCACCATTCTAACACTCTTGTTGATGTCTTTGGACCTAACGGATCAAGCCAAGTAAACTCGTTCATTGTCAATTAGGATCCCTTATGTCATATGTATGTAAGATAAGAATTGCCTGTGAATTAAAGTTCAAGCCAAACTTCATGTAAACAGTGGTTTTATACATTTCATTTCATTTTTTTTAGACAGGTGGCACTTTCACGATAGATGGTCATGGATTGTGGTCCAGCATTGGACATGAGAGAATCTTTGTATTCATGACGAATCATAAAGACTGATTAGACTCGGCAGTGCCGGGCATGCCAATTATCTGTGAGCTACAGACCTTCCACTTATATCGGAAATCAAAGAGATAATGCAGAATGCATTGGGGACTCCTGTAGATGTTGGTAAGCAGTTGCTGAAGAATGAGGGTCCTGAGATTTCGCTGAAGCACCTGATTGAGTTTCCCTAATTCAAAGACAAGGGCAGATTATCAAGTCCAAGCTAATTAAAAAGAATTTTGAGGGTCAAGTTTGATGTTACTCGGTGCCCTTGTATGATGTTACAAAAAAAAAAAAAAAACCAGAGGCATTGGATGAAGAAAGTGTTTATAGAAAAAGCAGCTTGTGGGTTCCACCATCTCATGATTATTCGTTGAAAGGTAAGGCCCTCCCTATCCACTCCACTGGAGCCACTTTAAAAAAAAAGACGGAAAGTTATAATGAAAGGTTCACAGAGACTAAAAAAAGAAAGAAGGAACCTGCTATGTTTGGAGATGCTCCAACTTAGGGACAGCATCGGATCCATGCTTTTTTTAATCAACTAACTTTAATGAGACTTTCTTAAGAACAAAATTTAACTTGCCTTTCAGAATCATTTGCAAATAACTCTTGCCTTTCAGAATCATTTGCAAATAACTAATAGCATTATTTGTAAAATCATAACCTAACCCTGCACTTGTCAATACATTTTTTTTAACCTTTTTTTTCCAAAGAGGATCACTGGACTTGTCAATATATTCGTTTTCGAGTAATTTTCATTTCTTTGCTAACCAGTCTAAGACAATGAATTTAACTTAACGCTACAGTTCCTGGGGATTGAAATTTCTTTCCAAGTCTTTCACTCGAAAAGTTTCAGCTAAATTATCATAATCATAACAAAGTATTGCGGTTAAGACTACCTAATACTAGTATTAAAGTTTAGGTTCACCAATAATTTTAGCCCAACCATTTGATAAGGAGATTCGAAGTATGAGGAGAGATTGTTAAAGTTATTTCACATTGATGGTGGTGAATTTATAAATAGTAGGAAAAGCCCTGTGAAAGTGAGACTAAATCATTGAGCAAATTCTAAGTGTTCTAAATAAGTGAGATCTCTTAATACCTATATAGAAGTAAAATGTAGGTGTCGTTTGTTTTTTTATAAATTTGAATTGGCTTGAATTGGTATGAAATTTAAATGGATGTAAATGTATGAATATGAATAATATTTTTTTTTTTGTGAATCTCTGAAAATAAGTAATAAATTATTTGTTTTCTTTAAAACTAAAAACATATACTTTTACATTTGTATTCTTATTAAATTTGAATGTAAAAAAAAAAAAAAATATATATATATATATATATATATATATATATAAATATATATATATATATATATATATATATATATATATATATATATATATATATATATATATATATATATATATATATATATATATATATATATATGAGTGTGTGTGTGTGTGTAATATATATCAATGAGCATAAATACCATAATATTTTATCATATATAAGCAAAACTATGTTCAAGTGAATACATACTGATTTTGAAATTATAATATGTAATTTTTTATAAAACAAATTATATAATTACATTAAAAAGCTTTAGAACAATATTTTCGATCACCAGTAATGGGAGATTTAAGAACTTGATAAGAGCAGCAAAATGATGAGGGATTCCATGACTGTTAAAAAAAGTAAAGATTAAATTTAATAGATAAATTTTTTAATGTTATGTTACGAAAAAAATAATATTGTCAAATAAATAAATGATATTTTAAATATTTTAATATTTAAAAAATTTAAAATTTAAATTTTTAATAGTAGAGGTTAAATAAATTATTTAATTTTTAAAATTCTGTTAAAAAATAACTAAATAATAATAAAAATTTTGATAAAAATTTATAAAATTAAATCATTATTTATTACTATTAAACAAAGGCAAATACTACCTTACAATCAATATATGTTACATTCCTCATTTATAAACAGTAAAAAAATAAGACTCACTTACTGTTGATGTGAGGAATATACCATACATTAACGGTAAGGAAGGGAATCCTTAAACAAATCATATTAAACAATACTAAATTAAAAAAACAAACACGTGAGAGGCAAGTCCAATCGAACCTAAAAAAAGGGACGAAGTGAGAGGTCGTCAGAGGCAAGTCCAATCGAATCTAAAAAAAAGAAACAATGTGAGAGGAAGTGAGGGGCAAGTCCAATCGAACCTAAAAAAAGAAAATTATTCTATTTTTGGCTTTGCACTCAACTGCCGACAAATAGTCAAATCTTCTCCAAAATGCATTTACCTCACTCCTACCATTTTTGAAAACTTTCATAGCTTCAAACATCTTCAATTCCACACCATTTTCTTTCTTTTTTTACTCAATCATGTTCCCCTTTTTTCTTTGGTTCTCAATCATGTTCACTTTCTCGAAATAAAACCACTTCAAAAACCATTCTTTTCCCCACAAACCAAACGGCAAAAAAAAAAAAATGTTTTTTGACAGTGACCAGATACCATCCTTAGCGACCATGATGTCTGTTGCAGCATCTGCAGCTGCTACATTTATGCTCGCTCAATCATTTGCTCGTCACTACTTGCCTCATGAGGTTAGTGCCTTCATTGATGTTAAACTCAAAAACTTAATAGCAAGATTTTGCAATGAGTTAACTCTGCTCATAGACGAATATGATGATGGCCTCAACCAAAACAAGCTCTTTAAAGCTGCAAAGCTTTATCTTGAACCCAAAATTCCACCTTATGTGAAAAGAATTAAACTCAACTTGGCAAAGAAGGAAACAGATGTTTCACTTTCTCTTGAAAAAAATGAAGAAATTGTTGATGTCTTTAATGGGGTTCAGTTAAAATGGAAGTTTGAGTCGAAACCAGACCCAGAGCGTGAGGTTCACAATAATCAGAACTATTTGGTTAAATCAAATATCACATTCTTTGCTTTGAGATTTCACAAGAAGCATAAAGACACTGTCTTGCGTACTTACATTCCTCACATCTTGAAGAAATCTAAAGAGTTAAGCAAGAAAAAGAAAACTTTGAAGCTTTTTACACTGTTTCCTTATAGAGGAGATACAGAAATTTGGCAATCAGTGAATCTTGATCATCCAGCCACATTTGATACCTTAGCTATGGATTTTGATATGAAGAAGATGATAATGGATGATCTTGAGAGGTTTCTGAAGAGGAAAGAGTTTTATAAGAGAGTTGGCAAGGCATGGAAACGGGGGTATCTGCTGTATGGTCCTCCAGGGACCGGGAAATCAAGCTTGATTGCTGCCATGGCTAATTATCTCAATTTTGATGTCTATGACTTGGAGCTATCTAGTGTGGAGGGAAATAAGGATTTAAGGCAGATATTGATTGCCACAGAGAATAAGTCCATTCTGGTCGTGGAGGACATTGATTGTTGCCTTGAAATGCAGGACAGGCTTGCAAAGGCCAAAGCTGCAATTCCCGACTTGTATCGTTCTGCAAGTAATCAAGGAAATCGGGTGATCTTATTCTCCTCTATTATTTTCTTTATTTAATGATTCTTAATACTGTGATTTTCAATATCATGTTCCTTTTTTATCGTCCATGGTGAAAATGAGTCTCATATTTTAGCTAAGCTTATCTGGTGTATGTTTACCACCAGTGTAGAAGTTGGAAATCAGGAATTTGTTGTCAATTATATCCGTATTCGTTTACATTGTGTTCATTGAGTGGTTTTTAGTAATTTTTGGGACTTTCGCCGATGGGGAGACCCCAGAGGATCTGAAATTATATGATAGCATCAGCATTGAATACTCTTATTCTAGGATTGGCAAAGGTAGCATTTCTTGTGACTGTTTCCAGAGGATTTCTCTTATTCATTTTGAACAAATCGACTCCTCTAGAGACTCTTCCTCATAGTTATAGGACTCCCATTTTCCCATCACTAATTTCCTAGATAGGAATGGCAAAAGCCGGACCTGATTTGGATATAGGTACGTCCGCATTCAGATCCACATCGATATTTTGGTATCCACATCTGCATTTAGATTCGAAAAAAAGTATGTGGATCCAGATGCTTGTAATACGTGTGCAGTTTGTGGGCAGATTTTTTGGATATCTGAAATCGTGTTGCTGTTTTGGCTTAAGAATACTAGGTATCCAATTCAGAAGACTAGCCTATTAAGTGGAGTAGCCTATCCTACCAAAAAACCCAAGTGACTTTCCTTTATTAGTTAATGTGAGACAAAACTCAACAATCTCCTCCCATACGAAAGGACTGTGCCTATTGGATAGAGTAGCGTATCATACTTATAAACCTAAGTAATTCTCCTTTATTAGTCAATGTGAGACACAACTTAACAATCCCCCCTCAAATGAAACGACCGCAGGACCCAGTCCTTTCGTCCAACATACTTGTTCCACCACTACGTTATGACTACTGGGATTTGGCTATAATGCCACTTTTTAGGGGGCTTAACCTAGGATTTTTAAGTATTCAACCGAAAAGACTAGTCCATTAGATGAAGTGACCTATCCCACTTATAAACCCCAATAAGTCACCTTTATTAGCAAATGTGGGACACAACTCAACAATATGCATAATACTAAATTAAAATTAAAAGAATCCAACTAATTTACCTAATAAAATCCAATCATAATTAAACTATCAACATTAGAATAACATACAATAACACTACAAATCCACAAACAAAAATACTACAATATAAATCAAACTTCAAGAATAATATAAAACCAACTGACAACACCAAAAATTCTCAAATAAAAACATCATAAATCCACCTAGATTTCAAGCGGGTGTGTTTCACTTTTAAGGTTAGGTTAGATTTTTTTCATTTAAGTCATTTCATTGATATATTTGCTAATTGAATTTTAATTTAATAAATAATATTTAAACTAAAAGATATGCGGATTCGGATATTTGGCTTTCCGAATACACTTACATTGTGCCCAGATCTAAATTCGGATCCGCACAGATCTTTAATATTAGCATTTAGATTGACATTTTTTAATTTGTAGATCCATATTTTTTTGAATCAGTATCTTCTGAATCTTTGTGGAACTCGATATTTTTGCCAATCCCTATTCCTAGAAGGGAAACAATAGGAAATTGGAGGGGTAAAGTGTGCCATATTATGATTTGATGCAACTTATGTTGTCATTGCAAGGATTTCTAAACTCTGCATGCAGATAGGTGATATGTGGCAAACTATATTTATAGGTGGTTTAGATTTGTCTGCGAGCAACATTTCTCTTGCAAGATAATAGACCACTCAACTATATAGATATTGTTTCAAAAGATAACGCTTAGACCAGTGCTATGGCTCTTAAGGCTGTTCTTGCGAATCATACCTATACATCCCTGACTTATATCACATATTTTCCTCAGTTTCAGGTGACCTTATCAGGATTGCTAAACTTTATTGATGGATTGTGGTCCAGTTGTGGAGATGAGCGGATCATAATATTCACAACTAATCATAAAGACAGACTTGACCCTGCTTTGTTGCGCCCAGGCCGTATGGACGTGCACATTCATATGTCCTATTGCACTCCATGTGGATTCAAAATGCTGGCCTCAAACTACCTTGGGATCACCGAGCATCCACTTTTCTTGGAGGTTGAAGAGTTGATAGAGAAAGTAGAGGTGACTCCTGCTGATGTAGCTGAGCAACTGATGAGGGATGAGGTGCCCAAAATTGCACTTAGTGGGCTAATTCAGTTTCTTCAGATAAAGAAGAGGGAAACTGGTGAAAGTAAAGCTAAAGAAGCAGAAGAAACAGCAACGGGAGCAGAAAATATTCAAGAGCTTTCTGAGAAAACCGATGAAGTGAAGACTCAGTAGATTTGTATGGAAGTCTGTAAGTAGCGTGTTTTTTTTTTTTTTTCCTTAGTTTCACTTGGTACTTATCTTAGTGATATATAACATATATCTGGGTATTTCGTTTCCTCAAAAAATGACCGGTAGTGACAGGGTTTGGCTTGAAATCTATGTGGCATATAATGTGTGAAAATGATATTATCTATGAAAAGTTTATTTACTGCGTGCACTTGGTTGTGTGTTCTGATCATTTCAGGTCATCAAATAATTTAGGAGCAAGTTTGCGGAAAGGCCATTCGGAGATCTATTGTGTATGTTTTTTAATCCTAGTTTCTTTATTTGCTTACCAATGCTGAATATTATTTATTCCTATTTGTTTTATGTTGTTTAATGATAATTATTTCTTTCTTACATATTTGCTGTGTGTTTTAACCAAATACGGCTCATTGTTGCCCGGGGCCTCAGGCGAAATTATTACAATGGGCCCTTGTTTATTTATACATCCATGTCCAGTGCAAAAATATTTAATTGCATTATCTTATTTTTCTGGCTTTTTGAGGTTCAGAATTAAAAATTTTAAGTTAAAACAAGTGATTTCATTCTGAGTGAATATCGGCGGGGAGCAGAGGAGGTGAATTAAGGGGCGGTTATGTTCCGGGTGACTTTTTTGGTCCCTTCAATATTTTTCAACCTATTCAATGGCGGTGTCTGGGTGTCCTAAGCATTTTGGAAAATAAGTTGACTAGAATTGACTCTCTCTCCCTCTCTTAAATCCGCATGCATGTTACCTGCCTATTTGTCAAGTTTAACTCAAATTTCCCTCCTAAAACTAGGTTTTTATAGTTCAGCACCGATATGCTCACAACATTCAGCCCCACATATAGCACCGAACGGTGCGTTTCAAGATAACTATAAAATGGTCACTGTAGATGGATAATTACAACACACACGCATTGAGAAAAAACATACGTGCTCTCTGGCAGAACAAGCACGCACGCTCTGGCTCTTTCGCTCTCTCCCTCAATCCTACCAATCCAGCAATCACCATCGGCTTCGTCTCTCTCTCGCCCGTCCATTGCATCTCTCACATCTCTCACAGCGCCTCAATCTCTCGGCTGCCTCAAAAATTCGACTTGCAGCCTCACTCTCTCAGCTTCACTCGTCGATTTCTAGCCGTAATTTGCTTAATTAATTCCAAATTTGATTGTAAAGATAATTAGTTGCAAAGATTCAGCTGTCATTTAGTTAAACAAGGGAAGCTTGCTGCAACACACCATGAATTGAATATAAATTATTGTGACAAATAATTGAGGATAATGTTTATCCAATATCTACATAAAATTCTTGCACCGTAAGTAGTGATAAGTTTTTTATTTGTTCATCTTGCCTTCTTTATTTTTTCGGATGACAACAAGAAGTTTAATTTTTTTATAATAGCACATACAAGCTCAGCTACATGGACATTTTCAGCAGCTACTCTTTCAACAAGATAATGAATATGGAGTTAATAGGTAGTTATTTCTCAGAATAAGAATGTACTTGTATTGTATTAGTATTTTAAGAATGAAGAACACAGATTTTTGTTTTATTGTCATTCATATTCTGATACAACACTTAGCTTGTGGATTTGATGTACAAATTTTCTACAAATTTTTCGCAAGCTTTCAGTTGTGGGTTTGGAAATTCACTTGTGCTGGAGGACATAATGATTGTACATATATAATTATTTCCAGCAATCATAATTTTCTAAAAATCTGGAAATAACACATAATTTCCAACAATCAATATAAAGAACAACAACACTTCATCAGTTGATTGTCTTTGGTCTGGTTGACAGAATTCTGGTCATCACTCCGGCCTCTCAAGCACAGACCTACATCCCAATCACTCATGTTGATCAAAACCTGCAAAGCAAAGAGAATAATGTATTACTGCGACATGTAGTTCGAGCTCCATAATGTACGCATATGCATATAGATGCTTCCTCTCCCCCAACTTTGAAGGGGAGGGATTTTACCATTAGCAAAATTCATCATAAGCTAAAACAGATCTAAAGAAGCAACATAAGTTTCTTTAAACTTAAAAAAAAAAAATTTTAAAAAAGGCTTGGTGTCATGGTGGATTGGTGGCTGTTTTAGGCAAGTTCCAATTTATTCATTTGGAACCGGTACTATGTAACTCAATATATTCTTTCCAAGATAGGCATCTTCCATCATTCTCATTCTTGACAGGTTAAGCCAATGTACAGGATGCAATTATCTAAAAGAAAATTCTAGCCAAGCAGAATATATATTTTATAGAGTGGAATCATTTGGGAAAGAAAACAAAGAATTCACAGAATTCAAATAATTAAAAAGCTCCACAAAAGCAAGTAGCCAGATGCCAGAATCTCAAAAGAACATCTAACAATAAAGAACCCAAATAAGAAACAAACAAATGAACTGAAAAAGCACCCGATCCAAATTGCCTCAGCTCACAGACGCCACAAAAGCTTCCCCTTTTTAAGCTTCCTTGAACAAAATAGCAAAATCTCTTAAAACTCACTAAGCTAAGTGTTTTTGTTTTCAGACACAAAACTAAAGTAACTGACTTGCCCAATACAAAGAAAACTTTACGACAGAATCTAAAAAGAATTTTAAACCGTGCTGATATTCTCAACACACTGAGCAAAAAATAGTTTACCATGAAACAAAACTAAATCTTCACAAACTCATAATCCCACACAAACCAAATTTGAAATTAATGTAATGAATTGAAGCAAACTACCTTCAGAATTTGATTAAGGCAGCTGTCAGAGACGAGAGAACGGCAGCTGAGGAGAGAACCCCACGGCGGAAGCCGCAATTTAATTTTCTAAGAGAGCCGAGAGAGTGAGGCGCCGTGAGGGAGCGAGACGCAGCCGACCGCCCCGGTTGGGTGGGGGGGGCTTACAGTGAGGAGGAAGCGTGGTGAGATTTGTTGGCGTGAGGGAGAACGCGTGTGGGTTTGGAATGGCGCGTATGTGTTGCGATATTTCCGCTACAGTTAGAATTTATACTGAGCACAAAACGCACCGTTCTGTGCTCAGTGTGGTTCTCACTGTGGTGAGACTCTCATTGTCCTTTATAGTTTCCATAATTCAAAAATTTTCTCTCCAATCAGTCTTCTTTTTTTATTTTATTTTTAAAGCTAGTTTCAAAAGAGAAAGAAATACTTATACGTAGTACTAGGAATTTGGTTGTTGTTAACCTAAATGATTAATTGGGTGCCATTTATTTGGGACTTCTGTTTTTTTTTTTTGGGGGGGGTGGGTGAGTCTGGAGTCTCAACCACATTCATAAGGATTGGTATGGAATTGAATTGTTATTATGCTAAATAATTAAAAAAAATTAACATAAAATAAAAGACTTTTAAACTTGTCTGAAGTCATAACTGGAAGTTTGAATTCTCACAAGAATAAAACTAAAAAATTTACTTAAATCTCACAAATAGATTAAAATTGTTTCCACTTCCAGGTGGCAAAGTTGGCAAGGGATCGATGATCTTTAGAATTTATTCAATTTCATACAATTTGAGTAACAGAATAGAGGTATCCTTAAATAGATACGATAATGATTTAATTGATTCAGTTTTAGTCACAACGGAGATATAAGAACCTAATTAATTTGAAATTCTAAAGATTATTTTCTATATTTTTGAAATTCGGCAGCATAACAAAATGTACTTAAACAGTAAAAGCTAATACGATATAAAAAAATTATTAAAATTTGAAATTAAAGAGTAGAGGACTAGAGGCCATCCATAACGACCATGATGTCTGTTGTAGCATCTGCAGCAGCTACCTTTATATGCTTATTCGATCCTAAGCTCGTCAGTTCTTGCCTCCTGAGGTTAGTGCCTACGTTGATCATATATTCAGAAGCCTTGTCGCAAGAATTTTTAGTGAGTAAACGTCTGTCATTGAAGAGTATGATGATGGCCCCCAAAAAAAAAACACTCTTTGTGCACAACTTTATCTTGAACACAAAATCCCTCCCAATGTGAATAGAATCGATATCTGTTTGACAGAGAAGGAAACCAAAGTTTCACTTTTTGTTGAAAAGAATGAAGAGATTGTTGATTCTTGTCGAATAAAATGGAGATTTGGGACAAAACCAGCCCCAGAGCATGAGGTTCGTAATAAAGGCAACACTATGGTTAAGCCCCAAGTCCCATGCTTTGAGCTGAGATTCCACAAGAAGCATAAAGGCACTATCTTGGGCAGGGGCGGAAGACAGCATATTGATTGACTGGTGGCTTACTCAACGGCGATAAAAAAAATTTAAAAAGTAATAAATATATAAATTTGAAAGATTTATCATACTTCAATATATGTTTACAATTGTCCTTTACGAGTTTTCATACATTGATAACGTTGCATTACAACTTCATTATCAATATTATTAAATAAGTCATTTTCTATGTAAACAACTAAACTATCATTCATCCATTGCCCTCCCATTCGGCTTCGTAGCCGATTCTTCAAAATGTTCATGGCTGAAAATGCTCTCTCTACACTCGCAGTGGCAATAGGTAAAGTCAATGCTAATGTTATTAACAAGTCCTTGTCGTAAAAGAAATCTGACACAATCAACTGATGCTTGTAAGCGAGCTCGATATTCACTTCTAGTTTGATTAGAATGTTTGGAATACATTGTCTGAATATGTTGCTCTTGCTTCATTAAATCTTGACAAGAACGCCAAGCATCATTGTTGACACTATTAGAGCAACCAACATGAACTCTCAATCTTTCTGGTTTTTTCCAATTTGTAAACCCATGTTTAGTAAAAGATTCACCACCGGCTTGTTCTCCAATTTCTGGCTTGAAAAGATAACAACAAAGACAAAATGCAGCATCCTTTGCAATGCTATACTCTAACCAATTTCCATATTTATCAAACCAAGCTGAATTGAATCTCCGAGATTGTTTTCCAAAATGCCTAAGAGGAAAATTGTGAGTTTTTGGTTGACAAGGGCCATTTTGCAAATATTGTCTTCGAACTTGATCTTGGATATTTACATTGTAGTAAGAAATTGGATGTCGTAACCCAGGATCCATAGGAAGATTCAATAAATTCACCTCCACATCATTTTCTTTCAGAGTTCCAACATCATCATTCTTTTTTTTTTTTACCACAATCATCATTTTTCTTTGAACCACTATTGTCTTTTTGTTTTGAAGCATCATCATTTTTTTCTAAAAGTGGTGGCTCCTTTCTTTTGTAAAACTTTTCCATACATATTTCAAAATATAAATAAAGATTATGAATATTGAGTACTTTACTTAGGCTAGTAGCAATTTTAGCATATTCCCCTATTATATAATTATATTAATGCTATAAATTAATTAACAAACATTACAAGACATTAAAGCTAAACAAGCAAATGCTTAATTGCAATTGTTATTTTCTTAATCTAATAATATGTGTTCTTTTTCATGGAATCTACACTCAATGACATTATATTTTTCAAATATACCAATAGTCAGATGATACACTAACTAAGGGGGAAGAAAAACAACTATAACATCAATTGAACAAATAATTATCTATGATTTATAAACAATAAAATAAAAAGCAAATAAAGTGTTAACTTGTACCTTAATTTTATTGAATGAAGAGATGAGGAGTTGTTTGAAATTTGGAGGAATAAATGAAAATCACTTTCCACTGTCACTATTATTTTGCTTTTGGAGATGCCGAAACAAGAAGATGATGTAGGGATTTGCGTATGGGTGCAGGACGTAGTGGAATTGGAGAAGGGTAAGAGTAATAAAATATTATTAATGGGTTTGTGGGTTGTTTAAAAATTTGATTAATATTAATATTTATGGGCTTGATTTTAGTTTGCAAAGCCCATCTCTTTTTATTTGTTTTAAAAACTTAGAGTGTGAGAATTTAAGTATTATTATGTATTAGAGGCTTGAATATAAATTAGTGGGGGCTTAAGAAAAATTTATTAGAAATTTTTGGCAAATCAAATTAGTTAGTAAAAGATTTTTTTTTTCATTGGGGACTTAAGTCCCCACTGGTCCCAAGCTAGATCCGCCACTAATCTTGGGTAATTACATACCTCGTGTCTTGAGAAAAATCTCAAGAGTTAAGCAAGCAAAGAATACTTTGAAGCTTTTTACTTCGAGGTCTTCTAGAGGGGAAGTATCAATAGAAGGGGAGTAGCAACTGTTGGGAAAGAGAATCACAGAAGCAGTTGAAAATTAAGCGGAAACGAAACTTTTTCTTTTTTTGTGTGATTAAAACAGGATGTGCACCACAAATAAATCAGCAGAAAAATAAAACAATAAATCTAAAGCAAAAACCAACCACAAGAGACATAGATTTTTACGCGGAAAACCCAAGTAAAAAAAACAACGGGACTGTAGTCCAATATAATCTTCCATTATATTAATGAGATTACAACACAAATTCTTCTCTAAATAATACTAGAGGCTATCAATATCAAGAATCTCAATATTCTTGACTTATAGTAACAACCTAATAACTATCTCTCTAACAAGTGAGTATCATAAAAAATAGAGAACGGATGATAAAATAAAAATCAAGATCACTAGGATTGTAGAGGGCGATGCAAGGAACTTACCTTAAAAATTTAAGAGAAAATGGAGTTAAAATTGCCAAGATTAAAATCACTATTCCCAAATTAAAAATCTCTACTGGCTTTTGTTTCACTCTCTCTGGCTTCTCCTACACGCACAGGCAGCAACGTTCACTTGCTTTTAAAAGTCAAATTGCATGTAAATTTTCACTTAGCCCCTCAATGTTTTTTAATTACTTAATTGCCCAAACTTATTTAACTTTGGGCTTAGGCCACCCAAATGAGATGGATCCAACAAATCTCCCCCTCCAGATCATGTCGGAGGCACCACCAAACCCTCTTTCTGCATACAGTTTTTCAGCTTCTCCTTAGGTAATAACTTTGTCATCATATCTGACTCGTTTTCCGTTGCGTGTATCTTTTCAAGTTGCAACTATCTCTTCTCAAGCACATCTCATATCCAACGATACCTCACATCAATATGCTTGGATTTCAAAAGATATGTCGAATTCTTTGCCAAGTGAATGGCACTCTGACTGTCGCAGTACACAATAAAGTTGTCTTGCTTCACAACAATCTCTTATAGGAAATTCTTCATCCACAAAGTTTCTTTGCAACCTTTAGTGATTGCAATATACTCTGCTTTAGTGGTAGACAAGGCAAACACACTATTGAAATTTGGACTGCCATGAGATTGTTCCCCCTGTAAAGTTGAGTAAATATCATGATAAAATAAAAATTTGTATTAATATCTCTCGCCATATCTGTATTCGTGTACACTTGTAACATAGGTTTGTCACCAATATCTGAGAATCCACTTTACTGTTGTCCAGTGTTCTTTGCCCAGACTGGAGAGAAATCGGCTGACTACACCAACTACATGAGTAATATTTAGTCTTGTACAAATCGTGGCGTACATCAAACTACCAACTGCTGAAGCATAAAGAACTCCTTTCATCTTTTGTTTCTCTTTCTCAGTTGTAGGACAATGCTCAGAACTAAGCTTGAAATGGCCTGCAAGTGAAGAACAAACAAAATTTTCCTTTCCCATGTTAAATCTTTCAAGAACCATTTCAACTTATACTTCTTGAGATAACTATAACTTTCCAATTTTTTTATCGCGGGAAATCTTCATGCCAAGAATTTGTTTCGCCAGTCCCAAGTACTTCATTGCAAAAAACTTGCTATGCTCTCTCTTCAGATTGTCTATATTACTAGCATCCTGGCCGACAATCAACATGTCATCCACATAAAGCAAAAGAATGATGAAATCATTATCACCAAACTTCTTCACAAAAATATGATGGTCACATATAGTCTTGTTAATGTTAACATATATGTTTTCATAATATTGATTTTGATGATAACAAACAACATTAAGAATGATTAATCTTTTAAGCTCAAATTATTGAAAAATATATTTTAAATAAAATCATTATTTTTACATTATAAAGATTTTATATTTAATGGAAAAATGATTTTATGAAATTGATTGTTTTTATTCTTTTTAAATAAATCATTATTTTCACATTATAAATGTTTCATATTTAATGGAAAAAATGATTTTATGAAATTGGTTGTTTTTCAAAGTTTATGGTTTAATTGAAAGAATTTTGAAAACTTTGAAATAAACAAATATTGCTTGAAATTTCAGATTTAGACCTATTTCAAACTATTTAAATATTTTGGGTCATTCTATAATTTCACATAGTTTGGGCGAAGTCATAATTTCAAAAAGTTGTGGGATTGACAAAGCATTATTCTAAAGTTCTGAAATTGGACCTTTTTACAAACTTTCATAACGTTTTGGGCCACACAACAGTTTTATAAAGTTTTGGGTTCAAACGGCAAATTTAGGAAAATATTCATCAGTGCTTCGGATTCGACAAGCGGAAGTCGGATGTTAGCGATCTATCCGAATTGAAAGCGGAAACGGAAATCCGGTTGTTGGAGCATAAAAAATCCGGATGTGACAAAGCGGCAATCCGGTTGTTCAGAAATTCAAAATTGTGGCTGTAACGGTAACATTAAGCGGAATTCCGGATGTCCATAACCGGTAATCCGGTTACGACCAAAATGTGCATAACGGCTAGTTTTTGAGCTCAAACTATATAAACCCAAAACCAATTCTTTTTTGGGAATCCAAGCAAGCATAAACAAGTGCACACAACATATATTGAGCTTCCATTTCGTAAATCATCATTTGTTGAATCATCATTGAGCTATCATTTGTATATCCACTCTTAAAGAGAGTTTTTGTTGTAATTTTCATTTCTCATCAAATTGTGAGAGTACAAGTGTGAGAAACACTTGGAGTGAAGAGATTGGAGAGATAATCTCTTGTTGTAAAGGTTCATTGACACCTTGAAGTCAATTGTAAACGTTTGAAGCCTTGGAAAGGCTTGGATAGTGAAATCCTCAAGCCCGGTGTGCTTGGAGGCGTGGACGTAGGCGGGGATTGCCGAACCACGTAAAAATCCTTGAGTTTGCTTTCTCTTCCCTTGCTCATTTATTATTGTGCTTTCATTGAATTTATTGTTTTCGAATTGATTAAGGCATTAGATTGAATTGTTGTGTGGTTTGCCTAGGATAATTTTTAAAATCCCGATTCACCCCCCTCTTGGGTTGCCTAGCTAGTATTTCAGTTAAAACCATGATTCTTCATTGAAGAATCAAAATTCTTGTACTACTGTCTTGGTGCTTATTTTAGCCCATACAAACTTTTCTTCAATTTGCACACAAGTTCTTCTTTGCTTTGACATTGAACCCTTTAGGTTGCTCCATGTATATTTCCTCCTCTAAGTCGTCGTGTAAGAAAGTTGTCTTTACATCAAGCTGTTCTATCTCCAAGTTCAAGCTAACTGCTAATCCCATAACAACTCGAATATATGACATCTTCACCATAGAAGAAAATATTTCTTCAAAATCAACACATTTCTTCTAATCGAAAGCCTTCACAACTAATCTAGCCTTGTATTAATGTTGTGAGTTATTTTCAGTTTTTAACCTGTAAACCCATTTGTTCTTCAATGCCCTCTTTCTTCTAGAGAGCTTCACTAAGTCATAAGTGTGGTTCTCATTCAAGGATTTCATCTTCTCTTGCATGACTTTAACCCACTCACTTTTATGATGGTGAGACATGGCTTATTCAAAACATTCTGGCTTCCTTTCATCTCTAAGCATCACATACTCATGTGGAGGATATTTAGTGAAAAGTCATCGTTCTTTAGTGGATCTCTTCAATGTTGGCTCAACTGGTGGTGCAGGTGGTTCTAGAGGTGCTTGGTCGACTGGTTTTGCTGGACAATTATTATTATCCTTTTCAGCTCCCCTATGATCATCATGAATTACAAGTGGAGAAACTGAACTTGGAATAATAGGAATCTCTGGAGATGAATGAGGCTCATCACTCTTCTCTACATTACCAATTATCTGATCTTCAAGGAACATATCTCTACTTCTGATCAATTTTCTTGCCACTAGATCCCATAATTTGTACCCATATTCTTGATCCTCATAGCCTAAGAAAATGCATTCATTAGCTTTATCATTAAGCTTTGATCTCTCATATTTTGGGATATGAACATATGCTTTACAACTAAACACTTTCAAGTTTATAAGAAACATCTTTCCCAGTCCAAACTCTCTCAGGTATATCGCCATCTAATAGAGCTGAAGGAGAAATGTTAATCAAGTCAACTGCAGTACGCATATCTTCCGCCCAGAAAGATTTAGAAAGCTTAGCATTAGAAAACATACACATGACCCTTTCTTCAATTGTTCTGTTCATCTTTTCTGCTACATCATTCTGCTGTGGTGTCTTTGGTACAGTTTTCTCAAGTCTTATTTTATAGGATCTGCAATATTGCTCAAATGGTCCTCTGTACTCACTATCATTATCTGCCCTGACGCATTTTAATTTTCTTTTTGTCATTTTCTCAGCATAAGCATGAAAGAACTTAAACATATCAAGCACCTAATTTTTAGATTTCAAAGCAAAAGCCCACACTTTTCTAAAGCAATCATCAATAAAAGTCACAAAATAACATTGCACCTCCTATTAATCTACTTTACATCATGCAAACATCAGTGTGACTTTTTAGATGGAGAAAAACTTTTAAAAGCTACTCTGTGTGTCTTTTTAGCTAAGTAATGAATACAAGTCTTGAGGGACATACCTGCAAAGTTAGGTAGAAATTATTTTCTAGTAAGAGTTTCTAACATTTTCTCACCAATGTGACCAAGCTTTTTATGTTATATTTTAATGTCAGAATCTTTTAGAGCCACATTCGCATCTTCTTTCTTGATCTTGGCTTCTATCATATAGAGAGTGTTTACTTTCCTGCCTTTAGCTAACACGAGGGAGCGTTTGGTGAACTTCTATTCTCCTTCACCAAATTAGTTGGTATAACCATCATCATCAAGCTTGCCTGTAAAGATCAAATTAAGACGAATATCTGGTAAAAGTTTGACATTTTTAAGACACAACTTACAGCCAATGCCAGTTTCCAAGCAAATATCTCATATGCCCACAATCTTGGATGCCCCCTCATTTCCCATCCAAACATGGCCATAATCATCATTAATATAGGATGTGAAGTAATCATGATATGCATTAACATGAAACGAAGCGCCCAAATCGATCACCCAATTACTAGTATGACAAGTGAGGTTTACTGAACTCTCATTATAAACAATACAAATCACCGTCAACTATGGTTGCAGTGTTCTCTTTGTCATTTTTCTAAACATCACCATTTTCTTTCGCATGTTCTCTTTTCCACAACTTGCACTCCCTTTTACGGTGACACATTTTCTGACAATGAAAGCACTTCATGTTTCTCCTTTGGGACATAGATATTCCTATGGGTTATCATTGTTTTGTTGGCAGAATTTTCTACTTTAACTTCTCCCCTGCCTTTTTTGTTTTTCTGAAACAAGTGCATCTGACTCAGAGGGAACTGTAGCCTATCTGTAAGGAACAACAATGCTTGTAACTCATCATCTAGAATAATTTTCACAGTAGTCAATTGATCAACTAATCCCTGAAACTCACTGTTGTGTTCAGTAATACTACACCCCTCATTATATTTTAAATTAACAAACATTTTTATTAAATTAGCTTTATTCAGTGATGTTGGCTGCTCATAAATCGTCTCTAATTGTCTCCAAAGAACATCAGCCCTGGATTTCTTCGCGACATAATGATACACACTCTGATCAATCCATAATCTAATGGTACCTATGACCTTCTAATTTAATTGAGCTCATTTCTTA
Organism: Citrus mangshanensis; assembly: GCA_030449895.1. NCBI lineage: Eukaryota > Viridiplantae > Streptophyta > Magnoliopsida > Sapindales > Rutaceae > Citrus > Citrus mangshanensis. Next base: position 5,282,237 of record JASUUJ010000069.1, read on the forward strand.
TCATCTAAATCGGCAGGTCTAGCATGTTCGCCTTCAATGGATTCATATAAGTCTTTCATGTACAACAAATCTTCCATCATAGACTTCCAAATACCATAATTTCATGATTTTAATTTAATCATGTATGCTGAGGACTCCTCCATCTTAACCACACAAGTAATAAAAAATCACAACCTAACACTCTGATACCACTCTGTTGGGAAAGAGACTCACACAAGCAGCTGCAAATTAAGCCAAAAAAAAACTCTTTCCCTCTTTGTATGATTAAAATATGATGTGCACCAGAAATAAATAAGCAGAAAAATAAACCAATAAATTCAAAGCAAAAACCAACCACAAGAGATACAAATTTTTATGTGGAAAACCCAAAACCGGAAAAACCACGGGACCATAGTCCGATGTAATCTTCCACTATATTAATGAGATTACAACACAAATTATTCTCTAAATAATACTAGAGGCTACCGCTATTAAGAATCTCAATATTCTTGACTTACAGTACCAGCCTAAAATATTCTAGTTAGATATTGAGAAAGTGAAAAAGTGTTTTGAAGTTTTAAATTATTCTACATAAAGTGGTTCCTCCAGATACTCTAGCAATAGGATTCCAATTTTTGGATTACTAATTCCTAGAGCAAAATCAATAGGAAATAGAAGGGACAATATAATCGAGCAGTCAATTTGTTACATTTTCCTTCAAAATATGATGCTCGAACTAGTAATATGGTTCTTAAGATTGTTCGAATCAACAAATCCTATATACATGCATGACTTAAATCACCTTTTGTTTCTCAATTTCAGATCACCTTATCAGGATTGTTAAACTTCACAGACGGATTGTGGTCCAGCTGTGGTGATGAGCGGATCATTGTATTCAAAACCAACCATAAAGACAGGCTTGATCCTACTTTGCTGCGCCCTGGCCGCATGGATGTGCACATCCACATGTCATATTGCACTCCATGTGGGTTCAAAATTTTGGCCTCCAAGTACCTTGGGATCACATAGCATCCACTTTTCTCGGAGGTTGAAGAGTTGATAGAGTAAACACAGGTGAGTCCAGCAGAAGTTGTTGCTCAGTTGATGAGGAATAAGGCACCTGAAATTATGCTAAGTGGCCTACTTGAGTTTCTTAAGACGAAGAAGAGGGACAACGATGAAATAGATGCTAAAGAAGCAGAACAAAGAGCAATGGAAGCAAAAAGTATTCAAGAACTTCATGAGGAAACCAGTGAAGGAAAGAGTCAAGACATGATAAAGATTCATTAAATTTTTATGGTGGTTTACAGCAAGAAGTAGCCAGTTTGTAGTTAAAATCGGGGACTTACATCAGTTATCTACAACATTTACATAATTGGGTAGTTTCTTTCAATTGAAAAATTTCTGACTTAGTATCTGCGAAATGTATGTTTTTGCTGCATTGTGGAATGATTAGAGATTATCAAGTAATTTGGAGAAGCAAGCTTGTTGTAAGGCCGCTGGGAGACCTATGGTGTGTTTTTAATTTATTCTAAGTCCTTTTATTTTGCTTAACAATGCCGAATTAATAAATCCTAGTTGTTTTTCAACATTATAGGTACAACTCCGAGAGACTTCTGCATACAAACCATCATTGATGATAAACAATTTATTCATTCATTTGCTGTCTTTGTAAATGTACAAATATTGCGTTTACTTGTCAGTAATCGGAATGGGCTTGAATCGAAATGTGTTGGAATGGTAATTAGAATAAGTTGTTTACTTGACATATAGGAATTGGAATCGGAATGAATTATATTGTAACAAGTTACTAAAAAGTACTTAATGAATTATTATTATAATTATTATAATTATTATTTTATATTTTAATTATAGTGATTATTTATTAAAAAATTATTATTATTAATTATTGTTAATAATATATTAATTTATTTTAAATTTAATTAATTAATTATAATAAAACACTAATTAATAATATATTAATTAATTATATTTATTAATTAATTATACTAATATATTGATTAATTGTAAATGAGGACAATATATGTATTTTTAATTTTGAGGAGGGCAAAATAGTCATTCTTAGGAATGGGAGATTCATTCCCACCTCCCCTAGGAATGAGTTTCTCATTCTTCATTTCTAAATTGTGGTGGGCCACATGATTCTGATTTCTATTCCCGACTCTATTTTACGAAATAAACACTGTCAATAATTCTGATTTCGGATTCTGATCCCCTAATCCGAGAGGTAAACACAACATTATAGGTACAGCTCTGACGTACAAACCATCATTGATGATAAACAATCTACTGATTCATTTGCTCTCTTTGTAAATGTACAAAGTGTGAAAATTTTCTTAAATGAGAATCACTTCTCACAGTTTAATAATCCATTTTAACCAATATGTTAAGTTCTGTTTGATGTGGTTTATTAATTCTTTTTATTAACCAATTTGCTTCATTTCTCCCTAACCAATTTATATTGTGGCTTTAAAAGTAAATAAGTTGAAATGAAGGTTCACAAAATTAATGCCTGAAAACTTGCTCAAGAAGGAAGGTTCACAAAATTAATGAGTGAAAACTTGCTCAAGAAGGACTGTTTACTTGGAAACTTGCTCAGGAAGGACCACTTATTTTTGTTTTCTAGCTAAATTTTAAAGAAAGCGGAATCTATGTACTTTTTTTCTTAAACATTTTCAACCTTTGAAGTTATTTCAGGACACCTTATTTTAGAAGGAAACATTTTTTTAATGGAACCAAGTTGAAATGAAAGTCTAAAGTAGTGTTTCCCACGTGTCAGTCAACTGAGGTCTCTTGGTCACAAAGAAAAGCAACAACGAAAAGATGAAATGAACGGAAGCCTACAAAACCAGGCAAAACAAACACATTCTCACACTCACACTCACTCCAACATTGTTAAAAACTCACCACTGTCTTTCATTTTCCTCACAAACTAAACAGCCCCAGTTACCTGCATCATCTAACCTCAAAAATCCATAATTTTCTCTCAAGCCAAACATCCCCAACCTCGCCCCCCTCCCCCCCCCCCCACCCACAACAAAAAAAAATGATTTTTAACACTACCCAAATGCCATCAACTAGGACCATTGTATCCGCAGCTGCCTCTACAACAGCTACATTTATGGTCATTCGATCCATTGTTCGCGATTACTTGCCTCGTGAGGTTCAATCTTACTTTGCTCTGAAGCTCAGAGATTTTATTTCAAGGTTTTCTAACGAGTTAACCCTTGTCATTGATGAATATGATGGTGGCCTCAACCAAAACAAGCTCTTTAAAGCTGCAAAGCTTTATCTTGAACCCAAAATCCCTCCCAATGTGAAGAGAATCAAAATCAATTTGCCAAAGAAAGAAACTAATATTTCACTTTCTGTTGAGAAAAATGAAGAGATTGTTGATGTCTTTAATGGGGTTCACTTAAAATGGAAGTTTGAGTCAAAACCAACCCCATCTGAGGTTATCAACAATAGGCCATTTAATGGTTATAGGGTTAAAACTGATGCTGCATACTTTGAGCTGAGCTTTCACAAGAAAAATAAAGACTTTGTTTTACGTACTTACATACCTCATGTCTTGAAGAAGTCTAAAGAAATAAGCCAGAAAAAGAAAACTTTGAAGCTTTTTACTTTGGGGTCTCAAAGAGGACTGATTGGTGATAAATCAATATGGCAATCAGTGAATCTTGATCATCCGGCGACTTTTGATACATTGGCTATGGATTTTGATATGAAGAAGATGATAATGGATGATCTTGAGAGGTTTCTGCAGAGGAAGGAGTTTTATCGAAGAGTAGGCAAGGCATGGAAACGTGGGTATTTACTGTATGGTCCTCCAGGGACTGGCAAATCAAGCTTAATCGCGGCCATGGCTAATTATCTCAAATTTGATGTCTATGACTTGGAGTTGTCTAATCTTCTGGGAAATAATGATTTAAGGCATATTTTGATTGCCACAGAGAACAAGTCCATTCTGGTTGTGGAGGACATTGATTGCTGCATTGAGTTGCAGGACAGGCTTTCGCGGGCAAGGGCTACTAATCCTGATTTTCTCAGAGCAGGATATGAACAACAAAAACAGGTAAACTTATCATCCTACATTTCTTTATTTTAACTTAATAATTCTTAATACTGTAAAATGATCAGTACCGTACTTGTTTCTAATTGTCCACAGTGAAAATGAATCATGTTGTATAGCTAAGCTAAGCATTCCAGGTTTAATACCAGGATAAAAGTTTGCAAATCAGGGAATTTGTTGTCAGTTATTTTTTGTATTCATTTACATAGTTTGGGAAATTTTTAACCCACCCCCAAATAAATTGACATTTTGCATCGCGTCCCCAAACAATTTGACTTGTTGCACCGTGCTCCCAATTCTGTTATTTTTTCAGTTAAGTTTAACGGTGGAGGGATAAAATTGGAAGTCCATTTCTTAAATTAATTTTAGTGGGAATTCTTTTTATTGCAATTGAAATAAAAATCTTAAAAAAATTAAAGGAAAAATACTAGTAGTGACAATGTACATGTAACAAGAAATTTTTTTATTGCAATTGAAATAAAAACCTTAAAAAAATTAAATGAGCTAAAAAAAAAAATTTCCATATAGAGGGGCATTTTTGTCATTCAATCAAAAGTTAGATGGAGCCGTTAGAAATAACTGAAAAATTAACAGAATTGGGGGCGCGGTGCAACACGTCATTTTTTTTTGGGTGCGCGGTGCAAAATGTCAATTTATTTGGGGGTAGTTTAAAAATTTCCCACATAGTTTTTATTAATAAGTTTCTAGCGATTTTAATTTCCTAGTTCACCCATCTAAAAACGGGTGTTATGCTATGCTTCACCAGGTAATGGTTTGGACCTGTAAAATGGCTAAGGCTGTTCTTGTCAACAAAACATATATATATATATCCCTGACTTGGCCACAATTTGTTTTTCGTCCCTTTTTTCAGTATCATATAACCTTATCAGGATTGTTAAACTTCATCGATGGATTGTGGTCAAGCTGTGGAGATGAGCGGATCATAATATTCACAACAAATCATAAAGAAAGGCTAGACCCTGCTTTGTTGCGCCCTGGTCGCATGGACATGCACATTAACATGTCCCACTGCACTCCATGTGGGTTCAAAATGCTGGCCTCCAACTACCTTGGGATCACAGAGCATCCACTTTTCGTGGAGATTGAAAAGCTGATAGAGACAGCAAAGGTGACTCCTGCGGATGTAGCTGAGCAGCTGATGAGGAATGAGGCGCCCGAATTTGCACTAAGTGGCCTGATTGAGTTTCTTGAGTCTAAGAAGAGAGCTAATGATGGTAGTTCAGCCAAAGAAGCAGAGGAGAGAGCTGTGCAGGCTGAGCAGAAAGTTCTCGAAATCTCGGAGGAATAAATGAGACAAGCTAATTAAAGATTCAGTAAATAATTTTATGAGGCTTGCAAGAAGCAATAGTTTGTGGAGTTTGTAGTACTTTTATCTATAACATACATACTGGGGCAGTTTATTTTCCTTGAAAACTCCCTTATTGTGACAGGGTTAGCTTGGAATCTTGCTATCATTTCGTGCATGAAAATGATATTATCTATGACTTTATATATCAATGAAAAGTTAGGTTGGTGTGTCATTATGTATAAATTCTCTATTTGTTCTCACAACATTATAGGCTTTGGGAGCCATCGTTGATTGAGATGATAATTAAAAAGAAAAAAAGTTTGATAGTACTCATGCGGAAAAACAGAATAAATATGTCAAAGGAATTAATGAAGAATATAATTAAAAATTAGATTGACAAAAATTCATAATTAACCACTTAATTATGATAAATAAGCAGAAGTAGGATCAAATCTTAACTTCCCAACTAACTATTTACCAGTAATTCAACGTGATCTATTTTGTAACTAACAATTTCTCCCAATTACATGCTTTTCACCAATTACTCAACTAACCCATCTTTCATCCTTTAGATCAAATAAATCAAAAGTAAGGAGCAGATTCTGATAAACTTATAGATACTGTCTCTTATAGCTTACTCACCGTTAGATAATTGAAAAAGTCAACAATATTAATAAAATTGATCATTTATCGGTGATTAAACTGTAAGGTACTGTGCTACAAAGTACTGTAGTCACCCGCCAGAAACCAAGGTATCGATATTAATTAAAAAAATAAAAATAAAAATGAAGAGCGACCAAAACCCATAAATCAAAAGCCCTACTTGATATCATTTTCTTTACCTTACCACCTTAAACCCCATCTTTGTTTTACATTTTTTCTTGGAAACCAAACAACCCCCAGCAGGCAAAAATGCACGACAAGAAGAAGTTTTTAGCGCAACCCAAATGCCACCCACGAGACCGTGGTCTCTGCAGCTGCCACGGCTATGGTACTTCGAGAAAACTCCTTTGTTCTTAAACTGAAAGATTTCTTTTCAAGATTCTCAAATGAACAATTTGATGATAGCAGCATTAACCAAAACGAGTTCTTAAAAGCTGCAAAGCTTTATCTTGAACCCAGAATCCCACCCTATGTTCAAAGAATCAAAATCAACTGACGAGGGTGAACAAAAAGGAGCGGAGGAAAGAGCACTGGCAACAGAAAGTAGTACTGAAGAATATGATGAGGAAACCGATTATGATGAATCTGACAACGAGGAGTAAATTTTAGTTAAAATTGAGGACTCATCTTAGTCATCCGTACCATCCACATAACTGGCTAGTTTCTTTAATTGAAATTATCTATGACTTGGTATCTATGAAAATTATATTTTTGCAGCAATTTGTTCTGACTTATGATCATGCATAACAAGAGGTAAATTTTTGTACGTCGCAAGCTATAGTTGTTCGACTACAATTGAAAACATAGCTTCAGATAAGAAAATTGGGCACGTCCTATTCCTGCAAATATCCTCAGCCAGCACATAGGAACGTTGTAAATGTGCACTCAAAATGCCGTCATATCGAAATTTTGAAGAGTTCAATAATTCTTTTTAAAATTTTAGTCTATGTCGACATTACAAGATGAGAAAATAAAACGGCATCTTAGGTGAAAATTTTTGTTCTTCAATAAATAAAAACGAAAGTAGATATAAGGAATATAAGAAAATAGAATTTCATTAAAGTGAAAGTGAAATTGTTAAAGCATATTTAAAAAAAATGAGGTGATAAGATCCTCACCGTTCGGAGAAATTCTAGAATACATATGTTGTACCATATCACCCATACAACAAGCAAATAATGTTATGACAAATATGCATTTATTTTGTAAACTATCATGCAAGTGGTGGTTGTATTAAACTCAATTATACATGTCATGCATGCATTAATTGGTTGTAATACAACATATGTATTCAAAAATTTCTCCACCATTGGACCAATGAGTGGTCCATTAATTTATTTTAAGTTGAATTATAATTTCTCAAAACAATCCAATCCTAAATTTTTTATTCCTCAATCAAACACACCATTAGACATAATTTGCATTTTTATTTTGAAATATATCCCTCACATAGTAACATTATGCAATGTTAACTTGCACGATGTTGTCGTTGTTGCTTATGCTAAAAGAAAATTGCATTATTATTTAAGAAAAATTATAATAAGACATTTCATGTCACGTAGTATTAGAATAAATTTGCTCATCAAATTGCATATATAAGAAAAACCAAATTCATAAACTGGAGTTCTCTCAAAAAATACAAAAAGCTTCCAAAAAAAAACCTTAAATACAGTAAATAGACTCTTCTCGATCCCTAATTGAAAGGTATAATATAACCTTTATAAATTAATGTTCGACAAAGTAATAACCTTTGTTGTATAATAATTTTTTTTGTGGTCCTGACTTGGGCTAATAGCCAGGCTATATTAGTAAGGTTTTTTTATTTTGAAAACTCTTATGATATAACTCTGTTGATGGTCTCATTCATGTCATAAATTAATAATTTGATAAAAATAGAAATATAATTGACTATGGTATTTAAAAAATATAACCTCATAATATTATTTTTTTAATTGAAATATAAATTTATATTAGATCTGTCTCTAATTTTTATTATTCATCTATAAGTTATAGGGTCAACTTGTACAATTGCAATAAAAAAATTACAAAGTATTATTGCTACTTTGAGTGCTTACTTGAATGTAATATGTTCTAAAGTTATTGTATTATCCTTAGATTGGTAAAATACAATAAACTTTTAGTTGAATAAATATATGTTCATTGAATAGTAAATGTACTTTACAAATAATAATTTTTTTATGATTATAACACTATTAATTTATAAAGATTATACTAATGTTAATTGCATTCAATATTCTTTCTCTGCCTCTCTCTCTCCCCCTATATATATAGTAGTTTTCTGGTCCAGGATCATAAAGTGCGGGAAACGATCGGAAAAACTTTAAAACCGCTGAGTTTTGAAAGCTTAAAGCACTTAAACTACACAGTTTATGCATTTTTCCAAATGTTCCCGCACATTAAAAATCCGAATTGGATATCCCAAGTTTAAGAATTTGTGATATATGTTATTTTTACGAAGAGAAATTAATAATACGATTTTAATAGAAATTTAAGTCAAATAAAGGTATAAGAAGAACCTAATTAATTCAAAATCTAAAGGCTGGTTTAATACCTAGCCATGCTTTATCTAATGAAAATATACTTTAGCATGAAAGCCATCACGAGAGAAAACTACGTAGATGTAAAACTTTTAGACCGTACACTTTGATATAATTACACAATGATCATATAATATAGATATATAGATATTTCACTGGTCACTCTAATTCTAATTTTGGGGAAGGAGAGAACTTTAAAATTGATTTGAACTTGTCCATCAGATCAACATTTAAAAAACATAAATTAAAATATAAAGATTAATTTAGGCCAGTTTAGTCATGTAATTTTCGTATTTAGTTTAGGATTACTTGTTTAGCTGGTATTTGTTTCCCTTATCTATTTAGGTCACAGAGCCTATATAAATATGCATAAAATTTCTCAAGAGTCACAAAACTTTAGATAGTATTTGTTTCCCTAACACTGTCCGATTCATCAAAGGCAGGAGGAAGAAGATTACGAAGAGAGGCGAATCAAGCAATGTTGAAGCGGGAGCATAGTGTCACGGACCGCAATCGTGGCACCCAATATATGCGCTTGTACGCTAGTGTCGATGACGGTTGTGCTGATTGTTGGAGACGTGCTTCAGGAATGTGTGTATGGGGAATACAATGCCCTAGACTCTTTGGAGTTCAGGCAGGCCGACCCGATTGAGTTTGGGGAGTTTGTCACTAGTCGAGGACTTAATGCTGAAGAGGGGTCTAGGAAAATCCTGACGCACACTGGTTGGGAACTGAAGCCGTTCTCCTGACGAGCCCAAGGCAGGGCGAAACCAGTCGACATTGTGCCACTTCCACTAGGCTTACTCTCGTAGTATGGGATGCGGGAGTGCCGCACGGGCTCGAAACCTCTCGTCCCGTGACAAATGGTATTAGAGCCGCGCTTGTCATCTCTCGAAGCCCTCCTCGTGAGCTCGCCAAGCGCTCCAATGCCGCACCATGCAGGTCCCCACCCTTTTGGATGCAAGGGTCGACAAGCGGGACGAACAGGCGGGTTCTCACACCCCCAAGCGTTCGCACTAAGTGGATGGTGTCTGCACGCGGGTCCTCTCCACGAATCAAGGACGAGTAGGCAGGGAGTTCATGGGTTGAGATTGGCAAGCCGATCTTCACGCGCGCGCGTGCATGCACGAGGACGTGCATGGTTATGGCTGTCACGGACCGCAATCGTGGCACCCAATATATGCGCTTGTACGCTAGTGTCGATGACGGCTGTGCTGATTGTTGGAGACGTGCTTCAGGAATGTGTGTGTGGGGAATACAATGCCCTAGACTCTTTGGAGTTCAGGCAGGCTGACCCGGTTGAGTTTGGGGAGCTTGTCGCTAGTCGAGGACTTAATGCTGAAGAGGGGTCTAGGAAAATCCTGACGCACACTGGTTGGGAACTGAAGCCGTTCTCCTGACGAACCCAAGGCATGGCGAAATCAGTCGACATTGTGCCACTTCCACTAGGCTTACTCTCGTAGTATGGGATGCGGGAGTGCCGCACGGGCTCGAAACCTCTCGTCCCGTGACAATAGGCTGTAGTGAGTGCCATAATAGTAATACTAAGCCAACTTCAAGGATCATATAATTGCATATCGTCTGCAATTTTCTTTCTTGACAGTAAAGACACAAAGAGAACAACCAAAACCTCCTTTAACCTTTCATCCCCTTCAAATGCTGTGGCTTTTCCCCAAAACCAAACAGCCTCACCCCCACAAACAGGAGGAAAAAAATTATTTATGTTTTTGGACACTACCCAAATGCCATCCATAACAACCATGATGTCTGTGGCTACCTCTGCAGCTGCTACGTTTATGCTTATTCAACCCTATGCTAGGCAATACTTGCCTGTTGAGGTTAGCTCCTACTTTGATCATAAATTCAAAAACTTTATTGCAAGAATTTACAGTGAGTTAATGCTTGTCATTGAAGAATATGACGATGGCCTCAACAGAAACAAACTATTTAAAGCGGCAAAGCTTTATCTTGAACCCAAAATCCCTCCCAATGTGAATAGAATTAAAATCAACTTGCCAAAGAAGGAATCCGAAGTTTCGCTTTCTGTTGAAAAGAATCAAGCCGTTGTTGATGTGTTTAATGGAGTTCGCATAAAATGTTAGTTTGAGTTAAAACCAGCCCCGGATCATGAGCTTTGCAATAATGGCAACTACATGTTTAAAGACCGTGTCCCCTACTTTGAGCTGAGATTTCAAAAGAATCATAAAGAAACTATCTTGGGTACTTACATACCTCATATCCTAAAAAAAGAAAATTTTAAAGCTTTTTACTTTGAGCCCTAATAGGATAAGTCACAATACATGGCAATCAGTGAACCTTGATCATCCATCCATTTTTGATACCCTGGCTATGGATACTGATATGAAGAAGATGGTAATAGAGGATCTTGAGAGGTTTCTGAGGAGGAGAGATTATTACAGGAGAGTAGGCAAGGCATGGAAACGGGTATTTGTTATTCGGTCCTCCAGGGACCGGGAAATCAAGCTGATGAGAATTATGGTTGATTAAACCTAATTCTTTCCCCCAAGAAATCTCCACACACTCATCTTATTGTTACAAGAATGAATTCCCAAGATAGCAATCAGAAATAAAGCAAGAGTGTTAAAACAGAAACAAAGATTAAAAGAATGAAAACTGGACACAATGAGAATTATAGAGGTTCGGTTAGGTTGCCTACATCCTCTTGAGAAACAGAAGCCATAGATTTTCTTTGATGTTCAAAAGTTTACAAGATTTAGAGATGTTGTTACAAGGAATGATATTTTACCAAGTTTGGCCTTGAAGGCCTTATATACAACTCTGGAATGATCCTGATAGTGTTGCACGCCAGCTCTTATTTCAACAAACCCAGAAAGTTTCTGCCAAGGCTAACCGTCGATAACAGCCTTTTTAATTCGAAACGACACTTGCAGCTGCCGTTTAACTAAAGCTCGAATCTGTTGATGCTCGTGCAAGTCACGTGCATTACTTAAGCCCTTTGCATGACAGAACATTGTTGTCGTATGAGCAGCATTATCTGTCTGAATGCTTTGTCGTTTCTTATTCAATTCCAATAACGACATAGTCATCTCCTCCAAAAGCTCTTAATTCAGGTTCACAACCAACACAAGCTTGATTGCTGCCATAGCTAATTATCTCCATTTTGATGTCTATGACTTAGAGCTGTCGAGTGTGGAGGGAAATAAGCATTTAAGGAAGGTATTGATTGCCACAGAGAATAAGTTCATTCTGGTTGTGGAGGACATTGATTGTTGCACCGAGTTGCAGGACAGAAGTGCACAGGCTAGAACTGCAAGTCCTTATTGGCATAGTCCAAGACGTGATCTGGTAATTTTATCATCCTATCTTTTGAATACCATGTTTAATACCTAGATTTATAGATGCTGCAAATCAGGAATTTGATTTTATTTGTAGAGAGGATTTTAGAAACTTTTGGTAATTTTGTCAATACATAGCACAAAATATTCTATTTAAACTTCGGGTGACTGGTTCCGGACAGTAATTATGAGATACTGAGAAAGTGATGAAGAGATTTGAAGCTCTAAATTATTCTACATAAAGTGGTTCCTCCAGATACTCTGTAAGAAAAACAAAACACAGTGAGATAAACAATTTAAACAACAATGTAAACCAGCAATTGGAAACAACAAATGAAGAACAGAAGAGTAAGGAAACCGAAACAGAAAAAATAAACTCGAGGCCTGCACATTACAATTTCCTTAAAACAGATTTACCACCTCTTGGAGTGCTTAAGGTCTGCTTGTATCTGTTTCCCAGAATACAACGGGAACGACTTTCGGGTCAAGTACAGACAGGAAATTCCGGCGAACCACAACAACAGCAAACTTGATTAGAAAAAAACAGATGAAGAAAGAGGAAAGAAAAACAAGTGAGCTTTGTGTTGGTTTGTTCAAGTGTGCAAAAACAGAAGAGAATGTGCCTTTTTATAGTCATGTGAGGATGTAACAACTGCTTTGTATTGAATTTCTGAATTCAATATGTTTTATTTTATTGTTATAATAGCCAAATCAATTCATTGAATTGATTTCAAAATTGAATTCAAAAAACATGAATTACATAACAGCCAAAAATAATTGTTGAAGCTGTTACAAATCCTTTGAATTCAAAAGGAAATTAAAAACGTGCCAAGCTTGCATGGATGATTTTGGGCTGACAATCGTGTACGCAGGACGCGCGGGCGCACACGAGTTCAACCAAATCGGTCTTGAATTTGCAATCCCCCCTGCGCACGCGCGTGTGGAGAGAGCCTCTATCCTTATTATTCTTACTCATGCATAGTTAAGTGTTTATATATAAACACTAATCCCTATGCTTCTTTTTCTCATGTGGGATAAGCCTCATTTCCTTTCAAATTTCCAACTTCAAGGGTAAACTTTGAGAGACAATTTCTCATTCACCCAAGCAACATTTTGAGAAAATAAGATTATACTTTTGAAGTATCAACGAAGTAGAATCCGAACCTCACAAGATTTTCCACTTTCATTAAGTGGGACCCACTCAAAATGTGCCCTCAAGATAGCATATATACATGCTATTTCTTCAACATACTCTACCAATGGGATTCCAATTTTTGAATTGCTAATATGATGCTCAAAATATGATGCTAGAACTGGTAATATGGTTCTTAAGATTGTTCGAATCAATAAATCCTATATACATGCATGACTTAAATCACCTTTTTTTCCTCAATATCATATCACTTTATTAGGATTGTTAAACTTCACAAACGGATTGTGGTCGAGCTCTGGTGATGAGCAAACAAAGGTGATCCTGCTTTGTTACGCCCTGGCTGCATGGATGTGCACATCCACATGTCATATTGCACTCCATGTGGGTTCAAAATTTTGGCCTCCAACTACCTTGGGATCACAGAGCATCCGCTTTTCTCGGAGGTTGAAAAGTTGATAGAGCAAACAAAGGTGACTCCAGCAGAAGTAGCTAAGTAGCTGATGAGGAATAAGGCACCTGAAATTGCGCTAAGTGGCCTTAAGGGTGTTCGCGGATTGGATTTTATAGATTGAACCTCAATCCATATCTGATCCAGGATTTTGCGGATTATAAATTTTCAATCAAATCCAATCCACGGATTGGTGAAACTCAATCCAAATCCAATCCATACATCTGCGGATCATGTGCGGATTTGACCCAATTCATATCCAACCCACCATTTTGCAGATTGATTTACGAACTGAAAATTTTTAATTTTGTCCAATCTACGAACTAACTAAATAAAAGAATTTAATATAAAAATAATTTTACTACCGATCAAATTTAAAATTTAATAAGATTTAAATAAATTAATTGTTTAAATAAAGCTAAAGAATACATTTAAAGTTTCAAAATATAACACACCAAAATGGAAAAAAAAAATCTCATTCATTTAGATCATATATTAGAAAGTTATATCTTTTTAATTTAATTATTTTATATTTTATATTATTATCAGATAAGATATAAATAGTGTTAAAGTAACTATATTTTAACTTATTTATTTACTAGTAAGTACGAATACCATATTTACTTTTTATTTTTTTGCAGATTCGTGGATTTGTGCGGATTTACAAAAGTAGATCCATATCCAATCCACCGATTACGGATTATCAAATTTTCAATCCAATATAATCCACAAATCCACGGATCGGATTTTTACGAATCAGATTTCTACATATCATATGGATTGAGCGGATTGGATTGAATTCTAAACACCCCTAAGTGGCCTACTTGAGTTTCTTAAGATGAAGAAGAGGGACAATGATGAGATAGATGCTAAAGAAGAAGATCAAAGTGCAATGGAAGCAAAAAATATTCAAGAACCTCCTGAGGAAACCAGTGAAGGAAAGAGTCAAGACATGATAAAGATTCATTAAATTTTTATGGTGGTTTCCAGCAAGAAGTAGCTAGTTTGTAGTTAAAATCGAGGACTTACTTCAGTTATCTATAGCATTTACATAATTGGGTGGTTTCTTTCAATTGAAAATTTTCTGACTTAGTATCTGTGAAATGTATGTTTTTGTTGCATTGTGGAATGATTACAGATTATCAAGTAATTTGGAGAAGAGGAAGTTGGAAAACAGAGATACACGTGTGAGAGAGAAGCTGCCAAACCAATCCAACTACAGACTCGAAAACCCGACCCGGAACCCGCAACCTTAACCCGGTCGTAACTTCCATTTCTGGGCACCATTCCGGTCAAGCTTGGTACCAATTTGAAGCTTAGAAGCCGGCCGTCGTTCCCCTGCCATCCTCGCTGCCAAAAACCAACCGGAACACCGGCGATCGAAGCTTGAAAACCCGCGACTTTTCCATTTTGTTCCGCCGGGATTTTCGCCGGTTTTGGGTGACACCACCAGTTGGATTGTGTTCCTTATGACTCCCTCTTCTATTTCCGACCATCCACATTCACCGGGAGTCACTGTTTCGCCGCCGACCAATTGATGGAATTTCACGGCTGCCGAGCTAGATTCTGGCGTCGTTACCGCGCGTTGGAGCTCACCTCCGGTGCCATTGAACTCAGCTTGGCAAAAAGTGTCTAACCCGTGCTTCCCGGTCAGCGTTGACTAAATTCTGGTGACCGTTGACCGGAAAGGGCATTTCGGTAATTTCACACTATGAGGGTAATTTTGTAATTTCTGAGCCTATGTATATTTTAGTAATTCCTGGAATTTGAATTAAGGATTGAGTATAATTACGATTCCGAGGGTAATTCGGTGATTTACGATTTCAGAGTATTTTAATGATTTACGGACTCGAGGGTATTTTAGTAATTTTATCGACACGGGAGTTGTAAATTATGGATAGATGTTCGTTTCGAGTTTATTGCATAAATGTAGTCATAATTCTGATTTACGAAAAATAATTATGTCGTTTCCTTGATTTCGGAGGATTCGCGAGCGAGAACCGGTCCACAGACGTGGACGATAACCGAGCGTGAACACTGTCACTGTGAGTGGAATATACAAAACCTATTTTCATAGTTAATTATGATAGTAAAGCATGTTTGCAAAATAAGTATTTTAAATGTTCTGATTTAATGATTTCCTCGAAATGGATTTTATTCACGCATTGATATTTTATTAAAATGTTTTGTTAATGATTTTCTGTATTGACTTTGAATAAAGCATGATAGTATTTTAAAGACAAGAAAAGTGGATTCAAATATGGTATGATTTAAAGTATGGTTAAAAGGTATGTGAATATGAGTATAGTGATTGTTTTTTAAATCATTAGACAATATCTTTCCCTCCAGATACAGTGGTACAGATGATATGAGATGAGAAGCCTTTGGGGCCCGTCTGAACACACATAGAGGTTTTCGACCGTGTGTTTGGGCGTTTTTGCCTTTTGGGGGCATATGCATGCAGTATGATGATTACAGAGATACATATATGAGATATAGACAGATATTGAGATACAGATGAGATGAGATCACACATGAGGCTTTGGGTCATGTTTGTCCTTTAGGGACTAGATTATGCACAGATATGATAAGATGTGAGATGGTATTTTCCTGTTTATCCATGTAGCTCCGAGGCGTGACGGTACCTAGAGAGTACGTCATTTCCCGTCCGTTGAGGTCCGGATACGACGAGATTATTTCCCTGGGTACTTGTTTAGTGATTATTTTCATTCTTGTGTATTCTATATGATATTGTGATATGATTTCCATGATTATTACATATGATCGTTATATATGCTTTTCATAGTTAGTAATCTGATTTAAATGTTAAATGATTTATTACTGGTTTCTCGCATATGGTTTGATGAAATCATGTTTGGAAATGATATGATTATTTCTTTTAAAGTAAGAATTAATTTTCAAAAACTACTATCCATTCACTGAGTTTTATACCATCCTATTTTTATTATATTTCCCCCCTATCAGGAGGTTGCAGGTACACCAGATCGACCTAGCGACTGTAAATATATTTTGAGTTTTAGCCACGTGATGGTGTTAGAAGATATAGATGTTTTTGTTATGACATCTTGGTTACCTCGTTCTTTTGGGATCGTATAATTTTTTTATATTATTCTTTTGGGATTAAGAATAAACTGAGATATTAATATTAGTTATAATATTATCTTTTGAGACTCTGGAGATATAAACTCAGCATTTTGGTTGAGGATGTTGATCACTGGAGTTTGTTGTATATTGAATTATATTGGGAGTGCTTGTCTTATATATTTGTAGATTAGGAGTACTATATATATAAAGGAGACTCTGCCGAATTTTCGGCAGAATCCTTACTAATTAGATTATTATCAAGTTTGTTTTAATGAGATTAGATTAACTCGCCCAGGGAGATTCGAGGCGGGTCGTTTCACCTATGGTGTGTTTTTAATTTATTCTAAGTCTTTGTATTTTGCTTAACAATGCCGGATTAATATTATTGCTTCCTACGTCAATTATGAATCCTAGTTGTTTTGCAACGTTATAGGTATAGCTCCGAGAGACCTCTACGTTCAAACCATCATTGACAATAGACAATCTACAGATTAATTTGCCCTCTTTGTAAATGTATAAAGCGTGGAAAATTTCTTAGATGGGAATCACTTCTCATAGTTTAATAATCCATTTTAACCAATATGTTGAGTTATGTTTGATGTACCTTATTAATTCTTTTTATCAACCAATTTGCTTTATTTCTCACTAACCAATTTATATTGTGGCTTTTAAAGTAAATAAGTTGAAATGAAGGTTCAAAAAATTAATGCTTGAAAACTTGCTCAAGAAGGACCATTTATTGTTTTGTTTTCTAGCTAAATTTTAGAGAAAGCGGACTTTTTATCTTTACATTTTCAACCTTTCAAGTTATTTCAGGACACATTAGTTGAGAAGCAAACACTTTTTAGCGGAGTCAAGATGAAATGAACGTCTGAAGCAGTGCTTCCCACGTCACGGTCAACTGAGGTCTCTTGGTGACAAAGAAAAGCAATGAAGAAAAGATGAAATGGACAGTAACCAATAATGCAAAGCAAAACAAACACATTCTCATAATCACAGTAACTCCAAGTCTCAAACATTGCAAAAACTCACCACTGTCTTTCATTTTCCTCACAAACTAAACAGCCCCAGTTACCTGCATCTTCTAGCTCAAAAATCCATAATTTTTTCTCAAACCAAACATCCCCAGTTCCCCAAAAAAAATGATTTTTAACACTACCCAAATGCCATCAACTAGGACCATTGTATCTGCTGTGGCCTCTACAACAGCTACATTTATGGTCATTCGATCCATTGCTCGCGATTACTTGCCTCGTGAGGTTCAATCTTACTTTTCTTTGAAGCTCAAAGATTTTATTTCAAGTTTTTCTAACGAGTTAACCTTTGTCATTGATGAATATGATGATGGCCTCAACCAAAACAAGCTCTTTAAAGCTGCAAAGATTTATCTTGAACCCAAAATCCCTCCCAATGTGAAGAGAATCAAAATCAATTTGCCAAAGAAAGAAACTAATATTTCACTTTCTGTTGAGAAAAATGAAGAGATTGTTGATGTCTTTAATGGAGTTCACTTAAAATGGAAGTTTGAGTCAAAACCAACCCCATCTGAGGCCATCAACAAAAGGTCAATTACTAAAGGTTATAGGGTTAAAGATCATGCTGCATGCTTTGAGCTGAGCTTTCACAAGAAAAACAAAGACTTTGTTTTAGGTACTTACATACCTCATGTCTTGAAGAAGTCTAAAGAAATAAGCCAGAAAAAGAAAACTTTGAAGCTTTTTACTTTGGGGTCTCACAGAGGAATGATTGGTGATAAATCAATATGGCAATCAGTGAATCTTGATCATCCGGCAAATTTTGATACATTGGCTATGGATTTTGATATGAAGAAGACGATAATGGATGATCTAGAGAGGTTTCTGCTGAGGAAGGAATTTTATCGAAGAGTAGGCAAGGCATGGAAACGAGGGTATTTACTGTTTGGTCCTCCAGGGACTGGCAAGTCAAGCTTGATCGCGGCCATGGCTAATTATCTCAAATTTGATATCTATGACTTGGAGTTGTCTAATCTTCGGGGAAATAATGATTTAAGGCATATACTGATTGCCACAGAGAACAAGTCCATTCTGGTTGTGGAGGACATTGATTGTTGCATTGACCGGCAGGACAGGCTTTCGCGGGCAAGGGCTACAAATCCTGGTGTTCTCATACCAGGATATGAACAACAACAAAATCAGGTAATATTATCATCCAACATCTCTTTATTTTAACTTAATAATTCTTAATACTGTAAAATGATCAGTACCGTACGTGTTTCTAATTGTCCATAGTGAACCTGATTCCCCTGGTATAGCTAAGATAAGCCAGTCCATGTTTAACACCAGGATATAAGTTTGCAAATCAGGAAATTTGTTGGCAGTTAATTTTTGTATTCATTTACATGGTTTTTATTGAGAGGTTTCTAGTGACAGTTCGCCCATGTTATGCCAACCTTCATCAGGTAATGGGTTGGATCTGTAAAATGGCTATGGCTGTTCTTATCAACAGCAAATCATATGTATATAATCCCTGACTTGGCCACATTTTTTTCCCTCCCTTTTTTCAGTATGTTATAACCTTATCAGGATTGTTAAACTTCATTGATGGATTGTGGTCAAGCTGTGGAGATGAGCGGATCATAATATTCACAACCAATCATAAAGACAGGCTTGACCCTGCTTTGTTGCGCCCCGGTCGTATGGATGTGCACATCCACATGTCATACTGCACTCCATGTGGGTTCAAAATGCTGGCCTCCAACTACCTTGGGATCGCAGAGCATCCACTTTTCGTGGAGATTGAAAAGCTGATAGAGACAGCAAAGGTGACGCCTGCGGATGTAGCTGAGCAGCTGCTGAGGAATGAGGAGCCTGAACTTGCACTAAGTGGCCTGATTGAGTTTCTTGAGACTAAGAAGAGAGCTAATGATGACAGTGAAGCCAAAGCAGCAGAGGAAAGAGGAGAGAGCTAGGCAGAAACTTCTCGAACGCTTTAAAATGTAATAAATGAGACAGGCTAGAGATTCAGTAGATTTTATGAGACTTGCTAGAAGCAATAGTTTATGGAGTTTGCAGTGATTTTACCTATAACATACGCACCGGGGCAGTTTAAATTCCTTGAAAACTCACTTATGGTGGCAGGGTTTTGCTTGGAATCCTGCTATCATTTCATGGATGAAAATGATATTATCTATGACTTTATATATCAAGGAAAAGTTTGGTTGGTGCATCATTATGTATGAATATGTCATAAGGAATTAATGAAGAATATAATTGAAAATTTGATTTACAAAAGTTCATAATCAACCATTTAATTATGACAATTAAGTAGAACTGCAGAAGAGCGTTAAATCTTAACTTCCCAACTAACTATTTGCCACTAATTCAACGTGATCTATTTTGTTAACTACCAATTTATCCCAATTACATGCTCTTCACCAACTACACAACAAACTCATCTTTCATCCTTTAGATCAAATAAATCAAAAGTAACAGATTGTGATAAGTGATAAGATCACCGTTAGATAATTAAAGAAGTCAACACTATTAATGAAATCTAATCATTTAACGGTGATTAAACTGTAAGCTACTGTACTACAAAGTATACTTTGAGTCGCCCGCCAAAACCCAAGAAATCGGTATTAATAAAAATAATAATAATAATTAAAAAAAAATAAGAAGAAGAAGAAGAGAGCCTCCTTTGTTCTTAAACTGAAAGATTTCTTTTTTCAAGGTTCTCAAATGAGTTAACCTTAGTCATTGAAGAATTTGATGGTAGCAGCATTAACCAAAACGAAACGAGCTCTTTAAAGCTGCAAAGCTTAATCTTAAACCCAAAATCCCATCCTATGTTTAAAGAACCAAAATCAATTTGCCAAACAAGGAGACCAAGATTTCATTGTCTATTGAAAAAAATGTAGAGATTGTTGATATTTTAATTGGGGTTCAATTAAAATGGAAGCTTGGTTCAAAACAAGTCCAAGAACAGGTGTTTGAGTCCGTGTTTCGTTTTGCTCGCATTCAGAGCAAACCTGTTGGTAAATCAGAAGTTAGATTCTTTGAGCTGAGTTTTCACAAGAAGTATAAACAAATAGTCTTGGATAGTTACATACCTCATGTGTTGAAGAAATCTGAAGAAATAAGTGAGGAAAAGAAAACTTTGAAGCTTTTTACATTAAAGGATAGAAATTCGCTGAGAGGATATGTATGGCAGTCCGTGAATCTTGGTCATCCAGCCACGTTTGATACAATGGCTATGGATTTTGATGTGAAGAAGATGATAATGGATGATCTTGAGATGTTTCTGAAGATGAAAAACTTTTATCGACGAGTAGGTAAGGCATGGAAATGCGGGTATTTGCTGTTTGGTCCTCGAGGAAGGGGGAAGTCAAGCTTGATTGCTGGCATGGCTAAATTCCTCAATTTGCTGTCTTTGACTTGGAGTTGTCTGCTCTTCTTAGGAGGAATATGGAGTTGAGGAATTTGTTGATTGCCACAGAGAACAAGTCCCTTCTTGTTGTGGAGGACATTGATTGTTCCATTGAGTTGCAGAATAGGCATGCACAGGCACTGGCTGTGAATCCTATGGTTTCTAACATGAATTATACGGCAAGACCAGGAATTAATCAAGGCCCTCAGGTAATTATTTCTTTCTTTAGCTGGATGAATCTGATTACTCTTGGTTGATTTGATCTGGTAAGAAACTTAATTCTATATTAGTGTTCACTATCATGTTTTTTATTGTTAAAAATAACTCGAGTCAAGTCTCTTGATAGCTGACCTAGTCTATGTTTAAACCATGATACAAGTTGCGAACCAAGAATTTGTTGTAGTATTTCTGTGTCAGGTTACATGATCTTCATTGAAAGTTTTTTTAGTGATTTGTTACCGGCCAGACTCAGAGAGGTTTTAAACCCTGTGGCTGGACACCAGCAGCAATAAAAACATCCTTGTTCAAGGATTAGAAAACGTTTGCACTGCTGGCAACTAGCTTGAAATGGACAATATGATGAAGAGCTGTAATGCACCATAATTTTATATCTCTAGTTCTTAGAGATGACCCGACAGGGAAAAAAGAGAGGCAAAAGGTCCCACTACAATTTTTTATGCAAGCCACAATGGGTGGGTGCGGTTCGGTTCGGTTCGATTTTTTACTAAATTTTTCATAATAGTTCGATTACGATTATTTTAAAATTATAATCGCGATTAATCAAATTACTGAAATAATCAAATACTCGATTAATTGAAATAATTCAATTCGATTCGGTTCGATTATTTCGATTATGGGTTTATTTTAGGCTTTTTTAAATTTAAAACCTTAAATTAATAAGTAGTTTATTAATTAATCCCCGAAATGTAGGTAGCTTAATTACTCTCTCACCGAAGGAGACTCTTACTCTTTTGCTTATATAAATCACAAGCTGTGCTCCCATTTCTTTTACAAATATAATATTTGTGGTCCAATCTCTTACTGTGTTTGTCATTTTCTCACTCTCAAATCATTTTTCCAAAATTTAAAGTGTGGATGTGAATGTGATAGTGAATGTGATACGCAATTAGAGCCATTAACTCCCCGCTGCCACTTCATAATTTATGACAATAATAATTACACATACAACACAACACCAACTTGTTTTTGCTTTCAACGTTTTCATTCCTTACCCCTTTTTTGTTGTTTCAAAACAATAACTTGTAAACAAATAGAAAATAGAATCAGTCAACCCCTTGTCTCACGTTAACCCTCACCTCTGTTTTTTTCTCTTTCTTTTCCCTTTCTTTTCTTTTAACCCAATTTTTACTTCAATCTTCGTTTTTC
The DNA here is from genome assembly GCA_030449895.1 of Citrus mangshanensis. Taxonomy (NCBI): domain Eukaryota; kingdom Viridiplantae; phylum Streptophyta; class Magnoliopsida; order Sapindales; family Rutaceae; genus Citrus; species Citrus mangshanensis. The sequence goes on from JASUUJ010000069.1 coordinate 5,304,655, forward strand.
TTCTTCCCCCAAAATTAAACAGCGATTACATTCCTCAACAGCTACAGAGAATAAAAGCCACGGCACTTTCAAGATATCGAAACATACCCACATTTACTAAACAAAAGAGATTTAATTTTAAAAAAAATTACAGAGTGGATTAAGCACTGACCAAGTGAAAAGCTGACCAAGCGAAGTAAGAGCAACAGAATGAACTCCACCAAGAGCAGTACAATGAATAGGATCATCCAAATAAGGATTCAAAGTAGGCACAAACGCAGCATCCTCATGCCCAAATCCAAGCCACCCGCCATCTCCTTTGCCCCAAATCCACAACTTCCCGTTCACCACCAACCCAGAATGAAACAACGCACATGATGAAGAATTTGAAAAGCGCTCTGAAGAAGACGAATCACGAGTTTCTCAGAGGTAAAATTCCTTATCTTTCTATGTGGTTAACTCCTGAATCAGTTGATTCTTGGTTTCAATTAGTTCACTGAGTTAGGTGATTTTGTCTTACGTCTGATGCAGGGAAGGAGCTTGGCTGAAGGTCACGACTCACGAGTTCGATTTTTGCTTTTGGTTGAAGGTCACGACGAGCAGCGGCCAGCGGGAACAGAAGAAGTTACGACGAGCAGCGGTCAGCGGGAAGTCGGGAACCGAAGAAGATAGAAGTCAGAAGTTTAGATTTAGATTTTAGGCTTTTAGGTTTTAGCTTTAGCTTTCAAATCGGTTTATTTGAGATTTCAGTTCGATTTTGCGGTTTTTTTTAAAACCAAAAATCAAACCGATTGGTTTTACTATTTTTTTATATTACTATTTCAATTTTTTGGAGATAAAAAAATCGCATAAAAATCGAACCGAACCGATCGGTTCGATTCGATTTTTAATTAATTAGCTTTTTTTGCCCACCCCTGCCACATAGTCGTCTTCTTAAAACCCTATATGTACATAAGTCATATAAGGCTGTCCTGTGAGAAAGAATTCTCACTAATAGTAGTCTCTCAAACATGATTGGAAAGCTCTCTTACATATTTTGCCTATTCTCCTTTCAATTTTTAAAGGCATAGCATATAACATTGTTTGAGCACACATTTATGATTTATACTTGTGGGATTTTGTTTGTGAGCAATAATGCTCAAACAAGATTGTTCACCAGTCAAAGTTGTTAAATTATGCTTCAGAGGACAATGGTTGGACTTGTAAAATGGCTTTTGCATATTTTCCTTTTTCAGTAGTACCTATACATGTAGAACCAGATTACATGATTTCCAGTTTCAGGTGACCCTATCAGGATTGTTAAACTTCATAGATGGATTATGGTCAAGTTGTGGAGATGAACGGATCATAGTGTTCACAACCAATCAAAAAGAAAAGCTTGACCTGCTTTGTTGATCCTGGTCATATGGATGTGCATATTCACATGACCTATTGTAATCCAAGAGGTGGGTTCAAAATGCTGGCCTCCAACTACCTTGGGATCACAGAGCATCCATTCTTCTCAGAGATTGAAGAGTTGATAGAGAAAGTAATCGTGACTCCTGTTGATGTAGCTGAGCAACTGATGTGGAGTGAGGTACTTGAAGTTACACTTAGAGACCTAATTGATTTTCTTTAGATCAAGAAGAGAGAACAGTATGAAAGTAAAGCCAAAAAAGTAAAAGAGGAGAGAGCAGGGGAAGCAGAAATTGAAGGGAAAGTCAGTGGCACAAGTGGAAACATGTCAAAGATTAAGTAAATTGTAGGGAAGTCTTCGAGAAGCAATGTTTTGTGATCAAAATAGGGTACATTTCATTTCAGTAGTCAAAGAAAGTCTTACATAGGAGGTTCAAATAAAATTAAATCGGAGTAAAAAATCAGACTTGAAGATGTTCTATTTTGCCAATGAATTCGAATCATCAGATGATTAATGACCACCATTTTTTTTTGTTGGGTTTTGCAAGAGATGCCATTTATATTTTATTCAACTTAAATAATTCACAAATTATTTTAGGATTCATGGGTTGAATAGATTTGTATCCCCAAGGTTAACATTATTATATTTAATGCTTGTTCAGTATAACTTATCTGATGGACGTAAGTGTTTATTCAATTATATAAACTCTTTTCAAAATTTTCTGTATTGCTTGGTTGCATTTTGAATAGAGCATTTGGAGATTAAATAAGATATTTTGTTTTTACTGACAATAAACTAAAATTTTGGACTTGTACGAATAGAGATTGCAAAAACCTTTTTAAAAGTTAAATTATCTTAATTTATTTAACAATCTTATTTTACTTGTAATATCCTAAATCTCCTAAGAGTATTTAAGTCTTTTTAATTTTTAGTGATCCTTTTTACCCTAGTATAAATAGAACAAGATGTTTTTTTCATTATAAGAGAGAGAGAGGAAAAGAGGGATCAGTTGAAAAAAAAAAAGACAGAAAGAGAGAGAGAGATGGAGACACAAGAAAGAAAAGAAAATAAAATCAAAATAGAAGAAGAAAGTTTTCTTCTTTTTCTTAGTTCTGACATAGGCAACACATGGGATCAAGTTATTATTGTTAGGAGAAGTTTTGGAGGTAAGTTTTAATTATTGATTTCTATTAAATTGTTGTGGACAAGCATAATTGCAATAGAAGTAGAAACTTAAGATTTTACATAAATATGCTGACAGTGAATTATTTCGAAAATCATAGTAATTGATACAAATTGATTTTGATTTTGATTTTTGGATTTGTTAAACTAGACATCGACAAATTGATTTTAATTCTGATTTTTGGATATGTTAAACTAGACATCGTCTACAATGTTTTGAACCTTGTTTCAAGTTAATCGGATAAGATTTCAATTAATTACGATTTTTCAAAGTCAAGTCCGAAAACCTGAAAATTTATGATTTTAGTGAATAACGTGAATTACGAAATTATTTTTACCATAGCTAGACTTCTCCAAAAATTATGAAATTTGGACCAATGATTCTGTAAATTTTCATAATTTTATGATAACGAAATAAATTGTTTTGTATTTTTAAAGCAAGTGTGTTCAAAACATAAAATTGTTTGACAGTATTGATGATGTTTGAAACGTCAATTATTTTCAATAGTTTTTTAAGGAACTATGTTATGAAATTTTTATCAATGAACTTTCAATGTGTCAGCATATGGTCTGTAAAATTTGAGAGTTTTTCAATGAGGGAATAATTTATTAAAGATTGGAGAATATGGACAGTTCTGTTTTGCGGGCCGATTATTGAGAACATTGAGGTTGAGCTTAGGAGATGTTTAAAGTGAGATATTTGAGGACATTAGAGTTTATGATTGAGATTCGATTATATCTTATGAGAAATTTATTGATAATTTTAGGTTGATGATATTAGTACGCATTTGTTACATGAGGATACCAAGAGGTAAGTAAACTAGACTTTAAAACGAATCACAATAAACAATATATATGTTTGACTTGTATGAAAAGTCTATTTTGATATGTACGAATATAGATTTATATATCTCTGCTCATGTGTTTATGTGATGTGTTGTTATGTATTGAGCTTGATTATGTGCATGGGCATATGTATGTGTGATGGTTCATTGGCATGAGCACGAAAATACATTGAATTTTCTATGAATGAGAAAGTGGATTTTAACAAATGAGATTTATGTTTTATGAGATTTTGCATTGGGGGCCACCTCTTGAAGTTGTGTGGGGGTCACCTCTTGAGACTATGCGGGGGCCAACTCTTGAGGGCCAAAGCGCCGCAAAGTGCCACTCATGGTACAAAGTGCCACGCACATAACAAAGTGCCACAATTGTAAAATATGTAATTCATTGAAAGAAAATGAGAAAGTTTGAAAGCGACAGAAAGAGATTTTTATGAATTTGTTTACAGTATTTCCAAAAGATCATGGCATATCATCCATTTGCATTATGTATAAGTATGTATGTATTTTGGTATAAGAAAAACTAGTTTGCTTACTGGATCTTGTACTCATTATAGTTTATTGTTATTCAGTTTCCAGAAGTCAGGATTGATTCGTGATGAGTGAGAAGATGAATTTGAATTGAGGATGGTAGATGGTTTGGCTGAATTTTTAAGTTATTCAGCTGGCTTTTGTATTTGAGGCTTAAATTTTATCGGTTGTAAGGAGTTATTTAAATTCAAATGTGAGTTGTAGACATATTTGCCCTTGGAAGTCGAGCTGGGGTGTTACATTACTTCTTTCATCGCATAATTTTAAAAAATTTATCTATTAAAGTGAATTTTTTAATTTTAAAAAAAAAATAGTTCTCATCAATAACTAAAAAAATTCATATTTTCTTTTTTTTTTTTTTTCTAGAAAGTCTCTACTTCTAAAAGTCCTACAAATATAAGGCCATATGTCACAGCCATAATATATGCTACAGCTTCTGCCGCATCCACAGCTATGGTTGTTAGACCCATTGCTCTAGAGTACCTGCCTAATGAGGTTAGAGGCTACTTATGGGTACAACATAAAGCTCTTATGGCAAGATATTCTAACGAGTGAACATTAGTCATTGAAGAATGTGCTAATGGCCTTGGCCAGAACAACCTCTTCAAAGCTGTAGAGCTTTATCTTGAACCCAAAATCCCGCTCGTCGCAGAAAAAATCAAAGTCATCTTGCCGAATATGGACACCAAGACTTCATTCTCCCGCAGAGATAAATGATGAGATCGTTGATATCTTTAATGGGATTCAATTAAAACGGAAGTTTCTTTCGAGACCAGACCCACGAGAGGTGGTTCGTAATCCAGACCAATGCAAGGTTAAAGACAAGAACAAACTCTTCGAGCTGAGATCTCACAAGAAGCATATGCAAATAGTCTTGCATGCTTACATTCCTCGTGTATTAATTGAATGTATATAAAGGAATAAGCAAGCAAAAGAAGACTTTGAAGCTTTTTACTTTAAAGGACAGAATGTACGGAGGGAGAGACTTATGGCAATCGGTGAATCTTTGATCATCCAGCCACTTTCGATACACTGGCAATGGATTCTAATATGAAGCACATGAAAATGGATTATCTTGAGAGGTTTGTGGAGAGGAAAGAGTTTTATAGAAATGTAGGCAAAGCATGGAAACGCGGGTATTTGTTATACGGTCCTCCAAGAACAGGGAAGTCCAGTTTGATTGCCGCCATGGCTAATTATCTAAATTTTTATGTCTGTGACCTGGAGTTGACTACTCTCAGAGATAATGTGGAGTTAAGGAATGTGTTGATTGCCACAAAGAATAAGTCCATTCCTGCTGTGGAGGACAGTGATTGTTCTATTAATTTGCAAGGCAAGCATTCACAGGCAAAGTCTTTGAATCCTGTGAACTCTAATGCGATCAAACCAGTAACTAATGTCAATCAAGAACCAAAAGTGACCTTATCAGGATTGCTAAACTTCATAGATGGATTGTGTCGAGCTGTGGAGATGAGAGGATCACAATATTCACAACTAATCATAAAGACAGACTTGACCCTGCATTTATTGTTGCACCGGGTTGCATGGACATGCAAATTCATATGTCCTACTGCATTCCATGTGGGTTCAAAATGCTGGCCTCAAACTACTTTTGTAATGCCAAATTCCATCATTTTAGATTATGGAAATTCGGTTTTTATTAGAAAACATATACGGCTATAACACTTATTAATAAGGATATTAAAATTATAAATAGGGTTACTTGTGGGATAAATTTTGGAAAAATACTTATTTTTCCAAATTTAATAGGATTTCTTAAAACTTCCTATAAATTCATATTTTCCCCTCTTCCATAACCCTAAGTCCACAACGTTTTCTTTTTTTTCTCTACTACTCATCACGCTCTTATTCATACCCTAGGATTCAAACTTTTGTTTAGGAGAGAATCATAATGGTTGATAAATTTACTCTTCCTATTTTCCACAAGTTTTGATATCACTCTATTTAGGATTTTTATTGGCATGATTTTAGATTGCTACAGATCATAATACGTGATTTAGGATGTGTTTAAGTTCTATTTAAGACTCTGATTTATTGTTGAGTCTTGTTAATCAATCCTTGATGCATTGAGGAGAGTGAACAAAAAGAAACAGAACAAAGAGCACTGCCAATAGAAAGTAGTACTGAAGAATATGATGAGGAAACCGATTATGGAGAATCTGACAACGAGGAGTAAATTTTAGTTAAAATTGAGGACTCATGTTAGTCATTCGTACCATCCACATAACTGGGTAGTTTCTTTTAATTGAAATTATCTATGACTTGGTATCTATGAAAATTATATTTTTGTGGCAATTTGTTATGACTTATGATCATGCATAACAAGAGGTAAATTTTTGTGGTACATTTTTGTAGATCGAAAGCTATAGTTGTTGAACTACAATTGAAAACATAGCTTCAGATAAGAAAATTAGGCACATCATATTCCTGCAAATATCCTCAGCCAGCACTAGGGATGGCAATGGATTGGATCTGATCCAAGATCCACGTGATCCAAATCCAATCGGATCGGATTTAGATCTGTTTAAAATGAATTTGGATCGGATTTGGATATCGATGTGCGGATGTAAGACGGATCTGGAGTAGATCTGGATCTATCTTAATATCTAAATCTATATCCATATCCACTCATCTTTTAATTTTATTTTATTTTAAAAGTTTCTTAACAATTGTGGAATTATAATAATAATAAATTTTATTCATAGCATATTAGTAGTATTTACTATGCATTTAAACTCTTAAAACTTAAAGGTTAATTTTATAAATTTAAAGGTCAGCCAGCCCCAAAGCATGTACATGCAATATTCAAATTGCAAACCAAGTAATATAATCTGGCAATTTATTTTATTACATTGGCCAAATAATTTTTAAAAAATATAGTTATTCATATATTTAGTCAAATATGGTCATAATAAAAATAATAAAGGACTGAATATAAATCATATTTAATTTATATGTCATTATCTAATGTTGTAGGAATGAGGGTAGGTGTACCGTGGATATTAGAATGATGAAGGAGACAATAGAATATTATATTGATCTTACTCCTGCAATTACTTCTGAATAATATTTTATTATCTTTCTTATTTGTTGTTTTGGTGTAAAAGTATAAGTTACAATATTTATTATATTTTTGAGAAAAATTATATAATTTATTTGTTATCAATACATTTTAGCCTTCAATTTTCAATCTAAAAAATTATTACTTTTTTATTACTGAATTTTAAAATTCATGACGGATCTAGAGCAGATTTGGATTTTAATTTTTTTTCGGATTTGGAGCAGATATAGATATTTATTTCTTTTTTGGATCTAGATATGGAGCGAAAAATATGGATTCATGACGGATCTAGAGCAAATACGGATCTTGATTTTTATTATAGATTTGAATCTGGAGCAGAGTAGATCCAACTCATATATGCCCCATTGCCATCCCTAGCCAGCACATGGGAACGTTGTAAATGTGCACTCAAAATGTCGTCATATCGAAATTTTGAAGAGTTCAATAATTCTTTTTAAAATTTTAGTTTATGTCGACATTACAAGATGAGAAAATAAAACGGCATCTTAGGTGAAAATTTTTGTTCATAAATAAAAACGAAAGTAAATATGAGGAATATAAGAAAATAGAATTTCATTAAAGTGAAAGTGAAACTCTTAAAGCATATTTAAAAAAAAAATGAGGTGATGAGATCCTCACCATTGGACCAACGAGTGGTTAGTTAATTTATTATAAGTTGAATTATAATTTCTCAAAACAATCCAATCCTAAACCTTTTATTCCTCAATCAAACACACTATTAGACATAATTTGCATTTTTCTTTTGAAATATATCCCTAACATAGTAATATTATGCAATGTTAACTTGCACGATGTTGTCGTTGTTATTATTATCATTATTGTTATTATCATTCTTTTGCTTATGCTAAAAGAAAATTGCATTATTATTACAGAAAATTTTTAATAAGACATATTTCATGTCACGTGATATTGAAATAAATTAGCTCATCAAATTATATATATATAAGAAAAACCAAATTCATAATCTGGAGTTCTCTGCCTCTCTCTTTATTTTCTCTGCCTCTCTCTCTCTCTCTCCCAATATATATAGTAGTTTTTTGGTTCAGGATTATAAAGTGTAGGAAACTCTCAGGAAAACTTTAAAACTGTGAAATTTTAAAGGTTTAAAGCACTTAAACTACACGGTTTATGCATTTTTCCACACATTCCCGCACTTTAAAATTTCAGATTAGATATCCCAAGTTTAAGAATTTGTGGTATATGTTATTTTTATGAAGAGACATTAATAATACGAATTTAATAGAAATTTGAGTCAAATAAAGGTATAAGAAGAACCTAATTAATTCAAAATCTAAAGGCTAGTGTAATACCTAGCCATACTTTATCTAATGAAAATATACTTTAGCATGAAAGCTATCACGGGAGAAAACCACGTAGATGTAAAACTTTTAGACTCGTACACTTTGATATAATTACACAATGATCATATAATATAGATAGATAGATATTTGGTTGGTCACTCTAATTCTAATTTTTGGGAAGGAGAGAATTATAAAATTAATTTGAACTTGTCCATCAGATCAACTTTTAAAAAACATAAATTAAAATATAAAGATTAATTTAGGCCAGTTTAGTCATGTAATTTTCGTATTTAGTTTAGGATTACTTGTTTAGCTGGCATTTGTTTCCCTTATCTATTTAGGTCATAGAGCCTATATAAATATGCATAAAATTTCTCAAGAGTCATAAAACTTTAGATAGTATTTGTTTCCCTAACACTGTCCGATTCATCAAAGACAGGGGGAAGAAGATTACGAAGAGAGGCAAATCAAGCAATGCTGAATCGGGAGCATAGGCTGTAGTGAGTGCCATAATAGTAATACTAAGCCAGCTTCAAGGATCATATAATTGCATATCGTCTGCAATTTTCTTTCTTGACAGTGAAGAAAAACCTCCTTTACTTTTCATCCCCTTCAAATACTGTGCTTTTTCCCCCAAACCAAACAGTCCCACACCCACAAACAAGAGAAAAAAAAATGTTTATGTTTTAAAGTAAATAAGTTGAAATGAAGGTTCACAAAATTAATGCTTGAAAACTTGCTCAAGAAGGACCATTTATTGTTTTGTTTTCTAGCTAAATTTCAGAGAAAGCGGAATCTATGTACTTTTTTTCTTTACATTTTCAACCTTTCAAGTTATTTCAGGACACCTTAATTGAGAAGGAAACACTTTTTAGTGGAGTCAAGATGAAATGAACGTCTGAAGCAGTGCTTCCCATGTCACGGTCTACTGAGGTCTCTTGGTGACAAAGAAAAGCAATGAAGAAAAGATGAAATGGACGGTAACCAATAATGCAAAGCAAAACAAACACATTCTCACAATCACAGTCACTCCAAATCTCCAACATTGTTAGAAACTCACCACTGTCTTTCATTTTCCTCACAAACTAAACAGCCCCAGTTACCTGCATCATCTACCTTAAAAATCCATAATTTTCTCTCAAACCAAACATCCCCAGTTCCCCAAAAAAAAAAAAAATGATTTTTAACACTACCCAAATGCCATCAACTAGGACCATTGTATCCGCAGCTGCCTCTACAACAGCTACATTTATGGTCATTCGAACCATTGCTCGCGATTACTTGCCTCGTGAGGTTCAATCTTACTTTGCTTTGAAGCTCAGAGATTTTATTTCAAGTTTTTCTAACGAGTTAACCTTTGTCATTGATGAATACGATGATGGCCTCAACCAAAACAGGCTCTTTAAAGCTGCAAAGATTTATCTTGAACCCAAAATCCCTCCCAATGTGAAGAGAATCAAAATCAATTTGCCAAAGAAAGAAACTAATACTTCACTTTCTGTTGAGAAAAATGAAGAGATTGTTGATGTCTTTAGTGGGGTTCACTTAAAACGGAAGTTGAGTCAAAACCAACCCCACATGAGGCTATCAACAAAAGGCCAATTACTACAGGTTATAGGGTTAAAGCTCATGCTGCATGCTTTGAGCTGAGTTTTCACAAGAAAAACAAAGACTTTGAAGCTTCTTACTTTGGGGTCTCATAGAGGAGTATGGCAATCAGTGAATCTTGATCATCCAGCGACTTTTGATACATTGGCGATGGATTTTGATAGGAAGAAGACGATAATGGATGATCTAGAGAGGTTTCTGCAGAGGAAGGAATTTTATCGAAGAGTAGGCAAGGCATGGAAACGTGGGTATTTACAGTATGGTCCTCCAGGGACTGGCAAGGCAAGCTTGATTGCGGCCATGACTAATTATCTCAATTTCGATATCTATGACTTGGAGTTGTCTAATCTTCGGTGGCGTAATGATGTACGTTGATGGTGGGGTGGTTAATTGGTAGAAAACAGTTATTGGAGTGCCCGTGTGGATACTTGATGGATGGACCGAAGTTACTTGGCTATTGGTTGCTTTTGTTAAAGGTAATAGGCGCGTGTGTTGTCGGCCTTCCTTTGAAAGGAGGGCATTGAAATTGGTTTGTCGGTTTGCACTTTAAAGTAGGTGAGTCGGTGGTTTAATTTAAACAATTTGTTTTGATTATGGTTTGGTTTACGTAGTTTTGTGTTTGTCAATCCTTGTAGTTTGTTGTGATTGGTGGATTTCAATTGGTTATCAAATTTAGTTTATTGGAAGGAATTTGAAGAAGTTGAATTAATATTCGGTTTCCCGCTCAGTGTTTGGCTATAAATATGTGTTGATCGAGTTCATTTGGGGGCAGGAGAACAGGATCGTAGAGGTTAGAGAGAGAATGGAGAGGAAAGGTATGTGTGGTTCTCATTTGAGTTTCAGTAAAGGGTGGATGCATAGTATAGTTTCTGAAATATGTGAGCATGATTTTGTGTTTGTATTAATCCCTTTTAATATGGAGAGGATGGAGTTAGTTGAGTTTTTCCGTAGACGTGGGTATTTGATATCGAATGGCCGTTCTCTTCCCTACGCTCATGGCGTTGATTATGGAATGGTGGATAGTGATGATGAAGACGATGAGTGTGGGTTTGATTTTAGTAATTGGTCTGTTGAGAAGAACCGTAACACTGTAATATCATTGAGTGATTGGTGTGATGATAATGGCAACATGGAGGTTGTTGATGTTAATTTAGATGGAAACTATGGGGTAATTAATATTGATATGGATCGGTTTTTCATGAAGTTTGATAAGCATTTAGTTGTATTCATTAATGATTATGATGTTGAATTAGCTAAATGCAAAGCTTATGTAATCGATTGTAATAAGTTTTATAATTAATGAAAGTTAATAATATTAATGATATTATTAGAGATTATTATAAGTGTGATGTAAATGGAGGCATAAGTGTGCCCGTATTCAGTTTTGTAAAGAATGTTGTGACATGAGTTAAATCTTAACTTGCCAACTAACTATTTGCCACCAATAAAACGTGATCTATTTTGTAACAACCAATTTATCCTAAATTTAATAAAACGAATAAATTCAGAATGGATGTGCATATTCACATGACCTATTGTAATCCAGGAGGTGGGTTCAAAATGCTGGCCTCCAACTACCTTGGGATCGCAGAGCATCCATTCTTCTTAGAGATTGAAGAGTTGACAGAGAAAGTAATGGTGACTCCTGCTGATGTAGCTGAGCGACTGATGAGGAGTGAGGTAACTGAAGTTGCACTTAGAGACCTAATTGATTTTCTTAAGATCAAGAAGAGAGAACAGGGTGAAAGTAAAGCCAAAAAAGTAAAAGAGGAGAGAGCAGGGGAAGCAGAAATTGAAGGGAAAGCCAGTGGCACATGTGGAGACATGCCAAAAATTCAGCAAATTGTAGGGAAGTCTTCAAGAAGCAATGATTTGTGATCAGAATAGGGTACATTTCATTTCAGTGGTCAAAGAAAGTCTTGCATAGGAGGTTCAAATAAAATTACATCAGAGTCAAAAATCAGGCTTGAATGAATATGTTCTATTTTGCCAATGAATTCGAATCATCATATGATTAATGACCACCATTTTCTTTTTCTTTTTTTTCTTTTTTGGTTTCACAAGAGGTGTCCTTTTATATTTTCTTTAGATTAAATGACCTTTTGTATGTCCTAAATTTTCAGAAATTATTTTAGGATGAGTTCTGCTATTTGAACTCTATGACGACAAAGGGACGACAGAAATGTGGGTCTCTTTGTTTGTTGCTTCAACTCCATTCATCATCCTTTGTCAGTTACTTTTTTCATTTAAAAAATAAAATAATAATAATAATTAAAATAATAAAAAAGAAACCACAAAAGTAACGAAAAGAGATGACAATAACAACATTTTTTTATTTCCGATTTTTCTTGTTGTCTTCTCTCTCTCCATCTCTCACCTCTCATTTAACGTGAGCCATCTGCATTTAACAACGAAAAATTGGTTCCCTCTCTGCATCTCGCTTATCACAAGGAAGAAGTTAGATCTAGATCTGCAAATAGAGGCAACTTGATAAAATTGGTACTAATTAATTGGTAAGTTGGTGACTCTCATTACATTCAAATAAAATTTTTGTTGTGTTCTATATATTTAAATGGTTAGAATATTTAATTTAAATTGTAAAAATTCGTAGATTTTTGCTTTTTATATATTTAAATTGTTATGAATTGTTATGATTTTTTTTAATTTAAATGGGTGGAAATAATGGAATAAATTATAACAATTTCTGAATGTGTTTTATATATGTTAGGATTTTTTTAATTTAAATGCCTGGAAATAATGGAATAAATTGTAACAATTTCTAAATGTGTTTTATATATGTTAGGATTTTTCTTAATTTAAATGGCTGGAAATAATGGAATAAATTATAATAATTTCTAAATGTGTTTTATATATGTTAGGATTTTTCTTAATTTAAATTGCTGAAAATAATGGAATAAATTATAACAATTTCCGAATGTGTTTTATATATTTAAGTTGTTAGGATTTTATAATTTAAATTGCTAGAGATAATGGAATAAATTATAAAAATTTGTGGATGTGTTTTATATATTTAAATTGTTAGGATTTTTTAATTTAAATTGCCAGAGATAATGAAATAAATTATAAAATTTTGTGGATGTGTTTTATATATTTAAATTGTTAGGATTTTTTAATTTAAATTGCCGGAGATAATGGAATAAATTATAAAAATTTGTGGATGTGTTTTATATATTTAAATTGTTAGGAATTTTCGTTACTGGACAAAAATGTTATATAAGTTTCTTAATACAATGTTAATTATTTTGTAGAAATGGAGAATTTGGAAAATGAGCATGCATTTGAAGAGTTGCAAGAAACAAGAGCTAACGATGTAGATGAAATTGTGGAACCGAACAAATGTGAGCCAGCTCTTGGAATGTTATTTGATAATCATGAAGAAATGTTTGCATTTTACAAAGCTTATGGTAAACAAGAGGGGTTTCCTGTGAAGGTTCGAAGTACTAAGAAGGGGACCGATGGAATTGTAAAATATGCGACATTTGCATGTGCGCATAGCAGCAAGTCAGAAAGTAAATCAGCTAATGCATTGAAGCCGAAACCAAATGTGAAAAATGGTTGTGATGCAAAAATTGGAGGTTGTCTAAATAAAGATGGAAAATGGGTTCTTCAAACTTTAAATCTTCAACACAACCCTGGATTGAGTCCAGACAAAGCTAGGTATTTCCCATGCAATCGCAGAATTAGTGCAAGCGCTAAAAAACGAATTGAAATTAATGATTGTGTAGGAATTAGAATTGCCCAAAATTTTAATTCTATTGTTGTTGGAGCTGGTGGGTATGAAAATATGTCATTCTTAGAAAAAGATTGTAGAAATTTTGTTGACAAAACAAGGCGATTACAGCTTGAGGAAGGAGATGCTATGGCAAGTAGAATGTGCCATAAAAAGCAAGTAGAATGTGCTCAGTATTTCGATTTATGTCACAATCTCCCAGTGTCAAGTAGCTGGATACCGTTCACGTTCCACATATTATTTTTCACATTTAATTAATTCAATTAAGTGGATGATCATATAAATGATACCACGATATGTTAAATTGAAAGTTCAGAAAGATTCAAAATTTCATCATCCACAAGATAAAATAAAAACAAATAAAAAAAAATGCTTACGGATGGGTCACTAGAATTGCACCAGCAAGCAACAGCTAGAAGTCTCTTAGAAGCCTGAAGAGCCACAACAAGATCATTCCACCAAAGCAGCGACGTTATAGATGAAGAAGACTCGACCGTGTCTGTTGTAGATCTGGGTTGGGCGAGAACAAGAAGCGATCGTCCAGAATAAGCGGGCGTCGTCCGAACGCAAATGGGGCAAGAAAAAAAAAAAAAAGAAGTGAGAATAAGCAGCGAGGAAAATGAGTAGAGGGGCTATGGAGATGAATGCGCGTAGATCGAGGCTGAGCTGGTGGCCAATGAGAATCGTTCTTTGCTAACCAAGCTTGTGAAAGGGAGGGAAAAGCACCAGCCGGCCAGGAATGATGACCAATTGCTGGGGGTCGATTTCCTCTTCCTTCTTGATGAACGGAAAGGGAAGAACGAAGGAGGGGAGTAAACTAAGGAAAGGAAAATATGGCTGGGGAGGGAGGAGATAAAAAACGAAAAGAGATGACATGCTTTCCATTTAATAATTCTTTATTTTATTATTTATTATGGTCCCACGCGGAACCAAAAGAAGACAAAGGAAATGCGTGAAACAGTAGTGGGCGCTGCGTTTCTGTCGTCCCTTTGTCTTCGTTTAGTTCCTTTATCATTTTCCTTTTAGGATTCATTGGTTGAATAGATTTGTATCCCCCAAGGTTAACATTATTATACTTAGTGCTTATTCGGTATAACTTATCTAACGAACGTTAGTGTTTATTTAATTTTATAAGATCTTTTTAAAAAATTTAGTATTGTTTGGTTGCATTTTGAATAGAGTATTTGAAGATTAAATAAGATATTTTGTTTTTAGTAGTAATAAACTCAAATTTTGGACTTGTAAGAATAGAGGTTGTAGAACCTTTTTAAAAAATTAAATTATCTTAATTTATTTAACAATCTTATTTCACTTCTTTCATAACATAATTTTAAAAAATAATCAATTAAAGTGGTTTTATAATTTTTTTTAAAAAGTTCTTGTCAATAACTAAAAAATTCAAAAAAAAATTCAAAAAATCTCTACTTCTAAAAGTCCTACAAATATAAGGCCACTTATCACAACCATAGTATCTGCTACACCTTATGCCGCGTCCACAATTATGGTTGTTCCATCTATTACTCAAGAGTACTTCCCTAATGAGGCTAGAGGCTACTTATGTGTACAACTTAAAGCTCTTATGGCAAGATATTCTAATGAGTGAACTTTAGTCTTGTTGGGTCCATCTCATTTTGGGGCCCAAAAGCCCAAAATCTAAAAAGGTCTAAAAACATTTATTTGATGTGTAATTAACATTAAGCTTTGGATTTTGATGAAATTTGCCATGAAATTTAGTTTTTAAAAAACAAGCAGCAACCCTAGTTTCCTAATCACAAAAAGATGAGTGGGAAAAGAGAGAAGAAGATAGTGACTCGCTATCATCATTTGGAGGTAAGATTTTTAATCTTTAATTGGACAATTGAAAGGCAAAAGTATTTTTGTTTTTTCTTAAATTTTGAGGGTAAGTTCCTGACATCGCCCTCTATAATTTTAGTGGTCTTGATTATTATTTTATCCTCTCGTTGGTTATTATTTGAGATACCCACTTGTTATAAAAAAATAAATATTAATTTGTTACTGTAAGTCAAAAACATTAAGATTCCTGATGTTATTAGCCTCTAATATTATCTAGAGAAAAATTTGTGTTATAATCTCATTAATATAGTAGAAGTTATAACAGACTATGTTCTGTAATTTTTTCCGCTTTGAGTTTTCCATGTAAAAATCTATATCTCTTGTGGTTAATTTTATTACTTTGGATTTATTAGTTTATTTTTCTACTTATTTATTTGTGATGCATAACATATTTAAATCACACAAAGAGGAAAAGAGTTTTGTTTCCACTTAATTTGTAACTAGTTGTGGCAGTCCCTTTCCCAACAAGTCTAATATGTTGATGGTCTTGGCCAAAACAACCTTTTCAAAGCTGCAGAGATTTATCTTGAACGCAAAATCACGCTCAACCCAAAAAGAATCAAAGTCATCACGTCGAATATGGACACCAAGATTTCATGCTCAAATAGATAAATGATGAGATCGTTGATATCTTTAACGGGGTTCAATTAAAACAGAAGTTTCTTTCGAGACTAGACCCACTGGAGGTGGTTCGTAATCCAGACCAATACAAGGTTAAAGACAAGAACAAACTCTTTAAGTTGAGATCTCAGAAGAAGCATAAGCAAATGGTCTTGCATGCTTACATTCCTCATGTATTGAATGTATTTAAAGAAATAAGCAAGCAAAAAAAGACTTTGAAGCTTTTTACTTTAAAGGACATGATGCACTAAGGGATAGACGTATGGCAATCGGTGAATCTTGAACATCCAGCCACTTTCGATACACTGGCAACGGATTCTAATATGAAGCAGATGATAATGAATGATCTTGAGAGGTTTGTGAAGAGGAAAGAGTTTTATAGAAATGTTGGCAAAGCATGGAAACATAGGTACTTTTTATACGGTCCTCCAGGAACAGGGAAATCCAGCTTAATTGCAACCATGACTAATTATCTTAATTTTGATGTCTATGACTTGGAGTTGACTACTTTCAAAGAGAATATGGAGTTAAGTAATATGTTGATTGCCACAGAGAATAAGTCTATTCTTGTTGTGGAGGACATTGATTGTTCCATAAATTTGCAAGACAAGCATTCATAGGCAAAAGCTTTGAATCCTGTGAAATCTAATGCAATCAAATCGATAACTTATATCAATCAAGAAACAAAAGTGACCTTATCAGGATTGCTAAACTTCATAGATGGATTGTGGTCGAGTTGTGCATATGAGAGGATCATAATATTCACAACTAATCATAAAAACAGACTTGACCCTGCATATATTGTTGCGATCGAGTTGTATGGACATGCACATTCATATGTCTTATTGCACTCCATTTCGGTTCAAAATGCTGGCCTCAAACTACTTTGGGATCACAGAGCATCCACTCCTCACAGAGATTGACGAGTTGATAGAGAAAGCAAATGTGACTCTAGCAGATGTAGTTGAGCAGCTAATGAGGAATAAAGTACCTGAAATTGCACTTAGAGGCCTAACTGATGTCTTTGAGATTAAGCAGACGGAAAATGATGAAAGTAAAGCTAAAGAAGCAAAAGAAGAGAGAGGAGATGACGCACCAAATTGAAAGGAAAGCCAATGGCATATATGTTGGGAAAGTGACTACCACAACTAGTTGCAAATTAAGCGGAAATAAAATTTTTTCTCTCTTTATGTAATTAAAATAGGATATGTACCACAAATAAATAAGCAGAAAAATAAACTAATATAATCCAAAAAAAAAAAATCAACCACAGAAGACTTACATTTCTACGTGAAAAACTCAAAACAAGAAAAATCACAGAACCATAGTCCGATATAATCTTCCATTATATTAATAGGATTACAGCATAAATTATTCTCTAGATAATACTACAGGCTACCAACGTCAACAAATCTTAATATTATTCGCTTACAGTAGCAGCCTAGTATTTATTTTTTTAATAAGTGGATATCTCAAATAATAACCAACGAGACAATAAAATAAAAATAAAGACTAATAAAATTATAGAGGATGATATTAGGAACTTACCCTAAAATTTTAGAAAAAAACAAAGTTAATTTCACCTTCCGACCATCCAATTAAAGATTGAAACAAAAGCCCTCAAATTTAATATTGTGTCATTGTTCTCTCTCTCTCTCTCTCTCTCTCTCTCTCCCTCTCGTCTTTTTCTTCTCCACAAAAGTTGCTGCCGCCTCCATTTATTCTTCTTTATAGAGCCACGTTTTCAAAACCTAATCCATTGCAAATTTCATCAAGTCCAAAGCTTAGTAATAATTCCAAATGAAGCAAACCTATTTGGACTTGAGCATTTTGGTCCACTAAAATGAAATGAACCCTACGAATCTCCCCCTCCAACTCATTTCGGAGACACCACCAAGCCCACTCTTTACATAAAGCTTTTTAACTACTCCTTGGGCAATGTCTTTGTCATCATATCTAATAATATATAAATTAAGACATGCTAAATATTCAGTATATTGGGTTTGTTATAAAAAATATTGGATACGTGGGTAATATATTCAATAACATATACGTGTGTGTGTGTGTGTGTTTAATCCACTAATCTTGCTATCATGCATAAAATTAATTTCGATTATGA
This sequence comes from Citrus mangshanensis, assembly GCA_030449895.1. Classification (NCBI taxonomy): domain Eukaryota; kingdom Viridiplantae; phylum Streptophyta; class Magnoliopsida; order Sapindales; family Rutaceae; genus Citrus; species Citrus mangshanensis. Next base: position 5,322,942 of record JASUUJ010000069.1, read on the forward strand.
ATACGTATATAAAAATTTTTATCTGGGTGCATCTGGTTTTCAAATAATATCATCCCATAATTTAGGAGCAGATTTGAATGGTTATAGTTACATAATTTTTTATTTTTTATTTAAAAAAAAAAGGTATTTTCCAATACCTCTTTTTGTATCAACATTTCCCTTTTCTGTTTAATCCTTTGTTTCCAGTTCCCTCTACCAGGCCTTGAACCATAGTGACTAACATAACTTGGATGGTAATCCATCCGCTAAGGCCAAGGTATCCCGGTGGCCCATTTCTATAAAGCAAATTCTATATTAGAACATTGAGTCCTTATTTGTGCCCACATCCTTTACACTCTGTTGACGCTGTTCAACAATTGTGCAATGAAAAGATGAATTGATCAATGCACATCACCCAATTAAAAAGGAAGGTATTTTTTAATACCTCTCATTTGATTTGTTAGTTTCCTGCTTTTGTTCAATGTTTCTTTTCTGTATCTGATTCTACCAGGTCTTGACCCCTGGCAGCAAACAAATGCCCCAACAGCATACTTGCCACCAAGGGCGCATGTAGACTTGGTAACCAAACAACCCTCAAGGTGACCTTTTAACTTTGTGTAGCGTATACAAGAAGGCCAGCCCAGCAGCCCTCATTTTCAAACGTCAAAATCTTAATTACTTTTTGAAAATTGAAGGCATCATTCAAATTGATTTGCTAACTTGTCCTCTAGGTTGGAATATATGACTCTATTATAGCTTGACCTCAGTTATTATTGGGACCTTGACTTGCATGGTTAGAACCCACAAAACCTAATAGCCACATATACTCAAGTCTTCGGTCACATTAAATTAAAAGATTTTGGAGTAACTCTTATAAATGGAGGCCACCATTTGTAAGTCAATTCACAATTAAATTTTTGGGAGAATTCAAGCCTGCCAATTTTCACTTTCATATAATATTTCCTCATCTGAATACTTGTGTTTCTTCTTATCTTAATGTTAGAGTACTTTCTACTTACATTCACAACTTAATTAACTTTTAATTTTTTAAATTTTCATAAATCATTTTAGGATTCACAGGTTGAATATATTTATATAATAATGATGATAATAAAAGAGACGCCGGCCAATCCGAAAGTTCATATGAATACTGTGTGAGGGGTGAGACCCAGTGTTAGAAAATTTCCACTAAGAAATTAGTCCAAAATGCTTTTAAATTAAGTACTATGAAGTTATCAAGAAGGTTCACTAATGTATTAAAAAAAAATATGACTCTGATTCATTTCATGCATTTCCTACGAAATATTAAAAGTCAAGGCGGCTTCATCACGCACGTTGAAAGATTTGACATAGAAACCCATTTTCCACTCAATGCTTAGCTACTGCCCACAAAGTCCCCATCAAAATAACCCACTTTGTACGAAGCTTTGGAAAAAATTATTCTTAATCACAAAAAATAAAAACTCCCCATATTTTTAGGGCATTTAACATAAAAAGCATAGTTTTTCTATTAGTTAATTTCAACTACATCCCTAAATTCTATTACAGGGAGCAAATTTAACTGTTAGTTCACGTTTATAGTGGGATACTACCAATGTCAAAAGTTGGCTTATTATGGTCCTGTTCGGTATATAAATTAGGTTGTTATAGTTTAAATTTTATAGTATTAAAATATTTACTAAACACGAATTGTTGTGTCTCAAAAGTTAAGATGATTTAATTTGTTATTTATATGATTAAAAAATTAAAAAAATTATTATTTTTATCAAAATTATTATTTAAAAGACATTAATACACACTAGTTAATAATATTTCATAATTATAATTTTTTTTTTGTATAGCACATTAATACGGACCAAGGGTCTCAATTGAGTAATTATTGCTGGGGTGGAAGTGAATGTATGTAGAAGTGTGGCGTACCAGATTATTTTTGTAGTGAAGTGAATACTTTTGCAGAGCACCATGTGATCATAGGCATATTATCGAAAATGTTAATTTTTCGATAAAAATAAGTAATATATTAGGGGTTCTCATTGTTATTACCACATTTTTATAAATTTGTCCGTCTTCCACACACACTCTTTCAGTTTTTCCACCATTATTATTTTAATTCCATATATCTTTCTTCATGAACTAATAAGTACGTCAAAACTTGAAAACCACCAGCATAAGAATTCAAGTAAGGATGTGTTTGGGATTGAGGTTAAGGAGTTGTACCTTTTAAGTTAAAGTACTAAAGTATTTGGTAAATACTAACTGCTATAACTTGACAGTTATGTTACTACGATTTTTTACTTTTATGATAGAAAATCTATTATATCTTTAATAATTTATCAAAATTATTATTTAAAATTTATATTTATTGCATATTAATAACTTTTTTTTATAATTATAATTTTTCTTTTTACAGCAGTTGCATCTTAAAAGATACAATACCTCAATCCCAAACATGACCTAATTTTCTTTCATTTTCCCACACTTCCTCTTCTCACACATTTTCTCCCTCAAAATTAATATCTTCTCCTTGTTTTTTTTTTCTTCATTTGTATCCTTGAGCCTTGACTTTTAAGAATTTAACGACATGTGGCACGCGTAATAATGAATGTCTAAATTGAAGTTTCTATTATTAAACAACTCATGTCAACTACTAAACTTTTTGATTTAGTAGCTAAGTCTCAAACATTCAATTTTAAATCCTTAAAAATCAAGGTCACATAAAAGAAAAAAAGAAAAATAAAGTGAGAATTTGAATCTTAAAATTAGGTATAAAAAGAAGAGAGGAGAGTCAAAATTGAAATAAAAAAATTAAATGTTAAAAGGGAAAGTTTAAGAGTTAATATCATTCATATTTTATCTGCTGCACGTTTATTACATCATTAAAAGTTACAAAATAGATTTTTTTTTTTTAAAAAAAAAAAACACCAATGAGAGAATCAAAATCCGCGTCCCTCGCCTTCCTTTCATTAATACCACTCCCACTATATATTTCTTCCACAAACTCATCATCCAAATGAAAAACAACCAAAAGAACCCATAAATCAAAAACCCTCCTTTCACCTCAAAAACTTTTTTTCCCTCGCCACCAAATAGGAAAAAAAAGATGTCTCTTAACACTACCCAAATGCTATCAACCACCACCATAGTATCCGCTGCAGCTTCTGCAGCGGCCACAGCTATGGTTATTCGATCCATTACTCATGATTACTTGCCTTTTGAGGTTAGAGCCTACTTTGTTGTAAAACTCAAATCTCTTCTTGCAAGATTTTGTAGTGAGTTGACGTTAGTCATTAACGAATATGATGATGGCCTTAACCAAAACGTGCTCTTCAAAGCTGCAAAGCTTTATCTTGAACCCAGAATCCCACCCTACGTGAAGCGAATTAAGATCAACTTGCCAAACAAGGAAACCAAGATTTTATGTTCTGTTGAAAAAGATGAGGAGATTGTTGATGTCTTTAATGGAGTTCAACTAAAATGGAGGTTTGCTTCAAAACAAGTCCCTACAGAGATGGTTCATCATCCGGACCATTACAACCCTGTGGTTAAATCCGAGGACAGATGCTTTGAGCTCAGTTTTCACAAGAAGTATAAGCAAATGGTCATGGATAGTTACATTCCTCACGTATTGAAGCAATCTAAAGAAACAAGCACGCAAAAGAAAACCCTGAAGCTTTTTACCTTGAGGTATGATAGGATGCACGGGATGAGAGGAGATGTATGGCAATCAGTGAATCTTGATCATCCGGCCACTTTTGATACGCTGGCAATGGATTCTGATATGAAGCAGATGATAATGGATGATCTCGAGAGGTTTGTGAAGAGGAAGGAGTTTTACAGAAATGTGGGCAAGGCATGGAAACGCGGGTATTTGTTGTATGGTCCTCCAGGTACAGGGAAGTCAAGCTTGATTGCGGCCATGGCTAATTATCTGAATTTTGATGTTTATGACTTGGAGTTGACAAATCTCAGAGGGAATATGGAGTTAAGGAATTTGCTGATCGCCACAGAGAATAAATCCATTCTCGTTGTGGAGGACATTGATTGTTCCATTGAGTTGCAGGATAGGTTTGCGAAGGCAAAAGCTACCAATGCTATGGACTCGAATGTGATCCAACCCGTTATGAATCTTAATCAAGTACCTCAGGTAATCTTAGTATCTCAAGATTCTCAAGTCTTTTCTTTCTTTTTTTTCTTTTTTTTAAATAGAACTTATATGGTACATAATTTTTTTTTTTTTTCGATGTCAGGTGACCTTGTCTGGAATGCTAAACTTCATAGATGGACTATGGTCGAGCTGTGGGGATGAGCGGATCATAATATTCACAACCAATCATAAAGACAGGCTGGACCCCGCTTTCTTGCGCCCTGGTCGTATGGATGTGCACATTCATATGTCCTATTGCACTCCATGTGGGTTCAAAATGCTGGCCTCAAGCTACCTTGGAATTACCGAGCATCCACTTTTCTTGGAGGTTGAAGGGTTGATAGAGAAAGCAAAGGTGACTCCTGCTGATGTAGCTGAGCAGCTGATGAGGAATGAGGTGCCCGAAATTGCACTTAGGGAGCTAATTCAGTTTCTTGAGATAAAGAGGAGGGAAAGTGATGAAAGCAAAGCTAAAGAAGTAAAAGAAGAGAGAGCAGAGGAAGCAGAAAGTGTTCGAGCAATTGAAGCTTAAAATCTTGCTGCCATGCGCATTTGATATAATCTATGCTGTCCTAAAATTTTATTTGTAATAAATCATCAAATGATTTAGGAGCAAATTCTGATATGCTTACTTATAGCATTATTAAGAAAATAAAGAATTACAAAAGAAAGGTATTTTAGAATACCTCTTTTTATATCATTTTTTTTTTCTTTTTTTTTCCTTCTTCTTGATGTTTCTTCTTCTACCGTCTCTACCAGGTCTTGAACCTTGGTGGCTTGGATTGTTATGAAGATAGCAATCCAGCCACTCGGGTACGAGGGAGACAGTAGGCGTACTCTCAAAAGATATTTTTTAACTATGCCAAGGGCCCAAGGCATTTAGCCCTTCTTGATTAGTGCGACAATTAAAAAATAAATAAATAAAAATAAAAGATTTATTCTCTGCTTCTCTTTCTCTATGCTATACAAAATATTAACACAACATTTCTTTTATTAAAAAAAGGGAGGTATTTTAGAATACCTCTTATTTGGTTTCTTCTATGCTTCTCTTTCTCTCTCTCTACCGGGTCTTGAACCCTGGCGGCACAGAAATCCTATCTGGCATACTTGCCACCAAGGGAACAAAGAAACCCAGTGACAAATTTTCCCCAAAATAACTCTTGTCACAGTGATTTGCATTCGGCATCATCACACACCCACAGCAAATGCAACACTTCAAATAGTAGTGTGACTTTTCTGCAGCTATGACTTATGAACACCACCCACATTCATGCAAGTGACATTAGAAAGACCTTAAAGCATCAAAAGATCTTCCACAAAAATTTTTAGTAGAAGCAATTCTAATGAAGAATGACCAGTGAATGTGATTGGTGTATCACATAAGGTTTCCAACCAGAAAAATCAAACCATGCTTCATCACATAAAAAAGCAATAAATGGGAAAAACGAAATAAATCCAAGTTTCCAAATCTCTTTCAAAAAGAGCATTCGAGACTTTGAGCAGAAGTACATACTGTGATAGTTTTCATGTAACAAGGGAAAATGAAAGTTGAAAAGCAAGAAAATACAAACATCCTAAATCACCTTAGAACCATCGACTCTTGTGGACTAAAGGATTCCCGCTTACTACATATGCACTATTTAAAAGTTTATCCAACAATCAGATTCTTATTGGCTATTTGTATAAAACTCTGCGTCAATACATGCCTCCAGTAGCGGTGCCTGCAATATTATATAGAAAAACACAACACAGAATCAGTCTTCAGAATTAGTTTTTTTTATAAGCTCTAGACTACTTAACACAAGGGGTAGCCAAGATCTTGGAAGCTCCTAAAATACAACACCAATTATGGTTCAAACTCAAGTTCACTTCATACTCAACATAAGACTTTATGAAAGATGCTATTAGGTTTTCACAAAACCCTGGAACTTTCCAACAAGACCTACACTGCTCCCCATCTGAGGTCAAAAAAGGAAGTACATAGGGGTAAATCTCCAATAGTATGCACTTTATGATTCAAGCTTCCAACAAGGACGCCAAGATTTTCCATTTTATGATGATATATATATATATATCCTACATAAAACAAGAAGAGAATCCACACCAAAAGTATGCAATAGAGTAACATGCAATGGATTTTGCACACACTATCAAACTTCGCCCAAATTGAAACTAATGAAACTTAGTGAATTATACTTGCCTCAAAACTTGGCAATTATTGCCTAGGAGGGACCAGAGTCTGTGAGTTACTGAACCTATAAGAGAGATCTATACCGCCATTTTCATTTCTATTTTCTGGTGTGGATCATAACCTATAAGTTTGAAATCCTCTGCTACAAAAGAATCTATATCTTTCTTCTCAGGATTGATCTTCAAAATCTGCATTACAACATGGTAAGAAAACATAGAAGTACCATAGGGTAAAGTGACAAAAATAAAAAATAAAAAAAAGTGAGAAAAGTATTCAAGTACACCTTTTCCATCTATCATCATCATGAGTTAATAATTGAGTCATAATCGTATGTCTATAATTATACTTACTGGAAAAGGCTTTGGCAGTTTCTGAAGTTGTTCCTCCAGAGGCCTGACATGATTGCGATAAACATGAGCATCACCAATGACATGAATGAAATCGCCAGGAGCAAGATCTGTACAACATAAAAGGAGGTCAAGAGAGTTTCCTAATGGACAAAACTCTAGCACTTAGACTAATAAAACCATTCGATTAATCCCTGCATAAGGAAATTTTACCCTTGTACAGATTGTTCATTAGTTTCTATGTTTCCTATACTCTTTTGATCAATTCAAATTCCCCATTCACATTGGCATAACACTCTTCAAAGAGTAAAGGGACACACTGCAAGGCTCATTATTATTTCCCATCAGAAATTACTCTTTTATCCGTTAATTACCAATGATACCCATCCAACTACCAAGTTTTAACAATTCTGCCTGAATGTGCAAACTGCAAAGTGAAACCAGTTTTTGGGGAGAATACATACCACAAACATGAGCAATCATGCATGTCAAGAGGGCATATGAAGCAATGTTAAACGGCACACCCAGGCCCATATCAGCAGAGCGCTGATACATTTGACATGATAACTCCCCATTAGCCACATAGAACTGCCAAAACAAAAAGTGAGACTCAACAAACAATGAAAGAAATAATGAGACAAAATTAAGGCAAAATATAAATGCTACCTGAGCAAACATGTGGCAAGGTGGAAGCGCCATCAATTTGAGATCAGAAGGATTCCAAGCCGAGAGTACAATCCGCCGATCATTTGGATTATTCTTAATCTTGTTAATAACATCTAGCAACTGATCAAAGCCTTGGCCAGAGTAGTCAGCATGCATGTTAGTATACCTGTAAAATTTAAGACAATTAGCAAAGCCTGAAACTTGAATTCTTGAAGGTAATGTGATCCGTCATAGAAACTTGAAAAACCAGACTCCACTAACCTTGCACCAAAGTGCCTCCATTGAAAACCATATACAGGTCCTAGGTCACCCTCCTCTCTGTCCGTCAAACCAACACTGAACAGACACAAATATCAGTGGTAAGTGCGTGAAAGAACAATTAATATTACCTTTTCAAAGAAAAATTAAATCCTGACACTCGCCTATCAAGATATTCCCTGGATGCATTGCCATCCCATATATGAATATCCTTTTCCTGAAGAACCTGTCATGATACTATTGTTAGGACGTAGTCCTGCTCCAGACAGAATAAAAGGAACAAACAATTCAATGGATGCCTCATCCAAATTTTTTTTTTTTTTTAACAAAAGCAAAAGATAAATGATCATTGATCGATATTAATAGGTCAAGTGAAAACTAGCATTGCTATTTTAAAGCGGTCAAGTGAAAACTAGCATTGCTATTTTAAAGCAACACAAGAAGAATTCATCTCTGGCAGCGAACAAACAAAAATTATTAATGCCATGGTAAAGAAAAATTAATCTCCACTAGTGTGCATTCAGTTAATTCTGCCTGCCACAAAACATAGTCAGAATGTAAACATGCAATTTGTCAGAACACATCTTGCATAGAATAAATGAAAAAGAAAAAACTAACTTATCAACCGAACTTTTGATAGGAAACAAAGAAACTAGTATTACCACAGATTACCTGTTTAGAAAAAAAAAAAAAAAACAATTACAGAATATATGGATCATATGCAGTGCATTAAAAAATATGACAGATGAAGTGGGACAAACTCTGAGCAGTTAAAAAATGCTGAAACAAATTAAACAAAGACCCTCAAAATGCTAATCATTTTAACCACTCCTTGCAGCTTCATGTGTATGCAAAGGTATGATTTTAGTGAAATGCAAACAAAATATAAAATAAAATAAAATAATTCCTTGAAAGATCTTAACCATTGGAAGACAAAGACTGATCTGCTCTATTGCTCCCAAGAGTACATAAAAGATCAACTTTCAACAATAACATCATTACCTTGGCATTTGTTGAACCACTGATGAACCAGAGAAGTTCCTCAACAACACCTCGCCAAAATACTTTCTATGAACCAAATGATAACAATGAATGTCAACCTAACTATCAAATAAATGAGATTTTTTTTCCTTTTTATTATAAATTGATTTTCTGACCAAGAAAGAAAGCAAAATAAAATAAAGTAAAACACCATGAGTTGCCTCAATCTCTAAGACCCAAGACAATTTTAGAAAAATAGATAAGATAGACATGCCTTGGTTGTAAGAAGCGGAAAAGTTGTGCGCAAATTGTACCGCATCTGTAGGAAACAAATTTGAAAAGAAGATCAGCTTCCACAAATAGTTAAACAAGACTGTCAAACGGAAACAAACTTCAGAAGCAAAAGTAGAGAAGCTCTATTGATAATAAGAGCTTGGCATTACCTGGCAACCAAATTTGGACAATGTACCAGTTCCTGTCCTGTCATCCTTCAGATTGCCATCTGAGATGATGTCTTGAACAAGTCTTAGATACAAGTACTCCTCATGTTTCTCAAAAACCATCTTTGGCAGGAATGAGAACTGCTTGACCTCAAACTTGTCAGAATTTGTCTTACTATCAAGGACAATATCATTGTTTTGACTAAGGGATTCCACCGCAGCACTTCTCACACGAACATAAGTACTAAGGCAATACCGACTGTTGTTTTCCACAATGGGAAAGGATGAGTACCATGGCTGAAATACAGATGAATCAATCGATGGAATAAATGTGTCACACTCAATCCTGGTCTCAATTTCAGTAATGTGGATAGCATCACATTCAGGAGCATTGAGAGCCTCGCTGTTTCAAATGAAAATCAACATAAAAAAGAAATCATGATGAAAAAAATAAAATAAAAAGGCACTGCTATATAAAGTTAAAAAAACAAGCACACACCTTAAGATCTGGCCGCCTCCAATAACAAAAACTTTCTCAATTGACAAACAATAAGGAGAAGCAGCCAACAATTCTAAAGCAGAACCAATGCTTCCACATATCACAACATTCTCAACTGTAGCAATATCAAAACTTCCAGAACGAGTAAGAACAACATTAAGCCGACCAGGCAGAGGTCGATGCTCAAGAGGAATACTTTCCCATGTTTTTCTGCCCATTATGACTGCATTCCTTTTCCCAGCATCTGAAGTTATCTGAGTGATTTCCTTGAAGAATTTGAGATCAGATGGCAATTTCCAGGGTAATTTCCCGTCCTTACCAATACCCATATCTCTAGTTGCAGCCACAACAACTTGGTAAGACCTCTTGGGATTAGGCTGGGTACTGACATTGCCGTTAGAAAGGCTTGTCTTGGAGTCAGCAGCCATAATCGAACTCAGAGATCGACAGAAACTTGAAGATGATTGATCAAGATGAAAACCGCACAGCCAACTTCCCTGGAAGTGCGGTATAACCTGAAAAGTAACAGAAATATTAACTACAACCAACTGCTGGTACATACAAATTTTTATGAGCGAAAAAAGCAGAAACATGCGAGTAAATTTACATATACATACAAATTTGCAACACGGTTACATATCCACTTAGACGTATATAGACTTTCACATTTAAGAACCTTCCAAACTGCACGATATACTGATCACGCATCCCCATTTCGAAAACAAACAAAATCTAATTGCCAATTTAGCTATTGCAATTTGATATAACACGTAACTGCACAAAAGATTCAGCAGAAGCCGCCCACTTTTGCCAACATAAAGAAGCAAGTAATGCAATCCTATCATTTATTGCCAAATAATATATAGCCCAAGAATTCATTTCTGCTAATACACAAAAACTGATATATCCTTCTTGCATTAAAAATTGTTGCATGTCAATTCACGCAAATTCCTCTTTTGCATTATGAATTCAATTTTCCCAGGAAAGCTGAAACTCACAATCCCACCCTAGAAAATTGATCAAAATTAAAAATAAAAATATTATAAAATAAATAAATAAATAACAGCCGGAGCAAATCCTCAACGTTTGCTGCAAAAAAATAAAAATAAAATAAAATATACAATGCATGATCACATTTATAGTCAAAGAGGAAAATATACACAAATGCAAATTATTTACAACACCAAAATGAAAGAAAGTAGAATCATCTTCGCAAAAAGAATAATAATAATAAATAAATAAAACAACAGCATCTCCGTCAATTAAAATAAAAATTCTCAAAAATTAAAAAAAAAATGAAAGAAAGTTACCGACCGATCTGCAAGCGAGCCGCAAAATCTTGATCTCTCACGCGTAAAAAAAAAAGAAAAAAAAAGAACCTACCAAAATAAATGAAAAATGACGAAGAATTAGGGTTTCGATTACAAAAATATAAATAAAAATGCGAGTATATTTTAGTTTCAGAAATGTGAGTAATTTTCACGAAAATGAACTAAAATGAGTGCGAAAGCTGTGAGCCAAGGAAGCTAAATTCACTTTTTCTTCACTGACAAATTTCCTTTTCTTTTATTTTTCTGTTTTTCTTTTGTTTTTATTTTTATTTTATTTTTTTAACATGAAGTTTCAGATAAAAAGCAGAGGAAAAGGGGAACACACTGAAATAAGTTTGAAACGACACAAAATCCAAAAGCACGTTTGACGCGGAGTGCCGCCAAGGCGAGTATATGGTTTGGTAAGGGTTATTTTATTTATTTATAAGCACCCCTATTACTTTTTTGCCCCTATTTTTCGACTGTATTTACCTATTATATCCTTTCACTATTCATGTACCTACCCGTGATTCTGATATTTTGTTCATTTGTTGCCATTGGGCAAACAGCATTAAAAAGTGAAAAAATTAAAAAAGGTTTGAATTTCGTTAATATCCTGAGTTGTACTAATATATATATATATATATTAAACTCTTTTATAAGAATAATATTGTAATACAATTAAGAATGGATAAGAAATTAAGAACGGATTATTATTGTAATACAATTACAAATTTAGAATACAAAATTAAATGCCCTATAGAAGTCATTCTTGTACAGATCACTGTGAGTAAAAACAATAAATAGGAAGTAATTTTTTACATGCGATAATTTATTATAATGTCATATCACTTAAGACATGTATATTGTGCATTTAAATTTTGTGAGCATAATAGATCTCTCTAAGTTAAATAAATTGTGAAACATGAATTTTGTTATTTATTACCAAAAAACAATGATATTAAAAAAAATTGAGGATATGCAAAGCCAATTTGCCAAGTTTTTTTAGCCCAAATAATACTGATATTGTTATAACCTTATCATGTCAACTAATTTTGGTCTTATCTTATAATGTATGTTGTAATGATGTGGTCATAGTTAGGGATGGATTATTATTCTAATGGATAATGTCATTGATGTCCCTTTTAACATTCAGTTCAATTTACGTATCTACACTTTCTATCTCAAATGAGTAAGTTTTTAATTGGAATAGTTTTTTTTTCTTTTTTTCCCTCTTTTGAGGTTGAGGGTTGGATTGAGTAATATATAAATAAAACTTTTAGTCCATATCTCTCTCAGAATTTGAACTCGAATAGTAAAAAAAAAAAAAATTGTTTGGAAATAATTTGATTAAGAGTAATGATATAGTCATAAATTTTTGTACAAACTGATGTGGCGTTAATTCATTGATTGAACTAAATATCTCTTGGCCCACATGATTTATTTCTATTATTTTATATTTTAATTCAACCCATGAATTAATGCCACATCAGTTTGTATAAGAGTTTGTGGTTGTATCATCACTATTTGATTAAACTCTTGGGAGATTTTAATAGAATTTTTAGGTATTTTAAAACTAACAAAATTTGACTTATCAACAACTTTTTAGTTGAGTTAGTCGGCACCTTCCTCCTTATATTTAAAGTGGATGATTCAAGTTAGGTCTTTCCATATGATCATCAGTCTTCTTTTCATGTGATTATTATCAATTACCATTAAACTTATACACCTCTTTATATTATATAAAACAATTTTTTTTTTCATAAATCTATGTGTAAATGAATTTTTTCCATTGTTTATGACAGGAGGTGAGACTAAGCATGCTTCATCCTGTTAGTGTTTATTTTATATCGAGGTTTTGAAATAAGTTCAAAATGCTATATTGTTATGATTTGGTCTAATATGAATGAGGTATATTTGTCCTCATCTTTTTTTTTCCTTTTTTTTTTATAATTGGTTTGTTCTTATCTTAATATTAAAGAAAATAAATTGTTTTAAACTTATGATGAAGTTTATGGATTTATATCCAAAATAATGATTCTATGAAAATAAAAACAAAAATAATTATATATTGTCCAAGGAGTTCCTCCTAAATGCAAAACTTTATCAATAATTGAAAAAAAAAGGTAAGTAGGTTCTCCAAATCTAATAATTTCATTATTATTATTATTATTATTATTATTATTATTATTATATATATATATATATGATCCTATATCCTTCTGGTATCAGAGCCAATGGGAGGATAGTGTTTTATTGTTTAGAGTTTTCGTGTATAAAGACTTGTGTTTTGCTTTGAAGCTTTGTTTGTGTGGTGAATTTTTACTGGTAGTAAGTCCCGCTTTAGGATAAGGTTTTCCGCTTAGGGCTGTAAAACCATACATGTAGCCATTCTGACAAAACCATAGGCAGACCATAGGTTTTTATCTATGGACCCTCTACTCTGTAGAACATCGTCATTTTCTAGCTCTTCTTCCGAGAAGACTAGTGATTCAAAGCATGTTGTGAGTTCAGAAGAATTCATTATTGAGAACTTTGATAAAGCAATTGATTGTTGGGAACTTCCAAAAGTTTCTAAAGAAAAGATTTACAAAACAAAAAAGCTTGATTTCTTAAAGAATAATTATGTTATAAAGACTGAAGAACGTGATAAAATTCTTTCGGAACCTTTTGAAACAATTCATTTGTTCTCATAAAAATCTTTAAAGAAATTAAAAGAAAAGAATTTTAATTATATTCACATCGGTTTAATCCAAGTTGGTATAAAACCTTTGACCAAAGAAGGCTTGGATACTTCCATCCTTGCTGTCCTAAGAGATGGGCGATTCATCTCTTTTGATGATTCTTTGCTAAGTAGCATCGAATCCAGTCTCTGTAAAGGTTCAATTTCTTTTGATTGTTATCCAAATATAACAATTTCACTTACAGACAAAAACATTTTAAAAAGTATGATTTTGCAAATTAAAATACATAATTATAATATGATTAAAGGGTCTGTCCCAGTTGCTTTAATTTTCAAAATTTCATACAAGGCAATGGTCTCTGCGTTCAGTACGCAACATAAATTCCAGTCAAAAAGAGATGAAACTCTTATCTTACAGACTAACTTGTCCAAAGCAAACACTGTCATTTCAAAGCCAATCCAATGGAAAGATGTCAATCTTCCAGAGGAATGGATCCTTGAAGGAGCCGCTCCACCAGCGATTCCGAAACAACTTAAGCCTAATACAGAGTTGCAAAATGTGACTCAGTATTCTGATGGTAGAGTCAAACTATCATTCAGGAGATCTAACTCATCCAGATTTTCTAATAAAGAGTCATGCTCGAGTATTCCTTCATTAGAAATGAAATTTACAAAAATACCCTCTGTTATAAATCTACATTTTCACAATACAAAGAGTCAACCTAGGTTTTCCACTTCGGATATACCTAATACTTCTATACGTTCAGTTGATTATACCACTAGTGTTCCGCACCCTATATACACTAGTAGTCAACGAGAACAGAGTCAGGAAGAGAAGGAACCTTCTCCTTCAACTTCTCCTACGTTTTCTGTTGTCACAGAAAATGTTATTAATGTCATTCAAAAGGAATTTGAATTGGATAAAACCTTTCTTCATAATGATTTTTATTCTGATTCAAACAAAGAAAAACGAGTTTAGTTTTTCAAACATTTTTTAAATGAAAGAAAAGAAATCCAACAAATCTATTATGAATTTGTGAATCTTCATAATGTTCATATATTATTTTTTGATTGGTTCGAGATATATTCTACTGAGAACAACATCAATTACCCTTTTAAAGAGTCAAACCATATTACTATTAGGAAGAAAGTTCCTGAATGGAAACTTTCTGATAGTGATAGAACCATAGAATCTGAGCACCTACCTCTTCGGAGTATAACCGTTGACCATGGTGAACCTCCTGTCCAAATCAGAGCTTCACCCTACAAAATTCTAAAACCAAATGATTCTGATGCAAATTTAAGTAGTATTATCCAACAGAATAATTTCTGTAATACTAACTTAAATACAATTGGAAAGCAGTTGACTAGGATAGAAAACCAATTCCAAAAGTCAACCATAGTCATTTTTCATGTTTCTACTGTTCCATCAAAATCGGATTCTGACAAAAAGCTTAAAGAACCTATTTTCAAACCTTTTCAGGTTTCGAAAACTAGCCAAAAGCTTGTTCAAGAGTCAAAATCAGATTTTGCTAAAGCCATTAGAGAACAACTAGATAGGATAGAAGCTGCTTCCTCCTCATCTAGCAAAGTTCAGATAGCCCCTGATACTCCCCAATCTAGCAAGATTGGAGTATTAGAACAAGACCAAATGTCTATAGTCTCTTCTGATATAGAAGCTTTTAAAGAAGAACCCTCTACTCCTAAAGCTAATAAAATTCATTGGGAATTAGCCCTTCCCACTGTCAAGTCTCCACCTGATTTAACCATAGACAACAGGCCTAGTGCATTAAATCAATCCCGATATAATGCATCCTCTGTTTATGAGTGGAATATAGATGGAATGTTTGAGTACAACATCCTAGGATTGTTGCAACAAATGACCATGGTAGCCAATGCCTACAAAACCCAAGCGGGAACTTCTGATAGAGCCATAACATAGATCCTCATTGCTGGTTTTACTGGTCAACTTAAAGGTTGGTGGGATCATCTTCTCACCAAACAGCAACAATTAGACATTCTAAATTCTATCCAAGTTGACGAGAATGGAGCCCCCATCCTCGATGAGTTTAATAATCCAATTCAGGATGCTGTTGCTATCCTGATTTTAACTATATCTCTCCATTTCATTGGTGACCCTTCACACCTTCGTGATAAAAATGCTGAGTTGCTACACAATCTCAGGTGTAGGAAACTTAGTGAATTCCAAGACTACAAAACCACTTTCTTTACCAGACTCTTTCTAAGAGATGATGCGAATCATACTACTTGGAAAGAAAAATTTCTTGCTGGATTACCTACTCTTCTAGGTGAAAAGGTCAGAAATTCCATAAAAGCTCTTTATGATAATCGTGTTCCTTATGATGAGCTCACTTATGGTGAACTTGTCAGTTTCGTCAATAAAGAAGGTTTAAAGATTTGTTAAGATTTGAAATTACAGAAACGGCTCAAATGGGAGCTTAAAAAGTCTAAGCAAGAATTAGGCGGTTTCTATAAACAATTCAATTATGACCCCTTTAAAATTTCTACTTCCAAAGATTGTAATGGTAAGTGTTCTTCTTCAAGACCTTACAAAAAACATTACAAATCTAAAAGCCATAAGAAACCTTTTCGAAACTTTAGAGAAAATTTTTATAAGAAACCTTCAAGGCCTTATAAAAAGCCACGTTTCTCTAAAAACAAAGAGTTTAGAGCCAAACCTAAAACTCCTTTCAATTACAAAGAAGCTATATGTCACAAGTGTGGCATAAAAGGTCATACTGCAAAATACTGCAGAATGAATAGGAAGCTTCACGAGCTTGATCTTGATGAAGATATCCTCTTTAAATTAGCCCCTCTACTTGTTGAGTCTTCTGATTCTGAGTCTTCCATGTCGGGAGACAGTGACCCCCTCCAAGTTGATGAGCTAATTGACTCAGATACCTCTGCAAATAGCAATAGTGATTCTAAAACAGAATCTTTTTTAAAGAAAATCAATGTTTTGACTAAAGACCAAGAAACTTTTCTTGAACTTGTAAAATATATTTCTGATCCAAATCTTCAAAAAGAGTATCTTGATAAACTTTTGACAACCTTGGATTTTAATAAAGCTGAAACTTCTAAAGTCCCAATTGTTAAAAAGAGTTCCTATGATCTTACTGAGATTTTGGACAAAAAGAAAACAAAGAAAACCACTCCCAGTATCCAAGATCTTCAGAAAGAAATCAAAGACATTAAACTTGAGATAAGAGAGTTAAAAGAAAAGCAAAAGAGTGATTCTGAAACTATCCAACTTCTTTTACAAAAGCAATTACAAGAAAGTTTGGATAATGAATCCAATTCTGATAATGGTAATAATAATAATCAAAGCCTTGAAAACATCGAGTCTGTACCAAATGATTTTCTATTTGTTTTAAAACAAATTACTACGAGAAAATATTTAATTAAAGTCACCTTAATTTTCTCTAATGATTTTGCAATTGACGCCATTGCCCTTTTTAACACTGGTGCCAATTTAAATTGCATAAGAGAAGACATTGTCCCCAAAAGATTTCATGAAAAAACAAAAGAAAGGCTTTCTGCCGCCAACAACTCAAAACTTAGAATCAATTCCAAAGTTGAAGCTTCAATTCATAATGATGGTTTTGAATTTAGAACTTCTTTTATTCTTACTAATGACATACATCATGCTGTCATTTTGGGAACCCCTTTCATAAACCTTATTACTCTTTATACTGTCAATTACGATAGTATATCTTTTAAAGCAAAAAATACAAAATTTGTTTTCCCATTTATTGAAAAACCAATAACAAGGAATTTGAATATTATTAAAGCTTGTTCTGTTTATCAGAACCATGTTAATGCCATAATTAATTCTAAACGAGATAATCTATTTTGTTTAGAAAATAATTTAAGTCTCCAAAGAATTGAAAATCAATTACAAAATGATTTTATACAAAAGAAAATCTCTGATTTCAAAAACCTCATTGAAAAAGAAATCTGTACTGATTTACCATCTGCTTTTTGGAATAGAAAACAACATTTGGTAGATTTGTCATATGAAAATTCTTTTGATGAAAAACAAATACCTACTAAAGCTCGTCCAATCTAAATGAATATGGAATTGGAACAACATTGTAAAAATAAAATCAAAGATTTAGAGTCTAAAGGACTCATTGTAAAGTCCAGATCCCCGTGGTCTTGTGCCGCCTTTTATGTAAATAAAAATTCTGAAATTGAAAGAGGCATACCAAGACTTGTAATAAATTACAAACCCTTAAATAAAGCATTAAAATGGATTAGGTATCACATACCTAATAAAAAAGATTTGCTTCAGAAATTGTGTTTTGCACTCATTTTTTCAAAATTTGACATGAAATCTGGTTTTTGGCAAATTCAAATTCATCCAAATGACCGTTACAAAACCTCTTTTACTGTTTCATTCGGACAGTATGAGTGGACTGTTATGCCCTTTGGATTAAAAAATGCACCCTCAGAATTTCAAAAAATTATGAATGACATTTATAATCCTTATTCTGATTTTTGTATTGTTTATATTGATGACGTGTTGATTTTTTCAAATTCAATTGATCAACACTTCAAACATTTAAAGACTTTTTTATTTTGCCACCAAAAAGGCTGGATTGGCAATTTCCAGTTCTAAAGTTTCTTTATTCCAAACAAAAGTCAGATTCCTTGGTCACCATATTTCTAAAGGAACCATTACCCCAATTGAGCGATCACTTTTGTTTGCTGATAAATTCCCTGATAAAATTCTTGACAAAACTCAATTACAAAGATTTCTTGGAAGTTTAAATTATGTTCTGGATTTATATCCCAACATTAATAAGATGTCAAAACCTTTGCATGATAGGTTAAAAAAGAATCCTGCTCCATGGACAGATGAACATACAAAAATTGTTAGATTAATAAAGCATTCTGTAAAGAACATTCCATGTTTATTTCTTGCAAATCCTGCATTACCCAAAATTGTTGAAACTTATGCATCAGATTTAGGTTATGGAGGCATATTAAAGCAAAAAGAAAATAATAAAGAACAAATAGTTCAGTATGTTTCTGCACATTGGAATGAACGTCAAAAAAATTATTCAACCATCAAAAAATAGATTCTTTCCATTGTTTTATGCATTTCAAAATTCCAAAATGATTTATTAAATAAAAAAATTTTACTCAGAATTGATTGCAAAGCTGCAAAACATGTTTTAGAAAAATATGTTCAAAACATTGCTTCAAAACTGATTTTTGCACGATGGCAAGCCATTTTAAGTGTTTTTTATTTTAATATTGAGTTTATTAAAGGTGATGCAAACTCTATTCCTGATTTTCTAACTCGGGAATTTCTTCAAAACAGATAATGCCGCCAAAGCGTAAGGACAAAGGTAAAGCTCCTCTCAAAGACTCTGAACCTACAAAGACCCCTAAAGAACCCCAGACAACTCCACCTAAAGAAAAACTTCTATCCTCGGCCATGCCCATTAAATCTTGGATTGACATGATCGAAGATGAAGAAGCAAAATTTAAAGCCCTCTCTACCCAAGATCAAGTAAACCAATGGATGAAATCCATTTTAAAATCACCCGAGCTCATGCTTGCCCTACAAAGCTTCTCTCAAAGCCAAGAATCTCCAAAAGATGTTTCTGAGAAAGAAAGCCCCAAAGAACTTACAAAATCCTCTCAAAATATTATTGTTTCCTGTGAAAGTTCATCATCCCAGATTGTCCTTTCACAGCCAACAAAGAAAACTTCAGTTTGGTTTGATAAAGCCCATTTCCAAAATATTTTAACTATCGAAGATGGGTTTTACCATTCTGATCCATTTCAAGCCCTTGCAAAGTTTTTCCCCAAAGGCTGGTTTTTTAAACCATGAGATTTAACAAAACCCCAGCCTTATTACCAAAGTATTTTGGAAGCCACTGAATCAGTTAAATTCAAACATTTTTACCTCAGTGACTCCCATTCTGACCCTGCCTATTCAACGGCTACAATTTTAAAGGTTTTGAGCCCAAGACAATGGGATGATCTACTCCATAATCAAAAAAGATTTCCCTCCAATTTTAAAATGACTTTACCACATTGTTTGACTTTTTCCTACTGGGATTATCAACAAGCCTAGTACAACACATTCTTTTTACAAAACCCTAAAAAATCCTATTCATGGTTATTTTTCTTTAATTCAAAAATAACCGTACAAAGCCTTCCCAATTGGTTTAAACATTGGTGGAACCATTTTGGCTCAACTCCTGATATCTTAACACCAAATGCCACCCACTGTTTAACCTTGTTCAAAGCCCATTATGCCCCATCTGAATCAGAAAAGCGGTTTCCCCCTTTTCTCTGTTTCTGTACAAATTTCTTCCTTCCTTGGGTATGGATGTGGAACCTCAGATATCACACTCAAGAAGCCCAGCTTGTCCTACAAAGAATCTTTAAAGTCAAATGGTGAAAATTGGTGACAGATTGGCTCTGCAAAGGTCTTCGAACCCACCATTAAAAATTCCAAAGCCCAACAAACTTTTTGACACAAAAATCCAAAGCGTCTCTTTTAAACAAAAAGAATATTTCAAAGTCATGCAACAACTTCTCGCCACACGGTCTGAAACGTCTGTGGCAAGTTCCTCCTCAAGCACCTCTAGAGATGAAGAACCTTTTATTTCTCTTGGTGACGAAAATGAAGACGATTGCTTCGGCATTTTCTCCCCTATAAAGCATTAGAGCTTTACATTTAAAAAAAAAAGAGTAAATATTTATTATCAATTGTATTTTCTGAGTCTTTGTATCTTCGGGTGGTCCCCTGGACACAAGTGAGAGCGCACATGTCTCTTCACCCGTATTATACTTGTATTTTAATATATATATGTATGTATGTATGTATGTATATGTATATATATTATGGATGCTAGTGTTGTCAAGAAAGTAGAACAAAAAAAAATTGACATTATGAGAGTAAGTGTTCGAGCCTCCATAAAAATATAATAGGAATTAGTTTCAGTCATTCCTCAATTATTTTATAATTGAGTGGAAACAATATTTTTTTTTACAAAATGTGAGTGAAATAGAATCTAAATAGTATTTCAGTAGAGTCTGATTGTAAATACTAGTTGTAATATGATGTAATAACAATAATAAATGAGTGGAATAGAATCTGGGTAGTACTTCAACGGAGTCTGATTATAAATAATTGTTATAATTTGATGTAATACCAATAATAGTCCTCCATATCAGTTTTCAAAAGGAAAAAAAAAGAAGAAGTGGAAGTAAAATTTCATATTAGTCACTAGAGTATATCTAAGATATTAGACACAAATCGCAGTGGCATTGTCGTCATTAAACTTAATTGAAAGAAAAAAAGTTGGTTTAATTTTTTTTTTTTTTTTCAATAGCGAAAAACGGCTAGCCCAAAAGAGTAGAGTCCAAAAGCACAAAATAAGGCCGAAAACCGTGCCGCTTCGCCTGCAAAGGCTAGAACTTAGCATGCAACCAATAAATTCACGACAGCTGTCAATAAAAAGCGATGTACCAACCGTGAGATCTTAACCGTCCACTCGTCATACATCCAAGGGTCAAAGTCATTGTCAACTTTTTGTTTTTTATTACCATTGTCATTTACTCAGTTAGCTTTTGGTTGGTTAATCAAAAGACAGAGCATTACTTAGACGTCTTAATTACTCCAACACGTACAATGTTATCGTGAGATTAATCTGATTTATCAAATTTTCGTAAGGCAGTCAGCATATCAGGAGAAATTGACGATCTTTTAGCCTGACGTTGACGTGCCAAGCGGTGATTGGGCACGAAGCACAATCGTCAACAAGAAGTCTCCGTCCAAAACACAACGGATTGATATGTTTTTCGTTTGCGGGAAACCAATGTCTTAGCTCAAAGATAAGACAATGTTGGGTTTGGTGAGATAGAGATTAATTTCTAATTATTTATGTGAAACTAAGATAATACAGAGCCATTAGATTTTAGCCTAGTGTTTAGAACTCAAGGCTTATAATTGAGTCCCATAATATATTGTGGGGGTTAATTTTTTTCATCAATTTGAGTAAAAATAATTATCTTCCTTTTAAAATGTGAGTGAAGTAGACGTCCCTCGAATATTATAGATGATTAAATTCTGAGCTGTACTATATAAAATTTGTAAATTTAAGTATTAGTCTAATGTAATTAAAGAAAAAATAATATAAAAAAGTTTTGGCGTAAATATTAAATTTACTAAGAGAATATAGAAAAGTTTTGATGTCAAATACCATATATACCTTGATCGTTTTAAAATTCACAACTATATTGTAATATAAAAAAAAACTTCAATGTCAAATTAGTACAAAACATTGTTTTGCATAAAATATGATCTTACAAAATTATTAGAATTTGAGGCACATAAACAACTATTGGGCAGTATTTTATAGATTATTGATTTTACATTTTAGTCACATAAGTGTACAAGCGTAACAGTAGCCATCATAATCAAAGCATATTACAAGCATTTTAACTCACTAGCTGCAATATTCATCATCACCAATCAATAAAGTACAAAGAACTAATTCCAATTAAAGGGATTCTGGTATCAGTCATGATCATAGTAGATAATCTAGGACCACAAAGAAACTTTTCTTTTTTTGCTTAATATTTGTTAAAAGTGTTTTTTTTTTCTTTGGGGTAAAAAAGAAAATCAATAGTGCTTTCCCATTGCTACTAATCTTATTGGCTGGAACCAACTCACCAAGACCAAATCTTTAGAGCATTTTTAGAGATTTTATTTGATTGATCCTTTTAAGACTTTGTTTGATAATATGGTGTTGTAAAATGAAAGCTATAACTACGTAGAGAAAGACGATGGGTATTTAATTTAATAAATATCAATGATCATCAAGTTTGGATTGTAAGAATTTCTACAACTCACAACATTACCAACAAAATGAGATTTCATTATTTATTTGAAGAGCCCGTCAATAAAAAAGAGTATCTTTATACTATTTAAATGAAATTCTTCAAATAAAATTGTCATTCTCTCTCTTCAATATTGAGGAGAGAGAATCGCGGTTTTTTTTTAAATTTATTTGGAGAGCCTATTGAGTCTTTAATTTAATCTTATATTATTTTTTATTACTACTATATTGGTAGAAGAAATTTTTAATTAAAATAATACAAATTTATTTTATTCGAAGAGTCTTCCGAGAAATCGTTTTAATAACATTATAACATATAATAATATCATATTTGTAATGCATTGAACAGTGCCGACATGATGTTTCATTGTTACAAACTAGTTAATAATTGAAAGCTAATTTTGTGAATTGACTAACGAACTAATTAATAATTGTGTGATGTAGTATCATAGTCTACAAGAAAACACAAAGTAACGTGGATTCAACTGTTATCAATCCCACCAAGTTAAGGAAAAAATTTTTGGATCATTATCAATGGCTTTATTTCACCTATCGTACGCGTTCAGTCCAAGCAAGATCGGTTTCATTTCTTTTTCTTTTTCCTGGTAAATACAAATTACACGTTGATGTCTCGTCAAAATTTCATTAATCACTCCAAGTAACATACCAAATTTTTTTTCCTTTTTTTTGTGTGGATATTTATAGGCAAAACGTAACACTATTAAAGTGTATTTCACAATGATATTCCTAATGGATACGGAGTAAATTGTCACATCAATTATTATCCTAACTTTGTATGCGTGGAATTATTCTTGAGAGTTATTACTTATAGCCTACGAAAACCCTTTTTGCCCTTTTGAACAATTGAATATATGGCCCCGGCCTCCATGAGCATTAGCAGCAGTGAAAAGAGAGAATCCGATTGAAGTTTTCAATTCAATGATGCATTTTGTAGGCCATTAGTTAGACAAATCACCAAAAGTTGCTTTCTATGCTTCGAAAAAACTTTCACATCCTTAAAAGAATGAGATTCCCATATTTTATTTCAAAATTTGCTAAACATTGTCCTATCACCGGATCATATCTGCTACGACTTTTAATCCCTCGCAATGATTGTGAACAAAATCACTAACTGTTGAAGTACAATATACAAACACTTGAGCTGTTGTGGGTTCAACTTTGAGTAAAAGCACGATACGAGTTCCATGGCATCAGGCATAAGTAAATTAAATTGAGTAACCTACGGATCACTGTGATGCACTGAACATACATCCTCAATACAACTTAAATTACAGTATAATCATTGTAACAACTCCATCAGACAAAAATTTCGAATGCTTAGTGATATCCAGGTAGGAGAGTCTGAATTGTTGAGATTCATTTTTTGCAGTTGTAGTCAAGAATCCAATGGGATGTCAAACAAAGCTGAAATATAACATTCAGCAGCTAATAGAAAATCAGTAGCTAATAGAATTTGACACGTGATCGTTTCATGGAAAAGCAAATCATAAAGTTAAGTGTGCCTTACACGTATCTGCATTCAAAGACCTTCAAAGAACCGCATGTGGTCTTCGAATGTCTCTCCATGCCGGATTTTGGACACCGACCCATCTTCTTCAACCTGAAAATATTGTCCAAATTCTCAGACATTTTTTTTTTCATAAAAAATGTTTGTAAGGCCTGCAGCTTTAAAGCGTTTAAAATTTAGGATGAATTCTGAATTTAACACCCAAAGATTTCCTTGGAAGAAGAATTATATGAACATTCAAGTGAATATTTGTTGAGGGTAAAAGATAAAAGCTAATGAGAAAAAATACACACGCACACAAAAAGAAATAACTCGTACAGCAGTCAGCACATTGGTAAAATTATGATAGAAATCAAGCTCCTTACCCAGTACTCAGGTGGGCGCATCTTCAGATTGTAAGTCGATGCCATGCTCATGCAGTAAGCACCTGCATCATGAACAACCAGACCAGCTCCCTGCAAGTGAAACCTTGATTAGAGAAGGCAAAAAAATTATACCTCCAATCATCACATTAAAACACTAGCACATTACCCTATCAGGGGTAGGAAGTTCTCGCTCCTTCCCCAGGAAATCGGCAGACTCGCAGACAGGACCCACTACATCAAATTTAGAAATTTCAGCATCTTGAGGTGCTGGAGAAACCAGCTCTATGTGCTGCAACCAAATAAGAACAGGTCAACTGCAATCAATGTAAACAGTACAGGTTTAAGGACACAAGAAGACATATTCAGTCAAAAATACTAAGTTAACTAACAATTCATGTCTTTGAAAAATAGAAGTCCTCAACAAAGATAAGAATGGCGACCCATCTCCTCAAATTGGATCCTTGTTATGACATAAATGTCTAGTGATAAACAGAAGAAGGTGACATCAATTACTTCCACAATTGGAGGATGAACCGTTGATAGCTAGGAAAAGTGTGAAAATTCAAGCAAACTGACCACAGGACAGGAATGGGTGCCTTCCATAATCAAGTATATTGATGCATCTTCTACCATACAGATAGAAAAGCTTCCTTGAAAGAAAAGAACTCAATTCAAAGAAGAGGACAAGCCGTAGCGATGCTACACAGATTTCCATGTATATGCCGATCAATAAAGGTCCAAGGAAACAAATGAACTAATTTTTCAGACGTCATCAAGTAGTATTCAGCATTTGTTTACACAGATACTTACTTGATAAGCATCATAGAGACTTGGACGGATAAGTTCAGCCATGCTGCCATCAATTACAATGAAATTTTTTGTTCCATTAGTTTTAACCCCAGTGACGTGATTAACCAAGCAGCAAGTATTTGCAATGAGTGATCTCCCTGGTTCAATGATGAGATTCAGATTTCTCGACAGAACCAGCTCCCTAACCTATAACAACAACCAACAATAAAAATGTGTAAAGTTAACCCATATGGTCAACATTAGAATTGGCAGGACATAATTATGCTTTAAACGTGGCCTTGAGATGATGTCGATTATCATGAAACCAAAGTTGTCTTTAAATCCATTAAACTTGGCAGATTGCATCTACTAATACATTTTTTTCCCATCATTGTTTTGGACAAATATGTGCAGAGTCCATCATAAATGTAAAACATAGAAGGAACTCTCATTTTCACATATGATAATCAAATAATTCAAGATCAGATGTTATGAAGTAATTTGCAGCGTTTTAAAATCTGTTACTGACGGTGTCAATCAGATTTCTGGGTTTGGGAAGGACAGCACCAGTGTGATAATAGTCTATTCCTAAACCACCTCCAATGTTCAAGTAATCAACTTCAAAGCCTTGGTCGCGGATTTTGTCAATGTAATTGACCATAAGAACTGCAGCATCCCTGAATATGTCCACCTGGAAAACAGTAAAAAAAAGCAGGACCTGCCGTTAATCAAACAGATCAAGAAAACTATCATAAATACCTTATGACAGAAACAACTCGAAAACCATGTACCCCCCCGCGCCCCCAACAAAAAAAAAAATCTTTTCCCTTTCCATTCTCAGTCATAAATAACACAACTTCATAGAAATTCAATTCAAGACTTTACATTAAACCAGCACCTGACAGTTAAAATGCCTTTTATTAAGGGTGTGTTGTAACAGTTGAAATTTAAAGATATCAGACATTTGATGTTCCTTTAAGCATTTGGTGGAGGCACCCCATCAACTCTAGATACTGGAAGTAAATTGCTCTCCAAACAAAGAATTACGTCATCCCTTCATTAGAAGGTCTGCAGAATCTAGTTTACCAGGTCCAATTCGTTGACCTGGACAATAATATAATATCGCAAGAAAAGCTTGACACATGAAGATTCTAGTTACAAACAATTCTAAACAAGGATTTTCAACTTTCTTCCTAAATTTTGGAAGTAAAAAAGAACCACCAATAAGATTTTACACAAACCATACGTTTACCTCATAAAAAGCTTTAAATAGAAAAATGATATCAAGAAGTAACAGCGAATGAGCAAATTATTGTAAACGGACCTTGGTAATGGTGGAACCAAGATGGCAATGAGCCCCCACAAGCTTCAACTCATTAGGATGTGCCTTCACGGCATCCAAAAACCATTGCAACTTCTCATTCCTAATGCCAAATTTAGAGTTCTTGTTCCCAGTAGCAACATAAGGATGGACCTAATAAAGAATACAAATATACAGTATGTAAGAGAATTTTACAGTAATGATTTGAATAATTGTTGATTTTGCTATATAATTCAAATAAAATTTGTATAAAATCAACAGCCTAAACTCAACTTTGTCCATAGATATAGAAAATAGTACCATATACCTCGGTATCATGAACAATATAACAATAACATGAAGACATAGAACACAATAGATTAATCTTATCACTTGTTATGGAGGTGAGAAGTAAGTCCGCTAGGCCTGATAATGCAGGCAGTGGCAATGTTTTCAAAATGATGATGGTAATCCGAGGGTGGTTCAAATGGTGATGGTATTACAAGGATGGTGCAGAATCATAAAGGCTGAGGTGGGAGGCACAGAATCTTGTGTGGTATAAATATTAATCTAATGACTACCGTTACAAATATAAATGTAGTAGAAAATGTCAAAGATGACTCTGGAGTTCAATATCATTGAAGACAAAATTTAAGCTCATTTGGCAGTCTTCCAGTCAATCAAATGTATTTGCCATGCACCATTGTCATATACTCACTCGTCCTTGAGCTACATACAAATCTAGTCACATAGCAGCACGGACCTTCTTTTCACATACTATTCGCTCAAATTAACAATGCCTACACCAATTCTCGCATTCAAAGTTTTTAACAGATAAAACTTTCTAAACAATTCTCTATTATTTATGAATTTACACATTTTAAGAATGCAATGACTCGAAATTGTTCATACATATCACAGCAGGGTTACTACAAACCTGAGGATCCACATCAGGATTAATCCGAAGCAACACATTAACCTTCTTGCCAGCAATTCTTGAAGCTACAACAATATTCTCCAAGTCAAACTCACTATCAACATTAACAAACACACCCTCTTGTGCAGCCAGCACCAAATCCTCCAAAAGCTTCCCATTCCCATTAAAGATACACCTGTTGATCATCACAATGAACAATTACCCCAAAAAATAATTGTTGAGCAAATCTTCATCTTCTCCCTAATAGCAGGAAGTTCTCCAACAAAAGTATGAGCCAATGGTATTAAAGATACACAAAAATTCATAGGTAGACACAAAAATGTACGACATAACATTACTTGGTGGGATCAAATCCAGCTCGAAGAGCAAGCCTCAGCTCGTTGCCACTAACAAGAACAGCCCCACAACCCAATTTTCTCAAATGTTCCAAAATCTTGTAGTTATTATTAGCCTTAATGGCATAACCAATGATAGAATTCAGCCCCTCAAGGGCTTGTTTATAAGCCTCCACATTTCTAGTGATCTGAGGCTTACTGTACAAATAAAAAGGTCTTTTTTCAACTGTCTCCATGACATCCTGAACTCTAACATCTTCACAGTAGAGAAAGCCATCATATTTCTTGCTGAAGCAGTGCTCGACTGGGGCTGAATGTGTCTGGGATTTCGCGGGGTTTTGGGAGAGGACTGCTTTGAGAGTGAAGGGTTTTAGGGTTCTTTGGAAGTTTAAGGTGGTTTTGAGGGGTGAAATGGGGATTTTCGGAATTGGGTTTTGGGTTAGGGCTTTGGAAAGAGAGGCTGAGTTAGAGCAAAGCTGAGTGGCGGCCATTGGTGAACAATTGAGGAAGATGGAGACACACTTTTGACTGTTGCAAACAATTCACTTCATTTATAGTTGGAAATGGAGTCAATATTTTTCCAAGGGAATAATAACATATTAATCCCTATCTTTTGGATTAATCCCAAATAAGGACATAATTTTTATTTTCTTTACACAGATCTCTATTATCAATTTATTATTCCCAAATATTTTACGTGAATGAAATCAATAATTTAATTATTATATTCTTAATCTTAAATCAGATCATCAACTTGTTTTAACTAATAGGTAAGAGGATCAGCCTAAACAATTTTTTAAGCACACTCTTGGTGAAAAAATTTGGTGGACTATTATTTTTTTTTATTAACCAAAAAAAAAAGGTTATGCATAAAGTGGCATGATAATAGAGTCAATATCTTATCCTTCCCTAGGCATGACTTGTGCCGCTTACTTTTACCAAAGTAGTATTAAATCATTTTAATTTTAAAAGTTTATGATAAAACTCATAGATTATTATACACCATTATCTTCAATTACAAATCTACTTTTTTTTTTTAGTTATAAGTCTAAAAAAACCTTTTAAATCAACTAAGTGATGAGATATATTAAGCATTTAAGTTCATATAATTTTATGAAGTCTATTTGATATACAAAACTCACCTTTTTATTATTATCTAATGAAACATTCTAGATTAATTATTTGATGGCATATCCTTAATATATATATATATAAGAAAATCAAATTATTAAAACTACTACCAAAGAAGAGAAAAGGGTTTCTGGTGGCAAGGGTGTTCAAAGAAAGCTGCGAAAGTTGCCTCGTCAAAATTGCCTTTCAAAATTTATTAAAACTGTCTCTGAAAACTTGTTTGTCAAAACACTTTAAAACTCCTGACTCACGTCCAAAACACCTTTTCAACAACATACTAATGGCTAAATCAGGCCAACGGAAATCATGTTTTAAAATAAATTTTTAGAAATCTAGCGGAAACTTTTACTGAGTTCTTAATATTTTTGTCAAAATAAAAGCGCATTTTTCCAAACTCTTTTCTCTTAAATAATAACAAGGAACAACCTTCTATAAATGCTTTAAATATAAATCATACTTTGCAAGACTTCTAAACCCCGAAAAAAAAAAATGAAAGGAACCAAAGTAACTTACTTGTTAATCGATATCTAAGCTTTCAAAAGATGAAAAGAAATGTGTAAAGTGAATAAAGAGGTTTTTTATTGCTTTAGTATGTGAATACAAGGGCTTGCTTTCGTGCTCTCTCTCTATAGGTCCATACCTAGATAAATTTATACATGTTGAGGGTATACTATAAACAAGATGATATTTACATGCAAATCTTTTTAAAGAGATTGATCTATAAAGCGGGTCTTCTTTTGGGCAATTTATATTTTTGGTTTCATATTGGGATATCCCATACAATGCCTAATCCATTAATAACTAAATCTAACATAGCTAGGGCATTTAAAAATTGCATAATATAAACTTGTTTTTCTAATACTATATTTGCAGCTTTTTGTCTAATTTTTAAAATTAAATATATCGGAAGTGGATATTCTCTCTTTGGAAAAAAAAAAAATTCTCATTTCTCAAGCTGATCCCATTTTGTTCCTATTATTGATTTTTGTTTATTCTGGCTATTATGATTTTGATTGTCTAGTGCATTATCAAGCTCATCCCATTCTTTCTATATAATTCTACATTAATAGTTTCTAATGCAAATATTTTTTGTCTACATGCTTCCACTTCATTGTTTAAATAATATCTAATGTCATTAAACTTTCTAATCGTGCATGTCATGACCTCACAATGGTTACAAAATTGTATGGTTGATTATGATGATTATCTGTCTAAATTATTTAACTGGTTGATGATGTTGATGCACTATTTAAAGGATTAATTAAATGGCTAACATGATAATTTAGTCATATTTATTGTCTAGTGAATTCTATTGCTTCATGAAATGTATAAGAACCTCTATAGTATGGATCAAGATAATTGATTTGTTAGATCAATTATCTCTCTCCACTAACTATAAATGTGTACGAAAAATGTTAATGATTACTTTCTATATGTTCATTGATATGTCTAAAGTAATGCACGAGTGCACTGACTATTTTTAATTTATCTTGTGGGTTATTACAACTCCACAAATTATCTAAGATGCATTACTGACTATTTAATAATTGATCTTTACTTTTAAATTCTTGAAGGAAACTACGTAAGATTTATTGGACTGAAATTCATATATTACTCTATTCTTATAAAATAATTATTAAATGATTAGTCTCGAAAGAATATCTTCAAATTTTGCTTTGTATATCTTTACCTACTCTCAAATTTTAGTTTGTATCTTTTACCTTTTATTACTTCTAAAAAATATATCTATTGTTTACTAATAAACAAATTTTTCTTTTCAAAATTTCATTTTTGTACTTTTTGTAACATTATATAATATTATTACAGCCTATTCTTATTATTATTTCATACACACTCTTATTTTCTTCAAAACTTTAGATATATAGCACTCGAATAATTGGTTACTGTTAACAACTTTTTAATAGAATTTGACTACAATGAGCTGCATTCAAAGTACCATCATTACTTGTGATTTAGTTAGAATTATAAATCAATGAAAAATTCCCAAAAGTATGTCCAAAGGTTCCTTTTTTAATTCAATCTTCAGCATACATTATGAGTAGGCCTTTTGACACTCCTTTAAATTCCTCATAAAACCCCTCTTTAATTGAAACTATCTTAATTCTTTTTTTTCTGTTTTTTTTTAAAATCAATCAAAACACTTAAGTAAATTATTCTTTCAATAATATTTTACACCTATTCCATTTCATAATTTATATTTATATTTTAAATTTTAATTGAAAATATTTTTGTGAGAAAATTTTAAGAATTAAAAATTATGGAGATAAAAACTATGTACAAGAAGAAAATAATATAAAATTTTAGGATATGTACGTTTTTATAACTAAAAACTTAAAAAAAAAAAACCAATGCTCTCATTACGGTGAAATCTAATCACTTTATGCTGAAATTTAACTAAAATACGATTAATTTTAATTTATGAGTTATTATTTTATAAATTAAGCTGGAGATATTTGAGATAATAAAATTTAAAAGGGGTGTTAAAGGATTTTTCATTTAGAGGTGTTAATATCTCCACTCTTCTTTCAAACCGTTGGCCCAAATAAAATTTTCCCAAAGTAGGCCCAAAGGCTCCCTTTTTAATTGGGCTTAGGCAGATAAAAAAATTTTGTTTAATGAAATAATACTGTGAATTATTATATCAAGTATTATCCAAAAGTTTTTACAAATAAGAATTGTCGTTAGCTCTACAAGATTAGATTAGAAGAACATTTTAATTTGTTTCTCAGTCTTAAAAAAATTAGTTAAAACAAAAAGGCAAGTTTTTGTTTGCTGGAAAATAACATGATTTTGATTGTTCAAATTAATGTTCTAATTATCAATTTAAATGTCATTAAGGTAGACTATCCTACATCACTTGAAATATAAATTAGAAAAACATCATGACGAAATCAAAATTAGTAATGGCAAGTTTTTCAGCCAAAACAAACAAATAAATAAATAAATAAACAAAATTGATGTTGTCATATTGATGGGGGTAGCTCTAACATCTCTCTTAACACCAACCAAAATTTAACATGAATCCCTCATTTTTTTAAAAAAAAAACCATCAAATAAATGCATTTAGTGGAGTGCCACGACAATAGGTAATTATTGACTTTGCTAATCGCTAATCCAACAACCTACACAACTCAAAAACATTATCTATTGATTTTTTTTTTTGGTTTTGTTTTGAAAAGTCCACTAAATATAAGTTAGAAATATTTAAACTCAAACTTAAATAGGGCACGACACTTATCTTTTTCAAGTTTAAAAGTGCTAAATTTAACCCCTTTAAAATTTTAATTATAAATTACATTAAATACGCAAAATACATAAATAGATGTACTAAATTTTTGTTGGTTATTTACTAGCATATAAAACCAATGAAAATTTAGCCCATATAACAATATGTAAGGTTTATATTGATGGTTAATTTTAAGTAGGAACATCCACATGTGAATTTGTACATACCCTTCAGTTATTTTAAGTTAAATCGTTATAATTAATTAGTGAAATACTAACATTCATTAATAGTGTACAAATTTAGATTTTTTTTTTTTTTACTTAATATAGCCAGAACGGTCTCATATAAGACTTTCTCTTACGGAGATGGAAAGGTGGGTTAGGAGATGGAAAAAATTAAGGAAAAAGATTAATTAAAAAAAAAGTAAAGACAGATTAGAGATTGAGACGTTGGATTTGTTTGAAAAACAGTTGAAGATTTAGATGGAAGAAGCGGCGTGCACATCGCCAATTCTCCCTCCCTTACATTCCCTCAACAACAGAATTTTAAAAACGCCTCCTTAGACCCCGTCCAACATAAAAAAAAAAAAAAAAAAAACTTATTAATATATCTTTCAAATAAAATCTTTTTTTGCCAATCTCAAAATCTGTCAAAATCATCCTGGCTGTAGATTTTAGCAGTCTCTTTAGATACCCCAACTCAGAAGAATCATTTGGTTTGATATATAATCCTCTCTTTTTTTTGCCAGCTAACATTAGCATTCTTCGCAATAATAGGTAATCAAACATTCTCTTCTTTCGTTTTTGCTATCTGGTTTCTTGATCTTCTTGATTTTTAATGACTGCCCTTTTGATATTGTACACATATACAGGCTTAGATTCTTAATCCACATTCATTTGGGTGGTTTTATTTTTTATTTCTATCATAATGCATGATGATGATTCATGTTAGCTTTTACTGAGACGTTGATTATCGAAATGTGAACTGGTTTCGTGTGTATTTTTATGTCATGATGGTGTCTAATGCTTATGTGAAGGTTCAATATCAAAAACTGATATGTAAAGATAGGATTATTTCTCTTTGCATGACTTGATTTTTCTGACTTTTGGATAATGTTTGAAGGTATTGGCCTATTTGGTGAGGCATTAGTTTGGTATCCCGGAAATTTTTATCTTGAAAGCTTCAATTATGGCTGACACCATGGCTGCACCTCTTGACCGACACAACAAAGCAGGTCGTCATTTCAATCTTTTTCAATATTTCTGTGATTCACATGTTCATGTTAGATTAGATGTACACGAGCTCCAGATGTAATCCTGATTGTTTTTGTCAAAATGTAACAATTCATAGGAGTAATCTTTTTCTTACTTATACTACAAGAAACATAGGGCATGTAATTCAGAAAAAGCCTTTTGGGATTGAATCTCTTTGATGGCTTCTCGCAAACTATATGAAAAGTATAAAGTACCTGCACATGCTTATCGAATTTGTAAGTTCTTTTAAATCATCTACTTTTCAGGACTTGAAAAGTCTGATCATGAAAACTCAGAGGATGAGAGGAAGACGAGGCTTGGGTCTCTGAAGAAGAAGGCAATTAATGCCTCAACCAAGTTTAGGCATTCTTTGACCAAGAGGGGTCGAAGGAACAGCAAGGTGATGTCTGTTTCAATCGAGGATTGCCTTAACGCTGAGGAAATGCAGGCGGTGGATGCATTTCGCCAAGCACTAGTCTTGGATGAACTACTACCCGCTAAACATGATGATCACCATATGATGTTGAGGTAATGTTTTTAAGCCTTCAGTTGTAATGTCATTTTGAACCATTCACATGAAAGGTATCAAAGGCTGAATTATAAATATTGATGCAGATTTTTGAAGGCCAGGAAATTTGACATAGAGAAAACAAAACAAATGTGGGGTGATATGCTCCAGTGGAGGAAGGAATTTGGTGCTGACACAATCATGGAGGTATTTGTACTGGCCATAATTTGAGTCCCCTTGATTATCTATCATGTATTGAACGTTCCGATTTGGTTGCTTTGTTCAGGATTTTGAATTCAAGGAAATTGATGAAGTACTAAAATACTACCCTCAAGGGCATCATGGAGTTGATAAGGATGGACAACCTGTTTACATTGAATGCTTGGGACAAGTCGACTCTAACAAGTTGATGCAAGTCACCACAATGGATCGTTATCTGAAATACCATGTAAAAGAGTTCGAGAGAACCTTCATTTCCAAGTTTCCTGCCTGTTCCATTGCAGCAAAGAAGCACATTGATCAGAGCACAACTATTCTGGATGTGCAAGGAGTGGTATGTGATCAACTGATCATCGTTAACCATAATGTCGTATTAAGCATATGTATTTTTGACGAATGAGTTCCTTTAAAGTAGATTTCACTGAGATCAATATGAATTGATGCATCAGGGACTTAAGAACTTCAACAAAGCTGCACGAGACCTCGTTCAGCGCATCCAAAAGATTGATGGTGACAACTATCCTGAGGTACTCTATAGATCCAGGTTAATGTCCACCTGATTGCTTCCCAATAATAACATGATGCTGATTGAATTTTTCGTTTATCGCAGACCTTGAACCGCATGTTCATTGTTAATGCTGGTTCTGGATTCAGGCTCTTATGGAACACAGTTAAATCATTCCTTGATCCCAAGACCACTGCCAAAATCCATGTATGAACTTGGTTCTGTTTACCTTAAACTAGCTCTGATTAGATATTATGATTCACTAAGTAAGTTGATCTTTTGCTTACTAGGTTCTGGGCAACAAGTACCAATCAAAGTTGCTTGAGATAATTGATGCCAAGTAAGTGAATGAAGCACTCAAAGCTTCCTGAATAATAGTTTAATTCTCGAGATTTTTCACGTGAACATTGAAATGGCGGCATGCAATTTTAACTTCTATCTATATGTTTGCCAGTGAGTTGCCAGAGTTTCTAGGCGGTACCTGTACTTGTGCTGATAAAGGTGGGTGTATGCGTTCTGATAAGGGCCCATGGAATGATGCGGAAATAATGAAGGTGATTAAACATAATCAATAATATCTCTTAGAATGCATTTTCTTGTTTATTGGGCATTGATTAATATAACTTCGAAATTTGCTATTTTATTGCGGCAGATGGTTCAAAATGGTTATGCGAAATGCTCAAGGAGGACTCTGTCAGGCATTGAGGAGAAGACCATCTCCGAAGATGAGAATTCACTCTCAAAGGTACTCATCCGTTGGCCTTGAGCCCCATTACTATTTTAAGTGTTGCTCGCCGTCTTTGGAACTACCCTTTTCATTGTCTTAACGATGATAGCTGATCTTTCCTTTTGTAATGTGTATTGCCATTACTTGAAGAGATATGATCCCTTCAACGCAGAAGCAACAGTAGCAAGGGATCATATGCATCCCACTTTCGCTCCTGTTCGAGTAAGTTTTCCAAACTTCCATCTCGTGTCCATTGATCGTATATCACAATTCTGCTTTTGCCTTTTTCTCACACTTTATCAGCTTCAATGTATGATTCCGGTTGTCTTCAAATTGTGCAGTCTTTTGCTAGTAAAAAGCTCAACAATGCTTACGAGTTTGGAAAGTCCATTCCAGTTGTTGACAAGACTGTTGATGAATCTTGGCTCAAATCTATGCCAAATCAAAAATTTGCCAATTCCAAAGGTATGTGATATGTTCACTTGATGTTTGAACCTTGTGTGTTCTTTCACCAAATCCAATAATCGCAACATTATTGGTTTCGCCACAGATTGTTTCACAGCACGACATCCATGCAAAAGTCCTGAAGGAATAAGCAACCATATATTTGGTGGGGTCTTGGCCTTTGTTATGGGAATTGTCACCATGGTTCGCATGACGACCAACATGCCACGAAGAATCACTGAAGCCGCCCTCTATGGCAGTCAAGTTTACTATACTGACTCAATGATGAAAGGCCACAACAAGTTGACAGCACCCTCCATCTCCGGTGCTGACTACATGGCAATGGCAAAGCGCATGGCAGAACTAGAAGACAAGGTAAAGATGCTCACCGTGAAACCATCAACAATGCCACCAGAGAAGGAGGAAATGTTGAATGCTGCAGTAAACCGAGTAAGCACCCTGGAGCAAGAACTATCAGCCACCAAGAAGGTACATAATTAATATATACTTGGTTTTTCATTTTCGAAATTGACCTCTTCTGTTTTGAGTTTACTGTTGCATAATTGTGTCCGACGATGTTTCTGACGTGCAGGCACTTGAGAATTCACTTGCTAGGCAAGAAGAGCTCGTAGCTTACATTGAGAAGAAAAAGAAGAAGAAGAAGCTTGTAAGTTTAACATATCTCAGCATTGTGTTATGCAAATTAGTTTGGTTGGATCTGGTGAATGTTTTTTTCACATTTCAGTTCCTTTTCGGATTTTAAATGCAGTTTTCCTGGTAGGTGAAATCTTCTTGGTTCTGTGCATGCTTCTGAGAATTGTGGTGTTAATACGGGTGGCGATGGTGATTTAAATGCAGTTTTCCTGGTAGCCCCACTAGTAGCCGAATACTATCAACACTTGCTATCTGAGTATCTGACCGGCGTTTGTTTTGTTTAATATTCAATTCCAAAGCCTTTTGTGTGGTCTACGGTTTGCATTTTCTTCAGAATTGTGTACATTATCTTTCTATAATTATAAGGTCTCCTTTGCTCCTTCCAGCTCCAGAGTTCATGCTCTGCCAACAAATGAGAGAATAGAATGAACGTTCTTGACGTACATTGAGTGAGTTATCCACTTAACATTAATTGTTGAATCCCGTGGGACTCTTCCCTGGGATTAAATTTATAAATTTTTAAGCTTAAATGCTCTTCGAACCATACTACAAATGTCTGTATTCAGTCTCAACGAAACAAAATAACAGGTTTATTATGTCTTTTTATTCAAAAGGAAAAATTTCAATCGACTCAATTTGGGTGTTCTATGTTTTGTGTTAATTTCAACTCAACTTTCAAGTTAAATGCAAATTTCGGTTAATTAAGTACCTAGAGAGTAGAGACGGAGTTTTTTCTTCGCAAGAGAAACTAGAAACTTCGAATTCGAAAAAGTTTAGGGTAGCCGCAAAATGTGAAATAAAACACAAGCGCTTCAAATCTTAAAATAGAAACAACTTACAAAACTATAATTGCTCAGGAACAAATGGTTTTCAAAGGCTAAATTACTTTGTTCAAAGGCATACAGTCTTGGAAAGATAAACATAAACAAGGACCGATCTTGTGTTAAAAACACTTGGATAGGTACAGCGTGATTGAAAGAAAACAGCCAACCCCTGACTGTGGAGCAAAACATCTTACCAGCAAAGCTTCTTTTTCTGATACACATATATCAAATATCAGCAACAAATTATGAATTGGAAAAAAGAAAAAAAAATCTTATATTGTGTGCAAAAATAAGAGAATGGTGTATCAATCAACCTACCCGGAATTTGGCTTCTTCTTGTCTGTCTATGTAGGCAAGGAGGTCCTCTTGCCTCATTAAAGCTTCATGAAGAGCCTGCACAAGACAACACAAAATCGTCATAATTGTCCCTGAAATACTGTTGTTTAAAGGATGAACAGCGATGCATGCTCAAAATATACATGTACACCCAAATCTATGAATACTGAACATACCACTACTGCCACAAGAACCAAAGAAAAACTGTTCCCATGTTATTATGGTCAATGTTTAAGCAATAATTTCAGGGATCTAAAGTTCAGCAATCATACCTTCTTAGTGGCAATCAGCTCTGCTTCAAGGGCGTCTACTCTACAAACGGCTGCATGCAGCAGTTCCTCTTTCTCATAAGGCATCTCAGAAGGCTTTGCTTGAAGCGTATCAACTTTCTCCTCAAGCTCACTTAATCTTTTCGTTACAGAGGAAAGGAGGTCTACCTCAGTCAAAGATGGGCTCGGAGATGGGGGCCGAAATTCCTCCTTTTCATTCGCATCAACAGCAACTTCAGAAATATTTAGATCATGACCAGTTGATGTCTCAGGAATCCTGTGGGTAACACGGTATGCAACTGAGCGGAAGAAAGTTACAAACATCATGAAGAAGGCCATAACTGCGGTCCAAATCCGAGCACGAATCCCTTCTGGAGTCTTTGAAGTGGGAAGCTGGGGAAGACTTCCTGCATTAAAAGAAAATTAACTTTTTCTTTCAGAATATTTGAACCAATAACCAAATTAAGCGACAACAAAGGGCATAAATTGCAAGTTTCCTGACTTTAGTAGCATCAATACGAATGACTATAAACATCAGAACAATAGCATAACTTCATAAGTCTCCCTATCAAATACTGAAACCTTCATATAGAGCTCACTTTTCTTCATTTTCTTTCTTCTCAACCAAGGAATCCCTCAGTATGCCCATTTAGTTATATTCTGGGAACTATTGCCAGAACCAGACCATGAAACCTATAAAGTCAGAAACCTGTTTGGTTATAATATCCCAAGTTTGGGGTCCTTGAATTTTAATATTTTGACACCAACAGTCATCATTTGAGCGACTCCCCCTTTTTTATACCAGAAATCCGTTGGGTTCCTTTGAGTTCTCTACCAGGGACCACTGACCACTGACCACTGACCACTTGATTAGAGTTATATGCAAGGAAATTATTTTTCTTTCCTATTTAGGAGGAGATTTTTATTTTCCTTGTATACTAGGATTAGTTTTGTTTCTACGGTAGTATGATTTTTACCATTTTGATTTTTGAGGATGATGTAATCACTTAGAAAAAAGTGGGGAGACTATAAAAGAATTTAATAGAGAAACTAAAAATTTAGAGAAGAAAGGGGTGAACTCAAAAGTAAAATGAAAAGAAAACAAATCCTAACATAAAAGAAAAATGAAGACTCCCACTAAAATAGGGGAAAAAAACTTACCTTAGATGGGAAAGGAAAGTAATAATCTTCCTCTATAATAACAAAACTCTAAGCAAATGTCAAAACCATTTTAAATAAGGATAATACCTTGTTCTGCATCAACCACACCCTACAATCTTGATAATAACAAAACTGTTAGGATTTAAATATCCCAAGTAGGTGTCATAAAGGGGTTCTGAACTCCTAATCTCTTGGTTGAGTAAAAGGTAATGTAACTACTCAATCCAACCCCTTGGGATTCATTTGAACCAATACTTAAAAAGAGTCCAATGTGACATAGCTGGACCAAGAGTACCCACAGAACTCATGCTAGACTCGGGTGGAGATTTGTAATACACAGGCATGAAGGATATTCTATTTTTATACAGAGCATCCACATTGTTTTACAAGCATACAAAACCAAGAGAGAGATCAAACAGATTGTTAACTAAACAATAAATACAATAGCAGACTTGTAAACCTTTGGCAGCAGGACTTCTGAGAGATGGTTGCTTCTTCCAACTAGAGTCAACAGCTTTATCAACCATGGGAACATATTCATCATACCCAGAGAAGCTTCCAGCATAGCTTGTTTTCCCAACAACCTTTGCCTGGAAATTCCCAAAAAGAAAAAAAAAAAATTAACATCCACTGTTTGCAAACACAATTTGATAAATTTTATGAAACAAAATAAATTCCTTGTACCATCCTTAATTTATCTTCTTTTTTATTTTATATCACTGGATAGAAGATATACTAATATAATGTACTTGTCCAAGTTTGAATCACATAATGGAAAAAAGACAAACTAAAACATATCAGGACATTTCCGCCTCTTCATAAATATTTTTCTAAGAAAACTTATTTCTGTAATAAAACAATCTTTGATTCTTGTCGAAAAGAAAATAACTAAATCAAGAGCTGGATGCTAATGCAAGAAACATCTTTAACTTTGGAAAAATGGATACTAAAATCGTAACTATAATCACACAATAGAGTCCAAATACGTACTTCTTCACGGACAGGAGTCAATCGAAGATGTGAATAACTCTTCATTGCCTTTGGGGAAGCAATATCTTCTGCTTCTGATCCAGACTCAGCAGTAGATGTATCACTACCTTTTAACTGCTTCAGAATAGTAGAAAAAGAGAAGTGATAATTTAACTAAAAATACATAACAGTTAAATATTGCTATGCCCTCATGAACAGATAATAATTAAAATGTCTCTACCATTGGCGGCTTAGCATAAGCAATGACTTTCCCATCGCTGTTTAGAACTTTCACAATCTGCCTGGCTCGCGGTGCTCCTCCATTAAGCACCATCTGTAACAAGTTTATATGCAGCATTGCAGCCAATATTTGAAATTAAAAA
The DNA here is from genome assembly GCA_030449895.1 of Citrus mangshanensis. NCBI lineage: Eukaryota > Viridiplantae > Streptophyta > Magnoliopsida > Sapindales > Rutaceae > Citrus > Citrus mangshanensis. Next base: position 5,363,212 of record JASUUJ010000069.1, read on the forward strand.
TGAATACCAATCGTGATAAAAGCATAAAACATGTAGTAGACATCAAGCTGAGAAATAATAACCTTCAATATCTCTGGGTTTTGCCATGGCCCCTTATCAGACCGAAGACAACCTCCCTGATCTGCACAATTACAGGTACCTCCAAGAAACTCTGGCAACTCTCTGTAAATGCAGAAAAAAGGTTCAGTAAGATATAAAACCAGTTAACCATGTAATAAAATGAATTAAGCAAAACAAATTAAAAAGAAATAATCTATATTAGAAAGACACATAAGACACATGTATAACAGATCTTTTACCTGGCATCAATTATCTCAAGCAATTTGCTCTGGTACTTGTTTCCAAGAACCTACATTAGATGCAACCAACAACGAATATGTCTAAATAAATATATTACATGATATACCATCACTGAACCCTGACAAAATAGAACAATCGTTATTAAAGAATCATAACATACATGAATCTTGGAAGTTGTTTTAGGGTCTAGAAAACTTTTCACAGTGTTCCACAGCAGCCTAAATCCAGGACCAGCATTAATGATAAACATTTGATGAAGAGTCTGCATCATTTAAGGGAGTGCAAGATTCAGGATAGATATAATAACTAATTTCAGTCCCCATATAATAGCCAAAAATTTGCAAGTACTGACAACTTGTAGCGAAATACGATTCCATACCTCAGGATAATTATCACCATCAATCTTCTGCAGCCGCAAAATGAGCTCACGAGCATTCTTGGAAAAATTCTTAAGGCCCTGAAGCATTGAGAAATCAGAAACAAATTAAGGATTAAACATTTTAATTGCAACTAAATACACAACATAACAAAAGCATTAGGAGACCACCAACAACATACCACGCCTTGAACATCTAAAATTGAAGTGCTCGAATCAATGTGCCTCTTTGCAGCAATTGTACAAGCTGGAAACTTTACTGCAAAGGCTTTTTCAAATCCTTGAACATGATACCTTATATATCGATCCATAGTGGTAACTTGCATAAGTTTGTTAGAATCAACTTTTCCCAATCTTTCAATGTAAACAGGTCTTCCCTCCTTGTCCACACCATGGTAACCATGAGGGTAATAACTCAAAACTTCATTTATTTCTTTGAACTCAAAATCCTGATAACACAAGGAAAACACAATGAATAAGGGTATTTCTAAAATCCAATTTTAGGCCACTTGTCAACTGTGGTTACCTCCATAATAGTGTCAACACCGAATTCCTTCCTCCATTGAAGCATCTCAGCCCACATATGCTTTGCTTTATCAATATCAAACTTCCTAGCTTTTAAGAACCTGAGAGATGTCGCAACATTGAAACGTGGGTTAAAAAAAAAAATGACAGCTTGCATTAGCAACATACAATCACACAACAGAAACTAAAAGTGCCAGTGAAAATGAAGCCAAGAAAGTCAAATAAAATGTCAATCAGGAAAGCGGCACTTAAGCAGAAAACAAAAAATTAATTACATAACAGAAAATTTTTAATCCATACTTGGATCCTTATGAAAGAAATAGAGAATACATCACACAAAACGCAATACTTATTACAATGTACTTGGAAGGACCAATGAAGTTTTTAATCAATACTTCAAAGTATCTTGGTTAACATAAGGCACAATAACTAAGAAAGAATGGCATAAGAGATTGAAAATGAAAGTAAAATATAGCTGCATACATAAAAGTAATATGCAACAAAAACGAGGATCTTAGCACCTTAACATCATGTGATAATCATCATGTCGCTCAGGCAGCAATTCATCCATAATTAATGATTGTCTAAATGCATCAACAGCCTGAAGCTCCTCAACATCACGGACATCCTCAATTGAAACAGAGCTGACCCGGCCATCACTTTTCCTTCTACTGCTCTTTTTCTTCAGAGAATGCTTGAACTTAGTGGATGCATTTAAGGCTTTCTTCTTCAGAGACCCAATCCTTGTCCGCCTTTCATCCTCAGAGTTCTCAAAATCAGATTTCCTTTCTCTCCTTTCATCACTTCCTGAGAATCCCTCAAAACCTGCGCCACAGTCAACAATCAATATATTTGCAACCAGAAACAGGTGTAATTCCACATTTGTGAAGGCAAAGAAAGAAATATAATTGACTTATCCACAAGATTTAAGTGCCGACTGCCAACCCATTATTATGGATAAAAATTTTCTGCAGCATGGAATACAAACTAATCCATGAACAACAGAAAAGAAACCCAAAATTCCAGACACTAAATGTACATGTATTGTGTAACCTTTGTAAAGGGAAAAAAAATCAATAAAAACACCAATGAAATCTTTCATCATTCTATTTGTCGCTTAAATTAAATTTTGTTTTGGGTAGAAAGCTAAACACATGACAAATTATTTTGCCAAAAAAATTGATATTTATTTATTTATTTAAGTTTAGCCTCATAATCTCTCAAGAACCAACTAAAACTAAACAAAACAGAAATGAAATATTTCATTAATCTCATCTTAAGCTCATCCTACTGTCTTGATTCAATCAAGTCAGTTCTTCTCACTAAAGACACAAAAAGAAATAATTAATAAAAATTATCAAACAAAGAAAGACTGCACAGTAAAACCCTACCAACGCAAAAAGAAAAAAATAAATCAAATTAAATAAAAGAAAATTTGTACAGAAATAGAAGCGACCGGGAGTGAGGAGATGATACTCACAAGGCCTAGCGAACCGATCGAGAGGACCCGACATCTCTCGGTGGCGCGTGAGAGGGAAACGCGGGAACTGACACTCTGCGCTTTCAGCAATGAATGGATCGGTCAAACAATCGATCGATCGATCAATCAATCAATGCACCAGCACACACGTTATCAAAACCCTTGTTCTTTAGTCAAAATAGAAGCAGAGAAAGCCAAATTAGAATAAAATTCAGATAACACAAATATGAAAATATAAAAATAAAATAAAATAAAAGTAAAACCTTACATACCTATATATCTGCTGCTATTTCAGCTTCGACACGCGTCACGAAAATGATCAGACGGTCATAATTGTGTCAGATCTCAACAGAAAATAATTAGTAAAAAATATTCGAAACAATTATATAATTTTGCTGGTAAAATAAATAAAATAAATTAGTTAATTAAAAATCCGCCGAATAAAACGACGGCGAAGAAAAGAGAGAGAATGAAACAAAGAGACTGTAGAAAGAGAAAGTGACGGACATTATATATAGAGGGAGGAAACCTGGGGCCCTGTGATCAGTGGCTTGTTAAGAAATACCACGTGGCGGATGATGGGAGCGGGTGTATGTTAAACGAGGGAATCCGCCGACAGTAATGAGTGAAATTACGCTGTGTTTTGTACTGTACAATGATTTGGTCGTTTCTATCACGCCCTGCTTCTAAAAAAAAAATTAATTAAAAATATGATTTGTTTTGTTATTTTTCTTTCTGTCTTTTTTCTTTGGTGTACAATAACTTTTGGTCAACCGTCGGCGATGGGTTGATGGATATTATTTTATGGATTTATAAAAATTCCAAAGGTAATGCTCTTCTTTGACCCCTCCTTTTCTCTTTTTTATTTTTTTATCCACTGTCTCGTACTCCTCTTTTTATATTTTTATTCCAAAGATAGGCTCTTTTTATATTTTTTTCTCAAGTTTAATTTGTAAAATTCCTTTTTTTTATTTTATTTTGAACATATGTGAATCTGATTGATGATCTGAAATGGGTTATTTTTTACTCTAAAATGTTTTGGTTTGCTTTATAAATTAAAAAAAAAAGTCGCCATAGTTTTTATTTTTAAAGCAAAATATAGCCATATTTTGACTTACCCAACATGGGTTGATTATTCTTGTACCCTTGTGTTAAATAATAAATACCATTTGATTCCATAAATATAATAATGTAAAAAATATATATTTCCTCGAAAGAAGATTCTAATAACTCCTTTTTTTTTATTACATGAGACTATTGCTCATATTACAACTCATATACATGAGACTTTAACTGATATGTACAAATTACAATACTAATGAAACTCGCATTTTAACCCTCACAAATATTCGAGGATGTCTACTCACCACGGTAAAAAAAACTACCTTCACTCAAATTAATTGAAATAAAAGCACTTTTGAGGAACTGCTAAGTTTGAGGGCAGGAGTCCTGGCCACTCTGGGCTGAGCCTAGTGGTTAGATTCTAATAACTCCTTAACAACACATGTTCCATTTTGCTTATATGGACTTCTTGATAGTGACAATTTTTTCTTTTTTTTTTTAGGCAATCAAATTGGCATATTTGACTTTTCTCGCTTGAAAGTGGAGGAAAATAATTTGACTGTCTCAGATCCCCTCGTTTTCACGACATAAATGACCATATTCCTTTCTGGACTTTGCTTTTATTTCAATTTCAACCACTCCTGTAATGAACAGATACATGCAAGATAGAAAAGAGTATCCCAATCCCTTTCACTAATCTCTATAACGATTAACAGTGACAACAACAAAAAAAAAGGCACAAAAATACCAAGAATTTCTTTCTGACAGGCAGTTTCCCACGGCTTGCTTTAAAGCTAAAGAAACAAAGAATAAGCCATTTGTCAAAACGAGTGGCCAATTAATTAATTACTTGGTCATAAACAAGTGGCGAATTAGTAATTATGAATCATCAAGCTCAAGCCCCAGCTGTCCTAATTTACTTATTAAAATCCCCCAACTACCCAACCCAGCCAACCAATTTTGTATGTCAAACATAATACTAATTTCTTAAGAGGGGCTACATCAAGTACTGGCTGCTTCTTACTTAAAGCTAATGTATACGACTGCTAATGTTTAATGCCTACCTTATTTCTTTTATTGAGACCTGATGATGCTTCAATTGGCTCAAAATAGGAATGAGATAAAATTTGCTGTGATGTTAAAAATATGATAAATATATAAGAAATAGACATTGAGAGCAAGAGTAATCTGAGTAGCGTTTTGATTTACTAAAATTCACTTTTATATGAATTCCATATGTCGTCGTCGTCAATTTCATCATCCTTCATTGGACTGTGGACTTCATTAACATCTGCTTCTGCATTTTGATCTTGCTCAACTTTTTCCGCTTTATCCTGCATATACACAAATATAACGCTAAAAAGGTTAAATGGCACTGCTTTTTATCTTAACATAAATCATGATGAGCCCAAAAAGTCAAATGAAAGCGACAATCAAGACATCACAATCTCGCGTGCAGCATAAATAATATCCCTGCTTAAGCTTTACAAGAAAACAATATTAACAATTTCTTACTTCCATAAAAACTTTCGAAAAGCAAAAGTCTTAAAAATGTCAAAATACACATCTACATTATATGGAAACACATCGCCAAATTTGTTCCATAAGCAAAAATAATCATTGATGATGAGGGGTAAAAATGATAAGATATGAAACATAGAGGACCATGGTGTAAATTTTCACTTGGACAACCAGTATTTGGATGGTCAAGATCAAGTGATTAAAACTGAAAATCAACATCCTCAAAGGATTATGGATTGGATGATTTGTTGTCTTTAATACCCCCTTTAGATCTCTCTACTGTGTAACTTATACATAAATTCTAAGTCCAAAATAGTCCAAAAGTTCCGCACAGAATTCTTAAAATATACTGATTCTGCTCTTCTTAGAAGCAAGATGCACAGAAAATGAGGTAGATGAATAAAAACAATGCAATGCAACACGCAAACAAAAATTTTCATTTTGGAAAATACAAGGGAGAGCAGGAAACAATACATTATACTGGGGATTCAACTCCTCCAAATCCTCGTCTATCATGCTAGCTGAATCATCTTCTTTTGCATCCTGTGCTGCTTGAGCAGCAAACTGTTGCAGCTGCTCAATCACCTTTTCAAAATGGGAATGATCTGAAAGAAAAATAATAAAAATATTACCCCATAGCTTAGAAGCATGTCAAAATTCACAATAACAAGATCTAAGCTTCCAATAGCAACAATAATTAGAAATCTTACCTTTGGCACGATTCGTTAGAGCTTCAGTTAATCTCAACGGGTGTTCACGCTCTTCCTTCTTATATTTTAATTTGACTTGCTGGCGTGTTCTTCCAGGGAAAAGTTGTTGGATCATTGACAGATCTGTACCAAACTGCTGAATGGCCTAAAATCCACATATTCAGACATATTGTTAAAAACACTAAAACTAGAGAAACACCAGGGAATGCCTGGATGATAGGAAGATGCAACCTCATCTGTACGATGAAGTTTTTAAGCATCATATTTGCCACATTTATAAGAAAACAAAATAAAGGATATTGGTTAAATTAATTAGAGACAGTTATGGAGGAATTTTAATGAAATTTTAATTCTCACAAAATAAACATCCAGGTAAGCAACGTTGCTAAGAAATGTTGGCGATGTGTGAACCTCTAAAACCTCTTCCTAGTTGAAGAGCTGAGATCTGCTTACATCAGCCATGACAATGCCAAAAAAGAATTAACTCTCCTAGGCATGGATTTGATGTAATGACTATTTGGAAAATTAGAAACTAAAAATTGACCAGAGCCTATGAGACGATCTCTAGACCTAATAAACTCATTGGAAAGTAACAAATGTTTCTAGATGCAACATAACAATACCGTACAGTCTATCCAGGCCTACATTTGCAAGTTGCAAAAGAGAAAACCTAACAAATTCATCTGGATTCATCAACATTAAATTCGTGCAAACCAAGAATGCTTCTGCTTAACAAACATGTTAACTTAATAATTCTAACAAAAATAATAGCCAATGGTCCTGTAACCTAAGAAACATACATTACAAAGTTTCATCACCAACATCAATTTAAGTGATTAAGGACGTCCTAAGAATAATCCCACATTTCTTAGGTGAAAATGGTGGAATTAGCATTTACTGACAAATTTCATCAATTATACTTCAAGTATGTGATAGTTGATATACAATGGAACAAGTAAATAAAGAAAAGGTCTGGCTACACATACCTCATAAAACAATTCTGTTTCTTGCTTCGACCATCGTACAGTGGGTGTTTTCTTCATGAAAGACTGATAATTGAAGAAATGAACTCTTGGCTGAACCCTATCAGTAGCTGGATCACCAAAGGAGCCATTGTCTTGTTCTGAAGCAAAGGTCTCATCCTCATTATGATAAGCTTCCTCACGGGATGAATGTTCAGCACTGAAGAGAGAAAATTGTAACCAGAAAATTAAATCAACCGAATGCATAGTACTCAAGAAAAAAATGTTGAAACAACATAAGACATGCCATTTAAATGTTATTCAACTTTATTTTGCCCATGAATTATCATAACACATGCAGAAGCAATTGTTTACATCTCGAATGCAACTTTCATATTAAGGTGGCGGATGCAAATTTGTTAGTAGGAATTATTTTAAGAATTGGCTTTCTGGTGTTTTCAAAAATAACGAGCCTGACAAGCATAAAAATTTGTTTAATGAATGAACATTTATGCAGCTAGATGCTTTAAACTTTGGCTAATTTTCTCCAAAGATGAATATTGGGATTTCTCAGCCCCTTATGACAGGTGGGACAGCTTACAAGTCTGTTGAACTACTAATTGGACTCATTGAAATACATTTTAATTGGACCATATTCCCACTATGAAAAATCCTACCAACTTAAATTTACAGCTAAATGCACAACAAAGATGCAACATATTTAGAAAAAATATTAAATATATGTAGATAATCAAGGGTTTATAATTTATCACTCACAACCTCACCAACTTACTGTAAATAAGATTTTAAAAGCCACCCCCACTAGTTTTGCAAAATGAAGGCTAGGCAAATGAGCATTTTCTAGAAGCCAATTCAGGTTTACCAAAATGACCTCAAAGCTTTTTTATTAATCTGACGTCATTTTACCTAAAAGGAAATTTTACATTGAATACAAGCAATAACCATAATGCAATACACAATTACACATATAGCCTTTTATTGCAGGACGCACTTGTACCCATATTTTACCTCAACCCAATGTTGGCAATCCATGAAAACAAGCAAGGATTTCATTGGCATGGAAGCCAACAAATAATCATTGCAGCACAATGGACACCATTCCAACTTCCAAGCTCTCTCTTTCATGCCAAATCATATCATCGGCAATCATTATTTTCCTCTTGTCATTAAATATAGCAGTGAGAAGTGAAAACTTATGTCTATATTGTTTTGCATATTACCCAACTTATCAGATTTCATTACGTAAAGGTATTAAAAATATATAAGGGGAATTTCCAGCCAGGTGTTTGTGCTTGGCGTAAATACACTAGGTCCTCAAAGATGGGATTTGCAAGAATTAAGTCCTTTCTGTGACTACAAGGTTGTTTCTATCAGTACAAAATGGACAATTTGTCGTTATATAAGATATTGCTATTTCAAGCAGGAACTAGCTGCCACAAATCAAACCTTTGGAAACCTGTTACAAGACATTAGAAAGATAGATATGCACATGAAAGTGCATGCCACACAGGAAATATACGAACGGAGAAATCAACGTGCCCTTCATGGTTTCAGATTCCCTAATGCATTCTCAAATTGGAATGACACAACTATTCATATGTAATTTGGATAGCATATAAATTGCAGACAAGAAAACAGAAATAGCAGCTAAATAACACAGCATTTTTTTTCACAAAAGGAAGAGACATTTTATATGCGACTTCTGTTGTAAAAAACGCATGTACCTTTGATTTTTCAAGGGGGTTCCCGTTGCTTTTGCCTCTTTACTCTGCAAATTCCGGCAGACTTTAATCAGCATAGAAATTAAAAATTTATAGAACCATAAGAATGGCAAAACAGAGGATAACAATTACTCTAGGAGTGCTATATGAAATACAAAGTATCTTTGTTCATAAAATATAAAAATCTATAACATAGGAATCTATACCGCTAACCGCTCCTTATACTCTGCCAACAGAATAAGATCCTTCATAGGCACCTTCTGAGGATCAATTTCATCCTCTGGCGTTTGAAGCAATTCCTTATTCACTACAATAGAAAGAATATTGAATCCGAATTTAAATAAGAATCATTTTATCACATAATATATGGCATCAGAATTGTCAATTACCAATCCTTTTCTTCCGACGAGTTGAATGAGAGAACTTCTTTGGAGGATTTTTGTCTGTATCTGTTGCTTCATTGGCTTTTTTACGCTTTCGAACTGTCTTTCCATTTTCAGACACGGTTTCCTTCGACTTTCTTGGTGCTCTTTTCTTCTCGGACGTCTTTTCTGCACTATTTCCACCAACATCACCTTCATCTTCATCTACAGCATTACTTGGAGGTTCAGCACTGAAGCTTCCATCATTACGGGCCTCATTGTCAGGCTCATCAACAAGTTCGGGAACAACTACTCCCTTTCTCAACTGTCTTAATAATTTACCAACTTCAGTCTCCTTACCAGCCTGTGAAGATTCAATCAACCTCTGAGAAAGACTTAGCACAGTTGATGCTTTTGTTTCCTTACCCATAGCACTCTGAGAAAGTCAGAAAAATTAAATTAAATTAAATTAAAAAATGGGGGATTACGGCAGGTCTACATGATTCAGCAATGCAATTAATAAATGAAAGAACCAAACTCAGAAAAAACAAAATCTACAGGAGCAAATACCTGGCTTTCAGTTGTTGCTGGAAAATCTTCATGTTGCATGTCCCCAGAAGCGGCAGCATCTGTGAAAGATGTTTCTGAAAAATTTGTCAGTTCTTCATTCACTGGGAACTCAGAGGAAGTAGGATCTGGGGGAGTAGTACCACCCAAGTCTATAGATGAGTAATCAAAACAATCCTCAGGTACAGAGGCAGGAATTGAACCCTCAGAGAACTGAGATCCAGAAGAAACAAACTGAGCATTTGGCGAATGCATAACAGATTCAACAGCATCAGGATGAGGCACACTACTAAGATTAAACTTCTCGCTCTCGGTTCGCACCTGCGGCCTGGGTTTGTATTTTGCGGCACGTTGTCCTAAATGAAACTGATTTAATGAAACCTTGAAATACAATGTTAGAAATGGAAAAATAATGAGAGTAGATGGCTTCCAATACCGGATGCAACAGCTTCCTCCGAAGTAGAATCTAGACAATTCAAGTCAGGAAAGGCCCCGTCTTCCTGAACCTAACCAATTCTAGACAATTTAATCCAAATACTATTTCAAACAAAAACAATGTAATTTTAAAGAAGTGCTAATTTTCAGTATATCACCTCTCTTTCTGGTCTTGCATCATCAACAGGAATACCTCCAGCATTATTTGTAAGAGCTGCCTGCCCACAGGATATTGGATCTTGGGTCAAGAACATATCAGCAGAAGTTTCAGCTTGTGCGGCATCACATACTCCAGGTGCTGCATTGTTGTCAGAGCTCAGACCTTCAAAGACAACAGCTTTGCCTCCGTTGTAGTCGGAAACAATAAGAACTGGCATCTCTGAAATGTACAAAGTGATCACTAGAGAGAAAATACTCCAATTAGATGTTACAACAGGTCAAAAACTTCTTATTACCTCACCTGTTCCATTTAAAGATTGACTTTGAAAATCATTGAGAGATTCCAAACCAGAAAGTACATCTGCATTCTACAAATACAAAACTTGTCAAGAAATACTGGATAAATCAGCAATAGCAAATGAGAGAAACACTTTTGTTTTACCTGGCCAGCTGCCTTCTGAAAGGAAGAGAGCAAGTCTCCACAGCCATCAGAGGCCGTGACCTCAGAATACAGAGCATTCTCAGAGCTCTCATTTTCTTTAAATTGCTCAACTGTCCTGACAACTTCCGAGGCCGGTACAGAAGAAACAACAGGATCCAACAATTGGCTATCTTTATCTATAACATCAACAAATGCAGTTCTTTCGTTTCTAGGTCTTGGTTTGGCTTTGGGTTGAAACCTACCGCGTACTGTTAAAGGATTCAGTACCAAAACCATGACTGCAAACACAGATTTACAAATGCAAAGACTTATTTTCCTAAAACTGTTTAGTTTCCCAAGCAATCCTTACCATGGTTTACTGCAGGTCCAGATTCATCAGCAAAAAGGTCAGTATCCAAATCCATATAGCTTGTCTAACATCGACAGCATGACACTTACGAGAGGGAATAAACGAAACAGATCAGTGCAGTAAAACTCCTGAGAGATGGGGAAACCAGGAGCGGGTCAAGCGGTCGATATTAAGATTGAAAAATCAAAGGCTAATCCATATAAACTCAAAATATATTCCAACTCAATATTGATAAACATACATGTCGCGTCTTTCATAATTCCCTTCGTTTCTAGGTTCTCTTTTGTTATTCTTTTCGGAACCAACAATGTTGCATACTTAACTCGACAATGACACCGTACCAGCTAAAAATAATGAACCTTGAAAACAACAATAAACATTTGGAGCTTGTATTGATGTGTTGTGTGTGTTCTGGTTCTACATTAATAAGTAGTTCTAAAATGATGCATTTCTACATTAAAGTTTCACATGCGCTCTAAAAAATATTATATTTATAAGTCCTCCAATTCAAATTTAATCCAAAAACACAAAATTTCTAACGGCGATTCTATCTTAATAATCCGAACAAAACCAAAAGGGCAAAAAAAATACTGTTTTCAATTGAAAACCGAAAACATATACGCAGAAATTATCTGCAAAGAAAAGAGAATTAGAAAGGGAAGAAACTACCTCTGCATCATCATCAACGTGGCTAGGGTTTTAAGTCTCACACCACACAGGAGTTAGGGTTTTTTCGATTCTAGGGTTCGAGAAGGGAAAGGGGAGTGAGGTAAAGCGGTGACGTTTGAACCAGAACTAATCTAGTATTTTAAAACGATAACTACAATTGGATTACTTGGCCCAGTGGTGAGGAAAGTGTGGAGAAAATAGCGAGCAAACTGTTTGGTGTTTCTGCAAGCTGGGTTCGAATCTCAAATAGAACCACCCCCCAATTTATACACATATTTCGCAATGTTTTTGTTGGAGAAAGGGAAACTTCTATTCAGCCCCCTATAATTAATGCTAAATACAGTTTGACACTGTAAGATCAAAAACTTGCACAAGGCCCCTTGCCCCGTTTAAAGTTTAAACGTCCGGTGCCAAGGCCAGGGTTATGTACGCCAAGGAAAAAAATGAAAGTTACAAAGAATATGCTAAGTATACTACTACTAAAGCTGGCAAAATGGGTTATCAGGTCGTGTTTGTGTTGTATCGATTAAATTTAGATCCATTTAATAATCACACAAAATATCGGCAAACCCAACACGGAAAAATAATCGAATTACCCAATAACTCGCTTAATATCTATATATTAAATAAAAGTTACATCAAATATTTATACATTGTCATAGATACGTATGCGCATACATACATATATCCATACATACATACATACATAATTTATCGATATTATAAAATATACATATCTACTAAAATATTACACACACTATTGAGGTTTTAATTATATATATGTAAATAATATTATATATCAAGATTATAAAATATACATGTCTACCAATATTTTATACATTTATACTATTAAAGCTCTAAATGTCTTTAAAATTTTATAAATAAAATATTGTGTCTATATTCATCATTTTAAAGAATAAAAATAAAAAAGAAAATCATCTCTAATATTTGAGTTTTGATGACAATAATCTGTAAATTATTTTGAAATATAAAATATAATCAGGTCATTGATCGGGTAAATAGGTCAATAATTTTAACCCTAACCCGACATGGAAAAAAATTGTGTTGACTCAGACCTAACTTATTTAATAATTGTGTTAAATTCGACGACCTATATCCATTTATTAGTGTCGTGTTCATGTCGGATAATTAGATCGTGTCAAATTTTGTCAGCTCTACTGCTACAACCTTAAAAATAAGCATGTTTACTAAAAATTAAAAGTAACAAATTGAATGAAACCATTACGGCTTGATCTAGTGGCTAGAGTCACTCCCTCATATTTAAGTAGTTCAAGACCCCACAGACGCATTACATGAGTTTAATTTAAATTTCCTTCCTAAAAGTTTCTCTCAGGAACGGAATTGATATTTGAGAGGGTTATATCAAGAGAAATAGTCTCCTAAAAAAAAAATAACAAATTGAATGAAGAAAATAACTCAATGTTACAAAAAGAATCGTTTTAATAGAAAAATTGCAAAGCCAATATTATATAATATTAGATAGTAAAATTTGCGAAGGCAGCAGCAGCGAACCAAGAAATAAAAACCTTGTGCAGCAATGACAGTGACGCCACTTGTGAGAAATTGTGACGGTGGGCCGGCGGCAGTACCAACAAAAGCGACCAAGCGGATTTGTACGGCGGCGCGTTTGTAATGGAATTTTGTTTTGGGCTAAGGTTTGCGCCGCATGCCACTCACTGTACTCGCCACGTACGTACATATTACATTCTGATATCTTGACGTGGGCCTAGCTTCTTTGTGTCCTTGGATCCAGACTCACGGTCGTGCTTTGGGCTTAGCCTCTTTCCCATCCGTTTGCACACGCGAAACTTGCTACCCCTCACAATTATATTGATTTGTAAATTTTGAACCATCCAAGAGCCAGATGGTGAATCACTTTATCTTTATTCATTAGGAAAAAAAAATTATTTATTAGATTTGAGGTTTATTTATTTTATTAATTTAAGGATATTTTTGTAACTATAATTTTTTATTTTTAAAATTTTATAAAATAAAATGATCTTTTAATTCATTTAAGGTTAAAATAGCTTTTTTTTGTGTCAAAATAGTTGATTGATACAAGTTTAAAAACACAGGTAATGCAAAGAATATAATACAATTTTGTGGTGGTTAGACATACATATGACAAAACAAAGTTAGTGTAGAGATAATTTTGTTGTATGTTTTGTATATTTTAATAGACTAACATCTTGTTAATACCTTGCTATTTATAATGACATAATTAATTTTCTTCCAATATTAAAAAGCTCAAACTCTTTTTTTCATAAAGGCATGCTGTTGGGAACTGCCATTCAGTGGTAAGTATTAATAATATTTTGTGCGTTTTAATATATTAACATTTAGAAAAATGATGGGGGATATTTTAATAATATTTTGAGCATTTTTAATTTAATGACAGAAAAATTAACATCATTAAATGTTAGTATGTTACTTTAAATTTTAACACGTATCATTGGATCACATGAAATCAATAGCTCAAAATTTATGTTAAATTTTTCGTAAAAAATTTAAGTAACATGTTAAAACGCAAAAAATATATTAAAATATTTTGTGCATTTTGATACACTGACATTTAGAAAATAATGGAGGATATTTTAATTTAAATTTTTTACTAAACATGTTAACACAAATTTTATGCTATCCATATCATGTGATCCAATGATACGTGTTAAAATTTAAAGTAACATTTAATGATGTTAATTTGTCTGTCATTAAATTATGTGACACACCATATTTCTACATTTAATGATGTTAATTTGTCTGTCATTAAATTATGTGACAGACCATATTCCTCTTTCGCCTTAACGTTTATCACCTAACTACAGAGCGAACCATAATTCTCCTAATAGAACCAAATGGTTCAACTTATTGAAGAATATCTATGTGGGGTATTTTCAAATTGTTTAATGGCCCACCACTTGCTTAGTTAAGTTCATTTGGTCCCAAAAGGAATTATCGAAAATATTATCAACTTTCAATGTCCAAAAATCAAAATTTCACCGACTTAGCCACTAATGGTTTCCTTCACAAGGAAGGCAAGTTCCAGTTTGAGGGATGAAAAAAAGGTTCAGTTCGATGGACCAAACCACAAATTGAGAAACTTATACACAAATGACTAATAAAAAAAAAGGACTCAATTTCTATGGTGAAAATGATGGGACTGTGATACTTTACTTTGTACATCATTTTCTTTTCCTTTACAAAATTTTCCATAGATTAAAGCAATGTTTACTTTTGTGCTACTAAAGTAATTTGCATGTATTAAACTAAGAATTGTTTCTTGCCTTTAGAAAAAGAGATCGGCATGGAAAATGTGCGTCTCTTTCACGTGTATGTTTACTTGTCTGGCTGCTAATCATACTAGTGAAAATGGAAAAAAAAATAAAAAAATACTTAAATGGGACCATGTCAATAGGACCATTTAACAAAATCACAAATTCATGCTAAGAGGGTTTACTTTTTATTTTTTATTTTTTTCCCCTTCCCACGTTATAATTATCAATACCATGATCAATCAATTTCAAGGAAGAAATGTATCGGAAGATTTCATTGGATAGATTTATAGATAATGTGAAATTCATAGACAATGTGATACATATGTGTCCACTTTCTCCCCTTTAATTAAAAAAAAATCATGTTCGGTAAAAAACCAACAAATGAATAATCTTAAATTATGCTAGTCTTAGGCGCAACCAGGCTTGTTTTCTTTAGCGGGGATATTATATAGATGGTGCTGCCAAGGGACAAAAAAAAAATTGAAAAAAAAACAATAAAACCGTGAAATTTGGAGGGCTTAATACTGTTGTCATTAATATTTTTTATACTTGGACTGATAAATTTTGGATCAATGGGCATGGCCCTGTTATTTGACTATACTTTTTGAAAAAGTAGTCAATTTGTGCAAAGAAACTTCTCTAACTTTTATATATATACATATACATATATATATATATACATACACACACACACATATATATACATACATACATATATATATATACAATGGATTAAAAGGCTGGCTTAGCAAAGAGTAGGTGAATACTTGGGAACCTTTGCAGTTGTACACACGCACAGATAGCTAGATATATGTGTGTGTGTGTGTATATAGAGAGAGAGAGAGAGAGGATAAAACCTTGTCTATTTCTTATATTTCGAAATTAATGTCCTTTTAGTTTTTATATTTTTAAAAATATCTTAAAATATTTTTGTTGTTAAATTATTGATATACATATTGTTACTTTTTTTTCTTTTAACTTGTTTTTATAATATTACTCTCTTGCAATCTTTTTTTTACATTAATTAGAAGAAAAAATTAAATTACTAATTTAACCCTAAAAATTAAATTAAATGAAAAAAGAATATATATTAATTTTGTGAAAGCTCACGTATGTCCTAACAAATTAATGCCGTAAAAAAATAAAATTACCATTTTTTGGATATTAATAAAAAATCTATATATTAACTCCTCAAAAAAGTGTTCTACATAAATTAATCTATATTCTTTTTGTTTTTATTTTATTTTTGGAGTTAAATTTGTAATTTAATTTTTTTCTTTTTGTTAATGTCTAAAAAAATCATTATTGTAAGAGAGTAATATTATAAAAACAAGCTAAAAAACTGCTTATAATAAGTTTTATATCATTTTATAATAACTTTCTTATATATTTATTATAAGAAAATTTTCACAAAATAAATAAATACAAGAAAACAATTTTATTATTAATTTTTTTCTCATATCAAAACATATATTTCTTATTTTTAATGCTTAATTTTTTATTTAGTTTCTATTCATGTGATTTATTTAATTTATAATAAATGAAAATAAATTGTAAATTTCTTCACAATCCAAAAAAAAAATCCTTCATAAATGATTAAATGTTTAATGAAATTCTCTAAAAGTATTTGTCGATATATTTTTGTAAACTTTTAGAGGATGACTAAATACTCACTATTCCTCTTGTAACCTTTTTTTCTCTTTTTTTTTTTTCGTTGATGAAGTGGATGATTACACTACTCACTTTGCTGCCATCTTTAATTAGACGTGTGTATGGGAGTGGATTGGATTCACACTTGTTATATGAACCACAATTATTTTGAACTTAGATCTAATTACACAAACAAAATCTCAATAGATATTTGATATTTCAATCATTTCAATATAAAGTAGTAGAGCTGTAAAATAAATCAAGCTGCCGCGAGAAGCTAAAAAGGCTCGTATTGGCCCAAATTTTAAGCACGAAAACACAAATAACTAATTAATTCGTAAAAAAATTAAAATAGCAACAGCAATCTAAAAAGTGGTCATATTAAAAACTAAATTAAAATTTAGATAATATTTTAGTGAATTTAGAAATTGGAGAAGATCAGAACAATCAATGACCCCTTAAAATTATACTCCGTGTGAGCTTTTAAATTACGCATAAATGAATGGTTAGTATTACATTAATTGCACTGCTATCTCTCACATTTTCTTTTGTTCTTTGCTCCTTTTTATCTCTCGCTTTAACTCTTAAAACCCTTTTCTTTGTAAATTTCTCAAACAATAAAAATTCAATTTCAATTTGAAAAGGATTCAACATATGTTAATTAACCATAAAGAACATTCAATAATAATAATAATAATAATTAGGAAACACAATGACCATAAACACTATGACTATAATATAGTTAAGGTAGATAAAGAGATGGGAAATGAAAGAGTTACACAGAAAGATGAGAGGAAAAAAAGATAAAAAAATAAATAAACGAAATATTTTTATACATCTCATTAAATCTTCACCATTCATCACAAATCTTTACCATTCATTACTTCATTTATATGTAATTTAAGGGCTCATAAAGTATGCAAAAAATAAAAAAATAATTTTAAGAGGCCACTAATCCACCTCCATAAAAATTATTTTCAAAACAGTAGGATAAAGAGAGAGCTTAGACCCGGCATGAATTGTAATGGTTAATAGGGCAGGCAAGATTAGTATGCTGTCCAATTTACAGCTAAATGAATTATATAGGCCTATTTGATGTAAATATACAAAACTATGTTTCTTCCTAAGAAAAATATATTAAAATAGAGGGACCCAGATATTATTATCCCCTTCCAATTTCCAAAATTGCCTCAATGCCACATTACAGCGACAGAAGCAAATAAAATTAATATTTTGCTTCCGGGAGGGAAAAAAAAAAGGAAAAAGGAAACGGGAATCTCAGAATCTAGAGACCCAAAAGACAAAAAGCCCAAGAAAACTTTACACTTTCCAGGAAAATCCAGGGTTATTTTGGATAATTAGAAGGGTCAATGATGAAGTGAGAGGATCTCGGAGAGAGCCCCAAAGGTGTATTAAATGATGACACCTACATCCCTAGAGTTTTGCTTTTTTCCAGGTGATTCGTGTCAGATTATCAACAGTGGTTTGTGGCACTTTCATAATCTTGTAACAAAAGTAACAAATAATTAACGCAACAACCACAAAAAAATTTAAAAAAAATTACAGTTATTATTATTATTATTATTTTTTGGGGGGTGATTTGGGGAAGTGTGATTTTATTGTTCTGCGTCACATGTATCAATTAGTTATTACACACATCTCAAAATGTACAGAACGTAGCCACCCTAAACGGGAGTTACGGGAGCTTTTGCCTCCTCATAAAGAAAGAAATATAAAAACAAAATGTTTCGTACAAAATATCATGTTTAAGGATGGCGTAGGTAGATTTACATGGGGTAGTAGAAATATCCGCTCCCAAATTTTAATTAGCTTTATTTCCGTTTAATTATTTAAAAATTATGAAATAGTGTTAGAAATATTGACATGTAATATTAATTGTACCTTTTAAAAAAAATCGTGTTATTATGGTTAATTGACTTGTAATTTCTCAATTTTATCCTTAAATAAACAAGAAATGACTGTAGCGTCATCTTGATTTCATTAATTTAATAATGAAATTAAGAGTAATCTAGTAAAATATAAAATTTTACAAAGATATAATAATAAAGTGCTTACTCAATATGGATCTTGCATTCATGGATTATTTTATAATGTTTGAAGTAGTTAAATAATAATAACCTATCAAGCTTAAGAGGTTTGAATGACATTGTTATTATTATTATTATTTGGATGAAAAATTGAGGACCACGGTTAGGTGTCTCCTTGCACACTTAATCACACTCTCATCATTATAAACAAAAGACATGGGGTCATGAGCAAGAGACCTATTAACAGATAAATTGAGCCAACCGATGAGCAAGATAGGTGACATTTAAACTGAGCCAACCGAAAAGGAGACTCATTCGAAACCATCTCTCAAATTCTCTTTGAAAAATCAGGGATTAAGCTTGATTTATAAGCGATAAAGGATTATAATCTCTATAAAACCCTCAAAGAGTCCAAATCTTTTCTCAGGAATTTCTTATTCTTATTTGTTTATCTTTGCAACAACTAAACATTATAGTTTTTTAGTAAAGCCATCAATTGACTTAACCTTTGGAGGACTGAGCTAAAAAAATTCCAACATCCTTAACTAATTTCTGTGATTGCATCTGTTCATGAAGAAGGATGAACTCATGGTCCCTGATTTCTGCTCAAATTATTGACATTGGTGAAACTATGTCCCTGTGTAAATAAATTCAAATGCTAGGGTTGACATCTAGCTGCTAGCCTACGCACCACCACAACCATATCTCGGCATCAACAATTATTATTATTATTATTATTATTTGGCTGTAAGTAAATGGTGGGAATCATACTCACAAATTTCCAACACTAGGTAGACGAAAGAAATCTTTTAGGGGCAGACATCATTTCCATCCCTACGGATGTAAAAATTCTAATAACATTTTATATTTCGGGAAAAAAAAAGAAGATTTATGCGTAAATTCGACTCTCTCCTTTCCTTCAATATTCTCTTTTTCAGTTCCATCAATTTTCTCCCCTCTACCATAATATCTTCGCTTGTTGATACTTCTTTACTTGATGGCGAGAGATATTTTATCAGAAAGGGTAATGAAAGAAAATCCATTAAAAGAAGAACCGAAAATTGAAAGCTTGGTGGTTCTCTTTATTTGTTGCGTCAATCTCATTCTCTTTTGGCAAAAGGAAAGATATGTATCGAGGGAAGAAAAGAAAATTAGAGATCAAAGTGGAGTTCAGTTCACCAAGAACGTTTAGGGTGAATTAATAAGTGCATAAATTAATGATGAAGTGAAAGGTACAAAAATTTAAGTACTTATTATGGAGTAATATGTTGTGCGAGATAAGCGATCAATTGATGATAATCGACACAAATAGTTAACGAGCAGTGGACAAGTGGTTGAATACTTGAATGTGACATTATTATTAGCTACTAAAGTAAGCACATGATTTATGTCTTAAATATTCATTATTAGCTACTAAAGTATGAAGTGTAAATATTTGATCAACCAATTAACTTAAGTAATCTTTTTGGTCATTCGTTACATCACAAACCACAAGTTTTACCTTGGCCTAGCCTCACGGGCATTGGCCGTATGCCACCACCATGCCATTGCCTGCCGGTACGTATCACACTAAACCATAACTAATGATAAATTTATTTTAACCTTTTTGTAATCTTGTAGTGCTCTGAAGTATATAAAATAGAAGGAGCGCGGGGGATGATGTAAACTGGGATCGATGTTGGTTGCCAGCTGGATCTGAACAGTTGTGGTCTCTTCTCACTGTCTCTAGTCTCTCTCTCTCCTTCAGCCCACCTCACATGTCCCATCAACTTTTCCCAATAAACTTTTCTTCTCAGCAGATTCGCAAACTCTCTTTAGTTTTCTTTTCCCATTAAAATCTTCCCTTTAATTTTCTCTCATTTTCTTTACGAGAAACAATAATAATAATAATATTTTTCATCAACCTGTTCTTCCCCCCCTTTCTCTTCTATAAATTCCTCCCCCGTTCACTCTCAAATTCCCTTCCCCCTTTCCTTCTTTTCTTCCTCGCCGATCATTTTAATTAATCCGAGCATCTTGCTTCTTGCTCCTCCATTTTTCTCCCTTTGAGAGCTCTCGTAGCTTCAATCTGAAGCCAGCTTTGTTCTTCTTCCCTCTCTCTCTCTCGTATTAACCTATATAATTATTTTGAGTCAGAGCTCAAAACCCACTTCCAAAATCCAATCTTTGCTCTTATTTTCTACAAAGTTTGGATCTTTTTTGGGTGTTGGGTTTGTGTTCTTGAGCAAAAGTTTCAAATCTCAAAACACAAATCGCAGTTGGTTTTTTTGGGGAAGAGCTAATGCTCAGTATATTGTTCTTGATGTTTGAGATTCATGTCTCCAATTCTTGAACTTCTTTTTTCTGAGTGTATGATATATTCCACATTCAGGCGCAGGACCCAGCTTGTTCAATCTTTCTCAGTTGTTTTCCTCTACTGGCTCTATTATGTTTCATGATTAATTTTTAGCTTCATTTTTCAGTTATTAATAGTTAATTAGCCAATAAATCTGTAATCATCATCATCATCATCATTATTATCATCTGCATAATAAATTTTTCGGTTTTGATTTCATCTGGGTCCTGCAAAAATCTCTCTCTCTCTCTCTCTCAGTTTCCTCTTATTGGAAAAGGGAAAAAAATAATTGCAGTAATTTAAATGGCTTCTTCAAGTGGGACATCATCAGGAGGATCGTCATCATTGATGTTGCAAAACTCAGGGTCTGAGGAGAGTTTACAAGCATTGATGGATCAAAGGAAGAGGAAGAGGATGATATCGAACAGAGAATCAGCTAGAAGATCGAGGATGAGGAAGCAGAAGCATTTGGATGATCTGATGGCTCAGGTTGCTCAGCTGAGGAAAGATAATCACCAGATCATCACCAGCATCAACATCGCGACGCAACATTACATGAACATTGAGTCTGAGAACTCAGTGTTGAGGGCCCAACTTGGTGAGCTCACTCACAGGCTGCACTCGCTCAATGAAATCATCAGCTTCTTGGATGCCAGCAACAACAACAACGACGACGACGGCAATGGCGGTGCTGCCGCTGCTATCTTTGAAGCCACAAGCATGATCAACGAGCCTGCTTTCGATAATTTCATGAACCCACTGAATTTGTCATATCTGAATCAGCCTATCATGGCTTCTGCAGACATGTTTCATCAGTACTGATGCTGACCTCCTTTTTCTGAGAGATCAATCATGAGAGAGAATTGTTTGTCTTTATGTTTTTATTGTTGTTGCAGTGTAATTAGGCTTTTAATTAGCCTGTTGTAAGGAATAAGGTATTTATTATTGGGATTTCTTATGGTGTGTGTAAATTATTAGTAAGTGGGGGGGATCTTTGATTAAGTATGGTTTCAAGGCTCGAGTGAATGTAATTTGGTCTCCGGTTTCTATCAAATAATATTTTTGTATTTTGCAAAAATCTCTCTACTTTAACTGTTTAAACTCATGTGGGTGCTTTTCTTTTGATCGGGTAATGATTTATTTCATTAGAGTGGTAGTGTCACGTGACATAATATAATTAATTTGTAATGTTATTTTTAAAATTACGTAATTATATTATGTGTTACCTTATTCTTTATAAGGTGACCATAAATCGTCCACTTTAGTGCACATAATTATATAATTACGCATCTTATAATATGCGATTGCATGTATGTTAAGATTTGAAAAAGAAAGTCGTGGGTTCCATAACACACTTTTCAGTTTTCACTCTTAAATTTTAATACGCATGCGTGCAGTCGTACTCTATAAAGTGCGTTGCTACAAGTAGGTGAGCACAATTCTGTATTTATTTTATGAGACCACTTGAGGATTTTGTTTGACAAATTCAAATTGATTTTTGTTTCTTCTCACAAAAACTTTTTTTTTTGGGGATATAATGGTTATTAATTAGTTAAAAATATTTTATAAAGCACAAAGCAGCAGCAGTCTTTCTTTCTAAATTATATTATGAGTAAGTGTGTGCCGATGTGCTTTGTAAGAGGTTGACAATTTTGATTGGGAACTTATGAATTGTGTATAAGTTTGATGCATCTTAGATAAGCACATTGAATTCAATGGATACGGTCGATGTTATTATCAAATAATCAATTATTCAACTCAGTACATCACGAGATCATCAATATCTGATCAATGAACCACTCCCTAATGTACAATCTTATTGCACTCTCTTTTTCTTTTTTCTTTTTTTCTTTAATTTCCCCAAATGACACAGCCCCATTTTTTTGACCAGAGATAGCACAATGATGCAATTATTTTGGACGGTTTGTTTTTATAATGAAAATACAGGGTCTTGCTACGGTGCATTAGTTACACCGTGCATCCGTGATGTTTGTAACAAATTTTTCGTTAATAATAACTAAATTAAAATTATATATAACAAGTTTTTGTAACAGATACTATAAAAAAAAATTAAACTGGATATACAACGAATAATTTTTTATTAATAGCAAAAAAATGTTTTTTTATTACATGAGATTATTACTCAAGAGTACAATTCATATTACATGAGATTACAATTGATATTTATAAATCAGACTATTACTAAGATTAGTTTATATTAATTCTTATAAAGCACTCCCATATTTTTATCATCTCTAATATCCGAGAGATATCTATTCCACTTATATTTCGAAAGAAAAAAATTAAAAAAGGAAATTTAAACCCCCGCGATACATTGTGTGGTTTGAACTCATGATACCATTAGGCTAAAGCGCAGTGGCTTAATAGCAAAAAAAAATTATTATCAATAACAAAAAAAAAATGATTGGAGTGTACGGTGC
This sequence comes from Citrus mangshanensis, assembly GCA_030449895.1. Taxonomy (NCBI): domain Eukaryota; kingdom Viridiplantae; phylum Streptophyta; class Magnoliopsida; order Sapindales; family Rutaceae; genus Citrus; species Citrus mangshanensis. The sequence goes on from JASUUJ010000069.1 coordinate 5,386,643, forward strand.
GCACCTAATGCAGTATAGTCACGCCCTAAAAGTACTCTTAATAATATTTAAAAAAACACTATTGATCACGACTTCAAAATATATATAATGAGTAATAGAGAAAGAAATAATGGTCAGGGATTGAAAAGAAAAAAAGAGCAATCAGACTCAAAGTAGTGTCAAGTTACCCACCGTTAATTATTTTATCTGCATTCGTAATTGTTAATTGTGTAAAGAAGAAGCACGAAACAAAAGCACAGTAAGGTAATAATAAAATAAATAAATAAATAAATAAAAGACAGTCCTCCAACATTGGAACCACAAACGATAATTAAAGAAATAAAGATACGAAATCAAAAGTTAATTAAAGCTGTAGCAACAACAAGAGTATTGGAATAAAAAGTGAACCAACCAACCAAAAAAAAAAAAAGACACATGACTTCATAAGAGCTTTGGTGGAACAAATCCCATGTGCAGGGAGCATTGTTTTCAGTACCTGTTCTCTTAAACACATGATGGTTCAAGAAAGGGCTACCTATGTTTAAGTTTTAATTTTCCAAGATCACATGTGCTATAATTAATATTCATATATTATGAGTGAGAGTGAGAGAGAGAAAGATGATTAAATGAGTTTGTTTGGATGGAGTGTCATAGTGGTGTTGGCACCATTTTCTTGTTAAATGAAAAAAAAAAAAAGAGTTTTTGTATTAGTGGCTAATTACCTAATTTGAAGTGCTTATAGGTTACAAGTACCAAATTAGCTGATTAAAGTTCGAGTAATATGGGTTAAAATTACCAAACTAATTCATATAAGTTCGAGTAATGTTAGTTATTTCAAAAAAAAATTTTCAAAAAAGTATATGAGAAATCATGTGACCTCCATATGTGTGGAGAGGGATAGAACTAAATTAAAAAATTTAAAGGGTCAAAAGTCATCAGAATGAAAGACTAAAATCCAAGAAAAAAAGAAAGAAAGAATACAAATGTAAGAGTAAAATATAATAAATTCTTCATTTTGTATGGGCCAAATCATTAAAAAATTTATTTTGTAGGTTCGATTCATAAATACACTGTATATGCAATTTTCTTTTGAGACATCCACTGGCCAGGTGTCGTGCCCCATATGCTGTAGGACCTAATTGAAAAGTTTTCATATCTTAAATATGCCTCCATATTCCTTAATTGTATAAAGAGACAATAAGAAAGGGCCCCCAAAATGATAAAGCAAATTTGAAGCCACCGCCAATTCGCCATAAAAGAACAAGACATCATGGCAAATGGGCTCTTACCTTTGATTTTATTGAGAAAATTGAGGCTATGATTTTCTTAAGATTCCAATAGCTTTTGCACTTCAATCTTTAAATAATAATAATAATAAATAAATGAAAATAGTAATAAAAAAAAACGAAAGTATATAAAGATTCTTTTTGAAGTTCAATCAACAACATTACCATGTCCTGATGCCACCCTTATTTTTTCCCATTAAAGTAGAGAAACATTACAAGGGACAAAATAAGTTGTCATGTTTATGTCACAGTCTAATTTAATTAATCCAATCATGGTTCCGTAAGCACTTAAGCAACTTTTATCTTTTTGAACCCAAAATAAAAAAAATTTAAAATTGCACAATTAAACTAGCCACTAGCTATTCAATCATCACAAAGAGAGCAAAGACGCACACAGTTTAAAATAATAAAAATATCCTTTTTAATGGATTATAAGATATTATAGTCCAACCGTTGATGACTTAAGAGGCGATACAACACAGATCCACATGTTTCTCCTTCTTTGACATTGTAATTATGTTTAAAGAAGAAGTTAAAAGTTTTTGTAAATGAAATTTTTTTTATTCAATATTCATGATTAAGTTTTTTTTTCCATTTTTTTTTAATTCTCTTCGACAATCCATAAATTTAAAAAATTAATTAGCTAATTTCAATAGATTAATTAATTCTACATTTGACCCGATTTTTCTTTGATGTTATATAACGAGAAAAGAAAAATTAATGACCCATTTACCTCACGTAAATGAAATTAGATTAAACGAAAAGATTAATAATGGGCATGGAATGTAACCCAATATCTGATAACTTTTGTCCCACCCATGATATTTTGTTTTTGCCACAAATCACACCCACTCTCTCCAATATTATAAATTGAACAACTTTTTTTGTTTCTTCTCTTGATAAGTAAGTAAACCTAATGTGCAGAGAAGACAAAAGATGGTCTAGAAACCTATAGCTATGTGGCTTTGCAAGATGGACCCATGAAAGCAAGTGGCAGGCCTCAAGCTCTTAAAAAGAAAGAAAAAAGAAGAAGCAAATTTGTATTGTATAATAATTAGAAATCACAAGTACCACTTGTTTGGAATTTTTTTGATTGCTACTTCAAACTTGCGTATTTGTCTGTAATAAAACTTTTATGCTAAACAATACATTTGGTCCTTTTCAAGTAGAGCCAAGTCTCTTGATCTAACCGTCTCCATTTTTTGTTTATTCAAACTCTTCATCTTTTTTGTCTATTTAAATGTCGGTTTAATAATTTATTTCCTTCCATTGTGAATTAAATAGTTAAGTTATCATCACAAGGCAATAGTAAGTGTGCGGCTTTAATCATGTTCATAGAAGATGAGTGTTGAGAGGAATGCTTATGATTATGTCATATGAATTATAACTGCCACTATTGATACGATAGTAATTGTGGTATGTATGGTTATGATAAAAATAAATGATCTTTTTTTAAGGTTGTAGCATTGGAGCTTTTTAAATATTAAAGTTCTTTTAACGCATTCCTACATACACGACAAGGAAAATTCTGTTTTAAATATTAAAATTTGATAGTGACCTCTTAGAAAATTTTGTTACGATAGATATTTTAAAATTTAATCTTAAATTTCATCACAAATGTCGTGGTATGTGATTTATCATTTATTACATGGTTGATAATTTTTATAAATTTTAATTAAATGAATTAATTACATTAACTCACTACCTGGAAAATGAATATCAAGATGAAATTTTTAGAATGTATAGTACTACTTTGTGTCTTTGACATAACTCGTATTTAAGTTTAAGATGTAGGCCCTATTTGGTTAAACTTATTTTTCAAATAAAACTTTTGACAAAAAAACTGTTGAGTCTGTTAATTAAAAAAAAAAACTCTTTTAAACCAATAGGCTATTTGTTTCTACAACACACAGAATACATTTAAGTTGTTAAATTACTAAAAAGGATATATAAAAGAACTAATTTCGTAATCATGCAGCTTTTCACAATGAAAATTTCATATTTGTTTAGTGTTCAGATTCAACAAACAGGGTTTTGGTTTTGGAATTAATAAAATAATGTTAGGACGTTTCTAAAATAGCTTTTGGAGATCACAAAAGCTTTACTTATTTTTCAACCAAAACCAGCATAAAAATTTTGACAAGCGTTTTTAGAAGGAAAAAAAAAAAGAAAAAAGAAAAAAAGCGTAACCTTTTCGAAAGCCATATCTATTTTTAAATATTCAAACACTTTTCGTATAAGTAAGAACGGTCGAGATTTATCACCAAACTAGAGAATGGCTCCCACTGAAAAAAGGGATAATTAAGAGAGCAGCATTTCCCAAAGCACATAGATAATTAAGCTAACTTTATGAATTAATTACATTTCCCTCCAATCAATAATTAACAATTAATCATGTAGGGCATGATCCCATTCACTAAATGCGTGACAGAAAAAAATTAAAGGAAAAAAAAAAATCAAACCATAGGTAAAATGAAAATGGTCGGTGAGAATTTAGGTATGGTGGTTTGATTTCTAACCTCATAATAATTAAAATACAAAAGAAAAAGAATTTATGGTACTTGCATGCATATTAATATAATAGAGGGAACAAGGATGATGAGATCTCTTTTCCAATTTAATTTTCCTTTTTTCCTTTTTTCCTTTCAGGATTTGATTGCATGCTGCTGTTGGGTTAATTAATTAAACAACTCTAAAAATGGGCAGAGCATGTGGCCAACCATATAGTAGAAGGTACTTTGGTGGAATCCTTACAATATGTTTAATAATGATCGAACAACACTTTTTTTTTTTATAAATATGACTTAAATGTACATATTTTTTGAAAAAATAAAAATTTATATTGGATTTTTAAAAAAAATTATATCTAGAAAGGGCATTTCTAAAATCAGATAAATTATTCAAAACTTGAATCTCGACAAACACTTTAATTTCTATTTGTTTTTTTTTTCAGAAAACAAATATAAAAGTACTTTTGGCAGTATGAGAAATGCTTTCGTTTCAATTAATTATGATTCTAGGCGGTGATCTAGGACATTGTCACCTCTTAAAGATCCATTATGTTAATAAAAAGCAAAAAAAAAAAAAGGTGAAAGGAATTAAATATAATTAAGAGTGATGTATTATTTTATTAACTAGTTGATTGCTCATGATAAGCCACTGCTAATTTAATATTGAGCATCTTTTGCATCAAGAATTATGCTTCAACTTGTTGAATACAGATGGTCAGATTGTGGGCTGTTAATCAAATGTAATTAAATATTATTAAGCGTATCATGATTTGATTCGAGAGGGAATTGTCTCCAAGGTTCTTATTCTTAAAGCATTCAAGAAGAACCCTTAAATTGACCAAATTTCTATTAGAAAACAAAATAAAAAAAATGTTATATAAATGAAAAATTGTAAAATTTTTTGATGTGCTGATAGTGGTATAAGAGATTCGAGATTCGAATCTCACTCGCATATGGGTATTCAAAGTGACTTTAAGAAAGTGAATTTCTAGTGCTTTAGCTATTCATCTATTGCTATATTTGTGAGAAAGCAAAGCTTCATGCTACTGTTTATAGTAGTAGTTACTTTTGTGAAAGCTGCAAGATAATTTGAAAAAGAAAACATATGGATGGATATACAATCAACATGTCACAAGAAAAAAGAACCATACAAGTTCATTCAGTTAAGGATATGGTTAGTTGGTTACCATACAAGTGGGAAATGTGGAATTTTGTTATATTTACAAGATTTTTATAACTTAGAAAGAAAAACAAGTAACTTGAAAAAATATATATGTAATATAAAAATTATATATTAACTTTTATTACGTTCGTCAAAGTTATTATTTCAAAGTTACATTCATATCAAATATTATTAAATTTTTATCTTATAGTTACAGCATCCATTTCATTGTAATTGTGGCCTAAAGCCACTGCGCCACAATACCAAACGACTTTTACAAATATGTCATTAATCGGAAATGTGCAAGTTATAAAAGAGATTTTTTTTTTTTTAGTTCAAGTGTCTTCTTTTAATTGCACTACATGTTAGGAGCATAATTAACAAAATTATATTCCTACTATAAAATTATGACGCATTGAAACAGATTTTTACATATTTAATCACCATATTTTTATGTTGAAATTAAAAAAAAAAATTATATGTTAAGACAGGTCTCGATAGACTTCTCGTGCACTTCTCAATAATACTAACAAAAAAAAGAAAGAAAGTAAACAACGATAACCCAAGTACACATGCAGCATCAACTTGAGGAGGCCCATAACAAGTGCAAAGTAGGCCTTATTAGCCCATAATAACTGAACAGCGGGCTTTTAAAGTCGGATGCACTTCATGAACTTGTTTGAGAACAGTCATCAAAGACTAATTGATAGTGTTTGTATCTCATAAGCCCATAATTATTTATAGTCAGTTTCGTAAGTGATAAAGTCACAATTATTTAATGATAAAAATTTTCAAGATTCTTGATCGGACTTTGGAAGAATGCATGATTTTTCGCTTTGAATTTTTATTGTGAAATTTACACAAATAATCTAAAAAAATTTGTTATTTTCACAACTAACCCCTCAACTTTTTTCCTATCAACATTAGTCAATAATTATCCCTAGTATCGAAAATACCCCTCCCATAACTCTCCCTCTCCTTCCTCTCTCTCTCTCTCTCTCTCTCCCCCCGCCGAATTCACTCCCAACTTGTTCACTCGTCCCTGGCGGCTTCCCAGAGTCATTCTCGACAACCAACACTTACTTAAATCCAGTCAAGTAATGAAATTAAAGCTTAGGTCAAAAACCCTAAATTTCTATTTTCTCTTCTTGTTCTATGTTGTAGTTTTTGTGTTGTGTTTGTGATAATGAGTGAAGATTAAAGGAGTTTGTGATGTTGAGTGCATGAATGAAGTTGTTGGTGTGGTGCATGGGTGAAAAAATTACTGTGGGGTGGAGGAGGGAAACTTGTGATTTCGCTATGTCGCTCGCGCGAGGAGCGCGCGCCTTGCGCTAGCAACGAGTGCTCATCACGAGCGCGATGTCGCGCGCACGCGCCAATTGCACCAAATTACAGTGGTCTTTTTTTATTTTGCCGTGAAGTCAATTTTCTTTTTTTTTGGTTGTAAATGCAATGTAATAATATTATAAATATTAGAGATACATGACGGAATCAGAACTATTGAAAAACAAACTAGGCAGGATGTATTTTGCTTATGCTGATCACTTTTCGGGTTGAATTTCGAGCATGTGTAACTTATCTACAGTCGCAAAAGCCATCCAGCCAAAATTAACAAAGCGGCAGTTGCATCTGTTCAAGAAGGACATATTTGGCATTTCTTAGAGTGTCAAAGCTTTCCGTTTAGTGGTGTAATTTTGCACAATGTTTTGCTTAGACAAGTGGCCCATGAAGAAGACAGCGGGGAGGATCAGTTATGGTTTTAAATTGGTGAGCATTTGATACGCTTGTCAATTGCAAAATGGTGCCTGGTTACTGGACTTTCCTATGGTGTAGATACCGCACTAAGAAATAGCAAAACGGTGCATAGGCTACTGAATACGTATTTTAATGGTTTGCATCGCAACATCAATCTTAAGCAATTCGATGCATTATTTGAGAAGTTGAAATTCGAGGCAATGGACGACATTGACGCATTAAAGATTGCGCTCTTTTATTTTGCGGACAAAGTTCTAAATGGAAGAAAACGCCACTATCAAATCAATTTCTCATGACTTAATGAAGTAGATGATATAGAGTACTTTTGAAATCATCCATGGGGTCGTTTGTCGCGGGAAACGATATACGAGAGTCTTCACAATGCACTGTATGAGAAAGACGAGAAATTTAGGACGACTCTGTTGGAAAACTCAGATCATAAAATTGAAAAGTACAATATTTACAGCTTTACGTCCGGGGTTTATGTGCGTTGTTTTTTTGTTTATTAATAAGTTTTGTAATATTAAATATTTGATAGTTGTTTTAATAGCTTTTTCACTTTGATTGTTGCAGGCTTGGATTTACGAAGTGATTGAAGGTTTGCCGTCAGCATGGGTCATGAAAACAAAGAAGAAAATTCCCCGCATCGTGCAATGAATGCCCATGGCTTCTTCAAAAATCAACTTTGCTAAGGTTTATTCGTTCTTCAATGACAAATCTCGTCTTGTAAGTAATATGTATTGGTTCTTTTTTTAACATTACTAAATTCAAGTTATGTATACTTATTTATAATTTTGGGTTGAATTCATGGCAGTGGGACGTTTTACAAACCCATGAGCTGAATCTAAAGGAGAGTAGCAAAAAATATTAGCTCACTGTAAAGGATTACATACCACGTGACACGACTCAAAAATGTGTTAAAATAATAATATAACCCAGGGAATTTTTTAAATCCAGTAGTCAATTTAAAACTAAGAAAATTAATTGTGGGGACAAGAAATTATTTGAAATCAATTTAAAAATATACTAAGATTCGGGATCCACTCTCTGTATTTAAACTATAATTTTAATACTCTCTCATTTATATTTTGCCTTCACTTTTACCAGTTAGTTATTATATCATTTAAATTTATGTGTGTGGATAAATATAGAATAAAGTACCTAATGTGCCACACTATATTAATGTGTCGACATTATGTCAAAATACCATACAGATCCAAAAAAATTTATAAATGAACATGACATAAAAATAACTAAAAAATAATAAAATAAACTTAAAAACTCATTTGAGAAAATAATAAATTTAATAGTTTGAAACATTGAGCTTCACCTTTCACCTCAACTTAGTAAAATTAGCCACTCATATTGAAAGAAAACACAACACTCTTTTTATTTGATAAAATTTTAAAATATGTTACAAGAAAAATTGATAAAAAAGGAAACAAGAAAAAAAAAGAAAGAAAAACAGAAATTCTTCAGTTCCCTCTTGGTTACAACTCTCTCTCTCAGAAATCGGCTTAAGCTTCTCAAAATAGCTTTGCCTCTCGCCTCCACTCAGTTGCCTCCTTTTTATAGGCAACAAATGCTTTAACTTAATTTATTTTATTATTTATTTATTATTTTATTATTATTATTTACATTATCATTGTTTTGAAATGTGTGATGGTCAAGTGGCCATGATGGCCACTTGACCATCACGAGAAACCCATTTATTTGTTTTTTTTTTCTTTTGTTTTTTATTTATTTTTATTTTTTATTTTTATTTTATTTTATTTTATTTACATCTCCTCAATAATGCTTCCAAATTGCTCCAGCAGTCCTTCTTTGTTTCCGCTTTCAATTCTAATTTATTTTTGAAAAATATTTATAAGATAAAAATTAACATATAGCGAATTAATTTAACACAAAAATTTATTTGTGGAGCATTCATATAATTTATAAGTTATGCGAGCATTAATCAACACTTTAAGTGAAAACTAATAATTTTATCCTTATTACATGTACACTTTTTAGTGTTAATCACACCCTCCAACTAGCTTATTGCTAGGCCCTAGCAATTTAAGCAATAAAAATTTAGAGAAATTTCAAAACCAAATTGAAATCTTTTTTTTTTGAAAGAATTGTGTTTACTTTTTTTTCATTAGATTAATGACAACAATCAAATAAAAATATAAACATTATCTTCAGCCTAAAGAAAATTACACCTGCACAAAACAATTAAGTAAAATCCTGTAAATTGATCAATTATTATAGCTACATTAATCAAGTTACTTTTAAGAATGATACATCAAACTCTAAAATCTCACGATTAAGAGTGACTCTCTCGAAAGAAAATATACCCAAATTAAATTGTCACTCTAAAAAAATAGAAAATTTGAGAGGATAATAAAATAATATCACACACTCTCACCAAGATAAAAAAAATAATGGCCACAGCTTAGAAATTAAATGATCTCAAATCCAAAGAATTTACTAGCAAAGTTATTTTTATTTTTATGCATCACCACATCTTTTAGTACATATCACCAGCTTTACTTCAGACTATAGTTCCCTAAAATCAAGAAGGACTTTTATTAGGATATAACGTAGGCTAGGGTCATGACTAACAAAAAAAGTAATAGGGAAAACAAAAATATATGTTTGAAAAATAAGGGACTTTTTTTTAGATTACAAGGTGCTTTTTTTTTTTAATTTTTTGCTTGGATTTTTTTATTCATATATACATATCATCCTTTTTTTCTTTTTTTTTTATGGCACCATTATTAGGAATACATAATCATCCTTATTTTCAAACATAATTGGGTGATGGAAAATATAAAATATAAGGTGATACTCCTCATTGGAGTAGGAAAATATGATAGGTTACCAAAGAAAAAGTTTTTTTTTATTAAAGGCTCAAAGGGGTTAACTATGGATTCTTTATAATAGGGTTGGCTAGAAAGGCTCAAACAGATCAAAGATGATATTCTGTCATCTTTTAGGGCTCTAAATAATCTTTCATATCCACTAGTTCAATGGACTTTTAGATGCGGCTGCACAAATTTTTTTTTTAAAGAAAATATTGAGATCTTGTACAATAAATTGTGAAGCTGTATATGCAAATATGGTTACTCTCCAAGGATAATAGGCTTAAAAACTTGTTTGGTCTTTTCATGATATGTACATTCCTCCAAATGACTTAATCAACTTCACTCATCCAATTTCTCAATTTATGTTTCAACATGCAAAAGGGAAAACATAGTGTAACATAACTCAAGGCCAAAGATAATACAAATACCAAAATTTGAAAATCGTCATGTTATCCAATGTTAAAAGATCACACCGAAAGACAAAACTTTTTTTTTTTGTTAAAGAAACACTAAAAGAAATTGAGACTGATTGCAGAAACTTAAGAGAGATGATTAAGAGAAAAGGAGAAAAAAGACAGAAAACAAAATGTTAGAAGACATTTTTTTTTTTGAAACAAAACACTAAACTTAAGAAGATGCGTTTTTAGAGACACTACATTTTATATTCTGCCATCTTCGACTCAAATTTTTATCCAAAGTTAGTCTTTACAAGAAAAATTAGTAAAAACATCACTAGGACTGAGACATTCCACAATTATCAACTATTCACTCCCTCCAACCTGAAAGAGACATTGTCCTCAATGTCTAAAAAAATGAGTAGAGTTTAGAAGATATCACTTGGCCACTGCTGGAAATATTTACAAACGGAGAGTTAAATCTAATTTACACTTTTTACGAGAGTTACTGCCATCGTCCTCAGTTGCCCAATCCAACGCAAAAGTCACGGGATCTGGCTTTGGTTTGTAAGCTTGTAAAAGATCAAGTAACTCATTAGCAGTAGGAGCACAAATGAAGAATTTTTTCGCTGAGGATGAAATGAAATAATTTTTAATTGCATGATTAAGAAATGTTATTAAGCCATCATAAAAGTTATTAACATTTAACAAACCAATGGGTTTTTGATGGATATTCAAATGGGCTCAAGAAGCAAATATAATTAGCGCCTCCAAAGTTGCAAGGTCTCCTGGCAAGAAAATGAAAGCGTCAGCATGATTTAACATTTCATATATTCTTTCTTGCATACCTGAGACAACTAACGCTTCTCCAGTTGGTGAGTCTAGTAGACATCCTAAAGATTTTAAGGCTTTTAGAATGATGCCTAGCACTTGGCTTCCTCGAACGAAAGTAGCTTCAGAGACAAGTTTTGATAACCCTCGGTCACCTCCTCCATATACAAGATGTAGTTTCCTCTCTGCTATAGCACGACCAAGATCTACGGCTGCCTAAACGAACTCTTTATACTTTCCATAGCGAAATCCAGAAAGCACACAAATATTTTTAAGTTGACTGCTTGAAGTTGCTGCCATTAGAAAAATTCTAAAAAAGAAACAATTTGTGAGTGCTTGAAAAGAAGCTCCTATTTAAGGATCTTGGTGATAGACATAATGATATACATCTGTAAATGGGGTGGTGTGTTTGTCAAATTACGCGTGAAGCTTTTAGCTTAATAATTTAAAGGCAAACAGTGAAAAGAAAAAGCAAACAGTGATTAGATAAAATAAAGAAAAAAAACACAATAATAATAATAATGCAAAAGATAAAAGAACAGTAAAATAAAAAGATATTTACTAGTAATTGTGATTGTGGCTCACATCTTCCTCTGGTTTTACGTCCAGTAACGGCTTGAACGCCCTCTATGGGTCGAGGATAGACTTCCCATCCAGTTTTCTTATAAACTGGCAAACAAGGTCTTTTAGAGTCAGATTCCCAAGACTAAACTGTGCACTTTCCTTTTGGAACAACTTTCACAAATTTTGAATTTCACGTTGAACATATCCGCTCGGATGCGTCTCAAGAGATCGTAAGATATCATCTAACGATTATTTACTCATGCCATCCTTAACGAATTTGATTTTATCTTCACGATTTACAGAAACCATTCCTAAAGTTTTACAACGTGGCTTTTTGCAAGCAAGTCTTACACAGTGAGAACATTTAGAGCTAAGTCGCTTAGCTCTTCTTTTCTTAGCAAATGTACTTTTACCAAAACCAGACATGTAGGAAATGAATGGATCAGAAAACTCACCTGCCAATCAGACCTTTACTTCAATTAACCAACGAATGTCAGCAAGAATCTCATTGATCATTAACAAACGCAGTCGTTCACAACGAGCTTTGTAAATCTTCTTAAGAGCATTTTGAGGGAGAGAAGGAAAATGTTGATGCAAATTTTGTTGTATTTCTTCCATGCTTGACATTGAGGTTTCAATTATTGTGGAAAACTGATAATACCGACTGAAGTCATGGAGTACCGTTATCCGCCATTTATACGGGAGAGTAAATAAAAAAAAAATGAATCAAAACTGCAAAATCAAACCAAAAGTGAAGAAGAACAATAAAATAAAACAAAAAACACACAAGGAATATAACTCACCTTCGTCCTTTTATTGAATTCAGTTACAATTGCAGATTATAAATACCATCCTCTATTTCCTTGAGTTGTCTTTCTAGATCTTTCACGTGAAATACTAACTCTGGTGGTTGCAGATCCCAAATGGGATGTAATTTACAAAATCAGAGCAATTTCCTCAGGTGATATTATACATGAAAAAACGTTTTAAGATGATCGAAAAGAAAATTTCTCGTGGAGGTACTCATGACAAGTATAAAACTTTGGTGAGCTAAATCACAATTGTCAAACAACACACAATTAAAACAATGCAATGCACTCCATTTAAGACATAAGGAAAAGGAAAAAGAAAAAAATCAAATAATTCAAACGATAAAGTAACAGTAAATCAAATTCACAAAAAGTTAAAATGAAAAGGCTTAATCAAAATTTTGGTGGGTCACTTAAATTGATTTCGGTATCCGCTTCACGTGGTTGGTATTCTAGATATGGTTTTAACCTTTGGCCATTAACTTTAAATGTGACACCATCCTTTGAATTCTCAATTTCTACGGCTCAATATGGATACACATTTTTTTACAACAAATGGACCATTCCACTTTGACTTTAACTTCCCTAAAAATAAATGAAGATGAGAATTATAAAGTAACATTTTTTGACCAATTTCAAATGTTTTCCGAAAAATTCTTTTATCATGAAAAAATTTGGTTCTTGCCTTAATAATTCTGGAATTCTCATATGCAGCATTCCTTAATTCCTCAAGTTCATTTATTTGTAATTTACGCACATTGCCAGCACCATCAAGATTTAAATTAAAAGCTTTAATGACTCAAAATGATTGATGTTTAAGTTCTACTGATAAGTGGCAAGATTTTCCATAAACAAGCCGATAAGGTGACATTTGTAAAGATATTTTAAAAGCAGTACGATATGCCCAAAGTGCATCAATTAGTCGAAGAGACCAATCTTTACGGTTTGGATTAACTGTCTTTTCTAAGATTTGTTTTATCTCTCTATTTGCTAATTCAACTTGACCACTTGTTTGAGGTGATAAGGGGTAGCAACCTTATGTGTAATTCCATATTTGTTCATTAAGGACTCAAATTACTTATTACAAAAATGCTTACCTCCGTCATTGATAATGGCTCGAGGTATTCTAAATCTGCTCAAAATATTTTCTTTTAAAAAGTGGATCACAATCTTGTGATCATTGTGCCAACAAGGAATCGCCTCGATCCATTTTGAAATATAATCAACATCAACCAAAATGTATACAAATCCAAATGATGATGGAAAATGGCCCATAAAATCAATTCCCCAACAGTCAAATATTTTAATCACAAGGATGAGGTTTAAAGGCATCATGTTTCGCTTTGAAGTAAACCATACCATTTGACAATTCTTACACATTTTATAAAATGCATGTGAATCTTTAAATAATGTAGGCCAATAAAATCCACACTGCAATATTTTTGCAGCTGTCTTTTTTGAAGAAAAATAGCCACCGCATGCTTCAGAATGACAAAATTGAATGACCCTACTTACCTCGTCGTCTGGTATGCATCTTCAAAAAATTTGATCGGAGCAGTATTTGAACAGGTATGGATCATCCCAGTAAAAGCTTCTCACTTCTGTTAAGAATTTCTTCTTGTCTTGGGAACTCTAGTCACATGGCATTTCACCTGTTGTAAGATAATTAACAATATTAGCATATCAAGGTATTTTGTTTATAGAAAATAAAAATTCATCAGGGAAAGAATCATTGATGGGTGTTGTTTCAATTGAAGACTCATTCGTAAGTCTTGAAAGGTGATCTGCAACAACATTTTCAGCGCCCTTTTTGTCCTTGATTGTCAAGTTAAATTCTTGAAGTAGCAAAATCCATCGTATCAACCTTGGTTTGGTATCCTGATTTGACATTAAATATCTCACAGCAGCATGATCAGAATAAACAATAGTGAATGAACCAATTAAATACGAACAAAATTTATCCAATGCAAATATTACAACAAGTAGTTCTTTCTCAGTTATAGTGTATTTCATTTGAGCACTATTCAAAGTTCTACTTGCATAATAGATGAAAAATGGCTTACCTTCATTTCTTTGACCCAGAACAGCGCCAACGACATAATCACTAGCATCACACATTAGCTCAAAAGGCAAAGACCAATCAGGAGGTTGCATTATTGGGGATGATGTCAAAAGAGTAGTTATTTTTTTAAAAGCTTGTTGACAATCTTTAGTCAATTCAAATTGTGTGTCTTTTATTAGGAGGTTACAAATTGGTCTAGATAAGACACTAAAGTCTTTTATAAACCTCCTATGAAATCCTGCATGTGCTAAAAAAGAACGAACTTCTCTAATTATCTTTTGGTGAGGGTAATTTTAAAATGACTTCAACTTTAGCTTTATCAACTTTGATTCCTTTTGAAGACACAACATGGCCCAAGACAATTCCAGAAGTGGTCATGAAATGACATTTTTACCAATTTAAAACTAGTCCTTTTTCTTTGCACCTTTTCAAAACTTTTTCTAGATTATCAAGACATGTATCAAAAGAATTACCAAATACAGTTAAATCATCCATAAAAACCTCTAGACAATTTTCAACCATGTCACTAAAAATGCTTAGCATGCACATTTGAAATGTTGCAAGAGCATTACAAAGTCCAAAGGGCATTTTCCTAAATGCAAATGTTCCAAATGGACATGTGAATGTGGTATTTTCCTAGTCTTCTAAGGCTATAAGGATTTGATAATAGCCAGAATAGCCATCAAGAAAGCAGTAGTAGGGATGTCCAGCTACTCTTTTGAGAATTTGGTCTAGAAATTGAAGAGTAAAATGATATTTTCTAGTGGCATCATTTAATTTTCTGTAATCAATGCACATGCGCCAACTAGATGGAATTCGTGTTGGTATTGGTTCACCTTTTTCATTTTTTACAACAGTTATTCCATATTTCTTTGGTACTACTTGTGTTGGACTTACCCATTTACTATCAGAGATATGGTAGATAATTTCTACATCTAGTAGTTTAAGAGCCTCATTCTTTACCACTTCTTTCATATGAGGGTTTAATCTTCTTTGTGGTTGACGGGTTGTTTTGGCATTTTCCTATAAGTGTATTCGATGTGTGCAAATTAAAGGATTAATGCCTTTTATATCTTTGAAGGTCTAACCAAATGCAGTTCTATGCCTTTTTAGTACAGATAACAACTTACCTTCTTGATCATGCGTGAGCTGGGAAGAAATTACCACCGGGTATGTCTGATGCTCTCCAAGATAGGCATACTTCAATTCTTCTGGTAAGGGCTTTAATTCGAGCTCTGGTGCTTCCTCTTCGTTTGGTTCTTCAGGTTGTACTGTATCTTCAAAGTTCAATTGGTCATCGTCACGTATAGGTACCTGCATAGAATCAAGTGTAGGGTATATGTTAGCAGTATCACAATCTAATTCTTTACTTGATTCAAAGGAACCAGCAAAACAAATTTCAGCAGAGTTTGTAAAATTCCCATCCTGAATGTGTTCCTCAATGATTGGCTTGATGAGATCAATCTCCTCATTCTCATTATCATCATCTTCTTGGTGGTGAGGTTGTTTACACATGTTGAACATATTGAGTTCCAGTGTCATGTTGCTGAAAGATAAATTCATTAATGAAATACTAACTAGGCAACCCAATAGGGGGTGAATTGGGATTTTAAAAAATAAGTTAAGTAAACAACATAACAATCCAATCTAATGCCTTAAAAAATTCGAAAAAAATAAATTCAATAAAAGCACAATAATAAATGAGCAAGGGAACAGAAAGCAAACTCAAGGATTTTTACGTGGTTCGATAATCTCCGCCTACGTCCACGCCTCCAAGCACACCGGGCTTGAGGATTTCACTATCCAAGCCTTTCCAAGGCTTCAAACGTTTACAATTGACTTCAAGGTGTCAATGAACCTTTACAACAAGAGATTATATCTCCAATCTCTTCACACCAAGTGTTTCTCACACTTATACACTTACAATTTGATGATAAATGAAAAATACAACAATGAATCTCTCTTTAAGAGTGGATATACAAATTGAAGAATAAAGATGATTTAATAAATGATGAGTTACAAAATGGAAGCTCAATATATGTTGTGTGCACTTGTTTTTGCTTGCTTGGATTGCCAAAAATGAATTGGTTTTGAGTTTATATAGTTTGAGCTAAAAAACTAGCCGTTATGCACATTTTGGTCAGAACGGATTAGGTTATGGACATCCTAAGCCAATGTTACTGCACAATTTTGAATTTCGAACATCCAGATTTCAACAACGAATTTTCGCTTTGTCGATCCTATCGCTATGACATATTTTTTAATTTTATAGTTTGACCTCAAAACTTTATAAAACTGTATTATGACCCAAAACATTATGAAACTTTACAAATAGGTCCAATTTCAGAATTTCTAAATATTACTGTTAATCCCAAAATTTTTTAAAATTATGATATAGCCCAAAATGCTATGATACTTTTCAAATAAGTCCTTCACCAAAATTTCAAGTAATATTTGTGGATTTCAAAGTTTTCAAAATTCTTTCAATTTAAACCATAAACTTGAAAAACAACTAATTTCATAAAATCATTTTTCCATTAAATATGAAACATTTATAATGTGAAAATAATGATTTATTAAAAAGAATAAAAAATAATTTGAGCTTAAAAGATTAATCATTCTTAATCTTGTTTGTTATCATCAAAATCTACATTATGAAAACATATATGTTAACAATTAATCCATTCCTGCAATTTATCAAAGCATTAGCAGTAACTAAAAATGGTCGATCCAATATAACAGGAGTTTATTTGCATTCATTGGCAATTGGTTCCGTTTCCAAAATAATAAAATACACAGGATATATGAATTTATCAACCTGGACTGATACATCTTCAATTAATTCTGTTGGAACCTTAATCGATCTATCAGCAAGTAAAAGAGTGGTAGAAGTTGGTTTTAACTCACTGAGATTGAGTTGTTGGTACAATGAGAAAGGAAGCAAATTAACACTAGCACCAAGATCAAGTAAAGCGTGTCCAATTTTATGATCCCCAGTAGTGCAAGAAATAGTTGGACAACCAGGATCCTTGTATTTCAAAGCACTATTGGTTGAGAGAGTGGAACTTACCTGTTATGCTAGAAAAGCTCTCTTTTGCACCTTATGTTTCCTTTTTACTGTGCACAGATCTTTTAGAAATTTAGCATAAGAAGACACATGTTTAATGACATCCAGCAAAGGAATGTTGACCTTTACTTGTTTAAAAACTTCATAAATTTCTGGATTGTGGTTTGATTTCTTTGGCTTGATCAATGCTTGAGGAAATGAGGGTACAAGAAGAGAGTTGGTTATATCTTCATGGTTTAAAGGTTCGACAGACTATTCCCTATTTTCTGAAATTGAATCTTTACTAGTTTCACGAGGGTTCACAATGTGTTTTTTGATCACTTTACCACCACGAAGGGTTATAACCGATTTGACTTTACTTATATTTTAGTTTCCTGAATTTCTCATTTGAGGATGTTGTTGACTCTTGGGGTTTGGTTCAGGTTGAGTTAGAAACTTTTCTTTTTCATGTATGGTCAAAGCAGATGTAAGTTTTGAGATAGTTTCTGTTAAATTGGTTAAGGTTTGCATCGTTTGGTTATTGACCGACTCTTGTTTTTCAATAAACGAATGCAATGTGTCTTCCAGAATTTTTCTTGGTGGTGGGACATATAGTGGGTAACTCTGGGGGTTTTGAAAATTTTGACATGGAGGAACTGGTTGTGAAGGTTGTGCATGATTATCATTTCTCCAACTGAAATTTGGATGGTTTCTCCAACCAGAGTTGTAAGTTTGGGAATATGGATTTGGATTTCGTCTTTTAAAATTGTCAACGACATTTACTTGTTCATGCAAACTTTCTCCCAGAACTGGCAAAGTTAGACAGTCCTGCGTAGAATGGTCAGTAGAATCGCAAACATAACATGAAATATTTTGAACAGTCTTTACATGATCATTCTTTTTCAACTCTAATGCTTCGACTTTTCTAGTTAATGATGTAAATTTGGCTTGAAAATCATGGTCTTCCCTAAGGTTATGCATGCCTCCACCAGATGGAGATGACTGAGGTTTACTTGATAACTTATAAGACCCAACTGTATCCCAGTGTTGTGCATTCTCTGTTATATAGTCAAGATAGTCTAATGCATCTTCAGGACTTTTATCCCTAAACTTACCATTACACATCATTTCAACGACTTGTCTACCTAGGGATGTTAATCCCTCGTAGAAATAAGACACTAATCCCCATGTTTCAAAACCATGGTGTGGGCAAATGTTAAGTAGTTTTTTAAACCTATCCCAACATTGGTAGAGAGTTTTTCCTGATTTTTGAGTGAAAGTGGTGATTTGTCTTTTGAAAGAATTTATTCTGTGGAGTGGGAAGAATTTTTTCAAAAATTGTGCTTGCATTTTATCCCAAGTTCTGATGGATTCTGACCTAAGATTTTGTTGCCAAGTTTTAACTTTATCCTTTAGTGAGAAAGGAAAAAACTTAAGATTGATTATATTCATGCTACAATTTTGATCAGTACATGTGTTACAGACTTCCTCAAATTCCCTTAAATGCAAATATGAATTTTCAGACTCAAAACCATGAAAAGTATGAAGAAGTTGAATGATACCAGGTTTGAAATTAAAACGTGATGCATCATGAGGGAAAACTATGCAGATGGTAACCATGTTCTAGTAGGATGCATGAAATCTCTAAGGGTCCTAGGTTGTTCATGAAGATTTTGCAAGGCTTGGTCATTTTCGTGCTTCGAAAAATTTTCAACTTCTATGTCAGCCATCTCCAAGGTTGGTGAAGGTGATCATCTAATTAATTTGCCACTATTTGTACGAGACCAATGACGCATGCAATGCTAATGATGTGTGCTAAACTAATGATGCAAAAACGCTAAATGAAATTTGCAGAAATAAAAATAAACTGGAAATTAAATAAGCAAAAAATGCGAAATAAAAATAAACAAACTGGAAAATAAATAAATAAATTAGGAGGTGAAACCAACCATTAAAAGAAACAGTTTATGCAGTATTTTAAAACCAGCCATATAATAAAACATAAAATTAAATAAATTAATGCACAAAAATAAATAAACTGAAATTAAAATGCTAGGCGGTAGAACCGACCATTTAAAATAAATGCAGAAAGTAAATTACAGAAATTTAAAGAAATAAATTTGATTTGGGGACTGATTTGCAAATGTTTCTGGGCTAAGATAAAGTTTCTCATAAATTTTATTGATAATGTTAAGGTTTAAAAAAAAGAGGGGTGCTAACTGAAGTTTTACAAAAAGAGAATAAAATAGAATCACAAAAAGATGGTAACGACAAAACAAAATAAAAATATTAAAATAAAATAAAAATAAAGTAAAGACAAACTAATACCAAATTTAAAAAATTTTCCAGCAACGGTGCCAAAAACTTGACACGACTCAAAAGTGTATTACTCCCAAGTATAAGAGTGTCTGGTTATAATATAACCCGGTAAGTCCGGGGTTAAACCACAGGGAATTTTAAATCTAATAGTCAATTTAAAACTAAGAAAATTAATTGTGGGGACAAGAAATTATTTGAAATCAACTTAAAAATATGCTAAGGTTCGGGATCCACTCTCTATATTTAAACTATAATTTTAATATTCTCTCATTTATATTTTTCCTTCACTTTTACCAGTTAATTATTATATCATTTAATTTTATGTATGTGGATAAATATAGAATAAAGTACCTAATGTGCCATACTATATTAATGTGTCGACATTATGTCAAAATATCATACAGATCCAAAAAATTTTATAAATGAACATGACATAAAAATAACTAGAAAAGAATAAAATAAACTTAAAAACTCATTTGAGAAAATAATAAATTTAATAGTTTGAAACATTGAGCTCCACTTTTCACCTCAGCTTAATAAAATTAGACACTCATATTGAAAGAAAACACAACACTCTTTTTATTTGATAAAGTTTTGAAATATGTTACAAGGAAAATTGATACAAAAGGAAATAAGAAAAGAAAAGAAAGAAAGACAGAAATTCTTCAATTCCCTCTTGGCTACAACTCTCTCTCTCAGAAGTCAGAAATCGGCTTAAGCTTCTCAAAATAGCTTCGCCTCTCGCCTCCGCTCAGTTGCCTCCTTTTTATAGGCAACAAATGCTTTAACTTAATTTATTTTATTATTTTATTATTATTATTTACATTATCATTGTTTTGAAATGTGTGATGGTCAGGTGACCATGATGGCCACTTGACCATCATGAGGAACCAATTTATTTGTTGTTGTTCTTTTTTTTATTCATTTTCATTTTTTATTTTTATTTTATTTTATTTACATCTCCTCGATAATGCTTCCAAATTGCTCCAGCAGTCCTTCTTTGTTCCCGCTTTCAATTCCAATTTATTTTTGAAAAATATTTATAAGATAAAAATTAACATATAGCGAATTAATTTAACACAAATTTATTTGTGGAGCATTCATATAATTTATAAGTTGTGCGCGCATTAATCAACACTTTAAGTGAAAAACTAATAATTTTATCCTTATTGCATGTACACTTTTTAATGTTAATCACCACGCATTCCAGGCTGGGTTCATAAGCTCGGTATCCTATAAGTACTATTATTTATTTAATTGAAATTTTTTATTTTTGATTTCCTTATTTTAAATGTTATTTTATACAACACCAACCCTCAATCAACGCGCCGCCATCCGTTACAAGGCAATCAGACGAGCATGACGATATACCAAGCACAACACCAGAGCAGCGTCATGAGACTTCTGAGGATGAGGTGCCTGTAGATGGCCATCAGGAACAGACAGACAACTCTAATGACACATATGATTTTGAGGTTATAAATAATTTCTTTTCTTTATATATAAATCATTATAACAATCTGGTATTATAAAGATTTTTTTTAATAGAAAAGGACAAAGCAGCTTAATGATTGTATGAGATGACGGATGGACAAGATTGATCGTAACATTTATGAACTTAAGTCAGAATTTAAAGATTTTAAAGAAACTGTGGTGGGATTTATCGATTCAATGTCTAAGCCCCCAAACAAGGATTCTCCGATTGGATGCTCGTATGCGGTGGACAAATTTAAATTTAACAATTATGTTCGTTTAACTTTTAATTTGATAGTTGTTTAATATGTTCATCTTGCCGAACGGACAGGCACCGGATGACTATGGAGCATATACTGATGCGGGATATCAAATTTTTTCTACTCACATGTCATTGTATAGTTTCTACAGGGATGTTACTAGGGAGAGCGTGCAGGTCTTCACTGAGGTGCCTCCTGGCATTAGTAAGTTCGGCCGAGCGTACAGACCGTCGTATTTTTTTAACAGTCCATACATGATTCCTCCATTCAGGCGAGGAAAAAACGTCCGGCCTTTACCTCTACCCAAATCATAGACCATGCGATTGACATGAGTACGAGTGTGGATATAAATCTGCTTAGAGGATTGGAGGATCCAAGTCTGTATGATGAGTTTGACCGATGGTTCGCTGGCGATATGACAGTGGATCGGAGAGTCCAACACCCGCGGTCGTTCTTTCAAGTGATTTTGGGCCATGTTTTGATGGGATGACTAGGGGATGAGGTAATTTTTTTTCCTAATTTCTTTCCGTGTTGTGGATTTGTGTATAATTTTTTCCTTTTAAATTGACGTATTTATGTTCCTCTAAAGCATATTTACGAGTATTTTTGCTTGATTAGCGAGAAACAACGACAGTATCTGAATGTCTTGGTTCAACGTGTCACACATACTGACACATTTTTTTGGGTAACGTGTCGAGATAACTTATAATTACTCTTTCTATTTGTTTATTATCTCCTTGAAGTATTGTTAATTTATGCATTTCTTGGTTATCTATTTACTAAGTGTTCTTGAATTAGTTATGGAGCAACGGGGATTGTGCGGTCGATTCATTAGTATATGACAACAGCTTGAATAACTATATTGGTGGGCCACAGCACACTACGTCCAAACCAATGACAAATGTCGAAATGGTATATATTTTATTGCATTTCACAGCCATAATCAAATGTGGATGTTGCTTTTTGTTGTTTGTTTTTTAATTTCATATATAACGAACATGATTAATTAACGATAATTTTTTATATACAGTTACTCATCCCTGTTAACTTGGACCGCGAGCATTGGGTACTAGTCCGAGTAGACTTTCGTAAGAACAAAGTCTGGATTTATGACTCATTACTGACATTTCGAGACGATAAAAAATACAAGTTGAAGTTCAGGCCGCTTGAAGTTATCTTCTCTCGATGGTTGGAATATGTTGGCTTTTACAACATCCAACCTAAGTTGCGGAGTGCCAACCCCTGGAAAGTTATCGCAGTTAAGAGTGTGCCACAACAAGAACCCAGAATTGGCGATTGCGGTGTTTTTTTATTGATGTTTACGATGTATTTAATGTTCGAGCTTAAATTAGAGTTCAACGGTAGTCATGTGGAGTACTTTAGAAAGAAGATTGTAGTTGATATATTTAATGACGATATTGTATTGTAAGCCGTTGTAGTAATTCGAATGTTGAGACATGAATTTTTATTCTAATTTGTGCACTTAAGTTTATAAAATTTTAATGCTCACATTTTAATATAAAAAATAAAATAAAATTTTATGACATATAAGTGTACAACACACAAAAAACAACAATTGTTTTAACCAATGAATCGTTCAAACAATACAACTAACTTCGACTCGACGCAATGAGATTCTTACATCGCTTACGGTTATGTCCCGGCTCATTACACCGCCCGCATCTAACAATCCACTGGTTAACGTCCTCGCCAGTCGAGGGTATTCTGAGCTCTTTTCGACGACCAAGTGACGGTGCCTCAACTGGTGGATATACGTACATCTCTTAAATTTCATTTGGAACTTCCCAATCAGCCACGTCGCCAACCGGCTTCACTAGTTGTGTATAAGCCATCGCCAATGATTCTGTGGTGTAAAAGTCCAAACAAAGGTTAATGAAATCTACTCGGACAGTTAAACACGCCGTAATTGCATGAGCACATACAAGTTGATCAAGCTGAAATACTCTGCAGGAGAAAGTTTTCTTTTGCAGGTCAACTAAACTTTCCTTAATCCCACCACCTACAATTTCAAATTGATGCGGAGACACCGACCGAATGATCATTCTTTCAGCTATGGTTTTCCTCTCAGTGACTATTTCATCCGCTCATGTTGTTAGCCGAGTACTCATTGATTCAGCCACAATTTTTCTATCATAAAATCATTGCTGCAATGTTTTTCTAAAGTAATTAATAAGATGAGTAACATAAAATTTTCGCGGTTCCCTCATGAAAGAATTAACATTCTCTGCAATGTTGGTGGTAAGTATGTTGTACCTCCTACCTTCAAACTGAGATCTTGCCCAATTACACGTACCCACATTATTTTTTAAGTAATCAACCGCACCAAAGTGGATTATTCATAACCCTTTAAGTTGTCTTTTAAATTCCTCGTGTCCATATGCTTTTGCTGCATTAATAAAAGCAGGCTTAAATTCATCCTAAAGAGCTTTGGACATCCTAAACTTTGACTTAATGTTACCTTTCACATGGTAAAAACAAATGCCATGAGTTACATTGTGAAATACTTTCAGAACGGCTCTCTTTATGACAGTGCATTAATCAGAGATAATTACCAACTCAGACCTATCGTCAATCACTCCGTGTAACTTCATCATAAACCATTCCCAAGCATCATTGTTTTCTGAATCCATGACCCCAACGACTAACGAATACAATTGATTGTTATCATCCAGACATATTGCTACGAACATGCTTCTATGATATAACCCCTTTAGATGAGTATCATCTATAGCAATGACAGGACAAATATACTGCATAAAACCCTTGATGGAAGATCCAAGTGCTACAAAGTAGTACACGAAATTACCATCTCCATCATGCTTGAGGTGAGTGACTGTACCCTCATTCGCTTTAGTCAAAACGTGAGAGTATTTAGGGAGCAAGTTGTATGACTCTGCAGGGTTGCCTTGAACTATTTTAAGACCAACTTCTTTAGCCCGATATGTCTGCTGATATGTTAACTGAACACCATATTCCTGTTGCATATCTTCTTTGATGTCATTCGGAGTATAAATCCTCTTTTCTTAAATATATTTATCTGCGATAATATGACCGACAACTCGGCTCTTTACTTGATGACGACTATAACCCAATACCTCGTTATGACAAGTGTGTACATTATCAATTCCCCTCACCACCCAAGGAACATTTTGCTCGTTCGAACTTCTAATTGCTCGAATACGCCATTTACATGATTCCGAATAATAGTGAGCCTCGAAACGTGTCGTTGTAGACCGTGCAATCTTGAAATCAAACTTATCCCTAAAGGCAACCTTGCGCAGTTGTAATATTAACTCATTCTTCTCAGCAAATATCTTACCCACACTAATATCATCTGAGTCACAACGGTTAAGAAAGCTTGAAGCAACCATGTTCGAATGTAAAATTGGAGCAAGACTTGTGAGGGGGTCAATCATCCTTCTCGATCGAACCATTGGAAGAATAGATCCATTGTCTCTGTTATTCACAGGAATATCGTCTTCACACTCATCCTTATACTGAAACGACAGAATATTAGAAGGACCGGCTCATTCATCATCACCTGCATTATTGAAATGAGTGCCCCTCATACTATTAGAATATTCTGCATAAACATTATTCCCCTCTGTCTCATCATGAAGATCATGATTGTCCCGGAAATCATTGTTGTGATACGGAGAATACCGTTACTCCAACGACGTCGTTAGTGGTAATACCTCTTCTCCAACATCCTATAACGTAATGTCGTTGTCATCAATGTTGTCATAATTGTCGCGGATTGGAGAGTTATATTGTTGCAGCGACATTGTTCTTGACAACACCTCTTCTTCATTATCGGAGCCATACATATTTGCTCTAAAAAAAGTTTTTGTTTCAACATGTGACTCAACATCTTCGCTTGGAACTCGAGGTGATGTGGTAACGAATATATGAATGCATCCATAGCTGGCCACATTGGATGTCATATGCAACACAAACCTCACAATTTCATCATCAAATATATCCATGGACAGCGCACAAATACGATATAATATGTTACTAGACCTCAAAGTTATCTTCATTGTGATAATATATTCATTAGGATTTATTTTGTAACACCTCGTATACTCTTGCCAAAAACTGATCAAACAAATAATTTTTCCCAACCAAAAAAGCTCTATTTTTACCATTCACATACTTCATACGATCATCCTCTAACGTCTCCCACCAACCATCATAACACAATTCGAGCACAACTGAATCCATTAAGCCTGAAATTATAAAAAAAAAATTAATTGCGCACTATCAAATTAATAAAGAGTTAGTTGCAATGAATTTACCTTTTGGTGTGACATGCAGAGTCGGTGAATCTGCTTCTTGGTGCGACAGAGTGCTTGTTGTACGAAACTTCGTGCGACAGGCTGCCTGTTGCACAAAAAGGCAAATTGTCCCATGAAAATTTTGTGCGACGGGCAGAAATTTGTGCGACAGGCAGAAATTTGTGCGACAGGTGCATGTCGCACCAAGCAATCGCACTGAAATTCTCTCGCAAGTTCAGAAAATAATTCATACCACTCAGTGATGCGGATTAGTGTTGGATCCGGATAGATTATGATCAGATTTCACTTTTACCGTTTTCCTTTTGTCATCGGTGATGATTCAAGAGCTGATTTGATAAAAGAGGAGAAAGAAAGTTGCTTTTGGTTTGTAAATAAGGATAATTTGGGAAAAAAAGCTTGTGCTTGGCTAATATTGATAGAAAAAAATTTAAAGGATTAATTGTGAAAATAACAAAAATTTTATGGTAACTTCTGTAAATTTCCTATTTTTATTGTTGATTATTCAAGACATGCAAGTTTGGGCCGAACTAGGCCTTGCATTTCTCATCATGGTTAGTAGTTGGACTTTGAACGTCAAAGTCTTGGCCTTTTTGGGTAGTCGGTCATATCACGAAAATGTCGGGCTTATTTAACATAAATAGGCAATCTATGTTTCATTATTAAGAATATATAAAATTACAGGGATCAAAACATTATTATCCCATCAAAATTTCTCGAACGCGGCACATGTAAAGTGTTAAACATAAGACAGATCCGTTAGAGCCACATCTAATAGAAACTCCTGTGTCTCATGAAATCTGAAAATTAACTCCTTATCATTAATATTGATTATTATTCCTACTAATATTATCTAGTCGGTGAATCTATTTCTGGGTTTGTTTATTTGATCCTTTCTTCTTTGAATCAACAAGCCAGCATCTAAAAAGCAAGCAAGCACAGACCACAATCTCGATCACCTTTGGCTAAAAGCTGCTTAGCTTAAAATCCCATGTAAGTTCGAGATTCAAAAGGTTACGAATTTTGTTTCTTTCATTTTATTACTTTAATCGAGCACCACCTGTTTCTAATTCTATGTAGCATTTATATTTTGTTTTTATGTTCTTGAATTGTTAGCTATGTTCTAGATATAAAATGCCATGTGGGTTCTTAGTTTCTATCAAGAAAATGTGCGATTTTGGATTTTTACAAGTAATATTTGTATTCTAATTCTTGGTTTTTGTTGGTTGCAAAACTCAAAACTCAAATCTTTATCCTTTTTTGAGATGCCCTTCGTGTATATATAACATATATATTGCTATTGTTTGTGTGTAATTCTGAAGTTATTGGTTCTGTTTTTGGTTTATTTGTTTATTTGTGTGAATGCTATTCATGAAGCTGATTCATTTTGATCGTTTTTTTGGTTGTAAAAGCTCTGGTGAAAAGAAAGCAATGATGAAAGACACGGCGTATTATGATGTCTTGGGTGTCAATGTTGATGCATCCCCGGCTGAGATCAAGAAGGCTTATTACCTCAAGGTAATGTTACAATTCAATCTTTGGTGCTTTTTGCTTTGCCGACGATTTATAACTTGATCGTGTTTTCACAAATTTAGAAACAGGAATTGCAGCTAGGTTTATTAGTTCTCTAGGAAGAATTTCTTTTGTTGCAGTTTGCATTTGTTTAATGAACACCTTAGAATGTAAATTGGTATCATCTTAGTTTGTGCATGTAGGCTTTTTCTTTTCTTTCTCTTCCTTAGTTATTACTGTTTGCTCAATGCTACAGTTGATACATTATTAATAAATGATGATTTGGTTTCAAATATTGTGTGCTTTTACATGTGCTTTTGAAGGCGAGGATAGTCCACCCAGATAAAAATCCCGGAGACCCGCAAGCTGCCAAAAATTTTCAGGTAAGCTTATATATTTGATTCTCTATACAATCTAAGTGTTACTATTTAACTCGAGTAAATTTATTATTATTTACTGAGTATGGTAAGTATTGCTTGTTGAATTGTAATCCCTGTAATCAACTAATTGCATTGAATGTCCAGCTTGCTTATCCAGAAAAGGAAAAAATACACATCTGTACTTTCTATGATTTATTATGGCTTCAAATTATTTGATTAAATATTAGATCCATTTTGCACCCTATACATGCTTCCTTGCCTCTTGTTTTGAAACCTTTTCTTTTACTTAAATGGTTTCTTGTTGTACATATGTAAGGTACTTGGTGAGGCTTATCAGGTTCTAAGTGATCCCGAGAAACGTGAAGCATATGACAAGCATGGAAAGGAGGGAATACCTCAGTAAGTTTATTTACCAGAAGCATCAGTTTTACTAATTTTATAAGTTTTATGTTAGAATAATGACTCAAGAACTGCTCTACTGCAGACTTTGTGTAGTAGAATTTGTACAGTACGTATATTAGCACTGAAAAGGGAAAATGAGTTTTCATACAAACATATCTGAACGTGAAATAGTTTTTGATAATGGTTATTTATAGTAACGGCTTATAATTTTGTTATCCCAATAAGCATGCTCTCTCGTTTTCTCTAGCTAAACCAGTAGGATTGACTTACAATGATACTGGTGCTCAATGTTCTAATTTGCAGGGATTCCATGGTTGACGCTGCGGCTGTATTTGGGATGATTTTTGGAAGCGAGTATTTTGAAGATTATATTGGGCAACTTGCCCTGGCAACCATGGCATCCGTTGAAGTTGAGGAAGACAAGCAAGACATTGAAGTTTATAAGCATAAAATACAGGAAAAGATGAGGGTATATTTTCTTCACTACTGTTTGTCAAGCTATTACATTTTTCATACACCTGCCCAAAGTCTCCACCTTATTTTGTTGAATTTTGCAGGCAATGCAGAAGGAGAGGGAAGAAAAGCTCATAACCATTTTGAAAAATCATCTCGAACCATTTGTTGATGGCCGAGCGGATGAGTTTGTAAAATGGGCAAATGCAGAAGCTCGGCGCCTCTCAGGAGCTGGTAATTGTTATTTTTATTTTTTTATTTATTTAAAATTCATCAAACACCCCCCCCCCCCCCCCCACCCCCAAAAAAAAAGAAAAAAAATATATAGATACTTGGAAATTATTGACTTTGCATTTCTAGCTTAACAAGCGAATGTCTTTCTTGGCCACTCTCGGAGTTGCCTGGAATAGAGACTTATATTCAAAATATTTTCAAGTTTCTATAAATTATTTTAACCATTCACCTCATTTGCTTCTGAAGCTTTCTCTCATTTCAAAGGAACGCACTATTCATCTTCATTAAGGGACCACCAGATTCAGAGTCATTTTCTCTGGTGAAAGGATCAGTATCTAAGTGGAACTAGTTTTTCAAACGTGGACTTAACTGCTTTTAAGGAATCCCTTGCTGAAAGGTGGTTGGAGGATTAAACCGTAGAAATTTATAGACTGCTCACTTTGCATAAATTGGTCAAATTTCAATTACTATGGCCTAATCTGTTTGCAGTTGTGAAGAAATTATATGTTTCTTGAAAGAAAATTGGTATAAACTTTTGTGCAATGGAGCAAATAGAGGGCTCACTAAATCCTAACCAAATGGTATCTTCATTTGGTATTTACAATTATTTCAACTTGCATTAACCTATAACTGCTGTCCTCTTCAGCTTTTGGTGAAGCTATGCTGCATACCATTGGTTATATTTACACAAGGAGAGCTGCAAAAGAACTTGGAAAGGACAAACGATATATGAAGGTACCATTTTTAGCAGAATGGGTGCGAGATAAAGGCCATCTGATAAAGTCACAAGTATCAGCAGCATCAGGTACTATAATTCTTCATGTAGGAAGTTTCCATTTAATGAAATAGTCTTCTAATTTTTCCTGGTTTGTACCTTCAAATGGAGCCAGCAAGCTTATTTCATCTCATATTTGTAGGTGCTGTTTCTTTAATTCAAATACAGGAAGAGCTGAAGAAGCTGAACCAGTTAGAGAACAAAGAAGAGAACTTAATGAAAGCCATTGAAGCTAAAAAAGATGCCATGCTTCAGTCCCTTTGGCAGATCAACGTGGTTGATATTGAGACAACTCTGTCAAGGGTTTGCCAAGCTGTGAGTTACATTTCCTTTCTTAGGCTTAAAATGTGTGAATATATGCGCCAAACCTTGAATATTGTTTGGTTCTGCTTCATTTGAGTTGAGTTGCTTTTTGGGTTTGCCATATTGACTGCCTGATATTAGGTTTGAACAACACAATGTGCAATATTTAATTAGTGGTTTGATTGGAAGCATACTTCAAGTATCTTTGACCTGTATGGATAAAAGTTACTGTGCCAAAACCTGATTTCAACATAGATTACATTGCTATGTGCAATCCTCTCTCTCTTTATAGATAATTTGGTATCATCTAGTGAGATGTTTTATGCTTATGGATGCTTGTGGAGCTTGGTAAATGTTTAATGACAAATTAAAATGAATAATAAGAAATTTTCTAGTTGCATATATTTGAGCCGACTTCTTAACTCCCTTCTTGTTTCAGGTATTGAAAGACCCTAGTGTCTCCAAGGAAACATTGAAACTACGGGCAAAAGCTTTGAAAAAACTTGGGACTATCTTCCAAGTGAGTTCAGTTTCCTTGTGTGTATTGTGTGTTGTGATAATTCTGCTCAGTTATTGGGACTGGATATTAGTTTAGCCCTACAACACTTCTTTCATGGTTTACACTAATGTTTATTATCCGATTAACATCAATTCTTCGCTCTCAGGGTGCCAAGGCTGCTTACAGTAGAGAAAATAGCTTGCGTCATGAAGATGATACCAAGATAAATGCTGCTTCATCGTCATCTTAGCCAGTCTCAGTAATTAAAAGACATTAATGTCGTCTTCATTTATGTATGTAGCATGATGGAATTAGTTGGTTTTATCTTACAGCTCCATAGCATCTATTGAATTTTGAAAAAGAAGGTAACTGGATTTTGTCTGAGATAGGCTCCTGGCTTGATTCATCCTTAGCCCTTTGTAGATTCTGCGTGAGTATTTATGCGTGTACATTGAGAATACGTTGGGAGTCTTATGATCTGGTATATTATGTAACTTATGTTTAATGCTATCCCCAATTCAACGATAAACATTTATTTTTTGTGTTTTAATTAAAGACATAGAACTTGTAATTCCAATTTCAAAGATGTTAAAACATGTTTGGTAAAGCGACATTCGACATCTTAATTCTACTTTTACCAGATAGCTATCGATTTCGTTTCCTCGCGGCTGTTGATTAAAATCATAGCAGTTTGATCCCAAACAAACCTTCAATCCAAGTTTAGGATTGATCTGAGTTCAATCTTGACTACAAATATATAGAAATCCATTTGGGAAGGACGGTGATGAATAGAGACATCGTTTGCAGTATTTTTGTCATGGTGGATCCCTTTCTCGTTTAATAAAAGTCTGGAATCTTAGGTTACTAATTGGTGGAATATTAGTCAATCCGAAACTTTTTTGAATATTTAAGAAAAGGCTATTCTAGAAAAATTCATAGAATTAGAGGAATTATTTCTCTTGGACGAAATGATAAAGGAATTTCCGGAAAGACGTCTAGAAAAGCTTCGTATAGGGCTCCAGAAAGAAACAATCCAATTAATCAAGATGCACGATGAGGATCATATCCATACGATTTTTCACTTCTCGACAAATACAATCTGCTTCAATCGAATATTGATTAATACGTAATCGATCGAACACTACTTGAAAACGGCTCTTCTGCTCAGAAACGAAATGTTTCAAATGCTCCTGGAAATTCTTGCTCCCATTGGACCATTTGTATCTATATGCATTAGGATCCCGATTCATGAATCTCTCGGTTCGAGAAATCAAAATCAGAGGAGCGAACCATTTCTTCTGACTCTTTTTCAAATTCGATAAATGTTGGTTGATCGTATATTTCATTATAGTTCTATGATTCAGAGTATCATTTCCTATTTGATCCCTGTGAATTCCATATTCGAAGTTGCGATCGGATCTATTCATTAAAAAGAATCGATTCAATACATTTCTTATGTTAGATAGTGAAATTTCTTTTAGTTATTTATTTAATATAATAACTCATGTAACCATTGAAGTTCGAATTTAATTCTTAAGTTTTAGGAAGGCAGCTACTGACCTGATTTCAAAATTTCTTATAACTTGTTTGATAATCTTGAACCAGTTTAAATGAGAATACAACTACAAGAAGCACACTGAGTGGGGAAGGGAAAAGGGACGTAGTGATTGCAGATATTGTGTGAGTCTGAACAAATTTTAAAACCTCCATTAGGAAACACACTTTTGAGAATTGTGATGTTGCATATCATTCTCAATTTGATATGCTTCGGAGTTCAGTGCAAGTTGCCATTTAGGAAGACAATTAGCAGAGGTGGTAGCAGATATACAAATAAGTAGTGGAATATCATTATTCTCAATCATGTGCCTTATGCAATGTGGAAAAATATTTTCCAATTGCTGGTGTATTTGCTCTTGCAACTTGGCACCAATCATTAAAAGTTGCGGAGCAAAAAGGGCATGAATTTCAATGCTTGAAAATGACATTGCTCCACGACTGCAACTATACATATAACCTCAGTTCATATTGAAAATTATAATTTCTATAATGGTTGTGATGACTGCTACCTAGATTTTAAATCATTGAGATGATGGGGCCAAAAAATAAAAATAAAAAAAGAGAGAAAGAAAGAAGTTGGTAATAGGGGTGGATTTTGTAGTTTGATGGAAGAATTTATGTCTCGAAACTTGAGGGGTATACATTCACTGATTCAAGTATTACTACCAACAAAAAGTTGGTGGTATTTTCTCTCCTATTAATAGGTAGGGATAGATAGAATTATTAAAAAAAAATCACTTGATAATAATATTTAAAAAAAAAAATTATTATTGAATGGATTTGTGGGGGAGTTGTTGGTGCAAATGAAATATTGAAATTCTTATCATGGATAGTCCTATAAAAATCCAACCCAATATATTGACCTTGTTGGTGGTCAACAGTATGCTATGAAAAAAGTCTATGCAATTATCATGAAAATATGAAAAGACAGGGTAAAACTAACCCTTATTAAGTAGTGATGATAATCGTCATTCTCTATGTCATGGGGCCTTCTACTGTTCTGATGATATTTTTGATTTATTAAAATAAAAAGAAGAAAAAATTTGAAAGAAGTGCAAAGAACAATATAAAATGCATTTTTTATTTGGATTCTCTATGTACAATATATGACCCAACCTAAAGTTTATTCTTCGGAGATAAAAATGTTGAAAGTAATATCGTATATATGCTTTGGAGGGAACTTTTTCTTTTAATAAGCAGGGGTTTTTAGAGTCTAAATATAATTTTTAAACCCATATATTTTCAAGGAGTTAATTTTTTTTTATATATTAAACTATCGGGTATTTAAAAATCACATTAGGACTCGACTAATCTAAATTCGAGCTGGGTAGGACCACTAGAGCGGTAAATTTCTCTCAACAAATATTTGACGCAATTGTCTTTCTAAATCTCGAACCGAAGACCTGGGTTAAAAAATAAAAAATCTTTAACATAGTGAAACTCGACAACAAAAGGTTATAGAACGAAATTTGGATAAAAAATGAA
This sequence comes from Citrus mangshanensis, assembly GCA_030449895.1. Lineage (NCBI taxonomy): Eukaryota > Viridiplantae > Streptophyta > Magnoliopsida > Sapindales > Rutaceae > Citrus > Citrus mangshanensis. The sequence goes on from JASUUJ010000069.1 coordinate 5,419,859, forward strand.
ATAATGTCTTCTTATATACTGCTTGGCCACTATCTTGATTATTAGACAATAATAATGATTAACATAAGTTTTCAAAATAATATAATTCCCTCGAAGTGCTTTTGATGATAAGATCACCACAAGCATATCACAATGAAAAGAGATGTACACCTTAAAGCAATTTCTTTGGTAATGCTTAAACGATAACCTAATAACAATAAGCTGGGCATGCCATCTATATTTTGTGATCAAACAAGATCGATTATTTTCATATAATTAGTAACAAAGTGCTTTTGAAGAAATTGACCAATTATTGCTTCCTAACAGAAAAAGCAGGGATTAACATAAATTAAGGATGCATGCTTTCCTAACACCACTTTAATTAGAGAAAAGAGAAGATTTATTAAACAAATGAACAATAAATTAATAAAAAAAAAAAGTGACAGTGCTAGATAGCTTCTCTTTAATTATTCTCCACCACTGTCCTTTCAGTAGAGTTGTATTTGGTGCGTTGTCTTTGTCTCTAAGGATAATTGGAAGCACTAGTCATCCATTAAAGCTATTTTATGCCTACCTAATTTATCTTTATGGCATAGCCAAAGACAAACAAGACCCCAGTCGACAAACATTTTTCCAACTTGGTTTCTATGCAGCGCTTTTGAGCTTACTAATGGTGGACACCAAAAGAGGAGAAAAAAAAATATTAATTAAAGCTAAGATCATTCTCTTGAGTCATTGAAATTCCGAAATAGGGCATACGTATATCAATAAGTCAGCAAACTTTGAACTAATGCACATCTTTAATCATTATTTTCAATTAAGTTTTCTTATTTCTAAGATCAAGTAATTAGAATCATTACGGTCAATAAAGTTTAAGAATTATTCTCTATTAATGTGAGATAATCTCATTAAATCTCCAGTGCTCAAAAGTCAATTCAAGAGTTAAGAGTTTCTTTGGATGTATATTGTTAGATAAGGAATTATTCTTAGCAATTGCGAGATAATCTTCTTAACACCCTTATCAAACTTAAAAGTGAACTCAAGAGTTGATGATTATCCTTAATTTATATTCTTAAGCTAGCTAGGAACTATTTTCTGGGACATTCCCCTTAAAATCTCATGTCATGAGAAGTTAATACATTCTCAACTCATGTATGAGAGATGTTGATATTTTCATAAGTCCATACCTTAAATTATACTAAAAAATTAGCTCAAAAAATTGAGAATTGTCTCAATTAAAAACCTTTTTCAGCCAATAATTAATAGTTTTTATCTCAAGTTTAAAATGTTCAAATGAGCTGAACGATTTTTTTCTTTTTATTTAACCAAATGGATACTTAAGTCACTCTCCCCACTTATATGAATATAGTTTGAACCCTAAATCTCTTGTTTCTGACACGGAATTTTACCACCTTAATTAGTTAACATCCATACTATGAGGTCAACTTAAGCCAAATCATATCAATCACAAGGAACGGGTGGTAATAAAAAAATTAATTTAAAATTTACAAATATTTACTATCTGATTGATGTTTGGATTATGGCCGCTTAACATAGAAGCGAAATTTGGCAACCTTTCCAAATAAAAAATGAAGGGTATTTTGATGATTTCCACTGAGGAGACATCATGCTGATACTGGTAAATAAATTAACTATACTGGTAAATAAAATAACTATATTAATCCACTAACTTCTAAGACCTTAGTGCCCCAACAAAAGAAAAGTGGTCTCCTTACACCTTTTCTAGCTAATTTAAATTTTAAACTTAAAAGCAAGTCGATTGCATTCTTTATATAATAAACAATCAATTCTCAGTTTATCTCCAAAGACTGCAACTCTGAGTAAAGTTAATGTTGTTTGCAATATAGATAGGAATAATCATCATTTGCATAACAATCTCTTGAATGAGAAAATATAAAGCATCTTAGAAACGAAACAAGATTCTGCTTAAAATGGGTCTCTTGCTTCTCAAGAAGATTAGTCTGCTCTTTCTCCTCATTTCAGCCTCACTTTTATCAACTTCTTTGGCAGGTGGGCTCTGAATACTTTCTTTCTCTTGCTAGCTAGCTGCGGCCTTTGCTAGAAACCCTACATGCATTATCAGAGCTTTTACCATTTATATTGGCTTCAACTTTAAGCTGAAACTCAAGTTTCTACAGAACACGTTAACAAAGTTTACATGAGATGATAAAATACTGTACTTTTTGTGACAACCCTTTTCAGGGTTTAAATTCACGAAGCTAATAATTTTTTTTTCCCATTTATATATATGCTTAAAATGCATCCGCAGGTCGAGGAATATCAAAATCTGTGAGTAAGTTGGCTGAGGGAGTGGATTCGACTTTTGAGGTTTGTAACTCATCATGTTAATTGAGATGGCGGGTTCTTGCATTACATTTCATAAAGTTAATCATAAATTGCTTTCCTTGTTCTAAATCATCATTGCTTTTGTTGTTATTCGATTTCTCTTCACTTCTCGCACTTATATGTATATATGACGCATGCAAACATTTTTCTTTTAATTAAGCATAGATGACGGAAAATTATATTTTCTCTTCATTCATATAAAAAAGTGTTTGAACCTCGGACCTTTTGTATTACTTCCAACAGATTTTACTCCGGACGCACAAGCATCATAATATTTCAAACTGTGTGTACCATGAGCGAAAAACATGCCTAACTCTTCCATCATAATTAAACAAAACCAAAGTATATCCATTTTTTCCTTGCAAAACAAGTATTGCTGCATTTTTCTTTATTTCAAGGTTTAATTTCTGTTTCGATTGCTTCATATGTAGGAGAAGCCATTACAGGAAGAGGAAATGAGTATGATACATGAAAGGCTTCTGAAGGCTAATACTAAAGACTATGGGAGATATGATCCATCACCCGCCCTTGTGAAGCCACCTTTCAAGCTCATACCAAACTGATCCACACACATATATATGCCTTAGCCATCAAGCTCATACATATAGATGGCAATCCGACTAGTAATTGAATAAAGTAAAACGAAAGCTGCATGCAGCAGGCAGAAGTCGATCTCCTATATATGTGTAGCGTGTCCTTGTAGTTGCAAAAATACTAAGTTTTGAAACCTTAATGATGAGTAGTATAATGTAATATATATAATATAGTTTGTTTAATTAGAAGAATATATATATATATGCTACCATCCATGTTATAAAACATTGCGTGTTCATGTCCATATATATAATCACATATAAACAATATCCAAGTTATTCAAGTATATACTTATTTGCTAGTGATCATTCACTGTTGGCAATTTCTTGATTGTACCTAATTAATTATATTATATTTTGATAATTTCCCATAGATTTATCAACTAAATGGCCCATTTGTTAGTGCTAGTCAATAGCTTAACTAGTAAAAATTTTTAGATAGTAAAAGTTTAGAGGTGCCAACCCTGCTTACATGAGCAGTAGAAGAAACTAACTAGGTTTTGATCGATAGTGAAAAAAAACAATTATTGATTAAAGAGTTTATTTCTAATTTTTTGAAATTAAATACAGTAGCTAAAGTAGTGCTTGGTAAATAACCAAGGTGATGAGTTAAAAAAACTTTCATACAACATACGCTCGTCAACCTGTTTTTGTTAGATATTGTCAATTATTCCATTTCCTGATAGTTATTTGCAATTAAAAGCGAGTATGTAAATCCCAAAAGAGCCTTAAATTTAAACGAAGATTTTCCAGCATATACATAAATTTTCTTCAATGTAGACGTTTGCACTAGAAAAATAGTGAGCTTTGAAACTGGAAACAGTCCTTACAATGAAAAGACTTAATTTTTCTTCAATGTAGACGTAATTTTTCAGTGTAGATACAGTCCTTACATAAATTTTCTTCAATGTAGACGTAATTTTTCTTTCGTGCATGCAGATGTTTACCCCCCAAAAAAAGAAAAAATGTGATCTCAGATTAATTGAATTATCAGTTTAGGTTATTTTAAAGTAGAATCCTTGCGACTACCAGCTGGATATTCAGCTATCAACTTCAATTCCTGCTGTGCTTTAACATTTCTATTATCTTGAAGAAGATACTTGGCTCTTGCCATAAAGTAAGAGGTAAATGGATCAATTCTCTCTCACACCAATTTTGGTGGAGGAATATTCTTTAACTTATGCTTGTGTAGTATTAGTGGAATATATATATATATATATATACTTTGGCTGGCACTTGTATTCACATACTAAGTAATAGTGATAGAGGCTTATGAAAACCGGAGAGGGCACGACACTTTGAAATTTTTTTGAAGTTTCTAAATAAAATATCAAAAATTATGTATAAAAAGATTAATTTGGCCCCTTCATACTTGATAAATAGTTTATATATATTAAGGATGAAAATGCAATTTTAGATTTTGGTAAAATAAAGTCGAAGTGGCATGATTATTTGATTTTTATTTTGCTAATTATTTTTTCATTCGGAAAAAAATGGCAAATAGCCTTTTAAAATTTTGATGAAGTTTGGCCAATTTTACTCTGTTAATTGTTCTTTTATTTTGGCTTTTACAGGCAGCAATAGCCGCAATTATCAATCAAATTTACTCCAAACTTAGACATTATTTAGAAGGTAATTAGCAAGTAAGTTATTTTAATTTTTGCTTAATTACATCATTTTTTTCATGTACTCTTAATATTAATTTACTCTTTTAGGTCTATAAAACTAATTACTATGATGTTTGTATTGAAGTTATCTAATTCTTTCATTTTATTCTTCATCCAATCTCTCGATTCCTCATTATTTTGTATCTAGAGTCAATAGTTGTAACAACAAATTTAATGTATATAAATATATTGCAAAAGAGTATAATTGTGATCACATGTTTGTATTCACACAAGAAACGTAATTAGTAAGATTTCCTTTTGCATATTACGTTTCACGCTTAGCAAACTTAGATATTATTTGAAAAGCGATTAGCAAGTAAGTTATTTTAATTTCTTTAATCTTATTTTTTAATCTTTCGGGATTAAGAAGTCTCGCCTAGTTAATGAAGATATAATTTTTATTTAAAACATTAATACGAGGTTAGTCGTGGTTATTATTCAAGGGAAAAGAGCTTGGGAAAAATTTTTCAAAACATGTTTTTGTCAAAACAAAAATATCAAGAACTCAGTAAAAGTTTCAACTAATTTTCTGAAAACTTCTTTTAGACACAGTCTCCATTAGCCCTGTTTTGGGTGTGAGTCAAGGAATTTAAATGTGCTTTTTTTCAACATGTTTTCAGAAATAGTTTTGATAAACTTTGAAAGACCCATTTTTGCCAAGGGAACCTCCTCTTTCACAAACCTCCTTTTCACTACTCTTTTGCCAAGCGAGAATAAGGGGTAAAGAGAATAAATTTGACTTTACCCACCTCTACTTTTTGAAAAGAGAAAAATAATACGTATATTCATCATGCTAAATATTAAGAGAGAATGAAGCTAGAATTTAGTCAATTGGATTTCTAAAAGTTTTGTAGTCTTTTCCTTTTGCACTTTGAATAAGCTCTATGTCGGTTTTGATCTCTTCAACTTTTGATTTAAATTAATAATTTTCCATTCCTTCGTTTGGAAGGAAGGAAGGATGGGTGGGTTTTCATTTCAATGATCAGATTAACAACTGTTAAAGTGATCAATAAAATGGACGTTGTGCGTATCAAGGCCTTTTCCTTGGTAGTTAAAGTTGATCTGTAGGAGATGACACTACATGCAATCAACACTTAGTTGCCAAGCCATTATCTTGGCTTAAAAATCTGCACTAAATTTGTTTTTTGAGGTCATGTTTGGTATTAAAATTGAATAGTTATAATCATTGACAAAGTTAGTGTAGGATCAATTGAGGCACAGCCCGAACTGACTTTTGAATTTTTTTTAAAAAAATGATTTTAAATAAGACGTTACTTCGTTTGAATTTGTAAAAGTGTCTTTTTCTGAATTTTAAAATGATAAAAATATTTTTGTTGAAATTGAATTCTTTCCATAGAAATAAACCTACAAATATCATCAATGCAATGTTATATATTTTTATGTGAATTTTTTAAATTGTATTTTACTTTTTTTAAAGGTTTTGGATGGGGATGAGATTTTTTTTTTTTGTTTTTTCAATGAGGATAAGAGATCTTGTTCATTAAATACTAATTTTTACTTTTTATTATTACTTGAACTTAGATAATTATAGAGCAAAGCATATTTATGACCAGTTAAGTTCACCTAGGAGATGAAATTGTGTTATATGTTGGCTGTGCCCCAGCTGAAAAAAAAATAATTGGCTATATTAAATTACAATACTAAAGCACTAGGTAAATATTAACTGCTACGGCTTGTAAGTCAAATTCATTTAATCCATTACTTAATACTTATATCAAAATAAAACATTGCTTTGTAAAGACTTATACACAAATCACTCTCTGTCAATTCAATCTCGCAGTGCTTATTGGTTTTTTTCCCTTTTTTACAATTTAAATTCCTTCGTAACTTGTTCTCTTATATTTGAGTGAAGTTCATAACTTAACATTAATCACTTCTTCTTTTTTTTTGAAAATTTTTAAATTATATTATTAGTTAAAGTTCCGATTCTGAAACTGGTTCTGAGAGCACATATATTATGATACTACGAAAATTTACCAATTCGAAAATAAAATATGGAATTAAGATCCGGAACAAATTTATAAAGTTATAAAAAAAATTTTGAATTCCAAACCTAAGACTAATAACTCTTATCGTATTATATCAAACTTGGGTTTTCTTCAATAGCCGACATGCTTTTGAAAAGAGACTAACACATATATAAAATGGTTACGATTCATTCAAATGAGAGAAATCAGGTATCGTTTTATATAAATGATGACCAAATGGTGGCTAAGCACTCGTTACTCGTTAGTCCCCAAATGGGACCTTATAACCAAACCACCGGCATGTTCTCTAGTCCCAACGCATACGAGTCTTCTTCAAATCTTCATTATCGTTATCCTCCACTTGTGGGCCTTTTGCCCAATCCATATGCACTCCAAGTCACATTTTTTTACATTATTTTCACAAATCCATCAATATCAATTATCAATAAATCCTTTTTGAAACATTTCAATGCAGCACGTATTTTAACATTTTACGAGTCTAATTCGAGATGTTAACACCTTCTTTAAGTAAAGCCTATTAGTCAAAATTGTGTTGTGATTAAATATGTGTTTCTCTATCAAGTCTTATGTAGAACGAAATTATTCGAAATAATTAATTCTAAAGGGAAAATTATGAGCGGCTTTTCTTCTCTTCTCTTCTCTATGAAACTAGATTACTTCAGTAATAATTTTAAACACACTTCAAAATCATGTTTAATTAAGGGCTAAGTTGTTCTTTTGAACTTAATTACTCGTGTGATTCACCTAATCGACGTTGATATTGATGTCACAGTTGATTAATTACAAAATGATTTGCCTTCTCCAAGCAACACATGCCAACGCTTTGATGCGGACCAATCAGCATTAGCCATTTAAGCTACCTCATAATGACACTTTCCTCCTCCACAATCCCCAACCGGCCAGAAAGCAAGTGAGGCCATATTCGGTAACCCAAAAAACCAAAACACTCACAAGCCAATCAACTTACCTTTGACAAATTGACCACGTACACAAACACAATTGAGAAAAAAATTGAAGTTGAAGTTGAACCACAAAAATATATCGACCGCATTTTAGTTTAATTTTAATTGACAAATTTGACATTTACGTGCACAACTCAAACTCAATCTCTAATTCTTGCCAGCATCAACAGTTGCATCAATCAAATATCACCATCTTTTATCTAATCCAGGTGATGCCACGGCAAAGGTATTTTTAATCGACACCTACGTATAGCCCCAAGTTCTTGACTAAATTTGACCATCACTACATGCAAAGACCTTACTGTGAATTCGCGATAATGATGCCTTTTTTTTTATTATTATTGCTTTTCAAGGGTAGTTAAAAATTTTATGAGGGATAATAACATCTGAATACCTAATTTTTTTATGTATTCAAACATAAGGAAACTTTGTCGATTTGTTTCAAATGGGTCCCTAGACTGACCGATTTAATGTAACCCCTACTTGTTCTAAAGGGAAAATTATGAGCGGTATTCCTTCTATATGAAAGTAGATTACTTCAATATTAATTTTAAACACACTTCAAAATCATGTTTAATTTAGGGCTAAGTTGTTCTTTTGAGCTTAATTATTCGTGTGAATCCTAGGGTCCTAGTGACTGGTAATTTTTTTTTTTGAAAGATAGCGACTGGTTAATTTGATTGGAATACATATTTTAAAATTATATCTTTATCTGTGGGAACTGGGAACATACAAGTAAAGGGACCTGGATGTAATTACTCAATTTTGTATTGTGGTTATTAAATATTTTTATGTTGACATTTGTTGACTAAGAGATTATCTGAGTTAGATGTGAAAATGACGAGTAGTTTTAAATTTTTTTACATAAAATAGTATGGTATTTAAGTGTCTAACATTCCATATATTTTAATTATCATGTTTAAGAGGTTAAATTAATTAAAGTCAAAACATTACATTTATTTATATTACCAATCCAAAGCTGCGAAGAAAATAATAATAATAATAATAAAGAACAAACTAACTAACTAACAAATAAGTAAATAACTCAGAATAAAAGTTTAAGATTCTCTTTTCTCTTTTTAGAATTGTGGTATGTCTGCAAAAAAAAAAAAAAACTTGTTATAGAATGCTATTATTAGGTGTGAATTACACAAGATTTTTCCCTTTTAATTTTTTTTTGGAACTTCAACAATCATAAAATGTAATCAAAATTAAATAATAAAATATACAATAAGTAGCAAATGATATGAATTGTTCACGAAACTGAAAGTCGATCATTATATATAAATTTATTCTGTAATGTTTACTAAAAATTAAATCCTGTATATGAAGAGCTGTAGAATCTTACTAAAGTATTGTGCAACTTTTTTTTTAAATTATTAATATATTTACTGATTTTGAACACGTAAATAATCGAAAACACTCTTTTAAATTAAATTAATTTTATAACAGCTGAATAAATTCCAAATAACTGTCAGGATGATTTGGTAATATCATTTTGATGTTTTATGGTGAGCCAAAGAATAGAATCCAAAAATAAAAAAATAATTTAACTTTTGTAAAAAAAGAATCTCTGTGAAAATTAAAAAAAAAAATTCGTGTGATGTGAAAAGCATGGAATGCGTACTGCGCACTCCCCGTAACAAAGAAGAAAGAAGCTGTTGTTAGCTTCCTTTTTCAACTCCTCGATGCGATGCGATGCAATGATGCTGCTCCAATTTCTCGTTCACACTTTGCACAGAAACCGCAAAGTACAACACACGCAGCACTCAAGAGACTGTTAAAGTACTACTTCATACAGCACGCTTTCCTTTCGTTTCTGATTGGGGTAATAACATCGAGATCCCTGATTTTTCTAAATCCACAATTATTAACATAGTTTTACATTTATTTCCAAAGTTAGTCCCTAACGTCAAATTCATTTAAGAATTTTGTTCATAAAATTGATGATTTAATTGTGAAAACCTTGAAAAAACTTGAAACAAATAAATCCTAAGACATAGAGGCAAATCAAAATTTTGGGAATTGAGAATTCATTAATTCAAGAATTTTTAAACCAATTTTACATTTTAATTGAAATATAATAACAGTAAACCATTTTTTTGATAATTAGTTTAGCAATGAATTTCAAAAAGTGAAATGAGTCTATTAGATCAGAATAAATTGAATTAAAATAAATTAAATGTCTATAAAAAAATTTATAAACCGACTAGTTTGAGCTAGTCCAATTAGTTTATAGTTCATTTACAATATAAATTTAATATTTCTTACTTTAGGAGTTTAGTCTTTTTTTATTCAAACAATCTAATTTAACAGACCATGCAAATTTGAATCTTAGAGGAGGTAGGGGTAAAAAGATTTTAGAAACAAAGAAGAAAAAACTGTCGCCTTTAATTTTATAAGCTGATTTCAGGAGTGTAAATTCTATTGTTGAATTAATTAACCGATTTTTATTTTTTAACAATAATTTGAATGGTTGGGATGATATGAAAGAACTGAAAGTTTGTCCTTATTTGTAATACTTTAAGAATAAGGGACCTGTTGCTATTATCTCATTTTCTACGAAAAAATATGGTAGCGAGAATAAAAGCACCAATACATTACGTGGCACAAAAGGCCACTCCATACGTCATTAACGCCGTGAAAACTAACGGCATAAAACCAGGAAAAAAGCAAAAAGTCTCACGGAGCAACAGATTCTAACGTCGTTACCGAAACCGTCTAAAACGACCTCACTCCTTCCCTCTCTCACACTGCAACCAAAAGAATCAAAAGTTTTTCAGTCTCTCTCTCAAATGACTCTCTCGTTCCCACTCTGAAAAACGCTCCCGTTTCCTGTCGGTTCGATCACGTCAGGTTCGATTTCTTTTTCCTGTGTCCGCATACGGCGATAGCTGTTCGCTATTTTGTTTTTGTTACTATCATCACAATATTTGTGTAGCTGATTTGTATTTCCATCATTTCCGATTTCTTTTAGATTTTATTTTATTTATTTACAAATATTCTGTGTGTATTTTGACTGTAAGTGCCGTTTTCAAGGCGTGAATTACGGATCTCTTTTGACCTATGTAGCGGATTTTGAATTTAATTTTTTTTTGTGGTTTCTAAAATTAGTTTTTTTTTTTTTGGATTAATCAGATTAGACTTACTCTGGAGTTCCCTTGAGAGTAGCAGATTGAATCGATACTTGATTGGTCACTATTTTATTTCTGGAAAGTTTTTTGTTTTTGTGTTTTTTTTTACATATTTCTTTTTTTTAGTTATTTTTCTTGTTTTCGGTGATTGCTTGTATCAATAGTGAGCGCAAGTGGTTTACATCTTTACTGAAATCAGCTTATTTTCTCGTTGCCTTCGTAGTTACTTTGTTCGCTCTGAAAAATTGTTTGGTTGTTCTCATGTGGAGCTGATGTTTTGAGTAACTACAACCGTAATGTTATTGTTTAGTTTGTGGTAACTATTGTCATCTGATTGACAGTTGTTTTGTTATGTAGAAGTTGGATTTATGGAGCTTTTGTTAAACTTATTGTGGCTCTGAAATTTGTTTTTCGTTTTTATGATAAGCTGGGTAAGATTGAGATAATTTAACTTTGGTGTTTTCTTTGGTTGTTTGTTTTTTTGTGTGGTCAATTTCGGAATATTAAGCCATCTATGTCAATGTTTCTTTGGTTTCAGAGGAAGTACCTGTGTTTTCTTCTAGGAGTTGATGGTGCATGGACTTTTTATTCAAGTTAAACTTTGGGGGATGTGAGTGAGAGTTTTAGGTTATCAGGGGGAGCTTATATCAAGTTGTGCTTGAGAATGGGGGCTGCTTGTTGTGTTGCTGCTAGAGACAAGACAATAACTAGTTCAACAAGTGCTGATATTTTGCATAGGAATATTCGGTATTCACCAACATGGAGCTTTCGATGGGACCACCGAGGACGGGTCGCAGGTGAAGAGACTGCTGTAGCTTGGTTTCCAGATGGAATTAGTCGGAATGATCGATCAGATATTAAATATGAATCAGCATATGCATCGGAGGAAGGTAGCCCATTAGACAGTTTTCCTAGGCATACGTGGCAAAAGTCGCCTGTTTCTGAAGGAACCGCTGCTGGGAATGTCAGAACTCCTACTTCAGGTAAACCTTTAGGATGCAGCTCTTAATGTTAAGTATAATTTGTATTCTTTAAATGAATTTTGGAAGTTACAGATTTAGTCTATAATCCCAGTGTGTACTCTGTGTCCTTATGATAACAAGATATGAATCATACATCCGTTTAGCTTATCAATACAACATATAAAAAGGCCAACTCAACAAATTCATCTACTGAAACCAACAAAACTCAGGTAGCCCCACCATCTTCTGGAATTTATTTTAGGAGAATCGCTGGTCTATCCACTTATTAAAACATACTTACCTATGCAGCAATGTTGATGCTGTTCTCCTTGTAATTATGATTAGACTTCAAAGGTTATTTAAACGACAAATAACTCTGGAGTTAATGCTTTAAACCATTTTGTTACTAGTCTAAACCTCTGCTTTTTGTCAAAATGAATAGGATAGTTAGATTTTGTGGTTGGGAGGAAGCATAGATTCCAGTTAATTGTGCAGCAATTCCTATTTATCTTGCCAAGACAACACCATGTCATGGCCCCATAGTTTAAGCTTTCTGGATTTGGGAATCAATATATTATGATCTGGCACCATAGTTTTTTGGAGAGTAAATAGGGAAGTCTAGTCTATGAGTATAGTAAAATCACCATCAAGTTGAATTACTGTTGGCATTTTTAATAAATTGCTCATCTCTTTTGATTAGCTGGATGATAAAGAGAGCATTAAACCAAAAAGACTATCTAAAAGGGTATAAATGCGAAGCCAAAAGAAGAATGAAGTTCTATTAGGAACGTATGTTGTGAATGGCTGCACCATAAATCGTAATATGTAGAGATTGCACCCATTATACTTCATGTGCAAGAAAAAATGACATTGCTGACCAAACCTCTGGTAAACATGGTGGAAACTCTTTTTTGATAGTTCTTGGTTAGATTTTCCTGATCTTATGGTTACTTTCCACCGAGAGCAATTTTCTTGCATCTAATGAGAGTAATGTATTTTTGTGTTTCCTTGGTAGCGCATGCATGATATGATTCTTAGTTGACATTTCTGTCAAAATTTTCTGTAGTCTTTAACAAACTTCGCTGTAGTAGTTTTACGCTCATTTGTTTTTGAATTACATTGCATGCATCTTGAGAGCCTGCTTGAGAAATGCTGAAACTTGAATTTGTACTTTTAGGTGGTCATAAAACATTTGATTGTGGCTGATCCTGTGGTTGCCGTGTTATGATGAAGTTTTATGATAAAGGTTGCAGATCTATATGTCTAAAGGGTTAATTTCGGATTATCCCCTCATGAAGTGAATATCTTCAAATCACCTCCTTACTTTTGAAAACCTCAATTTACCATCCGCCCCCTTCCCCTTCCCCTTCCCCTTCCCCCAAAGATTTTCATCAATCCACCCCCATTTTTAAACGGGAATGGGGTAACTTGAGGTTTTCATAAGTAAGGGGGTGATCTGAAGATAGCCGATGCACAAGGGAGTTAATCCAAAATGTGCCCATGTCTAAATTTATAGAGTAGCAAGAAATGATTGAGGCTTGGCTATGAAACCATTTCTGGCCCGAAATTTACCAATGTCTAAATATATTGAGTAGCAAGAAATGATTGAGGCTTGGCTATGAAACCATTTGTGGTCCTTGTATAACTTAGGGCATCATTTGATTCACATCCTTTGTCACATTGGTACTATCTTAAAACACTGAGTAATATTCTTAATTTGTCTTATACCTAAATTATCAGTATATGCCCTTAAATCAGTGTCAAATTTTGGGATATTGTGACTCTATTAGTTTTTCTTGGCTTTAGACTTATAATTGTTAGTAAGCTTTGTGGGCTGTTGTATCTTATTTCTTTCTTTTCTTTCTTCTTTTTCCCACTCTTTTTTAATTTTTTATAATGGCAGATCATTCTCTTTCAAGGAATATCTCTATGGATGTGAATTTGGAACAGGTAGAGCTTTTTCCTGTCAAAGGCTGTTTCCATGTCCTTATGATTATTTTACGCGATTCCCCCCCCTCCTCTTAAGATGTTATAATTTTTCAATGGGAATCATGTTTTAGGTCAAGGAGTCAACAGATTCCCAAGAAGTTTCACATCCCTCTCCTGCAAAGTTATCATTATCACTGCCTTCAACTTCATCCTTGACGTCATCCCCTTTATCATCACAAAGTCACTTGTATCCCGCCAGTTCAACCACAGCAAAATGGCCTCGCCACTCTCCTGGACATCCGCTTCTACGACAAGCATCGGATAGCCGGATTCCAGGATTGAAGTCAGTTAATGGATACTCAGTTAGGGAAGAAAGGCCTGTTATCCCTTCCTGGAGCAATGAATCAACTGTGGGCTCTGGTGTCGGGTCTTCAGATGGTTGGTCAATGAATGCCTTCTCTGAGCTCATGGCTACTTCTCACAAGGAAAGGTGGTCGTTTGATGGTGAGTCCTTGGGCTTTAATCATGAGAAGATTGCCAGATCCTGTAGTCGAGTCTCAGCTTCTTCTTCTGTCGATGTGCAAACATGTGGAGTTTGCTCTAAGTTGTTGTCTGAGCTTTGTGTAGTTGCAGTTCTAACTTGTGGCCATCTTTATCATGCTGACTGTTTGGAAAACATAACTGCTGAAATTAATAAGTATGACCCTGCATGCCCTGTTTGTACTTTGGGGGAGAAAAAAACCCATAAGTTGTCAGAAAGAGCATTGAAATCAGAAATGGAATCGAAGGCTAGAAATAACAAGAGATGGAAGAATCGCATTGTGGATAGCAATCTTGACAGCAATTCTGTTGTGTTGGATCGCCATAAAGGCAGTTGGAATGAAGGTAAGGGTCCCAAGATGGCTTCTAGTTCCAGCCTTAAAAGTTCTTCAGGAAAGCCTTTCTTGAAGCGGCACTTTTCATTTGGATCAAAGGGGAGCAGATCCTTATCAGAAAATCATTCGACGTGGAAGAAGGGGTTCTTCTGGCCCAAATCTAGTAGGACATGAGCTGCTTCTGCACCACAAGGAGGTGATATTTTCTCTCCGATATATGATGCATTTGTCCTTCCCAAAAAGAAAAATTGTTGCACAGATAGACAAATGTACATCTTGTTCACATAACAAGGTCAAATCTGGCTATTTTTTCTCCTTGTAATTTAATTTGAAATTGTTTCATGTACACAGATGCCAGCTTTGATCTTCTCTGCAATTTCAGTTGGATGAAGATAGCTGGATGTTTTTCAACAAGATATGCTCAAGAAGCACATCTGCATACAGACTCAAAAAGCTTTGACAGGATTGGTTACTGGAATTACATTGTAAAGAAGACAGAAAGAATAATATATAGAATGAAGAGATAATTATGAAAAGGTGAAAAAGGTTAGTAGAATGAAAATGAATTGTGAGACTATCCATTCTTATTTTTGTACAGAGAAAATTTGTTTTTTGGGCTTGAAACTATACAAGAATCTGTTCTACCGATTCTGTATCTGTATGGCTGCATCTGCCAAAAATCTCTCATCTTTTCTTTCTTGTTGAGGGCGTTATTTTGGGCATGGTCACTAGCAGGTATAAAACCAAATATTTTGAAATGGAAGTTTGATGCATTATTCTGTTTGATTGGTTTTGATTGCAATATTTTAAATTTTCAAAGAGTATTATTTAGCTCATGCATAATTTCCCAATTTTGTGAATTATTTATGAAGGATTCACTGGGGGTTCCCTCAACAATTTATAAAATTGCCTATGAGCCCAAGTTGTTATTAGAAGTAATCGATGCTTCTTCAACCAACACGCTAATTCTCCCCGACAACATAAAACCGTGTGAATTTCCGTTACTGAGAAATTCTTTTGGAAGGACTTGTGTCTGTGAAACGCTCGTTTCTTATCTTATTTTATTTTGTTAACTTTTTGACCATCAGAAGAAGGGGTGGGTAATCGGATCCTACGCAAGTAATGCAACAGGGGTAGTGGTTGTGGCGGAATTATTACACTGTAGAGTATTAATAATGACAGATGATAACAATAAGAACATATTTAATATTTATTCTAATGTTCGTATGATCATTATCAGTGCTTTACCATACAAATTAGAGATTATTCCGCGAGCGTATGGACCGATGCCCAGTTAGTCACTTCGGGGACTAACTTTTGCAGGCCTCGTGGCTTTTGTTTGTTAATCCGTGTATGCAATTATCCGACGACACTAATAAATTAAAGGAAAATTATTATTCGTATACTGTATATTTGTTCTGTTATTAAAAATATTATAATACTTTGAGGGTGTATCAATTGTCCACCCTAAGTTGACGAAATGTATCAGCCGACCACCAAACTGTTAATTATCGTTTGAAAGTTAACGGAATTATAGTGAATTGACGATTTTACCCTTAAAAATTATCACTTGTATATCCTTAAATTCTCTTTTCATCACTTGTATACTTTTAAATTATCACTTGTATCATATGACAAGACCAGATTACCCTTCTGACGTTATCATATTTAAACGACAACTAACGATTTGGTGGTCGGCTGATACATTTTATCAACTTAAGGTGGACGATTGATACACCCTCAAAGTGTTGTAATATTTTTGATAATGAAATAAATTAAGGGTATACAAATAATAATTTTCCTAAATTAAATCCCACTTGATGACAATTTTGATCAGGATTTCTTCAATTGAGGATAATCTTAAGCTCCAGCCGAAAACCTTCGTGAATTGAGTTGTGACCTAAATAGTAAAGCTAGCCTACACCTGTACTCATTTCTTGAGGCGTGGCGCCATCTCGTATGTCCGTTCAGGATCCAACGAGCACGTGTAAACACCAAATTACATGCAGAAACAAACACAATCTTTTTCTCTGGATCCACCGTCACTCTTTCACCTTTTAAACTCCTTTTGCCCATACTATAATCTTCAAGAGTTCAGAATATTTAGCTATCTATAAAGTTAGTTCATCGAAATTTTTCTTGAGAGTTTCAAGAAATAATGGCAGATTTACGAGATGAACATGGGAACCCAATTGCGCTGACGGACGAACGCGGGAGCCCAGTTCAGTTAACTGACGAATACGGCAACCCCATGCACCTTACCGGTGTTGCCACCACGAAAACCACAACTGCTACTACGACGACCCACGAACCTGCGCCTGCTGCTACTCAAGTTGATGGTGGCGGCTTAACGGGCGGACAAGGCGTGCATGCGGGAGCACCTACGGGTATCGAGACGGCGGCCGGTGCCGCGGTTGCAGCGACTGGGGCTGGTGGTGTTCATGAGCATAAAGAGTTGAAGCAGGAGCTCGAGGAGGAGCGTAAGCGTGAAGTTGAAGCTGAAGGGGAGATTCAGCGCTCCAGCAGTGCCAGCTCTAGTTCGGTGAGACATTTTAAGTTTTCAACATTTATGTGTCACAAGAATATAAGAGTTATTATAATTATTCGTAAATTTCATAATAAAGGAATCGTTAGCCATGGTAAAGTGAGAGATATATAAGTTGAGTGTATTTTATCGTATAATATATTAAAATCAATTTTTTGTTTAATCTTATACTTCAATAAAATTATCGAATATATAGTCTTAAATAAACAAAACTTTTTGGTAACAATTTTTGGCAACACACACATTCAAAGAAACTCTGAAGGTGGTGTTGCATGAGATACATGCAAATCAGGATAAATTTTTCTATTCCCTTTAATAGAATATAGTAACAAAATGTAAGAAAATTTTTAAAGAAATCTTTCAGTATTGAGCTCTGTTATTTATTTATTTATTTATTATTAGAGACTATTTTAAAAAACAATTAATAATGGGCTTTGGGTTAATGTAATATTATACAGATGGGAATGACACAAACGCCAGATTTTATTTACGAATTGAGCTTTTCTCTTCTTTTTAATATATTTTTCAGTTTGAACCATCCCCAATCCTTTGGGGGGAAAATGCAAATTCACACAAACAAATTGGGGGCTAAAAATTAGCAAACGAATGCTGTCTAAATTGATAGATATTTTTTCTATTATTATATTTTTTCTCTCACTTACAAATTTCTCTGGGTTGCAGTCCGAGGATGATGGGCAAGGTGGGAGAAGGAAGAAGAAGGGACTGCGAGAGAAGATAAAAGAGAAACTAACTCTGGGGAATCCAAAAGACGAGCATCCGCAGACGACAGGGTTCTCCGCCGCCACCACCACCACTACCACCACAACCGCAACGCAACACCATGATCATGAGAAGAAGAGCATGATGGAGAAGATCAAGGAAAAGCTTCCCGGTGGCCACCACAGCAGCAGCCACAACCACTAAATAAAGCTTACATATGTATTCATATAAATTGTGTCAAATGTCCATGAGCTGTGAAAGAGCGAGCTTGTGTCCTGCTGCGTGTGTTATGATGTGATGTGTTATGTTGTGTCTCTTAATTGTTCTTTTTTTTCAAATTAAATTGTCGGACCTGGTTTTGTTGAGCAAAGAATGAGCCCGTGGATCGACTGCTGTAATATTCAGTACTCGGGATGAATATGCATGGAATGTTTTATGAAATTAATTGACATTTAATTTGGCCTCTTCTTGAGTTTTGTTGTGTTTCAATTATGAGCTAATAGCAAGCCAGTTGTCACGGGGTGATAGTTTTGCGCAGCAAGTTCTCGTGCGGTACTTGAGCGATCTTAGCGTGTGAGTCGCCAAGTAAGTCTAGATTACTCCCTAAACAAGTCAAGTATACACACTTAGAGGCGCCAAGTAAGCCTAGATTACTCCTTAAACAAGTCAAGCACACACACTTGGAGAAAATGTTAAGGGAAGTAAGAGTAGAATGGCCAAAGATGATTGTATTGCACTTTGAATAATTACAAAAGTGTTTGTACAAGAGAGCTTGAGAGTTAGTGTGCTAGGTGTGTTGTGTGGGTGTGTTGGTGGTGATGAGAATGATGGGCGTTCACCCTTATTTATAGGGGGTAGAATACATAATTCTAGAGAATTCTATTACAAGTGGCAAAATACTTGGGGACCCAAGTGGTGAGTCCTAGAAAGTTCTAGTGAATGGGTAATATGTAGAGAGTTCTAGACTTTGGGCCTTGGTGAGGGATTTGCTAAGTGCACCCCAGTTAGTTAGTTGTCTTGGTGGTCCAATTTCTAAGTTAACCCCTACTTCTAAGTGTATTCACCTTAAATGCCAAGCGAGCTCGTGACACAGTGTACCCATAATTAAATGACAAAAAATTAGCAATCATTGATCGAGAACTACCTGTGACAATTGACCACGTCAATATGTGTGAGTATTTTTTTTTATTTTTCCGCAGTACATAAGTCATCATCTTAGCTATAGTTAGGATAAACTTCTACTTGGTTTAATTTCATTTAATGAGAAGATAAAAAGAGTACATGCTAAATGATTATGAGATAGAGTTGTGTCCCACATTCATTAGTAAATGAGAGATATTTGGGTTTATAAGGTGGTAGATCACTCCATTTAATAAGATAGTCTTTTGGATTGGATATTTAAAAATTTTATACGTTCCCCCCCAATAAGTAGTATCAAAGTTAGATCCTAGTAGTCAGAATCGGACGAAATAATCGGAGTCCGGCGGTGGTTTCGTCTGAAGGAGGATTGTTGAGTTGTGTCCCACATTAACTAGTAAAAGAGAGATGCTTGGGTTTATAAGGTGGTAGGTCACTCCATCTAATAAGCTAAATTTTTAAATAATAAGGATTAATTTTGAATTTTTTATTTAATAATTTAATTGAGTTAATATCAATTAATAGAGTCATTTAATTGATTTAATTTTAATTAGTAAAGTCATTTAATAAAAATTTTAGTTATTAAGTTAATTTTTAATTTTTTTATTTAATTTAAAAAATTGAATAATATTAATAAATTTTTTTAAATATTCTTATTTAATTAATTAATTTATACCCTTATCTATTAAAGTTTAATAATTAACATTATTATCCATATTTATAACTTGTGAAAATATAGTAGTAGACTATTATTTTTTTCTTTTATTTTCTCTAAATTAGTATTTTTTATTTAAAAAAAAAATTATGAGTATTTTTCATATAAAAATATCTGTAAGTTACAATTAAATTGATCACCACACTAATTTAAAATAAAGATTATATTTAATTGAAGATGATTTATATTATGATAATATATTATATTATTTGTGTTCTTTAAGATATTTATCTTTTATTTAACATTTGTAATTTATAAAGATAAAAATGTAAAAATATTAGATTTTAATTTTTTTTAAATTAAAAAAATTATTATAAATTAATATTTATTTTTAATAAAAAATAAATATATCACTGACATTGAGTTTTATTCAGAATTAAAATTAATTAAAGTCTATTTAAATTTTATATTAAAAAACAAACGCCACCTCAACGATTAACGAGGATATTAGAAAAAAATTTAAATACCAAATAATTAATAAGGACAGAACAGATCTAATGTAACAAAGCCATGACTAAATTAAAGCAGACTGCAAGTAAGATGGAGATCATAGATTATGTTTTGAGTTCTGTGCAACGTACTGCAGCAATTTGCTTCCAAACCCATGTCCCCCACAAAAAGCAACGAATTAGAGTGAGACTCCATTAACTTCTTGCAGCCCTTCTCCACTGCAGCTGTAAATAGATAATTCTTCCAGAGACAAACACCGATTTCCCACAGCTCTCAAAGGCCAAAGCTTCATCTGCAAATTATCTATCAGAGCATTTTAGCTTCAAAATTCTCGAAAGAGAACAACCTTGGCCGCCACAGAAAACACCCCCTATTAATTTGTCATGGATAAATCCTGAATCCAGTGCCAGAGTTTCAAGTGATTTTTACAGTGAGTCCCCACTGCTTCTATTAATGATACATCAGTACTTATTATATTCAAACAAGACGCAATACAAAGAGATTTTATGTGCTCGTACAAGTAGTATTTGGTGTGCTTTGAATGATTCACATGCAAGTAATAAAGTTTTACATTAAATGATGAAATTAAATAAACTTGAAAATTTTTACCTCTTATTTCTACTACAAGTGATAACTTGATAAAGTTTAAAGATTTTAAACTTCAATCACTCGGCTAATTATAACTAATATATTTTGATAATAACGTCAATTAAACAAGATTAATCAACTAAGTTTTACATTAAATGATGATCAATCGTTTTTTAATTAAAAATCATGACGGACACAATCAATCATTTTAATATTTGATTCTTCTTATCATCTTCAATCAAGTTAGAGAGGAAAAACTTTGTGGGAACTTAGGCTTGCCTTCAAATATTCTAAACCGTTAATTTTTATGTAGGTTTTATTTATAGAGGTTTTACGATTTCCCTTTTACGCTCTCATAATTAACATAATTGTTATTTTTTTAAGAAGTATTTAAAGAAATTATTAACATATGTTTGCTTCTGATTGAAAAAAATTAATAATAGAAGGAAAAAAAAAATGATGATAATCAAATCAAATTCACATGACGCGGATTCAACGGTGCAAAGCACGTCGACTTGCACTTCAACACAATTAAACTCTCTCTCAAAAAAAATGAAAAAAAAATTGAAGTTGAATATCATATTTCTAATCCGTACAGAATTCATATTGCTTTTGAAATCCATACATTAGGCCTCGTAATTATTTTCTCGTGATTATGATACAAAATAGCAAATTTTGTTTTAAGATTTTTAAAGCAATTAATAAATAATATATGGAAATAATTCAAAAAAGTAATTTATTTTCTTCAGATCTTTTTGTTCTTCAAAATTATTTGGTAATCGAATAGCCATATATATATTTGTTTTTTGAAAAAAAAAAAAGAAGAGAGATAATTATACAATCCATTATTATAAATGGTGTTGCTTTCGTGGCTCAATATATATAATAAGATGCATGCCATGCATGGCATGTAACCTTTTCGTGAGTGCTTTGCCATCTTCATGAAACATGGAAGGGATCATGAAATGCAGTACGTTTAGAAGAACTGCCTTTTGGGCCAAATAAACCTCTTCTTCTTGTAACGATGATAGGTGGTATTGTTGGATGATGATTAAGAGATCCACTGCCCTTTTATACTCAACTAATTGCATTTTGATATTATTATTGTGACAAAAAAAAATATTTTTCTTCCAATTTTATTTTCACATTTAATAATTTGAAATATTCTATTCGTATGATTTTTTTTAAATTACACATTTGAGTAAATCAATTTAAAATTTTATTTTCTATATAATTTTAATGATATAGGCATATATTTCCAATGCTTTTATTATGTTGGAAAAAACATTGGTAAATATTAAATACTGAAAAGACAACTTAGTTCTTGTTGAAATAAAGTGATTTTGAATAATTGATGACTCATTCAATTATGAGGCATTTTCATATGAAATCCCACGTGTTTGAATAGAATCTTTGCAAGGTCTTAGAATTCCTAGAGTGACATATATATTATTGGATTAATTTCAGAATGTATAGTGTGATTGGAACTTTAATCGTTTAGTTGGTTTGGTATTTTCGTATCTAAGAAGGTTGAGATATTGAGAAACATTCTTAAGTTAGAAATTGATAACGATATTGCTATGAATATTAATTTGATGATTATGGGGCACCGGTGATCTCATGTTATGATTGAGGTATTGATTGCTTTTTATGAATTAATGTAAGTGAATTCATATGTGATATTTATTGTATTTGTATATGTAAATATGTACGAAAAGAATAGTTTTGCTCATATGGATTGGAGTTTTATATTCTTGAAGTTATTTTACTGTTATAGTTTATGATAATGATGTTATGTATGAATTTTTTTTTTCATTTACACATTCAAGTAAATCAATTTACAATTTTGTTTTCTAAGTAATTTTAATGATAGAGGCATATATTCTCAATGCTTTTATTATGCGGATAAAAATATTGGTAAATATTTTTTTAGTACCTTCAATTTGAGTCAATTACCTAGTTAGTTCTTATATTTTTAAAAGTTATTCAAAAGATTCATGTCATTCCTTTTATTTTTCTGTAGTTGTTTGATTTAACTTTCTAAAGGTGAAGTATATTTTTATATGATAAAACTTAAAATTCTAACAAAATCAGACACACAACTATTAAAAAATAGAAAAAAATGATAAACGAAAACAAATATATGACGTGGACCTTTTGGAAATTTTTTGTAACTATAGACACTAATTTTTTTTCATCGCAAAATAATTGGGGATAACAAAATATTCTGTATATAATTAAAATGAGTTCAAAAATCAATTTTTTGATTAATATTTATAATTTTAATTTTAAATGAGTTCAAAATTTCAGATCCATATTTACTTACCTTTAGTTTAATTTAATAATAAAGCATTAAATATCAATCATATTTAACTCATATGTCATTATCAATACATATGAGTCTTATTATTTGTTTTAGTGCAAAAGCATAAGCTACAATATTTATTAGATTTTTTAGACAAAATATTCAATTTAATTGTTATCAATACATTTTGTCTTTAGTTTTATTTTAAAAAAAAATACCTTTCTTCTATTGTCAAGTTTTAGAATTCATGATGAATTTAGAGTAAATTTAGATTTTTTTTTTTTGGATTTAGAACATACATATATCTATATATTTTTTTTGGGATATGGATATGAGTAATAGATTCATGACAGATTTGAAACATATACGAATCTTAATTTTTATTATAGATTTAGATCTGGAGCAGAATAGATCCAACACATATCTGATCTATTGTCATTCCTAATTAAAATAATAAAAAATAAGTGTTATATATTAATTTCAATAAAGAGAAATTTGCAATCAATTTCTCTCTCTCTCCCTCTCTCTCTCTCTCTCTATATATATATATATATAGATAGAACCTTTTGAGAGGGCTTTCCACATGAAACATGGGATTGAAAGTGAAATGGGCGCACTGACGTTTGAGCTAGGTAATGTTGTAAATGATAGGTGGTTGTTGGATGATGATCAAGACATGCACTGCCCCTTCATATTTAAATAATTATATTTTGGTTGTAAAAACTGTGTCACGTAAAGTAAATTATTTTCTTCATTTTTTTCTTTTGAGATTCAGTATTTCCATTCGAAAAAGAGAAATTAAAAAATTGATTTGAGATTTACCCATCTCCTTCATTCTTTTTTCAAAAGATTGTCCGAATTAGGAAGATTTTTTCCTTGTAATTTAATGTAAAATCAGCTTTTTTTTATTTTATTGTAGATTTTTTTTTTGAAAAAAAACCTCAAGTTTGGATAAAGGCTGAACCCGATCAAGACTGGATAATAGCCGGGCTTAGCCTAACCCTTCAAACTACGGACCAAACTTTTTTAGTCTATGGTCCTTTATTTCAGTCATTAGATTGAATTAGTAGAATTTGACAAACCTAAACCAGACCCGATTGCCATCCTTAGAAGTGGTCAGCCAAACAAGGTTTGTTGATGAGTGAAAATTACTCAATTAGGGTCTCGTTTGGGATTGAAGTGCTATATCTTTTGAGATATAACTGCTGTTAAAAAAAAACTATAACTATCAAATAAAAGTTAATAATATGTAGTAAATATAAATTTTAGATAATAATTTTAATAAAATTATTAAAGTTATAATAAATTTTTCATTATATAAGTAAAAAATCATATCAACATAACTTATAAGGTACATCAACTAGTGTTTACCAAATATTTTAATACAGTATTTTTTAAATTATAATTGCCTAACCTCAATATCAAACGCAACTTAAGGTAAATGAGGCCAATATCGGGAGTTTGTAAATTTACTTGGCTACTTGCACATTGATTATAAAAAATATTGTATTATTCTTTATGGTGTGTTTACTTCTTAGAATAAGGAATGTGAATGGAGGAATGAGAATCAAAACTATGTTTACTTGATAAAATTAAATTTGGGAATGAGAATAAATTGTGTGGATCCCACACAATTTGGGAATAAAGAATGAGAACTCATTCCCATGGGGGGGTTGGGAATGAAAATATGGGAATGTGAATGAAACATAAATTTACTTTTCTATCCTTCTAATTTTTTCATATTTCCTAAATTACATTTGTTCAAATCACAAATAATTTTATTATTTTAAATGTCATTAATAATAAAAATAATTAATAATAACTAAAATAATAAAGTTAATAAAATTTAATAATATGTTAATAATAATAGTAATAACAACAACAATAATGATAATATTGTTAATAATGATAAATTAATTATTTTTATTAATTATTAATGCTGTGGGTATTTTGGTAAATTGATTCTCATTCTCATTCTTCATTCCCATTTATTTTGCCAAGTAAATACATTAATGACATTTCAGCACATTCCCATTTCCATTTATTTTTGTCAAGTAAACATTGAAATCTCATTTCCGTTCCTCATTCCCATTCCAACCCATTCACATTCCTAGCTCATTCTCATTCCACCCCATTCCCATTCCCATAAAGTAAACGCGCCATTAAAGAAAGGAAAAAACTATTTCCCCCGATTCGCGCCCCAACTCAAGCCTCGAATTAAAACTCACCGTTTTGATTAAAATGAAAACGCACCGTTTCACAACAAAGCCAAAAACGATTCGTTTTACTTGTCAAATATTTCCCCTTCCCTTCATCATTTTCCCTTTACTTCATCGTTTCCCTGCCCTGTCTCTTTTTCATGTGAGCTTGCTCACATCAAGCTGAAATCATCATCTTCTTCAAAGATGCCAAGATCCTTGCTTCTCTGCAAAAAACCCTCCTCCCTCCCTCTCATTCTCAAGTCTCTTTCTTCATCTTCTTCGTAAACCCTTCTCTACTCTCACGTTGACCTCCTCCTCAACCATTTTCTTTCCTATTACGATGCATTAGACAACGCGGCCACCTAAGAAAACCTACCCGAGCTTCTCTTCCGGTCTTGGCACAATAGTCTTGAAATCACTCTTTCATGACGTGGAGTAATTTGTCTAAGAATTTAATGTCACAGATTGAGCAAATTGAAGGTGGGTTGAGGCTGATGGTGCGGGCGTTGATTGGTAGAATCAAGAAGGTGTAAAGTGAGGACCTTGGGACAGAATATGACGATGACGTTTTGGGCACCGAAAGAGACCAAATTAGAGGCGCCCCATGATACGTTATTGACAATTCGGTTGCAGCCTGCTCCTATGAACACTTTGCTTACTTTTACTTCATTAGCAGTGCCATTCGATGACGTGACGTTTAAAGTTACAAAAAGAGTGTTTCAGTGACAACTCGGTGCTTTTCGTTTGCTTGTATCAGAAGGCGGCCTCAATTGCTGAAACTATGTTTCCTACGTAGTTTAGCTTTAGTAAGAGGAAGGAAGACAGAGTGATGAGGGACTCAAACAACATCGTTTTGATGCTGATGAAAAAAAAAAAAAAATACACGAAACGACGTCGTTTGCATTAGTTTTGGAATTTAACCCGCATTTGAGTAAGGGTAAATAGCTGAACTCTTAAAAGAAACGGTGTGCGGTTCCTCTCGGGTACCTTTCAAAGACGTCAAGATAATCAAATCAAATTCACAGGATGCCAATGCAATCCAACTGTGCAAACCACGTCAACTTCCACTTCTAACGGTTGTTGAACTCTCTGAACACACACTCTCTCTCATCTCTCTACTTTCACTTCCTCATCTGGCATTCACTTCACTTTCTCTCAATCACAAGCATCAATTTTCCCGCGTATTTAAAACCCTCAAATCACTTCGCAAATGCTTTCTCCATTCAACTTCCTCTCTCAATCTTCCAAACCTCTCCCGTTTTCTCCTGTTTCCTTGCACAACCAAACGCTAACTCTCCATCAAAACGACGCCCAGGCGCTGCCGTTTTCTCCCGCCATAAATTACCTCTCAGTTTCTCTCAAAACAACAACTGTATCTGCAATGACTTCAAATTCGAATCTCTCCAATCACGCCGTCACTAGTAACGGCATTAGCGAGCCCGACCTCGATCGCTTTGCCGACGTCGGCAACAAACTCGCCGACGCCGCCGGAGAAGTTATCCGCAAATATTTTCGAAAGAAATTCGAAATTATCGATAAAGAGGATTTGAGTTAGTCACATTCACATCTTTTTATTCTTTTTTAAATCTTTTTTTAGCTATTTTAAATTTTTAATTGGTATGAGATATTGCTTTGGTGAATTATAATTATATTTGGTAAAGAAATTTGGTACGTGAAGAATAATATTTAAAAAAAAATTATTATTCTTGATTTATAAATGTACTGTTTGATTGCTGAGAAAATGTAGGATGAATAATTATTGAGTTCCTTTTGTTTCTAATGTTTTATTTTATGTTGTTTACTCATAAATGTATTTGAAAAACATTCATAAAATTTTGAGAAATTTCTAATAATTTCAGTCGAAGTTTCTGAAATGGTTAAATTTAAAAAAATTTGGTAAGTTTTGAGCAATGCAAAACCTGCTATTTAAAAAAAAATATATGTATTGTGAAAGTGTAATAAAGGGCAGTAAAGGAGAGGCATGGAATTCTTAAAAGATCATCCTTTGAATTGTTGTTATACAAATTGATTGCAGTATCTCACATGGTTGTGCAATTAGGTGGATAGGGGATGTTTAAGAGCTAGAGATGTTAGTGGTGTGTTTGGTTGCAGAGAAATGTTTTGGTGAAAATAAGAAAAGAAAGTGATTAGTTCAAAGTTTTTCATTTTCATTTTCCTTATTATAATAGAATAGGAAATTGTGGGCGTTGTTTGGTTGTGAGGAATGTAACTTTATGTTCCTTAGTTCACCTGTAGATGTTTTTTGCCTAATTGGACTGCTTTTGTATTTGCTTCAGGTCCTGTGACAATTGCAGATCGAACAGCAGAAGAAGCTATGGTTTCGATTATTCAGGAGAATTTACCTTCTCATGCTATGTAAGTTATGCATAGACTTTCCTATTTGTTTGCTAAGAAAAATTAAGGAAAATGAAAACACATCTATAGAATTTAAAGATAAGCCTTGAGATAATATGATCTCGAGTGCTTTCTTTGTGGTTATTTTTCCAAACCAAGCCAAATGGTTTAATTATGCTTAGTTGAGTGTAGGTTATTGGTTGCTTATGTCCCAGATAGTGAAATATCTTACGTACTTATTTTCTTTTTTCATTTTTCTTTTTGCTTTTCGTCTACAGTCACATGTATCTCATTATAAAAGTATAATGCTAAGTTAAAAAGTATTCATGTGAAGTGTTAAAAGTTTCATCCTTGATTTTTGATTTGCTGTTGCTGATACTGTCTAAGAGTTCTTATTGTAGTTTTGGTGAGGAGAATGGGTGGAGGTGTAAGGAGAAGTTTGCAGATTATGTTTGGGTTTTAGATCCAATAGATGGGACCAAGAGCTTTATCACTGGTATGTTTCTTTCTGTCTCAATAGTTGAAGCTTTGAATATTTTACTGAAGTGATCCTGTACCTTTGCTTGTTTCAGGAAAACCTCTGTTTGGTACTCTCATTGCTTTGCTACATAAAGGCAAACCAGTAAGAGCACCTGCCATTTGGTTGCATGCACAAAGGATGAACAACTGTTTCTTGATTGCATAATATTTTGGTTTGATAGGGGGTAAAAAAGAAAAAAATATTCTCTTTCTTGCATCTGGAACAAAATCTATTCTGTATTTGGTTTTCTTTTAAGTAGAAAAAAAAAAAAGCAAAAAGAAGGGAAAAAAAAAAGTCGAGGTGGTAAGGTGGCTGGTGATTAATGCTAAATTTTCCATCTCATCAGGCTTATGTTAATAGTTGTTTTCAGTTTTCAATTGTACGGATATCAAGTATTTTGTAAGGACTGGAAAATTATTGAACGGCGAATTGTTTGATAGACTGGAACCAGCGGTGGTCTTTGTTAAGAATATGTTCCAACATGTTTTTGCATCCTTGTTTTTGATAGGGAATCTCTCTGGATTTGTACCTGCATTTCATGCAACAAATAAATTAGATCATAATTTTTTGCACTTATTATGCTGAGGGTGAAATTTTACCGTCAGTGATTGCATGCTTGTTTTTGCTTCGGAGTTTATATTTTGACAAGCATGTTTTTGCAGATTCTTGGGATAATTGATCAGCCTGTTCTAAGAGAAAGATGGATTGGAATCAGTGGAAAGCGCACTGCACTAAACGGAGAAGAAGTGTCCACTCGCACTTGTGCCAAACTGTCACAAGCTTATTTGTATGGTTATTCTATCTTTTGGATATCTAAATTCCATAGCAAGAATAGTTGTGCGTAGCATCTCAACATTTGCAACCGGATAATTTAACTACATCTTTACCAGCACCGTGCTGGACTTGATTTGTATAATCTATTTTATTTCATTTTCTTACTTTTGTTTCTATCTGTTTAGATACACTACAAGCCCACACCTGTTCAAAGGAGATGCTGAAGAGGCATTTGCTCGTGTAAGAAATAAGGTATGTGCTAGTTCTTAAAGTTGATTAAAGCGAAGTGTTTGCCTTCTGCATGAATGCATTTGTTGATAGGAAAATACTAAGAGATTATGCTCATCTTGAGTACATTGATTGATAGGATGAATTAGCAATCTAATTCAACCTCAGTGGCATATGGGATATCTGATGTCATGGAAATAAAATAAATCCACGATATTCGACTATGGGAATGTTTTGGCTCGGTTTTCAATATTTAGAATGTCAAGCGCCACACATTATAACACACTACATTTTAGTTTTAGCTTGTGTGGAATTCTTTTTTTATTACTCATCTCTTCCATTTTTTCCCCCTTATTCTTCTACGGGTATACTTTGCAGCTTTAGGTATAACCGTTTGCAGGGATGGAGCCAGACATTTACTCTACAGAGGACAATTTTTTAAAATAATAATAAATACAAAAGTTATATCTTTCATTCATAAAATATATATATATATATTCTGCATTCATAATATATATATTCTATCAACATCATTTACAACTGCCCACGGCACATCTTCATGAGTTGATAGCATTGTTCAATAGTTTCATTAACAACACTATCCAAAATGTCTTTTGAAATATACTGGGATTATGGCTATCCGGCTTTTTATTTCTAGTTATTGAGTTGTTCAAATAATTTTAAAGGGGAAAGGGGCAGAACAATGAAATCAAGGGGGCAGATTAATAAAGATCAGGGGCAAGACTTGAGCATAAAATAGAAAGCTGAGTAATTTGTTTAAATTAAGTGGGTGCAGCTGACCCGACACCCGAGTAGCACCATGCTGCCTCTGTCTCTGGCTGCTTGGGTCAGTATCTTGTTATGTCATCCAGTCACATCTGTCAATGCCCAGTCCCTCAAATACTCCTACTGTGTTTGGAGATTAAATATCATGTATACTGATTCCCAAATCTTATATTTTCATTTCAATTCTTCTTTATGTATAGGTGAAGGTGCCCCTTTATGGTTGTGACTGCTATGCGTATGCCCTTCTGGCTTCAGGATATGTGGATCTTGTCATTGAGTCTGGTCTTCAGGTAAACTGCAACCATTCAAGTCTATATGTTGGATACTATGTTTGGATGTATATTTGGACTTAAGCATGAAAAGCTCAATAGTTGGTTTTCATGGAAGATAAGGAGAGTACCTAGCAATGTGAACAGAGGGTATACTTGCACACATGCGTAGGTAGCACTTCTTTTTGGAATCAGGAGACGTTATTCCAGCTAATTCCATTTGTCACTAATACCAAACTATCTCTATAAATATCAAATAACTTAACACCACATGCATTACTTTTCCCGTTCATGCACACTAAGCTGCTATGAGGACTTTGTATTGCAACCATGTGAAAATCCTGTTGCTTTTCTTAGCTTACGCAAAATGCAGTGTATTTAAACATAATTGCTTTCGTCTAATCAATATGTTGTTTTTTGTTTTTTCCTTTTTGGCAGCCATACGATGTTCTTGCACTAATACCAGTAATAGAAGGTGCTGGTGGTGTAATAACTGATTGGAGAGGTGATCAACTTTATTGGGAGGCTTCTTCAGATGCCCGTGCTACAAGTATGCTTGCCTTTTTATGAACAAAATTGTCTTTGTTTGAATTTTCTCTTTTCTTATTTCACATCTTCGCCGATTTTAGTCAGTGTTATAAATAAAGTTGTGATTATTGGTGCTGCAAGTTTATAATTTGACTTTCAGTAAAAGCATCTATTTGTCTTCATCCATCATATTCTGTTCTGTTTTCCAGGCTTCAATGTAATTGCTGCTGGAGATAAACAAATTCATCAACAAGCTTTGGATGTATTACAATGGCAGTGATGTTTTGCATTCCTCTGAAACAGCAACTCACCTAAAGAAGGTACAATTATTTCAGTCCATTTCCTTGGGAAGAGCTAGATGTACCTGAGAAGTATTGATTAGTAAGCAATTGTAGTAGCACTCTTATTTATCTGAACCAAAATTTTTATTTATGAAATGTGTAGTACCATTTCTGATTTAAAATCAACAATACATTATCTATTTTTCAAGATCCACTTTTCTTCGGTTACAATTGTGTAGGTTCAATATCATGTTTACCATAGCTTCTATGTTTAATTTTTTCGACTCTCACTGTTATTTACCGGTGAAGCCAAACTTAAGAATAAGAAAAATGATATTTATCCAGTATAGTTACGGCATGGCCACAACAGCAGCTATAAAATCATATGGTATTAATATGTTTTTTCATTAATGGTAACACCAACTTTCGTCATCATCTTTTACCAACTTCCATCATTATCTTTCTAAGTGGTATGGTTTGCTATTTGGTGATATTTATCCATAATATTAACGGCGGGGACGGTCATAGATATAGGTGGTTTTAAGTATAGGTGAATAAAGCGGTCGCCTAAGGCCCCAAATTTTAAAAAGACTTTATTTTTTAGTATTACTAATAATTCTCTAATTAATAAAGATTGTTTTAAAAAAAATTATGTGTGGTAAAAAAGTCTATTAAACATCTCTCTAATTAATAATTATCCTATAATTAATAATTATTATTTTTATATAAAAACCTATAATTGGTTATTTTATTGTTAAAGAGATATAATTAATAATATTGTTTAACCATTAATTTATTTATTATTAGTTTTTCCAATAAAAATAAGTAAATTTTTTACCTTTTCAACTTCTTAAAAAAGCTTAATTATTCAACATTAGGATCTTTGACTTTAAGTATTCTTTTTAATTTCTATTAAAAATCTTATATTCTAGAAAATCATAGATGAAAAATTTCTTGTTCTCTTCTCTACAATGAAGATTATTACATGCATTAGTTCATTCAAAAAAAAAAAAATTAGTTACTTGAAATACAAAGTCCACATCCATTATCTCATGATCAATTCATGATCTCAACTTTCTATGTGCTACCATTCTAAATATTCTATTTGAAAATAGTATTGTTCTCATTTATTCATTTGTTTATTTTTTGTATAATTTCTAATGGTAAAGTTTAGATTTCTTTTTTTGAAAATTTTTAAAATCTTCTTGATTATTTGTTGAAATTTAAGAATTAAAACTGAAATGGATTTTCAGCTCTTTTTTGTTTTATTGAGTATTGAAATTGCTAAATAAAAAGAGGTCTCATAAAAAAATAATAATAATTCGCCTAAGGCCTTGATACCTTAAAGCCGACACTGGTCATAGAAACAACGGGAAAAATCCCTTCTTATCTCTAGGGTTTCATGCAATAACTCATTTTATCCTTACTTTTTAAACAATAACCCAAAATATCTTTCCGTTAACTCACCGTTAATAGAATGTCGTTTGTTACTAATTCATTAAGGGTAAAAATGGATTTTCCATCAAAGAGAAAATTAAAAAAATAAATTAAAATTGACATATAACTAAAAATAATTTTATCTAATCCCACTAAATAGGAAATACTGAAAAAGATGAAAATTTTCTATTTCAATCAATTCTTTTTTCACTTCTTTCTATTTTGGCGGCATGAAAGCCTTATAAACCCGAAATCTAAGTACCAAAAATATCACATTTTCTTATTCATATAAGTATACTCTCTAATTGCGTTATAAAATGATTTGAATTGAGTTGAAGATAAAAAAGATATTCAGCACGTGCAAACACATAAAAATTGATGGTATTTTTGAATTTTTCTTCCAATGATTTAAAGATATTGTGTTAATTACAATTTATTCCTTATGACAATTATTTAATGGCTATATCAAACTATATCATTGTTGATTTCATTTTAAAAAGAGTTAATGAATTTTACATACTTTGTAGTGCTATTTAATTGTGTAAAAAAATTATTTTAATATAGTTTGTATCACTTTAATAAAAAATCTTATTTTACTCACAATAAATTACTAGTTAACGGTTTTACACTAACGGTGAATTAACAGAAGAATATTTTAAATTATTATTTGAAAAGTAGGAATAAAATAAGCTATTACATTAAACTTTAGGGAAAATTTTTTTTCCCTATAAACAACTATAAAATCATATGGTATTAATATATTTTTTTTCATAAATTGGTAACATCATATGGTGTTAACATGTTTTTATTATTATGTTTTCAGTTAATGGTAACTCTATATGGCATTAACACGTATTTTGTTATCATTCTGAAAAAAAAATTTCTAGACGAATATCAGTACTCTAAAAATAAAAATTTAAGAGAAAGCTGGTAAATATTATTTCATTCAATTAACTGAATTTAAATGCCTATTCTCTAACAAATGCATCATAAGAAGAAAAGCACAATTACCGCCTGTTATCGGGGCTTATACCGACAAATGCATTTTTTCCGTTTTTAATTTTGAAGAGTATCTTAAGAATTATTTACATTCGTTTCATTGCACAAACCACTTGCTCATGAATAATCATCGCCCATTTAATTCTATTCTTCTTCTTTTTCAACCCCAAATAATCAAAAGCTCTCCAATGGCTTTCGTATCCACAACTCGTCCATTTCATTTTACTTCAATTTCAGTATCAGCTCTTAGATGTAATTTCTCATCTTCGTTCCCTCATACCGGAAAACCCACATCTTCAATTTCGGAAAATGAACCCTCATATCCGACTACAACAGCTAAACTGAAGGAGTCGCTACGACTGACAGTCAAAGACCGAGCCTCACTCGAAAAATTCCTCAAAGAAAGGTGCAAATCATCAGGTCAAGGTGATATTAATCTTATTACTCCTAATGAAGCCTTGTGTATCTTTGATTACATGCTCCGTATGCACCCTTCTCCGCCTCCTGTCAGTTCCTTCAATATTTTGTTTGGTTGTCTTGCTAAGAATAAACATTATGATACCGTCCTTTCACTCTTCAAGAGACTCAATTCAATTGGGTTGTTTCCAGATCTTTATACTTACAGTATCTTGATTAACTGCTTTTGCAAAATGGGTCGAGTGTCTCATGGTTTTGTTGTTCTTGGGAGAATCCTCAGGTCTTGTTTTACTCCGAATGCTGTAACCTTTAATTCTTTGATTAAAGGTTTGTGTGCGGAGAGTAGAATCATGGAGGCTGCTGCATTGTTTACGAAACTTAGAGTGTTTGGTTGTGAGCCTGACGTTTTTACATACAATACTTTGATTAATGGATTGTGTCGAACAGGCCATACAATTGTTGCTCTAAATTTATTTGAAGAGATGACTAATGGAAATGGGGAATTTGGTGTCATTTGTAAGCCAGACGCTATTACATACAGTACTATTATAGATGGTCTTTGTAAGGAAGGTTTTGTGGACAAGGCCAAGGAACTGTTTCTGAAGATGAAGGATGAGAATATTAACCCCAATGTGGTTACTTATAACTCTTTGATTCACGGTTTTTGTTATGCTAATGATTGGAACGAGGCGAAGTGTTTGTTTATTGAGATGATGGACCAAGGGGTACAGCCGGATGTTGTGTCTTTTAATGTGATCATGAATGAGCTTTGTAAAAATGGGAAGATGGACGAAGCAAGTAGGCTGTTAGAATTGATGATTCAGATTGGTGTGCGTCCAAATGCTTTTGTCTATAACACATTAATGGACGGGTTTTGTTTGACAGGTAGAGTTAATCGTGCGAAGGAACTATTTGTTTCTATGGAGAGTATGGGTTGCAAACATGATGTTTTTAGTTACAATAGTTTGATAAATGGTTACTGCAAGAATAAGGAAATAGAGGAAGCGTTAAGCCTTTATAGTGAAATGCTTTCTAAAGGAATTAGGCCAACAGTTGTTACATATAACACCTTGTTTCATGGCCTTTTTGAAATACACCAGGTTGAGCATGCTTTAAAATTGTTTGATGAGATGCAGCGTAGTGATGTGGCAGCTGATACCTGGACATATAGAACCTTTATTGATGGGCTCTGCAAGAATGGTTATATTGTAAAGGCAGTTGAACTATTTCGTACTTTGAGAATTCTCAAGTGTGAACTAGATATTCGAGCCTACAACTGCCTCATTGATGGATTCTGTAAATCTGGCAGACTCGAAATTGCATGGGAACTATTTCGTAGTTTGCGTCGTGGAGTCCTAATAGCAGATGTTGTAACATATAACATCATGATCCATGCGCTTTGTGCTGATGGGAAAATGGACAAGGCACATGGTTTGTTTCTTGATATGGAAGCAAAAGGTGTAGCACCCAATTGTGTCACATTTAACACGCTGATGCTAAGTTGCATCCGCAATAATGAGACATCAAAAGTTGTTGAACTCCTTCACAGAATGGATGAGAGAAATGTAATGCCAGATGCATCTACACTTTCAATTGTTGTGGACTTACTTGTAAAGAATGAAATTAGCTTAAACTCGATTCCACAATTCAAGAGTCAAAGGTAAGTGAGTTTAATATTGATTTAGTCGCATGTTTCTTCTGCCTGAAAACCCCGATCTGAAGGATCCCATTCTTATTACAACATGTAAAGGAGTGTTGTCTATTGTTGGCATGTTCCTAGGTTCTGTCCATGGATTCTGTTTGCAGACATGGCTAACTTCTTGTTCAACAGAAAGTTTTAAAGTCTTTCAACTTTATGTTGTAAAATAACTTTTTTATTATTCAATTCATGAGTTTTCCTTCTGTAACACATACTTCTCATTAGCTGGAAGTGCAAATTTTTTAGGCTTTTCCTGTATGGCCTCTTTTTCTGCTCTAAATAAAATGGCATTTTATTTCCCTCTTGTGAGGGTACAAGGTTTATGTTTAAACTTTCTGTTAGTTAAATTGGTTGTCTTTGATATAGGGAACTTCCAGTTGAACTAATTTGTAATTCGAGTATATGAGATTACCAACTGTATTGGGAATTAATGCC
Organism: Citrus mangshanensis; assembly: GCA_030449895.1. Lineage (NCBI taxonomy): Eukaryota > Viridiplantae > Streptophyta > Magnoliopsida > Sapindales > Rutaceae > Citrus > Citrus mangshanensis. The sequence goes on from JASUUJ010000069.1 coordinate 5,455,725, forward strand.
AAATTAATTATGTCATCAGGTTTTTCAATCAGCGTTCATCATTTATTTCTATTAACAATTAATAGCACAGCTTGTCTTCTCAGCTTCATTGTTTCCTCTAAAAAAAATCTTGAAGACAATTTTTTTTTTGGCATGGTAAATGCTAGATTGTTTGTGGTCTGAATGATACTACACATCTAAGTAATTGCCCAAATTTTTTGTTCCTTGTTACATGGCATTCAATTGAATGAGGACTCATGATTGTGTATTTGTATTTGTTAAACAAACATCAGTAAAGCATGCTTCAACAACATTGACAGCGTGATTAATAACTTTAAATGTAATCGAGGTTTAAAAAAAGAGTTGTCTTATTTTTTGTCGCTTTTATATCATGAATAACATTTCAAGGGTCATAAGATATTGATGATGTAAACTAAATTATGAAAATAATGAGAAGAAATATGTACATTGAGTGTTTGATTAATTCGTCCGCTGTTTAAACCCACAAATATGCGTTATCGTCTTATTGAATACCAAATGCACGATTTTCACGATGATAATCATTTTATAATTTCTATGTTTAACTTATTTGATAGTTTCACCATTAATTGGCAAGAGAAGTCAAAGTTGAAAAATAAAATTAAGAGTAATTTTGGTAAATATGATTTCATTAAATTAACCTAACTGAATTTAATTTTGGTAATTTTATGCATACAAAATTAAGATAGAAAGTTTGTATTTAATGACATGAGAAGATTTTACGACACCTATAAATAAAGAGGAATGACATGTCTTGTGTCACATTTTTTAAGATACAAATTTTACATTTAACCGTAAGCCTTGGCTACCTTACTATTTTAAGTTACAGTCAAATCAAATGTGGTAATTAAAGGTGGGGTAGGCTCCCCATTTTGTGAGGGTTGTAACAGCTTGATGGCGGTATAAAAGTTCATGGGATTAGGATTAACCCTAATCCAACTTTTGCTGTTAAAAACATGTTTGGAATAAATTATAATGGACCACCATTTAATCCTAAATAGTATGAAAATTGTTTCCTAGGAGAACCCTTGGGATTACTTTTATGAAGCCAAAAATGTTATCATAACTATTCATGGGATGATGAATGACTAAATTATTATTTATTTTATTTAACTAATATTATAAATATTATAATTTATTTTTTAAATTATATTATAATATTATTTTAAACTTATATAAATATTAAAGAATAATTTAATTTTAGGTTGCAGATATAAATTTATTATTAATTAATGTTTAAAATATTTATTAATTTATTAATTGATTTAATTCAAAACTTTTAGTTATTAAATTGTAATTGTAATATTATTATAAATTCACAATTTTAGGAACTATATTTATAATTAAATTGATTTTTATTTTTCATATTTTGTGAGTTTTTATTTTATCATTGACGTAAATTTAATTAAATAAATAACTTATATTTATTTACTTTAAAATAAGTTTAATAAGAAAATTATTGTTCCAATCCAATCTAAACCGTAATTATACCAAGCGCCACTAAACATAATCTAATGCACTCCTACCACATTCTGCATACCAAATAGCCCTCGAACAAATTGACCCCAACTTTATAAGCAAAACATTACTGTTATAAGTAAGTATAAAACTAAGTTCTTTTTTATTTATTTCTTTTCACAAGACAACAATTGGGTAAGTATCTAAACATAATCCAATACAATCCTATCACATCCTGTGTACCATATAGACCTTTAGCAAAATGATCCCTAACTTTATAAGCAAATCATTGCTCTTATAAGCATAAAAGCAACTTCTTCTTATTTATTCATTCATTTTCACAAAAAAATAAGTAGGCAAGCGTCCACTTTTTTTTTTCTTTTGGGTATAAAATGATAACACATATGCCGTAATCCTTTATCTCGATGAATGATTTTGAAAACATTTATTAATCATTTTCTCAATTTCCTCACTTACATGAGCGGGATTCGAGCCCCAAACTTTTTGTTTATAAGGTAAGAGATTTTACTATATCAACTAAATGACACCTACTATTTTAAATTTAGTTTAGAAAATATGTTATTGGTTTTTTAATTTTCATTAATGAAATATTGGCATAGCAAATTCAGCAAGTATGCATTTGTGCACAACAACCTATTCAAACTCTTAAAATGCATATTTTTAATTTCTCCTCTCTCTTTTTTTTTTTTTTCATTTTACCCTTCAATTTTATTCTGAAGAGTTGGTTTAGGAGATCAATCTTAATCGAAGAGTCTAAGACGACATGTGTCAAACTTAAGCCTTACAACTCTTTTGTTGCACAAGCAACTTCTTTATTATCTGTTGTCATGGTGATATTATGTTTCAACTAACAAAAGCAACTAAAGGTATGATAAGGTTGCATATTTGTCTCTAGACCAATTAGCATAGCTTGTATGAAAACGGTAGAATTTGTCAAGAGATTGATTATATAAACTCTCTTTTTTCTTTCAAAATTTATTTTACTAAGAGATCAATATCAGTGAGATATTAGTGAAAACTAAATTATGCATCTTTTTAAAATTATTAAAAAACAGAAATGCCGAGATAGCCATTGCCATCAGCAATGTGTAGTGATGGAAGGATAGCATGAATTATCAAATGGGAATCCTTAAACAATTTAAATTTTCGGGAAAAAAAAATCAATGGACTTCATCACTCACTGCCCTTTTTTTTAAAGTCAACAGCAGGTGTTGTTCCTGCATCATAAAGGGTGGGCTAAGATAGCTCACATAGAATATTATCCTTAGTTTGAACGGGTTCATATACTCAACCTATTCCATTTATGATTCCTCTTGCATTTATGATTCATCTTTCAACGTTTTCCCTTTATGATTCCTCATACATTTATTATTCCTCTTGCTATTGAAGATGGGAGAGGGATGGTGCTTGGTGCATGTGGTCATACGATTATGTATTAACAAAATTTGAATTGATATATGTTAGTTGTAATTTAAAATTCTACATATATATAAAAATATAAAAAAAAGAAGGAAGAAAATCTTATTTCACGTTTATTTTAGTGTGAAATAAAATTTAATAAAATGTTATAGAGTAATAAATTGTGGTGGTGGCTACTATTTTTATTTACAATTTTACGACTGTGGGGATTGTTGGCTGCATGTGTTTTTTTTTTATTAAATTCTTTAACGTATTTATTATTTTTTAACATCATTTTATTTCATAAATAATAAGGGTTTACAATAACATCAGGAGCACATATTCATAAAAGTGTTATAAAAAAAAAGAAAAGTGAGTATAATCCATTAAAGTTAAGAAGTCATGGTGTAATAAGGTATTATGAAATTAAATACCACAAGGGTAAGCGGCATAAGGTGATTAGAATGAACAAAATTGTTGGTTTTTAAATTGTTGACATCTTATGTCCCAAAATTTTGAACAGTCCTTTTATGTCGGAAATGAAATCCAGTGGAATGGAATCATCATATGACACAGAGACAGAAGAAGTCAGGAAGAAAGATACGGTCTTTTTGACAACTTCAAACCATGGTGAATATATATGTCTTCTGACACCAAATTCTGTTGGTAGTTACTAAAAATGGCGCCAAAGCTCACAAAAACAGAAATTCTCCCCAAACATCGCCACGTTTTCAGGGATGCAAAATTCATTGTGGCCGTCATTTTGGTTTCATCCTCTCAGAAACCAAGTAACAGACTTCGCCCAAGAAACCCCCCCATTATAGTAAAAACAAAACAACACATCCCTTTTCAATATCCTTAGTCCAAATTCTAATCATCCCTTCATCCAGGAGGGATGGAGATAGAAAGATAATTTTTTTTTTCTTTCTTTGAAAAAAAAGGACAGAAAAGAGCAAACAAGCAAGCAGGCAATCAACATTTCTATCCTCCTGAATGTCATCGTCAACGTCATCATCTTCATCGATGGCTATCCTCCTGGCTCTTCTCTACGCTTTGGTCTCCGGTCCCACGATCGCCTTTTCTCAGAACGGCCCCCCCACGGCCGCCACGTTCTCCCCCAGAGATAACTTCCTTATTGACTGCGGCGGCAAGTCCTCTAATCCTCTCCCTGATGGAAGAACTTTCAAGTCTGACAAAGAAGCCCTTCCATTCCTGCAAACAAAAGAAGACATCCAAGTTTCCGTCCCTTCGGCTGACGTTCCTTCTCCTATTTATCTATCCGCAAGAGTTTTTAAAGAAGAATCAACTTATACGTTTCAGTTGAATCAGCCCGGTTGGCACTGGGTTCGTCTCCATTTCTTTGCCTTGCCCGCCAAGGAAGCTGATCTTCAGAAAGCATCGTTCCATGTGGCAACGGATAAGTTTGTTCTCCTTCACAACTTTAAGCCCGACAATGACAATAAAGCTGTTGTGAAAGAGTTTATGCTTAACCTGACTGAATCCACATTTTCCATCAAGTTTACACCGATGAAGAATTCTGTTGCTTTTATCAATGCCATTGAGGTTGTTTCAGCTCCGGATACCTTGATCAGTGACGAGGGCTCCTCTCTTTTCCCTGTAGACAGCTACGAAGGTTTGTCTAAGTTTTCATACCAATATGTTTACAGGCTTAACATGGGAGGACCATTGATCACTCCACAGAATGACAGCCTTGGCAGGACTTGGGTGCCTGATTCAAATTTTTTGAAGGAAAAAAATTTGGCGACGACAGCCTCTGTTGAATCCAACGCTGTACAATACCCTGATGGAGTCACACCTTTGATTGCACCGGCAACTGTGTATTCTTCTGCATCTATGATGGCTGACTCACACACAGTTCAACCAAATTTCAACGTAACATGGACATTCGATGTTGATTCAACGTTTAGCTATTTGCTTCGACTGCATTTTTGTGACATTGTGAGCAAATCTCTCAACGATCTTTACTTCAACGTGTATGTTAATGGCAAAACAGCGATTTCCGCATTGGATTTATCCACTGTCGCACAAGGTTTGGCCACTCCTTATTATAGGGATATTGTGGTGAACGCTTCATTAATGCATAATGGACTCAATGTTCAAATTGGTCCGAACAAGGAGAACACTGGTACAAGAAATGCAATTCTCAACGGATTGGAGGTTATGAAAATGAGTAATTCTGTTAATAGTTTGGATGGAGAATTTGGTGTCGATGGTAGTAAGGCTAATTCGTCTAGCCGCGGGCCAGTTGTTGCGGTAGGTTTTGCGGTGATGTTTGGTGCATTTGTTGGCCTTGGTGCAATGGTTATCAAATGGCACAAGAGGCCTCAAGATTGGCAAAGGAGGAACAGCTTTTCTTCTTGGTTGCTTCCTCTTCATACCGGTGATACTAGCTTCATGACCAGCAAGTGTGGCTCTCACAAGAGTGGGTTTACCAATTCAACTCTTGGCCTTGGCAGGTACTTCTCTTTTCAAGAGTTGCAAGAAGCGACTAAAAATTTTGACTCAAGTGCAATAATTGGTGTTGGAGGATTTGGCAATGTGTATCTTGGTGAGATTGATGACGGGACTAAAGTTGCTGTGAAAAGAGGGAACCCACAATCCGAACAAGGGATCACAGAGTTTCAAACAGAAATTCAGATGTTATCTAAGCTTAGGCATAGGCATTTGGTGTCACTTATTGGCTATTGCGACGAAAATTCAGAAATGATCCTGGTTTATGAGTACATGTCCAATGGACCTTTCAGGGATCATTTGTATGGAAAAAATCTGCCACCATTGTCATGGAAACAAAGGCTGGAGATATCTATAGGCTCGGCTCGAGGACTTCACTACCTTCACACTGGGACAGCACAGGGTATCATTCATCGGGATGTTAAGAGCACCAACATTTTGCTCGATGATAACTATGTTGCCAAGGTTTCAGATTTCGGGCTTTCAAAAGATGCACCTATCGGGCAGGGTCATGTAAGTACAGCGGTGAAGGGAAGCTTTGGATATCTTGATCCTGAGTATTTCAGAAGGCAGCAACTAACAGATAAATCAGATGTTTATTCATTTGGTGTGGTTTTGCTTGAGGTGCTGTGCGCAAGGCCTGCAATTAACCCTCAGCTACCAAGAGAACAAGTTAACTTAGCCGAGTGGGCAATGCAATGGAAGAGAAAGGGATTACTTGAAAAGATCATTGACCCTCATCTTGCCGGCACAATCAATCCTGAATCATTGAAGAAATTTGCTGAGGCAGCAGAGAAATGCTTGGCTGATCATGGAGTAGACAGGCCTACAATGGGAGACGTACTATGGAATTTGGAGTATGCATTGCAGCTGCAAGAGGCATTCACACAAGGAAAAGCTGAGGAAGAGTCTCAATCAGCCGCCACAGTTGCCGCCTCCCCTGCTGCTGTAGCTGCTCCAGCCGCTACTTCCGCCTCAGACGACCGTCCAGTTTCTGCTCCAAAAGAAAATGTTGGACCAGCTGAAGTTCATGCTATCGATGAACACTCAGGGACTGCAATGTTTGCACAATTTTCAGGGCTTAATGGTAGATAAAATATAAAAAAAACGCACTTGATATTTGAAGAATCTTGTGGAGTTTGATATATTTCTTGTGTAGCAAGGAACACTTTTGTTGCTTCTTCATGAAGGGAAGTTAGCATTTTGAAGGTCCAGCACTAGCAAAATTTCTGATACTTTAATAATCTGCAATGTTGTACGTTACAATTGTCCATTTGTAGAATTTGTGTTTTTTTCTGCACTGTCTTCTTCGTGGTATTTGTTTTCATTGTCGCGAAGATTTGTATCAGAACATATGTTACGATCAATGTATAATTAGCACGGTTGGGTGTAACACATGCAATAACTACTATGCATATACATCATATATTATTACTTAACACTTTAGCCTTTAGTTGTCATTAGCCATTAGCATTGTTAATAAATAACAAACAATGATGTAAAAAATATAAGAAAATGAAGAAGGGAATTGCTTTGATTTTTTTTTTCCCGTGCTCATAACCAAATTATATGTTACCATGGATCGTTATTGAAATTAATGGAAAGCAATCCCAAACTGTCCCTAACTTACAGAACAAACTCTATTCACCAATAAGATCAAAGAATATATGAATATTGTTCTTACCCAAACTTTCATAGTAAAATAACGGTGTTTGGTTTCACAAATTGTCCTACTGGAGAGTCTTTTCTTGTAATGTTCTGCAAGTTAAATATGAAACGGGACACTAGCACTTGGTGCAAATGCTAATCCTGTAGGCTCTTCTTGTATGACCTTTTCCATTTGTTCTTAAATAATAACCATACTAGTAAAACGACAGTTGTTATATCTTCTGTGAGATGATTTACCCTGCATGCTGAAAGTTTTATGTTAAAGCCCTTTCTATTCGATTGATTGGCTTTGATGCATGGAATGGAGGATTAGTTGGTTCTTGGTGTTTTGCAGGTTTTGATTTGGTCTTTTTTAAAAAAAAAAAAAAAAAAACCCTTAAAGCCTCTTTTATTTTTTGGGTGATTAATTTATATTTCACAGTCCCTGATTAATTTCTCGAATGTTTAGATTTTTAATGAAATAATTGATAAGGTCCAAATTGTGTCTTGTTGGAAAATTAGATCATATATTTTTGTATAGATTTGTGTATGGGTAATAAAAAGAATAACAATACATATATATCTGATATTCACAGCATTCAAGTACAAAATGAACTTTGATTAAATGGTTAGGCATATTCCTACTACTCTACAAGTTGTGAGCAAAAGAATGGTTTAAATTATCAAGTACTTATCCACCACCAAAAGAAGATAATTTTAATCAAATTTGACAAAAATACATGCATTACTCTAAAGTGAATGTGGGGGCAAAAAGCTAGACGCCTAAAAAAAAGTTAAAGGTGGGCTGTTGTTGAATGAACAAGAGAAAGTGTAGATAAGAATGTGGATGTGGATGTAGAGCTGACCTATTTCTTTAATTAAGCCATCAACGTGCAGCCTCCTTTAAAATATTTGAGAGGCTCCAAAACAACACCCACATTTATATATTGGCCAATAGAGCTCTTATACCCCATTTAACATTTTGCTTGAGCCTCACTTTTATAAAATCCTCAATAACTTAATTCCTGATAAGCCAAATTCATCGGATATTATGGATCAGAATGAACCTGAAATGAATTCATTTGACATGAGCTCTCTGCAGCACAATCTCCCTCAAAAGTAAGAAATGCTATATGACTTTTTTTCGTTGATTTTTTTTGGGTTTTCGTCATTACAATTATTGAAATACGTTGTATTTTTCGTGATTTAATATATAAAATTTTCAAATGCGACATTTATTGCAAAATAATGTTCTATTGTATGATGCTAAATTGTTTTCAAGACAGCACCATCTGGCCCGAATCCATTTGATATTCGAATAAATAGTAAATGGAAATGTTTTTGTTTTTGCAATAGCAGGAGAGGCTTGTCAAGGTATTATTCAGGGAAAGCAAGGTCATTTACTTGCTTAGCAGATGTTCAATGTCTTGAAGATTTGAAGAAAAAGGAGAATCCTGAGGCAAAGAAACGGAAGCTCAAGAATTTGAATAAAAAAGACACGAGGCATAATGATGTTCCTTCATATCCATGTCGAAGAGTTTCAAGTAGCACACATTGTGCAACTTCTTATGTCCACTGATTTGTAATCAATTAGCTGGCCAAAATTTTTTCTATCATGTCATCTTTGAATCCCTGCCGTATAATTTTGGTAACACCTCTATCCATGTACAAAAGTTGAAGAGTTTTATACTTGGGAAAAATATTTATGAATCTTATTTCACATTTTGCATGATTGTAATATTTTTATTGACAATCAGAATTTTGTTGAAACCCTATCTAAATTGCTATAACTCCTAAATTGATATGTTACAGCGCAGCTCAAATGTTTAGACCTCAAACTATAAACATGAGAAATTAAACCCCACCCACAAGACAGAAGAGAATAAGTTTATCGCCTAACTAATGAATGGATCCCCAGTCCCTAGATTTGCAAAACCTAGTTAGCATTCTTTTCCCCCCAATTCTGCACATATAAGAGGAAAATATGATTGCTCTTTGGATAAATAAGAGATACATTGAACACCAAGTTATATCACTCGCTCCATTCTCAAAATCTAACAAATTTTTAATAGTAACATTACACTCACTAAGTGAAGCTAGCCTGCAGGTGGATTTAGATACACTGTTGTTACACAAAAGGGTAATGGAGATGTCCAACTTTTAGATGAAACTGTGACCTAACAACTAACAATGATCAGCACCAAAAGAATTACCATTTCTCTCATTCTCTTGCTAATGGTACAAAAATAGGAAGTGACTTAGTTCCCCAAAGTCAGTCTGAATCAAGAACACTATTGCAACCTTTTCTTCTTGTTGGTCATTGAATCCAAATCATCAAACATGACAATGTCGTCATCGTCGTCGTCGTCGTCAAGTTTTTCCACTTCCTTATGATTTCTAGTTCCATCAGTAGCATCCAGAATGGAAGCCTTAGAACCCTCCGATAATTTTCTTTTCTTCCCAGAAGGTTCTGAAATTTCCTCCATTTCACCATCTTTTACAGCATCTGCTGGCTCTGTTTGCAATGCATTCGATGAGTCCCCACCATTGCCTATAGACTGCTTATCATCCTTTGCTGGAGGAGCTTGAGTCCATCCAGAGAGAAGCATTCCATCGGGTTCCCTTTCCTCATCAAATTCTTCTCTGTTAAAACTCAGAAACAATTTACAACCAAATATAACACATGAAAACTTAAATTCAAGCAAAATATTGATCACAATCTATAGAAGAACACATTGCACATAGATGTCTCATGAAGCAGTGGAAAAATTGTGACCCGCGCATCTACTTTCATACTAGCATTATTGAATATTTGATACAAGATGTTAAGGGTTTATTATGTGAAATGTATAGTCGCATTTTTGGCTAACTCTCAAGACACACCCGATTCCACACAATATAACCACCGGAGATACCAACATAACCTAAAGAGATAAGTCCTAAATCAGAAGACCAGGAAAACAATTTAATCCTTCAAATAACACAAGAGGAACTGACCCTGAAATATTAAATATTCCATCAGATCACTCACATGAGTGCAATCTTTACCACTCCTTTAGGTGAAAGGTACCGTTTAAGAATAAGAATGAGGCTTTCAGAAATCACTAACATGAATGTAATCCATACAAATTGTTGTCCTAATTTTGTTAGACAAAAGAACACCCTCACGGAACAAAAATGAAGAACCAGCACCGTACAAAAATCAGCCCCAACATACTTAATGGAGCTTTAATGTTCAATGTTATTAAGGTAACAACAAACCTGTGTTTGATGTTAATATTGCATGTCAGCTCTTGTTGAAGATCCTCAACGGTAAGCATTGTCCCATTAGTAACTGGAGAAGGAAGCTGAGATAGCACCTAAGGCAAGACAGAAACAAATAATAAAAACTCATAAAATACAGGGAAAATATATTAAAAAAACAAAAGAGCAACACATCTGCATCATTACAAGAACAACAAAAGTCAGGTGGGGAAGAACAAAGAGTCACAGATGAAGCTTGAATTTTTACCTTCTCGAGGTTTGCAGCATAATTTGCTACCTCAACTTCATCAAGGTCATCACCAACTTCATAAAGAAGGTTTGATCCATGCATAATCAATGGAAAATTAATGCCAAGCTTGGCCTTAACTATCTTTTCAACAAAATCCCGCAATTTTGAGCGACTAGTATTGATCTCGAGTGAAAGCGGTGTCTGTGTCAAGAACCAAGTACCATCATGACTAGGAATACAGATAAAGGAATTTCAAGTGTTGAAAATACTTAAATTATACCTCAGAGCAGACATAGCAGGACTTGTTTGGTTCATAAGGTTCCACTGGCATAAGGAGCATCTTTTTGGTGATATGCTCTAGACAATACGTCATCCTACAGACAAATTCAGAATCAGATATCAGCACATTCAGCATTCATTAATCAAAAGTATAATCACAAACAGGATGTGGTAAAATTCAATAGAGAAACAGGCCACAGAAAATTCTTCAAGTACTTTCACGTAAAACAGCAGCTGTAGCATGTACATCTTCACCATCTTATAAACAGTAAAATGAATAAAAACAAATATGCAGCAGAGCATCAGTAACCAATTGAACCAAAATCAGTACAGATCATAAGGAAATTGAGGCACACCGATATTTATCAGTATCCTTTAGCAGCACTTTGATTGCTTCAATGACTATCAACCCAGCTATTATAGCATTTGTTGTTGCAACAGCATGCACAATATTGCCAGCAATACCTTTGGCTTCAAAGAGGCTATGTAAAGAAATACCGAAAGAAGCAGCCCGAATATTTGCAGCAGCAGTAACAAACTCCACAGCTAACTGGTCATCTTTATCAAAACTTAGATTCCCTATCTCCTGCCCATAGATGTTACAAATACAACATTCAGTTTTTCATCGCAAGTAATAAAAATTATTATCAAGAAATTTCATATGTATAGAAAATACTCAAGAGACAATCTCAAACCTTTTCTCTCTTTGCAAAAAATAGTTTCAAAGCCTCAAGAAAAATTCTTGAACTTTCCAGAAGAGTCCACGTGTCCTGTGGATTCTTCAGGCCCAAAGATGCCATGGCAGATACTGATGAAGTGTCAACTACACAATTTTTAGCCACATTTCCATTCTGCTCTGTTAGATTTTCAGGCATGACAACCGCACTATATATTGGCTTTGGTTTATTCCTGTTTTTCCAAGTCTCTTCATTGGACGAAGCTACTTCAATGTTATAACCAAACACATGATCATATATTCTCCTTCCATATTGGTCAATATCTTCATCTTTTCTTCGAACAAATACATCTTCTGCATGGTCCGATGAACTAGCAGCATCACTAGAACGGACATTTAAATCATTTTCTTGATTCTTGTCTCCAAACAACTTGGCAAATAGCAGGTCTTTAGCCCATACAATACAATGCACAAACTGCAAACCCAAGTCCAACACAATTACTAACAGATGCCATCAAAACATAATCTCTAAAAATTTGGCAAGTGAAAACTAAACTACGTTCAAACAGTTCAAAGTAACAAAGCCTCAATATGGTTCCAATGTTTAGCATAATTGCTGCATGCTAGAACTTCGAAAAACAGAAGTACCTGTTTGTTAAAATTTAAGCAATGCTCCTTCACTTTTTCATCATCAATTCCATTTCTTACATTAATCATGTTCCATTTCTTAATCTTACCATCATCCAAGTTCTTGCCTTAAATGAGAATAATTCCATATGACCTAAGCTTGCTACAAACAATAATACTCAAATGGGAAACTAAGTGTCTAAACTAAGCATTAACCCCATGTATTGAAATACAGTAAGAGCAAAACTTATATTCTAGAGGACAATTCGGCCTCATAGGCTGCAAGAGACCATTCTGAAACCTAAATACATTATATACAAATTGAAAATAAAATAAAGATAAAATTCTATTATTCTAGTGTTAATATATATATTTTTTTAAAAAGTCTCTGTTTTATTTTATCTGCAAAAACTCATCTTCTTGCTTGCCTCCTCCACCCAAATTCTCAAAAAATGATTAACAAAAATCTGTTAATGATCGGAAGCTTAGATACAAACCCAATCATAATTGTACTTCCTAAAAAAGGGGGTAAGCAAATCAATCTTTTTCATAGGCTATGGAAACTCTGTTGATTTAAAATCAAACCAACCCACTCATCTGAACCAGGTTAGCAGCCAACGAAAAAGAAGAATGAAATTTCAAGATGACGGCACATAATATAATAGTACCTGACGATGACGTAAAAACCAAAACCTCATCTTTTCTATCCTTCCCCCACCCCCAAAAAAAAATTAATAATAACACTAAACTTTCAGCATTGTTTCTGTCTCATCAATTAAAATGCTCTTCACTCTTCAGGGCTTTGCAATAACAACTTCACCACGTATCTGTCTAGGATATGCTATCCTGTTGTCATGGTCAGCAATTTACAATAAAGCAGACAGCTTTTGAAAGATGGATTTTAAATGCGCCAAAAAAATATGCTTCAAATACGCCAAAAGTTGTTTGGTAAAATGCCTATGAGATATTCAAGTTCATGGAATACTATGATTTATCAGTTATGGGTTGTTGCACAAGTTTTTGTTTCGAGTTGTAGCATCCAACGGGAAATTTGGTCCTCCCCCCTCTGAATTACTCTTAGCCTCTAAATTTTTTAAGGAAAAGTTTGAAGTTGGTTGGTATTGATTTGTGTTTGAAGGAGAATTTGGGTCAGACAGTTCTTTTTTTTTTTAAATAGGAATTGGGTCAGACATTGAAACAGCGAGAAGAGATGATCCAATCAGACAGATGCAAAGGGTAAAATACGAAAAGCAACAATAAACGTGATATTTAACAGAATACTCTCAACGTCAAGGAGGTTTTACTATATTTTAAAACATGAGGGGGGTAATGCTCAGATTAGACAAACATGAGGGGTTTCGCTCATTTTGCCTACTCTAATCTACAATAAGTTATAGCCAATCAATCTTGACACTATAGCAATACAGAAACATTTACCTTTGATGGAGTGCTCGTTATCGTACACACAGGATAGGTCTTTGGAGCAGGTTTTGGCTGACACTCATAGCATTCTGTTTTCCCTTTTACATGCACTGTTACCTACTTCCAAGAATGCGATATGAGTAAAGACCATCATAATGACCATATTTAACAACAAATAGATCAACATAAGACAGTCAACCCATACGAATGAATATGCAGACAGATGGGTAAAGACCAAGAAAGATGAACAACTAAGCATAATAATAGAAAGTAAGTAAGTCAAACAGATTTTATTTTTCATAATTTTGGTAAAATTCATAGATTAGACAATCAGGAATGTCAAAATAATTATAACAAGAACAATGCAACTCATTATATTGGATGGCCTGCTGCTTTGAAATAGATATTAATTTTTATTGCACTTCGAAGCTTCCATAATGTCGTCAATCAGATATAGGCTCAGCTCCTCAGGCATAAAAGCATTTGATAATAATAAGATGTGTAAATGAGTCTATGACAAACAGTGTTACTGGCTTCCTAGTTCTCTCATGGTCACTCAACACAATGCTATTGGCAGCCGCAAGATAACAGGCAAAAAAAAAAAAAAAAAAAAAACCAACCGTCAACCATGATTAATAATAATTACTTTAGCACGCCTCAATTAAAATACTTCTACAAGAAGTAAAAATCAATAACATGAGTTCAGCCCACCGTCCGTAATGAAAACAATAAGATCCAAAAGAGCATTTTTGACAATTTCAAAATTATGAAATTAGCTCATCACGCACAATCATACCAAGTACAGAACTGAAAATATCCATTAATTAGCATAAAGAACTTCCAAGTTCAAACATCTAGTTACAGCATATTATTCAAAATTAAGTAAAACCTTAAGCAGACTTACCAACAGAATCACAACCAAACCAAAATAAGGGTATTTTGGTTAAAATACTTGGGGCCTATTTGGGATTGCTTTTGGGAAGTTCAAAGGTGATTTTGAACAGCTAAAAACTAATTGTGGTGTTTGATAAATTTTTTTAGAAACCACTCCATCCTACGGCAAATTTAGAAAAGCAAGAAAGAGTAACTTTTCAAAATATGATTTTGAAAATCAATTTTATACTTAATACAATTCCATATATATACTAATATATATTACAAAAATATAAAATTATCCTTATTAATTAGAAAATAAAATCATCAAATTTATAGAGATTATTATTATTACTAATTATATTGAGATAACAAAAATTAATAATATAAAATATTTATTTTAGTTATCAATTATTATATATTTTATATACATGTTTATAAATGTTTAAATAAATTTTATTCAACATTATATCCAATTTGGTGATTTACATTTTCTTCACAGCTGATTATTTCTACAGCATAAGTAACAACAATTATTTCAAGAGCTACAGCATTATCAAATTGACCCTTAGAAAACTAAGATATTTTATAATATTTATATATATAGTAGGTGATTAGCAGCCAGTACCCCATCTAGTAGTCCACTGTCTGCGGTTTGCATATTCTACTAGAATTGCTTTGGGTTAACAAATGCAGGGAGGTTGAATATTTTATCATAAAACACTCAACTGAATTGAATTTATAGTGCAAGAAACGCGAAAACCCTAACAAACAGCATAATAAAGGCAATATGTATAAAAGCCCCATTAAAGATAAAGAAAATATGTCCAAAGACTTAGTATATCAAATTACCTGCCCTAGGAACCCAGTAGTACCACTCTCAACCAAAGGGACATCAGCTGCCAAGCAGAGGCGGTTCACATGTCTCCTTGCATCTAAATTGTCTAGTCCATTCAGAACAACATTGAATTGTTTAAAGAATTCCACATTGAACTTAGGATCCTTGACGTTTGCATGATGTGCTGTGATGCTCATTTGAGGCCTAAATTTTAAGACAGCATCTCGAGCAACCTGGTTGAAACATTGATATCAACACCTTAAAAATAAAAAAAAAAATGAAAAATGAAAAATGAGCAACTGAAAGCATAGGAGAAAGGATTCTCGCTTAAGCGGTTACCTTGGCCTTAGACTGTCCCACATGTGATTGACGAAATAAAAACTGTCTATTCAGGTTACTGACTTCTATGGTGTCCATGTCGATCTGCAAATAAGTGATTGCACTAAGAATTACTATTACTGCCAATAACTAATGGCAGCATCTGATGCAAAAACTAAAGAATTTCAAATGAACTGATAAAAGCAAATTAAAAAAAAAATGAAATTTAAGCAACAAAAAGGGGTAAAATTGTATCATGCATATCACTGATCAAAGGAAGAGAGAAACCCAAAAAAAAAAGAAAAAAAAAGGCAACCACAACAAAAGGCTAACTAATCAAAACAGCCACTTCCTCTTACTCCCTTAAGTATTCATTCAGACTGTATAAACAGCAGAGCTACCTTGAAGCTGACATTAATGTCAATTTACCACTCTTACAGGGCCATAACTTCTGACAACCATTCATGACCACCAATCACCATACCATTGCAACATAACACAAACCTTTCACAACTGCTCTAGGTCTAGAGCCTCACACGCTATACCCTGCCCACTCGATTAGTAAGTCCACCACCAGCCGTAGCCCACATAATTAACAGTAACACTAACCACTAAAACAACCAAAACCACAGCAACACCACCACTAAAACTACTGCCACCGCCAACCTAATATCCAAAAAGGCAACAACTATGTCACTCAAACACCATAAAAGCAATTCAGTAAAAACCAATCAAACGTCTTACCACTATTCAAGTGCCATTCTTTAGAAATCAACTATCTATCTGTTTCCACATGGCATACTTGTATTAAAAAGAACGATATAAGTTCAAAAACTATTGGTCACCACTAATTAAATTCCAGCAAATGAAATCACAACCACACAAAATCAAACGAAAAAAATTAAAAAATGAAAATAAAAGTGAAATACTAACAATATGAATGTCTTGAAAGCCGGAGAGAGCGAGAGTCTTAAGCAGCTCACACCCAATACCACCTGCTCCAACCATGAGCACTTTCGCGCCCTAACAAAAATAAAAAACTAATTAAAAACACATAAAACAAAACCCTTAATTTCACTAGAATTGAACTAAAAACAAAACTGGGTTTCTGGGTTTTCAGTTTTTTTGTCTTTGTTTTGCACCTTTATGGCTTCCAACTGTCGCTCTGACACCATTGCTATCGGAGGTCTTCTCAACTCAAGCAGCTAAAGAAGAAACTTCGAGGAGAGAGAGAGAGAGAGGGGAAGGGAGAGGGAGGGAGAGGGAGAGAGAAGTTAATTAGAATCAGAAGATGAAATTTCATTCGTGTGTTATTATTAAACGCGAAAATATACAAAAGGGAGAAGAAAAATAAACGGGGATTGCGGGAATCGAACTCGGGACGTGAAAGTTGGGTTCGGAGAATCTCAAAGGTAGTGACGAGGAAAGGACGGCGAGGAGTTAAGAAGGAGGAGTACATGCATAATCCAAAAGGCCGTGTTTGGGAATCAACTTTTATAATATTTTAGATTTTTCCTTTTTCTTTTTGGCATTTTAATAATTATTTTATAAGTTTTTTAGTATATTTTATCTATTATCATTTGATCTCCGTCCAATAATTTATTTCGTTGTTGAATTGGTAACATTTATAAAACTGCTATCTTTTTTTTTCTCATTTCAAATTTCAATAATTGAACTAAGACAAATGGATTATTGAATATTTTCAATCATGTTTTAGATTAGAATTAAACGTGAAAATGAGACATATCTTATTGTTTCATTTAATAGAGACATGTAAACTTTAGCTACATTTCATTAATAAAAAGTTGACTTAAAATTAAATTACTTTTTTAAATTAATAATACATCTCAAAATTAAATCGCTCACATATAATCAATTGAAAATACAGATATTAAAATAAACATAATTAAAATATATTATACTATTATTTTAATATAATGTAATTTTTCCGATTCTTCTTTTGAAAATTGAAAGTTTGATGATATGTTTAACTTTTGAAATTATTGATGGAATGTTATTTAACAACTCATCTCACATTAATGTTATTTTTGGATATTAAAGTTTGATTAATATTAAGTTTAATTCGAATATTAAGTACTTAATTGATGAACAATTTAAAATACAGCACACTAATTGTGCTATGACTCTATCTATTTTCAGCATTAAAACTTAAATGTAACAATTATTGAAATAGCACGTATTCATGAAGAGTGCCTTTCACATATTGCATTAGACATATAGCATTAAGTTGTAATGGAATAAATTGTTTTGTGCGGTATGGACCATAATATATATAATACTAATTTTAATATTATTATATTGTAGTATTAAAATTAAATTAGTACTATTTTAATTTATTAATATGTTAGTGTTAAATCATTAATTTTTTAAATTAATTATTTTATACATTAATTTTATAACAAAAAATAATTTAATAATATACTATTATCAAATAATAAATTGTTATAATATTATAATTGATAACGTTATATTATATTATAACATAGTTTATTTTTATATATTAGCTATTATAATATATGAAATTTTTAATAATACATTGTATTACCTTGTATTATAATACAATATAATATTGAATTTTCAATCTAATTATAAATTAATTTATATTTATTAATGTCAAATATAATTATTTAGTTTAAATTAATTTTTAAATTAATTATTTTAGTAAATACTAAATGATTAAATAATTAAATACTTTTTACATATTTAAAGTAAAATAATTAGAATGATTTTATGTAAAAGAAATAAAAAATGCATTATCATTTATTTATGAAATATTTAGGTTTATTAATATTTTATATTTTATATTGTTATTTAAGAATAAATATAAGTTGATATTTAATTAATTTAAATTTATTATGTGTTATTGAATAATAAAAGAAAAATAATTAAATTTAAAATATAAAAAGTATTTAAATGTAATATATCCTGAACCCTACCCCTACCTTCCTCCCTCCATCGAATTAGTTATATACCTGTTTTATTACATCAGCTACTTTTTTAATATACTACAATGTTATCAGAATTCGTAACCAAACATGAATTTGCATAAGAATAATATTTTAATACAACATAATAAAAATTATCCAATGAATCGAAAATTCATTCAATTTTAGACTCTGGGGCAATTTAATTTTATGAGTCCTTTTTATATTCACAAAGTTGGTTCTCTCTCTTTACATATTATATAAAATTAGTTTTAATCGAGATAGCCACTTTATGTTTATATAACCAACGCGACCATTCAATCACTCCTTAATGTATGCACATTTATTATCGAACTTAAACTATCATGAGATACAATGAATATATAAGACAATAACTCATGACATTTATTATAGGTTATTAAATGTGAACTAGATATACATATTATCTACTGAATTATAAATTTTTCTGTCAATTGAATTGTATGTAATGAGGTGATAGTTAACTAAGGTGGCGTTTGTTTTTTAACTTAATGACTTAACGTGACTTAACTTAATTAATTAAGTTAATTAGATGTGTTTGTTTTTATAACTTAAATGAGATTTTTTAGATAATTTTGACTTAATAAAATAAGCTAATTTTTTTGGCTTTTTACTTAATGGAGAAATCTGAATTAAGTCAATTACTTGCTAATGTCAAAAATATCCTTGTTTTATAATTTATTTTTCATGTCTATCCCAAAACTCACCCATAAATATTTACCCCACATAAAAATATCCATGTTTTTTCTTTCTTATATTATATACGATAAAATTTAAAATTTATAGTATTTTATATATTAAAATTCTAAAATAATTATGTATTCACTTGAATATAGTTTTACTTATAAATGTTAAAATATTGTGTATTTAATATATTATTTATTTGACATTCAAATTTAATAAGGATACAAATGTAAAAGTACATATTTTCAGCTTTTTAAGTTGAAAAAAACAAACAACTTAATACTTATTTTCCGAGATTCAGACGAAAAAATAAATATATTATTCAGATTCAAACATTCAGACCTATTCAGAATTCAGACTAATTTAAATCTATTTAAATTTCAGACAAAAAAATAAACGCCACCTAAATTTTTTTAATAATAAAAAAAGAGAAATTATAAAAGACGAAAAAATATACATACTTTTCTTCTTAAACTTTAGTTATTATAAAATTAATGATTTAGCTATAAAAATAAATACCGACAGCGGGGGCACGATTACCCCGCTCCCAGCGCGGGATATACCTACACCATACAGACAAACAAACCGAAACACAGTACGGATCTGTGGGACCGCCTATCCCCTTTAATTCCTGGCGTGAGTGTGACAATCAAATGCCACGTCGGTTTTTTTCACTTACCCCCCAACTAACAACAATTTTTTTCCACGTTCATTTCTTCCCCAAGTCCCTCCGCTCCTCAAACACGGCACATTCCGATTGGCTACAGCACGCCTCTACATTCTTTCACCAATCGGATACGGCCACGTCAACGTACTAATAGTAAATAGCAATACACGCAAGAAATCCTTCGCGACTCTACCTATTTCCTACCATCACTCTCACTCACCAGTCACCACCCCTTGCTGTAACGGCCCCCGAAAGCAGCTCCAAGCTCCAGCCCCACAAGTCAGACCCTCGCTCTCTCTCCATCGTTTTACGTTTTACGGCGAAGTAATTGTCCTTTTGCTTGAATTTAAGTCGCTTATCAAGTCTTTTTTTTTCCACATTTAATGAGTTTATTTATTTAGGGTTTGATTCTTCAAAAATTAACCCTATTATTTTCTATGTTTAGTGATTGTTAAACTCGTGGAGAAATGGAGCCCGCAGTGATGGTTTTGCCGCTAAATTACGCTTCTCCTGATGGTACTCTCTCTCTCTCTCTCTGTGTGTGTGTATACTTTTTGTTAATGCGCAGCGTTGTTGAAATGTGTGTGTGCATGTGAAGTCTATGTTCGTTAAGCGTGTTTTGTGGTGTCTGCTATTGGTATTTTGACTCTTGTGAAATTTTTATGTTTGCTTGATGGAATTGTGATTTTTGCAACTACGTGAGCGTGTGAGTTTTTTTTTTTTTTTTAATTAAGTGTATTGTGTTGTTTGTAAATGTGATTGATGAAGTTATATTTGACTCTTGTGTGAAATTTTAATGTTTGCTCGATGGAATTGTGATTTTTGCAACTGCGTGTGCATGTGAAGTTTTTGTTTATTATGCTTATTGTGTTGTCTTCTATGTGTATTTGACTCGTGCACACTTTTCATCTTTGCTTGATAGAAATGTATTTGAAGAGACATAAAAGAATGAAAATGTCGAGTGATGTGGAAAGCTACAGCAGTACAACTCCCTCCACAAGTGTGAAACATGATATGAAAGTGAAGACAGATACTTTTGATTATTCCGATCCATTTTCCATCAAGGATTTGCTGGACGACTTGAGCTCTGGTAAATATGGAAGCGTGACCAAAGAAATAAAGGAACTTATTGATCGGAAGGTCCAGATATTTGGTCCACTTCTCTCGCAGAATCCTTCACTGTCGAGTATGTTTGTGGATGCTGAAAAGCTGAGTGGACAAGCTTCGAAATCAGCAAATCGACAAGCGCACCATTCCGTCATTGATTTGGAGGAAGATTGTGTGGCTGTTGGTGTTCCATCAAAATCACCAGCTGTCGTGGTTCTTTCAGATGATGAAGATGAAGGAGACAAGAGGCCTTCTTATCCTTTTCGAGAGGTCCGCTTGATGCAGCCACCTGTTGGACCATTTTTAACAGAAATACAGGTAATCTTTCTTGCAATTGTAATCTTGGAAGTTAATTGTGAAAAGAATGCTGACTGACAGGGATATAAAAATCATATTTGACCAACTATGAGTTATTGGCTAATGTCAGTCGTAAGAGTTGACTTTTCGATTAACTTTAACTTTCAAGGAAGTGGATATGAGAATGTTTGGCGCTAAATGATACGTTTGTTGTTGTTTATCAGGACTATTTCTTACATTTGTAGTTGTCAACTTTCGCATATTTCAATTTTCTGGTGTCATTTTATCCAATCTGAAAGTGATTGTGTGATGCCATATTTAGGTTCGAGGCAATGTGGACAGTATGGTACGAATAGAAGAACAGGTAAGATTGGCTGGTGAAACTGTGGTTGAGAAAGATAAAGGTGTCTATGTTGGTGTGGAAGGAGATGATGACAACCAAAAAAAGGCTGAAGACGACGGTCTTGGTGATATTTGGCAAGAGATGTCAATGGCAATGGAAATTTCCAAGGTATTTGGTTTATATTAATTTTGCTTTTCATTCATTTATGCCTACTTTGTGCTCCTTTCTCGATTCGGAGATTTTTTTTTTAATTTTTTATTATCAAGGATAGAGAGTCTTCACCCTTAGTTTCTTTATACGATGGTTACTTGCTGTGCAAATTGGGGAACCATAATGTTGGTAAAAAAGAATAAAAAATGAAAAGGTTCACTATTATTGCCAAATAATTGGGATTATGATTGTTCAATAAGCTTTTGGAAAACCATATGTGGAAGCTGGTGAAGAAATGATGCATGTAGATTATGTGCAGGGGTTTAAGGTTTGAATCATGTTCAATAATCAGTTTATTAAGGTGAAACTTAGATCCTTGTACTCCTTATTAAAGAAGCTGCAGCCAGCTGTTTGTGCTTAGTGGAACATCACTATTGTATGGATGGTTGTGCAAAGTGATATGTAGGATACGTTTTTCTTAATTTTTGTTAGCTATTTATTCCATTTTTTACCAAGTTCCTGCAGTATTTATTATTATTATATGCTGCTTCTGGTAGGATGTGGCTGAAGATAATTCATCTGCTGAGCACATGGGAGAAGATGCGGATGACTGTGATCATTCATTTGTCTTGAAGGATGATCTTGGTTATGTCTGTCGCATCTGTGGAGTTATAGATAGAGGAATTGAGACCATAATTGATGTCCAATTCAATAAGGTGAGGTTATTCTTTTTATTAATTTTCCCTTTTTATTTCACTTAATGCTAGAAAGGAGTTATGCAAATATGCGGGACATAATTCTGGCTGTAGATGTTTGATAATAAATATATGAAATCTGAGGACTTTGGATGCAATAGTAAGTTGGATGAGATGGTGCTTCCAGAAAAATATATTTTGTATATGGAAGTGGGAGTTTTTCATCGGGCATATGTTTTTAATGCATGTCATCTAATTGAGCACCTCCTCGCTCTTAAGAATTGAAAACAACAAAAGGGATCGAGTTTTTCAAGCTTAATTAGCTACACACTCGCTCAACATGAACTTTTCTGTTGAGGATCCATGACGGAAATGCTCAGCTTCTGGAGTCTAGTGGGGCTGTAATGAGGATGTTTTTCTCTGGAAGATTTGTGGATTGCAACTGAATCATATGCTAAACTTAAAAGGGTACCAGAGTGGAAAAAAAAAAAAAAAACTCACCATCATTGTTTCAAATGTGGGCTACAGTATAACCTTCTCTAAGAAACTACTCCAACAAATTTTAATTTTCGTAAACCTCCCACACAGTGCACGGGCATTATACCCTCAAAGTTAGTATGAAAGAGACAAATTTGTTAATTGGGTACGGAAGATTATTTTTATGGATACTTAGTTCATAAAATCAAACCGGGTAGCATAATATTTAATAATTGCTAATACACAGGAAAATTGTCGTTATATTCAATGCATGCACTTGTTCAGATTTTTTATTGAGTAGTGTTGGTATGGTACTACTGTTTTTCAGTCTTTGCAATTGAGAAGCTCCAATTACACGATTCTCTTGTAGCTACTTCTGTTGCTGGGATACTTTGGGTGCTGTCCTTGTGCTTTCCGGTCTTTTCTGTACCTACTTCAAATTAGGGGTGTTTTTTGGAATTCTGTCTTGAAATTTTTTATCTGCACATTTGAGATTTTTTGTACCTAGATGGTGGATAAAGAATATCCTTTTGATTCATCTGTGGATGGCTATTCACTCCCTGTTAATCAATTTATCCTTGATACAATTATTTTTTAAGTTTCCTTCTAAAAGCAAGAAAAGAGTGGTGTTCCTGTTGTATTCACTGAGCAATAACTCAGGAAGCACCAAGTGTATCCTGCCCCTGGGCAAGGTCTTGGACTCTTTCTGCTTGTGGATACCTGTGAGCGCTCTTGAGCACCTTTTCTTTTGAAACTAGTGGGCTTCTGCCACTATTTGATGCGAAACTGGAAAATAGTATTTAGGAACAGCAGAGAACTAAAATTGTAGAACATTTTAACTGGTTGGTCATGTTGTCCTGCACTTTGTTTTCTCTTTCATTGATGTACATTGGTATCCTGATGATTATTTGACTTACCGTTATTTCACTTGTCAGCTCAGAGATTTGTAATTAATAATTCAATAACCTGCTGTATTCAACAAAAAAAAAAAAAATTCAATAACCTGCTGGTGTTTCTACTGCTTTGTGTTTGTGTCGCTGCAAAATTCCATGATACTGTGAATTCCATCAGAACCTTGAAGTGTTTTAGTACTTTAATTTATCTCGGTCATTATATGCTTAGATTTTCTGTAATCATACCAATTTAATAGCTTTGCTTGAGTTTAGCTTTTGGGATAAATTTTGAAGCCTTGTTAGCTAATTTTTTACTTGAAATGGTATTAACTTTGGTTTTGATTTTCATTAAATTTAGGTGAAAAGGAGCAATAGAACTTACCTATCTGATTTTCGGAGTGCTAAAGACAGAGAATCAATTGATGTTGGAGTCAAGCTGTCTGAGTATGAGTTGATGGTGACTGAGATTGCTGCTCATCCAAGGCATACGAAGGTCATGAAACCTCATCAGGTGGAAGGCTTTAACTTTCTTCGTAGAAATTTGGTGACAGATAATCCTGGTGGCTGCATATTAGCCCATGCTCCTGGATCTGGAAAGACATTTATGATAATCAGTTTCATTCAAAGTTTCTTAGCCAAATATCCACAGGCTAGACCATTGGTTGTGCTTCCTAAAGGAATCTTGGCTACATGGAAGAAGGAGTTTCAAAGATGGCAAGTGGAAGATATTCCTCTATTAGATTTTTACACTGTAAAAGCTGATGGTCGGGCTCAGCAATTGGAGGTGCTGAAAAAGTGGGTTGAGGAAAAGAGTATACTTTTCTTGGGGTACAAACAGTTCTCCGCTATTATTTGTGACACTGAAACCAGCAAGATTTCAGCCACCTGTCAAGAGATACTGCTGAAGCAGCCTTCAATCCTGATTTTGGATGAAGGGCATACTCCAAGGAACGAGAATACTGATGTGCTGCAGTCCCTTGCGAAAGTACAGACACCTCGAAAGGTTGTACTTTCAGGAACGCTCTATCAAAATCATGTCAAAGAGGTGTTCAATATTTTAAAGCTTGTTTGTCCTAAATTTCTGAAATTGGACACATCCCGGTCTGTTGTTAAGCGAATAATGAGTAGAGTGCAAATATCTGGGTTGAAGAAGCAGATAAAGACAAATGCACAGGACACTTTTTACGAATTAGTTGAGCACTCTCTACAAAGTGACGAGGATTTTCAAAGGAAAGTGACTGTCATAAAAGATCTGCGGGAGATGACTAGTGGTGTCCTCCATTATTATAAAGGAGATTTCTTGGATGAGCTTCCTGGACTTGTAGATTTCACAGTAGTGCTGAATCTCAGTTCCAGACAAAAGAGTGAAACCCAGAAGTTAAAGAAGTGGTCTAGGAAGATGAAGATTGCTGCAGCTGGAAGTGCTACTTATCTGCATCCGAAATTGGCTACTTATCTGCATCCGAAAATGAATTCCCTCTCTGAGAAAAGTGTCCCAACAGATGATAAGATGGATGAGCTGTTGGAAAGACTGGATATAAAAGATGGAGTGAAGGCTAAATTCTTTCTGAATATGTTGAACTTATGTGAGGCTTCTGGTGAAAGGTTACTAGTTTTCAGTCAGTACCTCCTGCCCTTAAAATTTGTGGAGAGACTAGCAGCGAAGATGAAGGGCTGGACTCTTGGGCGGGAAATATTTGTCATCTCTGGGGAATCGAATGCTGACGAACGGGAGTGGGCGATGGATCAGTTTAATAACTCTCCTCACTCCAAAGTTTTCCTTGGATCAATCAAGGCATGTGGAGAGGGAATTTCTCTGGTTGGGGCATCTCGCATCATTATTCTGGATGTTCCCTTTAATCCATCAGTGACCCGCCAAGCAATCGGCAGGGCTTTCCGGCCAGGCCAAACAAAGAAAGTTTATGCATATAGATTGGTTGCTGCTGAGTCTCCTGAGGAGGAAGATCATGCCACTTGCTTGAAGAAGGAACTGATCTCAAGGATGTGGTTTGAATGGAATGAGTATTGTGGTTATAAAAATTTTCAAGTGGAGACTGTTGATGTGAACGATTGTGGTGATCTCTTTTTGGAAAGTCAGCTCTTAAAGGAAGATGTACGAGTTTTGTACAGAAGGTAGGTTAGTTTTCATTTGTCATTTATCGCAGTTGAGTTCCTAAATATGATTTTATCTATTCTGTTTTAACTCCTATTTTTGTATACTTTTCAGGTAGAGTAAAGCATTTATGATTGAATCAATGGCTCGGCAATAGCAATCTCTCACTTTCTATCTAAATCTGACTGACCGGTGATCCTAATTTCCTCGAAATTCATCTAAATATTGATTTCTGAAAGCCGGGTAGCCAAAAGCAGCCCAAGTTTTGAACTGTGTTTCTGGTTGATCATCTTGGATGTTTGTTAACTATTTAACTTTTTCTGAGACAGCTGTATAGCGTCTTTCCTTACAGTAGGTGCATTTTGATCGGTAGAATGACAAGTTTCTGCTGCTTTTCATGTAAACAGCTAAGTTTGTGTCTTTTTCAGGCATTTTTTTTCACATTGTTTGAAGATTTCTGGAATGTGATAACTGGTTGTGTACAGGTGAGAGTAAATCAATGCAAATAGATGCTGAAATTTGCAGTTGCACATAAGGATTATCTCCCTCTCTCTTTCTTCTCTCTATAAGTAGATATACAGAAATGATCTTTTGTGTAACTTTGCTAACCATGTAGATGAGCAGCAGCATGCGTCTTTGATTTCACTTGTTAATGATGGCAAACCTGTAGATTAGCCCGATAGTGCCATGTGGCAATTGTTTAGTTTCATAACATAAGCAACGTCATTTATTGGTCCTTACTCTGTTGAATTTAATTATGTACCTCTCTTGCTGTAGACCCGAATTCTTGTGGTAAGATGATGTTAATTTAATTCCCTCCTATTAATAGGTAGGAATAGATAACAGTATTAGAAAAAAAAATCTTTAAAAAAAATAAAATTGCTCAAAAAACTTCAAAGCACCATTGAAGTGACATGTGACAAGCTACATGTATTTGATTAAAGGTATGTAAAGAGGACTAGAAATGGTTTCGCTTATTCTTTGAAGCATTACATGATCCAAAACGACAAGCACAGATTAAAAACATGACAATTCACAGATTCTCATATTGGGTTGCGATTGCCCTAGCAATCAAAGGAAGTAACAAGTTGATTCAACTGCTAAGAACCTAAATCCGTATCGTGTGCGAGAGGGAATAAGAGATTTTGCAATCCAATTAGGCTCACAGCAGGTTGATTCCATTAGAAACATGAGCCCTAGGCCGTAGCAGCATGGAGAATGAATCATTTCACAGAAGGTACATACAACGTAAGTTTACCAGAATTTAAATAAAAAAGCTTACAATTTATACAAGGTTTTTTATTTATACATACTAGCAGCTGCCAAAGGTGAATATGCGAAGAGTACAGGAAGGATAAAATATGCTGTAAATCCAAAGCACAAATGACAGTCAAGTACCAATAAGGAGACAAGCTGCAACTAATTCATTAGCTTCTAAAGTGATGGGTCATTAAGAGAGAACAAGACGACACGGTGTTTTTACAGTTTCTTGTCGCCATCCAGTGGAAGCACTATCGTAAATAACAAGTTGGAAAACGTGATAACATATTTAATTTGGCATCAAAAACCATGTACAGTTGGTGATCTGATATGCTAGATTGTCCGGATCAAGATTTGCTATATGAATGGGACTCTACAGATCACAACAACAATCAGAATCCATAAACAGCACCAGAAAGACCATGCTGTCACCGGGCAGACATGTCATTTTGTAACATGAATGAGATGCTCCACATCAGGTTTTCAGGCTGAAAACACATGCTGCTGCTACTTGACATTGGACTCATCAACTTCCTCCTGTCGCTCGTGGACAGTAAATGACGGAAGTGAGTTCAGACTAATTTCATTCTTTGCAAGTAAGTCCACAATGATTGAAACTATTGATGCATCCGGCATCACATTTTTCTCCTTCATCTTGTGAAGAAGTTCAATAACTTTTGATGGCTCATTGATTCGGATAAAACCACGGATAAGCGTACCAAATGTGATGACATTGGGCGCCACAGCATTTTCTTCCATGTCAAGAAATAAATCATGTGCCTTATCCATTTGGCCGTCATTATAAAGCCCATGGATCATGATGCTATATGTTACAACATCTGCTACAAGGACTCCACGAGGCAAACTATGAAACAGTTCCAATGCAATTTCGAGTCTGCCGGATTTACATAATCCATCAATGAGGCAGCTGTATGCTTGAATATCAAGTTCACACTTGAGAATTCTCAAAGTACGAAATAATTCAACTGACTCTACAATATAACCATTCTTGCAAAGCCCGTCGATAAAGATAGTATATGTACGGGTATCAGCTGCCACGCCATCACGCTGCATCTCATCAAACAGCTTGAAAGCATGCTCAACCTGGTGTATTTCAAAAAGGCCAATAAACAAGGTGTTATGTATAACAACATCTGGCTTAATTCCTTTAGAGAGCATTTCGCTATAAAGGCTTAACGCTCCCTCTATTTCCTTATTCTTGCAGTAACCATTTATCAAAATACTGTAACTAAAAACAGTATGTTTGCAACCCATACTCTCCATAGAAACAAATAGTTCCTTCGCATGATTAACTCTACCTGTCAAGCAAAACCCGTCCAGTAATGTGTTATAGGTAAAAGCATCTGGACGCACACCGTGCTGAATCATCAAGTCCAACAACCTACTTGCTTCATCCATCTTCCCATTCTTGCAGAGCTCATCCATGATCACATTGAAAGTCACAACATTAGGCTGTACCCCTTGATCCATCATCTCAATAAACAAATGCTTCGCCTCGTTCCAATCGTTAGCATAACAGAAACCACGAATCACAGAGGTATAAGTAACCACGTTAGGTTTAACATTCTTATCCTTCATCTTCAGAAACAGTTCCTTGGCCTTATCCACAAAACCTTCCTTACAAAGACCATCTATAATAGTATTGTATGTAATAGAGTCTGGCTTACAAACTACACCAAATTCCCCATTTCCATTAGCCATCTCTTCAAATAAATTTAGAGCAACAATTGTATGGCCAGTTCGACACAATCCATTAATCAAAGTATTGTATGTAAAAACATTAGGCTCACAACCAAACACTCTAAGTTTTGTAAACAATGCGGCGGCCTCCATGATTCTACTCTCCACACACAAACCTTTAATCAAAGAAGTAAAGGTAACAGCATCTGGAGTAAAACAAGACCTGAGGATTCTCCCAAGAACAACAAAACCATGAGAAACTCTACCCATTTTGCAAAAGCAGTTAATCAAAATACTGTGAGTATAAAGATCTGGAAACAACCCAGTTGAATTGAGTCTCTTGAAGAGTGAAAGGACAGTATCATAATGTTTATTCTTAGCAAGACAACCAAGCAAAATATTAAAGGAAGAAACCGGAGGCGGAGAAGGGTGCATACGGAGCATGTAATCAAAGATACACAAGGCTTCATTAGGAGTAATAGTAGTAATATCACCTTCACCTGATGATTTGAACCTTTCTCTGAGGAAATTTTCGAGTGAGGCTCGGTCTTTAACTGTCAGTAGTAGCGACTCCTTCAGTTTAGTTTTTGTAGTCGGATATGAGGGTTCATTTTTCGAAATTGAAGATGTGGGTTTTCTCGTGCGAGGGAATGACGATGAGAAATTACATGTAAGAGCTGATACTGAAATTGAAGTAAAACAAAATGAACGATGTGAGGATACAACAGCCATTGGAGAGTTTTTGATTATTTGGGGTTGAAGAAGAAGAATGGTATTACCAAAATAGAAGAATAACCTGCTCTTTTATTTCCATTCCGATTTTGAACAGGTAGGTTACAATTTACATCATACCATTATACATCATACCATTAATCGTATTGTACTATCAAACAAATTAAACAAATTTAATCAAACAAGTAGGGTACTTAAGATAGACAATCAAACCAATTATAAATTTTGTAATTCTTTTTAACGTAGAATGCAATTAGGATGGATGGTTGATAATTTGCTATATTATAAGAAAAAATTTCTTGTTTTCATAAAGGACTCACTTGCTAAAAAATTAATAATTGGTATTGATTTAGATATCATTTTAATTTTTTGTAATGTAGAAAGAAAATCTAATATAGTATTTTTCATATCACAAATTCATATGACGTATCCTAAAGTTTTTTGTAAACTCGTTCCCAATATTGCTTATTTATTCTTAAAATGAATCTCCACTTACACCTTATTTCCAACTTTTTGTAATGCGTAAAAAAAGTTAATGTTATATTCTCAAATTACTATTTGTCCAACAACTATCTTTGAACTCATAAACATTTAGTTTTATTTATATTAATAACAAATTAATATATATGAGGTTCTACTTAATTAAGAGAAACCTAAATTGATAGGACTGTTAAGAGAAAACTAGAAATGAGGTGCTTTTGGATAAATACAACAACAACAAGTGAAAAATTTTCATCAAACCATTTGGCATGTTATTTGAAAGCTTGCCTCACTAGAAAAATTTTAGGTGAAAATTTTCTTTTTGAGAGTAGCAGAAAGCTTACTTTGAACGGTTGAAGATTTATGGAAGGAAAAGGTGCTTCAAGATCCTCGATGTTAAATTTGCTATAATAATGTGGAGGGCATATCTCATGCTCTGATGAAAAATTTGGTGAAATTCCTAATTGGCAGCAGATTTTGAAAAGGAAATTAAGCATATAAGATATTATTAGTTTACTACACACCTTGCCTCAACAGCAGTGCAATTTGAATGGTGAGTCAATAGCAACTATATGTGCTTTGGGTGATACTCGGAATGCAAGGAACAAAATGTTGATTGGAAGGCAATAAAGAAGATTCCATCAGATTGATAGCAAGAGCAGAGTAATCACTTTGAGAGTCTTTTAGAGGAGTTAAGCAATTAGAGGAAGCTTACGCCACAAGGAAGGAAACTGACAAACAGAAACAGTGGTGTCCTCCTTCTAATTATGGCTGGTTAAAAGCCAATGTGGATATTGCTTCTGATGTAGAAAAGGCATTAGTAGGTTGGGAAGTTGTTGTTAGAGATGACACTTACGTTCAAAGTGATAGTTAGTTCACCTGGGAAGGATTATTAGTTTCTAAGCTTTTCACCTGATGAAAAGTTTGATCACAATCTTATCCATCTTCTTGTAACTAAAGTCTTTGAGAGGCTTTGACATAATTGGACAATCAACGTTGTTTCTGCAGTCTAGTGCACAACAATAACATGGAATGGAAGCTTAAGCATTGTTGTTGGTTGTGTTTCCTCTTAAAGATCCTAGCTCTTTTGCTGTATTGAGATCCATGCTCCCCTATGGGCCCACCCACATATGCATCTACAAATTAATGATAATAATAACGCTTATTTAAAAATAGTTATATTCACACAAAACTTAGTACAAAAAAGGTCTTTCTACTAAATTTGCTAAATTTTTTAAGAAATTGTAAAACGTTTAATTAACTTAAGTAACTTATACTTCTAAACTTCTCATATTAATCCCTTAAATACTTGAATTTGAATTCTAGTAATTGAGATTCCTTTATGTATTACTCTATGTTTGTTTTTAAGATAATCCAATACTTTTACGAACTTACATTTACTAAATTGAGAAGGGCAGAATGTAAATGCTGCTAGAAATACTTTTAATTACAGTTTCTTTTATATTAATCATTTTGAATTGGTGCTTCCTAATCATATATTATATCCTACATTAAATGCTATTTCTATTATTCTATTAGCAATGATTCTTAATTTAGTATTACAATCTATATGACTTTCTGTTACTGCTAATCTTCCTAAATTATCGACTTGTTTTATATACTCACTAAATTTTTAATCAAACAATTTTGTAAAGTAATGCAAGTCTAATTATCTAAAGGCATGCAAGGTAATTTTGATTTTAAAAAAATCTTATAAACAACTATTCCTTACTACATACCCCCAAATTCTCTTATAAACTTCTGTCAAATTGATTGGATAACAAATTAATTTCTCACAAATACTAACTGAAATCAGTACCCTTTTTGAAAATTTCTAAAAATTGTTTCTCAAAATTTGGAGTATAAAATCAAACTTTTCAATTAAAACCAATTTTTTTTTTTTTAAAGAACTTCTTCCTCTTAAGGACATGGAAATTCCAACACAAAGCCTCTCTTCTGTTAACCTATATGGCTATAAATATTGATTTTGATGATAACAAACCACATGTATTTATTAAGTAAAGATTTATGAATTGTGCTTTTATAATAAGAAAATGATGTTATGGAATTAAAGCAATTTGGACTAAAATGAAAGTAATTTCAAAATCTTTGATAGTGTTTTAAATTTCGAATTTGGATATATTTGAAACTATTTAAATCTTTTTGGGTCATTCTATAATTTCACAAAGTTTGGGCAAAATCATAATTTTAAAATTTTTTGGGATTAACGAAGCATTACTTAGAAATTCTGAAATTGGACCTATTTGTAAAGTTTCATAACGTTTTGGGCCATACTACAGTTTTATAAAGTTTTGGGGTCAAACTAAAAATTTAGGAAAAATTTCACTGTAGCAGGTTACTGTAGCAAGCGGCTATCCGGATTCTGAAAACCGGAAATTCGGATATGGGCAGTAAGCGTCTAGAACGAAAACGACTTACCGGATTAATGCAAAAAATTTAAATTTTTCCTTAATATAAATCCGGATTCTATAAACGCAAACCAGATACGCTGGGAATGTGAGTAATAGTTTTGAAAACTATAAGAACTCAAATCCAACTCATTTTCAAGTTCTCCAACAAGCAAAAACAAAAGACACGTGATATCTTGAACTTGCAAAACACAAATTATCGAGTCATTCATTGTTCTTCATCTTTGAATATCTACTCATTGAGTGGGTTTTATTGTAACTTTCATTTCTTCAATTCATTTGTAAGAGTTTGAGTGTGTGAGACACTTGAGTGAAGAGATTGAGAGATAATCTCTTTGTTGTAAATGTTTATTGACACCTCGAAGTCAATTGTAATCGTTGAAGTCTTGGAAAGGCTTGGATAGTGAAATCCTCAAGCTTGGATCGCTTGGAGGCGTGGACGTAGGCGGGGATTGTCGAACCACGTAAAAATTCGTGTGTTTGTTTCTCTTCTCCTTTACTCTTTAATTATTGTGCTATTATTGAACTTATTGTTTTCAATTATTGTTAAGACATTAGATTGCTTGTTGTGTGGATTTGTTAGGATAATTTTTAAAATTCCAATTCACCCCCCCTCTTGGGTTGCACACTTATATTTCATTTGGTATCAGAGCGAGGTGCTCTTATTTAGATTTAACCATCTAGAGTTAAAGATCAATGGCAACTCAAAATGATTCCACATTTAGGGAATGACAGTCCACCATTAGACCACCTTACTTTGATGGAAACGATTACCCATATTGAAAAACTAGGATGAGAATTTACTTGCAAGCCTTAGATTATGAGATTTGGAAAATCGTTAATGATGGTCCATTCATGCCTTTAACTAAAAATGAAGTAGGAGAAGATATTCCAAAACCTTCACGGGATTGGAATGAATTCGAAAAGAGAAAAGCTTCTCTAAATTCTAAGGCCATGAATGCCTTGTTTTGTGCACTAGATAAGAAAGAGTTTCATAGAGTGTCTAGTTGCGAAAGTGCTAATGAAATTTGGCACAAACTTGAGGTTATCTATGAAAGCACGAACCAAGTGAAAGAATCTAAAATAAGTAGGTACACTCGACAATATGAATTGTTCCAAATGGAACAAAATGAAAATGTGTACTCTATGTATACTAGATTCACGGACATAATGAACACTCTAGGAGCCCTAGGAAAGACTTTTTCAAATAGCGAAAAAGTTAATAAAATCATTAGGTCTCTACCTAAGGAATGGAGACAAAAAAGGACTGCCATTGAGGAAGCCAATGATTTAAATGTATTACCTATTGATGATTTAATTGGCTCTTTCATTTCATATGAAGAAGATTTGGCAGCTGAAAAATGGCATGATGAAAAGAAGAAAAGCATTGCTCTCAAGGCTTCAAAACGTGAGAGTGATGAAGAAAGAGAAATGGATGATGAGGAGTTGGCTATGTTGGCTAGAAGATTCAGAAAATTTTACAAGAAGAATAATGAGCAGAGAAAGTTCAGAGGCTATAAGAATAAGAAGGAGAAGAAGGAGCCAATCACTTGTTATGAAGGCAAGAAGCCCGGACACATACGACCGGAATATCCTCTTCTCAACAAACTCAAGAAGAAAGCTATGGTGGCCACATGGGATGATAGCGATGAGGAAACAAGTGATGAGGATGAGCAACAAGAAATGACAAACTTAGCTCTCATGGCCGTTGGGGAAGAATCAAGTGATGAACTTGATAAAGTAAGTGTTTTTCCTACATATGATGAATTGCATGATGCTTTTAAGGATTTGCATGATAAGCTAATGAAGATTGATAAAAAGAATATATGTCTTAAAAAGAAGATGATAGAGCTTAAGAATGAAAATGATTCATTTAGTGCAAAAATCACATGCCTAGAATTAGAAAATAAAACATTGCATGATAGTATTGCATTATTTGAGAATTCTAGCACTTCACATGAGCACTTAAAGTCACACATGAATGACTTGAAAAATGAGAATGAAATGCTTAGAAAGAAGAGCAATGAACTAAATGAAATTGTGCTAAAATTCACAAATGGGCAAAAGATGTTGGACAATTTGCTAAACTCACAAAAATGTGTATTTGACAAAAGTGGCATAGGTTATAAACCGAATTTGAAACAAAAATTTTACAAGAGTTATTTTGTGAAGAATACATCTATTAACAATAAAATTATATGTCATTATTGCAATCAAGATAGCCATATGAAAAATAGATGTGCATTGAAGAGAAATGCATATTATGGTATGAAATGTGTTTGGGTTCCGAAAGGAACCATTGCTAACTCTCAAGGAACCATTGCTAACTCTCAAGGACCCAAAAAGGTTTGGGTACCTAAAACTTGAGATTTTTTCTACAGGGCTCAAAGAAGAAGAAGAATAAGTGGTACTTGGACAGCGGTTGTTCAAGACACATGACAGGGAATTATTCTTGGTTTTCAAGTTTTACCAAGATCGAAAATGGTGGCGATGTTTCGTTTGAGGATAATTCAAAAGGAAAAAATCATTGGAATTGGAAATGTCAGTAATGTATCCTCTACCCTCATTGAGAATGTGTGTTTGGTTGAAAACTTGAAACACAATTTGCTTAGTATTAGTCAATTATGTGATAAAGGATATAGAGTTATCTTTGATGAATCAAAATGTGTTATTGAGAATGCATGTGATGGGAAAGTCTTGTTTGTAGGAAATAGATGTGTTAATGTCTATACCATTAATATAAATTGTGCATCAACAAATGAGAAATGTCTCTCCGCATTGCATGATGATGGTTGGTTATGGCATAGAAGATTAGGTCATGCAAGCATGGATTTGATTTCAAAAATCGTAAAAAATGATTTAGTTAAAGGTCTTCCAAAAATCAGTTTTCAAAAAGATAGAATTTGTGAAGCATGCCAACTTGGAAAACAAATCAAAACTTCCTTCAAAAGCAAGAATCATGTCTCTACTTCAAAACCACTTCAATTGCTTCATATAGATTTGTTTGGACCTTCTAGATATGCTAGTTTAAGTGGCAAATATTATGCATTTGTATTTGTGGATGATTATTCTAGATACACATGGTTATTGTTCTTAGCGAATAAGGATGATGCCATTGATGCATTTCGAATTTTCTATAAAAAGGTTCAAAATGAAAAAAGGTTATTCTATTACTTGTATTAGAAGTGATTATGGTGGAGAATTTGAAAATCATGCATTTGAAAATTTTTGTAATGACTTTGGCATTGAACATCAATTTTCATCACCCAGGACTCCACAACAAAATGGAGTAGTAGAGAGAAAG
Source organism: Citrus mangshanensis (assembly GCA_030449895.1). Classification (NCBI taxonomy): domain Eukaryota; kingdom Viridiplantae; phylum Streptophyta; class Magnoliopsida; order Sapindales; family Rutaceae; genus Citrus; species Citrus mangshanensis. The sequence continues at coordinate 5,491,581 of JASUUJ010000069.1, forward strand.
ATTAGGTCTATTCAAGAAATAGTTAGGACCATGTTGAATGAAAACTCTTTGCCTAAGTATTTTTTGGCCGAAGCCGTCAACACCGCTTGTTATGTTTTAAATCGAGTGTTGATTAGACCTAATCTTAATAAAACTCCATATAAGCTTTGGAAAGATAGAAAACCCAACATTGATTATTTTAAAGTTTTTGGATGCAAATGTTTTGTTTTGAACACAAAAGATAATCTTGGTAAATTTGATCCAAAATCTGATGTTGGTATCTTTCTTGGTTATTCAAATTCAAGCAAAACTTATAGAGTTTATAACAAAGAACTTTAGTTGTGGAAGAATCTATGCATGTTACATTTGATGAGTCTAACCCCTCCTCTACGGAGAGAGTTGTTGTTGATGATAATGCAGAAGAACAACAACAAGAAGAAGCATCGAATGACAACCAAGAAGACGCGCCACATAGAATTCAAGAAGAACATCATGAGGAAACAAATGCAAAGTAAAATGAAGGTACTTCACAAACACTCCCCAAGGAGTGGAGGTATGTATCTTCTCACCCTAAGGATGTAATTTTAGGAGATCCCTCACGAGGTGTTACCACTAGATCATCTCTTAGGAACACATGTGAGCATGCTGCATTTATTTCTCAAATTGAACCAAAATCCTTTGCGGATGCGGAAAATGATGAATCTTGGATTATGGCAATGCAAGAGGAGTTGAATCAATTTGAGAGAAATAATGTGTGGGAGTTAGTTCCTAATTCGGAACATCAATCCATTATAGGTACTAAATGGGTATTTAGAAACAAAATAGATGAATCCGGGATGGTTGTAAGAAATAAAGCTAGATTAGTGGCTCAAGGTTACAACCAAGAAGAAGGAATTGATTTTGATGAGACTTTTGCACCTGTAGCAAGGCTAGAATCCATTAGGATGTTGTTAGCATATGCATGTCATAAGAATTTTATTTTGTATCAAATGGATGTCAAGAGTGCGTTCTTAAATGGATACATTATGGAGGAAGTTTATGTGAAACAACCTCTTGGTTTTGAAAATGAAAAATTTCCATATCATATGTATAAGTTATCCAAGGCTTTGTATGGTTTAAAACAAGCACCTAGAGCTTGGTATGATAGGCTTAAAAACTTCTTGTTAGATAATGATTTTTCGAAGGGAAAAGCGGACACAACTCTATTTGTTAAGCATAAGAACCAAGATATACTTATTGTTCAAATTTATGTTGATGATATTATTTTTGGTTCTACTAATGAGTTGTTATGTAAAGATTTTTCATCATGTATGAGTAAAGAGTTTGAGATGAGTATGATGGGAGAGTTGAAGTACTTTCTTGACTTCAAATCAAACAAAACGAGGAAGGAATTTTCATAAATCAAGCTAAGTACGTGAGAGATCTACTCAAAAGATTTGGCTATGATAATGGAACGGCAAAAAGCACTCCTATGAGTACTACCATCAAGCTGGACAAACACGAGAAAGGTAAGGAAGTTGATATCAAGACATATCGAGGTATGATCAGATCCTTACTCTACTTGACTGCTAGTAGGCCTGATATTATGTTTAGTGTTTGCTTGTGTGCTAGATTTCAATCTTGTCCTAAAGAGTCTCACATGCTTGCTGTCAAACGCATTTTTCGGTATTTAATTGGCACTATTAATCTTGGCCTTTGGTATCCTAGAGGAACTCATATTGATTTAACTTGTTATTCGGATGCCGATTTTGCTGGGTATAAGGTTGATAGAAAAAGTACTAGTGGAACATGTCACTTCCTAGGCCATTCTCTTGTCTCTTGGTTTAGTAAGAAACAAAACTCGGTTGTGCTTTCAACCACCGAGGCAGAATATATTGCCGCAGGTAGTTGTTGTGTACAAATTCTTTAGATGAAACAAACCCTTAGAGACTATGGTATTAAGCTTGATCAAATTCCTATCTTATGTGACAATACTAGTGCTATAAATCTTTCTAAGAATCCTATTCAACATTCTAGGACTAAGCATATAGAAATTAGACATCATTTCCTTAGAGATCATATTCAAAAAGGAGATGTCGTAATTAAATTTGTTTCCACTGAAAATCAACTTGCGGATATCTTTACAAAACCTCTTAGCGAAGAGCATTTTATAAAGATAAGACATGAGCTTGGAATGATGAATGTTGAATCTTAATTCATGTTTTACTACATGGCTTGATATGCTTGTTATCATATGGATTTATGCTTCATGAATTAGATAACTTGATATGCTTGTAAATTTATGATTTTATGATTTTGTGTTTCATGCATTAAATGGCTTATTGAAAAGTTTTAAATCTCAAAATGATTTAAAATTAATCAATTTTTAAGGCCGAAAATAAAATGGTGTGTAGTACAAGTATAGGAGCTAGCAAATATTCCCTTTTCATTCTTTCGGAAAAACATTTCTCCTTATTGATCTCTCTCGGGACAAATTTCGGACAACCGGATTTTCAATCCGAAAAACCGGATTAGCTTTGGTTGGTCTCTGGACAACATTCGGATGACCGGATTTTCAATCCGGAAAACCAAATTTGGAAGGATACTTACTGCCTCATAACCGGTCTACCGGTTATCAAAAACCAGAAAACCAAATTCGCGTGCATGCTTTGCTGGAATAAAACCAGATTTTCGGTTCAAGACATCCGGAAAACCGATTGTTTTTAAAGGATCTCGAAACCGGCAAGCCGAATTCATGGTTATAGCTCTCGGGTCCATATCCGGTCTACCAGATTTCTTTTTCGGTAAGCTGTTTTCGGCTTTCAACTCTCTGACCAAGAATCGAATTTCCGAATTTTCTGCTTCCCGAGCTAACCGGCAAACCGTTTGTGAATTGTGTGCTTCTGCCCATAAACCGGCTAGTCGGTAATGAAATCCGGCAAGCCGGATTCGAGATTTATCTTTGTTGTTCATCATCTTCTCCTCATTCGGTCTTCCGTTTCTTCTCTCTCTAAAAACCGATTCTATTATCTCTTGATTTCACTCCAAAATCCATCTTTTTCTTCCATTTCCACATCAAATTGAGTCAAGAAAATCATTCCCCATCACTTCATTCACTCAAAACAATCTTTAAACTCCATTTTCAACATCCAAAACTCTAGATCCGAATTTCAACCTAGGTTTTGGGCCGATTTTTCTCTCTATAGATTTCTCACTCTCAAGCCGTTTTTGTTCCAATTTATTTCATCAAATTACTTTCAATCTTCATCATCTTCATTCTATTTGGTGTTTTTATCTTCAAATCCAACAAAATCACCATGTCAAGCTCTAGGCCGGTTCGAAGAAAAGGCAAGGAACCGGTTCAACCATCCACACGGCCACGGGAAGCAAGGGGCACCTCCAATCAATCCACCTTTGAGTCCATTCATTTTCAGAGCAAGCAACACTTGATCAAAAGGTTCCAACAAAACTTTTGGACTCGTGAGGTACTAAACACTTTCTTTGTTTTACCGGATGTTTTGCATACTCTCCAGATTAGTCATAGAACTTTATTTCAATTATTGGGAGATGTTGGTTGGATTGATGCATTATTGATTGAGGAAAATGTGTATCCCAACTTGGTGAAAGTATTTTACTCGAATATGAATTGTTCCGCGGAGAAAGAAAATCGAGTAATCACCACAGTTGGAGGAGTTTTGATTGAGTTTGATGATTCGGAGTTGAACTCCATCCTAGGATCTTCCGATGATGGCCTGGACATTTTTTTCTCTTAGGAAACCTCCTAATATTGATGACTATGTTCATGTTGATGCCGTTCGTAATATTTGTCGGCGTAGTGATCTTTCAAGAACTCATTCATTTCCGTACTCAGTGTCTTTGTCTTCAAACTCATTTTTTGCTTCGTATCATCCAGTCCATTGTACTTCCTAGATCAGGACATTTGGATGAGGTTTCTCACATGGATGTCGCCATGATTGACTGTATTCTTAGAGGTCACCCGGTTGACTTGGGCTATTCCATCGTTCGCACTATGTTGAGCATTCCTGCCTTGATTATCTGCTCTCTTCCTTATGGTCACTTCATTACCCGAATTCTTAAATTCTTTGAAGTGCCAATTCTAGAACCATCTTGTAGGGTGATGAGGTTATTGTTGGGTTAGGCTTTGAGTGGAAGGATGGCACTTGGGTCAAATACAGAGATAACAAGTTTACCTTTCTAGCCCCAAGTGATGATCGGCCACTTAATGCTGTGATTCCAGCTGATCAGCTTCCAGTATTCTCACTCTCATTTCGAGGGCAGTGTAGGCGCCGAGTTTCTTCCACGGTTGCTTCAGCTCCTAGTGCATCTGCATCCGTTTCATCACCTTCACAACCTCCTACCTCTGGAGATGTTACTCTTCAGCAGCTTATGGATGAGGTGCGGACACTTTCGGTGCGGCAGACTGAGCTTCAGCAGGAGCAGCAGCAGCAGCTCATTCATGGACAGCGCCTCCTCTTCGAGCACTTCGGCATTCCATATCCGTTTCCACCTCCTTCACCTCATTCACCTCCATCCTCACCACCTGAGTAGTATCTTATACTTGTACTTGGACACACCTACATTTCATTTACTGCATTGTGTGTTCTTTTATTTTCGACTCTATGGATGGTTATTATGCTTTTCGGTTTATGTATTTATTTTGGATGATATGGATTTGTTGTGACTATTTATGTTGGATGTTATGGATTTGTTTTGATTGATCATTATGGATTATATGGATTTTCTTATGCTTATGGAAATTTTTCTTTACTAATGTACTTATGTTGCGATTTTGATGATTGATAGGGGGAGCCTTTATTCTTTTTTATGATGAAGGGGGAGAATGATTTAATATGTGTTATGAAAATATGTGTTATGAAAATATGCATGTATCTAGGGGGAGCATGTATGCAGGGGGAGTTTTTTGTTAAACAATTTTCAAATCATTTTTTTTAACTTGCATTGATTAAGGGGGAGCGTTTTCATAACTAGATTAAATCTTTAATGTGCTTTGTCATCATAAAAAAGAGGGAGATTGTTAGCCTATATGGCTATAAATATTGATTTTGATGATAACAAACCACATGTATTTATTAAGTAAAGATTTATGAATTGTGCTTTTATAATAAGAAAATGATGTTATGGAATTAAAGCAATTTGGACTAAAATGAAAGTAATTTCAAAATCTTTGATAGTGTTTTAAATTTCGAATTTGGATATATTTGAAACTATTTAAATCTTTTTGGGTCATTCTATAATTTCACAAAGTTTGGGCAAAATCATAATTTTAAAATTTTTTGGGATTAACGAAGCATTACTTAGAAATTCTGAAATTGGACCTATTTGTAAAGTTTCATAACGTTTTGGGCCATACTACAGTTTTATAAAGTTTTGGGATCAAACTAAAAATTTAGGAAAAATTTCACTGTAGCAGGTTACTGTAGCAAGCGGCTATCCGGATTCTGAAAATCGGAAATTCGGATATGGGCGAAGAAGCGAAAAAACGACTTACAGTAAAATTTAAATTTTTGCCTTAACGGTAATATAAATCCGGCTTACCGGATTCTATAAACGGCAAACCGGATACGCCTGGAATGTGAGTAACGGCTAGTTTTTGAGCTCAAACTATAAGAACTCAAATCCAACTCATTTTCAAGTTCTCCAACAAGCAAAAACAAAAAGTACACGTGATATCTTGAGCCTTCAACTTGCAAAACACAAATTATTGAGTCATTCATTGTTCTTCATCTTTGAATATCTACTCATTGAGTGGGTTTTATTGTAACTTTCATTTCTTCAATTCATTTGTAAGAGTTTGAGTGTGTGAGACACTTGAGTGAAGAGATTGAGAGATAATCTCTTTGTTGTAAATGTTTATTGACACCTCGAAGTCAATTGTAATCGTTGAAGTCTTGGAAAGGCTTGGATAGTGAAATCCTCAAGCTTGGATCGCTTGGAGGCGTGGACGTAGGCGGGGATTGTCGAACCACGTAAAAATTCGTGTGTTTGTTTCTCTTCTCCCTTACTCTTTAATTATTGTGCTATTATTGAACTTATTGTTTTCAATTATTGTTAAGACATTAGATTGCTTGTTGTGTGGATTTGTTAGGATAAGTTTTAAAATTTCAATTCACCCCCCCTCTTGGGTTGCACACTTATATTTCATCTTCTTCCCTAGAGCGTCTATCCTTCAGCTAGAATGATAAGTTAGGAGTAAAACTGGGTACTTAGAAAAAAGATAGAAAGCCCAATGAAAGCAATAATATCAGCATCTCCAAAGTCTAAATGAAGATTGATGCTAGAGGTGCAGAACAATGAAAGAAATAAAGCTGACGAAATGTTCATGGGAGAATCAACGGCGGCGGCTGGCTACCAGCCCTTCCGACAACAATGAAGATAATTAGCTGGAACGTTCGGGGGTTGGGGAATGACTGGACGTTCCGAGAAGCTAAAAAAATTCTCCGCTTGCATAGACCGCAGATGATGTTTCTTTGTGAGACAAAGCTGAAGTCTAAGCAAATGGTGGATAACGGTAAGAAACTTAATTTTGCCAATTGTTTTACTGTCGATAGAAGTGGCCTAGGAGGTGGTTTGGCTTTGCTTTGGAATGATGAAATTATTGTGGATATTAAATCATATAGCAAGCACCACATTGATGCTGTTGTTCATACTGAAAATGGTTGTTATTGGTGGTGTACGGGTATATATGGCCACCTTGAAACAGATCAAAAGCACCATACATGGATGCTGTTGCAAAGATTAGCAGGACTCTCCTCACTGCCCTAGCTTTGTTTTGGGGATTTTAATGAAATCCTGCATCTAAGTGAGAAAACAGAGAACAATAGGAGTGTTTTAGCAGTAAATGAATTCAGGGAAGCTCTTAAATTTTGTGGCTTAAATGACTTAGGCTACAACGGATACCCTTACACATGGTCAAATAGGCGGTTTGGGTCTCAAATGGTGGAGGAAAGACTGGATAGATTCTTAGGCTACAAAAATTAGAGAAAGGTGTTTCAAGAAAAGGCGGCTATACACCTAACAACATGGACATCAGATCACAGCCCAGTGATGATGGACGTGGTGGAAAAAAACAAAGGAAGTAAGTATATCAGAAGGTTTTTTACGCACACCCATTACGAAGATATGTGGAGTCCATATGAGAGGTGTCAAGAGATTGTGAAAAAGGAGTGGATGGACAGTTGTAGATAGGATGGTGAAAACCCTGTAATGCAGTTCAAGGAGAAAGCAAGAAGTTCGATGGCGGAATTAAAGATTTGGAGCAAAGCTGAATTTGAAGGAAGGAAAAAAAAGTTAAATACTCTACTCCAGCAGCTGCAGAGCAAGAGAGAATGTGGGGAACAGTACGAGAGTGGGGAAGAAATCAAGAATATCGAACAACAGATTGATGGAATTCTGTTAGAGGAAGAAATTTTTTGGAGACAAAGATCCAGAGCAGTGTGGCTAAAAGAGGGTGATAAAAACACAAAATTCTTTCATTCCAAAGCTTCAGCTAGGAAGAGGAAGAATACAATTGAAGGGATCCTTGACGAAAATGGCAAATGGACAGAAGAGACAGAAGGGATTGAAAAGGTTTTGTGAGTATTTTTCAGACCTCTTCACCTCAACACATCCCACGGAGAGCCAGCTGGAGAAAGCTTTGAAGAACATGCCTCAGAGAGTGACAGAGAATATGAACGAGCAGCTGAACCAAGTGTACACGGAGGAAGAGATTATTGCAGCCTTGAAACAGATGCACCCAACAAAAGCTCCTGGCCCTGATGGTTTACCATCTGTTTTTTTCCAGAAACACTGGAATGCGGTCAGCGAAGGAGTCATTTCTACATGTCTGCACATCCTCAACCAAGGAGGTAATATTGCCCCTTTAAATCACACTTATATTGCATTAATTCCCAAGTGTGAAAAGCCTAAGAGAGTGGGTGACTTTAGACCTATTAGCTTATGCAATGTCATTTACAGGATAGTAGCGAAGACTATAGGTAATAAGTTAAAAGAAATGTTGCATCTTGTAATATCACATACTCAAAGTGCATTCATCCCAAGCAGACTCATTACAGATAATATAATAATTGGGTATGAGTGTTTGCATAAAATTAGGCTTAGTAAAAGCAAAAAAAGGGGCTGGGTAGCTCTAAAATTAGATGTTAGCAAGGCTTATGATCGGGTAGAGTGGAGGTTTTTAAAGCAAGCAATGGAGGTGCTTGGGTTTTCATCAAATTGGGTAGATCTAATCATGAGATGTATCACCACTCCCTCATTTTCAGTTCTGATTAATGGGGCACCTAAAGGGCTAATTCAACCTCAACGAGGGCCTAGACAAGGCTGCCTTCTATCCCCATACTTATTTATATTGTGGGCAGAGGTCTTCTCAAGTATGATGACTCAAGCTGAGGAAAATAAGCTGATCAAGGGGCTGAGTTTCAGTAAAGAGCTATCAATTAGTCACCTCCTCTTTGCAGATGACAGTCTAATCTTCACAAGAGCCACTTTCGAAGATTGCTCCAACTTGAAGAAAATCTTTGATTGCTATGCTGAGGCATCAGGACAAATTTTCAATTATGAAAAATCCTCTATGTTTTTCAGCGGAAGGACTCAACCGGCACAAATAGCTGCAATCAAAAACTTGTTCCAGCTACAAGTAGTGTCACAACATGAAAAATATCCGGGGTTGCCTTCTATGGTGGGAAGAAAGAAGCTAAATTTTTTCAACAGCATAAAACTCAAAGTGCTGAGTAAAATATCTAATTGGCAGTCAAGGATATTTTCCAGAGGAGGAAAAGAGGAGTTGATAAAAGCTGTTGCGCAGGCAGTTCCCGCTTATGCCATGAGCGTTTTTAAGTTACCAGTGGGGTTATGTGAGGATATTCAAAGGGCCATTGTAAGATTTTGGTGGAGATCGAAACAAAACCAGAAGTCCATTCATTGGGCAAAGTGGGAAAGTTTGTGTCAAGCAAAATACAGAGGTGGTCTGGGGTTCAGGGATTTAACCTGTTTTAATCAAGCATTGGTGGCGAAACGGGGGTAGAGAATCATACAAAACCCCAACTCAATGGTGGCAAAGGTGTTAAAGGCCAGGTACTTCAAAGGCACTGATTTCTTAAGGGCAAATTTGGGATCAAATCCATCGTTCATATGGAGAAGTATTCTGTGGGGGAAGCACATTATAAATGAGGGGCTGAGATGGAGAATTGGCGATGAGAGGAGTGCTCAGATATATCACAGCCGCTGGATCCCAAGACCTAAGACTTTCAAACCTTTCTCTCCTCCAAAGCTACCACTGGAGTCGACAGTATCTGAACTTATAGATATGGAAAATCAATGGAAGAAGCTATTGTTTCAGCAAAGCTTTGTGGAGGAAGATGTACAACAGATTCTAAGAATTCCTCTTCCCAGAAATCCCAGCCCGGATCAACCTCTATGGCATTTTGACAAAAAGGGAGAATACACAGTTAAGAGTGGATATCAAGTGGCCCTAAATCAAAAGTTTCCTGATCAGCCAAGCAGTTCAAAGAGAAACCAAACTTCATGGAGCATAATATTGAATACAGAGCTACCAGAAAAAATAAAAAATTTTATGTGGAGAATGGTCAAAAACCTTCTACCAACAGCAACCAATTTGTGGAAAAGAAAGGTGTTACAAAGCCCCTGGTGTCAGAGATGTCAAAGAACAGAGGAGATGATGGCTTATGCTATTTTTAAATGCAAAGCTGTTCAAAAGATATGGAGCCTTACAGGCCATGGGAGTGAAATCAGGGAGGCTAGATGCGAAGATATAGCCAGCATGCTGATAGAAATGGCCAAAAAGAAACGCAAAACTGATATGAAGCTGATATTTGCTTTATGCTGGGTAGTTTGGCACTCAAGGAATCTTCATATTCTTAGGAACAAAATTGAAGATCCCTAGATATCAGTTACAAGAGCTGAAGCTGTGGTGAACTCATACAAAAAAATCAGGCAGCCTGAGTTACAATCAAATTTGGGAAGGAAAGCCATTAGCAGTCAACATTGGAAACCACCTCCAGCAGGGCACTTTAAAGTGAATGTAGATGCTGCAGTGCGAGAAGAGCAAGATAAAGAGGGTTTAGGAGTGGTCATAAGGAACTCGGAAGGAAAGTGTGTGGCAGCAGCCATGAAGCCATCAACTTTCAGTGGTAGTGTGGCATTTGCTGAAGCTGAAGCTACAAAGCTGGGATTAGAAATTGCAGAAAGTGCAGGATGCATGCCTTTGATTATAGAGACAGATTCGCAGGCGGTGGTTGATTTAGTTCTTAACCGAAAAAGCACAAGGACTGAAATCTTTTGGATCATTTCTGAAATCCAAGAAAGGATCAAGAGACTGCAACAGGCCAAAATTCAATATGAATCAAGGAATTGTAATGGAGTAGCTCATTCATTAGCTAAAGCAGCTCTAGAACAAGATAGTTTTGTCTCATGGCTGGATAATATTCCAGAACCCTTTTTGTATTTGTTTTCTGAGTTTGAGAAATGAAAGAGATAGTTTCATATAAAAAAAAAAGAGGTCTTTATTCAAGGCTTTAGTTTTTTTTTTTTGTAGAAACTTAAGTCTTTCTTTAGAGTTTGATTTAATTTTTCACAGATAGAAAACATTCATCATGAGCAAATAAGAAGAAACTTCATTCGTAATGAAAGATTTTCAATATAAAACTTGTTCGCTTATAAACACATAGAAGCTTACAAAATATTAGGTTCCTTTGTTAAAGAAGAAATAAGTAACTTAGCTACAATACATGTTGAATAAATTACTTACTTGAATTATCTTCTACAAATACAAAAAGGATATTGAGTTGATTTTTCATTGCTTCTTTGATCGATAATCAGCAAAAGAGGTGACTTTTTTTTTTTTTGTAGAGTTCTTCCTAGCTACTTATAGGGGTGGGCAAATTCGGTTTGGATCGGTTTGGGACATATTCTCAAACCGATCCAAACTAATCGGTTTGAAATATTTTCAAACCGATATCAACCTAAAATTTTTTCAAACCGAACCGATCCAAACCGACTGGATCGGTTTGGATCCGGTTTGAACTTATTAGCTAAAATTTCACTTCTTTTATATTATTTTACCTAAATTATTTGTTATTTTTTTGTGTCCGTAATCCAAATTGATACCTCTTTAATATTATTCATATCTACTTTGATATCTACATAACAATTCAAAGATACATCCATACAAGTTTACAGCATAATACATCCTAATAAACAAATTTTTAACCTATTCATTCAAAACAAACTCACAAAATTAAAATAAACTTGAACAACATTTGACAATTAAAATATTGTGCATCTTGTCCGTCAAAATTTATGGCCCAATTACTTTTGATTTGTCAAAATCTGCATAAAATGATAAATATAATTAGTTAGATTGTTTAACTTAGAATATAATGTAATTATATAATATTTCTGGATTGGATCGGTTTGAATCGGTTTGGAATCCTTCCAAACCGAAATCCAAACCGAGTGATGTCGGTTTGCAATCCAATAAACCGAAACCAATTTTTTTACTAATGAAACCGATCCAAACCGATCCAAATGGTCGGTTTGGATCGGTTTGGATCGGTTCGGTTAAAATATGCCCACCCCTAGCTACTTATCCTTATCTTCTACTGCTTCCTTATCTTCTACTTACTACTAGTGTGGACTAAAATGCTTCACATAACTAAAGGGAGTGTCGTCAGAATTATCACTATAGGTTTTCTATTTTTAAAGTTATGCTTCAAAACAAGTATTAAGTAAAGGTTGTCGTTTTCCCTTTTTAAAGTTATGCTTCAAAACAAGTATTAAGTAAAGGTTGCCAATTGGAGAGTGGACTGTTGAGTCATGCTTTTAGCATGTTATTAAGGTTCTAGGCCTCGACAACATTTAAATTATTCTAGCAATCTCTGCCATCATCTTTTTTTTTTTCGCTTGATTGGTCTTTCAAAAGAGCTCTGTAAGCCTTGATATTATTCTTATACTATTAATGGTAGAAATCTACAAGCTGATCATTTGTGGTCCTGGACAAAAAAAAGGAACTTCAGCATATTCTGAAGAGAATTTATTTATTTTTATTAAAGTCTTCAATAATTAATTTTGGACGATCGATGAGTTATCTAATGTTTCATCATCTAATGTCAATTTTTCTTGCTATTATTCTACTTCTCCAATGTCTAATCTACTTGATTTAAGAATTATTATTGAAATCCAAGGAATGCTAGAGCCTTGCAAGTTGTCAAATTCTCTTATGGTCTTAAATCCCTTAAGAAAAATGGAATGTTATGCTTGAAATTCATAGCACGCTTCTTCCTTGAATGGCCATTCTGGTGTTTTGACTGGATATATGCTAGCATGAGCTGTTTTCCCATTGCTATTAGATTAAGCATAATTGGTGTTAACCTTCTCCCAAATAAATCTGTGTAGTCTGGGTCTCGAGCAATAACTTGATTAAGAAAATCAAAATTGAATAATAACTTTAGAGTTAATATTAGTAGTTTATCTCCGAATTTTAGTTCCATTAGTGAATATAATCCTAGATCAATGTTGGCTCTTACAATACTGTATGTGAGATGACACTTATAGTCTGCATATTCTAGTGGAATTTCTTGGCAGAATAGGTCAATTCTTGGGCAAACTTTTTAAATATTGCCACAATAGGTCTCCTATTAGATAAGAAAATCTAGGTGTTTGGTGGGCAAACCATGGGGTTTTGTAGCTATGTTTGACATAATCTTGGAGGAAACTCTAAATGAACTCTATTTTTTTCATTTTGCACTTTGGCTAGATGCTTTTTAATGATTTGTCAGCCATAATGGGATAGTTTGAAGGTTTAGTATGTGCAAAGGAAAAAGGTTATACTCTCTCTCATTTCTAGCTCGCTTTACTTAAGTGTTTTGCACTCATTGTCTGCTTTAACCAGTGGGGTTAAAGGTTTTGCCTTTACCTGCCAATGGGGCTAATAAATTCTTGAACTTATCTTTTAAAGAATCTCTTTTTTTCATACAAATCTTTCGTAGTGATCACAAAAAGATAAAGTGTTAATAGAAGATAAAATGACTCCATTGCCTTGTATATTTTGAACATATGGTGATGGTGCTCATATAAAGATGGTACACTGCTAGCTATGTCTTTTGCTAATGGGCTTATGAAAAAGCTCAGGGCAATTTATTGTTTTACAGCATCAAGGGCTCATTTAAAATCATAAAATCCTTGACAATGAGGCTTTTAAAAATTTGTGATTAGTTGAAGAACTTCAAGCCAAGTATGGTAGATACCTGGTGTAAATCCTTTAAAAACCATGTAAAAATTAAAATTTTTACTTAAAGGCTTACTTTGGATTTTTGTAAAATAAAATGCCAATGTATTTAAAGCTGTTAAGATCTTTCTGTTATCATCCTTTGCATTCCAAATGTTGTCTAGAAGGTATTGTTGTGATTCATCTATCTGACTACCAAATAAAGGCTTGAAAGATAAATTAGTTCCCTTCGGGAATATTGGCATACTAATTTGTCCGAAGTTTATTCTCTTATCGTCCATCTGCAAAATCACAAAGTATGTTAGAATAAATTTCTCTTTTTTAGTAATCAGTTAATCTATTATCTACTCCTTTGATTTGTTCAAATTCTACTTTATATCTATTACTTGTTATAGTATTAACAAAATTTAACCATCTTGTACTACTTAACTTTTTCTCATTAGTTTTAATATAAAATCCAACTATTGCTTCATAATCCTTCCTTATTGTGAAAGGCGGGTTGAGAAATAATCTAAAATTATTTAAAGCATTTATAACTCCTAAAATTTCAAAATCTAAGCTGGTTCAGCTATTTTTAGAAGTTTTTAGAGATCTGATAAGTATCTACAAATTTTCTTAGTACTCATACTATCATATTTACTTGGTTTGGAGAGTTATATTGCTCCCCATCCGTGTTCACTAGCATATGTTTCTACAACTTTATACTCATTTTCTAATGGTAAAGCTAATTATGGTAATTCTTTACAAACTCTAACTAATTCTATATTCGAAGAATTAAAGAATTTTTTACCTCTTGGTTTGGTTTTACTGTACAAAGGTCCTAGTTAGCTTATTAATGTCTTTTATGTACATCCTAGTATAATTTAATATTCCTAAAAAGGCTTATAATTTTTTGTATCTTCTATTTTATCTAGAAAATCTAATATCTAATATTTTCTTTAGTATGTGTTCTCATAATTTTATCTTTTTTTTTCCTATTTTCATTCCTAAAAATTTTATGTATTATTTACAAAGTTCTATTTTCTTTTTACTAATTATAAAGCCGTTATTGACAAACTCATTAAAAACCATAAGTAAATGATTACCATAATCTTCTAAATTCTTGCGAAACACTAGTATGTCATCTACTTACTATATTTTTTAAATATTAGATCCATCTTATGTTGAAAAATAAAAGGGGCATTTTTTAATCCAAATGGCATGAGTTTTCATTCAAAATATCCTTTAAGGTAGTTGAAAGCAGTCCATAGAATAGAATCATCATCTATTTTAATTTGCCAAAATTTTGATTTATAGTTAAATTTACTAAATATATTTGCATTTTGGATGCAATTAATTAACTAATCTTTACAGAGATTTTGTATTGATCTTCATATGTATTATCATTCAAACAATTATAGTTTATAACTATTTGTGCTTTTCATCTTTATGATTTCTAACCATGAATGTTGAACTTCTATGCCTACTATTACTATGTCTAATTACTCCTAACTTTAATAATTCTACTATTTGAATGCTAAATTCTTCTATATCTTGTAGACTATAGTCTCCTTTAGCTGTTTTAATAGTAAAATCTACATTTTTTATGTTTAAATGAGCTTTAAATTTGTTTTTATCTCAATATTTGATTGGGTCTTTTTCTAAAACTTGTGTAGTTTTTGCTAATCTAATTAAATTTAGGCCTTTTAGTTTTTACATCTATATTTTTTTTTAATGCAAAATAAGATCACAAAAATTTTCTAGATCTAAATAGAGATGGCCACTGAGCCGTGCCGTGCCGGCCCAGGCCCATTAAAGGAAGCCCACTCGTGCTCGTGCTCGTGTCATGTTGTGCCCACTATGCGTTTCGTGTTGTGTCATGCCGTACCTAACTTTTTTTGCTTAGACCTCGCCCAGCACATGTGCTATGCCCACTCGTGTCGTGCCGTGTATAGGAAAAAAACCCACTAAGTTTTTTTTTTTTAATTTTTTAAGAGCACATGCTAAGTTGTTGTCTTATTTTTTTCAAGCCTATATATTTTTTTGAATTTATGTGCCTTTATTCAAATTTAATAGAATAAAAAATTCAAAACTCAAGTCCATATTCAATAATAATAAATTAATAATAATAAGAGAATGTAATAGTAGTTATTAAGTTTGACTCTATGGTATTAGAATTCTTTTTTAGTACTTAACAACAACAATAATAATAATAATTTTTTTAAGGGTTACCTCAATTGTTAACTTGGAATTACATAAAGTCATATATAATAGTTTATAATAATATTAATACATATTTATAAAATCATGATATTTCTAATTTTATTTATTAAAATCATTATATCAATTATTTATTTAATAAATTATAAACATAAATCAATTATAATTTTTTTGAAACTAAGAATTAAATAAATTTAAAAAACTTGAGCTAATAAAATATATTAAAAGATTCAATTTCAAGTTATTTATAAAATCATAAAATTTTAAGTTTACTTTCATTAAAAAATGAAACATGCTTATTACGTACTTTTTTGCATGTTGTACTTTGGCCCATCTCTAATCACGTCGTGCTTTTAAGACCCACGTGGCTAAAATTCTAAACTAGGCTCAGCCCACGTACTTGCCGTGTCGTGCCACATGCCCTACCGAAACGTGCTCGTGCCGTGCCTTGTGTCGTCTGGCCCATTGGCCACCTCTGAATCTAAATCACAAAAATCTACTTCTCTATTAATGTATAGTTCTTTAGGAAACTATCTATAACTTCTTTATTACTTTCTATTATTGGATCATGACGAAAATCAAAATGACTACTTATTCCTATTTCTAAATCTTGTGAAAAATCAAAATAAAAAATAACTTGTATTGGTCCCATCGCGCTATGCACACAACTTTGATTGAACATGTTGATATTGGGAAAAATGAGAAAAACAAAAATCAGTTGGGGTAACAACTATTCTTTTAAAGAATAAAACATAATTAGTATTGATTAACATTTTGGCTTCACAAGTACGTATAAAATTTAATCCTAAGATTTGATTGATTCGATAGCCTATGCTTGAGGTAAAGGATAATATTCATCAAAAGCATTTTCTACTGTGTAGAAACTTATTTGTAAATCTCTGATACATTTATCATACTTTAATCCAGTTCCATCTATTTGCTTTCCAAATATTGGTTGAGGCAATATTTGCAAACAATCTGTTGCGACTAAATTAATATCTATATAAGACTTGCTATTCCCTAGATCTATCATGACAAATAATTCTATGGTATTATCATTTCTAAATTTAATCTTACTAATATACCAAGTAAGGTGATTTAAGGTACTAATAGGTTGTTGATCATCAAATGTCTTAAAATGTTGATCTAGAAATTCGTCCAAATATTCATTCTTGGCCTCAATAATTTGTTTATCCTTCTGTCTATTTTGGTTTTGTCCTAACTTAATAATATGTCGTGTAATTTCAAATTCTTGTTTTTCTAGCTGGAATTTTAACCTTTCTATTTCTAATTTTATTTTTTCTATTTCTAAGTTTTAAGATTCTACGGTTTGCTTAGACTCTTTTATTTCAACTAGCTGGTTTTTATAAGTCTTAATTAAATTTTTTTTACAAACTTCTATCTTATAATACTTACACTTATATCTAAGTGCTATGCTAGGAAAAAGTTCACATGTATTACATCTAATATTATTGGATACTTGTCTATGTACAAATTCATGCTGACATTCTGCTTTTTCATTTAATTGTTCTAGGTCTAATCATTCTTCATCATCTAAATCGGTAGATTCTTAAGTATCAGATTCTATTTAAATCTTCTAAATATTCTAATTTTAAAGTTTCATAATTGTTAATTGTATTGTAGGCTTCACTATCATCACTACTTATGCTGTAAAAGATCGACACATTCTTTAAAACAATCATTTTTTTTTTTTGTTAGGATAAGTATTTGCAAGATGTTTTGGATCTCTACAAATGAAACAAGTACATATCTATTGCCCTTTTTCCCTTTCTAATATGTTTGGCTTTTCCTAAGGATTTTTCTTTTATTACTGTATTTATAGGTTTTTAAATATTTTTTATACTTTTTCTTTCTGTATTTCTGGTCTTTATACTATATAAAGTAAAAATAACTTTTCTACAAAAATCATAAGGCTGATTTTTTAGTGTTTTCTGAATATTAGCTTATACACATTTTTCTCTAACTATATTATAGGGTAAATATTATTCTTAGTCCTATTCCTAAACCTTTCTTCAACTTCTTATTCTTCCACTCATTTTCTATTACTCTTCCTAAAATTTCTTATAATGTTCTAAAATATTTGTCACCTATTTCTTCATCAAATGATTTACTAGTTTTGATGGTAATTAATGCAAAATTATTGTTAAATTCTCTAAGATATTTCCAACTTTAAAATTGTAGTTGGTCAAGGTCTGCTAAGGCTACATTTCGTAAAAAGGTATTGCCTCTAGCTGGATCTAATTCTATACATATTTCCCTAATAAGACTTGTAAAATTATTTCGATTATTTCCTAATTCTTTGGTTTCTGAAACCTTTTCAGCAAAATCTCTTTTAAAAGTATTGTATCAATTTCTTACTATTTCTCCTAATAATGTTTCTAAAAATTCCCCCATATCATCACTATGAGTTCGGTTTTGCCAAGCTTTGATTGCATTTGCTTCACATCTATTTATGACTTCTGGCCATAGTTATGGATCCCAAGCTGCTAAATTTAGTATGCTACTAGATTTACTTGCTGTTGGCAATATCCTAATCTCATCTACATGTTATCTTTTATCATAAGTTTTATAATCTTAATCCTCTTCACTATAATTTCCCATGTTAATAGGATATCTTCTTCCTAAGTTATATGTTGTATCTCTTGGTGTTGATCGACTAAAATTTACTCTACTATGTTTAGGGGATTAGTAACGTTACTACTGGCTTATTCAATTATCTCATCCATTTTGATGGACTTCTGTGTTTTAAATATCATATCGACTTATAATTTTCCTTCTATTATATCATCTATATATTGGGTATTGTATTTTCTTTTTAAAACTTCTACTACTTGATAATGACTCATTTCTAACATCAATTCATTATATCTAAAATCAAGAATTTTATTTATTTATTTCCATGTAAATTCTTCTTCTATAGCTATTAAAGTACTTTCTAATTCACCATCCTAACTACTGGTTGTGCCTGCTTGGTAATTATAATTTTCAAATATTAAATATTGAACCATCACTACTACAGTAAATTACATTATCTCTGGTACTAAAATTAGTTTTTCTATAAAATTATCTAATTTCCAATATAGTCCTACATTAGTTTCTTCTAAGAAACTTTTTTCTCTAATAACTTAAATTCATTTAGTTCCTAGAATATTTATTATCTGATTATTATTTAATTTGTATTCAATTGTACTATTTTCACTAAGTCTTCCCATAAATCTTGTGTAAATTAATAAATTATCTTCATTTCTTTTCATATGGTAACCTCTAGCTTTTATTCCTATTCTTAAATCCTTGTAAAAAGTATTAGATTTTATTAAATAGTCTGGGGTAAAATATACTATTCTTATCCTTATTATTCATGTCTAGTTCTATACTTGCCAAAAGTCCTTGTTCTATATTTGTAAATCGATTATCATAAAGATAAATCAAGGCTTTTGCACCTAAATTCTCACTATGTAATCCCTTTAATCCTATTATAACTAATCCTAAATGGGTCTGTTTCAATTCTTTATCTCTGTTCTGATTATACGAATGCTTATCTATTAAATCTAATTTTATCATTTGATCCTCATGCGTGCATGACACATATTTTTCACTATAATTTTGATATAGTAAAGATTTACTAAAAAAATTTCTATTTTTATATATTATATCTGGATTGATTAAATCTAATTTATTTTATCTAAGCCTTTCTATTTGTTTGTCTAAATCTGTAAGACTTTATATTTTAAGTTCATGACCTTCTTTTTTCTTACTAAATATTCTTTTTACTTTTACTACTACTGACTATTTGCTTACATTTATCCATTAGTAATATCTATAGCTCTTAATTTGCTTAGGTTGAAGGCTTCCTATATATGTACTAATTTTAATATTTTCGAATCTTCATATTAAATCTTCTAATTCTGAAGTTGGTATTACTTCTGAATTCTTGGTATTTTCCAATTGTTTTAATTTGAATCTTCCTTCTTCTATTCTTGATATTTTATCTAATTCTACTGTATTTTGATATTTTATGAAATCTAATTTTTTTCTACGTTCTTGATGACTACTCTATTTTCTCTTAAACTATCTAAGACTATCTTAAAATTTTTTATTAATCTTATCTAGTTTTGATTTCAAATTTCTACCTAAATTAACTATTAAATCTACTAAACTATTTAATAGAGAATTTTCTGTATATAGGTTGTGTCTAAAATTACCTTTTATATTATAATCTACACAATATTTATCTAAGCTTGTCTTTTTACTATGATAGGTGTTAAGTTCTAAATCTAAATATTCTATTCTCTTCATAAACTGTTCGATCTTCTAATTAGAATTAACTAATTAAACCATACTCAGATACCACTTCGTGCTTGTGTGGCGACAAATGAAAAAATAGTCTAAGTAATAAATAAAAAAGGCTCTAGGGGTGAAAATGATCAAAATTTTATGATTGATCAACTTTTATAATGTAGACTTTCTAAAACTTACCGCTTTGTGCAAAGTGTTGTACAATTATCCTTTTCCCTCAACTAATGATCTTCATAATTAAGTCCATTAAAAAATTTGGAAGAAAGAAAAAAGAAACAAATGCATTAAGATGTATGCATGTTTGACTTAAATAAGGTATGGAGTTATAAGATGTATGCATGCTTGAGACTTATATGAAGTAATCAATTCATTTCATGAATTAATTTTTAGACCATTTACGGATTAAAGGCGTCTTTAAGGAGAGTATGTTTTGAGAATCCAAGGATAGTGCAATTACAAAATTTCAAAATCTCAATGCGTTTTTTGATAATCACATGATAATAAAATTATAAAGAAAAGGATCCTTGTTACATTACAACATCTGTATTTTATATAATTATTTTTTTGTTGATAACAATATTGTCGGTACATGTCTCAAATGTTTAGAACCACAAGCCGTACAAATTCACAAATTGCGCCTGCAATTTTTTTTTTTTTAACCAATAACGAAAAAGTGCGATTGATGGTACTTACAAGAGCTAACATGTTCACCCGGCACCTACGTATAAAGAAATCATGCAAAGTCTAGGAAGTGATTTTAAAACTCCATTAATTTAATTATTTACGACATTAACTGGTTGGCCATGTTGTCCTGCACTTTTTGATGTTTATTTGACTTACCATTATTTCACTTTGTCAGGTCACAGATTTGTAATTAATAATTCAATAACCTGCTGGTGTTGCTGCTGCCTCGTGCTCGTGTCGCTGCGAATTGCAAAATTCCATGATACAGTGAAATCCACCAGTACCTCGGAGTGTTTTACGGCGTTAACTTTATTTATGTCAATATATGCTTAATTTTTCTGCAGTCACACCAATTTAACAGCTTTGCTCGAGTCTGGCTATTGGGATAAATTTTGAAGCCTTGTTAGCTAATTCCTTGCTTGAAATGGTATGACCATTGGTTTTAATTTCCATTAAATTCAGGTGAAACAGAGCAACGGAAGTTACCTATCTGATTTTCGGGGTCCTAAAGAAAGTGGGTTGAGGACTACCATTTGTGACGCTGAAGCAACCTTCAATC
This sequence comes from Citrus mangshanensis, assembly GCA_030449895.1. NCBI lineage: Eukaryota > Viridiplantae > Streptophyta > Magnoliopsida > Sapindales > Rutaceae > Citrus > Citrus mangshanensis. Next base: position 5,512,580 of record JASUUJ010000069.1, read on the forward strand.
CCGATTTTGGATGAAGGGTATACTCCAAGGAACGAGAACGCTGATGTGCTGCTGTCCCTTGCAAAAGTACGGACACCTCGAAAGGTTGTGCTTTCAGGAACGCTCTGTCAAAATCATGTCAAAGAGGTGTTCAATATTTTAAACCTTGTTCCTCCTAAATTTCTGAAATCGGACACTATCCCGGCCTGGTATTAAGCTTACAATGAGTAGAGTGCAAATGTCTGGCTTGAAGAAGCGGATTAAGGCAAATGCACAGGATACTTTTTACGAATTGGTAGGGTACTCTCTGCAAAGCGATGAGGATTTTCAAAGGAAGGTGCGGGAGATGACTAGCAAAGTCCTCCATTATTATAAAGGAGTTTTCTTGGATGAGCTTCCTGAACTTGTAGATTTCACTGTCGTGCTGAATCTCAGTTTCAGACAAAAGAGTGAAACCCAGAAGTTAAAGAAGTAGTTTAGGAAGATTAAGATTGCTTCAGCTGGAAGTGCTACTTATCTGCATCCGAAAATGAATTCCCTGTCTGAGAAAATTGTCCCAGCAGATGATACGATGGACGAGTTGTTACAAAGATTGGATATAAAAGATGGGGTGAACGCTAAATTCTTTCTGAATACGTTCAACTGAAGTGACGAGTAACAAGCCACATCTATTGGATAGAGGTACGTAAAGAGAAGACTAGAAGACTAGAAATGTTTTCGCTTATTCTTTGAAGCATTACATGATCCAAAACGACAAGCACGGATTAAAAACCATGACAACTCACAGATTCTCATATTGGGTTGCTAAGACCCTATCAATCGAAGCAAGTAACAAGTTGATTCAACTGCTAAGAACTTAAATCCATGTCATGTGTGAGAGAGAATAAGAGATTTTGCAATCGACGTTCGCTCACAGCAGGTTGATTCCAGAAGAAAAATAAGCCCTGGGCCCTAGCAGCATGGAGAATGAATCATTTCAAAGAAGAGACATTCACAGTAAGTTTACAACAATTTAAATAAAAGAGCTTACAATTTATATACGGTTTTTTTTAATTATACAAACTCGCAGCTGCAAACGGTAAATATGCGAAGAGCACAGTAAGGATAAAATATGCTGTAAATTCAAAGCACAAATGACAATCAAGTACCAATAAAGTGACAAGCTGCAACTAGTTCATTAGCAAGCTTCTAAAGTGATGGGTCATTAAGAGAGAAGAAGACAGAGGGTGTCTTTACAGTTTGTCGTGGCCATTCAATGAAAGCACTATAGTAAATAACAAGTTGAAAAACATGACACATTTTTAATTTGGCATCAACAACCACGTACGGTCGGTGATCACATATGCTAGCTTATCCAGATCAGGATTTGTAATATGAGTGGTATTCCCCATACCACAACAACAATCAGAATCCATAAACCAGAGAGAACATGCTGTCACCAGGCAACATGTCATTTTCTAACACGAATGAGATGCTACAGAACAGGTTTTTAGGCGGAAAACACTTGCTGCTACTACTTAACATTTGACTCATCAACTTCCTCCCGTTGCTCTTGGCCAGGAAATGACGGAAGTGAGTTCAGACAAATTTCATTCTGTGCAAGTAAGTCCACAACGATTGAAACTATTGATGCATCTGGCATTACATTTTTCTCCATCTTGTGAAGAAGTTCAATAACTTTTGATGGCTCATTGATTCGGATAAAACCATGGATAAGCATATCAAATGTGACAAGCTACATCTATTTGATAAAGGGATGTAAAGAGAAGATTACAAATGTTTTATTCATTGGAGCACTGCATGATCCAAAACAACATGCACAGATTAAAAAAAACATGACAACACACATATTCTCATGTTGGGTTGCTAATACCCTGTAAATCAAAGGAAGTAACAAGTCCAACTTAAATCCATGTCATGTGTCAGAGGGAATAAGAGATTTCGGAATCCAAGCATGCTCACAGCAGGCTGATTCCAGTTGAAACATAAGCCTCAGGCCCTAGCAGCATGGAGAATGAATCATTTCACAGAAGAGACATACACTGTAATTTTACAACAACTTAAGTAAAAAAGCCTACAATTTATATAAGGTTTTTTAACTATACATCTAGCAGCTGCCAAAGGTAAATATGCGAAGAGTACAGCAAGGATGAAATATGCCATAAATTCAAAGCGCGAATGACAATCAAGCACCAATAAATTGACAAGCTGCAACTAATTCCTCAGCTTCTAAAGTGAGGGGTCATTAAGAGAGACTAGACAGGGGGTGTTTTTACATTTTCTTTTGACCATTCAATGGGAGCCCTGTAGGAAATAACAAGTTGAAAAACATGATACCATATTTAATTTGGCTTCAACAACCATGTACAGTTGGTGATCACATATGCTGGCTTGTCCAGATCAGGATTTGTAATATGAATGGGACTCTCCAGATCACAGTAATCAGAACACATGAACATCATCAGCGAGATCATGCTGTCACCAGCTGAGATGTCATTTTGTAACACGAATGAGATGCTCCAGATCAGGTTTTCAGGCTGAAAACACATGCTTCTGCTGCATTTAACTCATCAACTTCCCCCTGTCGCTCGTGGACAGGAAATGACGGAAGTGAGTTCAGACTAATTTCATTCTTTACAAGTAAGTCCACAACCATTGAAACTATAGATGCATCTGGCATTACTTTTTTCTCCTTCATTTTGTGAAGAAGTTTAATAACTTTTGATGGCTCATTAATTCGGACGAAACCATGGATAAGCGTAACAAATATGATGACATCGGGCGCCACAGCATTTTCTTCCATCTCAAGAAATAAATCATGTGCCTTATCCATTTGGCCATCATTACAAAGCCCATGGATCATGATGCTATATGTTACAACATTTGCCGTTAGGACTCCACGAGGCAAACTACGAAACAGTTCCAATGCAATTTCGAGTCTGCCGGATTTACATAATCCATCAATGAGGCAGTTGTAGGCTTGAATATCAAGTTCACACTTGAGAATTCTCAAAGTACGAAATAGCTCAACTGCCTCTACAATATAACCATTCTTGCAGAGCCCATCAATAAAGGTTCTATATGTACAGGTATCAGCTGCCACATCATTACGCTGCATCTCAACAACCAGTTTTAAAGCACGCTCAGCCTGGCGTATTTCAAAAAGGCCATGAAACAAGGTATTATATGTAACAACTGTTGGCTTTATTCCTTTAAAAGGCAATTCGTTATAAAGACTTAACGCTTCCTCTACTTCCTTATTCTTGCAGTACCCATTTATCAAAATATTGTAACTAAAATCATCATGTTTGCAACCCATACTCTCCATGGAAACAAATAGTTCCTTCACACGATTAATTTTACCCGTCAAGCAAAACCCATCCATTAAGGTATTATAGGTAAAAGCATTTGGATGCACATCACACTGAACCATCAGGTCCAACAACCTACTTGCGTCATCCATCTTTCCATTTTTACAAAGCTCATTCATGATCACATTGAAAGACACAACATTTGGCTGCACCCCTTGGTCCATCATCTCAATAAGCAAACCCTTTGCCTCATTCCAATCATTAGCATGACAAAAACCGTGAATCAAAGAGGTATAAGTAACCACATTAGGGTTAAGATTCTCATCCTTCATCTGCAGAAACAGCTCCTTGGCCTTGTCCACAAAACCTTCCTTACAAAGACCATCGATAATAATACTGTAAGTAACAGTATTTGGCTTAAAAACAACCCCAATTTCCCCATTTCCATTAGTCATCTCTTCAAATAAATTTAAAGCAATGATTGTATGGCCAGTTCGACACAATCCATTAATTAAAGTATTGTACGTAATGACATTAGGCTCACAACCAAACGCTTTAAGTTTCGTAAACAATGCGGCGGCCTCCATGATTCTACTCTCCGCACACAAACCTTTAATCAAAGAAGTAAAGGTCACGACATTTGGAGCAAAACAAGACCGAAGGATCCTCCCAAAAATTACAAAACCAAGAGACACTTGACCCATTTTGCAAAAGCAGTTAATCAAGATACTATAAGTATAAAGATCTGGAAACAACCCAATTGAATTGAGCCTCTTGAAGAGTGAAAGGACAGTATCATAATGTTTATTCTTAGCAAGACAACCAAGCAAAATATTGAAGGAAGAGACAGGAGGCGGAGAAGGGTGCATATGGCGCATGTAATCAAAGATACACAAGGCTTCATTAGGAGTAATAAGATTAATGTCACCTTGACCTGATGATTTACACCTTTCTTTGAGGAATTTTTCGAGTGAGGCTCGGTCTTTGACTGTCAGTCGTAGCGACTCCTTCAGTTTAGCTGTTGTAGTCAGATACGAGGGTTCATTTTTTGAAAATGAAGTTGTGGGTTTTCTCGTGTGAGGGAACGAAGATGAGAAATTACATCTAAGAGCTGATATTGAAATTGAAGTAAAATAAAATGAACGATTTGAGGATGCGAAAGCCATCGGAGAGCTTCCGATTATTTGGGGTTGAAGAAGAAGAAAGTAATTGCCAAAATAGATGACAAATCTGCTCTTTTCTTTCCATTCCTATTTTAATTTTGCAAGCTGGAAATATTGCTTACCCTATGCTCAGGATACAGTAAATGATGTATCTGACTCAAATTATAATTAATTATTAAATTTTGTCGTTTCCATTTCAAATGGTGAAATTTATTCAGTTGGCATACAAACTATAAATAAAGGTGCCAATTTTCTTACATTATCTGCCTTCTCAAATATATTAAATTCCTATAATTATTAAATAAGTGAGGTTCCATCACTCAATTAAAAATAATTTAATATGTAATATTTAAAATTAATTTTGTATGTAATTAAGTGCTAAAAAACTAATTTATCATTATAAAAATTATCATCATTGTCATTTTTTTGTTTGTTTTTATTTTGTCGCTTTGTGAGAGTAATTTAATATTTTTAGTGGACAACTAATACAAATTACCAACTTAAATTTAAAAATCAAACAAATTAAAATTTTGCAATACTTTTTAACATAGAATAAACTTAGGGTGGATATCTGACAATTTCCTCCATTGTAAAAAAAAATAAAATTCTTGTTTTTATATAAGATCCATTCGCTATAAAATTAATAATCAATATCAATTTAGATCTCATTTCTAATTTTTTTATTATGTAGAAAGATGATTTTGTTCCACCCCAAATTTTATTGGGCCTCGTGGATATTTTCCTTATTAAAATTAAAAACTTATGAATTGAACTAGTAAGTAGATAAGTGATTTAAAATTTACGAAACTTTTATTGCGCATTGATAAACATGTTTATTTATTATACATTTCAGTTTTGAAATTTACTAAGAAGTAAATTAATGATGAAAATTTAGTAAGCAGGGCTATTGCATTTATAAAATCGTTTTCTAGAATTGATGGGTCTAAAATATGATATATTCTAAGCATGTTTTTGTAATTAAAATCAAGATTTTTTTTATAAAAGTTCCTTTGCTTATATGTCCAAATGATGTTTTGCTAGTGATTGAATGAATGCAAGATTTTATTGTGAAATGAATTTGTAAACAATTACATATTAAAAATGGTTATTACGTTATAAGTTTTATCGTATTTATGCAATAAATTGTAAATTGACTATTGTTTTCCAATTTAATGGTTCTTTTTAATGGTTATTTTGTAATTGTTGGTCTATATATTTATATGTTTAAGCGATTATTGTAGATGTTCAATATGATATCGTATCAATTTGTATTTGATATGTGTTTAAGCTTCAAAATATTAAAGCTCATTGTTTAAAGATCTAAGTGCTTCAATAAAAAGTTACTATCTGATAGATAGATAAATAATAACATTACACATGGCTTTATTTATTGAGTTGATGATTCACCCCTTATCTTTTACATTTTTTTAATTGAGTTTCTAGATGGATGTTTTTGTTATTTTTTGAATTGAGTTTATAGATGGATGTTTTTGTTAGAGGCTTCGATATGTTGTTGTGCTAGGCTCTTTGGATGAGTGAGTTTCCATGTAGTTCATAAGCAAATTTTTTTTCTAAAATTTGGCCGTGCATTTGATGTCAAGCTCATATTATGACTTTTATTATTATTATTATTATTGAGGTTTAAGGATGATAGAAAGGAATGTTTTGTGACTTCTCGATTTTCCAATGTCCTCAGAGCCCCGAGATGTTAGAGTTGTCTCAGTTTTTAAGTTACTGCTATGAGTAAATCATAAATGTGTAATACTATGAAGTCAGCTAACTATCAGAGCCTCATTGTGAGTTGTCACTTTTCTAACTTGTGATCTTTGGACATTTATTACGAAATGTTCTAGTTATTTCAAGTATCTTTTACTACTATTAAATTCAGCAAAAAAAAAAACGTCCATATAGTTGTGAAAAGTTTATATGGATACTGTAGCATTTGCACGAAAATCTATTGATAAATCTTTGAGTCCAATAATAACGTGAGTTTTCTTAAGAAAAACAGTGGTTTTGGGGGCTCAAAGGTATGGCATCTATTTTTATTCATTATATATTAACATATCTTATTGAAATGACATGTGTTTAACACTATGCGGTATTTATCAGGTTAATTTGTGCACAGTCCATCCTCAACAAAACACGGCACAAGAAACATTTGATGGAAGGAGTCAGAGGAATGAAGAGTAGGGGTGGGCAAAATACCCGACCCGATCTGACCTGATCCGAAAAAAATCGGATTCGGATCGGATCAGGTTGTAAATAAAACCCGATCGGGTGCATTTGTGTCAACCCGATCAGATCATGATCGGATCGGATCGGGTGGATCATGATCGGATCGGGTTGACCCGATCGGGTTGACATAAAAAAAAAATTAAACCCCAAATACACAAGACACACACACACCACACACACACACTGGAACACAAACACCCCACACACACTGGAACACACACACACTGGAACACAAACTGGAACACACACACACTGGAACACAAACTGGAACACACACATACTGGAACACAAACTGGAACACACACACACTGACACACCCACAGCCCCTGCCGACCAGCAACATAATCGCCCACACCCACCCACAAGCCACAGCCTCTCTCTCTCGCATCCCACCATCGACGGCAACAAGCGGCAATTACACAACCCACGCCCACGGCTAAACAAAAAAAACATAGTCACAATCACAAACAGTCAAACACACACACGAAGTTCACAGAGCAAGCTAGATCCGGCCACCAGACACAGCAACTGCCAAGAGCCAACGTTAACAGAAGCTACTCCGCGAGGATGGTGACCCAATCTACTGATCTACTGCTACCAAGTACCGGATCTGCTGCGCCACCTCCACGCCTCCAATCCTCCGCCATCACCCGATCCGATTCAAGCTCCATTTGGCTGTTAAGTTTTGAAAGCTTTGGGTTGTTGCTGTAAATGTGTAAATCGTGTGTGTGTAAATGGGTAGATTGTGTGTGTATATTTTTTATATCCGACCCGATCCGATCCGAATTATATTCGGATCGGGTCGGATCATATTGAATTCGGATGAGTTCTTATCTAACCCGATCAACCCGAAACCCGATCGGGTTGATCCGAACCCGAACCAAACCCGATTTTGCCGACCCCTAATGAAGAGTGCATGCATAATTGTCAACACCAGAATGATGGAAAAATGGATAAATTAATGTTGGAGTTGTATTAGAAAGTAGATAGTGTTTGTTTATATAACATTATTTTTTTTAAATAAGTTAACAATAAAATTGATATATATATATATATATATATAACCACTTATGTTATGATTTTTTTGGGGTTCATATTAATCATTTTTAATTAAATTTTAAATTTATGTTTTGTACTCAATTTCTCATTCGGGAAAGGGACATGGTCAATTTTATAAACTAATTTAAAGAAAAATGATAGATTTATGATTTTATTAATAATAATTTTTGAATAAATAATCACTATAATTAAAATATAAAAGAATAATTATGATAATAAATCGTTAAGTACTTTTTAGTAATTTGTTACAATCTAACTCATTCCGAAGCCAATTCCAAGATATAATCAACACATCAATGAGATTTCAGTCCATTTTGATTTTGATTCTTGTAGGTCAAGTAAACAACTTATTTTGATTCTCATTTCCCATTCCAATTAATGACAAGTAAACGATATACAAGAAGCCCAATCTAAAGCCCTTGCCTCTCATGAATAGGTAAATGAATGGATGAAATCCATTTCAAAACCCCTGAGCTTATGCTCGCTTTACAAAGTTTTTCTCAAAGCCAAATTTCTTCCAAGGAAGAAATTGAAAAAGAAAAACCAATTTCCAAAGAAATTTCAAAACCCTCTTCTCAAAATGTTGTTCTCTCTGGTGAAAGTTCATCCTCTCAAATTGTCCTTTCCCAGCCAACGCCTTTAAAGAAAACTTCCGATTGGTATGATAAAACCCATTTCCAAAACGTTTTAACAATGGAAGATGGTTTTTACCACACTGATCCTTTTCAAGCCATTTCAAAATTTTTCCCCAAAGGCTGGTTTTTTAAACCGTGGGATTTGACAAAATCCCAGTCTTATTATCAAAGCATTTTGGAAGCCACTGAGTCTGTAAAATTCAAACAATTCTTTCTCAGTGAAACCCATTCAGAGCCGGCCTACTCCACGGCCACTATCCTAAAAGTTTTGAGCCCTAACCAATGGGGTGATCAACTTCACAAATTCAAAACCTTCCCTCCAAATTTCCAAATGCGTTTACCACACTGCTTGACCTATTCCTATTGGGATTATCAACAAGCCTGGTTTAACACATTTTTCATACAAAATCCAAAGAAATCTCATTCATGGTTATTTTTGTTTAATTCAAAAATAACCGTCCAAAGCCTCCCAAATTGGTTCCAACAATGGTGGAACTATTTTGGCCTAATACCACAAATTTTAACCCCAAATGCCACCCATTGTTTAAACCTCTTCAAAGCCCATTATGTCCCCTCTGAATCCGAGAAACGGTTTCCCCCTTTTCTTTGCTTCTGTACAAATTTCTTTCTTCCATGGGTATGTATGTGGAATTTCAGATTTCATACCCAAGAAACCTAACTCATTATCCAAAGAACTTTCAAAGTAAAATTGTGGTCAAAATTTGACGAACAGACCAAATTGACTGACACCCTCATCAGAAATTGGGTCTGTTCCAATGGTTTCCTGCCTCCAACCATTAAACATGCCAAAGCCCAACAAACCTTTTTTACCCAAAAATCCAAAGCCCAATCTCTTTTGGCCAGCGCCAAAACTGAAGAAGAATATTTCAAAGTTATGGAGCAGCTCCTCACCTCTAGGTCAAAGTCCTCAGTGGCAGACTCCTCTGAAGATGATGAGGAAGATGAAGAGCCATTTATTTCTCTTGGAGATGAAAATGAAGACGACTGTTTTGAAATTTTCTCTCCGATAAAGCATTGTAAATAATTGTTGTTTAAATTCAAAAAAAAGAGTAATTATATTCTGTATTTTCCTTGAATTTATTTCTTCTTTTGTATTTTCGGGTGGTCCCATGGACACAAGTGAGAGCGCACATGTCTCTTCACCCGAACCGTATTTTGTATTTTGTAAGTACAAATCCTGTTCTAAAGCTACAATTGAGAAGCCACAGTTTCGCTACAGTTGAGAAGCTACAATTTCGCTACAGTAGAGAAGCTACAGACTCGCTATAGTTTAAAGACCCAATCTTTGTATTTAAATCGGGAGGAAGACTTAGACTCCTCAAATTTTCAAAATTTTTTATTTTTTTCGAAGTTCATCAAGATCTCTCTCTCTCTCTCTCTCTAGAAATCAGGGAATCAGGAATCCGGAAGGAAATTCTTCCTGTCCTTGGATTATTTTCCCTATTTCTTTTATAATATTTCCTCAAGAACAACTACATAAAGAAAATCATATGTAAGAATCTCAATCTTGTAATTTTCTTCCAAAGCTTTTAAATTTCCATGTATGTTTAAATTTTGCAATTTAATTTAAAGTTTTTATTTTTAAAGCATCATTTGCAGACTGGTCTTTACCAGATCTGCCATAAAACTGCTACGTTCCTCTGAGGCAACGAGACCAGATCTCAATCCTCAGTTGTATCTTTCTCTTCTCCCTCCATCCATTCAGAGTGCTATTTCTGGGATCCAGATCTAGTACTATCTATGAGCCTTTAGATGCATGTTTGTTGTTAGGCTTGCTTAAAGAACCTAATTAATATTTGGTAAAGATCTATTACTTGAGTATATCGACGGGAATCCGACGACGTAAATTCCAGAGGCGAACCCGAATGGGCGTTAGTCTGGTCTGCACTGTCGGTAAACAAGTCACGTACTTCAAGTAATACATAAAATTTGACCAACCGCATTCCAAAGCAGATCTAAATCCATTAAAAAGAATCTAAACAATATATGGTAAAGTATCCAGTCCATTAAAAAGAATCAGCCGCGTATTAAAGCAGATCCAAATTTTCCGAACAAACATATTAAAAGAATCAAATTTCTTATTTATTGAATTCAAAAGCTTCCACATCCATCCTTCGATCCTACATCATTCTGGTATCAGAGCCAAGGGGAGGATGGTGTTATATAGTTAGAGATCTTGTGTTTAGAAACTTGTGTTTTATTTTGAAATTTTGTTGTGTGGTGAATCTTTTACTGGTAGTAAGTTCCGTTTTAGGATAAGGATTTCCGCTTAGGGCAGTAAAACCATACCTGTAGCAACTCTGACAAGACCAAGAATAGACCATAGGTTTTTACCATGGATCCTCTACTCTATAGAGCATCGTCCTTTTCTAGCTCTTCTTCCAGGAAGACTAGTGACTCAAAGCATGTTGTGAGTTCAGAAGAATTCATTATTGAGAACTTTGATAAAGCAATTGATTGTTGGGAACTTCCAAAAATTTCTAAAGAAAAAATTTATAAAATAAAAAAGCTTGATTTCTTAAAGAGTGATTATGTAATAAAGACTGAAGAACGTGATATAACCCTTTCAGAGCCATTTGAAACAATTCATTTATTTTCAGAGAAATCTTTAAAGAAATTAAAAGAAAAAAATTTCAATTATATTCACATTGGTTTAATTCAAGTCGGAATAAAACCTTTGACCAAAGAAGGCCTTGATACTTCCATCCTTGCAGTCTTAAGAGATGGGCGATTCATCTCTTTTGACGATTCATTGCTAAGTAGCATTGAATCCAGTCTCTGTAAAGGCCCGATTTCCTTTGATTGTTATCCGAACATAACAATCTCTCTCAAAGATAAAAACATCTTGAAAAGCATGATTTTACAAATATAAACACATAATTATAATATGATTAAGGGATCTGTCCCAGTAGCCTTAATTTTTAAAATTTCTTATAAAGCCATGATCTCTGCGTTCAGTACGCAACATAAATTCCAGTCAAAGAGAGATGAAACTCTTCTCTTACAGACTGATCTGTCTAAAGCCAACACTGTCATTCCAAAACTAATCCAATGGAAAGATGTTAATCTTCCAGAGGAATGGATCATTGAAGGAGCCGCTCCACCAGTGATTCCGAAGCAACTTAAGCCAAATACAGAGTTGCAAAATGTGACTCAGTATTCCGATGGTAAAGTCAAATTATCCTTCCGGAGATCTAACTCATCAAGATACTCCGATAAAGATTCATGTTCAAGCATTCCCACATTAGAAAGAAAATTTATAAAAATTCCTTCTGTTATAAATCTTCCCTTCCAACCAGTAAAGAGTCAACCTAGGTTTTCTACTTCGGATATACCTAGTTCTTCTATACATTCTGTTGACTATACCACTAATGTCCCCCATCCAATCTATACTAGTAGTCAACGTGAATAAAGACAGGAAGAGAAGGAATATTCTCCTCCAACTTCCCATACATTCTCCGCTGTCACGGAAAATGTAATAAACGTTATTGAAAAAGATTTTAATTTGGATAAAACTTTACTCCATAATGATTTTTATTCAGACAGTAATAAAGAAAAAAGACTTTGGTTTTTTAAACATTTTTTAAACATTTTTTAAATCAAAGAAAAGAAATCCAACAAACCTATTATGAATTTGTAAATCTCCATCAAGTTCATATATTGTTTTTTGATTGGTTCGAGATATATTCTTCTGATAACAACATCTCTTATTCTTTTAAAGAGTCAAACCCTATTACTATCAGGAAAAAGATCCCTGAGTGGAAACTTTCTGATAGTGATAGAACCATAGAATCTGAGCATCCACCTCTTCGGAGTCTAACTGTAGATCACGGTGAACCTCCTGTCCAAATTAGAGCTTCACCTTATAAAATCCCAAAACCAAATGATTCTGATGCGAATCTAAGTAATATTATTCAACAGAATAATTTCTGTAATACTAAGTTAAATACAATAGGAAAACAGTTGACTAGGATAGAAAACCAATTCCAAAAGTCAACCATAGTTGTTTCCCTTGTTTCATCAAAATCGGATCCAGACAAAAAGCTTAAAGAGCCTATTTTCAAACCTTTTCAGGTTTTGAAAACTAGTCAAAAGCTTGTCCAAGAGTCAAAATCTGATTTTGCCAAAGACATTAGAGAACAACTAGATAGGATAGAAGCTACTTCTTCCTCATCTAGTAAAGTTCAAATAGCCCCTGATACTCCCCAATCTAGCAGGATTGGAGTATTAAAACAAGATCAAATGTCTATAGCCTCTTCCGATCTGGAAGCCTTTAAAGACGAACCTATCCCAAAAACCAATAAAATCCATTGGGAGTTAGCCTTGCCTACTGTCAAGTCTCCACCAGATTTGGCCATAGACAACAGGCCTAGTGCATTAAACCAATCACGTTTTAATGCATCCTCAGTCTATGAGTGGAATATTGATGGTATGTCTGAATATAACATCTTAGGATTGTTGCCAATGCCTATAAAACCCAATCAGGAACTTCTGACAAAGCCATTGCAGAAATTCTCATTACGGGTTTTACTGGTCAACTTAAAGGTTGGTGGGATCATCTTCTCACTAAACAACAACAATTAGATATCTTAAATTCCATCCAAGTTGATGAGAATGGAGCCCCCATTCTTGATGAGTTCAATAGTCCAATTCAGAATGATGTTGCTACCCTGATTTTGACTATATCCCTCCACTTCATAGGCGACCATTCTCACTTTAGAGATAAAAACGCTGAGTTACTACATAATTTAAGGTATAGGAAACTTAGTGAATTCCAAAGCTATAAAACCACATTCTTTACCAGATTTTTCCTTAGGGATGATGCAAATCATATAACTTAGAAAGAGAAATTCCTTGCAAGTTTACCTACCCTATTAGGAGAAAAGGTCAGGAATTCCATTAAACCCTTGTATGATAATCGTATTCCTTATGATGAGCTCACCTATGGTGAACTTGTCAGTTTTTTCAACAAAGAAGGTTTAAAGATTTGTCAAGATTTGAAGTTACAGAAACGATTTAAATGGGAGCTTAGGAAATCTAAGCAAGAATTAGGTAGTTTCTGTAAACAATTCAATTATGACCCCTTTAAAACTTCCACTTCCAAAGAATGTAATGGTAAGTGTTCTTCAAAACCTTACAAAAAACATGACAAGTCTAAAACCCATAGGAAGCCCTTTCAAGATTTTAGAGAACTTTCTTATAAGAAACTTTCGAGGCCTTATAAGGAACCCAATTTCTCTAAAAAGAAAGAGTTCAAAGCCAAAACCAAGACTCCTTTTAACTACAAAGAAGCCACATGTTATAAATGTAGAAAGAAATGTCATACTGCAAAATATTGCAGAATGAATAGAAAGCTTCATGAGCTTGGCCTTGATGAAGAAATCCTTTCCAAAGTAGCCCCTTTACTTGTAGAGTCTTCTGACACTGACTCTTCCATGTCGGGAGATAGTGACCCCCTACAAGTAGACGAGTTAATTGATTCAAATACCTCTGCATCTAGTGGGAGTGACTCTGAATCAGATTCTTATTTAAATATATATATATATATATATATATATATATTTATTTATTTATATATATATAATAAATTTATAGAAGAGTTTATATGATAAACAAAAATCAAGATGCAAACATATATACATGCAAGGAAGACTCAGCTCGACTTTTATCTAATTGACTTGACCTGAATTTTCTGGCCTTTGACTCGAATTTAATGGTTAGGCTCGGGCCTAAATATTAGAGCCCGATTAAATTCATATCAGGGTTCGGGACCTACATGCCCGACCTGACCTGACCTTAAAACTTAAAAAAAAATGTTTATATATATATAAGTGTATTATTTATGTAATAATATGGTTACGACCTTGAGTAATTTTTATTTTTACGTTACTTCAAACAATTTCTTACGCTTTTATATTTTAATGTATATGGGGAGGCTATGTCTAATTTTTAAATTTTAAATTAACTAAAAATTAAAAAAAAAACCTTTAAAAGAAAGTGTGATCAGGCCCATGTTTTCAAATAATCCGGTTTTTTTAGGCTTGAAAATTTTATTTTAGTTATAGAGTCAGGGTCGGAAATGGCTAAGCACGGGCCTAACTCGAGCCACTGCCATCCTTGCGAATATACTATTGATCTATTACGAACTCATCAGTTAAATTCATAATAACTATAAATGTGTTACTATCATTCAAATCTCATACAATCTAAAATTGTAAATACACAAAAAAGTTTTCAAAGACTTCCAAAAGAATGCCAATAGTCTAACTCTCTAATTTATTTCGCATAGGATATGGGTCGGGTCAACTAAACCAATGTCGAAAAAAGAAGCGAATTAATGTTAGGTGGTCAATTGGTCTTCAGAATTGTAAGAATTACAAAACTTTGAAAAATGAAATAAAACTCATAAATTAACATTAACTGTAAATTAAACAAATAAACTGTAATCCCCACATAGGATAGCTTGACAAAAAAATAAGTAAATTAATGTTGGAGTTGAAAAGTGGTTTTCAGAATTGGAAGAAATACAAAAACTTAAACAAAACAACATACAGCTCGTAAATTCACATTAAGTATGAAATGAAATTAAAAAATTGTAAATCATACATAGGACAAGAAAATTGACGGAAGAATGGTTAATTCATGTTGTAGTAGTAAATTGGTCTTCAGACTTATAAGAATTACAAAAACTTAGAAATATGATACAAAACTTGTAAACTGACATTAAATATGAAATGAAACAAAACAGTTATAAACCACACATAGGACAGGTAAATTGACGGAATAATGGGTAAATTCATATTGGAGTGGTAAATTGATCTTCAGACTTATAAGAATTACAAAAACCTAAAAACATGACATAGAACTCGTAAACTTACATTAAGTGTGAAATAAAATAAAAAATTTGTAAACCACATATAAAACTAGTAAATTGATGGAAAAAATAGTAAATTAATGTTGGAGTTGTAAATTACAAGAAGAAATTGTAAACAAAACAAAAACATAGAAAAATGACAGAGAACTTGTAAATTGACATTAAGTGTGAAATAAAAAAAAATAAGTAAACCACACATAAAACTAGTAAATTGATGGAAAAGAGAGTAAATTAATGTTGGAGTTGTAAATTACAAGAAAAAATTATAAACAAAACAAAAACTTAGAAAAATGACATATAACTTATAAATTGACATTAAGTGTGAAATAAAACAAAAAATGTGTAAACCACACATAAAAATAGTAAATTGATGGAAAAATAGGTAAATTAATGATGGAGTTGTAAATTAGAAGAAAAAAGTGTAAACAAAACAAACATTTAGAAAAATGACATAAAACTTATAAATTGACATTAAGTGTGAAATGAAACAAAACATGTGTAAACCACACATAAAACTAGTAAATTAATAGAAAAAGAGGTAAATTAATGATAGAGTTGTAAATTGTAAGAAAAAAGTGTAAACAAAACAAACACTTAGAAAAATGACATAAAACTTGTAAATTTACATTAAGTATGAAATGAAATAAAAAAATTTTAAATCACACATAAAGCTAGTAAATTGATAGAAAAATTGGTAAGTTAATGTTGGAGTTGTAAATTATAAAAATAACTTGTAAACAAAACAAAAACTTAGAAAAATGAAATAAAACTTGTAAATCGACATTAAGTGTTAAATGAAACAAAAAATTTGAAAATCACACATAAAACTAGTAAATTGATGGGAAAATGGGTAAATTAATGTTGGAGTTGTAAATTGTAAGAAGAACTTGTAAATAAAATAAAAACCTAGAAAAATGACATAGAACTTGTAAATTGACATTAAGTATAAAATGAAACAAAAAATGTGTAAATCACACATAAAATTAGTAAATTGACGGAAAAATAGGTAAATTAATGATGAAGTTGTAAATTAGAAGAAAAAAGTGTAAACAAAACAAAAACTTAGAAAAATAATATAAAACTTGTAAATTGACTTTTAAGTATGAAATGAAACAAAAAATTTGTAAACCACACATAAAACTAGTAAATTGATGGAAGATGGATAAATTAATATTCGAGTTGTAAATTGCAAGAAGAACTTGTAAAAAAAAATTTAGAAAAATGATATAAAACTTGTAAATTGACATTAAATGTGAAATGAGACAAAAAATTTGTAAATCACACATAAAAAAAATAAATTGATGGAAAAATAGGTAAATTAATGTTGGAATTGTAAATTGTAAGAAAGAAGTGTAAAAAAAAAACTTAGAAAAATGACATAAAACTTGTAAATTGAGATTAAGTGTGAAATGAAACAAAAAATTTGTAAACCACACATAAAACTAGTAAATTGAGGAAAAAATTGGTAAATTAATATTGGAGTTGTAAATTGCAAGAAAAAAGTGTAAAAAAATAAAAACTTAGAAAAATGACATAAAACTTATAAATTGATATGAAGTGTGAAATGAAATAAAAAATTTGTAAATCACACATAAAACTAGTAAATTGATAAAAAAATGAGTAAATTAATGTTGGAGTTGTAAATTGCAAGAAAAACTTGTAAACAAAACAAAAACTTATAAAAATAACATAAAACTTGTAAATTGATATTAAATATGAAATGAAACAAAAAATTCGTAAAACACACATAAAACTAATAAATTGATGGAAAAATGGGTAAATTAATGTTGGAGTTGTAAATTGCAAGAATAACTTGTAAAGGAAACAAAAATTTATAAAAATGGCATATAACTTGTAAATTAACATTAAGTGTGAAATGAAACAAAAAAAATATGTAAATCACACATAAAACTAGTAAATTGATGGAAAATGGGTAAATTAATGTTGTAGTTTTAAATTGAAAGAAAAAACTTGTAAACAAAACAAAAACTTAGAAAAATAATATAGAACTTGTAAATCAAAATTAAGTGTGAAATGAAACAAAAAAAATGTATAAATCACACATAAAACTAGTAAATTGATGAAAAATAGATAAATTAATGTTGTAGTTGTAAATTAGAAGAAAAAAGTGTAAAAAAATAAAAACTTAGAAAAAAGACATAAAACTTTTAAATTGATACTCAGTATAAAATTAGACAAAAAAATTTATAAACCACACATAAAACTAGTAAATTGAGGGAAAATTGAGTAAATTAATGTTGGAGTTGTAAATTACAAGAAGAACTTAAAACAAAATAAAAACTTTAAAAAATGCTATAAAACTTGTAAATTGACATTAAATGTGAAATGAAACAAAAATTTTGTAAATCACACATAAAACTAGTAAATTAATGAAAAAATAGTAAATTAATGTTGAAGTTGTAAATTTGCAAGAAGAACTTATAAACAAAACAAAAACTTAGAAATATGACATAGAACTTGTAAATTGACATTAAGTGTGAAAAGAACTTGTAAATTGACATTAAGTGTGAAATGAAACAAAAAAATGTGTAAATCACACATATAACTAGTAAATTGATGAAAAAAGAAGTAAATTAATGATGGAGTTGTAAATTAGGAGAAAAAAGTGTAAACAAAACAAAAATTTAGAAAAATGACATAAAACTTGTAAATTGACATTAAGTGTAAAATGAAACAAAAAATTTATAAATCACATATAAAACTAGTTAATTAATGGAAAAAGATGTAGATTAATGTTGGAGTTGTAAATTACAAAAAGAATTTGTTAACAAAACAAAAACTTAGAAAAACGACATAGAACTTGTATATTGATATTAAGTGTGAAATGAAACAAAAAATGTGTAAATCACATATAAAACTAGTAAATTGATGGAAAAATAAGTAAACTAATTATAGAGTTATAAATTAGAAGAAAAAAAGTATAAACAAAACAAAAACTTAGAAAAATGATATAAAATTTGTAAATTGACATTAAGTGTGAAATGAGACAAAAAATTTGTAACCACATATAAAACTAGTAAATTGATGGAAAATTTGAGTAAATTAATGTTGGAGTTGTAAATTGCAAGAAAAAAGTGTAAACTAAACAAAATCTTAGAAAAATGACATAAAACTTGTAAATTGACATTAAGTGTGAAATGAAATAAAAAAATTTGTAAACCACACATAAAACTAGTAAATAGATGGGAAAATAGGTAAATTAATGTTGGAGTTATAAATTGTGAGAAAAACTTGTAAACAAAATAAAAACTTAGAAAAATGACATAAAACTGTAAATTGACATTAAGTGTGAAATGAAACAAAAAATAAGTAAACCACACATAAAACTAGTAAATTGATGGAAAAATTAGTAAATTAATATTTGAGTTGTAAATTACAAGAAGAACTTGTAAACATAACAAAAACTTATAACTGTAGCATAAAACTTGTAAATCAATATTAACTTGCAAATGTTGTATAAAATTTGTAAATCGCACATAAGATCAGTAATTGTAACTTGGAACTTGAACAAAAAATAGTAATTACCTGCTACTTTGATAACATGCTATCTATTTATTTAAAATTAATGGTAGAGATTTTTTATTTAAATCTAACGGTGTACGTCCATTATGGCATCAATGCCGCAAATTTAGTTATGGCATTAGAATGACCATTTTTTTTGTAAAAGTTCCTTACTTATCTAGTGTGCGCATATTTAATTTTATGATCTTTTGGGCTTGTATAATGAGTGTATCAAATTTCGAAATTGGCCTTATGCAATCATAAAAACTATTTTCCTAAACTGAAGTATCGAATTACAAATCAAGTTTTTATCGTGCTTAGAACTGTAAGCAGCAATGAAATTTTTACTGGAATTGTCATATGTCTTTAATGTTTATAGAGCCTGTTTCACTATTTTCAATTTTTTTAACTAAATTTATGAATTTTTTAGTCACATAACCTCAACTCTGAAATTTTTTTAATACATTTTTTATACATGAAATGAAATTTTCCTTTAAGTACTTTTTATTGCAAAATAACTCTCATATTTTTATCTCTAAATATTTATTACGTTTCCTGTCATAATTTAAAATGGCATGATTTTTAAAGTTATATGTAAATAGTAATGAAATTTCAAATGGTTGCAATGCAGTATTAAATACCGAAAAGACAATTTTGTTTATCTTAAATAAAGTGATTTTTTAAATAAATTTACAACTCTTTCAATTATGAGATAATTTCTAATGAAATCCCACAAGTTTGAATGGAATCTTTGCAAGGTCTTAGAATTCTTAGAGCGACATATCATGGGAATTTTAATCATTTGGTTGGTTTGGTATTTTCGTATCTAAGAAGGTTGAGATATTGAGGAATATTATTAAGTTAGAAATTGATAATGAAATTGATATGAATATTACTCTAACGATTACTGGGTGCGGGTGAGCTCATATTATAATTGAGGTTTGAAAATATGGATTGGCACTTTATGGTTTTTAAGTAATTTTACCACTATAGTTTATGATAATAAGTTATTTTTGGTCAAAAACTATTTAAAATGTTTTCTTAAATTTGTTTTCAAAATGACTTTAAAATAGTTGGGTTTTCATAAATTGTTTTCCTTAAAAATAAGTCTTACCATAAACCTAAAAGCACTTAGAGAGTAATCAATTTACAAAAGAAAACATAAATGTCACTTAATAATTATTCAAGGACTAAAGAAATCATACGTCCATAAAAACATAATCCTCTAAAAGAAAATTTTCCATAACAAAGTAGGCAATAAAAAGAAAGGGAGACAATATAGCAGTGAAACTCTTGAAATTAATTACCACAAGGTTATTTTACAATATCTGATGAAAGAATGATTATGTTGATATGAACAGCACCAGTAAACCCCTGCCATCAATCGGCAACAGAGCTTTGCATTTTTTAATATCAATGGGATCCTCAAGGTTCATTCCCTTCATTGTTTGATTATAATCACCAAACGGACAAAAACAGAAAAATATTCAGCAACTTACAAGGTTTTTCAAATATATACGCCAGCAGCTACTAAAGATAATATCGCAAGAGTGCGACAGAGATAAAATATGCTACAAATTCAAAGCCAAATTGACCTTAAGTGCCACTAAAGCAACAAGCTGCATCTACTTAATATGTTTCTAAAGGGATATTACTTTAAAGAGAGAACTAAAAAAGGGTGTTCTGACAGTTTCTTGTAGCCATTCAATTGAAGTACAAGACGAGATAAAAAGATGACATAGACTAAAAAAACATGATACCGTACTTAACTCGGCATCGATGCCTATGTACAGATTAGAGTAGGAGATGAAATATGCTGATGATAGCCTATCCAGATCAGGCCTTGTAATATGAATGGGAAACCCTGGGCCATGTCTGCCATCAGAATCCAAAAAAGGCACAAGAGAACATGCTGTCAACAGGCAACATGCCTTTACATTTTATAACATGAATGGGATTCTCCAGAACAAGTTTCCTGGCTGAAATCTTATGCTACCAACATAATTTGACTCATCCTCTTAAGTTTAGCTCTTGGACAGTAAATTGCGGAAGCTAACCTCATCCTTTAAGGATAGGTGAGAAGAGTCCGCTGGTGGATATAAATGCATCAACTTGAAATAAAAGAACACTGATTGTAAAACATAACATAGTTAATTTGGCATCAATACTCATGTACCGTAGGTGGTCATATATAAACAGATATTAGATGGTTCAACCAGTAAGGACTGAGGGGGAACGGAAACACCCCCACCCAAAAAAAAAAAAGAAGAGTAAGGAGTTTCACAGTAGAATTAACTCAGAAGGATGAGGAATGAGGCAAGAATTGGTTTATACCACCAAATAAAAGTGTTAAAAGGGGAAAAAAGAGAGAAAAAAAGTCAAAGATAGACCAAACATTATTTTATACTCTGTTATATGCAATCATTATTTTATGCTCTATTCATGCTTTAAATTCTCTTTTCGTTTGCCTAAATCTTCAAATTGAAGTTCCAAATATCAAAGACAATCATCAAACGAATAGAAAGTCTCAACATAATACTTACACCCCCACAGAAGAGAAATAAAATGCCATTTTATATGCCTTAGGGAACATGAAGGTCATACAGAAAGAGCTTAAAGAATTATCATTTCCAGCTAATAAGAAAGAGACACCATAAAAGGAAAAATCATGAATTTAATAATAAATAGGTAAGTTTACAATAAAAAATGAAAAAACAGTTTTGGAAGTGTCAGCCATGTCTGAGAACAAAATCGATGAACAGCACCTGTTAAAATGCGATCACAATTCAACACGCCTTCACATTCAGTAATACAAATGGGATTCTAAATTTTAGGTATTACACTGAAATGAGAGGCTACTATTTGACATTCAACCAGTCAACTTCCTTCTGTTGTTCTTGGACAGGAAATGATGGAAGCGAGTTCAAACAAATTTCATTCTTTACAAGTAAGTCCACAACGGTTGAAACTATAGATGCATCTGGCATCACTATCTTCTCCTTCATCTTGTGAAGAAGTTCAATAACTTTTGATGTCTCATTATTTCGAATGAAACCCACCATAAGTGTTTTAAATATGACAAAATTGGGTGCCACACCCTTTGCGTCCACATCAAGCAATAAATCATAGGCCTTATCCATTTGCCCACCATTACAAAGCCCATGGATCATGATGTTATATGTGAAAACATTTGGCATTAAGCCTTCGTGTAGCAATCTCTGAAAAAGTTCCCATGCAACTTCGAGTTGTCCGGAATTACATAATCCATCAATGAGGCAGTTGTAGGCTCCAATATTAAGTTCACACTTAAGACTTTTCAAAGTATGAAATAGTTCAACTGCTTCTAGAACAAAACCATTCTTGCAGAGTCCGTCAACAAGAGTAGCATATGTAATTGAATCAGGCATGACACCGTTGAGCTGCATCTCATCAAAAAGTTTCAAAGCCTGTTCAACCTGACCTATATGAAAAAGTCCCAGAAACAAGGCGTTGAATGTAACCACTGTTGGCTTAATTCCTTTACAAAGCATTTGACTTTGTCTTTGACTGCCCGTAGTAGCGAATTGTTGGGTTCAGTTGATTTTGATGGAGATGGAGATGAGGGTTCATTTTTGGAATTTGAAGTGGTGAGGTTTCGAAAGTGAGTGAGTGAAGAAATCAAATCAGAGCTCAAAGCTGCTGCTTCTGAAGCAAAATAAAAGGAAGGCTGTGCCTCTTTCAAAGCCATGGAAAAGAAATGATTTTTAATTTCTTTGACTGTCACTGTTGATGGTGATACTGTAAAAATGTTAGAAATTAAAATACAATTGGGTTTGTATATAATGTAACCCGCAACCCAAGACTTCGTGAATTTTGTTGGAACAATTTATTTTTGGCTTTGTTATTTATACGTCTTTTATCCATGTATGTAGATTCTTTTCTTTAATTTATTTATTGAACAATATCTATGTGTATTCAAATTAACAACAAATGTATCATAAGAGTGCAATAATTTATCAAAGTTATATTTATATTTTTCATTATGATTCGTGATACTCTTTTTCTCTTTTCACTATCTTGACTACCGTTGAAATAAAATTAAAAAATCAATTAAGGATTATATAATTATAGTGATTTTCTTTCACTAAGTTGTTTCTCTAAAATTGAAGAAAAAATATGACGATCGAAAATAAAATAATATTTCCAAAAGCTCATGCATTTCTCCCAATTAAAATTTTAAAGGAGAACAAAGAATATATATCATATAAAAAAAGGTGTTCAATATTTTGCATATCAAGTATGCCCCAGAAGTAACATAATTGAGAGCATAAATTTGAATAATATTTTGAACAAATGATATATCGCATATTTTTCTTATACTGAATAAAATAATTAGCTTTTGATATGAATGGATTTTTATTTGGCCATTGGCTTATATAGAATTGAATTACGTGTCTTTCTTGTTGAATAAATAATAGACAATTTATTAGTATTATTGTGGTAAAATGATGTTAAGTTCTTTCTTCGGTTTTGCGGTTATCAAATTATACTTCGACTATCAAATAGAAGTTTCATATACCAGAGACCATTAATATTGATAGTCTCAATATGATAATAAGTTTTATCATAAACCTAACAACATTAAGAGTATGATTAGGATCCTCTTTAAGAGTTGATCTTGTACTAAATAAAAATTCAATGTCATGGTAATCAATTGACAAAAGAAAACATAAAGGATCAATTAATGATATTATTTAAGGACCAAAGAAATAGTATTTTCCACAAAAACATGATTCTCTAATTGAATAACTTTCAAAAACAATGAAGAAAATGAGAAGAAAGGGAGACAATATAGCAGAAAACTCTTGAAATTTTACAATAAGTGATGAAACAACTGACTATTTGGATACGAACAGCACCACTGAAGCTGCCATCAATTGGCAACGGAGCTTTATATTTTGTACCATCAATGGGATTCTCCAGATACCTTCCCTTGTCTGTAGATTGTAATCACCAAGCAGAGAAAACAAGAAAGCGCTTAGGAATTAGGATTTTCAAATGTATACGCCAACAACAGCTGAAGGTAATAACGCAGAGTATGGCAGAGATAAAAATTAAATATGCTGCAAATTCAAAGCCTAGTGGATATTAGTGTCAATGAAGCAACAAGCTACATCTACTCAATGTGTTTTTGAAGTTATTCTACTACGTTTATGGGGATTAGTAAGGCTCCTACTACCTTCTTCCATTATCTCATCCATTTTGATGAACTCGAGTTTTAAATATCATACTGACTTTTAATTTTCCTTTTATTATATCATCTATATATTGGGTATTGTATTCTCTTTTTGAAACTTCAATTGCCTAATTCATCATGTCTGGAATCAAGAGTTTTACTTATTTCTTTCCATGTAAATTCTTCTTTTATAGCCATTAAAGTACTTTCTAGTTCACCATCCCAACTACAGGTTGTGCATGCTTGGTAATTATAATTTTTAAATGAAAAAATATCCACCGTCCATTCTTTTTTTTTACTTTATTAAAAATACACAATTCTTCCTTTTTTTTTATCCGAAATCCACCTAAAATGACGTTTCGTTTCACTTTTCCAAATCTAACAAAAATTTAGTGAAATGACTATTTTGCCTCCAATACAAAAATTATAATTTTACCCTAAAAAGCAAACAAGCATAAAAAATATTAAAAAAACAAATAACCCACTATCCTCATCACTGAAAGCCATCACCATCTTCCACAATTCTCAGTCACACACACAGTCACAGAGAGATGAAGTTGTCTCTGAAACTCCCAGATGATTCCCAAAACACCCAAAACCCACCAATCCTAAAGGTCAAAATACCCATCACCATTTTCAATCAACCTTTCATTTCTTCAGTCAACACCTTTCCTTTTCTCTCAGCACCAACTTTCCATCAGGCCCTTCCTTCAAACTCAACTATACACCTCTCTCTACAACGTGCATAAGCACAACCCCTTTCTCTTTCTCTTTGAAATCAGGCTTTGGTTTATTTGGTTCACCCCAGGACTCTCCTCTTGTCTTCTCTGCCCACTTCTCTCTTTCCTACACAAACCCAACCAATTTCACTCCTACGTTTTTGCTCCATTTCAAGCCTCAATTTGGCAACTTTTCTCTTCACAAAACTACGTCGTCTTCAAACCCTAATCCTGCAAATTCTGGGCCCCATTTCCAATATGGGTCGCCTTCCAATATTGAGTTTGCAAATAGGTCGATTTCGGATGAATCATTCGGGTGGCAAGATTTGAAATTGGAGCCGCGTAGTGGCAATGGGAATGGTAGTTTGTTTAATGTGGTTGATTCAATTCGTAGTGATGGAATTGGGTTTGTTAGAGATAGAACGTCATTGTTGAAAGATGATGATAAAAAAGGTGGGATTGCTGTAAAAGCAAGAACAGTGTTGCCGGTGACTAAAAGGGTAATGATGAATTTGAGGTGGGGAGTGAATTTGCCTACGGATTCTGAGGTTAAAATGCCATGTTTGACCGTGAACAAGATTGGGATTGAGAGGGTTGAGAAAGTGGAGGAAGTGAAAAGGGCGAAGAATTTCGAGAGTGACGTGGGTGATTTAGAGTTGTTGAAAGGAATGCTCTGCTGAAATGGCCGATTTACCCTTACGACATTAGTAATGTTATAACGGACTGTAAACGGAAGTTTTGAAGTGAAACGAAACATAATTTTAGGTGGATTTCAGACAAAAAAAAAAAATTGTGTATTTTTAATAAAGTCGGAAAAAATAGGCGGACGGTGGATATTTTCTCTTTTCAAATCTTGAATATCTTGAACTATCACTATTACAGTAAATTACATTATCTTTAGTACTAAAATTGGTTTTTCTAAAAAATTATCTAATTTCCAATCTAGTCCTACATTAGTTTATTCTAAGAAGCTTTTTGCTCTGATAACTTTAATTCCTTTAGTTCCTATAATATTTATTATCTGATTATTATTTAATTTGTATTCAATTGTTCTATTTTCACTAAGTCTTCCCATAAATGATGTGTAAATTAATAAATTATCTTCATTTCTTTTCATATGGTAACCTCTAGCTTTTATTCCTATTCTTAAATTCTTGTAAAAAGTATTACCTTTTACTAAATAGTCTAGGGTTAAATATACTATTCTTACCCTTACTATTCATGTCTAGTTCTATACTTGCCAAAAGTCCTTGTTCTATATTTGTAAATCAATTATCATAAAGATAAATCAAGGCTTTTACACCTAAATTCTCACTATGTAATCCTTTTAATCCTATTATAACTAATCCTAAATGGTCTGTTTCAATTCTTTATCTCTGTTATGATTATATGAATGCTTATCTATTAAATCTAATTTTATCATTTGATCCTCATGCGTGCATGACACATATTTTTCACTATAATTTTGATATAGTAAAGATTTACTAAACAAATTTCTATTTTTATCTATTATATATGGATTGATTGAATCTAATTTATTTTATCTAAGCCTTTCTATTTGTTCGTCTAAATCTATAAGACTATATATTTTAACTTCATCACCTTCTTTTTTCTTACTAAATATTCTTTTTATTTACCTTCTAATTTACTACTACTGACTATTCACTTATGTTTATCCATTAGTAATATCTATAGCTCTTAGTTTGCTTAGGTTGAAGACTTCCTATATATGTACTAATTTTAATTTTTTTTAATCTTCCTATTAAATCTTCTAATTTTGAGGTTGGTATTACTTCTGAATTCTTGGTATTTTCTAATTGTTTTAATTTTAATCTTCCTTCTTCTATTCTTGATATTTTATATAATTCTACTATATTTTGATCTTTTGTGAAATCTATTTTTTTTTCTACATTATTGATGACTACTCTATTTTCTCTTAAACTATCTAAGACTATCTTAAAATTTTTATTAATCTTATCTAGTTCTAATTTCAAATTTCTACATAAATTAACTATTAAATCTACTAAACTATTTAACTGAGAATTTTTGTATGTAGGTTGTGTCTAAAATTACCTTCTATATTATAATCTATACAATATCTATCTAAATTTGTCTTCTTACTATGATAGGCGTTTAAGTTCTAAATCTAAATATTCTATTCTCTTCATAAATTATCGGATCTTCTAATTAGAATTAACTAATTAAACCGTACTCTGATACCACTTCATGCTCGTGTGGCAAGAAATGAAAAAATGGTCTAAGTAATAAACAAAAAAAGGCTCTAGGGGTGAAAATGATCAAAATTTTATAATTTATCAACTTTAATCATGTATACTTTCTAAAACTTTCCGCTTTGTGCAAAGTGTTGTACAATGTTTTAAAAGCATATCTTTTTCCCTCAACTAATGATCTTAAGGATTAAGTCCATTCAAAAATTTAAAAGAAAGAGAAAGGAAACAAATGCAATAAGATGTATGAATGCTTGACTTAAATAAGGTATGGCATAATAAGATGTATGCATGCTTGAGATTTATCTAAAGTAATCAATTCATTTTATGAATTAATTTTTGGACCATTTACGGATTAAAGGCGTCTTTAAAGAGAGTATCTTTCGAGAATCAAGGATAGTGCAATTGCAAAATTTCAAAATCTCAATAGGTTTCTTGATAATCACATGATAATGAAATTATGAAGAAAAGGATCCTTGTTACATTATAACATCTGTATTTTATATAACTTTTTGTTTTTGTTTTGGGTTGTTGATAACAACATTGTCGGTACATGTTTCAAATGTTTAGTACCAAGCCGTACAAATTCACAAATTGCACCAGCAATTTTTTTGTTTTTTAGTCAATAACAAAAATTGTGGTTGATGTTACTTACAAGAGCTAACATGTTCACACGGCACCTACGTATAAAGAAATCATGCAAAGTCTAGGAAGTCATTTTAAAACTCCATTAATTTAATTATTTACGACATTAAGCGGTTGGTCATGTTGTCCTGCACTTTGTGATGTTTGTTTGACTTACTATTATTTCACTTTGTCAGGTCACAGATTTGTAATTAATAATTCAATTTGCTGCTGCCTCGTGCTCGTGTCGCTGCGAATTGCAAAATTTCATGATACAGTGAAATCCATCGGTACCTCGAGGTGTTTTACTGCGTTAACTTTATTTATCTCAATATATGCTTAATTTTTCTGCAGTCACACCAATTTAACAGCTTTGCTCGAGTCTGGCTATTGGGATAAATTTTGAAGCCTTGTTAGCTAATTCCTTGCCTGAAATGGTATGATCTTTGGTTTCAATTTCCATTAAATTCAGGTGAAACGGAGCAACAGAACTTACCCATCTGATTTTCGGGGTGCTAAAGAAAGTGGGTTGAGGAAAAGTGGATACTTTTCTTGGGTTACAAGCAGTTCTCCGCTACTATTTGTGACGCTGAAACCAGCAAGATTTCAGCCACCTGTCAGGAGATACTGCTGAAGCAACCTTCAATCCCGGATTTGGATGAAGGACATACCCCAAGGAACGAGAACACTGACGTGCTGCTGTCCCTTGCAAAAGTACGGACACCTCGAAAGGTTGTCTTTCAGGAACGCTCTATCAAAATCACGTCAAAGAGGTGTTCAATATTTTAAAGCTTGTTCGTCCTAAATTTCTGAAATCGGACACATCCCGGCCTGTTGTTAAGCTTATAATGTGTAGAGTGCAAATATCTGGCCCGAAGAAGCGGATTAAGGCAACTGCACAGGATACTTGTTACAAATTGGTAGAGCACTCTCTGCAAAGTGATGAGTATTTTCAAAGGAAAGTGACTGTCATAAAAGATATGCGGGGGATGACTAGCGAGGTCCTCTATTGTTATAAAGGAGATTTCTTGGATGAGCTTCCTGGACTTGTAGATTTCACTGTAGTGCTGACTCTCAGTTCCAGAAAAAGAGTGAAACCCAGAAGTTAAAGAAGTGGTCTAGGAAGATTAAGATTGCTGCAGCTGGAAGTGCCACTTATCTGCATCCGAAAATGAATTCCCTCTCTGAGAGAATTGTCCCAGCAGATGATAAGATGGACGAGTGGTTAGAAAGATTGGATATAAAAGATGGAGTGAAGGTTAAATTCTTTCTGAATATGTTCAACTGAAGTGACAATTGACAAGCTACATCTATGTGATAGAGGTATGTAAAGAGAAGACTAGAAGACTAGAAATGTTTTCGCTTATTCTTTGAAGCATTACATGATCCAAAACGACAAGCACGGATCAAAAAACATGACAACTCACAGATTCTCATATTGGGTTGCTAATACCCTACCAATCAAAGGAAGTGACAAGTTGATTCAACTGCTAAGAACTTAAATCCATGCCATGTGTGAGAGGGCACAAGAGATTTTGCAATTGAAGTTCGCTCACAGCAGGTTGATTCCAGAAGAAACATAAGCCCTAGGCCCTAGCAGCATGGAGAATGAATCATTTCAAAGAAGAGACATTCACTGTAAGTTTACAACAATTTAAATAAAAGAGCTTACAATTTATATAAGGTTTTTTAATTATACAAACTCGCAGCTGCAAACGGTAAATATGCGAAGAGCACAGCAAGGATAAAATATGCTGTAAATTCAAAGCACAAATGACAATCAAGTACCAATAAAGTGACAAGCTGCAACTACTTCATTAGCTTCTAAAGTGATGAATCATTAAGAGAGAACAAGACAGAGGATGTCTTTACAGTTTGTCGTGGCCATTCAATGGAAGCACTATAGTAAATAACCAGTTGAAAAACACGATACATATTTAATTTGGCATCAACAACCATGTACAGTCGGTGATCACATATGCTAGCTTATCCAGATCAGGATTTGTAATATGAGTGGTATTCTCCAGACCACAACAACAACCAGAATCCACGAACCAGAGAGAACATGCTGTCACCAGGGGATGTCATTTTGCACACAAATGAGATGCTCCAGATCAGGATTTTAGGCTAACACATGCTGCTACTACTTGACATTTGACTCACCAACTTCCCCCTGTCACTCTTGGACAAGAAATGAGGGAAGTGACTTCAGACTAATTTCATTCTTTACTAGTAAGTCCACAACGATTGAAACTATAGATGCATCTGGCATTACTTTTTTCTCCTTCATCTTGTGAAGAAGTTCGTTAACTTTTGATTGCTCATCGATTCGGATAAAACCATGGATAAGCATATCAAATGTGATGACATCGGGCGCCGCAGCATTTTCTTCCATGTCAAGAAATAAATCGTGTGCCTTATCCATTTGGCCATCATTACAAAGCCCGTGGATCATGATGTTGTATGTTACAACATTTGGCGCTAGGACTCCATGAGGCAAACTACGAAACAGTTCCCATGCAAATTTGAGTCTGCCGGATTTACATAATCCATCAATGAGGCAGTTGTAGGCTTGAATATCAAGTTCACACTTGAGTATTCTCAAAGTACAAAATAGTTCAACTGCCTGTACAATATAACCATTCTTGCAAAGCCCGTCAATAAAGGTAGTATATGTACGGGTATCAGCTGCCACGCCATCACGCTGCATCTCATCAAACAGTTTCAAAGCATGCTCAACCTGGTGTATCTCAAAAAGGCCATGAAACAAGGTGTTATATGTAACAACTGTTGGCTTAATTCCTTTAGAGAGCATTTCACTATAAAGACTTAACGCCTCCTCTACTTCCTTATTCTTGCAGTACCAATTAATCAATGTGTTGTAACTAGCAGCACTATGTCTGCACCCCTTATCCTCCATAGAAAAAAATAGTTTCCTAGCACGATCAAGTCTACCCGTCAAGCAAAACCCATCCATTAATGTGTTATAGACAAAAGCATCTGGACGCACGCCATGCTGAATCATCAGGTCCAACAACCTACTTGCTTCGTTCATCTTCCCATTTTTACAAAGGTCGTCCATGATCGCATTAAAAGTCACGACATTAGGGTGCACACCTTGGTCCATCATCTCAATAAACAAACGTTTAGCCTCATTCGAATCATCAGCATGACAGAAACAGTGAATCAAAGAGCTATAAGTAACCACATTGGGGTTAATATTCTCATCCTTCATCTGCAGAAACAGTTCCATGGCCTTGTCCACGAAACCTTCCTTACAAAGACCATCGATGATAGTGTTGTATGTAACAGTATTTGGCTTACAAACGACACCAAATTCCCCATTTCCATTAGCCATCTCTTCAAATAAATTTAAAGCAACGATTGTATGGCCAGTTCGACACAATCCATTAATTAAAGTACTGCACGTAATGACATTAGGCTCACAACCAAACGCTTTGAGTTTCATAAACAATGCGGCAGCCTCCATGATTCTACTCTCCGCACACAAACCTTTAATCAAAGAAGTAAAGGTCACAGCATCCGGAGTGAAACAAGACCTTAGGATCCTCCCAAAAACAACAAAACCAAGAGACACTCTACCCATTTTACAAAAGCAGTTAATCAAGATACTATAAGTAAAAAGATCTGGAAACAACCCAGTTGAATTGAGTCTCTTGAAGAGTGAAAGGATAGTATCATAATGTTTATTCTTAGCAAGACAACCGAACAAAATATTGAAGGAAGAGACAGGAGGCGGAGAAGCAGTGGCGGATCCAGCTTGGGACCAGTGGGGACTTAAGTCCCCACTGAAAAAAAAAAAATCCTTTATTAGCTAATTTAATTTATCAAAAATTTCTAATAAATTTTTTCCTAAGCCCCCACTAACTTATATTCAAACCCCTAACACATAAACATAATTACATATTTTAAGTTTTTAAAACAAATAAAAAGATATGGGCTTTACAAACTAAAATTAAGCCCACAAATATTAATATTAATCAAATTTTTAAATAACCCACCCACAAACCCATTAATAATATTTTATTATTCTTTACCTTTCTCCAATTCCACTGCCCGCACCAATATGCAAATCTGAAATCCCTAAATCATCTTTTTGTTTCGGCATTTCCAAAAGCAAAACTGCAGTGATAGACAGTGGAATTTGCTAAATCATCTTCTTCTTGTTTCGTCATCTCCAAAAGCAAAGTGGAAAGTGATTTCTCCTCCAAATTTCAAACAACCCCTCGTTTATTCATTTAATAAAATTAAGGTACAAATTAATATTTTATTTGCTTTTTATTTTATTGTTTATAAATCATATATAATTATTTGTTGAATTGATGTAGTTGTTTTTCTTCCCCATTAGTTAGTGTATCATCGGGCTATTGGTGTATTTGAAAAATATAATGTGAATTATGTGATTGAGTGTAGATTCCATAAAAAAGAACACATATTATTAATTAAGAAAATAACAATTGCAATTAAGCATTTGCTTGTTTAGCTTTAATGTCTTGTAATGTTTGTTAATTAATTTATAGCATTAATATAATTATATAATAGGGGAATATGCTAAAAGTGCTACTAGCCTAAGTAAACTACTCAATATTCATAATCTTTATTTATATTTTGAAATAGGTATGGAAAGGTTTTACAAAAGAAAGGAGCCACAATTTTTAGAAAAAAATGATGATGCTTCAAAACAAAAAGACAAGAGTGGTTCAAAGAGAGATGATGATTGTGGTAAAAAACAAAAGAATGATGATGCTGGAACTATGAGAGAAAATGATGTGGAGGTGAATTTATTGAATCTTCCTATGGATCCTGGATTACGACATCCAATTTCTTACTACAATGTAAATATTCAAGATCAAGTTCGAAGACAATATTTACAAAATGGACCTTGTCAACCAAAAACTCACAATTTTCCTCTTAGGCATTTTGGAAAACAATCTCGGAGATTCAATTCAAGTTGGTTTGATAAATATGGAAATTGGTTAGAGAGGAGAAGGGTGCATGTGGAGCATGTAATCAAAGATACAAAAGGCTTCATTAGGAGTAATAACATTAATATCACCTTCACCCGATAATTTACATCTTTCTTTCAGAAATTTGTCGAGGGAGGCTCTGTCTTAGACTTTGGCTGTCAGCAGTAACCAATCGTTCCGTTTAGTTGTTGTAGCTGGAAATGAGGGTTCATTTTTGGAATTAGAATTAGAAGTACGAGTAGTGAGGTCTCGGAAGTGAACAAGTAAAGATGAGAAGTTAGATCTGAAAGCTGATATTGGTGCTGAAGCAAAAGAGAATGAACGATTACAACAAGATTCGAATCCCATTGAAGAGTGTTTTTTTTTTTTTTTTTTTTAAAGGT
The DNA here is from genome assembly GCA_030449895.1 of Citrus mangshanensis. Taxonomy (NCBI): domain Eukaryota; kingdom Viridiplantae; phylum Streptophyta; class Magnoliopsida; order Sapindales; family Rutaceae; genus Citrus; species Citrus mangshanensis. The sequence goes on from JASUUJ010000069.1 coordinate 5,545,536, forward strand.
TCTAATCTATACTTCCGGTTACCTATTTTATTATGCACGGGAGAGAAACAATAGTCTAACTAATCGAATTGGGTTAGTGGGCCAATTTAATATTAAGAGACAAGCAAGCCCATTTTATAGCTTTTTGGCAAACATGAGTACGAACGAATGCTGGAAATTGCTATGCTGGCGAGTTTCAGTGGTCGCTAATTTTGATTGAGCACTGAATAAACCTAAAGAGAAATAAAAAAAGTAAAGATTTAAAATAAGAGTAATGTTAGATATTCTTAACATTAAGTCTCTCAATTTAACTCTCAATTGATGTATCATTTATTTATTAGATGATGGTTAAGTAATTTTACAGATTATAAAATTTATCATCCAATAAATGAACGACACATAATATTTGGGATTTAAATTGAAACTAAAATATTGACATCCCTAATATTATTGTTAAAATAAGAGTTAATTCTAACCATTGTTTTAGTACTCAACAAAACCTTATCTCAACACTAAATCATAATCCAATCTCCATACCCATTTTAAACTATAAATTCATTAGTAAAAATTTAAAATTTCAAAATTATCCTTTACTAATCTTTTTTTTCCTATCATTCACAATTGTATTGTCTTTCTTTACTCTCACATTCTACAAACTAAACTCTAAATTTCACTCTCTTTTTAATTCATTTTTTTGTCTTTCAAAATAAATCATAATCTATATTTTGTGCTTTCTATATTCATTAACTTTTATAGCTGGTAAATATTTGTTAATTTCATTTTTAAATAATGGGTTTTACTCCTCTTGATTTATGATTGAGGAATTAAGAATGAAAAACTTCTATCAATAATTATTTTGATAATAAAATTCTTAATTAAAAGGATGATTTGGATAGAAAATTGATGAGTTATTTGAAGAAATAATTCATTGAAATAATAAATTACCATTGATGTCGACACATCTTAAATTTTTCAAATGTTCGGGAGTTTTTCCATTCAGTCTTTTAAAAAAAATTATTGCATAAATTCTAAAATACTATTGCAGCAAATGCAGTCTTCTCAAACTTTCGATAAAGGCACTTACGCAAATGCATCAAACTATGGCTCCAAGACTCGCCTCCAAGGGCGTGGTCGGGTTGGTTGTAGTGCAGTTGTAGCCTTTACCAAAATCCGGGTTCAATTCTAAGAGGTAGGGATGACAAAAAGTGGGCTTGGGTTTGGTTTTTTCAAGCCCAGGTCCAAGCCCATTTTAATTATTGGGCTGGGGCTGGGGCTTTATTTATTTTTAATTTTTTTTAAAATTATTGTAAATTTGAAATAAAGTAATAATCAAACAAGTTATGTGAAATAGGCTGAGAAGAGAAGTTGTGCCATTACTTGTTAACATACATGCAGCAAAGTGATATTACTGTTAAGGGAGAACTAGAAAAAGGGCTTGTAGCCATTCAATGGAAGTACAAGTCGAGATAAAAAGATGACATAGACAAAAACATCACGATACCATACTTAACTCGGCATCGATGCCCATGCACAGACTGCAGTAGGAGATCAAATACACTCATGATAGGTTATCCAGATCAGGTCTTGTAATATAAATGGAAAACCCTGGACCATGACTGCGATCAGAATCCAAAAAAGGCACCTGAGAACATGCTATCAACAGGCAACATGCCTTCACATTTTATAATATGAATGGGATTCTCCAGAACTAGTTTCCTGGCTGAAATCACATGCCAACAACATAATTTGACTCATCCACTTAATTTTAGCTCTTGGACAGTAAATTGTGGAAGCTAACCTCATCCTTTAAGGATGAGCGAGAAGAGTCCACCAATGGATATAAATGCATCAACTTGAAATAAAAGAACACTGATTGTAAAACATAACATGGTTAATTTGGCATCAATACTCATGTACAGGTGATGGTCACATATAAGCAGATAGTTGGTTGAACCAGTAAGGACTGAGGGGGAACAGAACCCGAAAAAAAAAAGAGTAAGGACTATTAGTTTCACAATAGAATTACACTCAGAAGGATCAAAATGAGGCAAGAATTGGTTTATACTACTAAATAAAAGTGTTAAAGGAAAAAAAAAAACAAAGTCAACGATAGGCCAAACATTATTTGATACTCTGTTATATGCAATGAAATAGAGCATAAAATAACTACATTTATTCTTATTACTATCATGTCTCATAAGATTTATAGTTAAATATAATAAGAATACATATATGATGTACGCTATTATTGCACTCTTTTGAGATTACTAAGATATTATTAACATTTTGATTATACGATTGATTTTTATAAGTTACAATACTTTAAGGTGTTGAAGTTTCAACTTTTTCAATTTAAAATCATAATTCATTATTTTAAGAGATTTGATCACAAATTTTATCATCTAATGCTTGGCTTTTGACATTTGTTTATAATTATGCTCATTTACCATTTAAACAATCATAATTAACTAACAACATATTTTTCTCGATTATAATTTGTATCGTCCGTGTTTAATTATGTATATCTTCCGAAAAAATAAAAAATACACACATGACTTTCCGTTTACAAAATAAGTCTCAAATCATTTCTAAAAGTTATGCTGTTTATCTTCATAAACTTATTAGACTTCACAAATTTGATTCGAAATTTAACAATATAAACAATAAACACTTTCAATTGTTATTATTTATGAATTAAAATCACATAGAATGACCTGATCTTATTTTTTCTCCAAAACAATTCTAATTTTAAAAATAAAATTCTATTTTAAATTAAAAAAATCTAAATTCAGGTTTTAAACCGAGAAAAATATACTCTATAACTAAAGAAAAATGATTCACATTGGTAAAAATACTCAATTAAACTGAATCTTTATTTACAAATGCCTGATCACTAATAGAATCACTGGAATATAATTGAACATTAGGACATAAGGAAATAATATAAAAAAAGGAGTAAAATAATGGACAATCCTTAAGATTAGAGTAAAACCAAAAAGATATAAAATTAAAAATAATAACAGTTCAATCTCAATTTTTCTGCATTTATATTCCTACTACAAATTATTTATTCATGTCATATTTTCATTTACTCTTGCAACCGAGCAACACTATAGCAAGCAAATCAAAATTCCCAAATGAAAAACTAAAAATAGAAAGTCAAGAATTAAAAGAAAAAAGAATGAAAAATTGGAGAGGTAGGAGCAAATTGACTAAACATGTGCCTTGATTAACTCTAAACATTCGTATCATTCGTGGAACCAAACAAATGTTCGTGCTTAACAAATCGAAAATATTAAGGAACCAAAAAAACAAAGTCATCACACAGCCAATCCAAATAAACAACGCCAAATCTCAATTCATATAAACCAGCACATTTGCACAAGAGCACAACCCAGATGAATATTTGAACAAATCCATCCGTCGTTTAATGAAAGTCACAAATTCACAAATAAAATTTCAAGCTAAAATGAGAAAGCTTCTCATTCCAGTAGTGTTGAAATATACAAAAACAATATATCATACCTTATAACATTGTAATTAGCACTCACAGCTAAGAAAATCAACAAGAAAATTATTTAAACATTTCATGTCATTTTTATGGTTACCCAAAAAAAAAAAACATAGTTGAACAAATGGAAACATTAATTCAGTTCATAATTGACAAAACTGAAAGCTCATTTAATCTTAGATTCTCTCACAATTATAATGCTCAAACATGAAGAAACTTGTTTTCATTTCTTGAATAAAATATTATACACTGAGCGTTATTTATAGATGCAGAGGATACGTTTTTTCAAAGATTACATATGTGAATATAGGAGGAAATGTGTCAATCCGTTCGGCGCGGATCGTGTCTTTGACAAGTGCAGATCATCCCTTCGACAAATGCAGATTATGCCTTTGAAAACTTCCTTCAATGCCGTTTTATTTGACATTCTCAACACTCCCCCTCAAGCTGGTGCATAGATGTCTTGCATACACAACTTGTCTAGGAATTTTGTAAATGCTTTGCTTGAAATGGCCTTCGCTAAAATATATGCAAGTTAATCTGCTGATCGAATTTTCGGCAGTTTTAAGATTTTTTCATCTAATTTCTCCTTGATGAAAAATCTATCTACCCCGACATGTTTTGTTCGATCGTGTTAAACAGGGTTATGAGCAATATCTCGTGTAGCTTTATTGTCACAGTATAATTGTATTGGTTGTTGTGATGGATGGCCCAAATCGTTTAAGATAAAGCTTATCCATAGCCCTTCACATATCCCAAGGGCCATGCCTTGATATTCTGCTTCAGCGCTCGAACATGCAACGACATGTTGTTTTTTGCTTCTCCATGTGACTAGGTTGCCTCCCACAAAGGTAAAATATCCTGAGGTAGAGCATCTATCACTAACTGAACCGGCCCAATCTACATCAGTATAAACTTTTATGTTACTGTAATCTTCATTTTCGGAAAATATGATTTCTTTTCCTAGATTTGACTTCAGGTACCTCAGGATCCGCATTATTGCTTTCATGTGTTGTTCTTCGAGATTATGCACAAACTGACTTACAACACTCAAAGCATAAGCAAGATCTGGCCTTGTGTAAGACAAGTACATCAATCTTCCAATCAGCGTTTGATATCTCCCTTTGTCTACTGGAACTTGGTCTGAGGTAATACAAAACTCCAGTACTTCTTCTATTGGGGTGTCAATAGGCTGACAAGCTGTCATTCATATTTCTTGCAATAGATATAAGGCATATTTCCTTTGAGACAGGAAAATTCCTCCCTTAGATCGAGAAACCTCAATTCCAAGAAAGTATTTTAAGACACCTAAATCCTTCATCTCAAATTATCTCAATAAGTACTTCTGAAGAGCCTCTCTTTCTTCCTCGTCGTTGCTTGTAACTACCATATCATCCACATAGATAATAAGGGCAATGATTTTACCTTGTCGTTTTTTAATGAACAATGTATGATCTAAATTGCTTTGGTTATACCAAAAACAAAAACCATAGCCTTTGTGAATTTCCCGAACCATGCTCTTGGGGATTGCTTCAACTCGTACAATGATTTCTTCAATTTGCATACTTTCTGATTGAGTCGTTCTGGTCCACTGCATCCTGGTAGCAGATCAACTAGTTCTCATGTTTGATTTTTCTGAAGAGATCTCATTTCGTCATTCATAGCTGCTTTCCACTTTGGGTCTTTTAAGACTTCTTGCACACTGTTAGGAATAAATACAGTAGATAATTGATTCATAAATGACTGATTTGATTCTGACAAGTAATGGTTAGACACAAAATGACTCATAGGGTATTTGACTCTACTAGAGAGGGCATGCTCATATGTGGGTTTAGGGATACCTGTATTTTGACGCTGAGGAAGAATTCTTCTGGTTAGACTGGGACTTATGGTAGGAACATCCTCTGCAGACGATTAGTTAGGTATTTCTGCATGTGACTCATTCTCGATTACAGTTGTGTCTGAGTTATTTTGCTCCCCAAATGTGTCTTCACTTATCTCAACCTAAGAATCATCACTATTTTCTTTTCCAGTATCTTGAAGGTTTACTACCTCAATAGAAGATTGACTTTCTTCAGGTGGAAGATATGTAAGAGTATGAATTTCATCTTCATTATACTCCCCCTGAAATTCAGGCTCTGACAAGCAGTATATGATATCTTCATGAAAGACGACATCTATGATGATGTATATTTTTCTTGATGATGGATGATAGCATTGGTATCCCTTTTGATGTAAGGCATACCCTACAAACACACATCAAGGAGATAATTTTCTTGTTGCGGCAAATGAACGAAGATAACACAGCCAAACACATATGGGGGTAAATTCGGCACAATTGTTGACATAATTACATCATTCAAAACCTGAAAATGAGTCTGGAATCTAAAGGAGCTTGAAGGTGTTCGATTGATCAAGTATGCTGCGGATGCCAGTGCTTCTCCCCAATAAGATATTGGCATGTGGGCCTGAATTAGTGATGCTCGAACAACTTCTAGTAAATGTCTGTTTTTTCATTCAACAACACCATTTTGTTGGGGTGTCCCCACATAAGTGGTTGGATGGACAGTTCCTTGTGATTTCAGAAACTGTTGAATTGCTGTGCTCATATACTCACCTTCATTATCAGTATCTAGAACTCGAATTTGTGTCTAAAATTGAGTCGTCACCATCTTATGAAATCTTTAAAATGAAGAGTTTACTTTGTCTTTCGATTTCATCAGAAAAATTCATGTCATTCTGCTACAATTATCAATAAAAAACAAACCAACGAGCATCTCCAATTGTAGAAACTTTAGATGGTCCCCATACATCAGAATGTACTACCATGAAAGGAACTTGATTCTTATTTAAGGACAATGGAAAAGTAGTTCGATGGCTTTTTGAAAGTTCACAAACATCACATTTAAAGTTACAAACATCAAATTTCAGAAACAAATTAGGAAATAATTTTTTTAAGTAACCAACCCTAAACGTCTATGCCATAACCAAATTTTTTATTTTCCTTTTTTTATGGAACTATCTGCGACTAGTGCTGGGCTTAGCTTTCTAGTGTTTGTTGATGTCATCTCCAAGTAATACAAGTTGCCTCGTCTAATACCATAACCAATCGTTTGCTTCATTTGGATGTCCTTAAACACACAATGATCAGGCCAAAAAATTACAACACATGATAAGTAAGTGGTTAATTGAGACACATTTAAAAGATTATAATGTAAAGATTGAACAATTAACAGAGAGTTTAAATTTAATTCATCTGTGAGTCATAAAGATCATTCCCCAATAACTGAGGTTGTGGTTCCATTTACAGTGGAAACATGTTTTTGTGAAGATGGTTTCATTTGAGAAACTTGTCAAGAATCAAAAGTCATATGATCAGTTGCTCCAGAATCAATTATTCATGTACTATTAATAACATGTGTTTAAAGGCCTTACCTGGACTGACAGAGGTTGCGATTTGCATTAAAGATTCTTTTCTAAAATCTATAGTGGATGTGGATTCATCTATTGCAGTTTTTTTTATCCTTACTTGGTGTTTTTCTTTCGAGTATACCACCAGTCAAGATATCCAATGATTTCGAAACATTGTTAATTCGTATGACCCTTCTTCCTACAATTAGTGCAATGGAGTGATGACTTGTTAACAAGCTTCCTTTGAGGCTGTTGTCGTGCTATCATAATAGACGTTTCTGAGTAAACTTTCTTGTTTAGTTTGCTTTGTCGTACACCTTCTCTTCGGATCAGAGAATAACATTCTTCTAAGTCTAGGATAATATCTTTTCGTAAAATTTCTCCACAAACTTGGTTAAATTCTTCATCTAGCCCAGCAAGAAAAATGTACGCTCTTAATCTTTCAACAGACCTTCTGTATATTACAATATCTTCTAGATTTTATCTCGGTGATCAAGTTCTCGAAATATTTAGATCAATTCTCCATAGAATTTAGAGAGTGGTTGTCCATTTTGCTTGGTAGAAAATGTCTTCTATGTTAGGATTAAGCGCTTACCATTGGGTTAAAAGCTTAAGCTGGCAAGTGAAGGCCACTCCCACTTCACTACATACTCAGAGTCCTTCAGAGCATCTCATTTCACACCACTAACTTCGCTACCCCCCAGGGATTTATGCCTCTGCCAGGTATTAAACCCAAGACCTCCTTCTCTCCTAAGCATTAGTCCCTCATAGTTGCACCATCTCAACCAACAAGCTTAAGCTGATAGCCAAGGTACAACTTTATTTCCTTATACAATGGAAGCGCAGAGCCCCACACTAAGCGGTAGACGGACATGAGGGGCTGCACACATTTATAATTGTGCTAATGGGACAGGCAGCTACGCCCTAGGTAACCTTACTGCCACCTCAATGTAATTACACATAAGGATGTTACACCCACAAGCGTACAGAAGAATTGTTGGGGCCCTATAACCTCAACATTCTGGTTTAGAGTTAAAACTTGTAATTCATTACTTCCATCATAGAAGGCTATTAATAATGCATCATAAATTTCATAGGCTGTAGGAATTCGTAAATATCGCTTCATGATCTTCGGAGACATAGATATGAGTAACCATCTTTTACTTTTTGGTTCTCATATTCCTTTGAAGATTCCTCATATGGCTTTGTGTTGCTACGAATATATGAGAGTTTTTCCCTTTCTACAAGATGCATCTCCATTATTTGAGACCAAATATCGTAATTTGTCTCAGTGAGGATAATTCCAACATTAAATACTCTATCAGATTGAACAGATTAAATGATAACAAGAGCAGATTCAGTTGGAGTTTTCTCCATTTTTTTTGTTTTTTCGCTTTTTTTCCTTTTTTTTTTGTTTTTATGTTTTTTTATTTTTTGATAAAAAACGACAAGTCGTTTGGCCTCTCCTTAAAGAAACGATATGCCGGTTCCAATGGAATAGAAACGGCATGTCATTTTAAGACTGCTGCAATTCTGGAGATCAAACGTCACGTCGTTATGTCGCTACTGTACAAACGACATGTCAGTTTTAACGTAATATAAAACGACACGTCGTTTTAAGACTGCTGCACTCTAGAGATGAAAAACGACATGTCGGTTGGAGTCTTCTTCAACCTCTGGAGCGCATGAAAAATGATAGAGGCGTGTGGTTGGCACGTGATAGTTGGCCGTGATTTAGGGTGGCGCGTGTGAGCGCGTGCAACTGTGCTTAAATGCGAAATTTTTACAGTTTGCTTACTGAAAACTGAGAAATTTGATGGTATTCTTGGTTTTTGAGGATCACTCTGTTGGGCAATTTATGAGATTGTTGATAAATTTGTAAACTCAAGCTTTTTACATATGGGTGGCTTGTTTTTCGATCGGCATGGATTTCTGTAATGGTAGGAATGATTTTAAGGAAGAAAATGGTGGAAAAAATGGTTGTGGGAAGAATTTGGTTTCCTCTGTTTTTGTTACAAACAAAGCAGCGGAACTTGAAGAAACTTGTTTTCATTTCTTAAATAATACATTATACACTGAGCGTTATTTATAGATGCAGAGGATACATTTTTTCAAAGATTACATATGTGAATACGGAAGGAAATGTGTTGATCCGTTCGGCGCGGATCATCCATTTGACAAGTGCGGATTATGCCTTTGAAAACTTCTTTCAATGACGTTTTATTTGACATTCTCAACAAAACAATGTCATATTCTCTATTTAAAATTCATTGGATCTACACAGGCCTAAAAACTCGACTAATGAAATTGTTTATCTATAATATTATCATGGTGAAAACAAAAGAAGCTCATCAATAAACAGAATAATAAAACAAGATCAATCCCAAAAGAATCCATATCTTGTTTTTGTTAATGAAGCAAAATTGCCAAAACTGTTAAAGACATTTGCAACAATGCTGTAATATTTCACGAAAGAAGATTTAGATCTATCAAATCCTTGCACTTTCACTCAAATACACATTAAAACTAAGTCTCAACTTTATATATATTTAAAAAAATTCAAAATCTTTTTTTTTAATAACACTTCATCACTGATAAAACAAAGCTCAATAACCAAGCCTGCCTTCATAAACAAGAATTTATGAAGATATAAATAATATATAATTACAAATAAAATCAAACATATAGAAATCTCCCAAATGAATCTCATTGAAACTAATAATATATACTACTAAAGTTATCAAGAGTTTTCTCAACAAAGAATTACCATGATAAAAGCACAATCCTCCCCACTCATATGTCTAAAATGAAAAAAAAAATTACATTATTATTGGTTTTTTTAAGGTGGGGGGGGGAGCCCAAATAGGTTTTTAATTTTTTCCCTTACTACCCCCAAGACTCAAATCCGGGCATCATCTGCTACAAACTTGATGCTATTATCAACCTGACCACACCATTGGGAGCTACATTATTATTGGTTAAGTGATAGTTTAATTAGCTATAATAGACCTAATTTTATTTTCATAAATTAAAACTCAAAACAAACTAAAAAATAAAATCTTCTTTTGAAAAAGTATTTACAAAGTGCTTCTCAACAATAAGTACTTTTTATTTCCTAAGGGGGAAAAAATGAAGCCAAAGCAACTGCATCCCCAAGAAATTGAATTAGTTCACCAAGAAACTGGATTATGCAATACAACCAATGTTCACCAAGAAACCGAATTATACAAATCAACCAATGTTCACCAAGTAATTGAATTATGCAACACAACCAATGTCCACCAAGAAACTGAATTATGCAATACAACCAATGCCTTCAAAGATATAAGAAAAGGGATTCAAAGTACCTAGATCCAAAAGAAAAGATAAAATACTGCTCTTAACACCTTAGCTTTCCTAATTCAATCAATGATTAATCAGTAATTAAGAAAATTAATAGCACATATAATATAAACATTTATCTGGAATAACTGAAAAAACAAATCAGCTTATCCTATAAGATTGTTTAGCATATAACATCTACCTCATACAAGCCTATGTTATTTTCTCACTATCTATTGCCCCACTAATTGATTTTAACTAGTAATAGGTAATATAAAATCAAAAAATATGGCATTTAGATTATCATATCAAATGTGAAATTGACAATTAAGCAAATAGACAATGAGGAAATAACCAAAAAAAAATCAAACAACAAGTAAATGTTGTTTTGTTTTAAAACAACTCAATCATATTACATGTCATAACTATAATCTAAGGAATTAAGACATGCAGAAAAATCCAATAAACAATAAAAAAATTAAATTAAATCTAACAATCAAATAACTATAATTCAAATAAAACATTAAAGACTATTCAAGTTTTAGATCATTAAAATATCCCTTATAATGGAAATAAAAATGCTAATCAATTACATGGGCAAAAATATTCACTTAAACTTAATCTTCTTTACACATGCACTAAAAAAATATTGGTCTTTAGCAACAAAATAAGCAATTTTTAGTGATAAAAAAAAACAAGCTTTTGTCTCTAAATTCATAGTAGAAAAACAATATTTAATTATCATTTTTAGCGACAAAAGATTTGTCGCTAAAGAGGACATATATGGACCAAAAATTAGGTTTGTCGGCAAATTTTTTAGCGGCAAAAAAAATGTTGGTGCCTAAACCTTTAGCGACCAAAATTTCATATATTGCGACGCACAATTTTTGTCACTAAAAATAGTTTTAGCGACGAATGAATTTTGTCACTAAAACTCTTGATATGCTAAAAGATCATGTTTTGTCGACGAAAATAAATTTTATCGCTAAACGTTGTTTTACCAACAAATATATTTCGTCACTAAAACTCTTTGATATGTTTAAAAATTATGTTTTGGCGACGAAAATAAATTTTGTCATTAAAAATAGTTTTAGTGGCGAAATATATTCGTCGTTAAAATTCTTTGATATGCCCAAAAAGCATGTTTTGGCAACAAAAACAAATTTCATTGCTAAAAATAATTTTAGCGATGAAATTTTATTTGGTTCTAAAAATATTTGATATGCTCAAAAGTAAGTTTTGACAATGAAAATAAATTGCATCGCTAAAAATAGTTTTAGCGACGAAATCTATTCGCCAAAAAAAATTGTTTTAGCAATGAAATCTTTTCATCGCTAAAAATGTGAAAAATTTAAAAAAAATTGGCAAAAGATTTTCCACTAAAGTTTAAGATCTTTAGCGATGAAATTCAACTTTTAGCAACATAAAATATATTTCGTTGCTAGATGTGCACTTTTAGTGACGAAATATTACATCACTAAAAAATGTCAATTTTTAGCAACGAAGTGTACTTTTAGCGACAAAATAGATAATATAAAATTTGGATAAAAGTACTTTTAGCGACGAAGTGTAAACAAGAAAAAGGTATCGTCACTAAAAATTTAGATAAATGTTTCATTACTAATGCAAATTATCTTAGCGACAAAGTGTACTTTTTCGTCGCTAAAAGTACTTTAGGTGACGAAGCAAGATTCATCGCTAAAAATGCTTTTAGCAACGAAAATTTGAAAATTCGATGTTAAAGAGTTAACGCAACGCTCTTATAGCGACAAAATTTGCCTGCCCATGGATCATTTTAATTAAAATGAAATCAAATAGAGTAAATAAACTTACCAAACTCAGCCCATGGATCATGTTGAGACTTTACCTTCAACCTAAGTTTGAAATTAAATTAGCTATTCATTATTGAATTAGGGTAAAATGATAATTTTATTAAAAAATAAGATGTTGGGAGAATTACAGAAAATAGAGTTCAAAAATAAATTCAGAGGTGTCAAATTAGGGGAACCCTTCTATTTATAGATACAATGAGTAAATTATGGCCATCGGATGCAAACAATTTAAACGCTCAAGATTTCATCACGTGGCAAGTTTTGATTGGCTTAAACACATCATCAATCGATGCCACATTAACATTTCATTCTAATAATATGCCTACATCATCAATCAATGCCACATCATTAGTTCAGTCCAATAGAATTATGTCACATCATCAGTCAATGCCACATCATCAGTTTGGTTCAATAGAATTTTGTCACATCATTGGTCAGCACCACATAATCAATTAATACCACATCATTAGTCCAAAAAGATGATTCCACGTCATCAGTCAATGTCATATTATCGGTAAATGCCATGTCATCATACCATACATGTGAACAATACTGTATATATATAAACAATATCGTATACGTGAATATTATCTTATATGCGAATAGTAAAGTATACATTTTTATACTTCTGCTAAGGTTTTCAATCATTCTGAGTTAAAAAATATCATTCGTTTTTACTGTCCAACTTCTTGTCAATCATGAAATAGCTAAAATACCTTTAAAATACTTAAATTATAATAAAGCACACACAATTAAAGTTTAGAGGATTTAAACACATAAAAGTCGAAATTTCAGTGAGACTTGAAGTATAAAATGATAATTTTATTTTTTATAAATATGCATTCTCTAGTACTCAATAGCCAGATATGGATGGTGGATTGTAGGAGAAATTGAGAGTTAAAAGGCAAAAGAAAGAGTAGGAATTGAAGTGGAAAAAGAATTAGGGTCGGTTATGCCCTAATTTTTCATTTTGCACTTATTTACTATTTATACTTATAACAAAAAAATTGAATTTTTTTTCAAGTTTATAGATAAAAAATAAACTTTGTTAAAAAATATTTCATTTAGGTGACAAATTTGCCTGCCAAAATGAGAAAGTTTCATTTCATTTTAATTTACTTATATTATTATAAATTAATTTGATATTAATAAGTGTTACTTATTTTTAATTGATATATTATTATCTATTGATATTGCAAATTAGAAAAAATATTGCCATAATTGTGTAGCACCTATAAATAAATTGCACAACATTTAGTATACAAATAATGCAACCATTTATATTTTTGCACATTACTATAATAATTTTGAATTAATTTAGAAAAGTTTACATGGATGGGGAGGAATTGGGTTGCCATTACACTAACTAATAGAAAAGATTGCAATTATCCATGCTACATGGGTAGTTACATTGTGAATTTAGGTTAATATAATCAAAAGGCATAATTATCCAAAAAGAGTTACATATAATTTAATTATGAAAATATGGAATATATCCCGAGTTAAATCATGTGGGAGGTAATATTTAAAATTATAAACAATTAATATTACTCTTTACATTATTAAAAGAAAATAATGTCATATATAGATCATATACACATTCTAATAACAAACATCAAATATTGATAATACTATCATACTTAAATTTAAATTTAGTTAAATCTAATTAAAATTGGTTGACAATTCAGCTATTAACAATATAAAAAAAAAATGCTTAATGTTATTGGATTATTAGTCATGATATCACTAAAAATAGATCAAAAATTAACCTTAACGTATGTATGTGTCTATTTTAAGTATTCATAGAAATTGTGCATACATAGAAATTGTGTGACTTAAAAATAGTGAATAAATGTAACCATACAAATAATATAGTATAAAAGAATAAATAAATAATTAATTTCACATAAATTTGCATGAATTAATTTTAACAAGGGATTGTTTCATGAGTATTATTTGAAAATATGGAACATTAGATACATTATATTTATCTAATATACATATGTTTTTTTAGAATGTATACATATAACGTATTTATATGAGCAATAAGGAAAATAATAATATTTTATGTAATTAGAATAGTTGGTACCATCAACAAGATAATTGTCTGATAATTATCCAAAACTTGGATAAAAACTATCCTCATATTGGTAGGCAGAGGTTTGAGTCTTCTATGTGCATTGTGAGATTGATTTTTTTTATATGTTTGGAAATAAATATGATTTATTATGATTCTACATACAAATTGCATTGCACTATCAAAATGTTAATAAAGGTATTCTGATTATTTTCTATGCAAAATATCGTTAAACTTATAATATAATGTTAAAAATAATTTAATTAATTTAAAATAAATGACATTAACTTATATTTAAATTACTATTCTTTCTAGTAAAAAAGTTTCATTATTTTAAGTATCTTTTAATGTTCTTTAAAAAAAGGTATATTTTTATTTTATTATAAAAATAAAAAAGTATATTTCATGCAAAGTTGAGGGGGTCTTTGGTATTTTTTTATATTGAATTTATTAGTTTGATATTTGCTTAAAATAAGGGTAGCTATAAGATAATTGCCTTTATTTTTACCTATATAATTAACTGCTACTTTCGGTGGCTAGTTATGTGCACAAATAAAAAAATAAAAACAGTTTATGAGATACAGCCACTGTGTTATAAACGGACCCCTATTGATAGGTATACCAATAACATCGTGCTACTTTCCATGATCAGGTAAACAGAGCAAAGGCTACACTATGACAGGCATTCACCTAACAGTATTCGCATGCAAACTGCCTTCAGTGGCCACACAACTACTCATTAGAAAAGCAATTATTGCAATAGCCTAGGTTAATACCTAACACCAGTTTCTAGGCCTTTGCATTAGCAACAGAAATAGAGCTAACTTAGAATAATTAGAAATTAGAATATTTCAACCAGTCTATATCCCTTTCACTTTTTAACTATTTAAGGGGAATTAACATGTCTGTAATTAGTTTCTATGTGGGGTAAACCATAGAAAAGCTACACGGCAAAAGTGTATATATAAACATAGTGAAAAAGAACGTAAAAGGCTTGTGCTGGTGAGCATAGCATAATGTGTGTACGCAATTTTTCTATTGAATAGGTTATTGATAGGTATATCACTAATCTTATGCGACATTTCATGATCAGATAAATAGTGCAAAGGCTACACTATGATAGGCATTCACCTAATATTAATGGCATGCAACTGCCTTAATTGGCTTCCATACAATTACTTATCAAAAATGCAATTACTACAATAGCCTGGGTTTAGACTTTCCATATGTGTAGTTTGTCTCTATGTGCGGTAAACCAAAGAAAAGCTAAGCAGCAAAAGTTTATATACAAACACAGTCGAAAGAAATACAAAAGCCTTAAAAAAATAATAAAATAAATGCCAGTATGCTTCATAATTCAAGGTGTTAAACTATTCATGACCAATGCAACTATATCAGTAACTACATATTAAAGATATAGTGCAATAAGAAATAAATTAAATTCATGAGAAATAAGTGTATGATGGAAAAATTATATCAATTTTTTACATCACGTGATGGGGAAAATATTCCATCCAAAAGTGACGACTGAAAATGTTAGGACCAACTAAATATTAGAAAAAGTAAATAAAAGAAAAGAAATGCCCATTTTTACCATAAGCTTTCAATGAAAAAGATAAAATAAAAAGTGGAGGGATGTTGGACTTGGGATGGTTTTAGTCAGATATGGCGCAAAACTATTGATACCACTCTGGCCTAGAGGTTGCTAGAGTTTCGGTGCGCATGAAAGTAAGCACCCATACCCTAGTTACTTCCTCATGAATTTTTTACAATCCAAAAATTTATTCTATTTTCTGAACCATAGCCAACTATCATGATACTCAAAATCAATACATGGCTTTCAAAGATACTAAAATACTATTAATATGTTGATCCATTGTATGAGCAATTTATAATGTCTTTTAGCCTTTAAGACCTCTAAGGTACAAATTTATGATGACAAGGGTTCATCAACGAGCTTAACTTGACTCTCAATAGGATTTGACGTGGTTACTAAAAATTCAATGGTCACTGCTGGACTTTTCAACTGCAACAAAAATAAGTGTCAATGTCTGTTGGGAAATGAACTACCATAACTAGTAACAAATTAAGCGGAAACAAAATCTATTCCTTGTTGTGTGATTAAAATAGGATATGTAACAAAAATAAATAGGCAGAAAAATAAACTAATACAATCCAAAGTAAAAATCAACCACAAAAGATACAGATTTTCACGTGGAAAATCTAAAGCGAGGAAAACCACGAGACCATAGTCTGATATAATCTTCCACTATATTAATGAGATTACTGCACAAATTCTTCTCTAAATAATATTATAGGCTACGAACATCAAGAATCTCAATATTCTTGGCTTACAGTAACAACCTAATAATTGTCTCTCTAACTAGTGGGTATTCAAATAATAGTCAACGGGAGGACAATATAAAAATCAAAATCAGTAGGATTGTAGAGGGTGATACTAGGAATTTACCATCAAAATTTGGGAGAAAACGAAGTTAATTTTGCCTTTCGATCATCCAATTAAAGATTAAAAATCTTACCATCAAATTGTTATAGACAACCACTGTCTTCTTCTCTATTTTCCTATTCATCTTTTTACGATATAACAAATTAGGACTGCCGCTTTCTCTTAAGGCCAAATTTTAGGCAATTTTTATCCAAGTCCAAAGTTTAATGTTAATTACACATTAAGCAAGTCTTAATAGACTTTGGACTTTTGGACCCCCAAATGAGATAAACCCAACAAATCTCCTTCTCCAAATCATTTAAGGGGTACCGCAAGCCCACTTTCTGCATATAGCTTTTCATTTTCTCTTTGGGCAATACCTTTGTCATCATATTTGACCCATTCTTTATTGTATGTATCTTCTCAAGCTGCAACTGTTTTTTTCTCAAGCACGTCTCATATCAAATGATACCTCATATCAATATGCTTGGATTTCGAATGGTATATCGAATTCTTTGCCAAGTGAATTGCACTCTTACGTCACATCTAATTATTGTAGGAAATTCTTCATCCACAAGGTTTCTTTACAACCTTCAGTAATTGCAATATACTCTGCTTCTATGGTAGACAAGGCAATACACTGCTGAAGTCTAGACTATTATGAGACTGCTCCCCTGCAAAGGTAAGCAAATATCTTGATAGAGATTTTCTAGAATCAACATTATTGTACTTTTTCTTGTGCTATTAGTGTCAATGTGCAAGTGTACACAACAAGTAATAAAATGATAAATATTCAAGATCGTCTTTATAGGTATTGATGTTATTAGATTTGCTACAACAATCCTTAATAATGTAGTTTGTGTTCCAAATTAAGATAAGATAATTAATGAAACTAATAAACTAATTAAAATAAAGATACAATAAATAAAAATGCAATAGATAAAATTCTTACGTCAAACACAAGAATAAAATCAACAGAAATGGAGTAGTTGAGTGATTAAATTCTCTAAATCTTATGTATCCTCAGCTGT
Organism: Citrus mangshanensis; assembly: GCA_030449895.1. Classification (NCBI taxonomy): domain Eukaryota; kingdom Viridiplantae; phylum Streptophyta; class Magnoliopsida; order Sapindales; family Rutaceae; genus Citrus; species Citrus mangshanensis. The sequence continues at coordinate 5,563,144 of JASUUJ010000069.1, forward strand.
TGCATGTTTGATACCTTATACATTTATGTAACTTAACAGTGACCAACTGTTATAGTAACAAAAGACATAGTATTACACGTTTAAGTTCTATTTGTCCTACAAGTTAAATCCATATATCTAGTTTATCACTAATTTTAAATTAAGCATATCCCTTTTAGAATCAAGTAAAACTCAACTCAAGAAATCCAATCTAAAACTAGCATTGCTCTTATATGTTTCACTACGATATGCTTTTTTGTGGCTCTTTCTTAACTAGTATCATTAAATGAGTGGTTAACCAAAATAATGAATATAAATAAAAATTATCAAAACAAAATGTTATTGCAAACATACAATAACACATGTAATTAGTCAATAAACCATTAAGATTGTTTATCACTCAACCACAAATAAATTTAGTTTTTGGTTTGCGAAAGAAAAATAAAGAAAAGAGTTTCAGTCATCAAATACATCTCTATGATTAAAGAGTAAACAAGAAAACAAGAGAAGAAATAGAAGGACTGGGTTTCCCAATTGATATCTGCAAATTCTCCTCTAATGCAGCCTTTAATTTCGCTCTTGGATTCTCTTTTGCTCTTGTTTCTTTTTAGTTTTTTTTCTTGGTTGACGGCCTTCGCCTTCCTTTGTGTGTGTGCTTCTTTTATATTTGAAAATTTGGACAATTAGGAGTTTAGGGCGCATATCTTCCAAATTTGGAAACTCCAGATCACAATCTGTTAATTGTCTCGTGCGAAATCCTCTATATCAATGCTCCAGGATTGCTACAGCAATGGTTGCTACAGTAATGATTACAGTATCTACACTGTTCCAGACTTATTTCAATTCTTCAGTAACCAAGTTCTTTCCTTATTTTTGCAAGCTCATTGCAACAACATCCCTTTCTTGAATTTTTTAGCTTCCAATTACCTATAATTAGGCATATGATTTAAGCATACAACTATTCGAAATCAAAAAAATTTTATAAAAATTAAATTAAAATGGATGTTAATGCAAACTATCATTAAAATGAAATAAAAACACATCATTTACTCTTTAAGTAATCTTGATTTAAGTCTAAAAGTGTCATGATAACTCTCATTTTATAGAGTTATCAAACAACTCATGTCATATCTACATCTATGTACACTTGTAACACAGGTTTGTCACCACTAAAACATAAACATACATTGGAAGTACCTATAAGATATATAAGAATCCACTTCACTGTTGTCCAGTAATCTTTGTCCGAATTAAAGAGAAATGGCTGACTACACCAACTGTGTGAGTAATATCAAGTCTTGTACAAATCATGGCGTACATTAAACTATCAACTATTGAGCATAAGGAGCTCCTTTCATTTTTTGTTTCTCTTTCTCACTTATAGGACAATGCTCATAATTGAACTTGAAATGGCCCTCAAATGGAGAACAAACAAATTTTGTATCGCTCTTGTTAAATCTTTCAAAAACACTTTCAACATAAGGTTCTTAAGATAACCATAACTTCTCAGATTTTCTATCACGGGAAATCTTCATGCCAAGGATCTATTTCGTCAGTCTCAAGTCCTTCACTCCAAAAGACTTGCTAGGCTCTCTCTTCAGATTGTCAAACTTACTAGCATCCCCGTCAACAATCAATAAGTCATCTACATAAAGCAAAAGAATAAAATCGTTATCACCAAATTTCTTCACAAAAACACAATAGTCGCACATAATCTTGCTGAAATCATGATTCTCCATAAAAAATAAAATAAAACTTCTTGTACTACTGTCTTGGTGCTTGTTTCAGCTCATACAAACTTTTCTTCAATTTGCATACAAGTTTTTGTTTGCCTTTGACACTGAATCCTTCAGGTTACTCCATGTATAGTTCATCATTTAAGTCACCGTGTAAGAAAGCTTTCTTTACATCAAGTTGTTCAATCTCTAAATTCAAGTTAGCTGCTAATCCTAGAACAATTCGGATAAAAGACATATTAACCACAGGAGAAAATATTTCTTCAAAATCAACGAACCCTTTCACAACAATCTAGCCTTATATCGTTGCTGTGAGTTATTTTAAGTCTTCAACCAATAAACCCACTTGTTCTTCAGTTTCCTTTTCCCTTAGGCAGTTTCACTAAGTCATACATGTGGTTCTCATTTAAGGATTTCATCTCCTCTTATATGGCTTTAATCCACTTATTTTTATACTGATGAGACATGGCTTCTTCAAAACATTCTGGCTCATCTTCATCTGTAAGTATCACATATCCATGTGGAGAATATCTGGTTAAAAGTCATTGTTCTATAGTAGATCTTCTCAATTCTAGCTCAACTGGCGGCGCATGAGGATCTAGAAGTGTTTGCTCAATTTGTTCTGCTGGACCATCATTATTATCATCTTCAGCTCCCATATGATCATAATAAATTATAGGTGGAGAAACTGAAGTTGGAATAATAAGAATCTCCAGAGATTACTAAGATTCATTACTCTTCTCTTCATCACCAACTATCTCATCTTCAAAGAACACAACATCTCTACTTTTAATCAATTTCCTTGCCACTGGATCTCAATATCTATACTCAATTTCTTCATGCCCATATCCTAAGAAAATGCATTTCTTGGCTTTATCATCAAGCTTTGATCTCTCATCTTTTGGGATGTGAATATATTCTTTGCAACCAAACACTCTCAAGTGTTTATAAGAAACATCTTTTTCAGTCCAAATTCTCTTGGGTAAATTGCCATCTAATGGAGCTTAAGGAGAAATGTTAATCAAGTCAATTGTAGTGTGTAGCCTCTGCCTAGAAGGATTTAGGAAGCTTGGCATAAGAAAGTATACACTTGACCTTCTTTTCAATCATTTTATTCATCATTTTTGCAACATTATTCTGTTGTAGGACTTTTGGTACAATCTTTTCAAGTTTGATTCCATGGGATCTGTAATACTGTTCAAATGGTTATCTATACTCACCACCATTATCTACCTTGACACATTTTAATTTTCTTCTTATCCCTCTCTCAACATAAGCATGGAAGAACTTAACTATATTAAGCACTTTGTCCTTAGATTTCAAAGTAAAAACCTACACTTTTTCTATAACAGACATCAATAAAAGTCACAAAATAAAGTGCACCTCATATTGATCTACTCTGCATCTTGCAAATATCACTGTGAATCAAATCAAGGATTTTACGAATTTCTAAATGGAGAAAAGCTTTTAAAAGCCACTCTGTGTGTCTTTACAAATAAGCATTAGACACAAGTCTTGAGGAACATATCTGTGAAGTTGGGTAAAAATTCTTTTCTAGTAAGAGTTTCTAATCATTTCTCACTAATGTAACAAAATTTTTTTGTGTCATGTCTCAATGTCAGAATCTTTTATAGCCACATTCACATCTTCTTTCTTGATCTTGGCTTCTATCGCATAAAGAGTGTTTACTTTCCTCATTTTAGCTAACATTAAGGAGCCTTTGATGAGCTTCTATTTTCCCTCACAAAATTAGTTAGTATAATTATCGTCATCAAGCTTGCCTGTAGAAAATAAATTAAGGCGAATATCTAGTACATGTCTGACATCTTTAAGTAATAACTTACAGCCAATATTGATTTCTAAGCAAATATTTCATATGCTCACAATCTTGGCTGCCTCCTTATTTCTCATTCGAACATGGCCATAATCACCATTAATATAGGGTGTAAAGTAATCACGATGTACAGTAACTTAAATTGAAGCATCTGAATCAATCACTTAATCATTGGTATGGCAAGTGAGATTTTTTGAGCTCTCATCATAAATAATACTCAAATCAACATCAACTGTGGCAGTAATATTCTCTGTCATTTTTCTGACTATCGTCTTTTTTCTTTCGCATGTTCTCTTTTCCACAATCTACACTCCTTTTTAACATGACCTATTTTCTGACAGTGAAAGCACTTCATGTTTCTCCTCTGGGACTTAGATCTTCCTTTGTGGTCATTATTGTTCTACTGAGGGGAATTTCTAGTTTGGTTTCTCCCCGACTCAGAGGGAACTACTTCAACATTCTTTCTTCTAAATTCTTTATTCCGCTGCCTATCTGAAACCATATCCAAGGTTAATTTCCATTCTACACTGAATTATTTATTAACACCACTAATGTTTCTCAACTGTCAGGCAAAGAACTAAGTAATAATAATGCGTGTAACTTATCTAAAATAGTTTTCATAGTAGTCAACAGATCAACGAAGCCCTAAAACTCTCTAATGTGTTCAATTATATTGCGCCCCTCCTTTTATTTCAAGTTAACAAGCCTTTTCATTATATCAACTTTATTCTATGTTGTTTGCTGCTCATAAATCATCTCTAGTTTTCTAAAAAAAACATCAACTCTGGATTCCTTCACAATATAGTGGTACACACTCTGATCAGTCCATGATCTAATAGTATCAACGGCCTTCTGGTTTAATTGAGTCCACTTCTTGATGAGATTGAAGATAAAACTATTACAAGCATGTGGGATGAGTCATATTCTGATCCTATTCAAGTTCTCGTTAGATCCATTACAAGAGCTCGAGTAAAGAAATTCAAAGAAGTGCTTAATGGATTGATTCAAGCAACTTGGACTCAATCAAATTAGTGGAGGCTCGTTAAAGGAATCGCACATTATAAATGCATGATTCAGGTCCTTGAAGTTTCCAAATAATCACTTCCATAAAATAGAAGTTGGCTTGGCTTGCACATTATGGTGGGAAAATATATTATTTTCCTTTTTCAGATATTTTCCCGTTTCTTTAAGAGGCTATTAAAGAAACAATTCAACTATTTCTATTCTAATCGCCTAGTTTCCATTTTAATTTATGTAAGGCATTTAGGATCCTGGTTTAATTTGGATCCTTTCCTATTCACTTATATTAGGACTATGATTTTATTTATATTCTTTCCTATTTGTTTAAATTCAGATTCTGATTTGATTTTGGTTTAAGATTTATTTTCAACAATTCTTGTAACCAACCCTATATAATGTACTCATATCCAATAAACAAATATCAGTTTTGATACAATTGGTGAGAGAGTTAATTCTCTTTGGTCCATTCAAACTCTTCGAACATATCGGATTTCTGTGGCGTTCAAACTCTTAACTTATCAATCAGACCATCCATACTTGATTATGGCGTCCTAACATACCCAGGATCGTGCTTTCATTAAGCATTAGGTTGCGATTCCATTCAATTCCTGGTGTAGAATCGATCTTGGAGATTAAATTAACTAGAGTCGCGTCAATTCTTGACAAGGTTCGTATCACTTCTTATCATCTAACTTGACAAGTCTAGATTCTTCGCCTTCAATGGGTTCAAGTAAGTCTTTCATGTACAACAAATCTTCTATACTAGACTTCCAAATACCATAATTCCATGATTCCTCTATCTCAACCATAATAAAAATACAAAACCTGAAGCTCTGATACCACTCTATTGGGAAAGGAACTACCACAACCAGTTACAAATGAAGTTGAAACAAACTATTTCCCTCTTTATATGATTAAAATATTATGTATGCCATAAATAAATAGGTAGAAAAATAAACCAACCACAAAATACAAAGATTTTTACGTAGAAAACATCAAGTGAGAAAAACCATATAACTGTAATCCGATATAATGTCTCACTGCATTAATGGGATTACAACACAAATTTTTCTCTAGATAACACTAGAGGCTACCAATACCAACATCAAGAATCTCAACATTCTTTACTTACAGTAACAACCTAATAATTATTTCCTAACAAGTAAGTATCTCAAATAATAGCTAATGAAATGATAAAATAAAAATCAAGACTAGTAAGATTGTAGAGGGTAATACCAGGAACTTACCCTCAACATTTAGGAGAAAAATGAGTTAATTTTGCCTTCCGATTGTCCAATCAAAAATTAAAAATCTTGCCCCTAAATTGTATGGTCAGCCAATATCTTCTTCTTTTTCCCACTCGTCGTTTTGCGATATAACAAATTAGGGCTGCCCTTGCTTCAAAGCCAAATTTCATGGCAATTTTCATCCAAGTCCAAAGCTTAATGTTAATTGCATATCAAGCAAGTCTTAATGGATTTTAGCCTTTTGGGGCCTAAATGAGATGGACCAATAATGTGATTACACCAAATAAACATAAATAAATGTCAACACCAATTAAATTGAAATACCTTGCAATTGTCCATCACACCTACATTAGGGTAATCTCTTTCTGTGTTGATTCCTCTGTTTTGGATTACATATTGATATATAGTCTCAATAAATCCACCAACACAACTTCGACTCTCACCTTGATTGCACAATCTACCAACTGTTGAGTAGAGAGATCGACGAGATTGTTGGTTACAATTTTACTTATTCCTTCTATAGCTCCGACTGCAGCAAATATCCAACAAGATCCTAGCGGATGCGGCTATTATGCACTCTAAAAAATACTTTGGACATCTAAAATTTTATAAAAATTTATATTACAAATATACTCACAATGTCATTTACTAAAAAGGATATTTTGATATAAATAAATTAATTAATTAATTAATATGGACACACACATAATACTCATGTGATATATATAGTGTAACTATAATATTTTAAACCCTATTTTTTACTCTCAACAAACACATTTCATCACATAAAATTATTAGTTTTAACTAATGTTAATCCTTAAAACTCAATCAAATTACTCACCTCTCTTGTTAAGGAAATCATGACTCACATGTTCTCCAATTTTATGATGCATTAGAAATCTTACTAATCAAATTTTCTCTCAAAATCAATAAAATTCTGCCATTTAGTGTCATAATAGAGGAGCATATTTACATTTAATCAATTATCAAACCCAATTATTAATTATTGTTTGCTAAAAGCCTTGTGTAAATTACTTATTTATTGTTTTGAATTTGAAAGCATATAACTTGTTGTTCAAGATCTGAAATAATAATATATATAATTTGCAGTACAAATAAGAATTATTGTACAATAGATAGAGCTTTTATGGAATCATAGTTAAACTAATATTAAAAGCATATAACTTGACCTGGGTGTTTTGATGCCATGAATGCATGAAGAAGAAACAAAAAGGCAGCTTTGAGGGTATGTTTGAAATTTTAAGTGTACAGAATAAAAGTTAATTGTTTTAAATATAATAAATGAGTGTCCTAAATGAATGGGCATTCAAAGCATTTTTTAAAGTGCAAATAACCCCACCCGATCCTAGCCAATACACCAACTTGAATAAGATTTACAAGTAGTTTAATGAAATTAAAAGGCCTAAACTAATCTCCTAATCCAACCTCAAATGCCAATTTTAGTTCAAATCATTCAAGCATTGTTTGCAAATCATTACGTCATACACCTATTATTAATCATACATGATTAACATTAGAACGTGTTTATTTTATAAAAGTTTAAATTATCATTTTATTAATCACGGTGTTGATTAATATACTCATAACTTATATATTATTTTAATACTTCCCTAAATTAATTTTATTATATTAATTTTTATCTTAATTTATATATTTTGTGTTTGTAGGCATATTTTGGGAATAAAGAAGAAATCATTGGAGCTTACAGAATAATTAGGCACAATATTAATTGCCAATTTTGTGAAACACATGGGAAGTCAAACTATAAATGTGAATTTTAAAAGAACAAAGAAGAAAAGGGTAATGACTTTCCAAATCATTCAAGAGAAGAGGACATTTTGGCCAAATCTTTGTTGGCTTAGCAATTATAAAGGGGCGAGGCTGCATTATTTTATGAAGAAGCCGAAAGCACCTTGGATTATTATGCATTAAAAAGGAAAAAGATGAGGTTAGCAACTTGGCTATATAAAGGAGAATCTGAGGCATCCGGGAGGAGGAGAACGGGAGGAAGGAAAAAAAAAAAAAAACTTTCTCTTCAAAATTTCTTCTCTTCTTTATTCTCAATTTTTCTTATAACATAAGTTAGGAGTTTATTCAATAAAATGAGTATTTTGTTTATCAATATAAGTAGCTAAATTTTTAAGATAAGATGAAAGGTGAAACTCAAGAAATTTAATGATGAAATTAATCCTCTCTCAAGTAAGTAAAATTGTTTTAGTTTTTAATTACATGCTTATAATATAAATTTTTCCATCAATTATTTCATTTGTTTTAAAGGAATAATTTCTTTTTCTACAATTAATTTTATTTAGTAATTGACAACTAAATTTTTAGATTCCTTATAATTCAACTGCGAACTTACCGGATTATATTATAATTAAACATTTTTATATTTAGAAATATCAATACTTTTGAGTCGTATTAATATACAAATTAAAAAAACTCAATGAACGCCCCATTTGGACCTTCGGCTGGCACTAAGCCCGACCTGACTAGCCTTTTCAGGGCCAGCCGAAATGCAAATGAATGTCAACAAGTTATAACACAACATAAAATTTGAATGATGGGGTTCTATCAGTTTAAAAATTAATATACCACAATAATCCTGGTGTTTGACAGTAGTAACGTCTGCTTCCTCTCTCCAATCTTTAGACTGAGGCACATCTCCAAGACAATGAGACTTTTGAGGTTGAACAGCTTTACCAACATGAAGGAGAGGGCGAGACACATTCTAAGTGAAAACGAGCAATAAGCTCTCTATAGGTGAGGTCTGAATATTAGTTTGTTTAGTCCCAATATGAGCCTTTATATTGTTATGTTCAGAAAAACATATAATTTTTCTCAAAATTTTGAGGCTATGTAGCTTTTCATGCCCAGAAGAATATATTTTGTTCTGCTGCCTGCACCATGTTTGAAATGGTTACAGTAGTATTCAAACAACAATTGAGAGGAACAATTGAATGCAGTGGTACAAAAAATTAGAAACTATAGAGGCTTCATGGCTGAGCCTGACCAGCAAGCAACCATCCTTTTGCTCCCCCTTCTTCTCTCCTTTGTTAAAAAAGCTGGTTTAAAGAAAAAGAGCTAAAAGTGTAGGGTTTTCTTAACTTTTATTTTCTTAATTTTAAATAAAAATAGAAATGTGGGCTGAAAGTATAAGGTTTTTTATCTTATATTTTTTTCCTTAAAATAGACTTGGGCCTTTTATTTAAAAAAAAAAATTGAAACTTCTAAGACCCTTTTAAAATCCTTATGACACCCCCTCCAAATTCTATTTCCTAAAATACTCCTAATTTAATTTATAAAATAAGAACTCACATAGTAAATTCCATAAAATTTCACCTTAACAAAATATGTCTTTTAAAATTTATTTATAAGGTATGTAAAAATATTAGAATTTTAAATTATTTTCTTCTTTTTATATAGTTTCTATTTGCATAATTTTAAACTCTTAAAAATCATTTTTTTCAATTAAAATATAAATATATATTATAAATAGGGTGGATGTAAAAATTTTGTTAAAAATATTTTATTTAAGTATTTAATTAAATTTTTATTTAAAAAAGTAATGAATCACTTTATCCTTAGTTATTCAGAAATTTTGGGTAATTTTATTTAGAAGGGAATTTTATGAGAAATTTTTTAGGGGTGTAAAAGGCTTAAAAAAAAAAAAAAGCGCTTGGTCCTTAATAGTTAAAAATATTATTTGAAGTCCAAAAGTGTGGGGTCTTTTCAAAGGGTCAGGCAAAGTAACAACTACCGTAATTTATCGACTGCCCGATTCAATATATGGCCCCACCACTACTCACGAGCCGTTAAAATTAGCATAGAGGTAATAGCATTTGTGGGATCTTGACGTTTCCACACTTTCGAAAGTAAATTAAGGATTGTTATTCTAATTTAGGGTAAAAATAAACTTAAGAGAAATAATATTTGTCCTTTTGTAATTATAAAAATGGAATTTATCAATTTTCTTCTTAGTGAAATTAATATATATTACTTACTCTCTATTGTTTTCATAATAATCAATAATTCTCTAACAATATAATTTTATAATATTATTTTTATTTTTAAATATATTTTTATTCATATTTATTATAGATTAAATAAATCATATAAATAGAAATTAAAATAAAAAACTTAAGTACTAAAAATAAGAAATATATATTTCGATGTGAATAAAAAATTAATAATTAGATATTTTCTTGTATCTTTTGTCATTTTATAAACATTTTCTTATAATAAATATATAAAATAATAAAAATACAAGAAAAATATGTTAATATTAATTTTTTTTCACATTGGAACATATATTTCTTATTTTTAATACTTAATTTTTTATTTTAACTCCATAAAATGATTTACTTAATTTATAATAAACATAAATAAAGCGTATTTAAAAATAAGAGTAATATTGTAAAGTCATGCTGTTAGAATGGTTATTGGATATTATAAAAATAATAAGAAGATAAGTGGTATATATTAATTTCAATAGAAAAAAATTGACAATCTTATTAAAATTAATAAAAATTAACAATCTTATTCGAAACATTCCCTCAAGCAAGTTACTATTTCAATACACCAAAACTGGATGTAATAACAAATTAATTAATCACACTTGGTTAATTACATATTCAACTTTATTTAGAATCCATTCCCATAACTCCGGCAACAAATATCTGTATCTGAACATAAAATCTCAAACTACTCAAATATAATTTGAGACCGAGCATAGAAGAGCTTATTAGTTTACAGCACTGGCAACCGATTTGAACAAAATGTGAACTCACGGAGTCACAGAAGAAAAACCCAGCAGCATGCCGTTACATAATTATTTATTAAAGATCTGTAAAAGTTCCATGAAGCATTAAAGGATCTAAACCATAAGCACAGATTAAAAAGCATGCCCGTATTGGGTTGCCTATACCTATCCTATCAATCAATGAAAGTTGATAGCTGGTAAGAACTTGAACAAACGCCATGTTTGTATACTACAGATTTTGCAATCGAACAATACAAGCTCCACACCAAGGTAGGCATAGGTTTCGTAAGTTTTAACATAAGCATTGATCATTTCATAGAAGAAACATAATCAGCAATTTTGCCACAATTGAAAACAAAGAAGAATGTAAAGGATGATACAAAGAGACTAAAAGATCAGTATAATTGGGTTATTCTACAAGAAGACCATTGCTCCATCTAGGATTGAGGTTGGATTTTAAAGTGTTTGGTAAAAACTAACAGATCTATTTTAGAAATTAAGTTGATTTGATCTTACATTTGTATAATGAAAAATTTATTATATCTTTTTTACCTATTTTGTAAAAATTATTATTTAAAAATTATATTTACCAATGGTATAAATTTTTATTTTATTTTTACAATTATTTTTATACTAACTATAGCTTAAAAGATAAAGTATAAGTTACAGCACTTCAATACTAACCAAAACCTACGAAGATAGAACAGCAATGAACAAACCAAAAATGCAGCATCACACCTTCACATTTGTACCTTGAAAACAAAAACTACCAACTTAAGATTAACCACATCAACTTACTTTTGGCTTCGAACAGGAAGTTGCCGGAAGCAAGTTCAAACGAACTTTCTTCTTTACAAGTTTTTAAGTCCGCAATAGTTGAAAATGTAGATGCATCTGGCATTACTTTTTTCTCCATATCCTGTGAAGGAGTGCAACCGATGAAGGTGTCCCATTAGATTTGATGAAACCATACATCAGTGCATTGAATGTAAATTACATGAGGCCCCACACCGTTTTCTTCCATATCCAGCTTCAAATCACTAGCCTTTTCTATTTGCCATTGGTCATGATGTTGTAGGTAAACCCAAGCTACCAAGTATTTGCTGACGCCACATTTCATAATACTTCTGATTTGCCAAAATCATCAAAGAGAAGTTTTAGGTGTCGCGTAAGATCGATCTGATTGAAAGGTTGCAGCATGCAGAAAATCATAACAGAAGAAACAGAAGCTGCTATTTAATAACATTTAGAGTAAAAGAAAAATGTCATACACAAGCAGACCCTAAAGAATGAGCATTTCTACCAAATGCTACTTTCCCATTTCATTACTTCCAAAACAGAAAAAGGAAATGAAGAGAGTGAGAGAGAGACCTCATCATAAAGGAGAACTATAGAATTTTCAATAACAATGGATGAAATTTATGTGATGCAACAATAACTGCAGCGAACGCGTTGGCCGGCGCCGTGTCTGCAAGTAGCACCTGAAAATGCCATCAGTATGGAACACTCCTCCATTTTTTGTGTGCAACGCTCCGTATTTTTTAATATGAATGCGATTCTCCAAATCCCCCATTTAGGCAGAAGAAAACATGCTACTAAATCACCATTCAACTCATCTATTTACATTGGATTCTTGAATTTTGGAAGTGAGTTGAAACTAATTTCATTCTTTACGAGCAAGTCCACAACGATTGAAAATATAGATGATGCTGTTGCGGGTTTCAGCACTAAGTTCTCACTCGTTATTTCTTATATCACGAAATAAGTCTACTGCCTGCAGAATGCAGCCATTCTTGCAGAGCCCATGAACAAAAATAGTGTGTGTTTACCAATCTGCTACCACACCATTAAGCTGCATCTCCTCAAAACATTTTCAAAACCTGACGTATTTCAAAAAGGCCAAGAAAGAAGGTGTCATTCCCTAGAAAGACTTAAAGCTTCCTCTACTTCCTTATTCTTGCACTGCCCCCATTAATCAAAATACTGTGACTAAAAGCATCCTGCTTGCACCCCTTGCTCCCCATAGAAACAAGTAGTTCCCTTGCACGATCAAATCTATCCGCTAAGCAAAAGCCACCCATTAATGCGTTACAAGTAGATGTGTCAGGATTCACTCCTCTCTGAATCATCAATTCTGCCAACCTGGTGGCTTCGTCCATCCTTCAGTTCTTGCAGAGCCCGTCTATTAGCATATTAAAACACACAACATCAGGCTGCACCCCTTGATCCATCATATCAAAAAACAAACAATTAGCCACATTGGGTTTAAGAATTTTGTGAATTTTTTTTTTATTTTATAATATCATTTGTCATTATGGTGCATTTTGGATTAACTATTTTGATGAAAAAATCTTCACGAACTTAGGTGATAATCATACATCATCTATTAAAAATGACAAGTCAAATATCATATCACTTAAACTGTGTAGCTCAACCATACAAGTATAGCATTAATCTATGAAAAAATCATTTCTTTTTGTTGATGTCCATAAATTGAATTCAAGTGATTGCTGTTTAGACTGTGTATCCCTAATAACGTTTTATTATAGAGTGGGGCTATTTTTAACAAGTTTTACACAGCTATCTTCTAATTTAATTTTCAGAAAACTATAGAGTTCTACGTTATACACCCTGTTTTCAACAGATTTTGGGGTAAGAAAAGCCAAATCTATCTAGAACAATGAATTTAAATTTTTGGGGGAGATAGGGTACCTCACTAGTGTATTGTGTGTGGTGCGGTGTAACTGAAATTCGGGGGGGTGAGAAAGAGAGAGAGAGTGATAACAATGGTGAAAGGTTTAGAACTGAGAGAGGTATCCTTCGAGATGGGTTCCACACCTGCAAAACAGTGAAATGGAGGTTAGAGGTGAAGCCGGGGTACCCCGGCGTTCACACTCCGACGCTCAAGTTAGCAAACTCAAGCTTTTGTGGCAAAGAGAGCTAGCTAGCCCTCTGTAAATTAAGGTTTAAGGTTGAAGAAAACCTCTTTTTTGGAGTGTGAGTGTCTTTTGGGCGAATGAGAGCCTGATGGAGAATGAAACCTAGGCGCCTTTATATATGGAGTACCTCAGCTGCCACGTGGCGTATCCCTTTTTGGCTAACGTCCTTTTACCTCTTTATAATTTTTTGGGCCGTTATCTGCACGTTCGCGGCGTATCTCATCTTTTGGAAACGTGGCGCGCGCTGGAGAGCGGTCCCTCTGCAGGCGGTGGGACCACTGTCCTTGGGACAGTGTCCTTCACTTTTGGCAGAGGTAGCAGGCGGCTGTCCCCCCCTTTTGATACGACGTTCTTGATTCCTAATTATGACAAAATCAAATAATATCTTTTAGGAGGCGGAGACGTTTCTCATGGCGGATATTTTCGGAAGATTCTCTTGCATCCGCTTTGCCGGGTACCTCGAGTTACGTGGGGTACCCCTATTTGTGTGGGGTACCTCATATTATATGGGGTACCTCTATTTGTGTGGGGTACCTCTAATTGTGCAGGGTACCTCCGATTGTGCTGAAATCATTCCATTGGTTGACATGTGGCGCTCTATTGCCTTTCCTATTTTTCCCTCAAACAACATCCCCCTAGTTTCTTTTTGGCGAGAAGTATTGGAGGCAAAAGAAACTCATTGTATGAGTGACACGTGGCGACACGGCTGGACCGGAGGGTACCTTGCTTAGCTTCTTCCCTTGACTAAACTTTATGTACTTCGATCTAAAAATCTTCTCTTTGTCTTTTCCTTTTCCCGCTTTTTTTTTTTTTAACGATGAGAACGAACAGTTGTCTTCATATGTCTCTCTCCTTTTTTTCTTGGGAAGTGGCAGCCGTCTGACACGCAGTTTGAATTTTGAAAATACCAATCTCACTCAAACATCCCTGAACTCCTTTCTTGAGCAACGTGTTCTGTCAGGTTGAATTTAAAACTCCTGACGTGTGTCAAAATTTTGAAAATTCCCAAACGAACTCCCAAAAACTGATTATTTCAGTAGCCTTTTTCTTCCATAATTTCGTCTCTTCTTCTAACTGCATCAACATTATCACAGGTAAAAAAAAAAATTTCTTTACTCTTTTTTTTTAGCCTCGTTCATCTTCCCTAGGCTCTATTCCCCCTTTACTCTTTTTCTTTTATTTCATTCTTCTTCTGTTTTCTTTCTTTCCCATTTTCTTTCTCCTTTTTCTTTCTCACGTTTCTTCTTCCTTTTCTTTCTTTCTTCTTTCTTCTTCCTCTCTTTTCGTTTTTCCTTTCCTTTTCTTTCTTTCTTCTTTCTCTTTCTCTCTCGGTCGGCAAAGATCTGGTGCGTTTTCCGGCGTGGAACTCGGCTGTTACAGTAGCAGTTTTGGGCTCCAAATCTGATCGGTTCAAGGTGATTTTCCAGTGGCTCACGGCGAGATCTCGGTCCGGTGATACACACGGTAAACCTCCCTCCTTGAGTCTTCATTTTATCTCGCTTTCTCTCTCTTCTTTCTCTCCTTTTTGGCGATCTCCAGCGTCGGATTTGATGGTTGCGGCCATGGAGCCGGTTCTTCTTGGTGGCTGCAGTTTCTCTGTTTTCTCTTTTTTTTTTTTTTTTGGCCGGCGTTCTTCCTTCGTGGTTTCCGGCGTCCTTTTTGCGATCTCCGTCGTCGGCTTTCGATGGTTACCGGCGTTGGTTCTTGGTTGCAGCCCTTCGTTTTTCATTTTATTTACTTTCTTATTTATAAATAAGTACATATATTTAGGTTTATTTTTATTTTTATATTTGCGTATTTTTACTCACTGTTTTTGGTTGCCTGCAGCTTCGTCTTGCCACGATTTTCAATCCCGATCTGCTAAATTGGTGAATCACAGGTATCCCTCCTCGCTTCTCCTCCTTTGGCGCATTCACAGTAGCGCTATTTTGCATACTCTGAGAAAATTTTATTTTTGGTTTTTGTTGTTTTTGTTTTGTTGGTTGGTGTTTGCATTTGGCAGTTGATGTGTGGTGGATGGTGCTTGGTATGGATATTATGCTGTTTGGAAAACATGTGGCTTGTTGGATGTGTTGTTGGGGGCTTGTGGATGTGCTGTTGGGGAACTCGTGGCTTGTTAGATGTATTGTTGGGTGTATTGTTGGGTGTATTGTTGGGGGAAAGTAGATGGGTAAGAAACACACGGGACCCGTTAGGAAGCGACGTAAAGTTGGGGCTAGTAGGGTTGACAGCCCTCCTGCGGGTTCCCCTTCCCACATCTCCATTAGCGAGGGGGATCGGTCCCCCCCAGCTCATCTAGGAGTTGTAATTCTCGTTCTGAGCCCCCTCCCCCTAGGAGTACCCCTCGCGTCAGCCCGCGCTTTCCTAGTAAACGGCCTACCCCCCATCCTCGAAAGAAGGGTAAGTCAACTAAGCCTAAGGTTCTAGTTCGTTCCTTGGACCAGCCTCCTAAATCTCCCCCTGCCACACCTTCAAAATCTAGCAACCCTTTTTCCCTAGGCATTAGGAGGGCTATTTTGGGGGACTTACAACAAATTAGAGCCAAATACAATATTCCTCCGTCTGTCCAGCTTAGGGTACCCCATGTAGATGAGCGACCCGAGTGTCCAAAGTCTGATGGGATTGCTCTCCATATCGACCTCTTCGATCTAGGACTCCGCCTGCCCCTCCAACCATTCTTTATGAAAATGTTTAGTTATTTGGGGGTAGCTCCTGGGCAGCTATCCCTTCCAGGGTGGAGGACACTGACGGGCTTACATGTGTTATGGTTGGAGGTCGTGAAGCGCGACATTTCTGTTCGGGAGTTGAGGGGCCTTTACCAATTCAAGAAGCCTAAGGGTCCCGGCATTGCTTACTTCTCCCCCTGGGGTGATCATGGCCACATCGTTGAGGGAAACCCCGCCTTAAAGAAGGGTTACCGAAAGGGATGATTTGTCGCTGAGGGTAGGTGGGGGACAGAGACTCTGGGTGAGAAGGGCGACCCCGTGGAGGTTCCCCATTCCTTCAATGTAGACTGTAAGTATCTCCCTTACTTATGGTTCTTTATCGGAATCTTTCGCCTGAATGTCTCGCTAACCTTGAGTTCTTTATGCTTTCGCAGGTGTGACATGGTTTAAAGGATCATGCTCAGTTCAGGAGGTGGGGAGAGAGGTGAAGAAGTTTGTGGACAGGCTTCGAGGTGCACAGAGGGGTAGTGATGTGTTAGATGAGAGCCGATTATGGAGAGCGGGGCTGATTGACCGAAGTCCTCCGCCTGCTCCTGGGGGTGACTCATGTATGATTTGGGTGTCGGGAGGTATCCTATTATTACTTATGGGACTGGGGTACCCCATTATCATTGCATTCTTCGTTTCGCTTCCCCGCTTTCCATTTCCTATTTTTTACCTTTGCAGTACTTAGTACTTGTCCAGCTAACATAACTTTTGTGCATTGGGTGCAGTCATGGAATCGACGGGTGACGCTTTTAACGCCTTCTTCCAAGCGGTAGTGGGCGGTGCTTCCGGATCTCATGATTCGGCGGTACCCCCGAAAGGCTCCCGACCTCCTCGAGCTCCCGGTCCAAACGGGAAATCTCAGGGTATTTCCCACGGTACCAAGAAGAAAATTCGGACTGGTTTCTACTTTTCCCGATGAGTTACGTGAGGGTGACTTAGACCCGGCTTCTAACAAGGAGGTTTCGCACTTGGCTCGCCACTTTTACTACTCTACTGAAAATGTTACCTCCGAGGTTTCTGAAGAGGCTGACAAGATGAGCTTGAGCCAGCGTTACGGTCAAGCACTTAGGGCTACCCAAGAGGTAGGCTTTCCCGGGGTACCCCGGGTGTACTCTTCATCATTTTCTTTTTACTTATTTAATCTTTTTATCATACACATATATTTAACATGTCTTTCATGACCCGCAAGCATCCTTTCTCCTTAGCCACTGCCTTCCGGATCTCGACTCCCTTGTTGCCGCACAGTCAGAAGTCGACAAGTTAAGGAGTGAGCTTCAAAGCCATCAATCTCGTGAGGATCAGCTCGCTCGAGAAGTTAAAACTCTGCAAGAACGCATTCTTTGGCAGAGAAAGCTAGGGTGGAGAAGGATTGTGAGGAGTTGAGGGCCACCAACAGGGATCTGCTATCTCGACAACAGACGATGGCGGAGGATGCATTCTCACTCATCATGACGGAGGTGTGGAGTGTGGATCCAGAGTTGGAGGTACCCCGGGTGCAGAAATTTGTCAACAATGCTACGATTCTGAAGACAATTGCAGAGAGGAAGAAGCCTTCCCAGGCACGGTCGGGTACCCCGTCTGGGTCGCCTGGGGTACCCCATGCGCTTCAGCCATTGCCTGCCTCGAATGCCCCTTCTTCGGCTGCTCATATTCCGGGTACCTCGGAGTCCTCTGCTGATCGCCCTCTGGAGACGGATGTCGGGGATGGCGTTCCCCCCTCGGTGTAGCCTTTTCACTGTGCTCTTGTTTTTTTTTTCAGACCTATCCACATTTTGCTATTTGGAACTTGTTTCTTTCTTTTTGGTTTCTTGGGATATTTTGTATGATTGGAACTTCTCTTTTGTTATGATACTATACCACCGAGCCCTCTTATACTTTGCATTCTTGTTATTCTGCAAATGAATGCTTGGCTAAACTGTTATCTTGTAAATGTCTAGGGTACCTCTCATTTTTTTTTTTTGAAATGGGTACCCCTGGTACCTTAACAAATATTCAACATCATGCGCTCGCTGGTTTACACAGATCGGCGAATTTGGTGCATGCCCTTCTCGGCAACCATGGCGGAATTTGTTGTGCAAATTTTAATGTACTCGCAAGCGCACGAATCTATTGTAGTATAGACTAATGGTGACGAGTGTCGATCCCACGAGGAGGTGGATTTTAATTATATGTAGAATTAATTTTGTAAATGGGTGGTTGAAATTGTGGTGGAAGTGATTTAAATTATCCTAAAATTGGAATTGAGATTCTAAAATTGGAATTGCAATGGTAAAAATAAATTGAAGCGAAATCTATTGAAATGACGTACTTGGGTATCTGGATCCGTATCAACATGCATCATGGGCTAAATAATCCGTATTAATGCCAATTAAATCATGAGGGGGGAATCCACACCTCATGAACCACGCTCTAATCAATATGGTGCTTATCGTAAATAATAATAACCTTGTACTTGAAACCAAGGCAGACAAGATTAGTATTATTTGTCGACGAAAGTCAAAACATCCACAAAAACTAGAGGGGAAGAGAAAGTAAATTTACCAAATTAAGCCCATGACACATGTTGAGACTTCACCTTCAACCCAAGAAAGGAAATTAGCCACTCATAATTGAACTAGGGCAAAATGGGAATTTATTAAAATACGAAGAAAATACAAGATGGAGAAGGAATTACAGAAAATGGAGTCCAAAAATGGATTCGGGATATCAAATTAGGGGAGGCCCCTTTTTATAGATACATGGAGTAAATCATGGCCATCGGATTAAAAGCAGCTGCGCCCGTCATCACCACACGGTTTGACCATGCGATGAATACGCGGATTTGGTTGAAAATAATCCGCATGTGATTTGTCGATCGCCACGCCACCATCAACGATCATGCAATTTTAGTCCAACAGGATCGTGACACCTCATCACCAATGCCACATCATCGGTCAATGCCACATCATCGATCCGCCTATATGAATGGCGTGAATGCGTATACGATCAGTATACATGAATAAGTACATGTGAATAGTGCCATTTTTCTTTTTATGCTCCTCCTAAAGTTTTCGACTGTCTTGAGTTCAAAAGTGATGTCGGTTTTGCCGTCTGATCTCTCCTTTATTGTGAAATGACTATGATGCCCCTAAAATACATAAAATACCTAATAATAATTAAACACATGGAATTAAATCAAAAGAAGGTTAAATACATAAAAGTAAGGGTTGTTAGTAAGACTTGAAATGTAAAATGACAGTTTTCTCCTTTATAAATATACATTTTCTAACACTCAACACACTTTATTGCTAGTCCCAGCAAATAAAGCGAAAACAAAATTGAAATTCAAAATGATTTTTTTATAGAAACACGAGTGTTTATTCAATCGATTAATGATAACAATCAAATAAAAGTATAAGCATTATCTCCAAAAGCAACATCACACCCACATCAACCATCCACATGAATCAGTAGACTTTGTTATAGCTACTTTCAAGAATGACATGTCAAACCCCAAAATCTCACCCAAGTAGTGACACTCTCACAAAGAAATTAAACCAAATAAAAATAGTCACTCCAATGAATGGTAATTGAGAAAAAATAATAAAGAAATGATATCACATACTCTCACCAAGATGAAATAAATATGCCCTCAGCTTAGAAATAATACGATCTCAAGTCAAATAAAAACTGTTAGTCAACCCAATTTATTTTTTTTCTTTTATTTGCACCACTACATCTTTTTAGCCCATATAACTAGCTTCTACTTCAGACTATAGTTCCCTAAAATCAAGAAAGACTTTTATTAGGACGTAATGTAGGCTAAAGACATGGCTAACAAAGAAGGGAAATAAGGAAAACAAATTGTATGTTTGAGAATAAATGCAGAGATTTTTTTTTTTTTTTGGGTGCAAGGTGGATTTCACCTTTTATTGTTTTTTTTTTTTAAACAACAATTTTTTTTCCTCTCTTTTTTTTTGCTTTTATTTGGCATAACTTCACTGAACAAAATAATTATTTACATTTTCTCAAACATAAATAGGTGATGGAACTTATAAGACATTGGGTAATACTCCAAATCGGAGTGGGTCAAGATGATAAGTTGACAAAGAAAATATTTTTTTTTTAAGGCTCAAAAGGGTTAACAATGGATATTTAATAAAAGGGATGGCTAGAAATGCTCAAACGGATCAATGATGGCCTTTCCATCGTCTTTTAGGTCTCTAAATAATTGTCCATATCTACTAGTTAGATGGGCCTCCAAATGTAGCAACACACATTTTTTTCTTCTCTTTGTTTTTATTTTACCATTTTTTTAAGGGTTAACTCAAAAGCAATTTAGAGATCGTGTGTAAAATAATAAACTGCTAAGCTGTATAAAGAGTGAGCAAAAGGGTTATTCTCCAAGAAAAATAATAGGCTCAAAAACTCACTTGGTACTTATTATGACATGTTCATTCCTTCAAGCACTCATATTTTTCTCTCACATCAACATGTAGAGTAGTAAACATAGTGTAATATCACTTAAGACTAAAGATAATACGAATACTAAAATTTGAAATTAATCATGTCATCTAATGTTAAAACAAATCACACAATTTTTTTTTTTTAAACAACATTCTACCCCCCAACTTATTCTAAACATGAAAGAAAAATATGCATGCAGAAATGTGAAAATGATGTAGAAAAACTAATTAGGAAAAGTACAATTAAAATGATGGAAAAACAAAATGATTTTTTTTTTACTAAGAAGATGCGTTTCTAGAGGCACTACACTCCATATTCAGCCATCTTCGACTCAAAAGTTGGAAAATGTATATTCATAGAGGAGAAAATAAAAAAAAGAAGAAAAATGAACATCAAAACTTAATAAAGAAAAAGAAATTTTTTTTTGTTTTTTATTTTTTTGGTTTTTTTTTTTCGAACAATGAAGATGCGTTTCTAGAGTAACTACACTCCATATTCAGTCATCTTCAACACAAAAAGTTAGCAACAGTTAGTTTCTACAACAAAAAATTAGTAAAAACTTAACCAAAATTCCACAATTGTCGACTATTCTCTCCCCCCAACCAGAACGAAACATTGTCCTCAATGTTTTAAAGGAAAGAAGTAGAGTTTAGAAGACATCACCTAGGTGGTGTAACACAGAAGAAAATATTTACAGGCGAAGAGTTAAATCTAATTTGTACTTCTTACTACCGCTACTGTTACTATCATTATTTGGACGCTCCAACACAAAGGTCCAGGGGTTTGGCTCCGGTCTATAAGCTTATAACATATCAAGTAGCTCATTAGCAGTATGAGCACAAATAAAAAGTTTTTTCGCATGAGAAGGAATAAAGTAGTTTTTTATTGCATGGTTAAGAAATGCGATAAAGCCATCATAAAAGTTATTGACATTTAACAAACCGATGGGTTTCTGGTGAATGTGCAGATGGGCCCAAGATGCTAGTGTTATTCTTTCTTGCATACCTGAGACGACTAACTCTTCTCCAGTTGATGAGTCAGACGAACTGCCCAATAGTTTTAGAACTCTTGGGATGATGCCTAACACTTGGCTGCCTCTGATAAAAGCTGCTTCTGAGACCATTTTCGATAACCCTCGATTACCTCCTCCATACACCAAGTGTAATTTTCTCGCTGCTATGCTTCGGCCAATATCTATGGTTGCCTCAACGAACTCTTTATGTTTGCCATAGGTAAATCCAGAAAGCACACAAATGTTCTTGAATTGTCTATTGGGAGTAGCTGCCATTGCGATATTTCTCAAAAATGATTTGTGAGTGCTTGACAAAAGAAATCACATTTAAGAGTCTTGGTGATAATGGGTCACAGTTGTGTATGAAGTAATATGTCAGTGTCAAATAACGCGTAAAGCACGTGGCTCGCTAGTCAAAAAGGAAACAGTAAAAAGGAAAAAGCAAACAGTAATAAAATTATTAAAGACAATAATGCACACAATAAAACAATAGTGAAATAAAATAACAGTAAAGTAAAAGGATATTTACAGGTAGTTGCTCACATCTTCCTTTGGTTTTACGTCCAGAAACGGCTTGAACGCCCTCTATGGGTCGAGGATAGGCTTCATATCCAGTTTTCTTATAAACTGGCAAATAGGGTCGTTTATAGTCAGATTCCCGAGACTATATCGTGCATGCTCTTTCTGGAATAATGGCCATAATCGCTCCTTGCACATATCCACCGGGATGCGTTTCAAGAGACAAGAATATCATCCAATGACTCCTTATTCAAGCCATCCCTAATGAATTGAATCTTATCTTCCTTATCGACATCATTCCTAAAGAACATGGGTTTCTATCGCAACTCATTCTCGGCACACTTATGACAAGCAACAAAATTCTTCGAGCTCGCTTTTCTTGCATAATTTCCTTTACCACAACTGCATGAATGCAATAAATTTTAGAGGTAACTCACCTGCCAATCGTACTTTCGCCTCGATTAACCAACGGATATCAGCAGGTATGTTATTCCTCATGAGCAATCGCATGCGTTCGGACCGAGCTTTATAGATCGTAAGGAGGGCATTCTGAGGAAGTGAAGGGAATCGCTTGCTAGAATCTCGTTTATGTCCATACTTTCGCCAAAATGTCGGGGAAATCAAGTAACCGACTTGATTGTCACAGAGTACCGTTATCCGCCACTTCACCGGGGTAACAAACTAAAGCACACAAACAGAAAAACAAATTAAAACAAACACAAAAAATTAAAATCGTCCTCTTGTTGAATTTACCTCAAGCTTCAACTGGATGTCGTAAACACTTCTCTCAATGTCTCTGAGTTGGCTTTCTAAACCCTCAACATAAGCTACTAACTCTGGTGGTTGTAGAGCCCAAATACGATGTGTTTTACAAAATTGAATCTGCCTTTTGAGATGAGTTTTGACATGTTGAAGTGGTTTAAAAATGTTCAGGAGGAACGGTCTAAGTATGAGACTCATGATTAACAATGATAAGAGAAAACTTAATAGTTAAACAAACACACTTATGCAAAAATAATTTCAATTAGCAAAAGAATAATATAAAGAAAGAAAGAAAAATCGAATCACCGAAAAGAAAAAAAAAATCAATTCAAATTTGGTGGGTCACTCAAATTTATTTCGGTGTCTTTTTCATGTGGTTGGTACTCTAGATATGGTTTTAATCTTTGACCATTAACTTTAAACGTGACACCGTTCTTTGGGTCCTTAATTTCAATTGCACCATGTGGAAAAACAGTATGAACAATAAAGGGACCAGACCAACGAGAGCGTAACTTACCTGGGAATAGGTGCAAGCGAGAATTGAATAAAAGCACTTTCTGACCTGGAGTGAACGATTTTCTCATAATTTGCTTGTCATGAAAGACTTTCATCCGTTGCTTGTAAATCTTGGCATTTTCGTCATTGCGAATTTCTTCAAGTTACGCTTGTAATATTCTTTCTCGTGCATGTCAAAGTTGAATTTCTTGATGGCCCAATACGCACGATGCTCGAGTTCCACAGGTAGGTGGCAAGCTTTTCCATACACTAGCCTATAGGGTGACATCCCAATCGGGGTCTTGAAAGCCGTTCTATATGCCCATAATGCATCATCAAGTCTTAATGACCAATCTTTTCTGTTCGGCCTCACCGCCTTTTCTAATATGTGCTTTATTTCTCGATTGGAGATCTCAACTTGGCCACTGGTTTGCGAATGATACGGAGTCGCCACTTTGTGTGTGATTGAATACTTTGTCAAAAGAGCTTTGAATGCTTTGTTACAAAAGTGGGCACCACCATCATTGATTATTGCTCGAGGGAATCCAAAGCGTGAAACAATATTGCTTTTCAAAAATCCTATTACCACCTTGTGATCATTGGTTCGACATGCAATTGCTTCTACCCATTTTGATACATAGTCAACAGCAACCAATATGTATTGATGGCCAAAAGAAGAGGGAAAAGGTCCCATGAAGTCGATACCCCATACATCAAAAATCTCAACCACTAAAATTGGATTTAATGGCATCATGTTCCTTCGTGTAATGCTCCCCATTCGTTGACACCTATCACATGAAGAACAGAAAGTGTAAGCGTCTCGAAATATAGATGGCCAATAGAAACCACATTGTAAAACTTTAGTCTCTGTTTTCTTAACACTAAAATGGCCTCCACAAGCTTGTTCATGGCATAATGAAAGGATATTCTGAATTTCATTTTCTGGCACACATCGTCTAACAAGTTGATCTGCACAATACTTGAACAAATACGGGTCATCCCAAAAGAAATTCTTTATTTCTGCAAAGAATTTAGCCTTGTCTTGCTTGGTCCAATGCTCTGGAAGTTTACCTGTAACAAGATAATTAACTATATCAGCATACCAAGGTAATACTTCCACATTCATTAATTGTTCATCTGGAAATGACTCATTCAATGGTAATGGCTCTGTAATTGTGTCAAAATGTAGACGAGAGAGATGGTCCGTCACAACATTTTCTGTCCCTTTTTTATCGTTGAATTCCAAGTCAAATTCCTGCAAAAGTAACACCCAACGAATTAGTCTAGCTTTTGCATCTTTCTTTGTGAGAAGATATTTAAGAGCGTGATCTCATGAATATAATTATTTTACAACCAATGAGATAAGATTGATTTTTTTCCAATGCAAACACTACTGCTAGCATTTCTTTTTCAGTAGTTGAATAGTTCAACTGTGCATCATTCAATGTCATACTAGCATAGTAAATAACATGAGGAATTCGATCAACTCTTTGTCCTAATACTGCTCCTACTGCATAATCAGATGCATCACACATGAGCTCAAATGGTAAGCTCCAGTTTGGGGGCTGAATGATGGGTGATGATGTCAACAAATGCTTTAATTTTTCAAACGCAACAAGACATGAATCATCAAAGATAAAAGGTACATCCTTAGCAAGTAGATTGCATAAGGGTCTAGAAACTTTGCTAAAATCTTTAATGAAACGTCTATAAAAACCAGCATGCCCAAGGAAAGATCTTACTTCTCTGACTGTTTTGGGTGGAGGAAGATTAGAAATGAGATCCACCTTGGCTTTGTCAACCTCAATACCTTTGCTCGAAATGATGTGACCGAGAACAATACTCTGTTTTACCATAAAATGGCACTTCTCCCAATTTAAGACCAAGTTCTTTTCGATACATCTCTGCAGAACTAGCGTTAGATGATGTAAACATTGATCAAACGAATCACAAAAGACAGAAAAATCATCCATAAAGACTTCAAGGAATCGTTCAACCATATTAGAAAAAATGCTTAGCATGCATCGTTGAAATGTAGCAGGTGCATTGCATAATCCAAATGGCATTCTCCTATATGCAAATGTGCCAAAAGGGCAAGTGAAAGTAGTTTTCTCTTGATCTTTTGGTGCTATGGGAATCTGATTATATCCTAAGTAGCCATCTAGAAAGCAATAAAATTCGTGGCCTGCTAATCTATCAAGCATTTGATCAATAAATGGTAAAGGAAAATGGTCTTTACGTGTGACAGAATTCAACTTTCTATAATCAATGCATACACGCCATCCTGTAGTTACTCTAGTTGGTATCAATTCATTATCAGTATTGGTAACTACTGTGACTCCTGACTTTTTTGGGACAACTTGCACAGGACTGACCCATGAACTATCAGAAATTGGGTAAATGATACCTGCGTCTAATAGCTTAAGGACTTCAGTTCTTACAACTTCTTTCATGTTAGGATTTAACCGACGTTGCATTTCCCTGGTAGATTTAGCATTTTCATCAAGGTGAATGTAATGCATGCAATCTGCAGGGTTTATACCTTTTATGTCTGCTATGGTCCATCTTAATGCTCCTTTATGCTCTTTTAAAACATCCAACAACTTACCTTTTTGTTCGTCATTGAGGGATGATGAAATGATTACCGGCAAAGTACTTTCTTCTCCCAAAAATGCATATTCCAATGTGTTGGGCAATGGTTTGAGCTCAAGTTTCGGTGGTGATTCTGATGATGGGATGAGTTTCTTCTCTAATGGTGCTAGTTGTTCAACTCTTGACTTCCATTTATTAGTGTCCATGGATGGTGCTGAGTCAAGCAGAGCGTTGACCTCATCGACTGATCTGTCAATATCAAAATCAAAACCAAAGTGAGTTAAGCATGTCTGTAAAGGATCATCACTAAGGTTTGAAATAAAAGTGTCATCAACTAAAGCTTCAATTAAATCTACATCAACAATTCCATCATCTGCATTATGAGGTTGTTTGGCAATGTTGAAGATGTTCAGCTCCATAGTCATATTGCCAAAGGACAACTGCATATTTCCAGTCCTGCATTGAATGTGAGCATCCGCAGTTGCCAAGAAAGGTCGGCCTAAAATAATGGGGATGTGCTTCCTCGAGTCCTGTATTGGTTGAGTGTCAATTACAATAAAATCAACAGGAAAATAAAACTTATCTACCTGGATAAGCACGTCCTCCACAATACCACGAGGTATTTTCGTGGACCGATCTGCAAGCTGTAACACGACTGGAGTTGGGTGTAATTCTCCCAGTCCAAGTTTCACAAATACAGAATAAGGCAACAAATTTACACTAGCTCCTAAATCCAACAAAGCATTCTCAATTGTGTGGTTCCCTATACTACATGAGATAGTGGGGGAGCCTGGGTCTTTGCATTTTAAAGGAATTTTATGTTGGAGTATAGAACTAACGCTTTTAAAAATGCCTTCTTTTGAACATGCATATTTCTCTTTTTAGTACAAAGGTCTTTAAGAAACTTGGCATAAGATGGAACTTGTTTAATAGCATCAAGCAAAGGAATGTTAACACTTACCTGTTTGAAGATTTCGAGAATCTCACCTGTGGATTTTCCTTCGCCTTTAGCTAACCTCTGGGAAATGGAGCTTTGGGAACGTATTCTCGTGGGTTGGTTTCTTCTTTCTCCTCCGGTGGTGAGTCCTCAACATTCACGGTATAATTTGATTTTCTTTTGTCACCGCATCTCCACTTTGTTGTCGACTTCTTTTCCTTTCTCAAGTCATGACCTCTCCATGTGGTGAAGCTTGCTTCATGTACTCCTTTAGGATTAGGCAGGTTGACTTGGAAACTTGCCTTTCTCAATCATTGCCAAGAAGCAAGTTGTCCCACCATCTTCTCGAGGCTTGAAATTGGGCTTGTGAATTGAAGCTCGCTCAACTCATTTCGTAGTCCATCAATGGTGCGATTGTTCAATCGTGGAGTGAGTAACATTCTTGAAATTGGAATGCATCCTCCCATGGTCAGGTTGAGAGTAGTTCGATTGTATGGTCTAAATGGGGCCGAGAGGCTTGAGGAATTTGTTGCATTGGTGGAGCTGAGCTGGTCCATTCTGGAGTCCTTGAGACCATGAAAATTAGTGGTCTCTCCATCCAGGGTTATATGTGTTGGAGTATGGGTTGTAATTTGATGGTTTCTCATTACACCTATGGCATTGGCTTGATCTGGATATGAGTCGTGTGTGCTGATTTAGCAATCGATAACGATGCTATTTGTCGAGAGAGACCTTCAATTATTGCTTTGACTTCTTTAATTTCGAACTTGACTCGCCAATGTGAACCTCATTCACTCCTTAATTCTTCTAGTGTTCCCGAGTGATCGACTTTGTTGGGAATTATCCGCTTGTCGGAAGAATTCCCAAATTTCGATGCACTTTTGACATTAGCTCTCCTCCACTTGTTGCCATTAGCCATTCTTGCACATTCGGCAATAATCCTCCAAAAAGTATTGGAATTGGTGCCATTTCTCGTGATGTGGACACTTCAAAAGTAGTCCATTGAATCGCTCCCACGCTTCGAAAAATTGCTCGCCCTCTCTCGGTAAACTCCGAGATTTCCCGCGAATAGCATTTGTTTTATGACCGGAAATATTTATTCAAAAATTTTGTTATCATTTGTTCCCATGATGAAATGCTATTGCCGAATGTATTAAGCGAACGCTCTATCTTTTAAAGAAAATGGGAATAACTGAGTTTAACATCATCGTCTGAAAAATTTTCATATTTAAAAGTTTGACAAATGGCATGAAAATCGTCGATGATTATATGGTCCTCATTTTCTAAGCCATAAATGTGGGGAGACAATTTAGACACTAGGTTTTAGTTCAAAACTCCTAGCAGCCTACATTTGGGTATCTTATGCATGATGTGCTCAAATTTGCGAAAATAATCCTTAAATGGTCTCTCCAAAAATCCATTTTATTTTTAACTTGTTTGTGTGCGAAGTGTTTTTCTATTTCAAGGTCTATAGGTTCAAGATTGTAATAATGACTCACGCAAAACAAATAAAATAAAAATAAAGATGAGAACAAAACAAATAAAAATAAAAAGAGGAGAAATTACGATACTAACCTTATTATTACAACCTTTCTATAAAAACACAAAAACAAATCTTGAAATAAATTAACTAAAAATAAATTAATAAGATAAACAAAAAAATTACAAAGAAAAATAAATTGAAAATTAAATTATAGAATTTTAAAGAAGAGAAAAAGAAAAAGAAATACTAACATTTATATGTAGATTCACTTTTTTTTTAATAATTAAAAAAAATACAAGAAAACAAATAAAAAAATTATTCACAAAAATTAATTCTATGAATTAAAATTACTTACCTCAAAAAAACTTGTTGTGCAAATTTTAATGTACTCAAGTGAATCTATCAGAAGATGTAATGGTGACGATCCCAGGAGGTGGATTTTAATTATATGTAGAATTAATTTTGTAAATGAGTGGTTGAAATTGTGGTGGAAGTGATTTAAATTATCCTAAAATTGGAATTGAGATTCTAAAATTAGAATTGCAATGGTAAAAATAAATTGAAGCGAAATCTATTGAAATGACGTACTTGGGTATCTGGATCCGTATCAACATGCATCATGGGCTAAATAATCCGTATTAATGCCAATTAAATCATGAGGGGGGAATCCACACCTCATGAACCACGCTCTAATCAATATGGTGCTTTATCGTAAATAATAATAACTTGTACTAAAACCAAGGCGATAGACAAGATTAGTATTATTTGTCGAAAGTCAAAACATCCACAAAAACTAGAGGGGAAGAGAAAGTAAATTTACCAAATTAAGCCCATGACACATGTTGAGACTTCACCTTCAACCCAAGCTTGAAAGGAAATTAGCCACTCATAATTGAATTAGGGGCAAAATGGGAATTTATTAAAATACGAAGAAAATACAAGATGGAGAAGGAATTACAGAAAACAGAGTCCAAAAATGGATTCAGAGATATCAAATTGGGGAGGCCCCTTTTTATAGATACATGGAGTAAATCACATTAAAAAGCTGACGCTGATTGCGCCACGTCATCACGAATACTGGTTTGACCGGATGAACACGGTTTGGTTGAAAATAATCCTGTGATGCATGCACCGTCGCGAGATTTGTCGGATATGCCACGTCACCATCAATGACATAAGAATTTTAGTCCAGATCGTGACACCTCGCCAATGCCATCATCACCAATGCCACGCCATCGATCCGTCTATATGAACAAGAACGATACGACTGTATATATGAATAGTCATATGTGAATAGTGCCATTTTTCCTTTTATGCTCCTCCTAAGGTTTTCGACCGTCCTGAGTTCAAAAGTGATGTCCGTTTTGCCGTCTGATCTCTCCTTTATTGTGAAATGACTATGATGCCCCTAAAATACATAAAATACTTAATTAAAATAAAACACATGGAATTAAATCAAAAGAAGGTTAAATACATAAAAGTAAGGGTTGTTAGTAAGACTTGAAATGTAAAATGACAATTTTCTCCTTTATAAATATACATTTTCTAACACTCAACAGAATTCCCACAAATAGGTAATCAAAACATCATCGCGATATTTCGATCAAAAACTGAAAGTGCGCAATTGGTCCAACCATTAAATTCTTATTCCTTCAAAATTCTCTCTGAATTTTTTAATAGCTTACCCCCTACTTTGCTCAAGTACAAGGATGGAGGTGTGGGTGTTCTCATACCTAAGCCGAACCTCGTGCCGCTAGGGTATGACGGTTTTCCTTCACCCTCGGGTCCTCTTTGACCCTCCCTCTCTTTGTCTAGGTAGCTTGGTCGTGCTTCCGCAGAAAGGCTACCGCTGGGCTGTTTACTCCATTGTCCATCTTGGCTTTGCATAGATCGTCACGATCTAGGCATATCAGGTACCCTGGCTGGTCCTGTGATAGGTTAGTCATAATTGACAAGCGTATGGCGAGAATTGCATATAGCCAGATGCAATGGTATATTAATGGCGATAAATGAATATAATTCGCATTCTAAGATCGAAGTGGCGAATAATAAAGAAAGAACCCACATCATATTTGTTGAGAAAGAAAATGCATTTATAGATAACGAAAGCGTCGATCAATACATGACTTAGCTTTGTTACCCTGAGGAGAATGAGAGACCGCAAGACCTCACATCCTTTTCATTTGAAAATTAAAGAAACTCTAAAGTTGCAACTGACCAACATAGGGCATTTGGGGTACCCCATTTGGCCTACCACACGAAAACATTAAAGAAAGCAAAAGGCTAAAGGTTAAGACACTGTCCTTTAGTAATATTTCTGTAGCATTGCAGCGTTCCAGGGGTGCCTCACAATTATGCCATCCATGTGGAATAGCCTGTATGCACCTGTTCCAACGGGTTTGTCGATGCGGTAGGGTCCTTCCCAATTTACCCCGAAAGCGCCTTCGCAGGGTACCCTAGTGTTCTGAGTTACCCTTCTCAAGACCAAGTCTCCTTTCTTGAAGGATCGAGGGCGTACCCTCTTTTCATATAGACCCGAAATGCGATGCTGATATATGGATGTCCTTAATTCTGCTCTAGCCCTCTTTTCAGCCACCAAATCAAGGTTTGAAGCAACTAAGGAGGTGTTCTCGGCCTCATCAAAGTATTCAACCCTGTGAGAGGGTACCCCGATTTCTGCTGGAATCACTGCGTCAACACCGAATGCGAGGGAAAAGGGGGTCTCCCTGGTGGAGGTGTTTTGAGTAGTCCGGTACGCCCACAGTACCCCAGGTAGCTCGTCTACCCATGCTCCCTTTCTTTCTTTTAGCTTTTTCTTCAGGATACCTTTGATAATTTTGTTAACGGCTTCGACTTGCCCATTAGATTGGGGATGGGCAGGTGTAGCAAATCGGTTGGCTATCCCCAACCCCGAACAAAAGTTTCAAAAATTTTCATTATCGAATTGCTTGCCATTATCACTGACAATTGCATAGGGAATCCCAAATCTGCAAATGAGGTTCTTCCAAATGAATTATGTGGTTTTTCTTTCTGTGATGCTTGTTAGTGGCTCCGCTTCCGCCCACTTTGTGAAATAATCTACCGCCACGATTGCATATTTTGCTTGCCCCCTCCCGGTAGGTAATGGGCCGATGAGTTCCACTCCCCACATAGCGAAGGGCCAAGGGGAAGATATAACTGTTAGCTTCTCTGGGGGTAAGTGGGATACCCTAGCGAACCTTTGGTATTTGTCACATCTTCGTACCATATTCTTGGCATCTTGCCGCATGGTTGGCCAGTAGTACCCCTGACGGAGAGCTTTTTGTGCCAATGATTGTGCTCCATAGTGATTGCCACAAATCCCCTCATGTATTTCCCTCATGACATACTCGGCCTCGTCGCTTCCTAAGCATCTAAGGTAAGGAAGACTGAACCCTCTTCTGTATAGGGTACCCTGGATCAGGCAATACCAGGCGGCTTTATACTTTAGTCTTCTTGCTTCACTTTTATCTGAGGGAAGGTCTTCGTCCTTGAGGTACCTTATGATAGGCTCCATCCAAAGCACCTCATTGGACAATGATCCGACTTCCAATGGCTCTGGGAGACCAACACTAGGTGCGGGTATGTGTTCTGTTGTGATGGGGTCAGATGACTGGGCTACCCCAAGGGATGCCATTTTCGCCAGAGTGTCGGCTTCACTGTTCTCTAGTCGGGGTACCCTTTCCACCTTAACCTCGCAAAATTGAGACATCAACTCTCTGATTTTTTCGAGATACCCCTTCATGTTTTCTTCTTTCGCTTGATACTGTGCGGTAATCTGGCTTACCACCAACTGGGAGTCGCTCTTGACGTGTACCATTTTCGCTCCCAAAGCCTTCGACATCCTCAAACCCGCTATGATGGCCTCGTATTCGGCTTCATTGTTTGGAGCCTTGAATCCAAATCGCAAAGCGTAGCATATTTTCACCCTATTCGGGTCGATTATAATAACCCCCGCACCACTTCCGTGTGAGTTAGAGGAACCGTCTACATATATTTCCCAGACCTGTCCTCCTTCATCGGTGGGTGGGGTATCTAACAGGTATCTCAGATCACCTTCACCACTTGAGTCATTGGCGAATTCCGCAATAAAATCAACGATGGCCTGTGCTTTAATCGCCGAACGAGGCTTGAAGATGATGTCGAACTCGCTTAATTCGAGGGACCATCGGAGAAGCCTTCCGGACATGTCTAACTTCTGGAGGATTTGCCGGAGGGGAAGGTTGGTGACGACTGCAATGGTGTGAGCCTGAAAATATGGTCTGAGCTTCCGTGCGGAGACAACCAATGCCAAAATGACCTTCTCTGAGGTGGGGTACCTCTTTTCGGCATCAACCATAGCCTTACTAGTGTAGTAAATAGGTCGTTGTACCCCATTATCATCCTCTCGGAGTAACACAGAGCTGGTGGCATGCTCGGACACGGCGAGATACAATAGAAGCACCTCTCACGGCTCAGGTTTGGCAAGTAGTGGAGCATTCACGAGGTACCCCTTCAGTTCTTGGAAAGCCTCTTCGCAATCGGGTGTCCATTGGAGCTTCTTGCCGGTCTTCAAAGCTTTGAAAAAAGGCTTACACCGGTCGGTAGCCTTGGAGATAAAGCGGCTGGCCTACCGCTGCAAGCTTTGAACCTCCTTGATGGTGCTTGGCGATTTCATGTCAAGAACCGCGCGAATTTTATCGGGGTTGGTTTCAATCCCCCGCTGTTGTACCATGAACCCAAGAAATTTTCCCAAGGTGACCCCGAACGCACATTTTTCAAGGTTAAGCCGCATCTGGTGTTTTCTCAAAACGGTAAAGGTATCTCTGAGGTGCCCCAGGTGCTCCCCCGCATGCACCGATTTGGTGATCATATCATCTATGTACACCTCCAAGATGCGCCCGATTTGTTCCTTGAAAATTTTGTTCACCAGCCGCTGATAGGTAGCCCCGGCATTCTTCAAACCGAACGGAATAACCTTGTAACAGTATAACCCACGGTTGGTGATGAAGGCTGTTTTCTCTTGATCGGGTTCATACATCGGAATTTGGTTGTAACCGGAGAAGGCGTCCATAAAACTAAGCATCTCATATCCCGCTGTTGCATCAACCAGCTGGTCCACCCGGGGAAGAGGGAAGCTATCCTTGGGGCAGGCCTTGTTCAAGTCGGTGAAGTCCACGCACATGCTCCACTTTCCGTTTGATT
The DNA here is from genome assembly GCA_030449895.1 of Citrus mangshanensis. Taxonomy (NCBI): domain Eukaryota; kingdom Viridiplantae; phylum Streptophyta; class Magnoliopsida; order Sapindales; family Rutaceae; genus Citrus; species Citrus mangshanensis. The sequence goes on from JASUUJ010000069.1 coordinate 5,596,844, forward strand.
TCTTGACAAGAACAACGTTGGACACCCAATCGGGTACACCGCTTCAATAAACCGCGGTCTACCTCTTGTTCAATCGCACTTCTCTTGATCAAGGCGCGCGCGCTTTATTATGCGGGCTGACATTGAGTTTGTGACAAGCGAGAGAATTTGGGATACCCGGCATATCCGAGTGGGACCAGGCAAATACGTCGTGGTGCTCGCGTAGGAAAGTGATGAGCCTCTCTCTTTGTTCCTCCGAAAGATTGGAGCCTACTTTCACGGTCTTTGTTGGGTCGGTGGCACAAATCGAGACTGAAATAAGATCTTCAACTGGGGTACCTCGCTTTTCATCTTTCAATATTCGGGGATCCAAAGGTGCTTCAACTTCACATCTGGGCTCCACTTGGTCCCCGTGGGGTACCCTCGAGCTATCCCCCGTAACTGCTTCTACCCCCATTAGTGAAGACTCTAACTGTTTTCGTGGGTTTTCTACCTGAAGAGATTTTTTGAGTACTGCTCTCCGCCGTCTAGCAAGTGCTCGCTTTGAGAGGGAAGGTGTGGCCACTGGGTACCTTCATCGGATCGGTTATTTGGTAAGTGACTTTGGAGGCCACGGAATAACATTCACGAGCCGATTGCTGATCCCCTTTAATGGTGATAACTTCTTGGGCAGCCGGGACTTTCATGGCGAGGTGGTGCATGGATACCACCGCTTTAGTTGCTACTAAGAATGGCCTACCCAATATAATATTGTAGGCACCCGGGTGATCTACAATAAGAAAATCAATCATATGAACAACATGGTGAGGTACCTTACCAAGTGTAACGGGCAGCGTGATGATGCCTTTTAGCATAACCATATCTCCGGCGAACCCAATAAGAGGCGTAGTATAGGGGGTGATCTTTGGCGACTCAATCAATAGTTGATCCAAGACGCTTTTGAAAATAATGTCAACGGAGCTGCCGGTATCTACGAGAGTTCTTGCTACCTTACCAGTGGCAACCTTCAACGTAATTACGAAGGCATCGTCGTGGGGGTACGAGATGCCCTCCGCGTCTTTTTCTGTAAAAATGATAGGCGGGGGATGGTGGGGTACCTTTGGTGTACCCCATTCATTAAAGTTGACTTCTCTGCCAATGTTGGTGGTTATCGACAACGATCTACCATAGCCTTTGATAGCCCTTCTAGATTGACCCACTAAAGTCGGTCCGCCCATGATCATCCGAACATACACGCCTTTCTTATGTCCAAGAGGTACCTCTCGTTCAGGACTGCCATCAGCTACCCGCTTGCCCTTATCCTGCTCCGCGGATTTTCGAGCTTCTCTCATGCCAACAACAAATTCTTTGAGGTACCCGCTAAGAATCAAATATTCAATTTCCTCTCGCAAGGTAAAACACTCGGCTGTGCTGTGACCAAAGTCCTCATGGAACTCACAATACTTCAGGCCACGCTTCATGTTGGGGTACTTCTTCATTGGCTTAGGAGGACGGAGGAGGCCGCTGTCCCGAATATGGTAGAAGATATGCTCTAGGGATCGATTCAGTGGGTGGTAAGATTCGTACCGAGGCCTCGGTGGTGGCTCTCGCTGATCCAGTGGTGGCGATCTTGGAGGTTGGGGTACCCTTGAGGTACCCTGGGGGTTATACCCTCATCCCCGCAGGACAGCCCATGGAGGGCTCCGTGCTCGGGGTACCCGCAGTATTGGGGCCTCCACCCTCTTGGGCTTCTCCTTGTTCTTTGTAACATCGGCCTTATCTTCTTGGCGCTTCAATTGGCATTTTTCGTCCATCTCCACTTGCTGCAACGCCCGGGAACGGGCTTCCCCATATGAAAGTGGGCGCTTCTTTTGAAAAGAACGCCATAACTTGCCCAACCGTAAATTTTTCTCAAAATGGGTCAATGTGTATTGGTTTCCAAATGCTCCGGTTCGCAACACCTCTTGGTGGAAACGACTTACATACTCCGCCAAAGGCTCGGCTTCCCCTTGCTTGATAAAGGCAAGTTTGGAGGCTACCCTATCCTGAGTGGAAGCGTAGGAAAACTCTTTAGTAAATTCGGATAACAATTGGTGTAAGGAAGATATGCTACCCGCTTTCAAAGAGCGAAACCATGACTTCGCAGAACCCGTGAGTGTGTGTGTAAACATCCTACACATGGCGCTCTCCTCTACGCCCTTGATAAGCATTTGGTCACGGTATAGCTCAACATGCTCCGAGGGGTCAGTGGTACCCGAGTATTGGGATATCTGAGGCATGGCGAACGCCTCGGGGAGAGCTGCTGTCCTAATCTCCATAGTGAATGGCGATTGGTAGGTCATTGGCGTTGGTGCAGCTGTGATGTTTTGCTTCTCGGAGAGGAGCTTCACTTGGGCTTCCAGGTTCTCCATCTTTTCCACAAGTTCGAGGGGTACCGTCGGTGTACCCGATGATGTCGCCGCCATTTGAGAAGCCCTTTTGGCGTTCAACTTCTCACGGAGATCCTCGTGGGTACGCTTTGCACGCCTCGTACCCTGGCTACTGTGGGAATTACAAGAGGCGGTGGAACGCTCTTTGCGGGAGCCCATGGTTTGAAACTTAGAACGGGTACCCGATGGCCTAGGCTTTGGCTTGCTGGCCTCGGGTACCCCTCTTCTGACCATAGCTTGGTCGTCCGTTTGAGGTGGTGGAGCTTCTAGCGTCACTGGTGGAAGTGAACTTTCGGGTGCCCGAGATCCGACCACCCTAAGTATTGCGTGGGCAAGATCCTCAAAAGGCTTGTGCGAAATAGGTTCTTCTTCTTGGCGAACACCCGTCGATTGCTTGACACCCTTGCCCTTACTGATGCGGGCTACCCTTCTCGCGGGATCACTACCTTCACTGCTGCTGTCATCTCTCATCCTTGTAGGATCCCCCATTAAACCTTCGGGAGGTACGTCGGGTGTCATGTATTGGAGTACACACAACAACTAGTTTGGTAACCGTGGAGGAGGCTTTTTGTGCGTTTTCCCACAAACGGCGCCAATTGTTTTCAACAGATTTTGGGGTAAGAAAAGTCAAATCTATCTAGAACAATGAATTTATATTTTTGGGGGAGATAGGGTACCTCACTAGTGTATTGTGTGTGGTGCGGTGTAACTGAAATTCGGGGGGGTGATAAAGAGAGAGAGAGTGATAACAATGGTGAAAGGTTTAGAACTGTGAGAGGTATCCTTCGAGATGGGTTCCACACCTGCAAAACAGTGAAATGGAGGTTAGAGGTGAAGCCGGGGTACCCCGGCGTTCACACTCCGACGTTCAAGTTAGCAAACTTTTTGTGGCAGAAATTTCCAAATTAGGGTTTAAAGTTGAAGAAAACCTCTTTTTGGAGTGTAGTGTTTTGGGCGAATGAGAATGGAGAATGAAACCTAGCGCTTTATATATGGAGTCTCACCACGTGGCTGCACTTTTTAACGTCATTTTACCTCTTTATAATTTTTTGGGCCGTTATCTGCATGTTCGCGGCGTATCTCATCTTTTGGAAAGTGATCCGAGGTACCTCTGCAGTAGCTGTCGGGTAGGCGGCTGGGGACCACTGTCCTTGGGACAGTGTCCTTCACTTTTGGCAGGTAGCGGTAGTCCCCCTCGATACGACGTTCGATTCTTAATTATGAAAAATCAAATAATATCTTTTAGGAGCAGAGACGCTTTCTCATGGCGGATATTTTCGGAGGATTCTCTCGCATCCGCTACGTGGGGTACCTATTATATGCACTTATTTGTGTGCACTTAATTGTGCGATCACTAAATCATTCCATTGGCGTGTATTTTTCCCTCAAACACACCCTTCAAAAATTTACAAATAAACCTAATTCTAGTTGCAGCTACTGCTACTGATCGCTTCTTCTTGATCCTTTTTTTTTTTAATTCTTCATAGTTCTCCCATCATTCTTACTGTGAAATGGTGCATGGTTTAGAGAAAGGGCTATGGGATTAATTCAAAATTAATTTGGCCACTTTCAAGATTACTTAAGAGAGCTAATGAATTAGAGAATTATGACTTAAATGGCTCTCGCCTATAGGTTCTTTCTTTTGTTATAGAAATGCTGAAAAGATAATATAAAGAGGTCAAGAAGCATCAAAATAGCTAAATTCTAACAAAATTTCTGACTCGATTGGAATTGATGTTGGGAGGTTAAAATTGTCTTTTCAAGAAGGTAAAAATTAATTTTTTCATTTGGTAATTTTTTTTTTTAAATCACTTCATCCTAGGGCAATGAATTTCTTTTTAATTATCAACTTTATATAACAAAATAGAAGAAATAAGAATAATAAAGTACATATATTATTTTTTTTAATTACTAATTATGTAAGTTAGCGATCAACATTACATTTGTTGTAGTCATTTATAAAATTATTAGATACTTAATTGATTCTCTTCGCATCTGATTACTTTTACAAAACGACTAACAATTATTTTAGAAACTTAACGCATTACCAAAAATAACCCTATCTTGTTTGCATATGTTTTCGTTCTGAAGTTGGAACCTCCTCAAAGTTTTCAGGTATCTTCTCGCTTGAGATTTGAGATTGCAACAGGCCATGAGGCCTCTATGCTAGTCTATTTATACAAGATAAAACACACCATCATCAAGATTCATAACTAATCCAAATGCATACATTCCATCTCTCCTACTGAATTCTACTTTTGTGTACATCGGAACAGAATGAGTAAATACATGTGTGACAAGAACAAGAATTGAATGGATGATGCAGTACATACACCTTGAGTTTCTTATAAATGAAACAAGTCAAAAATTGGAAAGGACAATAACCACCGTTCCGGTAACAAGAATGGTGAGGGAAAGCAGATTAGTGATGGAAAATTATTGTTTTACTTTCCTAGCAAATAGACATTTATCTTATTTTAATACAATTAGGACTAGAAGATACTTTCCACATCCTTAAAAAGGAAGCATGAAGCTTGGAGTATTATGGTAGAACGCTAACAAACTCTTTCCTTAATCTCTCTTGCTGTTGTTGATTGAGAGAAATTGACTTGGCAACAATGAACCACCATAGGAGGACAACTAAGAGAATCTTAGAGGTCATAATCAATTCAAGTGATGATAAGCCAATTCTCACCAACTTTATTTCAGAGCAGACCATTTTTTTTTTTTTTACTTTTTTAACCCCTTCAGGGACTAGAGTCACTAATTGTACATCTTTCCCTTCCACACATTAAAAACAAAAAACAAAAAAAAAATTTATGTCTCTCTTACCCTTTACAAATATACTACTAATCAACCAATTTCTTGATATATTACAACCGTGTTTTATGTCTCCCTACTCAGAAGACTACAAATTCTTGTTTTACCAATCACAATCAAGATAAATTCAGATTAATCCATGCATATATGCCAATGAACCACTTTTCAAGCTACGAAATCATGTAACAAATGGGAAGAACTGAACCTGGGTTGCCGGTTCCCATTATTAATACAATCATAATCTACTGCGTCAGTCCCTACAGAAGATGCTGCAGCATGATACATTTCGTCATCTCTCATCGCAACAAAGCTCTGATGGGTTGCACCAGCCATAGGAAGGCTACCACCTTCGCAGTTCTGTAACCCCAATGTGAGAGACACCCCACTTCCACTCCCAAACCTCCCCAACTCTGACATGTGGTGGTAAGCTGCAGCTGCTGCCATAAATCTGTCGTTGCCACCACTGGAAGGAACCATTGCATCAGGAAAGAGGTTACAGTCATCAACACCAGGCCTCTGCTCTTCCCTTAGCTTCAATAACCCATACTCAGTTTCAGCTTCTCCACTTGTCTCGTTCTGGAAACTGGCCCCTGCCATTTCTATATCAGGAATACGATCGGACTTAGACTCAGTCAATTGTCCAGTACTGCACCTCTCAGCAGCTGTTGAACTCCCACTTTGTTGCAAGTCTTCCTCTCTATCCTCTGAAGTCCTCAAATCACCTCTAGTTGCTTTGGCCGCATTCTCAGACGAAGAATTAGAGTCCATCTCTGCATCGGCAAATTCTTCTTTGTACATCTCTTCGACCATTGGCTTCCATAGGCGGACTCTTGCATTTATAAACCAATTTGAAACCTGATCAAAGCAACAACAATCATGTTATGTGGAACATAAAAACAGATGCATGTACATTTTGTGATATTGTCTGACGATATGCATGGCACCATCTTCGTCAATAATGATAAAAAATACAAGGGGACTTCAGGGAGTTATCATAACAATTTGCCATTACCTTCCTTAAATCCATGAGATGTTTTATCATAATTAGACAGATTTCAATGTAATTCACATAAAAAAACAACAACTAAACAAATATAACATAAAATGGCTTCACAATACTTGCCATGACACTGACTTCTCAACATTCTCCAAGTAAATCCAGTATAATCTTTCTTAACACTATTCATTTGCTATGCTGTGATTCTGAGATGATGGCCAACAAATACAAGATACAAATCAGAAATCTACCAATTGAAGAAAAGCATGATCAGCATTGCACTGAGACAACCTCATATCTGCCTAGCGAATCGATAATAAGATGATTTGAGTAATTTTACCTGACTTCTAGTCAAGCCAGTCTGTCTTGCCAGCATAATTTTATCAGTATCCTTTGGGTAACTAGCAGACAAAAAAAAAATGAACAATCAGTATAACAAGAAGAAAACAACAGGATCCTTTGATGGCATTTAAATATTTTTGCAGGAATAAGCAAATCATCAGAAAAATAATAAGAACAAGACGAAAACAAAAAAAAATTAACAATCAATATAACAAGAAGAAAACAACAGGATCCTTTGATGGCACATAAATATTTTTGCAGGAATAAGCAAATCATCAGAAAAATAATAAGAACAAGAGGAAAAAAACAGTTTAAGGTCAGGGATTTACGGATGAAGGAAATGCTCAAATAGCCAGGCACGAAGAATTGAGACAGAGCTTTCAGGCAGCCCCCTTTGTGGCCTCCAGGCATGTTGTTGCATCATACCAAGGTGCTGAAGTGCCCGCTGTTGCCTGAGCTGCTGATCCACATATCTGAGGCGAGTTATTCCAACACCTTTACTGTTTTCAGAATTCTCTTGCTCTCCTAGGCTTTTGCGGGTTGCTCGAATTTGGCCGCAGATAGCATCACGCAAACACCTGAAGTGACGGGAGATGGTCTGCAGAGCTAATGCTGTGTATGGTTTAGCTGCCCCACATCCAGCTATCACATCAAATGATGACACTACTATTTGCATCTGATGATAATACTGTTTATACCTTCTATCAACCTGTGAGAACAGAGAATTTGTTAGGATCTAACAATTGCGATGTAATATATAACTAGACTAAGCATGCATTCATAATGCATAGTTTTGTGTGAAATATTTCAGAGGTAGACTCAAATAAAGTACAGAAAATGAATATTTCTGAATTTTGGAGTTCTAGTATCATTAATAACCTTAGGACAACTGAATGGTCTTGGCTCAAATGAGTAGTGATTTCTCCTCTCTCACTTGGACTAGTAATCAACAGAAAGTATACACAGACAAATTGGACTTTATGTTTCTTTCTTCTTCAAACAGGATGCTCATGAACACTTAGATCTGACTCCTTCAATTCATTTGAGATTGCAAAACAAATAAAAAGATTTTTCTTTTTTCTAAAATGACTTGGTTAACAAGTTTCTCCGTACAGAGAAAGACTTACACTAGCAACAAAAATCATCCATTTTGCATTCAAGGTGCCAGAAACTGGAAGAGAATAACTGGATATGGTTGCCTCAGAAAGATGTTAGGAAAACTGTAATGATTTGATGTTACCTCATCTAACATGGACAAAAGCTTTGTCAACTTGTTCTGCAATTCTTGTCTTTCGGCATGTGAAAGCTCATTCGGCGAATTACTGGGAGATTCTTGAGTATTTGAAGTAGCATCTTTTGATCCTCCATCACCATCCTTGGAATTGTTCATCCGTTGCTCATGTGTGCTTAGGCTTTTCTCACCATCGGACTGCCTCAACGCTTTCCGAACATTAACAACTTCGTCCTAGCAATTGTTGGGCTGCCTTGAGGTATTTGGAACTAGGAATGGCTCTTGCGATGCTCGGCATTCCATATGGAGACAAATCTCCTTTACCATCCTGATTACCTCCAGAAGTACCGGCTGGTAGATAATCAGCATTTCTTGATTGTTCATCTGTAGAAGGTCCATTCCTGCCATTGTCAGCAGAAATTGATGAATTAGAACCCAAGAATGAAACAAAACCTGCACTGGGATTCCGATAGGGGATGGAGGGCATTTGAATTCCTGATGGAATTTGTGTCCCCAGGCTGAGAGATAATCCCTGACCCTGCAAGTTCTGTCCACCGTGAAGCATGCCGGTAGAACCACCCATTGGGTGCATAACTAACATCTCATTTCTACTGTCCCTCCATGCATTGAACTGATGCTCCACAATTCGAGTTCCACCAAGATTTGAGAACATTTCTTGTTGCTGCGGGGTTGAATGCGAAGCTTCCACAGACTGGATGTCAATGCAGTTATTTTGCTGCTGAGAACTTCCGGCCAATGCATCAGAGTATGACCCCGAATTCATATACATCATTACATTACCAGGAAGAACAGGTGCCTCTGGATAAGAACTAGGCAAAGATTCCCTTAAGTATATCATTGGCGTGCCTTCTCTTTGATTACTTGAACTAGTGAAATAAGTGGCCATATTTTTGTTATCACTAGAGCATCCTGCAACATTATGAAGATTAGATTATAAAATCATCTTCTCAGCCGAAAAATTGACAGTAGAAATCATTTCCAGTTATCAACAACTTTGAGAATGTTCTAAAATCAAATTAACATTTTTTTTAGATCTGATTCTGAATAATAACTTCATGCCATGAACAAACCTTAATAGAACCATTGCAAAAATTTCAACATGAGGTAACTACTCCAATTTCATTGCAAATTACATGCAGAAGGAGCAATTCACAGAAATAGATCACATAAGCCTGTATAACAAACAAAGCCAAAGATTCTACTAGTGGGATAAGGACTTCCAATTTGCAACCGCAACAAATAGGCAATACTCATATAAGCTCAATAACAAAAAATCAATCTCTGTATGCATGATAGCAAAATATCCATACATCATACATAAATTTCATAGGCTTTGAAAAGGAAAAAAAAAAAAAAAAACAGCATGCAAGCATCAAGCCAGAAGAAATCTCAAATTAGCTCTATAAAAAAACGTAAAATGGAAAAAAAAATAACACTTTCAGCCATATGGACATACAAAATTAAGTTAACCTTCACCAAATAAAACGAAATTTCAACAGAAAACAAAAATTACAAAAATCCCAGAAAAGGTTCGAAATTTCCCCAAAAAATAAAAACTAAAGAAGGTAACAAAGGTAAAGAGTGAACAAGACAAACCCATAAACCATAAACAATTTTCAAGAAAGAATACAGTTTACTTTCTTATGATCATCATCATCCAGGCAAAGAGAGAGTTGATTAAAAAATAAAAATTTATAGACTTCTTATATATGAGAAGGAAAGATAATGAAGAAAAAGTCAATACAACAAGAATAAAAAAATACCTGGAAACAAGCAATAGTTGTGGGTGCTGTGGGGAACAGAAAAGCTTGAAGACACCACCAGATCCGCTGTTAACAAAATCTTCAGAAAACAAAACACTTTCTGATCCCAAGAACCCAGTAGTACAACAACACAACGCTTCACTTTTCATGAAAATATTGCTCATAATACCGCAAGAAAAATAAACAAACCCAGAAGAGAAAAACAATATAAAAACTAACAAATCTTCTTCTTCTTTTTTGCCCCAACCCTCTAAGGTAGTAACAGTTATATTTCAAGGAGCAATAAAAAATTTCACTTTTTGCTCTCCCTCTCTCTCTCTTTCTCTTACCAATCACTCTCTTTTCATCATTTCACCAATCCCCACGTGAAAGATTCAACACACATACTCATGTACTTGTACATACATACATGAAGCAAAAGCAATTCTTGATTTCTTTTTCTTTTTCTTCTTCGTCCCTCTAAAAGTCTCTCAAAAAGAGAAATATAATGAACTCGTCTTTTTCCTTTTAGGTTCTTGCTTCAAACCCAGTTGTAGCAACAGAAGTAGTTGGTGCTTGACCTGCTTTTGCTTTTAGCTTTAGCTTCTGCTTCTTCTGCTTCTGCTTGTTGCTGTTGTTGTTGTTGTTGTTGTTTGTTGTTTCATTGGCTGTTACGGAGTGTCAATCTCTAACAACCAGTTGGTAGACCTAAAACCCCTTCGTTAAACCTCCTCTTCTTCTTCTTCTTCTACTTCAATGGCTGTCTCTCTCATAATCCTTGCGCTTAAGCATGGAAGGTCTGGTTTTTTTAGCTGCAATATCCACCTTATATCTATTTTCTTTTGCTTTTTGTTAAGTTGTTTTATTTTCTAATTTCCAGTTTATTTATTTAAATTTATTTTTGTATTTTTAATATAAAAGGCGCACCATTAGGTGCCCATATCACTGCATTTGTCTTTTTGTTCTAACAAATATCCAACTTTTGCACATAGGCTCCTGTTTTTCTTTGTATTTATAATCATGTCCCTATAGCTTTTGTTTTTGTATAATTATCCACTTTTAGGATACAGACCGTGGTCGGACCCAATATTTATACATTGAAAAGAAACACAAAAAGATGGAATGAGTTTTTCGTCAGATTACGGTATCGTATCCTAAAAGTGGATGTATAAATTATATAAAAACGAAAAACAAAAATAAAAAAGATTAAATGAGTTTTATTGAATGCTTCGAGATATAATTCTTATACGCTATTTTAATTGTCAATTTGAATTTCAAAAGACTATTCCAAAGGATAGTCGAGTGTGTTCACTTTTATTTTTAGTAAAAGTAAGAGAGAGAGAAATTGGGAACAGAATATTGTTCACACAAAATTTGAGAAGAATTAATTTAATTTCTATATTTATGTTTGGTTTATCACTAGGTACCTTTAGCTTATAATTTGGACATTGTTAGATTTTTTTTAATTTTTATTGATCTTCTTGACTATTTTTCAATGTCTAAACTGTGGTATACGATCCGCCCATAATTGGTTGGAAAATGAGAGGAGAGCAGGGGAATTAAAAAAAAAAAAGGAAGAAGGAGAGAAAAACAAGAAAAAAAATAAGATTAATATCAATTTTATTATTTAGTTTTTATATAGAATTCATGTTCTTTCTTTTTATTTTTATTTTTCCCTCCTTTTTTACTTCTCTCGTTTCCTTTCATTTTTTCAAAACAAATACGTAAGAACGCCTTAATTGGACCGCTTTGAGCTTGGGGTGAAAGAGGATGAGAGGCATGAACAAATTTTTAAAAAAAAATAAAAAGTCGTTCTCTTTGTTTATATGAGAAATTATATTCTAGAAACTTATTGTTATTTTAGGGAATCTTTTTTCCCAATACCCTTCCTTTAACCACTTAATAGGTTCGACTTGATTTGGTCATACTCATTACCCACCTTAGACGCTTGAATTATATACTATGTAATAGATCTAATTGAACATAATTCCTTCACTCAATGTAATATTAGCATTTCTCATTAATTAGAGAATGAGGTTTAGAATTTCTTAGTTAGAAAATTAACGATGTCAGTAAAATTCATTTTTTTCTCAATAAAATTAAATAATTTTATATGAAGAAAAAAAATTTCCTTTCACAAAATCGCAATATAGTGAAGGGAAAAATTTTCCATAAGAAGTGTAAGATTCGAACCTATCGTTTGCCTAACCCACTAAAATCACATTATTCACGCCTATTCTTTTCTTGTCTTTAGATAAAAAGAAAAAAATTCCAATACTTTTGTTTGTTTGTTTGTTTGTTTTTTTCCTCCTATTTTTGATTTTAAAATGTATGTACTTACAAATTACAATTTAAACGGCATGCCCTCAAGTGGCAAAATGAGTGAGGATTAAGATAGGAATGAATGGGAATATGGCATGGCCTTTTCAAAGTAGTATAACTTTTAGGCGATGTTAAAAAGATTTAACAAAAAAAATGTTCAAAAATATAACAAAAAGAAAGTTAGTTTCGTACAAATTTTATTTTTTAAAAAATCTTTGGAGCTTTAATTAGAATGAAAGGCTAAAACATCATGGTTTTCATGATCCATTTTTATTTATTTAAAATTTGAATATAAATTATGAGAAATGAATTTATTAGTGTAATTGTTGTCTAGTGACAGATAGTTATTTACTTATTTTTAAATTTGTACATTTTCGATGAATTTGAAGTTCAATATTCAAACGACACCAAAATAAGTGAAAAGGAAAAGACACTTACACTTCAACGTTTAGAAAAATAATCACAAAGACCCTCAAAATTTTAATAAGAAATACCAAGATTCCATTTTGATTATAATATTCTTTGGCTCTATAAACTCAAAAATTAACTCCAATATTAATAAATAGAAAATATAATATTAAAATAAAGGTAACAATATATGCATTTTGAAATAATTTCAATATTTAAAAAATTTTAATACTTTATATCTTATGTTATTTAAACTAAATTTTATAATAAATAGAAACATAATATTAAAATAAATATATAAAAAAATAGATTATTTTCAATATTATATAAAATAATTTTAATATTATTAATACACTAGACATATTTAATTAATTGTAAAATCTATTTAACCCAAAAATTTATTTAATTTTTATAATAAATTCAAATAATTACTAAAATAAACATATTAATTTACATTCCAAAAGTCATTATTTCTATTAGACAAATTAAACTATTTAAACTATATTTTTGTTTGATAAAAAATTTAAAATTAATTTTTTAGATATTATCTATAAAATATTATAATTAAAAGTACGTCTCGATATCTCCTATTAAAAATTTTGAGAATTTACATAAATATTTCCTTGAAGTTTAAGAGTGTATGTGTCCTTTTCATTATAAATAAATAAAATTGTATACATTTATTGAAAGCTATGGAAGAACAAAAGTTGTTGGCAGAGTTGTAATAGAAACAGCTATAATTATGGGGATTAAGTTCAATAATTACTTAATAAAAACAATCCAAACACTAATTATACTACATGCATGCTTTATGAGGAAGCTGCAGCTTCAAAATGTGCTATTATTAGTAAGACACGAAAACGTTTGGACATTTTTACATCACAATCAACTTTTTGACTATCAACTGGCATAATTTGATCTAAATTTTTAAAAATGAATAGTAACAATAATGCCCATTGATTTAAGTAACCAAAGCTCCATTTGATATAATTTTTTAAATAGAACTTATTGAAATAGAGTTTTTATTAATAAATCTTTTATATGTATAGCTTATATTAAAAAAATTAATTGTTTGGTTGTTAATGTAAGATTTTATTAAAGATTATAAAACTATTTTAATAGATAAGTTTTTGAGGTGATGATATAAAAAGAATGAAATAAGAATATAAAATAAATAATAGACATTTTAAACTATTAAACTTTAAAAAAAAAAAAGCTCTCCAACCTCTCAAATTTTAATTTTTTACTACTAGAAGTAAAATATCTTATCTAAACTCCAAAAACTCTGAACAAAGATGAAAAATTTTGAACAGAACTTATAAGATCAAATAACTATTTATAATCATTAGATGAACCTTATAAAACATATACTAACACTAAAACATATCATTATATTAATAAATGTATAGAGCATTATTTATTTACTCTTCAAATGTGAATTTTTTTACTTTTTATTGTAGCGAAACTATTTAAACATGTTGATAAAATATTCTTTTATAAATTTAAAAAACAGCAAAGTGTCTTTTCTTCTAACTTTTTAATACATAAATAAAATCAAATTTAACATGGAAGCAAATTCTTCGAAATATTGAATCTAAATATTTGAAAAAAAGAAGTTTGAATCATTGAACAAATAAAATAAGAGTAATAAACACTGCTTCTCATATTGCATGCATTTGTCCTTTTATGGAAGATCGTCCAAATAGGATGTGGAATGAGTGAAAAAGGCAGTACCCACATGCTTAGATTTTCATGGAAAGTCTCCAAAAAAAATCCTCACAACTTTTCAATTTTTTGACTAACATGAAGCATCAATGCATCATCACCTTCTCTCTCTGATCATCATCGTATCAATGGGGTCATTTTCTCTTTGATAGTATAAGAAGTGGCAGAAAAGATCAATTGTTTGGCAATTGGACTAAAAGTACATAAAATATGATGCAAATTGAACGATCATGATTATGGGTCCTATGAATTATGAATTTGTATGACAATAGTATGGTTTTGCAAAAATTGGTTTTGTGGACCCCTTATCACTGCAATTTATATTATAATGTATGATGAGAATATTTTTTAAGAAAAAGAAAAAGAAAAATCAATGGAAGTAGATGACATAAACCATGACATGTATTTGGTTGTCTCCATCATATTGTTATTGGGTAGTGATTAAGAGTTTGTGGGTCCATTTTGAGGTCACTTTGTAAATATGTTTATAAAGATTAGTTGAGATTACAATGCAATAATGAAGATTAGTAACAGCAATTGCACATATTTTATCAAAAGAAAAGTATGCAATTCAATATTAGGTTGAATTCCAATTCATAATTAACTTAACTGGAGTATGATTTAGTTTCGAGTGGGTAAGCATGATCTTATCTAAAATCAATAAGATGATTTCAATTCCATCACATATTATGAAAGTTTAATTGATTTTAATCATACAAATTAAAGTCAATCAAAATCGATGATCAATTTACGTTGAATTGACCAACTTATAAGTTATAACAAAAGTCTCTTTCAGTATTTATAACTGACCCTACTATTATTTAATATATTTAAAAAGAAGTACTAAAAGACTAATTCAATAAAATAACTTGAAGCATGACACACTACCATTTTTTTTTAATGGTACCAAGTTGAACATTTTAGCAAAACTTTAATAAAACATAATTAATTAATAAGGTTGGTTGTTGAATTGTTGCCACACACAACTAAAAATTATAATACCAAATATTTGAAAAATATGGCAAAAGATTTATGAATTTTTGTTGCTCCAAACAAACAAAATGATATAATATATATAATTCACATTGTTTAGCTTGCAAGATAAAGCAAAATGCAATAATTAATTAATGAGATCCGTTACCGACCCTCTATTAGCTGAAAATTGAAGGAAGTGGGCAGACTAGTAATTAAGTAGAAGTGGAGGGGCAACAAGAGAAACGAGGAAGTAAAAGCTGCCTGGGATCGGAAATTTTGACGTAGTAAGTAGGGGCTTGATGAATGGATACGATAGCAGGGTGAGAGGAGGACACGTGTCATTGGATTTCGTGAAAAGTGAAGATGAAATCTAAGGTAAATAATAATAAATTAAAAAGAAGAGATGTGATTGGCTGACAAGGCGTGATATCCCAAGATTCACTCTCATCCCTACGTATGATTTCGTAAGTGGGTTTCTGATTTCCTGACACAATGCTTCGGCCTTAGTCTTCCGATGAGAAAATGAGCGAAACCCCTTCCCCCAACCTTTTTCTTTTCAATTAATAAAATTGATCGAAGCCTAAAACCTTCCAAGTATAGATTTTAATAAAATATGAAAATATTAATAACTAATAACAAAGTATAAATTTTAACATATTAATAAATAAAAATATAATATCTAATACATTAAAAATCTATATATTTTTTTTATATATTTCAGAATGATCTCGTTACAGAGGATATAAAGTTTTTCAAGTGCAGATGTCTAAAAATAGATTTTGTATAGTTTGTTATTATACCATATGGCATTATAGTGTTTTTAGTCACTTAATTATTTGTGCCATATAGTATAATAGAGAATTCGCATGAAATCCTACGCCTGAGAATTTATATGTGTGTGAGTACATGTTTTTTTTTTGGGAGGATTATAAGTTTAAATTATATATTTATATACATATACAAAAAACTCATTATTCTCCCAAAAAATAATACATGTGTTTAAGCTTCTAATAAAGGATTCCTAACTGCATTAAATCAAGGATAAGTTAAAAAAATAAAAAATACATATTTTAATATACTAAATGACAAAAAAATTGTATTGCCATCTATATTTTTTAATCATTTAATTTATCCCCTACTTGATAATTTTCCTACACACACACACATACATTATTTTTTAATTTAAATTTTCAGAATTAACATGGTGACAACTTCGTTGCTTTCTCCATAATTTTTCATTTGCATTTTCAATTAATAATGATTATAAAACATTATTCACTTAATGAATAATTAATAGTATTTGAAATCCCAATATTAAATAACCACCAAGTGTAAAATGATATGATTAGCAAAAAAATTAATTCTGAAGAGGAATTGAATGTATTTTAAAATATTAAAGTGGTTTTGATTAGTTTTGTTAAATAGCAAAAGGATTTTTACTCTTTTTCCTGCTTTTTAGGCTGCTTTATTTATTTATTTTTTCAAAAGATAAAGGTAAATTAAATCTTGTGCTCACTTATGTGATCGAGATTGTGACTCGGTCTTGCCAATATCAAATCGTAAAATCTTGTTATCTTTTTTTTAATTTTTCTCCTCATATAATGGTGTTTAGATTGAATGGTATGGTATTGGTATCACACAACACTGTAGTTGAATCATGTGAATGGTCATTAAATATTTTGTATTACCTTAATAAATTTGGTTATCTTTTAATTATTATATATATATACACATTAAAATCTCTTTATAGTTACAATATTGAGACCAAATTAATTTTAAACGGGAAAATAAGGCTTGTCCCTTGTTGTTTGAAAATTTTGAGTAAAACCCACCTCATATTTTAGAATAGATCCTTCTGTAGTTATAATAGTATTAACTTTATATATCATTTACTACTTTACTCCCATTCTTGATGTAAGTCATAAAATTTAAATATTGATAATATAGATCAAATAAAAGTACTTACATACCCTTAAGAATTAAATTAATTTAATAATGAATTGTAAGTAATGTGATAAATATTAATTAATTTTTAAAAGTAAGTACTTTTCTATTTTATTTTTATAATAATTTATATTATTGAAATATGATTTTTTATTAAAAAATATATTAATATGATATTTCTCTATAATTTATAATTCATTATTAAATTAATTTAATCATTAAGGTTAACCCGATTCATATTCTCAAAACAGTTAAATTTTACGATTTACATCAAAAATAGAGGTAAAAATTATAAAATAATATATAAAGTTAATACCATTATAATTGCAAGAAGTTTAGACCTATTATAAAATATGAAAAGGATGGGGGTTTGCTTAGCTTCTCTAAGCAATAGAAGGGAAATCCTCATTTTTCTAATTTTGTACTATAAGGAGGTTATAAGTTAATAAAGACGTAGTTACAAAAACTATTATTTTGATTTGGTTATCCTTAGTGTAAGTGATGTATAAGTAAAATATACATTAGATTAATAACTAATTAATGACGAATGTCAAATTCAATAGACGAAGAAACTAGTAGATGTATCTATTTTTTGTGAGGAATATGCAAAACCATCTTACAAGTCTCTAAATGTTTGCATTATCTATAATATTTCTCTTGTTGTGTAATTATACCATATGGAGGCAAATTCCTTTAATGCAATATTACAAGTCTCTAAATGTTTGCATTCTTCTTAATGTTTCTCTCATTGTATAATTTTACCATATGGAGACAAATTCCTTTAATGAAATCTTACAAGTCCCTAAATATTTGCGTTCTTTTTAACGTTTCACTTGTTGTATAACTATATTATGTGGAGGCAAGTTCTCTTAATGTAATATAACATATATTTTTCTTCAATATATAGTTAATTATTTATGTGTGAAAGCAAAGGCTCTTAATATATAATTGAGAAAAATTATAATTTATTATAATATAGGATTCATTCTTATTTATAATTGGGCCAAGTTAGGATCATAATTTTTTATGACTATGAGTATTTTATTCTTGTATAGAATATAATTATAGAGAGATTTTACTGTATTATAATTTAAGGTGCACTAAAACTTAAAATACATAAATTTATATTTCACCTCATAAATCTACTCTTACCAGTAATATCGTGAAAGGACTCTACCCTTAAGTTACTATTTTCATTTTAAAAAAGAAAGAAATAGAAAAAGAGTTACTTGGGGCTCAAATGACACCTGTCCTTCATTAGGCTACAAAACTTGACGACAGACACTTTACTCTCTCTCTCTTTTTTTTGTTGTTTTTTTTGGTGTAGGTGCGGTAAATTTATTAAAGAAAAAAGAATTAAGTTACATGCTAAAACTCAAGAGAATCGAGACGTAGGAGCCCCCAAGTATCCTCATGTAAACTCTTGAGAATACAAACTGGAGGGGTATCCCACCAAGAGTAAGAGTTACAAGATAAACCATAATTAGCAATCGTGTCAGCCACTTAATTTTACTATGTTTTTTATACCTTTGCGAGCCATATTGTCACATACTAGTGTTTCATAACGTTGGGTTTATAAACACTAGAAATCACGCGACAAGAAAAAAATAAATTTTTATAAGGCGGGTGACATTGCTTATTAAATTATTTTTAAAAAATTAGTTAATAAATAAATAGTTGAATTTTGGAGTCAACAATTATCTTTGTAAATGAGGTTAACATTAACCTTGTTCACATTGATGGAAGGTGGGTTTAATTTTTGTTCATCCAACAAACGTTATAAATTATTTGAAAGTTGACAATCATGTTGAGTATAATAAGTCAAAATAGGTTAAGATAAGAGATAAAAGGCATCCATAATTACCTGAACATTAATCAAGTTTTAATGTTAAATTACTTCTTTATCAAGTTAGTTCAAGCTATGGGACCCTAATTGAGCTAGCCTGGGAAAAATGAACCCTAATTTATGACTATTTTATTTACAAAATCATAAGAAAAAAAAGTGGGTATCCGTATCATCCTCCCTCCATCTCAAAAACCAACCTTAGGACCCATTTCATTGAATTCGGTTGGAATTAAATTATCTTAATTATAACAAATTGATATTATTATTTTAAGAATTATATAGTTCTTTATATATTTTTTTTTCCTTTTTCTCATATAATTTACGATTAGCGTCTCAATTAAATAAACATAATATTATTGTTTGTTTATTACTATTTTAATTTTGTATTCCAACTTCGAGCTCATTATTCATCTTGTTTTCTGATCAACCTTCGTGGATTAAAGCTTAGTTATTTAAATAAAAGCAAGGCAATTACTTGTCAACGAATTATGTTCCATGAAGCCTTTTTTTATTTTTCATATTAAAATTCAAAAGGGTTGTAGTTAAAAATCTTTTGCTCCTTCCTAAATATTTGACCAAGCTCATTGTTGTTAAGAAGGTAAAAATAAAAGTTTTAGAGTTTCAAATAGGAAAATTGCATGTTGAATGAATGTACTAGATCAAAACAAATAATGTTATATTTATTTAATAATAAAGTATTTTTAATAATAAATCATATTATATATACTTTAATAAGGGTGTTTAAATTAACTTCTAAAGCACATATAATCCCACCCTTAGATTTTTTTTTAATCAAATAACTATGAATTAAATTTGTCTCAACTTCAAAATTATAAATGTAAATATTTACATACTTTATGGTCGAAACTGAACTTAATACTAAATGTAGTTTTTTTTTCTTGAACAGATCTTTAAAATTATAGATTACAAATCACACCCGTAAAATAGCACACACCAAACGCGTTCTAAGAGAAAAGAGAGGAGTCGATAAATATTATATAGTTTTCATAAGATGGCGTGCCGACGGCCAAACTTTGAATAATGGGCGCCTAAAGCCCTAAATCATATATATATGATTATATATTTTTTATTGCAACTTATTATTATTTTTATTACAATTGTTTAATAATTCATCAATTATATAAAATTTTATATTATTTTAAGGGTACATTTGGTTGAGCCCTTTTTATACCAAACTTTAATTAATTAAATCTCGGCGGGCCACTAAGCTAAACCTGGGCCGGCACGTTGGAGTCTAATAATCCAAAATAATAATATACCTTCAATAATCAAAAGAATTAGATATATTTATTACAAAATTATATTATTTTCCCAAATCAACTAACTCATAAACAATTAAAAAAATAAATTTGCATTGAAATGTTCCAGCTGTAATAATTTTGTATTCCAAGTTTTAATTATTTATTTAATTGAGTCGGTAATGTTACTATTATTGTCATTTTGGTTAATTGCATTGAAAAATAGATTGTTCTTGTTTGACAAGTAATCACTTAAAGAAATTAAATTTGCAATCGTGTGACACGTGTCGATGATCAATGAAATGAGTAATGAATTTTATAAAATGATGTGGGTCCCATGTTGCTTTTAAAAATCGGATCAACAAATTTCGATCATCCAAACTATCCAATGGTATATGGGTGCTTAAATGGGGATCAGTTCCAATTCCATCACTTGGTGAGGTCAGCAGGGACAAATTTGGGGCCCACTAGTAATGACAGTGGGGCCCGCATTGGACGCGAGGGGCTATAGGGTCTATTCAGACTCTTCTTCGTCTTCGCCTCTTTGCTCTGTCCGCTTTATTTTTGTTCTGTTGGTTGGGATTTGTTCTGATACGGTAATGCATGCAATTCGTCAAAAACACTTTGAGATCTTTATAATTTATTAACAGATTATTTTCCCTCATTTTTTTTAAAAAAAAAATATGACCATGAATTCTTTTTTTATACAAAATTATTTTGAAAGCCAAATGAAAAAATGTCTTAGAATTTTGGAATCCTGTTTTCAAGAGAATGTAAACATTGGCATTTCATAATTAATATATATTTTTCATAGATTGTACCATAATCTATTAATAATGAAATTTAAAATTATCGAGACTCTCCGTAAAGAGCACCGACATAGTATAATTTAGACATCTAAACTTCAAGTAAGTAAAATTTACTTTTAAATGATTGAAGGAAAATATTTTCTCACCCATGCTCTTCTGAACAATTGGTATCCTATTACTTTTTTTTTTTTATTTTTACTATAAATTACGTAATTTATTATAAATACCAAACTTTAGTGTAATTCTTTAAAAAAAAAAGAAAAAAATATTATGTCTATGGTACAGGACAACAAAAACACTATCAAGGTTATTATGATGCGAATGGAGTGTGATCTTTATTCTCTTTCACCTAACAACAAATTTGGGCAATTCCACTTTCACTGTGTAGGCTTTGCCTTAGCACTTAAATGGAGAAAAAACCAAAACTCCTGCTCATGGCAATGTATCCTAAGTTTGGTTTCTGTCTGCTCGCAGTTTCTGAAATTATTTTGACCATTTGGTGGTGACTTTGGGGCCACTCAAAATCTCTGTCATGATTATGCACTTTCAGTATTGGAGCTTCAAATGCTTTGTATCATATTTGCTAATAGTGAGATCCTCTTCACAAATCACGATGAGCTAAAATGTCCTAAGAAATAACCTTCCCCTCCATGGACCTAAAAGGCTGAAACTGCCCATTTCATCCCCCACTTAAAATAATAATAATAATAATAACAATGGCCTAGTTGAGGGAATTGTTGTCCGTCGATGATCTAAAAGCGCTTGCAAAGTTGCGAACGATTTATTTTATTTTTAACTTGCACAAGATTTAATGTAAGTTTTATTAAACAGAGACGTTACACTTATATTTATGTGACATACACGAAATTTTTTTTTCTTATAAATATCTGCATAAATATAAAATGACAGAATAAACAACTGACTCACATCACATTACACATTACATTATATGTCATGCGAATTAAAATACAAACATTATTAATTTGGCCACAAAGTGACATGCCCATGCAAGTTTCGTTCTCCTTTATGGTAGATCGTTTTCAACATGTACCAAAAAAATGAAAAAAAAAGAAAACCCTAAACTTTAAAGGGATAAGTTCCCGATCCCCGTACTGTTAAGCCTTTAATTTCCTATGGACCACACAATAGACAAAAGAACCCAAATCGATGGGCTTATTAAAAGCTGTAATCAAACCTAACAAGAAAACACCATTTGGATAAGAATGGAATCAATTACCCATTGTACTTCAAAAACACACTCAATGATCCTTTATCCCCGGGACATCCCCGTAAAGAGTTAAAACTTTGATTTGACACATTAAGGTTTTCACCAATCAATGAGTTGCACAAATTATTGATTTCTTACGGAAATGGGACAGAATTTCTTCAGTAATTTGCTCAGCTTTCTCTAGTTGAATATAATGCTGCGCATCCCGAATTACGACTACTTCAAGATCAGGTACGAGAGTCTTAAATTCGTCGCCCTTGATGTAATTTTCAGTCCCAAATGATTTAAATCCCATATGCTTGTCACCTATTATGAACTTCGTAGGAACACAAATCTTGGCACCCTGCCATGGTGCTGTTAGCTCCCAGTTCCTGCATCAATCCATTGATGATACATCATAAATTCATAAACCAAAATCAAAACAATTGCTGCGTAACGCAATCAAATATTGTGACCTAATTATGTGACACACCAAATGCAATTCAAAATGATGTTGAGTTGTGACATCTTACTTGTCCATGGCACGGTAGTAGTTCAGTGCCCCGGTGAAACCTGTTGCATTGAATTTTTCTGCCCAGGATTGCAGATCTTCCAAGTTCACCCACTCAGGTAATGAAGATGGGGTGTGAAGAAAGTCGATGATTTCAACTCCAGCGGGAGCGGCAATAATATCAGGAGCATTTACGAGCAAAAGCTTCTTCAAAACTGTCAAAGAGTCATATTTGGAGAACGATTTTTCAGCAACTCCAGGCTCCTGTTGAGTACAAGAAGAAACCAGATGGTTTATTAAGTTGTGAAACAAAATCGTGAACAACTAGAATAAATTTATTAATAGGTTACCTGAAATTGAGAAATGTAGAGTCCTTCTCCATATAATTTGGAAAATATTTCAGTTGGTTTGAGTTCCGGGGAGCGTGGCATGTAAGCGACACCTAAGTTAACAAGAGCTTTTACCCTATCTGGCCTAAAGAGGCAGAGGTTCCAAGCAATTTGTGCACCCCAGTCGTGTCCCGCTACAAATGCCTGTTCAACACAACAAAATCATTTTGCAGCTTTAGGAAGTACAAATCAATTGTATTAGCTGGGGAAATTTGAATCAACCGAGAAGCTCTTCTTTTGCATTTATGTGAATCAATATAGATTTTTTTTTTCTTCTCAATTTCTCTTTAAAGGAAAAGAACATTCCAAATTGATCCCAAAATGAACGAGTTAATGTGAGCTTATCCATTTAGTTGCACAATAAAATGGTCGATTATACCTTATCATTTTAAGACCAACATTTCATTTAATAATGTTAGTGATCTCAACATTTGAGACTTAATTTCAATCGCAATGCAATGTGTCATTTATCAAATGATGAATTTTATAATTTGTAAAACGATTTTAACAGTCATCTAACGAGTGAATACTACATCCGTTGGGATTTAATCAAGAACTTATATAAATTAGAATGCATCATATATGTGTACGTACTCATACGTAGAAGTGTGGATATTTTATGAATGTATATCATAATAAAAGTTGCGAGAAACATGAGTTCTTATCCAAGTCTAATGGAAAATAGATCATATGCCATTCTTATTTTATATAGCCTTCCTATCAATTAAAAAATTTATATGTCATGTAAAATCTGTGCACGAAAGCTACAACCGTTTACCTGTTCTTCTCCAAGCTCATCCAGAAGGCCAATCAAATCGCCAACGAGATGAAAAATTGTATATGATTCAGGATCATGAGGAGAATCTGAGTCCCCGTAGCCTCGCATATCGGGCGCAACAACATGGTAGCCATGCTCAGCCAAATGATTTATCTGGTACTTCCAGCAAGACCAAAGTTCAGGGAAGCCATGAATGAGTAGAACAAGGGGTCCTTGCCCTTTTTCTGCTATGTGCATCCATATTCCATTAGCGTGAACCCTCCTGTGACTTATGTCACTCATTATGATTTCTCTCTGATGAGTTTTTTTTTTTTTTCGGTTTTCTTGCTATGTACTTGATACATGTGGTTTAATTTCAAAGATGGTAGGCTTGTTTATATTCGGAAGATATTTCTTGCAACTTTTTATTAAACGATATCAAATATTATCAATTAGCCTATGATGACTTTTCTTTGATTTTGTTTGAACTGTCAATGGGAGTGAGAGCATTGGCCCATTCATGGGTCCTGGAGGGCTAAGTTTTTTTAGCCCACTTGCCTACCATCGGCCCAGGTCAGGTGGCCCACAAGCAATTTAAAAGAATATATATGGTGAGATAATGTAATTTTTACGAAGAATTATCACAAAACTTAATGAATGATAAATTATTTGAGATAAATTATTTGGGATGTCTATTATTTCTCCTGTAAAAAATATTTATTTTTTAATAATTTAATTTCTTGCTGTGTTACGTATTATTATTATGTTAGGCACTTAAGTAATTAATCCATATCACGGTCGCATGATACCAAATCAATAGTATTCCCTAGTGTTGCTACCATTATTGAACTATTAAACTTGACCATGACGAAAGCAAAAGAAGCGAAAATGGTACCAAGTAATTCTTATGAAGCAAAAGAAGTGCATAGGGGCGGACCTATGTACATGTCTCAGAGGCAACAATATATATATATATATATATATATATATATATATATATATATATATATATATATATATATATGTGACAAATAAAAAAATAAAGGACTGAATTGAATTTTTATTCATTTCTCCGTGTACATTACTTTGGGCAGTGATATTTCCCACTTCTTTTCTGTAAAACCACCTCATTGATTAAACCAACCCATTAATAATAATAATAATAATAATAATAATAATAATAATAATAATAATAATAATAATAATAATAATAATGTGAATATATTTTTGTAAATCCATCCTATAAATACTAAAAATACCCCTCTCTATTAATAATTATAATATTTTCTTCTCTTTTTACGTTTTAGATTTTTGTTTATTTTAATTTAGAAAATAATTGTTTATTTAAATATATCAATCATCCAAACCTCCATATTTAGTGTATATATGTATGTTTTTTCCCCTATCTGTGAGAGAAGTAAATTTATTGAGAAGTACAAGCATATTCCCAACATTTCGCAAATTCAAAAAAAATTGCCATCAATTTATCCTTTTGCAATCATCATTGTAACATCTCAAACATGTTAATTCCATTTAACAAAATACAAATATCAAAAATCCATTCTCAAGTCCAAGAAATAGGGGAAAAAATAATAATTTAAGAAATAATTATTTATCTACCTTTTTAGTCAATTGTAATAATTTTTTTGTTGAAT
Source organism: Citrus mangshanensis (assembly GCA_030449895.1). Classification (NCBI taxonomy): domain Eukaryota; kingdom Viridiplantae; phylum Streptophyta; class Magnoliopsida; order Sapindales; family Rutaceae; genus Citrus; species Citrus mangshanensis. Next base: position 5,622,191 of record JASUUJ010000069.1, read on the forward strand.
GTCACCTGAGGATAATATTATAATTATAGAAAATCTAACAAGTGGGATGGTTTTATACAAAAGACAGGGTAAATATCACCACCCTTTTTTCACTCTTGGCGCTTATTTTTACGTATTTTTGTTTTCTTACTAAGTTCATTTTGTTCGTGCCTCAACAAATCATATGGGCCGGGTTAGCTCCAGCCCACTCTAAATCCTTTCGCATCAGCTTGCCGCGGCCCGTTTACACCTCTCGAATAAACCAGCCGAGGTTTTAGAGATTTTAGGTTCAAATCAGAAGCAGCTGCACTTGCACTTTCTCGCTTGCCAAACACAACGATGGGAAAAAATAAGAAAAACAGAGGAGGCGAAAAGAGTGAACACAGTCCTTCGACTGTGTTCGTCAACAACTTGCCTTACTCTTTCACTAACTCTCAGGTACTTTCTCTTCTTGTTCTTTGCTTCTCAATAACTCTCCCAAAAAAGAAAAAAAAATCAAATCCCGTCAAGTATATATTATTTTTCGTTTAGTTAAACTCATTTTTCTATCCTTATAGCAGTGACAATAGCATTGTTCTTTCGATATGTTTTTTTGTTTCAATTTTAACCTCCTTTTGGTTTGATGATGCTTAGCTTGAGGAAGCATTCAGTGATGTCGGGCCAATCAGGAGATGCTTTATGGTTACCACGAAAGGTAAGCATAACAACAGCTTAAATTATGCACGTGTTTTTTCTAATCCAACTTATTCACTTGTTGTAAATTTATCAGCTTAGTAGAGCTTAGTAGAGGTTCAATTTTGTAAGACGTAAGTTGAAATATGTTAAGTATATTTCAGTGTCTTTTTCTAATGAAGTAGTTGCTTTTACGTATTCCCGTGATTCTTTGCGAGCATTTTATGTTTATTAGGTTGTTTTCATTTTGGCGACTTGATTGTAGATTTACCTGATGCTAGCTTTTTAAAGATTGAATTAATTCAAAAGCATTGCTGAAGTTTTTTAATATCGTTGTTATTATTATTAGAATTGCTGGGCAAAGTTGATTTGTTATACTTATACCTTTTAAGGGGGATCTTTCTAAGTTTGAATTAGCCCTGACCACTTGGTTTGGGGCAATGTAGTGATAATTTCTGAAGTGTGAAATATGGTTTCAGAAAATTTGGCTGTGTTATAATCTTTGTTTTCTGTTTACAGGGTCAAATGAACACCGTGGCTTTGGTTACGTTCAATTGTAAGTTGGTATTTTTTCTTTCTTAAATTAAGACATTTATTTCACTCTTCTCTTTGATGCTTTTTTTCTTTGCAGTTGAGCAGTTTATCACCATTCTTCCATAAAGAATGATATTTAGAGTTTTGAAATTACTCACTCACTTCATCGCTTAGCTGTGAACTTCATCTTTTCTGATTTACATGCTTAGTTTCATGATCATGCTGTCTAAAGAAATGAACATATAGTGGAAATTGTCTAAATTTCTGTTGAGCACTTGATATTTGCATGAGATATTTCTTGAATTATGATTGGTAGTATTTAAAGTTTCTGATCACTTTTACTCTTGCGCAAAATGTTCATACTTGCTAATTTGAGGAACATGAAGTCATTTACTCTTTTAATCATCTGTTTTTGTGATTAATTGATATATCGTGAGGGGAAATTTTCAAACCTAATCTACTTTGAGGTTGTCTCATGTATTTTATTTGTATCCATTTGCAGCGCTGTTATGGAAGATGCTAATCGTGCTGTTGAGATGAAAAATGGTACATCTGTTGGAGGTCGGAAAATTGGAGTTAAACATGCCATGCATCGTGCCTCCTTGGACCAGCGCCGTTCAAAAGTAACTCAAGGTTATGAGCATGGACTTTTAGTATCTTATGTCTCACTTCATCATATTTAATGAATGCATTCAAATTTTTGCTAAAATTTTTTCCCTTTTTCACCAATCAATTAGAGGTTCGGGCTGATGATATAGAGAAAACAATGGATAACAAGGATGGTGTAATCTCTGGGGCAGAGAAGCATTCATCAAAGTTATTGGAATCAGGTTGGGATTCGTCTTTGTTTTATCAAAGTATGTTTGTTCATATTTCTTTTAGTTTTACTATTTTTATCTATTGTCTTGAACCAAATTTCAGGGAAAACCGTGAAACCCAGAAAAGCGGCAACACTTGGCATTAACCTTGCAGATAAGGAGAACTGTTCACAGAAGCAGAGGTTCTCAATATTCTCAACCACCTTTATTTTAAAGTCAAATAGCCTTGGAGTTGAAGCAAAAGAAAATACCATGTGTTTATAAACTTGTAGTTGTTTCATGAATTGTTTTCATCATGATCACCTTATATATACTATTTTGCATCACATAGCATGCAAAAAGCTATGTTGAATGTTTTCTTCTGTATAAATTTTCCAAGAAGGTATCTGATGTTGCTTGTTATATGAATATTTTTTTTCCCCTCTTTCGAATTGGGTTCAGAATCTCAATGTAAATGGAACAACAGATTTGGGTTTTACCGCACTGAAAAGTCTTAAGGAATATCTGTTGCATTTTACCTTTGATATTGATCACTTAAATATTGACTGGCTATTTATGGAAATTGAAAATAGCAGTTGAAATGCATAACCTCCTATGAAACACCTAAGTGATATATTTTCCTGAACTTCAATTCTTTAGTCAGAATTTTGTTCTCAACTGAAAAAACAAATTGTGACCATGCTATGTGTTATTTGCCTTATATCATTGCTTGGTAATTTTTGAATTCAGTTATTTATAGCAGTCCCGCGGCTTTTTAACCTTTCTTTGCCTTCATGTTCCTGTTGTGCAGAGTTGCTAGAACTGTGATAATTGGTGGTCTCCTGAATGCTGATATGGCTGAAGAAGTTCACCGTCTTGCTGGAAGCATTGGCACTGTGTGTTCTGTAACTTATCCTCTTCCAAAAGAAGAGCTTGAACAACATGGTAAGGCCTTTACTTTTTCCCTAGATTCAATATCTTAGCTTAGTGCTTGAAACAGATTTTGCTTGTCTATGCCATGCAAAAGTTGTTCTGATTTATGAATCCTGTAACCTCATAATGAAATTAAGATGATAATGCTTATGCCATTCACTTAGAAGTCAGAAAATTGAAACATTAGATCAGTGAGATCTGAGAGCATATGCACTATCTTATTGATTTTGCATTCAAGATTTTGATGGTCGGATTTGCAACCAAATCAGGATGCAGTCTGCCTCAGTGGACTCTTTTCTAGAGACCTGTTGATAGTTTCAGACTACTATCTTTAGAGGCAACATTCCTAGCTTTTTTTTGAAGTTTCCATGGCTTTATCTGTTTGAATCACTAACTTCCCTTTACTGCTTAACGCCTATAACTTAGTTGATGGATTGAAAATGCTCCCTATTTTCTATGGTGTCATAGAACACAACAAATTGTTTTTGGGATTTAATAGCAGCTGAAGTGCCATAGCATATCTACTGTCTTTGTCTTCTTCACAGGTATCTCTGGCATATGGATGTAGTATCCTAGTATATTTGCTGCATTGGTCCCCACCGCATATTCTAATACTGTCATACTAGCTTGTCCATTTGGCCGTGATCTTTGTAGAGTTCGATCTTATTTGTATTTAAATAATCCATTTGCAAAAAGCCAAAAATACATAGTTGATGTTACAGATGTTTGGTGAAAACATCGTGCAGGTGGTTTCCAGTTTGAAGGATACTATAGCAAACTAAAATAGGTGTAATCCTCCTTTGATCAGTTTAGGATGATGCTTGTGCCCTTGTGATGTTTTTCCAGGCCTTGTACAAGAAGGATGCAAAATGGATGCTTCAGCTGTACTTTATACGACTGTTAAATCAGCTTGTGCTTCTGTTGCATTGTTACACCAAAAAGAGTTAAAGGGGGGAACAGTTTGGGCACGTCAGCTTGGTGGAGAGGTAAAGGAACTTAATTAGTTGGTGCAACTGTAATGCTGCTTTGATTGTCATAATGAATACATGCTTTATTTCGCTGCCTAACCAATAGAGTGGCATTAGCTTGGTGAGGTTTACTGGATTTAAACAATTTTGATGATAGATTTGAAGGGAAATTTTATTATGTTTTAATTTTCTTCGTTATTTAGGGCTCCAAGACTCAGAAGTGGAAACTTATCATCAGAAATATTCCTTTCAAGGTTATCCTTTTCTAAAAGTATTTTTGTGTTCATTAAATTTCTTTATATGATATGCTCATCTTCTGAACTAGTTTCCGAAAATTACTGCAGGCCAAAGTGAATGAGATAAAAGACATGTTTTCACCAGTAGGGTTAGTCTGGAATGTATATATTCCTCATAATACGGATACAGGGTATTCTAACTCCTCCATAATTTCTTCATCTATTGATAAAATTTCATAACCTTTCACTTAGACTCTAATTTTTCTTTTTTCAGGTTATCCAAGGGATTTGCATTTGTCAAATTCACATGTAAACGGGATGCAGAAAGTGTATGGTTTCTGATCAATGTTTTCTCTATAACATTACTGCTATTGCAGTGTAAACATGCTTTGAATTATGTGCCTATTTCTTTTTCAGGCCATTCAGAAGTTCAACGGCCAAAAGTTTGGTAAAAGACCAATAGCTGTTGACTGGGCGGTTCCAAAGAACATTTACAGTAGTGGCGGAGCTGCTGCTGGTGCGTGTGAAGATGGTAATTGTGGCCATTAATTAAATTTCACTTCTTCCAAGGATACATACAAGCTATTGTTTCTCTTTCTTTCTTGTTAGTATCAAAATCAACTCCCATATTTTGTCATACATATGGTACTGTACAGCAGTTGTAAGGTTTTTCTTTGTTCAAATTCTTGATTTATGTCAGTTTGTTTAGATATTCATAATGAAATGGGCTTATTTTTTGTTTAAACATACGTTCCCTAGCCCGTCTCTCTTGTCATTGTGTGTGTGTCTCTTTCTACCCTCCTTTGAGTGCTATACCATTATTTAGTGTGTAGAGGTTCTACCCTTCTGATCCTTTCATTTGCAGTTTATTTAGTATTTAATAAGTTGGCAAATGATATTTCTATAACTTAATAAACCATTTGTGGTTTCACAGGAGTGCAGAACAAAGGTGATGGGAACAGTGACAGTGGTAGTGATGATGATTTGGGCGATGATGATGCAGAGACTGCTTCAGATGACTCAAATTCATCAGAGAAAGAAGACTTGCCTTCTAATGCTGACTTTGATGAGGAAGTAGACATTGCAAGGAAAGTTCTAAATAGGCTCACTTCTACGACAGGTTCTCTTCCTTCTCTCAGTGATGATTCTGCACTGGTCAAGGGAAACAAGGAGCAGGATTCTGATAAAACAGTTAATGAATCTGCAAAGGTATCAGATGTTTCTAAACTAAACTCCAGCAAAAGCAAACCAAAAAGTCTTAAACAAACAGAGGGAGAAGATGAATTGCAGAATACAATTTTCATATGCAACCTTCCTTTTGATCTTGACAACGAAGAAGTGAAGCAGAGATTTTCTGCATTTGGGGAAGTGGTATCCTTTGTCCCAGTTCTTCATCAAGTCACCAAGTATGGGTTTGGTCTTCAATTTGATGAGTTTCTTTGTTTCCTGTTCTTTTATGTTTAAACTAAATGATCTCCCTGTGCTTACTGCAGGCGACCAAAAGGGACGGGTTTCCTCAAGTTCAAAACAGTAGAGGCAGCTACTGCTGCAGTTTCAGCGTCAAAAACTACTTCAGGTCTGGGAATTTTTCTGAAAGGAAGACAACTGACTGTTTTGAAGGCTTTGGATAAGAAATTGGCTCATGATAAGGAAATAGACAAGTCCAAAAATGAGACTAATGACCACCGAAATCTTTACCTGGCAAAGGTTAGTTTACTTGACCATTTTTCCTTGTTACCTGCTCCAATCCATGGCATTATGTACTATAAATTTTGTGATGTTTGACTTGTCTCCATTCACCAACATGAACTGACACTTTTTCCCTTTTTCCCCAAATTTGTAATAGGAAGGCTTAATCCTTGAAGGGACTCCAGCTGCTGAAGGTGTTTCAGATGATGATATGTCAAAACGCCAAATGTAAAATCCTTTTCTGTAATCATTTATTTCATGATTTTCAAATGTTTTGTTTATTTATTTATTTATAATATATATCTTTCTCTTTTATTCTCTAGCTCTATAATTTTGTTAATGTCTGAAAAATTCTGTTCGCTTGTTGCTGAATACTTTAATTCCTTCAGAAGAAAAATGTGTCACAAATTTGTTTATTATGTCAGTTTTGGTTTTTGCATTCTTGATGAATGATGGTGTCGAGAAGAAATTAATTAAACATATTCAATATTCCTGCTGATAAATGAGCAATTATTTTTGAAGCTTCAAATTCCCACGCAACAGGCTTGTAATGTTTTTAGACTCATTGCAGGTTGCATGAGAAAAAGATGACTAAGCTTCAATCCCCGAATTTCCATGTTTCAAGGACAAGACTTGTTATATACAATTTACCCAAGTCAATGACTGAAAAAGGACTGAAAAAGCTCTGTATTGATGCTGTTGTCTCACGAGCCTCAAAGCAAAAGCCTGTTATTAAACAGGTTTGCTATCTTTTCTCATTCTCACGTTACTGGCCTATATGTAAGGTCACATTTTTAACTGCGATATTGCTCATGCAGATAAAATTCTTGCAAAGTTTGAAGAAGGGAAAAGTTGATACGAAGCATTACTCACGCGGAGTTGCTTTTGTTGAGTTCACAGAGCACCAACATGCGCTTGTAGCTCTAAGAGTTCTTAATAATAACCCAAGTAATGTGTTTTAACACCATTGTTTTGATGCTGCGGATGCTCAATGCAAGACTTAGTGTTTTATTACATTCAAATTTTAAAATCACCTTCTGGCTACTTGCAGAAACTTTTGGTCCCGAACACCGTCCAATTGTGGAGTTCGCTGTTGATAATGTTCAAACACTGAAGCAGAGAAACGCTAAGATACAAGCTCGGCAGCAGCAAAATGACGAGTCAAACACAATGGATACCTATCCAAACAAACTGGAGAAGTCCAGAAAGCGGAAGCCTATTGGTGACAGTAGATCAGAGAAAGATTCAGGACATGGTGAGGACAGTGTAGTGAATGATGGGGTTCGAGAAGGAAAAACAAATAAAAAGCATAAAGCTAACAAGAAGCAGAAGCACAATCCTGCTAGTGACGAAGCAGAAGTCTCTTTAAGAGATAACGGTGAAGGGAAGACAAAAGGCCCAAAGAGAAACAGAAAGGATCGCCCGGACCGTCAGAAGCCTGATGTTGAAACTTCAACCAAAGGTAATGATGCACGTAAATCAAATTCTTCTGAACAAGCACATTTTCGGTCACAAAAGAGGAAGCTGGGATACCAAACTGAAGGACTGGTGGGTGATAAATCAATGAAAAGAAAAAGGCCAAAAAAGAACAAAGACACAGCGGGTAGAGAAGCAGTAGACAAACTTGACGTGCTGATCGAAAAGTACAGAACCAAATTCTCACAGCAGGGTTCTAACAAACCTGACGGTGACAAGCAAGGTTCAAAACAACTCCGAAGATGGTTCCAGTCGTAAGCTTTTGTTACAAGTTGTAAGGCATTTCATGGCAGTTTCTTCTATAGAGCTGATGAGGCAATCCTTTAAAATGTAGATCTACTTGCTACAAGTTTTGTGTAATTTTAGATTGAAAATTCTGGCTACCAAAAAAAGGAAAAAAAAAGATTGAAAATTTTGTAGTCGTTGAATCCTACTGCCTTTCCTAAGTTGAATTCTGCTGTCAGTTGAGAAATTCATAGGACATTTGTAACTTATCCGATGTGGAATTAGGTCTCGTACAATTCACCAGATTCCCTTCTAAATATTTGAAAGCAAACGCGGTACCTTTTTGACCCAGATACATGAAGCAGAACTGCCCCGTTTTTCGACCAAGATTTTTCATTTTTTTGTTTGTTTCTTTAAAGTTTGATTGATACAAACTTAAAAACTCTTTTTCTGAAAATAAACCAATTTCTAAAATTAATTAAAAAGATAACTCAAACGCAACAAATCCTTCCAGCTTCTTGTATTAAATTAGTTATACGGCAAGAAATGCTATAATTGACAGCTTCATCATTAACTTATCACAAAAGGGGGGCAGGTGATATTTGCTGAGTGTGACTTTGATGCTATCAGTTTGTTACAAAATTACGCAGTACTTATCCATTACGACAAATAAGTAAGAAGATCAACATCACTATTAAGACTTGTATTGTTGGATCTAAGCACAATTTTAGAATGCATGTTTCTTTTTCATGGGCTGCAAATTGACGATAAGATGATTAATATCACGAAAGTGGATGAACCCATTTTATAAAAATCCTCACATGCATTATACATAACCTTTCAAATGCGGATAGTGTATTTTTACATTTTCTGCTTGTTTAATTGGATGAGCATGCATTTAATACGGAGGTTAATGAATTTATTTTTATTATTAAAAAAAAAGGCACTATTTTTGTTTTTAATATAACAAATAACAATAAGAGGCCACATTACATTAGTTGAAAAGAGAGCACATAATATATATATGTATCATATAACTTAATAGATTGTGACTCGTACTATAGTTTTAATTTATTTCTTTTTTATCATATAACTTATATAATACTTTCAAAAATTGTTTATGCATACCATAAAAAATAAAACTAACTATGATTTTGTGCTTGTGAAAAATTGAGTTAAGATAAATTATTTGGATCTTAGTTACAAATGTAATTGTCACATAAACTACGGTCATGAACGAAGGAGCTACAGCATTCAGAATGATTTTTTTTTTTTAATGGTGAATTGTACGTGCATGTTGCAGATATATCGTTTCGTTGAATTTTTTTTTAATACTTCAATTAATTCCTTTGTTCAATTCTTTTAACATTTCACAAGCTGTGTAGATAATGATAGTTTCCTATCTTTTTCTCCGGCCAGCATCATACTTATTTTGAAAAGTTAAAAAATTAATTTTAGTATTTAGTAATTTTTTTTATAAAACTCAGGAAAGAGAATAATTTTTCAAAATTTAATTATGAGAATAAGTTTTATACTTACAATTTCATACATATCCTGATATATATTATACAAATTTAAAATTATCTTTATTCAATTAAGAAATAATATTAAGATGATTATTATCATAATCATCGATTATATTGAGATAACAAAATAAAAAAAAATACAATAAGTATCAATTATTTTATATACATGTCAAAAATATTATATATGCACATATATATATATATTATAAAATAAATTTTATTTAATGTTATACCTATTTCGGTCATTTATATGCTTATAATATTTTAAAAGTGAGATTTGCTAAATACATACAATTGTTTTTAAAACTCACAGTATTTTTTAAAATAAATTTTATCAAACGTTTAATTAAATTTTTATACAACTGATTATTTTTACAGCACAACTAACAACAACTCTATCAAAATCTTTAGCATTAATAAAATGGTCCTACATCCAATCACAATAAATTTCAATTACGCAAAACAATGACCAAACAAAAAACCATACTTCAAATTCCTAGTTAGTTCAATTATTGAACAATAAAGGTCAAAAAGTTTGGGCATTTAATTTTTTTCCCACGATTAAACACTAAATGAAGCTTCCTATTCTCCAATTCAATCACCTTGATTGTTAAGTTGACTTTTGTTTGAAATTTGGTGCAGAATTGACAGCCCACATCGGTAGTTAAATTTTGATTTTATGGAAAAATCATCTTTCAAAACTCGGCATGTTTTGTAGAATGTGTTTACGTATTCTCATGATTTATACTGACTGAGTTTATTTAAGTGAATTAGCCATGACTCATTAAATTATCATCACACAAATTAAATCTTTATCATCTGCAACGTAAAAATTATCACTTAAATATAAAATTTATGACTTAAATTGATGGACATATAATTAGAATTTGTTACGAGAGTTAGTTGAATTCATGTGTCAAAACTAAAACCATACTGAAATTTTTTAAAATTGCTTTGTAAATTATATATATATATATATATCGTCAATGTTGCCATGCATTTTAAATTAACACCATCTCTTTTATCACGCATAAATTAAGGGTATATAGTTGAAAACAGAATGGCTACTGCTTTGCTGCAGTATAAAAGCCACACTGCAACCTCTCTTCTTCTCACTTACGCTCACTTTCTTTTTCCACAACACTTCACATTGTCTGCTTACCTTCAAAAATGGCAGCTAGCTCCGGTTCCAAGTCAATTTTCATGTCCATTGTCCTGTCCCTATGTCTCCATTTGACACTCAGCAGTGTTACTTATGACAACAAGGCTCTTATCATTAATGGGCAGAGAAGAATTCTCTTCTCTGGCTCCATTCACTATCCAAGAAGCTCACTTGAGGTTAAAACTCAAACCATTTTCTCTCACTTTCCCTTTTAATATTTTCCGAGAAAATGTGCTTACAAACGAAACAATGTACATGATTATGAACGCATAATGCAGATGTGGGAAGGCCTTATACAGAAAGCAAAAGATGGTGGGTTAGATGTTATTGACACTTACGTGTTTTGGAATGTCCACGAGCCTTCTCCTGGCAATGTATTTTTTCTCTTTAAAGCTCAGTTTGTATACTTCCACTCTGTTTTTCCCCTGCTATTTATTGCATACTCTTGCACTTTCTGCCATTTTTGTTACTCTTTTGTTGTCATATTCTTATGGTATTTAGTCAATTTGTTTTTTGAATTTTAGTATAATTTTGAGGGGAGATACGATTTGGTTCGGTTCATCAAGTTGGTGCAGAAAGCCGGGTTGTATGTGCATCTTCGAATTGGACCATACATATGTGCAGAGTGGAATTTTGGGTGATGACTTTTTCTTTTTCATTACAAATAAAGGTTTATCTTTGATACATTTATGTTCTTAAAATTCATCACTTATGTTCTTTCTTTCAGTGGGTTTCCTGTTTGGTTGAAGTTTGTCCAAGGCATCAGCTTTAGAACTGATAATAAGCCTTTCAAGGTTTGCATGTAACAAAGATAATTGATAAAAAAAAAGAAAAGAAACGAATGTTTGTTTGTTTGTTTAGTATCTTACAGGCTTTGTTTTGTAGCATGCAATGCAAAATTTCACTCAAAAGATTGTCCAGATGATGAAGGATGAAAAGTTATTTAAGTCTCAAGGTGGACCAATAATCCTCTCTCAGGTAAATTTAAGGCTATTAAGGAAGCAATAGGCTAAAATACTGCTATATTTCATGTTCATTCTACATATATTTGATTGTTTCATATATTGTGAGTAGATTGAGAATGAATATGAACCCGAAAGAGAAGAATTTGGAAGTGCAGGTGAGGCTTATATGAAATGGGCAGCTGAGATGGCTGTTGAGTTAAATACTGAAGTCCCATGGGTTATGTGCAAAGAGGAAGATGCCCCAGATCCTGTGGTAAGCAGATTGTTTCACCAAGTTGTTTGATTTTTTATTTTTTGATTTTAGTCTTAATTTAGGTTTATAAATGATCAATGGGAAAATTTAATTCATCTTCTTCTAAATCATGGTGACAGATAAACACATGCAATGGCTTTTACTGTCACTCTTTCTCTCCAAACAAACCTTCTAAACCGAAAATGTGGACCGAGGCTTGGACTGGCTGGTAAATTTCATGCACATCATTTATCTGTAGTTTCATTTTTTCTTTTTTTGTGATTTTGAAGTAAAATTTATTCGCCCTTTGCGTCTTTTTGTAGGTTCTCAGATTTTGGTGGCCAAAATTACCAAAGGCCAGTTGAAGATTTAGCATTTGCTGTTGCTCGATTCATCCAAAAGGGCGGCTCTTTTGTTAATTACTACATGGTCAGTCAAATTCAAATTTCTTACTGCATTTGATACTGAGTTATAGCAGTAACATAGTAAAAAAGATGTACATTGGCATTTGCTGGGCATAAATACTTTGATTGTCAAAGCAGAAAGAGATAGCTCCCTTTATACTTTACTTGATTCCCCAGAAAGCAAAAGGAATGTATGTATTTGTGTGAACTTTGCATCTGATAATGGTTAAAGATGTACTGACAAATGTAAAACCAAATTTCCATTTCTTCCTTTCATTTTTTGTACGACTGCTGCGAAAAAGAAAAAGAAAAACAATTATTCCTTTCAATCAGTAACTTTCAGTAGACTTGCCACAAAGATGATTGGTGTCATATATTTTCATCACTAACTGTAGGATCAGCTTTTAACTTCCCATAAACTTCACAAGATGATTCCTGCTGTATAATGTGAATGTGAAGTTGTTTTACAGTATCATGGAGGAACAAACTTCGGAAGAACTGCCGGAGGCCCTTTCATTACTACAAGCTATGACTATGATGCTCCAATTGATGAATACGGTCAGAACCTTTGAGCCCCTTTATTTTTTCAGTACTGCACAATTCTAATTCATAAATAAGTAAATTTCTTGGACTTGCTACTCATATCAGCACTTTGACAATATCGTAGGTTTGATCAGAGAACCAAAATATGGTCATTTAAAGGAGCTCCATAAGGCTATTAAATTATGTGAAAACGCTTTGCTCACTGCTAATTCCACTGTCACATCCTTGGGGAATTATGAAGAGGTTTGTCTCTTGTCCATACAAAAGTGTGTGCAACAAGCAACTTCAAATTAGAAAAAAGAGTTTGTTTTATAAGTAGCTTCACTGTGGATGTAATTGACGCATTATAAGCTATTTTCAGGCACATGTATTCTCTTCCGAATCTGGGCAGTGTGCAGCATTTTTATCAAACTACCATACAGAGTCAGCTGCGAGGGTGACCTTTAATAATAGGCAGTATAACCTACCACCTTGGTCTATCAGCATCCTTCCCGATTGCAAAAACATTATCTTCAACACCGCCAATGTAAGTACATTGAACAACTGCCAACAATGAATGCTAAGAAAGCTCAAGTTATTCAAAAATTCCACATGCAATTTCTTATTAAACACGCACTAGGAAGAATAATTTGAAATTTCTTTGTTGCAGGTGACAGGTCAAAGGTCCCATGTTCAAATGTTGCCCACAAATGTTACTTTTCACTCATGGGAGACATTCAATGAGGATGTATTTTCACTTGAAGATGATTCAACAATCACAACAGTTGGTCTCTTGGAGCAGTTGAATGTCACGAGAGATACCAGCGACTATCTGTGGTACTCAACTAGGTAAAGATAGAATTAATATGTTTCAATCAAAACATTGTTTACATGTTTTAAACAAAATGATGTTGCCAGTGTCAACATAAGTTCATCCGACTCATTTTTGCATGGAGGTGAGCGGCCCACGCTCAGCGTGCAATCAAGAGGCCATGCCCTGCATGTGTTTGTAAATGGACATCTCACAGGTTTTCTTCCCATAGCAAATGCAACTGGATTATTCAGTGCTTTATTGCCTGTGTTCGGATGATGATACACAGTCTTGCTCTAATGATTAGGCTCTGCCTCTGGGACTCGAACATACAAAAGATTCACTTTTAGAGGAAATGTTAACCTTCATGCTGGAGTCAATACAATTTCACTTCTCAGTGTAGCAGTTGGATTGCCGGTTAGTACCACAATCATCAGTTTAAATGAAGATAAATTCTTATTATCTAAATGCAAATGCAGCCTATTTTTGTGCTGGCAGTGTTTTTTTATGACACCTAAGCTTTGGCTGTAGTCCCATTAAATCAGATACTTCTAACATTTTAAATTAATTAAACTCTGAAATATCTGCTGTTTGTTGTTCAAGAACAACGGTCCACATTTCGAGTCATATAAAACAGGAGTCCTCGGACCGGTTGTTTTACATGGAATAGATGAGGGAAAGAGGGACTTGTCCTGGCATAAATGGTCATACAAGGTTTGCAAATCTTCCATCTTTACTCATGATTTATCATTTATTCAATCATTCTTGTTCTTAGAAATGCTCCTTTTTTGTGCACAGATTGGTCTTCAAGGAGAAGCAATGGTAACTGGTTTAGGTTCTCAAAGTTCCATCCCATTTGTGAGTTGGGTACCATCTTCCTTAGAGCACAAGAAACAGCAACCATTGACATGGTATAAGGTAGGGGACCAACCTAAGTTCCATCTTACAAGTTTTCCTATTATTAGTAAACACATCATTTGTGATATTAATGACATTTATAACTCACGCAATATATCTTGTTGCAAGGATAACATCGCATGTTACTAGAACTTGTTTTTCTAGCCAAGCATGACATCTTCTCTGATAATAAAACTCGAGATCTTGATGCACACCGATGATGTTGCAGGCCTATTTTGATGCACCAGAAGGAGATGAGCCCTTAGCAATGGACATGAGTAGCATGAACAAAGGCCAAGTATTAATCAATGGGCAAAATATTGGAAGATATTGGACTGCCATTGCCAATGGCGCATGCCGTAATTGCAACTACACTGGTACTTATAGACCTACAAATTGCGGATTTGATTGTGGCAAACCCTCTCAACAATGGTACAAAAATCTTAAAACAAAATTTTCAAATTTCAATTGAACATTTAATTGTGTGTTTGCCAACAGCTTCTCTAATGTTATATTCTCAGGTACCATGTTCCCAGAACTTGGTTGAAGCCAAGACAGAATCTATTGATAGTCTTTGAGGAAATTAGTGGGGATGCATCAAAGATTTCTTTGGTAAAACGTTTGGTGACAAGAACATAATGTTAAGCCATTATTTCAAAAGCAGCTTCGTGGTCAAAAACCTTAAATTAAGCAAAAGCAAACGAGGTTTTATGGCCTTTTTCGGGGGGTAAAAAAAAAAATTATCATGATGTGACAAGTGCTTCTCTTAACCGAAAAGGGACTTTTGTTGGACTCATTGCCCTTTTTCACAACTATTTATGGGCACCAAATTCTTTATTTTGAGTTGTGAGGTTGAAATTATAGTTTATGTAAAATTATTTATGGCTAGTACTTTTCTGCAGCTAATGCCCATTTTAGGGTTCCCCAATTGCAATTTCTTTTTACTTAAGTATTTCCTGCAAGGTAAGGTTGGAATATAAGGACCAAGAATGCATAGCCCACTGCTTTATATATATATTGGTAAAAACTACTTGAAGTCGAAAACTGCCTAGTGAAAAAATTATTAAATTTTATAATAACCTGTTAAATCTATTAGGCTATGAGAAATTGAATCACAGGAGTACAGTATGATAGCAAAATTTTATTAATTTTTATTGATTTTCTCTAATATTTTGATGGTACCGAGAGTACGAATGGGTACTTTTAGGTTACATAGCTGGATCGTCGAATTATTGTAATTTAAAACTCTTCTAAAATATAAAACTCAGTGAATGATTATAATTTGAGAAAATTATCAGTCATATACTTTAAGTTTATCCTGTTATATAAAATACTATAAAAATATTTTATTTTTATTTTTTCTATCATAAGTTTACAATTTGTATTAACTATCTACTAAACTCTCATTTATAGTTAATGACATCACAAGGGTAATTAGACATTAAACATACTAAATATAAAATTAAATCATAGTTTAAAATATAAAAATAAAAAACTATTTTTTAAACCAATATTCAATTAAATACACATACAAACTCTATTTTTTCTTAATTAAAAAAATTCTAATTCCTCTTCCCAATTTATCTTTACAAACTTAAATAATCAAAATAGATCCAAAAATTACTCTAAACCCTAATTCATAAACACCAATCAACCAAATCCTTAAATTCAATTTCATAACTAGAAAAGTAAAATTTTATTTAATTATTTATGGTGGAAAGTAAAAAATACCCTAGAATTCAAGGTTATAATAGTAATTTTATTTAAATTCTGTTAAATATTCTAATGTTATTACAAATGTTTTATTGGACTTTTGATAAAAATTATAAACTTGTGATGAAAATCAAACAAATTTAAATTTTTGAAGTACTTTTTTTTTTAATAATAGGGTGAACTTAATGTATATGGTTGATAATTTTTCTAAATGTTTTATGTTATGAGTTTTAAGAGCCAAATAATTAATTTATTATAATTCTGATAATTTTTTAATGAAAACTAATGATTTAGTGGATTAACCATACAAATTATAAATTTACGGTGGAAACACATATAACTTAAAAAGTTTCATACTATTTTTTTATGACGGTAATTTAAGAGAGGATGCTATTTCCGTTATAATTAATTAAAAAAATAGTTCAAAAAATAAAAGAAATGAAAGCGGGTAAATTGATTCAGAGTCCATATGAGTGAGAAAATTGGAGAACAAATTGGAACTTGGCCGCCACAGGGAATAGATCCGACGGTCATTAGCGCTCCCGACCAAACTATCGCTCCAAAAGTCAGGGTTGGACCCCACTGAATACGCTGACGTAATAAATGAGGTATCACAGAAATGACAGGATGCTTTTTTCTCCCCTTGACGTGACGAAAACTACGTTCCTTTTTATCAAACAATAGTGCCACCTTTAATTTTTAAGGTTAAAGTTAAACTTTAATTTTTTTTAACATTAATTTTTTAATCTAATATTAATTAATTTTTGGTTACGAAAAAAAGTCACAAAATAATTTAATTTCTTAATTAAAAAAATTTATATACATAATTTTGTATAAATAATATCATCATAGTTTACCGTCATATAACATGTTATTTTTTTTCTTTAAAATTGAGAATTTACTAACATCAAAAAGTAATAGAAAGATTGGAATAATAATTTTCGTTTATTTATTTTTTAAACTAAAATTTTATTTATTTGAACGAACAAACAATTTTTAAAAAAATCTCAAATGAACTAAGTTCAAATTATATCGGATTGTGGGCAGCTGCTAAGCTACTTTAATCTAAAAAAATAAATAAAAAATGATACTATGATGTAACTTAATGGTGCTAGCAAGGACTTGTAATATCGACGCATACGTGGCAACACCTGAAAGCAGCACGTGAGTTTTGTAAAAATAAATCTGGTCACATAGAAATCCAGAAACAGAGTCGAACTCTCTCGTTCTGTTCCACAACTTTAATGGAGAAAATTCATCAGCTTCAGCTTAACTTTTCAATCCATTACAGCTACGTAGACGCTGACGTGGATTCTCGTCGATCCCTACTTTTAAATCGTCATAAATCCCCCTCAGCTGCTCTATAATTTCAATCCTACCCTCGCTGTCCACGTTTCAACCATTTTAGTTTCAGTTCTCACAGTCGATCAAGGCTGATTGGACATCCGCGCGGTTTTTAATCCTACAACGCGAAACAGCAAATCAATTGACAATTAAACAGCTAAGGACGCGTTTGGATGGGAATTTCTTGTTGGAAATATCAAATAAATTTATGAAGTATTAATTAATGAGACACATGTAAACTATAAGAAATATATACTCAAAATTATCTAAGCACTTTTTTTATTAAAATGTATTATTTTGGTTCCTTTTATTAAACTAAACTCCTTTATGCTTTTAAAGGTTGATAGATTTTAATTTTAAATAATTAAAAAGTATATTTTAATTTTCTTTTTTCAAAGACTAAATTAGTTTTTAATTTTTAATTCTCTTTCAAATACGTAGTGACCAATTAAATAAAATTATTTAAAAACTATTCGGCTAAACTCTAGAACCAAATATTTAAGAAAGTATGTATTCTATATTTTTTTAACATTCAATGTAAGACACATGGCAATACTATAAAATTATCATTTTTACAAAAAAAAACCTTTTTCAGGGTGTCCAAACAAAGCCTTAGAAGAAGATAAAAACAGGGAGTTAAATTTGTATCACAATCTGTGTAGTGTCTTTTGGTCATAACTTTTGTGTATTCTGGTTCAGTGGTGTAGTAGCTGTTCTCTTCAACCACAATGGCCAAACCCAAAGCTCCAAGGCGGACTCTCGAGTCTTATACAGTCAAATCCATCAGCAAAACTATTAAACGTAAGTTAAACACACACACACTCAACTAAAATTAGAATTAATTTTAATTTTGATTTTATATAATTGAATTATTGGTTTACCGAAGACGTATTTTATTATTTTCAGCCGGCGACTGCGTTTTAATGCGTCCATCGGAACCTTCGAAGCCGTCCTACGTGGCGAAGATCGAGCGGATCGAATCCGACGCGCGTGGAGCCAACGTCAAGGTGCACGTCCGCTGGTACTACCGGCCGGAGGAGTCGATCGGCGGCCGCCGTCAGTTCCACGGCTCCAAGGAGGTGTTCCTCTCCGATCACCACGACATTCAGAGTGCCGACACAATCGAAGGCAAGTGTACGGTCCACAGTTTCAAGAGCTATACCAAACTTGACGCCGTCGGAAACGATGACTTCTTCTGTCGCTTCGAGTATAATTCCTCCTCTGGAGCTTTCAATCCTGATCGCGTTGCTGTGTACGTCTTTTTTTTTAATTTTTTATCTTTTAATTTGTTAATTCTGTGACGATTAGTTTCGTTGTGTTTATTTCTTTTTTGTGCAGCTAAAAGAAACTTATCATTTGTTAGAATATTCAATTGTGAAAGCTAGGAATACAATTGGAGTTTCAAGATACAAATTGAATAGAATTTAGTAGAAAACAGCCAATATTGTATTTTGAACTTTTTCCTGGGAATTTATCTGAAAAATGTTTTTACTTTATCATGAGAATTTTGTATTCTTCTTTTTTCGAGAACAAAGAGGTGTATCCGAGTTTGGTTACCTCAATTTTAAGTGTGCGGTTTTGGGTTAATTTTGTGTTAGTTAAGGTAAGTTCTTCTTCTTCTTCTTCTTCTTCTTCTTCTTCTTCTTATTATTATTTCTCTTTTTGTTTGGCAGGTATTGCAAATGCGAAATGCCTTATAATCCTGACGATCTAATGGTTCAGTGTGAAGGATGCAGTGATTGGTAAGTTGTTGTGTTTTGTGAAGTTAACTAGCCCTCTTGCGTGTTCTTCATCCATTACGGTGTACAAAAAATTTGATATTTGAAAACAATTTCTCTCGTGAATAATTGAAGGTTTTGACTATTACACAAATGGATTTCTGTTTTTCATGTTTTCTACCTTTCAACTTTCTGTTGCTTGATTTTGTATTTGTTAGAAACTTATTTTAGGATGCTGATGGCTACTTGCCACGTCACAATCAGTTATTTTTTTTTTTAAAGTTGGTCTGGATATGTCGAGAATGTCGAGAAAGTCTAGGAATATTTTCCAAATTTTGCTTATTGTTCATTGTATTCTGTCTGGTTATATCCTGAAATGAAGGGTTCAGCAAATTGGAGGAGAGAGTTGGGCTTCAACTATTCACTTGTGAAGACCTCTAGGTTCTCATGTATTTTGTCATTAGCTTGTGTTTAAATAGAAGTACAAATAATCCTGGAACTTTAACTTCTTACTATGTTTGAAGTCTACTTTTAACTCTTCTTTGTCTGTATTCATTTCTCAGATATTAGAACGAACTATCTGCAGAACGATTGCTCCCAAAAAGAAAAAAGAATAAAATAATTGTCATTTCTTTTATAAATGGTGTTGTTTAATAGTCTTAATAAGATGCAGTTTGCTTGATTATTAAATTTAATTAGCTGCTGTGTAAAAACTTTGCAGATGAAAATATACTGAAGCCTGCACATATCAATGTGGCAGGTCATAAATGGAAAGTCCAACTGCAGTATCTATGGAGATTAGTGATTGTTTGGAAAGTGGAAAGGCCCTACAGATCAATTTGAAGCTATACATAAAACAATTGAACCCTTTCTGTAGTGTCTGTCATGATTGTTGCAACTTAGGAGCAAATCTGATAAGTAGAAAGGATTTTAGCAATATGACCCTAGCGCCTGATGATGAACTGATTGATTCACCATACTCAGCTCTTTGACTTCATTTAGTAAGTGCAAAAGTTATATAGGTAGGACTGTCTCTGGAGAACACCTCGTGGGATCTAGGTTTAGTGCACCAGAACTGAATAGTGAATACAAGCATGTATGTTTTTTGAGTTACTTTAGAAATACACACATAAGAATGAGCGGTTATATAGCCAACTCCTCCCATCTTCCTATTTTTCTTTTCTCCTTCACTTTCTCTGGTTTATCTCTGGTTTTTTGTGTTTAATTAAGAAAACTTACATTAGGTATCCTATTCACACTTCTGCTTCTGCACCTTATTTAAATATGATTACTGAGAAAACCCAGATTTCACTATGTCGTTCATGAAGAAAGCTTCTTTTCTTAGTCTCCGACTGCAAAAGATATTGCAGAATTAAGAAATTAGAGTAGATATTTGTTGGTTAGATTGGGGCTTAATGTTGTTTTTTGGTATTTGCTTGAGCATGGCTGCAAAATTTAGCAATGGTCACAAGGCAGAAGGGTCATATATCTTACATGAAAGTGATTCGAATTTATGTCTATAGTATGTGGTGGTTCCTTTTACCCAATGGTATCAGACATCGGACACATCCAATTATAGAGCAGATATTTTTTATTAGACTTTAAACCGATACGGTCTTCAAGATGCTACTTGTGATTCAGGTTTCATCCTAATTGTATAAACATGACTGCTGAGGAAGCGAAAAGACTTGATCACTTCTTCTGTGAAAGTTGTTCAACTGAAGGTCAAAAGAAGTTGCAAAATTCTCAAGCGAATGGCAGGCACTCAGATGCAAAGGTATTCTAATAAATTGATTGTAGTACATGGCTATATGTGAACCTATGGTTTGTCTGTTTCATTCATGTTTATTTGTTTTTTGAGCTCCTATCAGAGTTGTTCATAAATGCTGACTAATTTATGTAAATATGGTGTCATTTAATAATGATAAATGTAAGGAATACAATGTCAAGCTCATTAAATGAACTGCTGGATTCAGACAACACTTGTATTCTATGACAAGGTAAAGTAGTGTATTTCTAACATGCATGTTTGTTGATGGTGTTTCAGGTGGAAACAAAACGACGCCGCAGGTGAGGGTAGGGACCATAGCAAGCTGAAGTAGAAACTATGACAATCTGAAACATCTTTCCCTTCTTAAACTTTGTGTGGGCTTGCAGACATGGAGGCAAAAGATATCTATTTGCCTGACAAACACTAGTAAAGTAGTAATGGCGAGTCAGTGCGACGGGGGTAGGCAAACTGGTCTTAAAAACTTTGTTCTTGTATATTTGTACTACAGTAAACTTGGTTTTTACTTGGATTTATTTGGTCGTCTGTAATTATGTAAAAGTTTAGATCCTCCTCCGGTCTACCTGTCCTAGTTTCTTGTTTATATATATATATATATATGACATAGGTTTGTGTATAATACAACTATTTTAACTTTATGAAAGAGAGCAATAGATAAGAGAGTAGCAATCGTGGCTTTGTATCTCTTTCGTTTTTAGCCTTATTATAAGAAGTTGGGGGTGGAGATGGTGAGTTTTTATGATTCTCCTATCCCTATTCCCTCGAATGAAAGCCCAGTATCCTAACCACCTAGACTGCAACGGAATGCTAATAAGAAATTGACAACCACCGGAAAATTTGCTTGAGAATTGAACGTGAATGCAGGTTCAGAGAATCCTTCTACAACCAACATACAAGATCATGTCTTGATCAATAGAGACGCTTCGTTCCTTAAATCAATAGGTGTGGAGTTTATACACGTCTGTCTCAGTTTGTCGACAAATTACACATCATGATGCAAACCTTTTATATTACACGACGTTTTGAGTACAAAATTTGATACAAACTACTCTAATTCAGTTTCATTAACAGTTTGATACAATGAATCATAAAATACACCCATACAAATGGATCATCAAAACAGGATGGGCAAAACAAAGTTAAAATGCTTTCTGCCTTTGTGAATGTATCTTAGAACTTTCTTTTTCACCATACAAAGATTTGTTCCTAGCTTGTCTTCGCTCTCTTCCATACAATGACAATCCCATAAAGATCAGAAGATGCCAGCAAGTTCTCTCCATGGTTCCAAGCGACTGCAACAACTGGAAAACGGTGACCCTGCAATCACAAATTCAGATCAATTTGACACCAGTTTAATGAATAAACGCAGAAAACTGAAGAGCTAATGCACAAGTGAGACAGACCTGCAGCTTGTTCACGCACGAATGCTTTGGCTTTGCTAAATCATAGAAGAACACATTTGAATCCTCACTTCCAGCAACTTTATGTTACAAGCATGTAGCAATGTCAGCAAAGACAAAGACATTTATTTATTTGCTAAGCAAAAGATACATGATTCTATAAGTGATTTCCATTTGTAGAAAATTCTGTAACTCAACATCATTATATTGACATCTCTTCTCCCTACATTTGATTTTAATTTGTAGTTTCCACTGAAACTTACTCTTTCCAATAGCTTATTGTAAAACACACAAACACACACATATATATATTTATTATTATTTTAATTTTTGACACAATTTAAGATGAATTTTGAGCCATACTTGAAAAGACCATATCCTCCAACAAAATGTGGGGAAAATAGAAATGTTTATTGCATAAACAATAAGTTGCACACGCACCTATGTATTCTCCTTTTTCAAGGGAAAGCAAAGGGCAGAATGAAGCTCGAATGCTGTGCACTCTAGGAGCTAATTTAAGTGAGCAACGAAAAGTAAGATAACCTTGAATTTCCAGTGCTACACTGTAACATCAACATACCAACACCAGCCTACTGTCAGTGCTTTGAATTAAACTCAAAAACAGAAGGCATGTTCTTGCTTCCTAACCTGAAGAAAGACAAATTTCCATCTTGAGTACATGTCAGCAACACAGGACCCCCTGCCAACAGAGAGAAACTCCGATACTGCACAGTTGTGACTGGACATTTGCGCTTCCCGGTAGTTCGATGACGATGAGAACGGGATAATGCACCCGAGTGGGATTCCATACTTATTGAGTATATGCATCCCTAGTAGACGTATTCCCCATTAAAAGAATGTCTAAATAGGACCATAAGAGTTCATAAACACTAAAGATATATAACACAAGATATACCTGTGCATCCCCGCAGAAAAGGAGCTGACCAGTGTGATCATGATCCATTGAAGTAACTTCACTGTCAACAACCAATTTTTTAATAATTCTCCCAGTGCTGAAATTGAATACCTGGTGTAGACATAATTATAATTTACCATTTGGATGATGGAATTAGTAGACATAACAAAAGCAGGTGAGTCTAGAATCCTCAGGAATCATTTTAACTGGCCAAGTAAAAACAAGAACTCGGAAATTTTAGCTTCAAACAACACCAGCATGAAAAGTAGCAAAACTCAGCAAAAAGTAGCAAAACCCAGCAGGAGGGAGACACAAAAGGTAAGTTCTAATATGCTGCTGGGAAGATTTTTTATTGACAAAGACGGTCTATTTCATTTCTGATTACTACACATGGCAGAGACTTTTCTCCTATTCAACCAATAGTCAACACACATTTTATGATTGAAGGATTAAACATTCATTTTCTTATATATGTGAGATAATATAATATCAACACCATTGTCTTTATCTGTTTCATAACCATATTAGTAGGAACTTCCTGGGTCTTTTCAGGTGTTACTTCTCTAGGGCATCACATAAAACATAAATTATTATCAACATTTAGCAATGAAAGCCTAATTAATCCATTCAGTTTAACCATAAGACACAGAACTTTGGAAGGAAACTGATTTCCTTGTACAATATCTATTAGCACCACACCCAGTTGATTTATGTCTATCCAAGTGAGTCACAGCAGATCCGTATATCACAGTTCGTGATCTAGAACCCATAATTAAACAAAGTGTTTTAGCTAAATTTTGCAACAAATCAAGATAGCAGAATACAGCAATATCAACAAAACCAACATGGAGAAACTATGTATACAATTCTGAGAATAAAATAAATTTTCTTTCTCAAAATGCAGCAAGCAAAGGTAAGCAATGATTACAGTGATCTCTTTGTTTGCATTGCCAACTGAAAGGAAGTTGTTATTTACCTGCATAGAGAAAGGTTAAAAAAAATAGAAATTTCAGAGCTAATAAGTTTTTAAAAAATCCAAACAAAGGTATTTAACATTTGATTAGCCTATGCAGCGTGTTCACACACACACACACAGACAGAGAGACAGAGAGAGAGAAATTAAAATCTAATGCATCTCAATCCAATAATGGATATTGAAAATGAAATTTGCTATATTTTCAGAGTGAGATACAAGTTCAAGATGATTAAATTGATAACAAAACTGGGAAAGAAAAAGAAAAAGGAAAAAGAATTGGTGCTCTAGGATTTCTAATGTGGGGTTACTACTGGCAATTTGGTTCAGATGAACCAACACTTGGTTGGTTGCAAGCAAGATCATTCTTGAAAATGAGAAACTATTAACTTAGGTAACATTTATCATACAAATGGATTGGAATGATTTGAATAGAATAAACAAAAGTCAGTGTAAGACTGTACTTACAGGGTGAAAACGAATACACAGTTGAGAAGAGACTCCATATATTACTCGAATGCAATCTCCTTTTGTTAACTCCCATACTCGCACAGTTTTATCCATGGATGACGATGCAATGTATTGATTGTTTGACGAGAAGTCAAAGTCTGAAAAGATGTTAGCTACTCAGAAAAATTGAGCTCCGGTAAATATAAAACATGGACTCAATTTAAAATTGGTATATTTAACACCAGTGATGGCCAGACTCATATTATATATAAATTATGGGCGGGTTGAACATTCATCTTTCTATCCCCTAAGCAAAAATATTAAGTTGAGCAACTTATAGAAATATTTTCCTAAAATACCATTCAATGAATGGAAATTATGCAACGAAAATTTAAATACAACAAAAGAAGTCACTGAAAGTAGGTTGTTGCATGACTACCCCAAAGAAAAGGTCTTTAGAGAGAGTAATGAAGCATCCAGAATTCTTAGGACCTAGTTTCAATATTTTATAGCTTTTCTTCACTGAACAATAGTTCTAAATGTAAACTTTGCTGACAGGCATTGAGAGAGATCCACACACAGAAAGTTAAACTTCATATCTGTCCCATATTAGTCTCAGTGGTGGCCACCCGCAATATTTATTTCCAGTCTACAGAAAAAGAAATGGGAGTAGTCCGGGCAGAATATTCTAAGGTGCTCTTCCTCTGGCAGGCATATCTCTTGTATTAGACAATTCCAATCAAAGCAAATAGACAATATAAAAACTAAATCCACAATGCTCTGCTGCTCACTATAAGAAGACAATGGATAGACCAGGTATCCACAGTCAAATCTAAAAAAACTATTTCTACTTAAGGAACAAACAGTTATGCTTAAGCTTAGTCAGTCTCACACACCACTCATTTCATTAATTATTACAGAGGGTGTCAGATGGCAGTCACACTTTAGATGACAGAAACAGAAGACAAGTCATGCCTGCAAAACTTTTCACTTTAAGATATAAGAAAGACTACAGAAACAATACCAGTTAATCCAACCTGTGACATCTTTTGAATGCCCATTTAACAGCTTGATGACTTTAGGTGGGTCAGAGACGGTGCAAACGGTCAAGGTTCCATCAGATGCCCCATATGCAAGTAGATCAGAACTCATGTGCCCAAACTTCAAAATGGTAACTGCATGTTTAATCAATTAGGTTCCTTCTTTTTGGAAGATTAAAACTTGTGCTCAAATTAAATGAAAGACAAGAAAGGTTTAAGGAAGAACAAGTACCAGCTGCTTTGCACTGATCAAAGATGCAATGCATGCCAACAAAAGAATAAGCAGGTTCAGGCCCTTGACGACGTGGCTGATCACTATCACTTGCAGTCGAACTGAAACTTGTTCTATGACTTGAGGCTAAATTTCCACTTCTCAGATCCTGTAGAAAAAGGAAACATGAAACTTGCTATGGTTACAAATAAATAAAATGAAATTGGACAGTTTCTTTGCTATCAGCATGCAAAATTCTAGACATTTTGTAATCCATTAATCTTAAGTGAAACTAAGCTAAACAGTTTGTCTGCTATTGGCAAGCAACCATTGCAGGTACTTTGTAATCCATTTTACAACTGAAGTGCAACATCAAAATGAGATAATTTCTCAGTGTCTGGATATACAGGCAGCAAGACACCATTAAAAGAACCAATATTCAGAATAAGTCTTTTGCAATCATCCAATAAACATTTTCTTCCAGATTATAAAGAGCTCGAGAAAGTTTTAATGTAGACTACTGTAAGAAGCCATCAGCAGCACATATCACCGATTCATATTCAATCTTCCAAACATCTGGTAATTTGGTATGTAGATGTTTGAGTGCAATTAATCACTCTGCTCAATACATACTAAAGAAACAGCAATTTGAACATGCATATAAAAATATTGTAAGCATGCATGGAAGATTTATGACAAGGGAAGAGACCTAGAGTAAAACCAAGAGTGGTTAATGTAACATACACAAAATCTCGCTTTCTTTTAAAAAAAAATTCACAAATTTCATTAAAATTGCACAAAAAACTATAGAAAGAGGCTATGGTTAAACTGACTTCAAATATGTGATTACACTGAGAAGGAAGGGAGTTCATTCAGTAAAGGGTAGGTTTTCTCCTTATGCAGCACAAATTACTCGATACTTAAATAAATGTCTTAATATTGAATGTAGATTCCACAAACTTGTTCCTAGTTGCCAACAGCACTATAAGACGCAAGATGAGGTAAAAATAAACATTTTAAGGGAATAAGAAAAGTAATTCATCATATAAGTTGTACATACTCTGCTAGAACTCCAGCTGTCCACCTCATACAAAAGGGAGGGTGGACTTGAAGATGGTAGCCATCGCCCACTGATGCATCAACCAGTAAATTACCCTGATGTCAGAATTATGTGGAAACATAAATTTAAAACAGAACCCATAAATCAGAAATTTGCTTGGTCATTAAAACTCCTTTGCAGCTTAGAATACAAGGCAATAAAAAATAAATCAAAAGTATACGGTCCCCTTGGCAAAAGCAAACGCCAAAATAGGAAGAAAGAGCCCTCTACCCTCAAATCTTGTGACCTGTAAAGTTAATACAGAGAGAAGCTCTCTCAATTCTTCCATAAATTTTCATTTGGGTATTATTATGTAGTTCATGTTAAAATATACAAAATCTTCCAATTCCTAACACATTCACAAATGTGGACCAGCTAAGCCTGAACAAAAACAAAAATCAAGAAATAAGCAAGACAGTGACATTCCAATCTGTGGTTCAAACAAATAAGTTCAAATATGCATGGAAAAGATAATTATTCAAATTCAAAAGGAAATTTGTTCGCATTACTATTGTTCAATCTCAGCATCAACTTATCACCTTCCAAGACATTACAACATTCGACCTCATTCCCACTGTAATTATGATCTCCAGTTAGGATTGAAAGCTTTTCCAGGGTTAGCCAGAGAGATCATGATAAAAAAACATACAGTGCTCATAATCATCAAGTAAAATTTCAGCAACCTGTTTCCAGGAGTACTCTGGTAGCTTGGTGTTTGCGATTCCCAATTTCTTGGCCTACGGATGTAATTACGATAGGCCACGTAGCCCTTCCCATTGCATCTCCAATCCTTCAATACAGAACAATGTTGGAAGTAATTGCTTAATCATCAAATAAAATTAATATACAGATCAGAATTGAATGCAGATTCACCAACCGGAAAAGGACACACGTTGAACTTAAACACTCATAATCATTTAAAACTTAATGATAACGCGATAATTTATATTACGCTGAATTTAAATATTCTGCGCGACAAAAAGGAGAAAAAAAAAGAAGTTACCAATCGGCGACGGACACCGGACTCGGCTTTACGAAAGAGAAGGAGGCGTCGAACACCGATGTAATCGGGATCGGAATCAGCTGTCGCCGGTTGAAGCATGCAACTGAACAGTTCTGGATCTAATACCTTCTCTTTGTTTTCTTTATTTTTATTGTCTTTATGATTATTATTATTATCGCTAATGTTGTCGTTATTAGCTTCTATCGGTGATGTTGATGTTGAGCTACTTAGATGCTCCGCCATTCTACCGGACACGCTGTGCTACATCATCAGCGGCCGTTCGTACGGAGAAAGATCTGGCAAGCGTGTTGATCAGAATCAGGGGTTCTGGTTGATTTGATCAGTGGAAGTTTAAGTGAATGTGTTTTCATAAAATTGTGTTGAATCCAACCGATCGATCAATGAATGAATCAAAATATTCGAAGACAGTTTGTGCTCTGTGCTTGGGCACTTTGAAATGAAAATGCCAACTCAGTAACTACGAGAAGCGGTTTTTACAATTTCTTTCGTTAAAAACAACGGCGTTGCATTCCGGAGTTGACTCCAAATAGAATAATAATATTTTCATTTTCGATGTACTTTTATATAATTTTGCAAACTTTGGATCACTTCAAAAAAAAAAAAAATTAAGGGTTTTATTAGATTTTACTTTGAGAAATTGGTTTCGAGATTGGATTTTTCTTCTCTTAAATTCAAAACTCCCTCTCTTGGATATGATTTCCCTAAGTTCAAATTTCTAACCTGATTGAGGATATGATTTCTCAAGTTCAAATCTCTAACCTAATTGAAGATTAAAGAATAAGATCCTTACTGAAGGAATATAATTTAAATTTTTTTAAAGGAATTGATATAAATTCTATTAAATTTTTAAAGATTTGTTGTCATGTGTCTTTTACCAATAGTTATATATAAAATTTAATTTTTATTTATTTATTAACTATTAATCAATATTTCAATTATTTACTTAGTGTATGTTCAGATTAGAAAAAAATAATAATCCTTCAACTATAGAATGGTTGACCTTTATTGTCACTTTAATTATAAGATCATACTATCTTTCAATTATGGGATAGTTGACCTTTACTGTAACTTTAATTATAAGATCATACTATCCTTTAATTATGGGATGGTTGACCTTTACTGTAACATCATATTATCAGTAGATAGGCAAACATTTGACCTGTATGAATCATATAGTTTTGCTTTATCGACAGGCAAGAACAACGTATACAAATAGCATTACATTAAAGATTGAAATTATCAATGACTAAGGATTTTGTATTCATTCCAGGATCAAGTTGTGTATATATCTCATGAATCTGCTGTTGTAGAATCATCAATTGGACTCCAAAATCTGTTCAAAAACCACATGGAATCAGCTTCCACGGCATACCCATCTTGATTGCAGTTCCAACCGTAGTAAGCGTGAGTTCGGTTCTTGATCTCAAAAATGGCATGGCCAAAACTGGCCTCACGATAAGCTGAGTATGCTGGCTGTGTCTCCGTCATGCTGCATCGACGAGAAATATTAGTATGTGACTACAAACCCAAAAAATAAAATCCCCTTTATGTGAAAGAAGATTTGATTATATGTACAATGATCTTACTTGGTTGCTATCATAACTATACAAGGAGACTTGAAGAAACTAAAAATCAGTTTAGAATGTAATATCGTTGAAGGAATACTTACAGATCGTTCATAGGCATGGACATGGCCTGCAAAGACCACATCAACTTTGTACTTCACAAACCATGGTTCATACATTACTCTCATGGTTTCTCCTTCCATGTAATGATAGTTGTAGCTATTATACCAGGGGGCATGCATGAGAACAATCAACCATGGTGTCTGACTTCTGTTGACTTTTGGTAGCTCCTCTTCCAGCCATCTATTCTGAGGAGTGTATTTTCCTAAAGAAACAGAAAATTTTAGTCAGTAGCGGAAACTTGGAAGAAGTATAAGAGGCAGTTGCCAGAATTCGAGTTATCATTGAAATTACTAAATACCAAAACAACGCTACATGGAGATCCAGAAAACTACAAAGAGATATGTCCCTATGAAGTGTGGACACAACATTCCTTTATCAAAAATTTCAGTTGGAAAAACACAATGTGTTCCCTTAGAGTGAATCAGGTACATTGACCCAAAGCAAGGAGCACAAAAATCACAAAGCAGCTAGAAGTTAGTCTTTGTTTAGCAGTTTTTGGATCACCAAAAATGCTCTCAGAAATCAGAACTGCTAGTTAAACATAAATTTTTGTTGCATACATGCATCATGCACAATTGTGAAGTTTGAAATTTTTGTTAATAACTGTAGGTAATAACACATCCTTACCATATGCTGAGTATGAAGACAAGACTATGATGTAAGCTGAAGCTCTCTTTATCGAATACCAAAAGGGAGCAGTACTTCCTGATGCTCTGTAAGGAACATGATAACGGTGGGAATAAGGCTTGAAAGGTACGGTTTCACCCTGCAACAAAGATACAACTCTTCTGTCTTAGTTCTAAGGGTTACAAATCTCAACAATAGCAAAAGCAGTAACGGTTGTAGCATACTTCCCTTAGCCCCTAGGGAAGCCGAAGATGTGAGCCATTCTCATAAGTAGGCAGTGAAGCAGTAACGGATAGCTACCAATGGAAGATTTAACAGATTAGGAATCTAGCTGCAATAGTTTTTCAGATTGAAGACAACACTGCATGATTGAAAATAAATTGTCCGAGAAGTATACTACATAGCAATTCTTCTGCTAAACAGAAATCATAGAACTGCTGATTCATGTTAGGAAATGGAAAATTGATAAATGTATACTTTCCAAGGATATCTTAAGACATGCTTACGATTTCTGGGTAAAAGTCAATTTCGTGATTTCCGGCCGTCCATTCCAAGGTTGATAAGCGGCACTTCTTTCAACGAACCTTCCCCATGTATCCCACCTATTATTATCGTGACAAGGATAGATGTCAGCATAAGATAAGTCGCCAACAAATAACAGAGTCTGCCCTTTTCGTGGATTCCTCTCGTAATGAGTAAGTGTCACATTTGAATCATAACTCTGACCAAGATCCCCTGCAAACCAAGCCCCAACAGTTACTTAGACATACACGCATACATATAGATATAACAAGCACCGAAGGACAGATTTTGTTAAGCTCCTATAAGAGTTTGTCAAAATCACTACTAAAAACCAAAACAAAGTAACAATTCTAAATTGGAATTACCAATGAGACCAAATGAATATGGGACATCAGGGCCAACTTCAGGAGGAGTCACAAACCAGAATTGTCTTTCGGTGTGTCCAATCCCAACCACATAGTAATATTTAGTATTGAACTACCAAGAATTCAAACAAAGAATAAAATCAACACAATACTCAAAATGAAAGTTCTTCAATTACAAATAAATTTACAATACAAAATATTCACCTCCAAATGTCTGATAGTGCAGTGATGAATGTAACCAGAAGTGTAATTATAGTATTTATAAGTATAAATTTTGCCCTCAGCCTGTTCCTTCTGCTTGCTATTTTCACTCCAATAAACCACTGTATTAGTGCCTGGCTCATCCACTGTAACCCACGACACTATCACTGCCTTCCCCACAAGATCCCCTTGAGTTATATGCATGAACCTAAAAAAAATATTAAAATTATCTTTGAAAAAAAACCATACCCTTTATTTAACTTAAGAAAACAAACAAACTTACGAAGATCAGAGACAATAAAATGAAAAGGATCAAAGAAAAGGAACCTGTTGAGGAGCATTATAGCCAGGAGGGACTTGAAAGACGTCAGCATCAAGGGGCAAATCAATGGCCTTTTCAACTTTCCTGATAAAACTGCTGGTTTTGCCTCCATTAACAAGCAAAGCTGCATTCAAAACCAAACACAAAACGGCAACAACAAGAGGAGAAGAGAAACCAAGCGAACCCATTTGAGTATTCTCTGTAAACAACTCAACACATTGTTGTCGTCTTATCATATATATATATATATATAGAAATTTACCGTTTTAACATAAAATTACGAGGAATATTCAGAGGGAAATACGAATGATACACGACAACGTCAAGCTCAACTTTTATTTTTATTTATTTTTGAATGCCAATAAGATTCTTTTTGGCTGAGCCTGAACTTGAACCGTATGTCATTGCTTCAGGAGAAAACTAAAGAATTAGCGCATAGAGTGGAGAAGAAATATCAAAGCACGTGAATAGGAAGTGATTGATGAGAGTTGACTTGGACTTGGGAGTGACGGAAAAGTTGTAAACAATTATTAATACGGGTAATTTTTATCCCACCCCCAAAGGTTTCAATATTTGACATCGCGAACCAACGAAATTACTTACAATATCGAGTTATGGTTATCAATTATCAATTAATCGAGAGAAAGCCTCTCCTTACGAAACGCTGAATGAGCAGACACCCTCCAATATTGTTTAAAATATCCAGATATACTTCAAATATATGGTTATATATATCAGAAATATTAATTGTAATGTCTAATATAATATTAATAATATCTGTGTATAACAGACTTAAAAAAATATATATATTTGACATCGCAACACCAAATGAATGAATGATTTTCCGCGTACCACCGCGTAACCATTCTGTCCAAATCAGCCGTTAAATTAAACGATTTTGCTTTTAAATTTCTTCAAGTGACGGATATGTCCCTAATTTGAATTGCATCGATTGCAAATATACTGAAATACCCTTGCAACTAAACAAAATTTTCATTACAAATATAATTTTTTTAAAACTAATATAAAAAATAAAATCTAAAGCCAATTGAACAACTTCCCGCACTTTACAGTAAACAACAACCAAATAATGGGCAATAAATTGTTAATAAAGAAAGAATTATAGATGAGTGCTGCTATCTACCCCAAGTTAAATCTCGATATTACCATTAATGATATTGTTTTAATTAATTCTAATTTTTTTAGATAAAGTTTAACTTTCGCATTTTACCTTTTCCTTTTTCTTCCCAACTACAAACTCCTTTGTCTTCCTTTTGGCCTACACAATTTAGTTCTATAAAAATAAAAAGTAACCAGTGTTTGGGAGAAATACGTCGACGAGACAGATATCGCGAACCTGTCTCCCGTAAGAGCCTGGTATCCAGGGGAGCAGGAGCAGGAATACCCTGCTCATCCACGAGCACGTCATCCGCGAGGCCAATCTCCTGTAAGAAGCATAAAGCCATTCCCGCCGTATTCCCAAGAGTTGATTCGAGGAGGCCCTGGCCAAATGACAGGCACGCTTCCAGAATCTAGGTACGAAGGCCACGCAACCACCCACGACTACGGAAATGGGGAATCCACTTTCGAGAGGTGGGAGCATAACTGATCATGAAAACCTGGGATTCATAAAAAGGTAGCAACGGGTAAAAGTTAGAAGAAAGAGATTAAGGAAATTCTAAAAGAAAGGAAACTATCAAAAGCCATAAGATTCGTAGATTCCCAAAACCTTCATTTCGACTCGGAGCTTAAACAACCTGCTGTCTTCCTGAGACAAAACTTTTACGAGAGATCCCGATCGTAATAGAGATCAACAACCAGGCCACACGATTTAAGCGTGTTCGTTTGTTGTGATGCATATATATAATAAATAAAAGGCAACTCAAGTGCAGAAATATCATATTGGTCATGGCTATCGCGTGATGGCTGAGAATGGTGGCAGTAGTTGTCGTTATGTGATTGCTTAATTTCCGGAGCATGGAGTTATGGGAGTTGT
This sequence comes from Citrus mangshanensis, assembly GCA_030449895.1. Classification (NCBI taxonomy): domain Eukaryota; kingdom Viridiplantae; phylum Streptophyta; class Magnoliopsida; order Sapindales; family Rutaceae; genus Citrus; species Citrus mangshanensis. Next base: position 5,655,617 of record JASUUJ010000069.1, read on the forward strand.
GCTCTATGGTTGAAGTTGTGGCTACCATTTTATAACTGGTTATGGCTGTTGCATGATAGCTCTACTTGGTGGCGGTGGCTGGAGAGAATTGTGGTTGTAAACATGACAATCTAAAAGATAAATAACATTTTCTTTCATTTTTTTTATTTTGATTCAATAACATTTTTTTATTCTGAAAATAACAATTTCATCACAACCTAGGTGGTGGTGGTGGTGGGATGGCTGGGGTGGTGGCTGGAGAGAGTTGTGGTTGTAAACATTACTGTTTAAAAGATAAATAACTTTTTTTTTCATTTTGCTTAGGAAAATGGTGCATTTTAAAGTGTCGGAATTTAACTCGTGATTTGACTCGGTGCAAATAACATTTTCCATTATAGAGACATCTCTCGAGATGAAATTGAGTTCAATTCTATTTTAAGTCATCAGCAAAAAATAATCCAATGCCTCTACAACTTCATCTAAAAGGAAGGGAGAAGAAACTAAAGATAAATATTAAAAGAATAAAATTTATTTTCAGAATATTTGAATCGATTAATTAAATGGACAGTTATACCCTTTGTGCCGTTAAGTTAACAGCAAAATTCCACAAACAATTGGGGTGCGCCGTGGTACGCGAGAAAACGTTTGCGGGCGCCGTGTCAAATGTCAAGACACTTGGTGGGGGAACCAAAAATTTCCCTTATTTATATGGAAGTCAAAGATTTAGATGGAAAAGCGGCAAACGCCAAAGCGCTTCTTTTTTTGACAATTAAGAGGGTTAAATCCGACATTTTGTAATCTTGGATTTGTTTCTGTACCCACGCTTCCATTCTAGATTTTAAATTATTTACGCTCTTATGATTGATTTGAATACAAACATTTTATTATGATCATAAGATATAATCCCAACATATATTTTTAATTGGATGTGTCCGATAGAAATAAATCTTGGATGATCTTGTTGTGACAAGATTTACATAATAGGATAAATTAAATGTTAATAGATATATTGGATTTAAATATCCCACACGACGAAAAAGAAGTTACAGACTTACCTTTACTGTAACATCATATTATCAGTAGATTAAAGTTTTTTCATCTTATGTTATAACTCATACGAATGTTTAAAAGAAATTTGGTGAGTAAATTTATTGTCTAGAAATGACTAAATAACAACTGGCTGAAAGCCAAACATTTGACCTGTATGAATCATATAGTTTTGCTTTATCGATAGGCAAGAACAACGTATACAAATAGCATTACATTAAAGATTGAAATTATCAATGACTCAGGATTTTGTATTTATTCCAGGATCAAGTTGTGTATATATCTCATGAATCTGCTGTTGTAGAATCATCAATTGGACTCCAAAATCTGTTCGAAAACCACATGGAATCAGCTTCCACGGCATACCCATCTTGATTGCGGTTCCAACCGTAGTAAGCGTGAGTTCGGTTCTTGATCTCAAAAATGGCATGGCCAAAACTGGCCTCACGATAAGCTGAGTATGCTGGCTGTGGCTCCGTCATGCTGTATTGACGAGAAATATTAGTATCTGACTACAACCCCAAAAAATAAAATCCGCTTTATGTGAAAGAAGATTGATTATATGTACAATGATCTTACTTGGTTACTAAGCCCTCAAGATTGCCTCCATCACCAATGGTTATGTACACGGGTGCAGATAGATCCTTAACGGGACTGCAAAGACCATTCACGACATTGTATGCAATGTTGGAAACACGTTCCTGCAATTTCAATATACAAGTTGTCTTGAGTAAGAGCAGAAAGGAGAAATACTTTTCATATTTCCATAAGCAGAGATGAATATCATTTTGAAAAACAAAAGAAGACAGAAAATTGCACGCTTCTGAAGCACATTCTAAGAGTGCTAAAGCTATCATAACTATACAAGGAGACTTGAAGAAACTAAAAATCAGTTTAGAACGTAATATCGTTGAAGGAATACTTACAGATCGTTCATAGGCATGGACATGGCCTGCAAAGACCACATCAACTTTGTACTTCACAAACCATGGTTCGTACATTACTCTCATGGTTTCTCCTTCCATGTAATGATAGTTGTAGCTATTATACCAAGGGGCATGCATGAGAACAATCAACCATGGTGTCTCACTTCGGTTGACTTTTGGTAGCTCCTCTTCCAGCCATTTATACTGAGGAGTGTATTTTCCTAGAGAAACAGAGAAATTTAGTCAGTAGCAGAAACTTGAGAGAAGTATGCGAGGCCGTTGCCAGAATTTGAGTTATCATTGAAATTACTAAATACCAAAGCAACACTACATGGAGATCCAGAAAACTACAAAGAGGTATGTCCCCATGAAGTGTGAACACAACGTTCCTTTTATCAAAAGTTTCAGTTGGAAAAACACAATGTGTTCTCCCTTAGAGTGAATCAGGTACATTGACCCAAAGCAAGGAGCACAAAAATCACAAAGCAGCTAGAAGTTAGTCTTTGTTTAGCAGTTTTTGGATCACCAAAAATGCTCTCAGAAATCAGAACTGCTAGTTAAACATAAATTTTTGTTGCAGACGTGCATCATGCACAATTGTGAAGTTTGAAATTCTTGTTAATAACTGAAGGTAATAACACATCCTTACCATATGCTGAGTATGAAGACAAGACTATGATGTAAGCTGAAGCTCTCTTTATCGAATACCAAAAGGGAGCAGTACTTCCCGATGCTCTGTAAGGAACATGATAACGGTGGGAATAAGGCTTGAAAGGTACGGTTTCACCCTGCAACAAAGAAACAACTCTTCTGTCTTACCATTTACTGACGGTTACAAATCCAACAATAGCAAAAGCAGTAACAGTTATAGCATACTTTTTCCAAGTTCTAATTTTATTTCATTTTCCAGCCCCAATCTAAAGAATAATTGGCATGCCTAGCTCATGAGACATAGAGAACCCTTAGCCCCAAGGGAAGCCAAAGATGCGAGCCATTCTCATAACTGGGCAGTGAAGCAGTAACTATTAGCTACCAATGGAAGATTTAACAGATTAGGAATCTAGCTGCAATAGTTTTTCAGATTGAAGACAACACTGCATGATTGAAAATAAATTGTCTGAGAGGTATACTACATAGCAATTCTTCTGCTAAACAGATATCATAGAACTGCTGATTCATGTTAGGAAATGGAAAATTGATAAATGTATACTTTCCAAGGATATCTTAAGATACGCTTACGATTTCTGGGTAAAAGTCAATTTCGTGATTTCCGCTGTCCATATCCAAGGTTGATAAGCAGCACTTCTTTCAACGAACCTTCCCCATGTATCCCACCTATTATTATCGTGACAAGGATAGTTGTCAGCATAAGATAAGTCCCCAACAAACAACAGAGTCTGCCCTTTCGTGGATTGCTCTCGTAATGAGTAAGTGTCACATTTGAATCATAACTCTGACCAAGATCCCCTGCAAGCCAAGCCCCAACAGTAACTTAGACATACACACATACATATAGATATAACAAGCACCAAAGGACAAAGATTTCGTAGAGTTCCTATAAAATTTTGTCAAAATCACTACTAAAAACCAAAACGAAGTAACAATTCCAAATTGGAATTACCAATGAGACCAAATGAATAAGGGACATCAGGGCCAACTTCAGGAGGAGTCACAAACCAGAATTGTCTTTCGGTGTGTCCAATGCCAACCACATAGTAATATTTAGTATTGAACTGCCAAGAATTCACACAAAGAATAAAATCAACATAATATTCAAAATGAAAGTTCTTCAATTACAAATAAATTTACAATACAAAATATTCACCTCTAAATGTCTGATAGTGCAGTGATGAATGTAACCAGAAGTATAATTGTAGTATTTATAAGTATAAACTTTGCCCTCAGCCTGTTCCTTCTGCTCGCTATTTTCACTCCAATAAACCACTGTATTAGTGCCTGGCTCATCCACTGTAACCCACGACACTATCACTGCCTTCCCCACAAGATCCCCTTGTGTTATATGAACCTAAAAAAATATTAAAATTACCTTTATAAAAAAAAAATACCCTTTATTTAACTTAGGAAAACAAGCAAACTTACGAAGATGAGAGACAATAAAAGTGAAAAGGATCAAAGAAAAGGAACCTGATGAGGAGCATTATAGCCAGGAGGGACTTGAAAGACATCAGCATCAAGGGGCATGTCAATGGTCTTTTCAACTTTCCTGACAAAGTTGCTCGTTTTGCCTCCATTAACAAGCGAAGCTGCATTCAAAACCAAACAGAAAACGGCAACAACAAGAGGAGAAGAGAAACCAAGCAAACCCATTTGAGTATTCTCTGTAAACAACTCAACAAATTGTCGTCTTGTTACGGTCGATATACAGATATATATAGAAACTTACCGTTTGAACATAAAATTACGAGGAATATTCGGAGGGAAATACGAATAATATACGACAACGTAGAGGTCAACTTTTATTTTATTTATTTTTGAATGCCAATAAGACTCTTTTTGGCTGAGCCTGAACTTGAACCAGATGTCATTGCTTGACGAGAAAACTAAAGAATTAGCACATAGAGTGGAGAAGAAATATCAAAACATGTGAATAAGAAGTGATTGCGAGTCGACTTCGACTGGGAGTACTGGAAAAGTTGTAAACAATTATTAACACGGGTAATTTTTATCCCACCCCCAAAATGTTTTGATATTTGACATCGCGACCCAAATGATTTTCCGCTTACCACCGCATAACCATTCCGTCCGCGTCAGCCGTTAAGTGAAACGACTTTGCTTTTAAATTTGTTCAAATGACGGATATGTCCCTTTCTTGAATTGCATTGATTGCAAATAAATATCCTGAAATACCCTTACAACTAAACAAATTTTCATTAAAAATACAGTTTTTTTAACACTAATTTAAAAAATAAAATCTAAATCCAGTTGAACAACATGCAATCCACACTTTACAGTAAGCAACAATCAAAGAATTTGCAATGAACTATTAAAAAAGAAAAAAAAAATATTGTAGATGAGTGCTAAATTTTCATTAAAAATACTTTTTTTTAACACTAATTTAAAAAATAAAATCTAAACCCAATCGAACAGCATGAAATCCACACTTTACAGTAAGCAACAATCAAAGAATTAACAGCGGACTGTTAAAAAATAAAAAATTGTAGATGAGTGCTACAATTTACTTCGAGTCAAACACCAAGCATTACCAACATTAACACCGTTTTGATTTTTTTTTTTTTTAATTTTAAGTTCAACTTTTGTATTTTACCTTTTTTTTTTGTCTTCCCAACCACATACTCCATTTATCTTCCTTTTGGGCTACACAATTTAGTTGTGGGGATGCTTTGTGATTGGAGAGGGTTGTAGCTGTAAAAATAATGATAAAAAATATATATAACATTTTTTTATATAGTTTTACTTAAATAAAATAGTACTTTTTTTAATAAAGTTTTCAGGTTTATTAAAAAAAAAACAGTATGTTTTAAAGTGTCAAGATTTAATTCAATGCAAATAACATTTTCCATTGTAAATATATCTATGGAGATGGAATTGAGTTCAATTCTATTTTGAGTCATCGTCAAAAGACAATCCAATGTCTCTAACACGTCATCTAAGAGAAAGGGAGATAAATAATAAAAGAATAAAATTTATTTTCAGTCTATTTGAATCGATTAATTAAATGGACAGTTACACCCTCTGTGCCGTTAAGTTAACAGCGAATTCAACAATTGGGGTGCGCGGTGGTACGCGAAAAAAACTTTGCGGGCAAGGTGTCAAATGTCAAGAAACTTGGGGGCGAACCAAAAATTTCCCATATTTATAATTTTATAGTAGTCAAAGATTTAGATGGAAAATCGGCAAATGACAAAGCGCTTCGTTTTTTGACAATTAGAGGGTTAAATCCGACATTTTGTGTTGTTGGATTTGTTTCTGTACCCACGCTCCCATTTTAAACTTCAAATTATTCATGATTGATTTGAAGACAAACATTTTATGATCATAATATATAATCCCAACTTATTTTTTTAATTGGACGTGTCCGATGGAAATAAATTTTGGACGATCTTGTTGTGACAAGATTTACATAATAGGATAAATTAACTGCTAATGGATATGTTAGGTTGCATTAAATGATGACACATAATGAGGATTTGCTGTTATTTTGGATAATTCCATCGGAAATGCCAAAAAGTTATGGTTGTTGGCATTACAAATATTAGTCATATGGCAAACGGATCATTAACTAAATTTAATATAGTACTTGAACCATATGATCTCGTTATCAATACATATTAGGAATCTTGGATAGCCTTTGTGAGAAGTCCAAGAAAGAGGCTTGATTGGCTTGAAAATTTGTATCGCCCCATATTGGATTCATGCGGTTGTTTTTATTTGGTCCTTTTTTCAGTCGCTTTCATCACGAAAAAGAAAAAGAAAAAGAAAAAGAAAACAAAAATTTAAAAAAAAATCAAAATTATAATAAATTAAATCAATTTCATCTCCAACTAAGGTAGCAAAATAATATAAAATGTTTATATCCGATGACAAGTAATATAAAAATCGATGGATTAAAATGTTATATGTTAAGAATAAATAACAATTACAATGGTATTATCAAAAAAACTATTGCCAATCAAATTAATTCATACAATTAAATTATTGGGAAATTATCAGCTATATACCCTTAAATAACACCAGTATCAAATGTGTTACAATACTTTTCAAGTATATCACTCGTATACCTTAAGTTGACAAAACACTTCTGCCGTCCACCGATCCGTTAACTGCCGTTTGCGAGCGCTGACATCATAAGGGTAATCTATTTTTTTTAAAAAAACGACATGTCATCCTATTTACATAGTAAAAAACGACATGTCATATGATATATTTTGATAAAAATGACATGTCATTCCATTTTTCAGATAATTTTTAATAATTGATAAAAAACTATTTTACAACCGAATCTACTCCTCTAAAATTTAACTTAAATTATTGAAGATCTAATCCTCCAAGCTCCAACTTAAATTTTTTATGGTATAATATGTATAATTATAAATAATATGTTGTTAATATTTTTTTATGGTATAAGATAAATATTTTTTATGGACAATTGTTAATTATATGTACCATTAATAATTTATTTTTTTAATAAAAAAATGTATTGTTAATAACAAAATAAAAAAATTGTGTATTAAAAATTTACATTAATTTTCAAGGCAAAATTATTTTTTTACCTCATTTTGAGTTTAAAGGGTAAAATAGTCATTTTGCTCAAATTATGTTTTAACTAGAAACGCGCGACACAACTTGTAGATATATAAAAAAGATTGTGAATACGTCATATCTGACATTTAAAGATACTTTATAATTTCCCTAAATTATTTAACTTTTTTTTAATCTCAAATCGATTATTAAAAGAATTTTCCTAAAAATACAGTATACATGAGTCTTTGTTATATAATATATATGTATATATATATATATATATATATCACATTATGAAATCTCAACATCAATTGACATGGATAATTATCTTCAAGTATTTATGTGTCTTCCCAGCATAACACTATCATATTAATATTATTATATATAATCATTTTTAGGTATGAGTGCTTTTATATTTTTTAATATAGACACACCATAAAATAATGCGTTTTAAGAGAATTAAAAATTAACTCTCTCAATTCTCATTATTTAAAAACATGTATAAAAAAAGGGGGAAATTATCAATTATATATCATTAGTTTACTCTGTTATCAAATTTACTACAACACTTTCATATCACCCACTTAAATCAAAAATTCCGCCATCCACCAAACCGTTAAATATGATAACGCTAAAAGGGTAATATGGTCTTTCACATGATACAAGTGATAATTTAAGGATATGTCGATAATAAGAGATTTTAAGAGTATGTGATAATTTTCATAAAATCGTTAATCCATTATAGTTAATTTTCAAACTAGCTATATAACTTTTCACAAACGATCGATACATTTTAAAGATTATATTATTTTGATAAAAACGTAAATTTAGATATAAACGATAATTTCACAAAAAAAGAGTAGAACAACTCTTATCATATATATGTGTGTGTGTGTGTATACTTATATTTATGTTTTTCTAATGAACAGGTGAGAGTAAGGACGGAGCCAGCATGGGACGAGGTGGGGCATAGGCCCCAGCTGGCTTTTAAATTTTTTTTTGATAATTATACTAAAAAAATGTATTTTATTGTTATTTATGAAAAATGTCTCAGCTGAATTGTAAATTTTGAAATTGACTCCAATAATTTTAAAATATTTCATACTGTTCCTAGTTTAAATTTCTAATTATAAATAATTTAATTAGTTATTAAAATTTCATGAAACTTGATTAAAGACACGAGAACAAATATTAAAATAAAAAAACAATCATAAGAAACTGCTAGTATAATGGTTAATGGACCAATCTTTAATCTTTTTATTTTTTATTCAAGTAAAATCAATTATTTAGTCTTTCAACATTGAACCATAAGTTGTAAGTCTACCTAATTTTAATTTTTAATTTTCTAATTAATCTTTTGTTTAGTTTTAAAATTTATAATTTTATCATGCATTTCATATTTGTTCTGTGTGTTGCAATATATAAATATTTTTGTTATTATTAAAAGATTTTAAGAGCAAAATAAGTAATAACCTAGTCTTGTATATTAAAAAATATATTTTTACTTATATTTATAATGCATTATTTTCAACTCATAAAATTCTATTGAGGAGTTTTCACGGAGAACTATTGTAATAAGTAAATTTATTATCAATAAATATTATAGTTGTAATGTTATATACTGCTATTTAAATTTTTAGAAATGTATTATACTTTAAAATAGAGTTTCAATTAGATGCATACACACACACTTTATAAGGAACTCAATTATACATGTAGCAAGCTCTCATTTAGAGTTTATGGGATCCATAATACAATTTCCTAAATAAAAACTTATCACGTGAGCAATCACGTATTCAGAGTCATGTTTGATTTTAAATATAACTCGGCTCGATCAAAATCCTGTGAGAGTAAAAGTTGCGAAATTCAAAATACAAAACTTGAAGCATCTGATCATAGCAAGTAGTAACCAAATGGACTGTCAAAAGAGAGAGAAGTAGAAGAAAAGATTAAAGAAGCTTTGATTGATTTGCATCGCCCACATTACCGTCATGTCCTTCAATTGATTGATTTGCATCGCCCACGTTATCGTCATCTCCTTCAATTGGTGACTCATGAAAGCGCCTTTTTCAAAATCACGTACTTCCTCACACTTTTCATGGAGCGTGTGTCCAACGAAACATACTTTATTGAGATAATAAAAAAAGAATAATTCTATCTTCTCCAGATATTATTATATCTGTGTTTCCGGCTTTAAAGTCAAAGTTCTATATAAATTTTAAATATCATCCATTGATGATTTTATCCAAATTCAATAGACAAAATTTAAAATCAAAATATAAGATTTAATGTGATTAACTTATCGACTAGTGTATTTTTTTTCTTTTTTTTTCAGAATATTACATTTGCAGATACATATACTTTAAAGATTCCTTACTAATGCATAATCGAACCTTTTTCAAGGTGTGAATATGAAATGGAGACCGCACCTTAAATGTTCACGTGATCAATAAACATTTAAGCAACCTTAGTTTTTTTACCCTTGAAACCGACAATCTTGAGATCGAAGAAGTGGGGGCGGAAAAGTCGGAAAAGGTCTTCGTTCCTAATTATCCTGTAATTAAATCATCCAGAACCATAAGAATATATAATTGCAATGGGATTTCAATCAGTGACTTTTAAGATTTCGAGTAACAACAAAAAATAATGCCAACTTTGATCATAATATTGTTATTTATAAGAGATTCAATCTCAAGTGAATATATATTTATCAATTGGAATTTGGTCATTCAAAGTAAAAAAAAAAAAAAACTCTTAAGATGATATCTCATAAAACACCAGTAAAATGTAAAATTATTAACGAAGAGAACAATTTTTACTCTTATGTATACAACTATACATAATCTAAACATGTTTTTATAGTCAAAGTAAACTTTTTTTTTTCATACCCAACATTCGAATTCCTTACATATGGACAAAATGGGAAGTGCCGTGCGTCAAGTACACAGTAGCTAGACCCTATATCGGTCCCAAATTTAAATGAATGGAAAATATATGTCATTAAATTTGTATGTTTAATTAGATATGATAATAAAATCCGAATCTAGCCCGCATTCGTAAGGATTTGGAAGATCCGAATCTAGAAAAGTTCATATCCGCTTATTAAAAAATACGGATTCGGAGGTGGAAAGGTTAGATCCGCTTATATCTAGATCTAGATCAGATAACCTAATCTGATTAAATTAAAAACACACATTAAAAGTTAAATTAAAAATGTATATAAAAATTAAATTTATTTATGGATTTATGATGTTGTTGTATGTTATTCATGTTAAATTATTAATTACTGAATTGTGATTGAATTTTATTTGATATTATTAAGTAAATTATATATATAATTATTGAATTTTGATTTTGTAGATCCGAATATTTAAAATATCGCCTGCATACGTTGCAGATATTACTCGTATTTAAATCTGCATATTTTTTTATAAATCCGGATGTGGATCCGAATAGAGAAATGTAAATGCAAATCCGAATCTAATTTACCCAACCCTATGTTTAATACAAAATCTTAAATACAACTCTAAAAATTTGCTGTGTTACGGTTCAATGTAACATTAGCAAGACCCATAAATGATCATTAGCAAGACTTTCTGTGTGTCGTCCTTGAAATGTGTGCCGCCCACGTTGCTCATGGCGGGTGTAACGAACGTGGAAGAAGAAACACTTGGATGGGCGAATCTTATCATTATAACATTTATGTCATGTCACCTGTTTGGGCTTTTCGGGTTTTTTTTTCACCCAACTTTTCTCAAAAATATGGCAGGCCCATTTGAACTTTTTAAATAATTTTTGCTTCGCATCAGTTTTTGGTCCACCCAATCTTCTTTACTAGTTTGAAATATCCACTCTCATATTTTTTTTCCTTTTTTTTTTAATTTGACATAATATTAAAATATTTAGTTTGAGTAATGAATAGCATGCATAAAATGTATTTCATTGCTACTCTAGTTTGTATGCATGGTAATTTTTTTAAAGTATCATCTATAATCAAAATTATAGTGAGAACAAACATTGTCTTTGAAAGAAAAACCAGTAGGGACTGTAAAACAAACATCAAATACGCCGTAGTTGTAGAACTTTTGGGGCAACACTCGACACTCACTTACAGATTTGGTTACAAAGCATGTGTCTTTATCAGATTCTAAATGGACCCATTTTACAAGGACGTTGGCTTGTTTTGAAAATGGGTACAATCATGTTAGAAGAGGGACCTTTGGGCCTGGGGCTCAACTGAATACTAATTTTAATTTCAATACTTTTTTTGGCCTTTTTGATTTTGTAGGGTCACACCTCATCAGTTTCTTCAAGATATTTGCTTCCTTCACTTCTGTTTGTTATTTATTTAAAGATTTATTTAATCGTATAAGATTTTTAAAAATTTTTATTGTTTGATTATTTTTTAAGAGAGTTTTTTTAAATAAATTTAATTTCTACTAAAGAAAAGTTGAGCTTTTAATAGTATAGAGAGATTTTCTAAAAATATATAATATAAAAAATATCACATAGTTTAATGGTTTAAAAATACTTTTTTTATTGACAACCAAACACCCAATGACTTTTTGTCCAAAAGCTCTATTGGTATAAGCTCTATTTAATAAGCTGTACCAAACGGAACCTTCATCACCAAGTAACTGTAAGCACTAGGCTATGTAGACCGTATTGACGAGAAGATTGGAATACTAACAAGTTGTTTAATTAATTTTAACAAGTTGTTTAATTAATTAATTTATTTATTTATTGAAGAGTAAGGAGAGTTTATTTTTGGTTATGTTATACACAATCCAACAACCCAATTTGTTAGTTAATAATTTATGTAATTTTTTTACCGTATTTGTTTAATAGAAATGCATTGAAAACAATATGAAAAAAAAATATTATTTCAATTTATTCATCGTTTGCTTTCTTCTTTATTTTTTTTCATTTTTTTATTCACATAATTTTAAAATTTTGTAAGTTCATTCATTGTGACAAGATCATGAGATAGAGTCTTAAGTTCATAAATATTTGGCCATCTAAGGGTGACAAATCTCCCCATTGGGCCTACCGAGCCCCACAAAAAAAGACCTTACTCCAAAGGATTGTACGACAAGCTGCCCATGCTATTTTTAGAAACCTCTCCTGAGATTTGATATAATTTCACTTAGATGGCGAGATTGATCGTATTCTCACTTACTTCCCCTGTCGTTAATATACATACAGTTGTTGACTTGTGAAATGACTAAAATATCCAAACCAATTTGGTGAGACATGTCTCTGCTTGTCTCCCAAATTACAGAATTGTTTCGTAATTTCGAGCGATGAATGCCGCCTCCCGACAAGTGTCTTCTCAAATTACGTAGAGGGGGAGGGTGAAATCAAAACCACTAAAATACAATTTAGTTATCTCAGCAACAGACTATACCAGTCTCCACCAAATAAACCTGTAGTGTCGTTAGGTGCACCAAATTTAAAACCTTACTACTAGTATAAATAATTAGTATAGAGCGAGTAAGAATCGATCCCATAGAGACTATGCTAGCTGTATTTATTATCTACTCTAAAACAGTGCTTAAAATAGAATAATAGTAGAAATAATTAATATAAATTAATCTAACTAAAGTAAATGCCAATTATAAATAAAAGGGGGTGGTTTTGAATCTTTAACTAGATTGCAAGAAATAAAGAAATTAAACTATGAAAACAAAAATTTAATAAAAACTCTAATTAAAGGATAAAGAAATAACAATGAGAAAAACTTTGGTTAAATAATCATTCGCCACCACCAAACATACACATAATATATCAATTCTATCATCAATTTATATTGAAACTATCAACCGTAGACAACAACAAGCTCTGTTAATCTCAATCTTTCCTTAGTATGTCGTTAGGCAAAACAAGCTCTTCACCTAATCTCTAATCATTAAATAATTTAAAACAAGTTCTTTAAATTTAAGATAATGGAAGCATTAAACAGAGAAAGATATTAAGTTGATCTAGGCAATAAACACACAAGCTCGGATTATTTAACCTAGGTTATGTTCTCAAATCAAATCACCGATTTCAACTCGCTACTAATGATTAAAATATCAAGACAATTACGGATCAAGTTAATTTTAATCTAAGCAATAATTTATTCAAGTCCTATCTAATTGGCCACTCAAATAAAACGAGAATAAAATCATAAACATTAATTATAGAAGAACATAAATAATCTCAATTAAATAAATTGAATGATAGACATTAAAAATTAATCATATGACATGTTTGGGGTTTTGAATTCACCCTCAACCAAATAGAAAATCTAGTTTAACATAATTAAATTGGAAATATGAGAATTGATAAAACCAATCATAGAGATTAATTCAAGCGGCTGCCTTTTTCTTCAATTCCCTTCGGTTGCTGATTTTTTTCTTCTCCTTTCCGGCTGCAAATTGTTCAATTTCCCTTGCTGCCGATTCTCCTCAATTCTGCCGCAAGTCTAGCTTTTATTGTGTGCCCTAAATCCTCACACGAAAAGGATTAAAAACAAAAGCCTAGCCGCCACTTTTCTTTGGCAATTCACGTGCAAGGCCATTTCCCCTTTTTTTTTTTTTTCACTTTGCTTTCCAAAATTCAATGCCATGCACGTGACTTGTTCAATTAGTAAGCCAATAACAATTTGGCCAAAGCCCATCACAAGAATGCATTTGCCTTATTAATTAAATTATTTCCAATGCTAATTCTTCTCATCTTCTCGTGAACTTCATTTAGTCCTGGGCTACTTTGATTTTCTTCCATTTTAACTCCCATTACTTTCCTTAAATTTCCAATTAATTTCTTCTTTAAGCTCTCCTTACTTGAATATTATGATTTAATTCCTCTTTATTCCCAAAATGCACCTAAAATAACAAAATAAAAAAAATTAAGATAAAAATTAACACAATAAAAATATAATTTACTAAAATAACTAAAATATTTAAGACCAAAACAAGAAAAAGATGAAGAAATTAATAGTAAAAAATATGAAAAATATGCACTTATCACAAACCACTAATATTTTACTTGTTTAACGAAATAATTAAATTCGAAACCATCAAGTTGTATGTCATCAAACCGGCAACACAAATAAAAAATAACAAACATTTTAATTTGTGGCGAGAGGAAAAAAATTAGTATGAGTTAATTGAATTGGAAAATAACACTAAGTAGAATGGCACCATCATTTAAATAACAGTCACATGTGCATTTCCGCAACTTACAGTTGGTGTCAATCACAATTTGACTAAATTTCATCTGCCTATATATCCAACAATCACTTATATACACAAAAAGAACAAAAATAACAACTACACTAATAGTGTGGCATGATAGCTAAGTTATACTTTATACATGACATTATCCATTTCAGAGTTCTGGAATAAATGGTCTTTCGTCTCTATCATATGTCAATAAGTACACGTTAATAAGTGAAAGTAAAGTAATGATTATAAATAATAATAATAATGACATTACTAAACAACAACAATAACAGTTATAATAATAAAGAAAAAATAATAATACTAGTAATACATTTTAATATTTTTCATGTGAAATATATGTCGCCTAAAAAACAGAAATTGTGTTCGTGCGACAAAAAGTGTTGCACGGGAGACATCACTTGTCGTCCAAAAACACAAAATGTCAAGATAAAGGGCATGTCGCCGCCCAAAAGACAAAAACAATGTTTTTGGGCGACATAGGTTGTCGCCTAAAAAAACAAAAACTGAATTCGGGAGACATAAGTTCGTCGAACGTGCGATAACAATGTCACCCAAAAACACAAAAACTGTGTTCGTGCAACACGAGAGCTTGTCGCACGGGAGACAGGCCTTGTCGCCCAAAAACGTAAGAATTGTATTTGTGCGACAGGTGCACACAAACACTGCAAATTTATAAACAGATCAACTTTAGTAAACTGTGGCGAGAAAAATAAAAATTACAACTAAGACTACTTCTATTTTACACACCCATTTGCATAAGAATAACAAATCACTGGCTTTATATATCTTCGTACACTATGTATGGTGTAAATCACAAACATAAAATAACCAATAATTAATGTTTTTTAACTCATTGCCACATATGGCTAAACTCACTCTCCTTTTAATCAATTTTTCCATCATCAACCCATGAACAAGACAAATCAAACACAACCAACAACAACCGCTTACAAAATCTCCAAAAATAAGAAAATCAAATGTATTTTAAAACTTTAGACTTTGATAAAGTAACTAACCTCTTACAAACTCCAATACCAATGGTACATCCTGGCCACTATCGATCGTTACCGATCGGTGGCCTTTTCCGACCACCCATGTTTTTCTTCTTCATGGGTTATATATGTTCTTGGTGTTTATTTCCTTTTGTTCTAACAAATGAGAGTAGGGGAGTTGAGTGAAAATTGTGAGAGAAGGAAATGGTGAAGATCGACAATTATGAGTGAAAATGGAGTGGAATGGAGTAGAGTGGAGTGAAAATTGTGAGTGAAAATAGTGTTTATCACTATTTTTTTTTGTGGTGGGGAAAGAGAAATATACTCTTTTACACATTGGATATTGTGTGTAATCGGATAATACAATTATCTAATAGATTTTAAATAATTTTTTATTGTTATTTATTTTTTTAGAATTTTAGCTTTTTTATATTTTTTCCCTCAAATACTAACGTTATACATGTATGTATACTAACGGTAGGGAAGGTAAGTAAGAATATAATCAATCTTGCCATCTAAGTGAAATTATATCAAACCTCAGGGGAGGTTTCTAAAAATAGCCCCAAGCTGCCCTCCAACAAGCCCATGTGTACTTGTCCGATAGCTTCAAATGGACAGTCACATAAGGATTGCCCCTACCCAGAAAGAACCCATTATATTTGAATTCACAATAATATTAGGTCCTTACTTAAAATTCTTGCCTGATTTAGAGAACAGTAAATCACACCTCGACACATTTAAAAAGACCAGAACGCCCTCAGGATGCTCAACTGTATAAAGTTAAGATCATTTCACTAAGCATTTACTCACGGATTCGAATGGGAATCCAATTAATTCTTGCATTTACTTGGTAAAATAAGGAAGGGAATGGGAATCATTTTTGTGGGCCCTACAATAATTTGGGATTTAAGAATGAGAACTTGATTCCCAAGGGGACTTTGGGAATCAGACTTCCATTCCCACATTTTCTATTCTCCCCTATAAATTTTTTATTATTTTGAAAATATCCTCACTTTAGATAAAAACTTAAATAGCAAAAATTATAAAAATCCCTAAAAACCTAAACTCTCTCTCTCGCACGAGCCTCCCAATCAAACGCCATTGGAGCAACTTCCATCACCGACCAAACTCATCCAACATCTTTGTCGCCGCGATTCGCCTCTGTTGTGGACAACAGTTGCCGCGTCTCCGTTGGGTCGTGTCGATTTCGTCGTCGTTTAAGTTTCGTCCCCATCTCCTTTCGGGTTCAATTTGTCTCTGATGGCCGCGGTTCGGATTTGATGTTGCTGCTGCTGCTAACGATGATGATTTGTTGTTGTGACGATGACGATTCCGATTTTGATTATTGCTGTTTTTTTTTTTGGAAATTGATTATTTTGTTGAGGATGATTATTTGGGAAATGGATTATTTTGTTGAGGATAACTATTTGGGAAATGGATTAATTTGAGGATTATTATTATTTTTTTTGGAAATGGATTATTTAGATGATGATGATGAATCTGATTATGATTATTATTATTTTTAAATGGATTATTATTTTGCTAATGATGATCTTTTATTTTGATTATTATTATTATTATTAATGATAAATTATAATTAATTAATAATCTAAGAACATATGAATATAATTAATTAATATATTAACAATAATCATTAATAATAATAACTATTAGCAATATTATTATTATGATAAAAAAGTAATATAATTAATTAATATATTAACAATAATAATAATATTTATTATTATAATTAATTAAGGGTGTTTTAGTAATTTGAAAAATTCAACTCATTCCGATTCCGATTCATATCGCTTAAGTAAACAATTTATTCTAATTATTATTTCCCATTCCGATTCCAGCTCATTCCAATTACTGGCAAGTAAACGTAGCATACACCCTGCCTTTAAGCTTTAGTTATGTTACATGATTATGTAACATACATGATTTTTTCACAATCTTTGGATGAAAATCTAACGGTTGTGAAAATAATATGATATATGATCTTAAATTTCCACAATCGTTGGAATTTCATCCAACGGTTGTGAAGGAATCACGCATCTTACATGATAATAATGTAAGATAACAATCTCCATGTCTTTAACAATCGTTTTCAAATACTTTACACGGGTCTTTCCTCCCAAGTTCTTCCCATAAATCCAGAGAAATCATTACCAATAATAAGTCTTTAAAATATTTTGGTCTAGATAATGGCTTGACTAGAATTTTACCAAAATATTAATTGATAAGAGGAAAAAAAGAACGTTAATGATTCTGAAATTTGAAAATTTAGGGAAACAAAAGACATTAGTGATTCTAAAATTTAAAATTTTCATTGTTTCAAAATTTATTTTCAGAAAATCCAAACTAGAAAATCAAACAATTCATGATTCCTTCCCCCGGTATGTTCAATAATTTTATATGTGGCTTCCTAGTAATTTACTGGAAACGTAACGTCAACAACTCAACATCACCATATCGCCGTATTTATCGCCCAATCGCTACATCCCCACCGACCAAAAGGGAGAAGAAAAAAAAAATGATCAGTTTCAACCTATCCGCTTTAGCATTACAGAACATTTTTTATGAAAATAAGAAAAGACGCACACCAAAAAAAAAAAAAAAAAAAAAAGAAAGACAAAAGTCGGTTCCTGCTGGGGTCGTATAATCTAATTAACATTCCAATCCGCAAGTCTTTGTATGAATAGTCCCTATTTCAATGGAATCATAAAACTACACGACAGCTCCCATTTTCTTTGTATCCAATCACGTTCGGTTAGAACTAACAAGGCAAGCAACTACCGTTCCCTGAACTCTACACTCAACTCATGCCACATGTTCTATGCTCATTGCCCCTTCTTCTCCTTCTTCCCAAAGCAATGCCCAATTAGAATATATAAAAAATTATAAAATAATACGTTGGTTTTATTTTGATAAGTTATTTTATAAAAATATATATATTTATTAAATAATATTCTCACGGTAATTAGAAAAAAAAAATTCTAAATACTCTTTACTAATTACTATATTTAGAGTAAGGTGAATAAAATTAATCACCCGTAACTTTGTGCTAAGTAGAGTTGTAAATCTTATCCATAACTTGCTTTTTATTTAAAATATATATATATATATATATATTAATTCATATAAAAATGATTTTTAAAAAATCAATAAGTATCTGCTGGTTCGGGTGTGTGTATGTGGATCTATATATATATATACACACAGACTTACCTGCTAACGAACGCTTCTATTGATATCAGCATTGTCTAAAAACATGGGATCTAAAGCAGTGGTTCTCTTTCTGGTCTCTCTCGTCGTCGTCTCCGCCGTTTCATCAGGGGCGTTGATCGACGATGTTGATCAGCTGATCAGGCAAGTAACGGACGGCGGTGACGAGATCCTAAGCCACCACGAGAGCACCAACAACGACCTCTTGGGCGCAGAGCACCACTTCTCCCTATTCAAGAAGAAGTTCAATAAAGCGTACGCTTCGCAGGAGGAGCACGACCGTAGGTTCACTATTTTCAAGGCCAACTTGCGACGCGCCGCGCGTCACCAGAAGCTCGACCCGAGCGCCACCCACGGCGTCACTCAGTTCTCCGACTTGACTCCGGCCGAGTTCCGCCGGACGTACCTTGGCCTCAGGAGGAAGCTGAGGCTGCCTAAGGATGCGGATCAGGCGCCGATCTTGCCTACGAATGATTTGCCGGCGGATTTTGATTGGAGAGAGAAGGGCGCTGTAGGCCCTGTTAAAGATCAGGTCTTTTTTAATTAATTAATCAACTTATTTTAAAAAAAAGAAAGAATTGCATTTTTTCGTTATCATTGTTGTTTGTTTGTATTTATATTTTTGCTGAAATTTGTGTCTCTTCACTAAAGATATTATTTTACATTATTGAAGCTTCTATTTGTTAGGATTTTTGTAATGTTCATTTATTTATTTTGAGGTCGTGCTATAGAAAGTTAACCATTTTTTATTTTTTATTTTTATTGGATTTCATGTTTTTTAGGGCATTTAGTTTTGGCCTTTGATTTGTTTGTATTATTTAAATTTGAATTTGGATGAAATTATGTTGGATTTGTAATTGATTATTGTTATTTTGTTGTGATGATTAGGGTTCATGCGGATCATGCTGGAGTTTCAGTACAACAGGGGCCTTGGAAGGTGCTAACTTCCTGGCAACTGGAAAGCTTGTGAGCCTCAGTGAGCAACAGCTTGTGGATTGCGATCATGAGGTTTGTGAATAGATCTCACTCTTGGATTATAAGATTACTTGCATATATATAATGTATATAACCGTTTGAATATTTGTTGCCTTAGCTAATTTTCTGTACACTATTATGACCCCATTATATGCTATTTGCTTGTACATTGAAATTTTTGTCCGCCTAACCCCCCCAGCCTGAAAAGTTGCCAATTAAGCTCATGTCAGTGCTTCTAATTCTTCTAATTGAACCGTAATGGTTATATCCGTCTGCAGTGTGATCCTGAGGAACCAGGTTCTTGTGATTCTGGATGCAATGGTGGGCTTATGAACAGTGCTTTTGAGTACACACTCAAGGCTGGTGGGCTTATGCGGGAGGAAGACTATCCTTACACCGGCACTGATCGTGGCCACGCCTGCAAATTCGATAAGAGTAAGATTGCTGCCTCAGTGGCCAACTTCAGTGTTGTCTCCCTTGATGAGGATCAAATTGCTGCCAATCTTGTGAAAAATGGTCCCCTTGCAGGTAAATAATTCCTTCTTGCAGATAGTTTCATGTCATGAGGATCTTTTCTGTTCATGTCTAGGTTTGCAATGGCACTTTAAATCAGAATTTCACTCTGGTAGTTTAATTAATGGAGATGTTCATTGGCTTTAACCGTAATACCTCTTTCTTTGTTTGAATGCAGTGGCCATCAATGCCGTGTACATGCAGACATACATTGGGGGAGTTTCCTGCCCATACATATGCTCGAGGCGATTGGACCATGGAGTGTTGCTCGTGGGATACGGTTCAGCTGGCTATGCTCCAATCAGGTTGAAGGAGAAGCCATACTGGATCATCAAGAATTCATGGGGTGAGAGCTGGGGAGAGAACGGATACTACAAAATATGCAGGGGTCGCAACATCTGTGGAGTCGATTCCATGGTTTCGACCGTAGCTGCTGCTGTTCGTGACTGACTCCAAGTAAGGAGTAGGTTATAGTAGCAGATTCAGGTCCATTGGATGTTTTGTATATAAAGCATGTGACTTTAATGTTGAAACAATTTCCTCAATGCATAAGAAATTATTTCTTATTGCATCTGGGTGTCAAACTGAAATGTCTCAATTATGTCATTAAGTGGAACTCCTTTGTTGTAAGATTAAGACTGTTATCTGACTTTATATAAATTTGGCAGAACAAGGACATGACATCAAATCTTCCGAGCTTAAAATGCTCTTTGGAAAGCATAACACTTCCTTTCAAAAATATGAAATACCTATTCAAATCACTTATTATCATAATGGAGTCATTACTATAGTCAATGGGAAGAGTATTAATTTTACAAAAGGGGAATACTCTACTTCATTCAAACACATTTATGTTTTTTAATCTTTTAGTTTGTAAAATAAAGGATTTTCCTATTGAATTGGGACTGAATATGAAAATGGTAGATTTATTTTGTCAGGGAGTTTATAAGTTAGGAATTTCCTTGTTGGAAGGGACCCTGAATATAACAAATTTTTTTGGTAGTATACCATTATGAAATTTATAAGTTTTCGAGTAGGCCAGTTATCAATTTAGTATATGAGTTGTGATCTATTTACAAAGTTAATATATCTTAATTGATATGGCAGACACCAATATGAGAAGAAAAAACAAATAGAGTGACCTTTTGTTGTCCTTCGTTCAATACAGAACCTTCATTGTGAGATTGGTTGAAGCCAGCTTTAGCGTCAATCCGAGCACTCATCTCCTCAGTACCCATGTTGTGCCAATAGAATGAAAAATTATGATGCGTCAGAATTTATGTCATTCTGTTGCCGCAACTCTCCCTTACAACCCACGGAAGGTACCTAATGCAAACATAAGGAGTGTCACTTACTCAGCCTTGTAAGGCTTTTATAGTTTATACTGCCAATGGACATTGCAAAAGAAAATTTTAGGAAAAGAATACAAGTCCCATGTGAACGTATTATTTCAAGCAATTGCGGGTTGTTAGAGAGGAAAGGAACACTCTTGTCTGATAGATGGTGTGCTGCCTGGGAAATCAAGTAAAGCTAACAGATGCCGGTTATCGTTTGCTTCATAATCTAAAGTGCATAGACAATACAGTTCAAGCACCCCATTCATTTTATAACAAAAGACCAAAACCTTATATTTTTGGCTTGATGTATCATAGACCAATGACTTGAAGCAGCAAATTAGAAGTAGATGGTGTACAAGGCAGTACCTTCTGTCAAGATAACTGATTACATCATATACATATAGAGCTGGCCAATTTGCTTCGATAGAGAACAGTAGTAAACTACCACAAGATCCAATTGTATCGACTCTATCCTCATCTTGGACACTCAAAGCAGCAAATTTCCTAGCTCTCATCCTATTCTCTTCTAGTTTGTATTAGAAGTACTGAGATCCAGGTAACCTGGACCTAGCGGCAGTCATATTCTTTGACATCTGACGTTGAATGTGAATGTCTAGAAGTTAGGATCAGAGATCATACTGAACCAGGCCTTACATACACATTTGAATATGACTAGAGATTTTGTAGGAAGTGTAAGTAAAATCTCACACATAACATCATGAGTCTTCGGTTTCGGCATTTTCAATATGAGCAAAGAGAAATGGGTTGACGATTTCCTTCTCGCTTTTCTTCATTTTCATCCATCCTCGGAATATATATAACAATTGTTCTTTGTCTTTGAACGTCTGCAACAACATTAGTTTGTGACTTTACGAGTAGTGTTATACAAATAATTAAGCAAATACCCAATTCCTATATAGATGCAAGCGCACACAAAGCAAGGGAGGTTGCCACTTTTGGTTTTCTGTTTACCCAAACAATCTAAAGTTGTATAGTATCAGTTGTGCCCCTAAAGTTTTGGCAAAGTGGTTTTCAAGTAACTTCGATTTAACCACAATTTTATTTTGACTGAGAAAAGTGGGATATTTACACCAAAACATGATATTAGAAAAATAGTACAAATAAACAAATAAAAAATTTAGGGAGAAATCGATAATCTGTCTCAAGTCTTGAATCAAGATTAAATATGTAAATTAGCAAACCAAAAACCGAAATTCAATTTACTAAAAGAGTATATTAAACCTCAAATTGGAAGAATTTCGGTGGTTACAGAGCAGCTCCTTTTCTTTTCAAGGCCACATATTCTCCAATCTTAAGTAGTGTTTACTTTATGGAGTGAGAGTATGGAGTGTGGATTCCTCCCACTCCAATGTTTACTTACTATTTTTAAGGGGGGAGTGTGATTCTCACTTCATGGATCTCACTTAATTTTGGAGTGGAGAGTGGGATTCTCATCCCACTCCTATGGGGGGAGGTGGGAGTGGAAATCCACTCCCCCCTCTTTCCTTTTTACCCTCATAATTAAAATAAATAAATAATATCATATTTATTAAAAATAATAATTATAAACATATTTATTTTATTAAACTTAATAAAATAAAATAAAAATAAATATTATATTTATTTAAATAATATTATTTTATTATTTTATAAATTAAATTAATTAAAAATAATAATATTAAACATTAATTTTAATAAATATTAATTATTTATTTATTTAATAATAATAAATATTTTATTCTAAGAAAATATTAATTTTGTACTATATTATCAATAATAATGTTTCATTTGTGTTGCTATTATTAATAATTTTTATTTACATAATTTAAATTAAAATTAATAAAAAATTATGATTGACATAATTAAGAATATTAATAATTATTATTAATTTACAAATATAATAAAATATTTATTTTATTTTCTAAATATATTTTTTATTACTTTTTTAATTACAAATTATAATTCTTTAAATAAGGGTAAAATTATAATTTAAAACTATTTACTCTCAATCCAAGACAATATAAATACATAAATTGAATTCTAATTTCAATTTCATTCTTTCATTCTAATGTAAATAAACAATATACGCTCACCCCCACTCCACACTCTCAATCCTAAGATTCACACTCCAATTTAAAATGTAAACGCTACCTTATATTTTTATATTTATAATCCCCTACCGAGGATTTTGGTTCTTTTCCCCTTTTTTCCTATTTTAGAGATTTTTGAGAATGCGTGTTCCATCCTATCCATTAACGTATTCCCAATCAGTTTCACATCAATTGCGTAACAATGATTCTAGATACCACTAAATCTACATAGCAAATTCCCAATCACAGAACACGGAGTGATAATACCAAACACTATGTAACGATACTTGAAATGAGTAATACAAACACTTTCGTACGATTACGAATAATGTTATCCAAACTGATTTATATCATTATTTAAGTTCTCAATCAACTAATCATATGTTTATAATATATAATTTATGTTTTCAATCAACCAATCATATTTTCATACGTGTGCCTCTTATTTCCTGTCCAACAAAACCATCTTCATCCTTCACAGTAAAAACTGATGCAAATATACAAAATAATCACAAAAGAAAAGTCCAATATTTCCACACCAACCCCAACATATTTATCATTTTATAATAATAGAATAGCTGAATAAATCAAATATGCAATTGTTACAGATGGGATGGGACTGACTAACTGTGCTCAGCAAACAATGCTGCTAGCCTAATAAGGAAAACTGCTTATTCCTTCCCAATAATAAATAAACCACCATTGAAAAGGGAACGGGTCAATGCTCGCATGCTTAAAAAGTTTTCTCCAATGGCCTCTACAAGATACATCCCGATCAACCTCTTCCATGATGTTCAAATTAAAACAATGAGCACAAATCCCAAAGCTATGCACACACAACTGAATTATCTTCGGACGGTAACTATTTATTCAATCAAGTGTATCATTCATCTTCATCATCAAGCAATGCAAATGAAAATGGAGAGAACTTGTAACCGTCTCCTTCGTAAAACTTGTTCTGGAATTCCACCCAGTGAAGACGCAAAGCATGCAAGAAAGCACTAAGAGTTTCCATCACCAGCAATACGCCCACAGTTGCAAATACGAAGACGATGACGCCAACAATAAGGATAAGTATATTATTGTACCTGCAGCAAGTAATTGAGACAATCGTTACTCATTGATTATATTATTGTTATTGTCTTTTGACGATATAGAAATGGAGCAGTATCATAAAATGCATTGACATACCCCCAAGCAAGGAGAAGGACCTTCTCATAGAACACACTTGATAGTTCCGAGTGGGCAAGACTGCAGAAAGGTTAAAAAGGGAAAAGAAACAAGCACAATTAGCCACCATGGACAAAGTTGGACTCCAATTAGATAGAAAGTAATATTAATGTAGTCGTAGCAATATAACGAAAGTGACTGAAGGGTATCTCGTGTAATTTATGTGAAATGGCAGTGCATGATCTTATGCGAGTAGGTACAGGTGTGCATGAAAGGAAGCTGATTTCAACAACTCTTGATCTTCCATTAAAATATGAACAAATTATTTTATTATAACAAAAACTGATCAGATTGATTTTCTTGTTGCTAGATACCTCAGAGCCCATAATCGAAGGTAAGAAGCTGTGTTTGAAACTGCTCCAAGTACAAACTCAATTGTGTGTATCATCTGATGTACAAAAACTTCACTGAACTCAAATTCCTCATGACCATGGGAATCATGATTTGTATCTGGCTGAAGAGACTCGTCTGTGCTCTGGAGTGGTTCATAAGATTGGCCTTGATGCCTCTGGGAGAACATGACTCAGTCAGAACAAAAGGAAAAGCAGGGGAAGACAAATGCTATAAACAAATTAAGCAAGAAATCGGCAAGCAGAAAACTTTTAACTTACGTCTTGGTGTTGCATCTTTAAGATAAAAGGCTTTGGAAGCAGCATCCATGGGACAGAAACAAAAGCCAACAACAACAACACAAGCTGAAAATGAAACACGCAAGAAGAATCAGTGTGATGTGATGTAAATAAGCATGGGAAATCAATTAGAAAAGCAAAAATAAAGAGCCAACCTGAGCTGTTTTTGCCCCGGGAAAAGCTGGTTATCCCCCAATTCATCAGTAGGACTCAAGAACATGTATATCATTACATGATATAAATCAGCTTGCGAACCAGTGATCCACTTCAAAATGATAAGGAGTGAAAGATAGCCAAACAAGCTGTTTAAAAATATTATCTGGGGAATAAATTGACACCTGGAATAATGCATGAGAAAATTTATCTTTTAGTTGTATGCTACTAATCCTCTTTACAACTCTGGAAGAGGCTTAGAAGCCATCAAGCAAATCGAAAACCAACTTAGCAAGTCAAACTTACCAGATGTTAACGCCGATCCGGAAGAATGTTGCATTGAAATAACTTAATATGATTCCAAGGTTCATTTGGGCAACCCCAAGAAGGATGGACATTTTCATTTTCAAAGAGTTGAGAAATGGCAGCTCGCTGCGGCTGCCATGCCATACAGGATCTACACCGAATGGGTAGGTGTCACGCACTTTTATTAAGCCAACTGTAGTAGCCTCACTGCAAAAAGAAATCCGAGACTGTGTCACTGTCAAACTCACAGATTAATGAAAAAAGATCACTCCAAAGGTATTGGTGTACCTGCAAGAGAGATCGCGGCATGCATACGCTGAGTGACTAAATATTTCGAATGGAACTGAGAAGAACTCATTATAGATTAAGCCGGTGTAAATTGAAAAGAGTGCCATCATCAAAATAACATAACGACCGCCAAAGGTCATGTCCGTAATGTCATCAAGCTTCTGTAGTATACCAAAGAGGGGGGGAAAACACAATTAAACTACAAAACTTGACAATTAAACCTCAAAAAACAAAGAAATGCAAACAGAATGACAGAGAAACCATAAGAAAATGATCAAGTTGAATATCACAAGCTGGAAGGAAATTAGTGATCGAATGCGATGCAAGAACGCCCACAAACAGCACATAGCTCAGAATTTATCCTAATACGAACATGCAAAAGGTGAAACTTATATATAATAACAAATTCAGCGCAAAAACCAACCAGCAGCAAAGGTAATTTTGTTAAAATCTATTGTACTTTAATCATCTATGACATTCTAAAAACCCAGACTTAAATCATAGCCATATAAAGTCAATATCTAATTGTGTCCTGATGATCTCGGTATAAGCACATGATATAATAAAACAGACAAGAGAACATAACTGCCTGGTTACCATTATCATGCGTAGCATAATAATATAGGATGTAGAAATGACATGGAATTCACAACAATCAGCATAGAAATAAAATGTGAAAAGACTCATATGCTCTTGAATTATGCTTAGCAATCAATCACAACTAGGTAGAAATGCCACGGAATTCACAAAAATCAGCATAGAAATAAAATGTGAAAAGACTCATATGCTCTTGAATTATACTTAGCAATCAATCACAACTAGGTAAAATTCTACATCAAACAAGATTACCTGGCTTGCAAGTTTCTTTTCCCGGACTATAAGAACCAGGGTCCCAAGTAATAAGCATATTCCATGCCCCCAGTCACCAAACATGACAGCGAAAAGAAAAGGGAATGTGACAATGGTGAATACACCAGGGTTTGCTTCTCGATACTTAGCCACCCTGCAATTACAAAATAAAGTGCATTTATTCTCAATTATTTTGACTTGATTTCAAAATAAATATTGTAAGGAACAAAAAGTAACAAATGACCATAAAAAGATGGCATAAACACGAAAGGGAACATGCACATGGAGCCTGCACATAATCATTGTACTAAACCGTGCACTAAAAATTATCACTGCTTTAGACAGCAACATAAATCAGAAACTCTTTGTTCATTTTCACTTTTTGATATGAAACAAGGATGGTTTTATTAAAACAAAGGAATACACAATAACAGTTGTTTATATTCACTTTGAACCCTATGATATTGACCCATATCAGTTGTTCTATGTACACTAGAGTGCCACGAAAAAAAAAGGTAAAAAAGGTGGCATCATCAATAACTTACAAAGGGCTTAAATTTTTGTTATGTGGTAGGCACAAAGGAGATTGGTATGCTGGACTCAAATAATTATGAATCAATTAGATATATGGTCAGCCCAAAAATACGGAATTCTAAATTTAAAGCAGTGTAGCATGAGTTTAAGACAGAATTCTTCCTGTTCTTATGAGTCAGCTCGCATGCAGCAAAGCAAGTACAGCATAATCTTAAGTAAAAACTCACCCATATGCATCAACAATCTCCTGAAAGGCAGAAGTAAATTTGTTTGTGCGAAAATAGGTAGGCGGAGACTCTTTCGTATGCAAAACCTGAAAAATAGCTCCAACTTGAGAATTGGAGTCAAATGCAGCCCGCTCCAATGCATCCTGAAGCTGCACAGATAAATTCAAGCTTTGCTTGTAAGTACTCCGACATAATATTCACAAATAGAGAGCTTTTAACAAGAGGGAAAGAAATTACCTGCTTTGTGGCGAAAACAGGACTCCACCCCTCACCCACAAGACACTTTTTGGTCACATCAAGGCTAAGCATGTTCAAAGTGTGATAGATTGATTTCTCCTTCTTGGCCTTCATGAGTTCAAAATTTACATAAATAAACAGATGACCGAACATAATCTCTATCAGGCAGATAGCATAATAAATTGACAGGGCGAGTTGCAACTCATGCGGCATGGTTATTGAAAAATAGAAAAGAACATTCACTAAATAATGTATTTTCCACAGACCAAAAGGTTCCATTGTTCAAATTGGTCTCCAATAGTTTGCAATAAATTTCCACGATGAAGCAGCCCAGCATCTATAGTAGTCTTCAGCTCTGAGAGTCTTCCTGAAACCTGAAATTTGGAAATGAGTGTAAGGGTTTAGTTTCTTCATTAAAGCATAAAGATGCAGGCTTTATTCTGAACATATGGTGATCCCTGAAATATTTAACAAACATGCAAAGATCATTTTTCTTCTCTTCCATTCTGAACATATGGTAATCCCAGAAATATTTAAAACACATGCAAAGATAATTTTTCTTCTGTTATATAACTTTCACTTCCTGATATGATTTTGTTCCAAGCACAAAAAGGAAAGCAGACTCATCATGTTAATAGTCCAACCAAGTAAAAGAACACTAATAAATATCCAAGCAACTGTACTACTGAAGGGTTACAAGATGGGAGGAAACTTAAGCACAAAGAAAAATTAAACTTGCAATAGAAACAACAGCTTCAAACAAGAGTGCAATAAGTACCTCCGAAATTGCCTGCGCTTGTTTATCGAATTCTTCATTAAAAGGATAACGGTTAGCGCCAAAAGCATCACAAATTTTCAGGATTTTGTTCTTTGCTCTTTCTCCTGAATAGAAAACCACAAATACATTTTTCTCCATCTGCATTTTACAATCAGAAATCAAAAGTGAAATTCAAAGTGCAGTAAAATATAAAAAGACTGTAGTACAAGATAAAAACATGGAAAGTGGACAGACTTTCTGTGCAGAATTTCACAATTCACAAAATTCATGCAAAAAACACTAAACACAAGCATAAATACCTATGAAGCATTCAAACTAGAGAACTATACAAAATTCAACACCATATACATGCATAAAACAAAAACAAAACCAAACAGTAAGGCTTTTTTATAGTGATCTTCTGTCTTGGAATGAGAATGGCCTGGAAAGGCTAGCCTCAATTAATTTTGAGATTGTGGTAATCATATATGCAGCCAACTGCAAAGACTATAACACATATATCTCTAACCATATGGTAAAACAAAAAACAAGGACAAACGATATTCTAATAAGAACACTATCTTTTAGAAGTTTATACTTAGAATTCTTGTTCCTTCCCCCCAAAAAAAACCCAAAAAAAAAAAGAAAGAAAGAAAAGAAAAGGCATCCAAGAAATGTGTGCTAAAGCTCACCTTCTCGCCAAAAACAGGATCAACCACAGGTTCATCAACAACAGCTTGCCTCAAAAACACATTACCCCTAGTAGCACGAAATAGCATCCTCTCAAATGACATAGATTTTTCTCTAGGAACAAGGCCAGCAATAAAGCCCAATTTTATTTGCTTTGATGGATCTGCTGACATTTCCTATGAAAGAGCCAGAGGATTTGTTAGGACAAAAATTAGAGGGGCACGGATGGAATTATAGAGGGAGCTAAGGGTTGGCATTTGTACTTTATCTGTAAGTAAAGGGGTTTCTATAGTCATTTCACCAGTTTGTTGAGATTCCATTTCTCTCTGCTGAACTGCAGCACTGGTTAGTGCAGAAGAAAAAAACTCACCAGCCTGCAAGTTGATAGACAATGAGTAAGCAAAAGTACAAAAACAATGAAAGAAATCAAAAGGCAACAAATTGAGCTTAATTAAGCATGGAAAGGTACAATTTATGCAGAATTCAAGGTTTATCACAAGAATGACAATAGGAAGAAGAAAATAGTTACAAGTTAAATAATATAACAAAAATCTAATAACTGAGATTGTTAGTAATATTCTCAAAGTACACCTCAACTATTTGCCAAAGCTTGACGACTAAATGTAACATGTAAAAATGAGGCTTTAGACTACTAGTTAGTCAATAGACCAAGGCAACAAATAAATATGTACCTTCTGCAGAACAAGCTTATATTCCACAAGCTCACTGTATGCCCGTTGCAGTTTATCTCCATTTGCATTAATTTCAACCAGCTCTGCCTCGAGGTCTCCAAGTTTTACCTAGTACAACCAAAAAGGAAAAAATGAAAATGAAGTAGCCGACTAAGTTACAATTTTCATTTCTGTAAAAGCAAAAATCTTGAGATACCTCTAAGTCATCCGTATTGTTGTCAGCTCTTGTCGTAGACTTTACTGAAGATAATATACCTGCCTTTACCATTTGCTCCTTGAAAAAACGTAACTTGCGTGCCATCTCTGCACATTTTTTTATCTTCACATAAAAGTCACAAATCAATACACATAATGACTCAAAACTCCACTTAGGCAAAGATCAATATAGGGTATGTTCGCAACTGCTGTGCTTCTTCTTAAATTTGTAAGCACAACAGCTAAAGAGTTTGGTAAACATCCCCTTTTATTTGGCAATTAAAATTTATTTATTTACCAAACAACTATTCATTTATATTTTAAGAATTAATATTCCATTTCATTGCAGTTATGGATTAAAAGCCACAACACCTCAATCAAAACGTACCCCTACACAGCTTAGGAAAGCTGAGACTATATATCATACCAAGTGAGTATCGATCACTCAAAGTTTCACCACTATGGTGTAATATCATTTGATAGAATTTATGATCCTATAGGATTTGTAGTTTTTAGGCTTAGGGATTTTTTCGCTTTTTATTTGTGGGTTTCTTGTCCCTCCTCTATGTACATTTTCTACATCTATATAATTATCTTGGTTCTGAACCCCCCCCCCAAAAAAAAAAAAATCAAAGCTTCACCACATTAACTAATTATCTAATTTTCATAGGTCTTGAGTTTATGTAAACAGAAAGTTTTTAGCATACATAGGCACTCACCTGAGCGGCATAAGTTCGCTGAAACGGGCTCTTCTCTGAGTTCAACTGAAACAACAATACATCAAACACATAAGACAACTCCCAACAGTTTAGTTCCAAATCAACAACAATAAACCGCATGGCATTACTTGATTAACAAGTTCAAAATACAGAGGAGCAAAACCAAAAAAAAAAAACTACATCCAATTCAGCTCTCACAAGCAAAACCAAGCAAATCAAATAAGCATTTTAGAATGACAGAACCTTATCAAAACCCTACATACTACAAGACATCCAAACAATTTTTAAACTTAAAACTAAATTAACAAATTGAACAAAATATTGACTTCAAAATTTTGAAAATTCTGTACAACACAGAATCTAAAGCAACGCGAAAAGTAAAGAGAGTGTACGGACGTCTTTAAACTGAAGCAAGCCGAGTTCGCCGAGGTAAGAGACAGTGAGGTGAGCGGATTCAATAGGGATGATGATTTGGACCAATTGCATCGGCTCCGACCGGAACAGATCCATCGGCGGGCAGCATCCTCCGCCACCTCCTGATTGTAACTCCGCCATCTCCTCCTGGCCGTCCGATTTGATTTGATTCCGTTCAATCAGCTCCTCGCTCTCTCTCTATCAGTAACATGCACGGACAGGGGATGGAAATTGAGATCGATTTCTCTAGCGATTTTGATTAATTTGTTTTATCATTAACTGACACGCAAGAGAGAGATAGGAAACTGGGAGCGGTGTCGTTTTGTTAGCTCACAGGTGTCCTGCGTCCACGTATTTTGATTGGCCACACACGTTTTAATAGTCGTATTTTTTCAGGGTGTAATTATTATTATAACTTTTTTTGAATGAAGGATGTAATTAGTTAAAACAGCGAGAGATTCCGCGTCGTGTCGTGTTGAGTACTTTTTAAAAGAGTGAAACTTTTATTTTTATTTTTCAAATAATAATAATTTTTGTTGAATAATATTTTTTTAATGGAAAATTTAAGCACTTTTCTTTACTGAATTTTGGAAGGATTTTTTTTTTGATTACACTATCATTATAACTCATATACATATTATAATCGATATTTACAAATCGCATCACATTGTGATCAACTTACATCAATCTTAATGGGTGATTACATTGTTCATTATAACTCATATACATGGACTATAACCGATATTTACAAATCGATCAGCACCAACTTACATCAACGCTAGAGCTGCCATATTTTAACCCTTACAAATATTCGAAGGATGTCTACTCCTCACTCATGGATAATGGAGAAAACTGCCTTCACTCAAATTAATTGAGGAAGTAAATACCTCCACAATATTTTGTGAACTCGCTCTCCAAGTTTAGAGTGGTTAATTTTGGAAGGACTTGAAAAGCCTTAGAATCAATTTACATAAATTTTAAATTATTTAATTACAGAATATATATTTGAATTTTTAAGAAAAATCTATTTCTTTAATAGAAGAAAAATATATCTGTTGAGTACTGTGCCATGCTTACTATTCCCAAAGTGATATAGAAAGAACACTGGCAACATGAAACATACCGAGGATATACTGAGCCGACACTCATCCCCAGAAAAACACGATCCCACAGAATCATGCTGCGCCTTTCCCGAAGGACACATAAGATCCCACGCTTGCCATACAACCCGAGAAAAGGGGGATAGAAGGTAAGACGTGGGACAAACAAATAAAAAGAAGAAATCGATGAAAGGGAGAGAAAAACGGAGAGAGGAAAACGCAAATCATGACTGTGCCATTTCCTTACAAATTTCTTAAATCCATATTACATTGTTTTCCAAAGACCTTGTGCTAACTTAGGCATCGGAGGGTTTACGCCAAAAACCACCGGCGTCTCGACCCATTTTCGTGAACGCAGTCTAGTGAGAGAAAGGAGGGTGATTCCAATCCTGGTTCGAGAAACAATGATAACATGCGTTGGTGAAGCAGATTTCAAAGATCAACATTTTGGCGCCGTCTGGGAGTGAATAAAAGCTACCACCAACTTAGTAATTACTGGAGAATTGGATATGGATGTGTCAAGAAAGGATACTTTAAGGGAAGACAATGAAACGGTGGAGACAATCACTCTCAGGAGATTGCAAATGAGAGAGGATGATGCAAGATAGGAGCGGATGGAGAAACAAATGGAGACTCTCGCGCCGTATTGTTTGAGGACGAGCGGAGAAGGGACTGAAACCCGTGGGAAGAGATGGAGTTGGAGCAGAACCCAGTCTCCGGGGGCGTAGGGTCGGGGAAATCCCTCCGCCCGCAGACCAACCTAACGGAGTGCATCCCCACCGAAGTACTGGTCGGGTCCCAGGGGAACACGTGGATGAAGGGAGAGACCAACCTCGCCTGGACGGCATCGAAAATAAATGGCCGAGGAGCTCGAGAGAGCTGCACAGCGAGCGAGACCAGATAATGCACGTGATCCTGATCGTGCTATAGAATTGGAGGGGGAGGTGCGCAGGTGATAGAGGAGATGCAGGGCAAGAGAAAGCCCCCGAGCTGGAGGATAATGCTAGATGAAGAATCTCCGTTATCAACTGAGATCATGAGCACCATAATCCCAAGAGATTTCCGCTTCCCCGACCTCAAATACTCCGAAGTGCACATTGAACGTTTCAACGACATGACAGTGTGCGGTGACACCACCGAGGTGTGTCCCGTTGACACTAGAGGGACGAGCCCGAGAATGGTACCGCAAGCTGCCCCGAGGAGGAATAAAGGGGTATGAGCAGATGTGCCAGGAGTTGGCCGAGCAGTTCCGAGGGGCGGTGGCCCCAGAGGATGACATGATGGAGTTGATGGGGATGAAGCAGGAGGAGCATGAATCCCTTCGAGATTTCGTAAAACGATATCACCGAGCCGTGCTGGATTTGGGAGCTTTTAATCACCCACAGGCGTTGAGGGGATTAAAAGAAGGTGGAAGAATCGGCCTCGCATGCAATTACTCGTCGGGGTATGAGCAGGCGAGACGAGATATAGAAATCGAAGAGGAAAGCGAACTGGAGAATCTTCAGGGATGGGCGGAATATCAGTTCGGTCTCGCCCTTACCCCATAGCTCAGAGAGCACAACAGTTCCAACACAGCCGGGCTCAACCTCCGCACCCCGATCCCAGGCAGAATTCAGCAGTGACGCCACCCTTATCACAAAGACTCCCAGAAATGCGACTAATTACAGTGTCCGACCGAGCACGGCTATACCACTGGGTGACATCCATGATAGCCGAGCAGTTCAGTTGGTTGACCAGAGCACGGCATATAGACAATATACTCCATTAAAAATCTCCATGGAGGAACTATATGAAAGGATCGAGGACGAGGACTGTATACTCCTACTTATAACGAAACCCGCTCACCGGCGTGATAAGAGCAGGTTCGCAAATTCCACAACACTCACTCGGCCCAATGCTGACCTAAGGATTCAGTGGAGGATTTGGTGAGAACCAGATGAGTACGAGATGGAGTGTCCCAGTCGCAATATGCAGGGATGAAGGAGTTGAAAGTGAACGAGAACACTATCCAGTGATAGCAGGAGGGCCAACATTGGCCGGACTCAAACAGCACGAAAAACTATGGGAGATATGCCATGAGCAAGTGCTTCTCAATTTACCAAAGCCAAGAGGGCAAAAGTGCGGCAAGTTCCTATTATGTGGACAGACGAAGAGGGCATTTTGTACCCTCACGAGGATGCACCGGTGATTAAAGCATTGCATGTGCGGCGAATCTTGGTAGATACGGGCAGAGACATTCTGCTTTAAGTCACCTGATATGGAGATTTCAGACTTAAAGGAGCGAACGAATACATCCTCAAGGGATTTGGAGGACGGTTAACTCCCATGGGGGTCATTGAACTCCGATTTGGGGACAAAGCCATTTGAAAGAACGATGACTTTGTAGTGGTAGAGGAAAGAAGTCCTTACCATGATATTGGGAGACCGCTCACGAGGATAAGCCAATGCGTTGTATCCACGCATTACTTGGCAAATACGAATAAATGGGGTGGTTAGGCGTAGTAAAAGGCGACCAGAGGATGGCAAGGAGCTGTTATGCTACAGCAGCCAAGGAGACACTACAGTTACTTCTGATAATCGAGAGAGTCTAAAAAGGGTCAAAGAGCCTGGAGGAAGTTGCAAAAGCAACCCGAGCAGTAGTGAAGATCGGTCGATTGGTAAAAAGGCGAGTAAATTGTCTACCTCATGCGGATATATTCGCCGTCTCATGAAGATATGCCCTAATTGATCGGGTAGCTTGCCACAAGTTGGCAATCAAGGGCAAGGCCGGAGACAAGAGGAGATCGCAACCAGAAAGTGCACGAGGCCATAAACGCCGAGGTGGAGAAGTTGTTGCAGGATTTATAAGGGAAGCCAAGTACCTAATGGATTTCAAATGTAGTCCCGTAAAAAGGCCAACGGAAGTGGAGAATGTGTGTGGACTTCACTGACCTCAATAAGGCATGCCCAAAGGATGCTTTTCCCTACCCAAAATAGATCACCGGACTCAACAGCTCGCCATTGGATGCCTTTTCTGGATACAACCAGATACCCATGGACGAGCGAGGAAAGCACCGCCTTTATAACTAACATGGGTTTGTTTTACAGGGGTAATGCCTTTAAAAAATGCAGGAGCCATATATCAAAGGTCAAACAAGATCTTCAAACCGTTGATTGGATACACTATATGTGGATGATATGATTACAAAGTCCAAAGAGTGACGATCATGCGAAGCATTTGAAGAGACCTTTGAATTGAAATGAAACTAAACCCGAGAAATGTGCATTTGGGGTCACCGGCAAATTTTTGGATTCCCGATAAGCCACCGAGGATCGAGGCCAACCCGAGAAAATACGGGCGGTGAAAATGAGGTCCCCACGCAAGAGGTGCAAAGCCTTACAGGGAAGTTGGCGATTAAACCGATTCATCTCGCGGCCACAGATAAATGCCACCCTTTCTTCCAAACCATAAAGAAAGTGGAAAAGATTGGACATCGGAATGTGAGGAAGCATTTGGGCAAGGAATACCAACCCGGCCCCATTGTTATCGACTCCGAGAGAGGGTGACCAACTGCAATCTCTAAATGGGCTACCCTAAGAAGAAAGCAACACCCTATACTACAGAGCAAGACTGGTAGAGGCTAGATACCCATCGATGGAGAAGTAACGGCAAAGACGAAAACTCCGACCATATTTTCAGCCCATCAGTTATCACATGACCACCCTTCCAAACACTTCAAAACCAGATGGGCTAGTAAAATGGTCCGTAGAGCTAAGTGAGTTCGACCTCTCCTACAAGCCCCGAGGAGCAATCCCAAGCTCGAATTTATGGCTGAGAAAGAAATTCGGGAGGAGCAAGCAGAAGCAGGAGAAACCGGAGGGTTGGATGGTAATGGTTGACGGATCATGTAGCAAGGATCCTGAGCAGGAGTTGTAATACTGAGCCAGGAACCGAAATAACGTATGAAGTTTGACTTTCACCACAAACAACCAAGTCAATATGAGGCCTTTATCACCGGACTCGGACTTGCACACGCTCTAAGAGCAGAGAGAGTAGAATTGAGCATTCCCAACCTGGTGTGTAATCACCAACGATCAGCCCAAGGGAGAAGATGGGTCTTTATTTAAAGAAGCAGATGGTTGGGCTTTTCCAAGCAAAGAGGTAAAGCATATCCCGAATGAGAATTTCCGAGATATAAGATGGCATTGCATCCAAAATTACCGTCCCCACTAGAGGTAAGAACCTCACCAAGTATTGAGGAAGAAGCAGAGGTGATGAGAGTAAGTATTGGAGAATCCTGGATGGACCCAATTCACGCATATGTCCGCGATGGAGTTTTACTAGAGGACAAAAGGCAAGCAAGAAAATTAAAATGCCGAGCAGCAAGGGATACGCTACTGGGGAGCACCGCCTTTTGAGATGTTTGGATGATGAGGAGGCGGATTATGTGCTGAGAGAGATTCATGAGGGAATATGCGGCAATCACTCGGGAGCAAGAACTTTAGCCTTCAAGGCACTCCGGCAAGGATACTTCTGGCCAACCATGCACCAGGATGCCAAAAGGATGGTAAAGAATTGTAAAACATGCCAAAGCTTCTCCGAGGTTCCTGCACAACCCCCGGAAAAGCTGACGGCTATGACATCCCCATGGCCTTTCGCTCAATGGGGAATCGACTTGATTGATCCATTACCTGGGACGGCGACACATGCAATTGTGGCAATAGACTACTTCACCAAGTGGGTGGAAGTAGGAGTCCTCAGCCAGATCACAGAGAGGAAGACAACATATTTTATTTGGAAAAATATCATCTGCAGATAGTGGATCCCCTACGCCATCATCACAGACAATGGGAGGCAATTTGACAACGGCAACTTCAGGATTTTGCCGAAACCCGGGACTCAAGTTCGCACCCCGCACACCCCTGCAAACGGACAAGTGGAAGCTAAGGTGATAAAGAAGCTCCTAAAGACTAGATTGGGAGAGAAGAAGGCTTGGGTTGACGAGCTACCAGACAGACAACTCACAAAACCGCCACAGTGAAACACCGCTTGCTTTAGCTTCAGCGAGGCGGTAATCCCAGCAGAGGTTGGAGTGGGAACACATCGGATTTAATATTTCACCGAGGAGCAAAATGACGCAGATTTGCTTAAGTCCGGACTCAGGAGAAAAGGGCGGCAGAAAGTGGCCCAACAAAGGGTCATGCGTTATTACAACAAGAGCGTACGCGTGGCGAAAGCGAGATTGGGTACTTGGAAGGTGAACCGTAACACCGGGATCCTAACCATGGCGCCTCGGCCCAAAGTGGAAGGCCGTCACGGTGATACGAGCCACCTGGACCAGAGCCTATAAATTAGCGCACCAAGATGGACGAGAAGTGAAGAGGTCGGAACGAACACCAAGTATTTCCAAAGCAAAGTGCTCTACTAAATCCCCATTTTGACAAGATATCTACGTTAATCGCATCATGGCTTTGCACATGTATGTATTCGATTCTTGTAATGCATTCAAATTTCAAACAAAGATGAATTCAGCATGAAATCCCCCTGCTAGTCTAATTAATAAAAGTTTTACCAAGGCAAGTAAGTGCCTACTTCTGCTCGGTAAACGAAGACCAGCAGCTAATTTCTCGAAAGTGTCACTAAGGCAAGTAAGTTGCCTACTCGCTCGGTCCACGGCACAGCCTAAATTTACGAAGATTTTACTAAGGCAAGTGCTACCTCTCCACGAAAGACCAAAATTTACGAAGATTTTACTAAGGCAAGTAAGTGCTCTCAAAGAAAGCAGCTAAAGCTACGAAAACTCTACTAAGGCAAGTGCCTACCTCTGCTCGGTCCACGAAAGACCAGCAGCTAAATTTACGAAGATTTTACTAAGGCAAGTAAGTGCCTACTTCTGCTCGGTCAACGAAAGACCAGCAGCTAAAGCTACGAAAACTCTACTAAGGCAAGTGCCTACCTAACGAAAGACCAAAAGCTACGAAAACTCTACTAAGGCAAGTGCCTACCTCTGCTCGTCCTAAAGCTACGAAAACTCTACTAAGGCAAGTGCTCACCAGAATGACTAAAGCTACAAAAACTCTACTAAGGCAAGTGCCTACCTCTGCTAAATGCTACGAAAACTCTATTAAGGCAAGTGCCTACCGCTGCAACGAAAGACCAAAAAGCTACGAAAACTCTACCAAGGCAAATAAGTGTCCGCTCCGCTTCACCGACCAAAGAGCAATTTTGTGAAAATTTCGCTAAGGCAAACGGATGCCTATTCTGGTCAATGCACTAAAAACCAACACCAAAATCAAATAAATTGCCAAGTTGTTTTGCAACCCGTGAGCAAAACCAGATAAGAAAGCCAATAGAGAGCATTTAAAAATTTATAAATGTTCAAAGGTTTACAAAGCGAATAACAATCTGAGTTTTTACAAAAATAAACTAAGGATTGTCAACGGCCTTGGCAGAAGGTCACCATCTCGGGAGGTGGAAGATCGCAATACTGGGAGGAGGAGGCGCGGACCCCGTCCCACTTCAAAGACACGCCGCCTTCCTCCTCCCGCACCTCATCCAAAGGAACCTCCACCTCCTGCTCATCCCGCTCCTTATCACCCCGGCCCATATACCTCTCCACCCCATTCCAGCCTGCTCGTATTCATCGATGATGCACTTATAGAAAGCAACCCCGAGTCATACTCTCATTCACCGATCATCCACATCGGGATTTGCTTTTCTCCTCACCCACCGGTCCTTCGTGGATTTGATCTCTCCTTCAAGGCGATCCTCGAGTATCCCTTTCACTTTGGGTAGCTGAAGATCGGACTTCGATCACCCAACTCAACCTCAAGCTTGGAGGAAGTGGACTCAAGAACTTTCTCCTCAAGCTCCGCTTGTTCAGGCCTCGGAGCGGCCAGATTCAACTTTCCTTTTCAACTCCCGGTTATCACCAAGCTTCCTCTCGACGCGCGGACCCTCTTGTAGCACGAGACCATTGTGGCCACCAAGGAGACTCTTTGAAACCTGCAGAGGCTCATGCTCTCGATGTCCTTCACCATCTGGCCCAACCGATTTTCTATAATCCTTCTGATAGTCACCTTGATCCCGAGATGGAAGAGGAGAAGAGCGGTCCCCAGACTGCAAGCTGACCTCAGGACTCTTGTCGGAGGTTTTATCCCCACCACTCTTACGAGGTGGAGGAGGGGGCAGAGCAGGAACTGGCGCCTTGGAAGAACCAACGCTGGGTTTCTTTGGAGGAGGAGGAGGGTTGCTGGAGCTTCCCGGAGCCCGACCACGCTTTCTGCTCAACGCGCTGAGGATCTTGTTATCCATTCCAGCGGCAATATCTACTAAACCATAACCGACCAAGTTTGTTGGCGACAGAAGGTCTTGGCAAGTAGACGCGTTTAACAGAGCAGTTTCCACCTGAAGCAAAGGTCGGTCTTCAAGGTCCTTCACCAAACCCCACGATTCTGAAAAAACAAACAAGGTTAAAGAACCCAATGAGTGGCAATTTGAGAAAGAATATAGGCAAAAAATGAACAACCTGGGGTGACAAAATGGGTGGGAAGATAAATGTCCCCACCAAGCGATCACGATTCCTCCAAAGAAAGAATTTGTTCTTCCAATTTTTACATGAAGATGGAAACCCGGTGATCGGTTTCTCTTTGCGGACATGAAATAGTACCCGCTTCCTTCGGCTACTCCGCATGTATGTTTCACTTCAACAAGAGAAGGCTCCTCCGACCCGCACCTCTCCCATAACACAAACATTACCGAGAGAACCCTCCAACCATTTGGGTGTAGCATACCGCCAAAGATATCTTGGCAAAGTAAGGTTGAATGGAAACTCTCCAAGTGCATCGTCACATACCCTTTCTGAGGCCGACTAGGGATATCACCTTTCCAGAACTACAAGAAGAACCTCGTTGGGGATGTTGTAGAGATTCCTAAGTTTAAATAGATCGGTGGGGTGGTGGCACAAGCCATGAAATCAATAGGGTAGAGTCGACCCTATGGCCTAGGTTTCTTTTCGGCGAGTGGCTTCTCCTCACCATCACCAACTCCTTCAGATCCCAACCCCACCAAAGCCGGTTCTCACCAGAGCCCGACGCAGTCCACCTCATTTCCTACAAGCTCTAATTCGGGAGAGGAGAGACAAACAGGGCGTGGGTACTCAAGGGTATCCCTACCATGGGAGGACCTACACCACTGGAGGGACCTAAAAATCGGTGGGTATTGCACGTTGAGGCTGAATCCGATTCTTCATCACCCTCATCAACAATTAACTTCCTCTTCCGATTTGACATACCTAATCCCAAAAGAAAACAGAAAACTTCGAGTATATGGACACAAACGGCAACATCAACAACAAACAAAGAAAAGGTTAAAGGCTATACAGGTATGACAATGGCTATGAGAAAACACCCAGCAAATGGATACTCCGGACGCTGGAAGTGTGAGCAAAGTTCAGAGAAAATTTGGTTAACGGCGGAGAAACTAGTAACAAGATGATGATGACTCCAGTCTAGGGATTTGAAACGAAAAGGGGGAAATGGAAGCATTTAAGTGATGAGATATGCCACCACCCCCATATATCGAGGACGATAGCCGTCGTTTAAATTTCAAATACGAAGAGTCTGGAGATGCCACGTCACTAACCGTCACAAGAGGCTAGAATGGATGTAAGCCCATATATACAATGGACATGCTCATTTAGGCCCATGCTCAGGTCAGA
Organism: Citrus mangshanensis; assembly: GCA_030449895.1. Taxonomy (NCBI): domain Eukaryota; kingdom Viridiplantae; phylum Streptophyta; class Magnoliopsida; order Sapindales; family Rutaceae; genus Citrus; species Citrus mangshanensis. Next base: position 5,696,872 of record JASUUJ010000069.1, read on the forward strand.
ATCTCCCCAGAAGAAAAACGGTACCTCAGATCCGCCCCAGCAAACAAAAGACCAGATGAGAAGTTCCCCGGGTTGGCAAGATTTGACCATCGGTTACTCTTCACTCATTTCACTCGCTGAAACCTGGGGGTGTGTGTCGCCATGCTACTATTCCCGCCTTGACGACCAAAGTGATATGAAACACGGGCTAACACGAGAGATGAATACAACCAGGAAACATACCCACCAGGTATATACCGAGCCGACACTCATCCCAGAAACACGATCCCACGAATGGCCGCGCTTTCCGAACCAAGACACATAAGATCCCACGTTTGCAGAGCCGTGAGGGCACAACCCGAGAAAATGGGGGATAGAGGGTAAGCGGAAGACGTGGGACAAACAGCGGCTATAAAAGAAGAAGAAATCGATGAAGAAAGGGAGAGAAAAACGGAGAGAGGGAAAACGCTGCCAAATTGAGACCATGCAATTTCCTTACAAATTTCTTAAATCCATATTACATTGTTTTCCCGTAAAGACCTTGTGCTAACTTAGGCATCGGAGGGTTTACGCCGGCAAAACCACCGCGTCTCGACCCATTTCGTGAACGCAGTCTAGTGAGAGAAAGGAGGTGATTCCAATCGAGCAAATGATAACATGTTGGTGAAAGAAATGGCTGGCGATTTCAAAGATCAACAATATCTTATAAGCTATTTATATGGTTTTTTTAAAAATAAAGTAATAAATTCTTGACTTTATGAATTAATCATACATTTTTTTCGCAATAAAATTCTATTTCAGTAGAAAAAAAAAAACTCATCGGATGATGCAATGGTCCAATTTCTTAATAAAAAATCACATTTTATAGTCACGAATTTTAGGGAATGAATGTAATTTGGAATAAAATGGTTCAAACTTTTAATGATCATCGCGTAGTACTTCTTAAATCAAACTATTTTATATGACCCAATTACGTGGATCATTTTCCTAGTAGGTAAACATTTGACATAAATATCACCGAGTAGTTTTGCATGAATTGAAATCGGCATCATTTGTCATGGACCAGAGTAGCCCAACAGAGGCAACTGGGCTACAACACATTGGAAGTCAGCCCAGCAGTGAGAATTGGGCCCTAAAATAAACGGCACCATGAAAATTAAAAAATATTTCGGAAGCCACTCTTATCAGAGCCAGGTTTCGATCCTGGGACCTGTGGGTTATGGGCCCACCACGCTTCCGCTGCGCCACTCTGATTGTTGAGGTTAGTTTGCTAACGTATATATTTTATTCTTAATAGTGTTTCCAGTGCACTTTTTATCAAACTCATTTTTTCCAATTCGGAACAATGATCGTATCAATAATAACAATACCACATTACTAAACTTATTTACAAATTAGGACTGCATATGATTTAAAGGTTAAACAAGTGAACTTTATCTAAAACAACAGAGGTTTATTACATTATGAGCTTAGTATTTTCTTTTCTTTTTTAAATGATATTTAAAATAAGAAGTAAACCCTAGGATAAGAAAAACACACTTCAAAAATAGTGTGTTTGTATTTTGTAGTATATTAAAGTGTATATCTTTTGAGTAATGATATAGTATAAAAACTTATTTTATGATTAATTCATTTTGAATGAAAATATAAATTAATAAAACAAATCATGTAAGTGATATTTAATTCAACGTCTTATCACGCCACATCAACAAAATAAGTTTTATACAAGATTTATTACTCATATCTTTTTTATCTTTTAAGGAATGTCTTACTTTAATTAGGGATGACAAAATTTAGGTTTAGGCTTGGGTATGCCCGTGTGGCAATGCTCATACTTGCGCAGAGATATATTTTATGCCTAGATTTTATATCTTCTAATATTATATATGAATATTTTTAATTTTTTGTAATATTATAAATTTGAAATTTATTTTAATGAAATTGGATATGAAAATACGAACTTTAAATGTTTAAAATTTACATAATGTAATAAATTGGTCAAATATATATAATTATTTAAAATAATATGAAAAATGATTAATACACCCCCAACATTTAGAAAAATGAACAAAAACTCTCTAACTTTTTCAAAAAGATATTTAGACCCCATTCTTAACAAATTCCGTTTATTTTAACTGAAATAATATTTTCAATATATAATTATTATTATCTCCCTCTAGCATACAAATTAATATATTGACCTAGACATGTTATCAAAAAATTATTATTGATTGCCCAATTTACCCATAGATTGTTAATAAATTTTATTAACAATACTGGTGATTTTTTTTTTACTATTCGTGAGGATAGAAAATGATATTTTACAAGACTTTTGAGGGGGGAATTGGCAATATATTTTGTGTTATTTGTTGCATTTGCAATTGCATGGGAAATTAATTTGGATCGCTTACCAAAAATTTCAATCCTTATGAAGATCGGTATTTCGTAATTTTATTAATAATATATGGGTAAAGTGGGTAAGCAACGATTATTTTTTGTTAACACATTTGTGTTAATATGTTGATTTATATACTAGAGTGAGATAATGATAATTATATGTTAAAAATATTAAATATATTTTCTATTAAAATAAATAGAATTCCATAAGAGATAGGGGTTTAAATATCTTCCTCAAGACGTTGGAGAATTTTTCGTTCCCTTTCCTAAAAGTTAGGGGTGCATCAATTAATTTTACAAAATAATATATATTTTATAATTTTTTTAATAAAATATTTATTTTGTGATGTTCAAGATTGGTCTAACCTCATCCTAGAGCCGAGTATTACATGGCCTGCATTGCCCAAATTCGAACCAAGCGGGTATTTTTGACACCCTAACTTAATAAAGTATGAACATTACTGTCTTAAACTGGTTGTGATTCACACTAAATAAACATCTCGATCATTCTTTCATCTTTGATTTCAAGACCACAAAAATGACTCTTAATGCATATATTTCTGTTTTTATGAATCATTTTTCCTCATAACTACATGTGCAAGTGTTGTGCTGAAATAAGGTCCATTGGATTATTAATTGCAGTCACGGGAAAGAAAACAAGATAGCTCTCGTAATTCAGGTTGTCTTTTTATTAACCAACTTTTTGTTTGAGCTCCACGAAACACAACCAGTTTGATTAAAGCAATGGTTCTTGATTCTGTACTAGACGAGTTAAAATGAAGACGAACCCTTCCATGCGTAATCCAAGGGTTCAGGCAGCCCAGTGATTTGCCATCACATATTAAATGAAAGAAAAAAGGGGATTCTTGTTATGGCAGCTGATATGAACTACAAAAATCATATACAGTCATCATGTAGCTCACATGAAATTGCTATACTGACATTTTTTCTAGCAATACACGGAGATTATCTGAAGAGCAGCAGCTTCCTTGTCTCTAGGTAATGTTACAGCGCCACACTACAGCAGTTTCTCGTGAAGCAGGTTAACTTGAAGAATTTGGCATAGTAAGTTATGACATACTGTTCTATATTCTTTTCACACTGTCACCATGAACAACTACGAATCCCTCGCTCGCAAGAGTTGTGAGCGCATTCCTCAGCTGAATCGATAGAAAAGGTGTACTCATCAGTCAGAACATTATATTCTACTGAGCCCGAGAGAATGAAGGAGGAAAGGGAGCAAGTAACTTACGTCATGCAGATGAACTTCACTTCCAGGGATCAGCTTCTTCAGCTCCTCCAGTATCTGTGGATTAAGCACATTCAAGTATTGGTTGTGATTTACACTAAATAACAATAAAAAGATTGCTGCATCTAGTATATTAGTGCACCTCCAACAAGCGCATTGAGGGTCCCCCAAGTTGCATCTTCTCCATTATTATGTTGCGAGTGGAGGATACCATATTCTCAATGCGTCTCATTCGTTCACTTGCCGAAACTCCAGTAGTGATCAGATCCATGTCAATTGTTCCTTTAGGAAAAGGTTAAAGCCATTAGCAGATGCTGATAATCTAGACAGAAAATAAAATCAGGAATAAAAGGGGAAGAAGTGTTTCAGGAGAATTACCAGTTGAATGATCAGTAGCTGACTGTTGCATTGCAACTTCCAGAAGCCGAAATGCCTCTTCTACATCATGCTTTTCAACCTGTTTGACCAGGACATAAGTTCATTCTCTGCTCATGGGAAACCATCATTGCAGTAAAAACTCAAATGCAATACTAACCAATTCTGACAAACGAATTCGTGCCAGGGCCTCACTTAGGCGTATCAAACTCTCAATTTGCCTTGGTGTTGCTGTTATTACCTGTTAAATTAACAAATCAAGAGACATGAAAATATTAGGCATGGACAAATAAACAAACCTGCAACAGTTCAAATTGAAACAATATAGAGTTCACAATTCTTTCAGATGTCTATACAATGCGATGGATCAAATTCAACATCCAGGAGAAAAGAAAAAGATCCAAATTGAGAGCAAAGTCATTACATGCATGAAGGAAGAATCAACGGGTGGATTCGTGAATGCAATAATATTCCATTATAAAGAAGTGTAAGTAAATAGCATTCATTCATCAGATTTGTTAAACAAGTGTATTCAAAGGAACTGAAGTAGGGAATGTTGTAAATAGCAAAATAGCAAGAGACCTTTTTGCTGCTGCCAGGGAAATTTCCTCTCCTTCTCATTTCTACATATCCTCGAGTCAACTCTTCAGCAGCTTCATCAGATAATTTTGGATGAATATGCTTTCGGGCATAGCTCACATATGCGGTCAATGTGGCAAGGTCTAAGACACCCTGCTCAGAACTCTGCAAATAGACAGGAATTTTCTGATGACAAATGAAAACTGCCAGACACATGCCTTGAAACAAGTGAGATAGTGACAGTTTACCATACTTCAGGATTTTCGAAGTGTAATGAGACAATATGCTTGGCGAGACGTCTGTCTGTCTGTTCATCAGCTTTGTCAAGTATCAAGTAGATTAAATCAAACCTGAGATCAAGAGTCAATGTAGTTTTTGTAAACAATTGCCATTCAGGATTATCAACAAATATTCTAGGTATTAGTATGTATTCACAAAAGATTCACAACCAAGGTTCAATGAAACAACCGCTAAGAATTAGTATGTGATATGCATTTTAACCATAGTGTTCACTGTGAAAGATGTGAAGCTATATAATTTTCAATATATGCAATATCTTAGTTGCATGGCATAGAAATGGCTCTTTCTTACCTGGACAATAACGTAGGAGGAAGGTGTATGTTTTCAATCACAGACAAGCGAGGGTTATAGCGTGAACCACTGGGATTTGCACAGGCCAATACTGAAGTCCTAGCATTAAGTGAGGCAATGATTCCAGCCTTTGCTATTGAAACGGTTTGTTGCTCCATCACCTGGGAGAATTGAAGTCAATTTTATAATTCAAATCAACCATCATAGGTGCCCAAGGACAAAAATAGTGAGTGATGAGGTAAAGAGTATACACTAGCTAATCCTGCGAGTTAATTATGCATCTATCATGCTTAATATACCATCACAGAATCATCAATTTCTGTCCATAAAAGAAATTGTAACATATTCACTAATAGAAGAAACTTCAAAGAAAACAAGTAGATGCTAGAAGTTCTCATATTATTGGGTAAAGGAATAAAATTGCAGGTTCATGAAAAACAACTTTTCCATACATGCATAGACAACTCACAAAACTAAAGTAATTTTTAAATTAAAAGGAATGTAATCAACCTCATGTAACATGCTTCTTGCACTTTCAGACATTTTGTCAAATTCATCAATGCAGCAGATGCCTCTATCACTCAGAACCAGCGCTCCACTCTCCAGAACCTACAGAGTAGGTCACTAGTATCAAAATCTACTCAATTTCTTCAATTTAAAGGTGATTGCTGTATGTAAAGAAAATATAAGGACCAGATTCTAGATGTTATCATACAGTTTCCCCAGTTTCAGGGTCTTTGGTGACATAAGCTGTCAAGCCAACAGCGGAGCTCCCCCTTCCACTGGTGTAAATGCCTCGAGGAGATAGCTTATGTATGTATTGGAGCAGCTGAGACTTGCTGGTTCCAGGATCACCAACCAGAAGGATGTTGATATCACCCCGGAAGCTAGCACCAGATGGTAACTTCAAAGCATTCCCACCGAAAAGCTACATGACATCAAGGAAAAAGCTATTAGTACCAAACAGAAAAATGATAAAATATCAACTAACATATTGGAATATCAAAGAAAGCAGTTGGTAAACTAGACGGCCAAACTAATATAGCACCTGGCAAAGAAGACCTTTCTTCACATCATCCAGCTCCCAAATATTTGGCGCCAAAGACCTGGTTAGTGTTTCATATATGTTAGGTTGTTTTGACAACTCTTTCAATTGCTGAATCTGCAAAATAAAAAGCGAGTCAGTTTAATATAGATAAAAGAAATAAGAGATTTTGGAAGGGAAGAACTTGATATACTTTTGATTCATCAAATTGAATTTCATCTTCAATTCTAGGGTGGCTGTTATCAATTTCCATAGCATCCTCAACTAGCATTCTTGACTTGTCAGCTTTCTTTATATGAAGACAATCGATGTATGTCTGTGACCAAAAGAAAGAAATATAACTCCCAGTCCGTATCAATGTTTCAGATATTCAAATGTAGTGTGAAAAAAAGAATGGAAGATATGCCTTAAATAATGATTTCACAGTTCTCTGTGTTGGCCCAACTCTGACGCTCATAGCCCTGTAAATCCCAGTGACCTAATGCAAAGAGGAAAACTAATCAGACAATAATAACATTCAGAAAAAGTGAAGGAATCAGATGAACAAACATAGTGAGGAACTCGTGATATAAAAATATTGTTATGCTGTGGATTCACCTCAACTCTGTCACCTGGCTTTCCAGCATCCACTAACTTGTCATGCATCAACAGGCTCACTGTATGTGGTGTTCCACCATCAGGAATATCATCAGGTGTCTCCTGAAGCCTCACAATCTGCTTATCAGCAAACCTGTGTTTTAGAAGAGGACCAATTGGTTATGATCTCTTTATGCCATAAACAGTAAGAGTTTCACATGATCACATCAACATCCACGAGCGCCTTTCTGAGGAAACAGTTATTTAATTGAATCAATTTATACCAAATAACAATACCCCAAAATCCCCACCCTCCTCTCATACTCAGCATTGGCAAATAATGCCAGTGTACATCCCTGTAATACATGACCTGAAAACCATTCAGCTGAAGATTATATGAAAATTAACTTACTCCTAAGATGCCAAGAGTTCACCTGCAGACTCAGTTAGTCAGCTTAGCCCATAAATAAGGCTTTAAATTACCTGCATCGATTGTGCACCAGCGTCATAGAGTTCTTAGCAAGACACTCTTGCTTCCAGCATGTTGAAGGTTCATTTATCCGTCCTGATACCACCCTTCCGTCAGAATACACAAAAAACTTTCATCCAAAACAACATTTATCTACACAGTCAAATCAATACACAGAACAGCAGACGAATTTACCTCTATCCACCACAATGGGGTCCGAGTAGTACCCACATACAAGACACCTAAATATAGCCTCCCTAATCTCTGGTATTATCGAACTACACCGAATAATCATTCCCTTTAATGATACCATCTTCTCGATATCTATCCAAAACGACACCAAAATCAGCTATAATCTTCATTCACACCACTCATTCATCAAAATCAATAAGAATAATGTAAAACACAAACAAATTAAAAAGAACAAACCTGATGGGTTGAGATTTCGCATTGCAGTGGAGCTCTTAAGATTATAAATCCTTACTTGCACATGCTTTTCAAACAAGGGGTTAATCAAACTAACAATATCCATCAACACAATATCGAAAATTGCCAAAACCTCAAGTGGGTATCGAACCATTTTGTTATACAAGTCGGAATCATAATCAAACACATCATTTGCATCAACATCAATCCACTCTCCTTCAATTTCAAGAACCCTATTTATAGCTCTCATATACTTCCCCTGTTTATAAATCTCACTCTCACTTCCACTCAGCAGCTCTTCTTTCTCTCTAAAATGCTTCAAGAACATTTGTATAGCGCTTTTAACGTCTTGCACACTAATGTTCGTGCCCCATACGAACGTCGGCGTGGCCTCGTCCATGTCGTCGCCGGCCTCAGAGGACGATGGTGGGACATCGTCGGTTGAGGACGGCGACGTGGCGTGTCTTTGACCGTTGGATCTGCGGTTTGAGCGGGATGGCGTGGTGTTTGGGGTTTCAGAGGAAGTGGCGAAGCGGGATTGGTTTGCCCGTGGCGTAAGGAAGGCTGTCGGTGTCGTGGATCGGCGGCGGCGGCGTCCGCCATCACGACCGCGACCGGAGGCGCGTGAGGAGCCGGCTGGAGAGGAGAAGGTGTTGTCGATTGGAGTTGAAATTGAATCGTCCGGGGACGACGGCCCTAAAAACCAAAAAAAAAATCGAAATTTTATGAATATAAAAATTAAACTGTAAATAAAAAATTAATTTTATTTATGACTGACCGTCGTTGAAGCTGGGAAGCCTGAATCAGACGCCATGGTTACTGACTGAATGCGAGGGAGAGGGAAGACTTTGGGTTTGGAGGATTGGGCGACCGCAAAGTGTTTGACGGGAAGATTTGGCGGGAAATGGGTGCCTTTTGGCGCCAACTCTCCTACTGGTAGAGTGTAAACGGGCCAGACTTAACCCGATCTGGCCCAAACTCATTTGAAAGGTGCATGACATCATTACTAATCTGGGCCTGGTTTTTATACTTACTCGGCATAGGGTTTGTACGAGCGGGTAGATAAATGGGACTTAAGAGGGATTCATGCTAACGGCACCCCTCAATAACTATTTTGAAACCCTTCTTTTGTATTCACAAGTTTGTCCAGAAAAACCAAAGTCCATAATGTTTGAAGAAATTTATATGCAGACCCCATTGGTTTAAAAAATGCTCCCTTATTTATTATTATTATTTTTTAATAACTATGTGTTTTGATTATAGTGATTAGTGACCCAATCACCCAACTACTTTGCATTTAAATATAATTATCAAAAAGAAGTCTGATCATTTCTAAGACAATTGGAGCCTATATGATCTTCGTGTATTTTTTGTTTGTCGATATTTGAAATTACATTAAAGTCTTGTTTAAGATCAGACTCGAAAAGTTAAAAAAGTATATTATTTCATAATTTTACCAATAAAAGTAGCTTATTTGTTAATCTTAGATTACTTGATATATTCTAGTTTAACAAAAAAGATTTAAAAAATCATGGCTCCAAATTACGTGTTAAATGTTCATTGAGAGTGATGTCACCAAAATTGTCTTGTCTGTATCTAGATAAATTAAAAATACTAATGAAAGTTTTATTCTTGAAAAGTTGAGGTCTGCCTGTATAGTTAGGGCAAATATATATAATAAACAGTTCTCTAAAAAATATTTTATGTCTTTACTGAATTTTTTTGAAGAATAATTAGATTAAATGCGGGGTTATTTAATATAATAAAATTACTTTAAACACTCATATTTTAAGAATTATTTATTACAAAAAATGTAAAATGTGATTTACATTTAAAGATAATTTAATATAATATAATTATTTTAGACACTCATCGAACACAGCCGTTTGTTTATAATTATGCTTTATTTTAAAACCTAAAACTTAGCTCTCTTCAAAATCGTGTATCTAAATAACTAATCAAGCAATTATTTGCCTGGACAAAAGCAATTGTAAACGCACAAATAACAAAACCTGAAGCTCAAACGTACGTTGTGGTACAAGAAGAAGAAGAAAAGGAAAACCCAAAATAGTCCTTCACGTTTTAGGGGTAAACAAAAAAGAAATAATAATAAAATAAAAAAGAAAATAAAAACTGCAATTATAAGAAGAAGAAGAAAGAAAAGGAAAAAAGAGCAGGAAGTGGCCTGATTTGAAATTAGAGTCCTCCCTACTATCCAAGATATTTATTCATAAACAAATATTTCAATTCAATTTCGATTGAGATTGAAGATGAATAAAAATAACTTAAGCAACAACTACAAGAAAGACGTGACAAATTAAAGATAGGATTAGAGAAACATGATTAATTACTAATGAAATATATCAAAATTTGTAGGGATGATGAATATGTTTATAGGTGTAACGAGAAAACAAAAAAATTAATGAATAAGGTTTAATTTACAGAAGACTATTTTGGTATTTATTAGAATGTATAAAGTAAAAATTACTAATAGTGCTATTTGAACCCACCAAATTTCTCTTTATACCATTTTAAAATAAGTTTATTATTGAAAAATTAAAATTTTAAAATCTCAAAACCATCCTTCATTAATCTCTTACTACCCTTCACTAAGCTTTTTCTCTCTTTACCTTACAATTAATTAAACACTCAATCTCTCTTTTGAATTTTTTTAATATATATTTTCTTAGTATATCATGATCTATATTTTATACTTTTAATGTATAAGAATTTTTTTTTATATTCATTAGTTTTTGTGATTTGTAAAAATTAATTTCTAAATATTAATTAATTTTCATGGCTGATAAAAAATTAAAAATTTATTGATATTCATTTTTATATAGTGGGTTTTGTTCCTCTTAATTAGTGATATTAATTATTTGCAGCTAGTGGTGGAAAGAAGGAAAAAAGTTGGTTACATCAAAAAAAACTTTATGAGAATACACTATGAAGATATGTGGAGCCCATATGAAAAATGTCAAGAGATAGTAAGAAGAGAGTGGGGGAAACAATGCAAGTGGGAGGGAGCAGATGCAATAGAGATTTTAAAAAATGCTGCAAAAAGGTCCATGGCTGAACTAGTGATGTGGAGCTCAAAGGAATTTGGTGGGAGGGAAAAAAAGCTAAATGATTTAATTAACGAGCTGAAAAATATAAAAAGGAGTTATGACCATTATGAGAATGAGGATAAAATTAGGATGCTAGAGAAACATATCGACAACATTCTGATTGATGAAAAAGTGTATTGAAAGCAGAGGTCTAGATTTGATTGGCGATTAGAAGGAGATAGAAATACAAAATTTTTTCATGCCAAAGCTACAACAAGAAAGCAGAAGAATAAAAAAATGGGGAGTTTTGGATGAAAAAGGAAATTGAAGCAAAGGTGATAGAGAGAAGGTTCTGTGATCATTTTGCAAACTTTTTCACTACAATAAATCCATCAAGGCAGCAAACGGAAGCAGCGTTGGAAAACATAACAAAGAGAGTAACAACAAAGATGAATGAGGAGCTGACCATACCAATCATAAAGGAGGAAATCAAAGAGGCTATTTTCCAAATGTACCCAACAAAAGCACCAGGATCGGATGCTCTCCCTGTTGTATTTTTTCAAAAGTACTATAATTTTGTTGGAGAAGTTGTAACAGCAATGTGCTTACATATCCTCAATGAGCGAGGTAACCTAGCTCTTCTCAATCATGCTTACATTGCCCTTATCCTAAAAAAAAAAAACACAAGGATGTAGCAGAGTATAGACCTAATAGCTTGTGCAATGTGATATATAGAGTCATAGCAAAATCTATAGCTAATAGACTGAAGCAAATTTTACATGCTTTAATATCCCCAAATCAAAGTGCATTCATACAAAATAAACTTATCACAGACAATATCATCATATGTTATGAATGTCTATATAAAATTAGAATGAGTAAGAGGAAGAAAAATAGGTTAGTTGCTTTAAAGCTAGACATAAGCAAGGCCTATGATAGGATGGAATGGAATTTCTTAAAGCAAATCATATATCAGTTAGGGTTTTCAAAAAAACCTGGATTGATTTGATTATAATTGTATCTCTACCTCATCATTCTCTGTACTGATTAACGGGGTTCTTAAAGAGTTGATTTAAGCTAGAAAGGCGCTTCAGACATGGTTTTCCGTTATCCCCATATTTGTTAATGATTTGGGCAAAAGCTTTTTCCGACATGCTGATTCAAGCAAAAAAAAAAAAAAACCGCTTTCAGGGGCTTAGGTTGAACAAAGAGCTATCCATCAATCATCTCTTGTTCGTTGATGACAGTTTGATCTTTAGTAGAGCTACAATGGATGATTGCAAAAATCTAAAGTAGATATTTGATTGTTATGCTACTGTATCTGGTTAAATCTTCAATTTTAGTGGAAACACCTCAGCTGGACAGACGAATGCAATAAAAAACATTTTTCAACTAAATGTTGTATCAAAGCATGAAAAATACGTGGGATTGCCCTCCATGGTTAGTAGGAAGAAAATTAGTTTTTTTTCAAGGAAATTAAGTTGAGAATTTTTGGCAAAATCTCAAATTGGAAAAATATTTTTTTTTTCAAGCGGGGGTTAGGGAGATCTTGATTAAAGCAATGGCTCAGGCTGCACCAGCGTATGCAATGAGTGTTTTTAGACTTCCCACAACTTTATGTAAAGATATTCAAAGAGCAGTCACAAGCTTTTGGTTGGGAGCAAAAAAGGATCAGAAAAGAATTCATTGGGCAAAATAGGAGAGGCTATGTCAAGCAAAGGGCAAAGGAGGTCTTGGATTTAGAGACTTTGATAGTTTAATTAAGCTTTGATAGCTAAGCAGAGCTAGACGATAATCTAACATCCCGAGTCTTAGATGACAAAAATCCTACAGGCAAGATACCTCGAAGATGCTGAATTTTTATAAGCCAAATTGGGATCCAAGCCATCTTTATTTGGGCAAGTATTCTCTTGGGGAGACAAATCATTTACAAAGGAATGAGACAGAGAATCGGATAAGGGGAATCTCTTAAAGTGTCTAAGAGTCAATGGATATCAAGATCACAAACTTTCAAACCCATCTCATCGGCAGCCTTAGATGCTGATTTCACAGTAGCAGAATTATTTAATGACAATCAACAGTGGAAATAAATATTGATTCATCAGCACTTTACCCGTGAAGATACTGAAAAAATCCTACAAATCCAACTCCTAAACAACCTACAACCAGATCAAATTTTGTGGCACTATGACAAGAAATGTCAATACTGGGTTAAGAGTGGTTATCAGATAGCTTTGAAGATCAAGCATTCTGAGCTATCAAGCTGCTCCAAAAACACTAGAGGACAATGGAATGTGATATGGTCAACTGAGTTACTATAGAAAATCAAGATTTTTATGTGGAGGGTTACAAAAAATCTGTTACCAACGATAGAGAATCAATGGAAGAGTAGAATTTTACAGGATCTAAGATGTCCGAGATGTAAAATGAAGGCTGAGGATGTCATCCATGTTGTAATGGAATGTAAACCAGCAAAGTAGATATGGCAATTAACTCCTTTTTTTTTTTGGCAAAAGTGCAACTACTTATTAATCAAGATTTGCTAGGTATGATACAAGAGATGGTAAAAAGAAGAAACAAAGAGGAACTGAGATTAATAATAGCTTTATGTTGGGCAGCATGGCATACAAGAAAAGTTTTTGTTTTTGAAAATATAAAGCAAGATCCTGAAATCACAGTGGCCAAAGCTGAAGCTATTGTTGAGGCATACGTGATACGAACCCCGTCAAGAACTGATGCGACCCTAATCAATTTAGTTTCCAAGATCGAATCTAAATCAGGAATGGAATGGAACCTCGACCCAATGCTTATTGAAAGCACGAACCTTGGTATGTGAAGACGCCACAATCAATTATAGATGGTATGATTGATAAGTCAAGAATTTGAATACCACGGAAATCCGATAAGTTCAAAGAGTTCGTAAAGAACCAAAGAGAATTAACTCTCTCACCAATTGCATCAAAAACTTCTTTTTTGTTTATTGAATATAAGTACTTTCTATAGGGTTGGTTACAAGAATTTTTGGAAATAAATCCTAAACCAAAAATCAAATCTAAATCTAAATCTTCCCTAATAAGAAAGAATCTAAATCAAATCAGAATCCTAATCTAAGTAAATAGGAAATAATTTAAACTAAATCAGGATCCTAATTGTCTTAAATGCCTTACATCAATTAAATGGAAACTATGCGATTAAAATAGAAATAATTGATTTGATTCCTTAATAGCCTCCTCAAGAAACGGGAAAGTATCTGAAAAAGGAAAATAATATATTTTCCAACCATAATGTTTAAGCCAACTTCCTATTTTATGGAAGTGACTATTTAGAAACTTCAAGATTCTGAATCATGCATTTATCATGTGCGATTCCTTCAATGGGCCTCCACGATTTTGATTGAGCCCAAATTGCTTGAATCAATCCATTAAGTGCTTCTTTGAATTTCTTTGCTCGAGCTCTTGTAACAGGTCCGACGGGAACTTGAATAGGATCAGAGTATGCCTCATCCCATGTGCTTGTGATAGTTTTATCCTTAATCTCATCATTCCCCTCCTTTTAAAAAGGATTTGTCTTCAAATCATCACGTTCCAAAACTTGGAATGGGCCATCCCCTCGAGGTAATAACTTTGATTTCCTTCGTTCCGGAAATCATTCCTTGCACATGTGTAACCACACCCAATCGCCAGGTTCAAAGACTAGCTTATGTCGCCCTTTATTAGCTTGTTTAGCATATTGCTCAGTTCTCTGCTCAATGTTGAACTTCGCCTTCTCATGTATATGTTTAACAATTTCAATCTTTTTCTTGTCATCTAAGTTAACATGCTCTGAAATAGGTAATGGAGTTAAATCTAATAGGGTTAAAGGATTAAAACCATAAACAATTTCAAACGGTAAATACTTAGTAGCAGAATGAACGGAACGATTATAAGCAAACTCAACAAGTGGTAAACAATCTTCCAAAGTTTTGATGTTCTTTTTAATGATAGCTCGCAACATAATAGATAAAGTTTTATTCACAACCTATGTTTGACCATCAGTTTGAGGGTGACAAGTAGTTGAAAACAACAACTTAGTTCCTAACTTAGCCCATAAGGTTTTCCAAAAGTAACTTCAAAACTTAGCATCCCTATCAGAAACAATTGTCCTGGGCATACCATGCAACCTCACAATCTCTCTAAAGAATAGGTCAGCAACATTAGAAGCATCATCCGTTTTGTGACATGGAATAAAATGTGCCATATTTGAAAATCTATCTACAACCACAAAAATTGAGTCTTTCCTTTGTCTAGACCTCGGTAAACCTAGTACAAAATCCATCGAAATATCAGTTCAAGGTGCACTAGGTATTGGCAAAGGGGTGTATAAGTCATAAGGTTGCACTTTCGATTTGGCCTGCCTACAAGTGACACATCTACCACAAAGTCTTTCAACATTTCGTTTCATATGTGGCCAATAGAAGTGCTCCTGTAAAACTGCTAGAGTCTTTACAACTCCAAAATACCCCATTAACCCTCCTCCATAGGATTCTCTCACTAATAAATCTCTCAAAGAACAGTTAGACACACAGTTTATTCTCCCGAAATAAATAGTCATCATGCCTAAAGTATTTACTGACTACAGTCTTTTCACAAGCTTGGTATTCAATACTAAAATCATAGTCATTAGCATACAATTCCTTAATATGTTCAAAACCAAGTAGTTTAGCATTAAGTGTTGAAATTAAGACACACCTGCGGGAAAGCGCATTTGCAACAATGTTTTCCTTACCTTACTTGTAACAAATGACATATGGAAATGTCTCAATGAATTATACCCATCGAGCATACCTCTTGTTCAGCTTGTGTTGGCCTTTTAGGTGTTTCAAGGACTCATGATCGGTGTGAATCACGAACTCCTTAGGTTATAGGTAGTGTTGACACGTTTCTAACGCTCGAATCAACACATACAACTCCTTATCGTAAGTAGGGTAGTTTAAGGCTGCCCCACTCAATTTTTCACTAAAGTAAGCAATTGGTCGTCCTTCCTGCATTAGGACTGTGCCAATACCAATACCTGAGGCATCACATTCAATTTCAAATGTTTTATTAAAGTTAGGCAAGGACAATAAAAAAGCATTGGTCAACTTTTGCTTGATTATTTGAAATACATTTTCTTGCGCTTCTCCCCACTTGAATCCAACATCTTTTTTTATTACTTCAGTAAGCGGTGCGGATAATGTGCTAAAGTCTTTCACAAATCGTCGATAGAAACTAGCAAGCCCATGAAAGCTTTTCACATTACTTACACTTATGGGACTCAGCCACTCTTGGATTGCACATACCTTTTCCTCATCAACCTATATACCCTATGCACTCACAACAAATCCTAGAAACGCAAGTTTGTCGGTGCAAAAAGTACACTTCTTCAAGTTAGCAAACAACTTTTCTTTTCTAAGCACATCTAAAACATATTTCAAATGTACTACATGATCGTTTATGTTTTTGTTATAAATGAGGATATCATCAAAATAAACAACAACAAACTTGCCAATAAAAGCTTGCAAGACATGATTCATAAGTCTCATAAAAGTGCTCGGGGCACATGTGGAGGATGTGTGGTCTGATTGATAAGTCAAGAATTTGAACGCCACGGAAATTCAATAAGTTCAAAGAGTTCGTAAAGAACCAAAGAGAATTAACTCTTTCACCAATTGCATCAAAAACTTCTTTTTTGTTTATTGAATATGAGTACTTTATATAGGGTTGGTTACGAGAATTTTTGGAAATAAATCCTAACCTAAAAATCAAATCTGAATCTAAATATTCCCTAATAGGAAAGAATCTAAATCAAATCAGGATCCTAATCCAAGTAAATAGGAAAGAATTTAAATTAAATCAGGATACTAAGTGTCTTAAATGCCTTACATCAATTAAATGGAAACTAGGTGATTAAAATAGAAATAACTGATTTGATTCCCTAATAGCCTCCTCACGAAACGGAAAAGTATCTGAAAAAGGAAAATAATATATTTTCCAACCATAATGTTTAAGCCAACTCCCTATTTCATGGAAGTGACTATTTGAAAGTTTCAAGAGTCTAAATCATGCATTTATCATGTGCGATTCCTTTAATGGGCCTCCACGAATTTGATTGAGTCCAAGTTGCTTAAATCAATCCATTAAGCGCTTCTTTGAATTTCTTTGCTCAAGCTCTTGTAACGGGTCCGACGGGAACTTGAATAGGATTTGAGTATGCCTCATCCCATGTGCTTGTGATAGTTTTATCTTTAATCTCATCAATACGTAAGAGTCAAAATGAGAAAAATAACAGCAACATCAAGAATCACAGCAGAAAGAAGTTTGAGTTGGATTCCTTCTCCACAAGAAAGCTATTTTAAAGCAAATATTGACGCAGCTATTAATAAAGAAAAAGGTGAAACAAGGGTTGGAGTGGTGATCAGAGATGGTTGGGGATCAGTGATAACTACAGCTATAAATCAAACGATATTCTATGGAAATGTAGCTCAAGCTGAAGCAGTAGCAGTAATCTTTGGCATACAGATTGCTGTGGAAGCAGACTTACTACCACTAATTGTTGAAACTTATTGCCAAGAAGTAATTGATTTTTTTTTACATAAGAAGAGCAGTAGAACATAAATTTTCTAGAATATTGCTGAAATTCAGAACAAGATGAACTCGTTCAATGACAAGGCAAAAATTCAGCATGTCCCAAGAGATTGTAATGCAATTGCTCATGCTCTAGCTAAGACAACTTTAGTTTGTGAAGGCACTTGTGTTTGGAAGGGATCATTCCCTCCTCAAATTGTATCATTGTTTTCAAAGTTTAATTAATGAAAGTAAATCTTTCTATCAAAAAAAATTATTTGCGGCTAAAAAAATATATTTAAGTGGATTGATGTGAATTTGTGAAATTGAGAAGAGAAAGAGAAGAAAGAGTTAATTAAGTAATTTTTTTAAAATTATTTAGATAATAAAATTCTTAATTAAAAAAAGAGTGTAGAAAAGAAATTAATAGATTTAAATAGTACAATCTAAAAAATAATGTTAAATTTTTAATAAATGAGTGCATAGAGTAAAAGAGTCCTCAAAATAAAACATGTGATAGTGGAATTTTTTTTCTGTATTAAAATTACACTCCAAGATGTCCTTAATTAGCCCTTTTCTTTATCCACGTGCTTTTACTATAACAAATAATAATAATAATAATAATAAAATGGTATTGAAATTATTTGGGGGGGGGGGGGGGGCGGGGGGGCCGCGCAATTCTGAAATAACAAAGTGGGGGCTTATCAGAGGCACTGCAGAGTGAGGAGCCACTTTCTGTCA
Organism: Citrus mangshanensis; assembly: GCA_030449895.1. NCBI lineage: Eukaryota > Viridiplantae > Streptophyta > Magnoliopsida > Sapindales > Rutaceae > Citrus > Citrus mangshanensis. The sequence goes on from JASUUJ010000069.1 coordinate 5,714,927, forward strand.
GTGACTAATTAAGGATAAAACAATTCACAAACCCTTAGTCTGCTCGTGTTTCTCAGAATTTCATCAAAGCAATCAATGGTAGATAATTATATTATATAAAAGTAGTCATCAAAGTTGGAGAGCTATTGAAAATTTGTCCCCATTTAATGGGTCGAAACTTGAAAGACATGGGCAGCTGCAAGCTGTAACGGCGTAAACTTTGATGTGATGGAAGCGTCGTACTGTTTATATTAATAAAAAAATTTTACAGTTAATTTCTGTCACCATATTTATTTATTGCCTATAATTAAAACGCATAATCAGATTTCAGAATTTATTATTATTGTTCTTTTAAAGGCTTCCACATGTTAACAACTCCACATGTATTATTTTATGACTTTAAGACACACGTCAAGGGATAAAACTGAGTTAATAATATCATAATTACATATTATTCTTTAATTAGTTTTTTATTTGACGTCATGTGTGCACTCCACGTTAGTGATGCTTGTCAAAATTTATTAAGATTTAATGCATGTCCAATAATTGGTGAGTAAGACATAATCATGAACTTAAGACTTATGAGGTGAGGTGTCTTTATGGCGTTTTAAATAATGTTACCTTCTTGGCATTAATTTGCTTTGCATGCACGATAATTTTCCACTAACTGATTATATAATACACAATTAATATTTTAGTAGTAATTCTTTGAAGATGGTATCTATTACTTGTATTAAAAATTGTGGTATTTGCAGTTTTTGGCCAATCAAACCACTTTATCATACTTCTGCAAAAAGATTGATGCATACAAAACTAGTATTGGCAAAGAATCGAACCAAACTTTTTCAATTTTGCAGCATTATGAATTAATTTACATGAGCAACAAAGTATGACTTTTCAGCAGATTATTCCCTTCACATATAGTGATTGTTGAGTAATAAACTCATTCGAGCATAAACGTTAATTTATGCCAAAACTTGTTGAAAGAAAACGTGTCATCTTTTTCAAAAAATAAAAAATAAAACTTTGGTACATCGGTAATAATACAATTAATTAACACTAATTTGATAAATACGTAGAGTCTTATATAATCAACAATTTAGTTAATAGTTTTTCGACGTGAATACAAGCATGATATATTAATAAGGGTTGTTTTACGACGGATGCTACGTACAAAAGACATTATTATTCAACTTGTTTGGTCTAATTTGCAATTAATCCACACATGTACGCGAAACACTAGGATTAGGAGCACTATAAGTGTTCACTTTTCATAATAAAAATTAACTTGGCGTCTAATGCTTTTGAGATAAGCATCATATGCAGCATTCTCCTTCTTCACAAAAGCTATTTAAAAGCACTTATATAAAGAACAACATTCTCCGCCTTTGGAGTGCTTCTGGCTGCTGCTGCTGCTGCATAGTTTATTTCAAAACCCAGATAAAGTCAAGCTTGTTTCTCATATATTCTAATATCAAAAACATCACAATAAATCACTTTACTTTTAGGGCTACATATAGAGATTGCCCTACTTCATTTATATATTACTTTGTTTTTCTATTTTATCTAATTGCTGGATCTCTTCCTACAGAAGTTAAGGATTTGCTTTCTATGACTAAATAGGGAAAGCCATTGAGAGGAAGTTCATTTTGGAAGAGAATCCTCAATATGGAATATTTCAAAGTGAGGTTGCTTCTAGATCATGATATTTGCACTAAATAGAACCAATGAACAATGAACTTAGTAAATGGTTTCTTTCAAGTACAAAGTATATATTCTGTGCCAGTAAGTGTCTCAATCTTATGGTTAGTGATTGACACAATGCATCTTTGTAATAAAATATACAAGCATGGGAGGGCTTCAGCAATGCTTTCCAATTAAAGTAATAATTATCATCTAAAATCCACAAGATGCCTGCATAGTTTTTCTGACTAAACATATAAAATATTCAACTTTGAGGGAGCTTAGTTCTTGCTTTTGGGTAGTTATGCCTAGCCCCTATAGCTACAGGCTGATTCTTCCTCAACTTTCCAAACCCTGATTATAATATACAAAAATGCTGTACTACTCTCACTCAAATTTATTAATATGCATGCAAATAGTTAAATGTTATACAAACAATTTGTTTTCATGCAATCATCATTTATAAAGAAGGCACACTTGAACACATGCTATAAGTGCCACTAAACATAAAAGAAAATGCATATAGCAGGCAATATGAAATCATCAAACAGCTAGTATACTAACTAAATATTTTGTTACAACTTCTCTCTAGTCTTCCAGCTAACTATACTTGGCAAAAATTGTTCAAAACACAAGCAGATCATGATTTATATGCGGCATTTCTTTTCATCTTTTTGCATACATTGTGTGTAGAATGAGTCTGTGTGTGGAATCTTGAATATATTGGGTTTGGTGATGCTCATGCATCGGTGAAACAACCATTAAAAATAAATAAAAAAAATAAAATTCTCTTGAAATCCTTATCGGTCTGCCAAAACTTATGTATGTAGTAAAATTAGAAATGTAGATTAGTTTCAAGCCTGCAAAGATACGGGAAATAGGGAAAAAAGCAGCTTAGAAGTTCGTAAACAAACAATTAAATGAGATTAGCTGATACTTAGAAAGACTTAAGGATAAAGAAATTAACAAGAAGACAAACTGCTAAGTGCTAAGCCTGTCTTCAGAATATCACATTTAATTAATTAATTAATATTACCAAAGAAGATCATATAATGCAAGCATTGGAGTTAAAAAACAATGCACAAAGAAATAAGCTCTTTAGTACTTTCTAGTTCAATCGACATCAATTATATAATCAAAATCCACGGATATCAAAACAACACAACAGCAACAATGATGTTGGCTAGAGAGAGCTAGTGAAGCCAATAAGTGTAAAATCCCTATTGGCCTCTTGGAAAGATACATATGATGATTAGACATATATAAAATAAAAATGCTTAAGAAAGAACTAAATCAAAGCTAGCTAGCTAGGCAGCCAGCCAAGTGATCTCTTAAGCCATTTAATTTGTTCTTCAATTCCCACATGTCTTTCCAAGATACAACTTGATCAGTCTAAGAGTTTGGATATTTTGGGAAAAATTGCGTACCCGCGGACACGTAAGAGCCGAATGGGTATGTAAATGAAGAAGAATATGGAGTTTCATCAGCTGCAGCTAAAGCAGTAGTAGTAGTGGTAGTAGCAGCAGTGGTGGTGGTTAGGGCAGCAACAGTGAAGGGATAATAAGGTTGCTGCTGATGCTGAGGTGGCGGCGGAGGCTCACTGGAGGAGCTCTCTCCCACATTGTTATTGGAGTTACTTTCACAGCCTTGATAATAGAGAATTCCTTTGAAAATATGCCCTCCAACACTTATAGAAGTTTTGTATGCAAGTGTTGTTCGATCAATTGCATCATCAATGGAACTCACTTTAACACATCTAAATGTTGCCTCAGATGTTATTTCTGCTGGAAAATTTCCTATTTGTAACCCTATAACAATTAAAGAACCAAAGAAAAAAACCAAAAAAAAAAAATAGATCACAACAAATAGTTAAACTCAGGCAATTATTAGAACGCAGGAAAAGAAATCTGCTAGCTAGGGTTACAACTTACGACAGAATCTTTGGAAACACAAGCAAACGATATGAGGCGTGTTTGATGAATCTACATAACTGTTAGCTTTCTAAATGTGCAGATCTAACAACTTTACCTGATAACGAAGGATTCTCTCTAAGCCTTTTTGGGCTGTGTCCCTGAAGCTGAAGATGCTGTTCGTGAACAGGAACAAGGTGTTGATGATGATACCTCTGGTGCCTTCTGTAGGCTGGAATCCAAGTGCTTTTAATATGAGTTTCACATTCATATCCTCTTCTTTTACAACAAGTCCTGCACCTCATGTACGCACAGTTCTTTTTGGCTTGGTTCCCACAGTCTTGACATCTTGTGACGCCTAATTCAGCTCCTAGTTGTCTAATATTCATCATCATTAATTCATTACACTACTAACACCTCACCTCTCATTTTTCTTTCCTTTTCAAACAAAAGTACAGCACACCCGTTTGCTTTTAGCACTTATCTTTTTTGCAAAATGTAGGAATCAAAACAAGGGTTTTGCTTTTGTGGGTATATATATATGTGGTGTAGTCTTTAACTACTTGGGGTTATGTCCTTCAAACCTTTTTGAGAAACTAGTTATAGAAAAACTTAACAAGAAAGATATTTTGTTAGTGTTTTTGCAGAGCGAAGCACTTAAAATAGTAACAACCAAAAGTATTACAGAAGCTAGCGCACACAAGCCGCCATGGCTAACACATCATCAACTCAACTTAAGTTTTTTATAAACAATTTATCCCAGACACCCACAAGACAGAGAGAAAGAAAGCACTAATGAATTCTCTCTCTTTCTCTGATTGTTTTGTTTTCTTTCTTTCTTTTTTTTTTAATAATAATATCGGACATGAACTGATGAGTGAAATGATTAAAGTACTATTTCGGTTGTGCGTTAAGTAGAGCTGGCGTAATTTGATACCGTTGGGTTTGGGTACAAATAAATAGACATGAGATGTGAAATTTGATATAATTTATTAAATGAGTTGCGGTTTGGGTCGATGCGATTTTTGTTGGTATCATATTCAAATTAAAGTTTTTAACTCATTTATTTAATTCATGATATAATTATATTTTTTATTTTAAATTAATTTATAGATTCTTATCATCGAGTTAAATATTAGATATGATTTTTTTTAGAGCATCTCCAAAAGACTCTATAAATTTTACTCTTTAAATATCTATTTGCTTAGCTATGTAGCAAATAAAAAGATAAAAATATATGATATTCTCCAAAAAAACTCTTCAAATAAAAATAACTTAATATTATTTTAATCAAATAATTATTTTTTTAAAGAAAAATCAATAGCAATTAAAGTATTTCTCTTTTTTTCTCTAATAAAAAGTAATAAAGTAAAAATTGAAGAGGGAGAAATCAACTCTCCAAATTTGAAGAGAGAGAATCATTTCTTATTTGAATAATCTTAATTAGAGTGTCTTTTATAGCCTTAAATATTGAGATAGCTCTTCAAATAATTAATAAAATCTTATTTAAAGAGTCTTTTGGTGATGCTCTTAGAATAACAAATATATACACATTATTTTATTTACAAAATTTTATATAAATTTATAACTTTAATATATAGTGTAAATATATAATATTTTGATAGATATGAATATTTTTTAATATCGAAAAAGGATATATACACATACATTAAAAAAGAGATAATGTGTAAATATTTAATATAAATTTTGTTAAATATATAATTATTAAAAATAAAAATTTTGTTCAAATTTTATTAATATTTTGATATAAATATTTGACATAATTATTATGCGCGTCATGATTGAATCAACTTAAATTTAATAATTTTTTGTGACACGACGCAATACGGCCGAATGACTCGTTATTGGAGCCAACAGCTCAACAGGTAAGCGTAAAAGAAGGAATTAATGACGAGCAAAAACATATAAATAAATAAATAAATAAAAATTAAGCTTGGCGTTGGTACTAGGTTTATAGGTCTTATGATTTTAAACAGTAAGCTAAAGAATAAACACTGTTTATATAATAAATAAAATACTAAAAATGGTTCAAAAAGTTGCAGGATCCATATTTATTTTCTCTGACAGTCAAAACTGACACCTACATCACTATTCGTCTATCAAAATAACCGGGTCTTGACACTTTTCATTTCACTCCAGTGCTTAGCTTCGCTTAGGCTGTCTGTGAATGTGGGTTTTGGCCTACAACTACTTTATTGGACTTCTTCTTCGTAGTCTCTCTTTCCTATGAGAAGTGAATGTAAGTATAATTAATCTCATAGGGCTAAAACTTATAATTCAAATAATCTCATTTTGTACCATATTATTATAATTTTTTGTCCTATAAGATTATTCTTTTCTTACATAAATTTCTTAGTATTATGAAGATGAAGTACAATAAATAAAAAAGTTAATATTAGCATTGGATGATTTTTTTTTATACACTTATATATTACAATTCGATATTTACAATTAGAAATCCATCGGGACTTATCTGAATAATTCTATTACAGCACAACCTAAATATCAATCCTCACTAAATTGGAGGGAGATTTGCCCTTATTATTATTTGAGTGAAATCGATCACACTTCAATATGGAGAGTCAATTAACTCCCATTATACATGAAGACAAGTCCAGCAATAACCCTGCGCTGGGACTTGAATTGGATGATGTTATTACTCAAGGCGACTGTTCCAAATTATTGGATGGTCTAGCTCGAAGTGTTTGGATTAGGAGGTATATTGGTATTGGAGTCATTGGATGGCTTTAATAGTGTGTTTCAAAGTTCTAATAGCTTGGAGTAGGGGCCCGTTGAAAGGTTATCTAGTGAATTAACTTGAAATAGACACTAGCGATTTTCTTTTTTTAAATAGAAATGTTTTCTCCACATGTACTGTAAAATTTCTTCAGCGCCTCATAAGACCTTAGTGCATACCTTTTTACAATTTTTGAAGTAGCTCAACTTCAATATCAATGGCAAAATGAGCGTAATCAACTTCCTAGTAGTTGAAAAAAAAAAAAATCTCTCTCATATGAAGGGAAGTTGTTAACGCTCTACTAATTGATACGTGATTTCAAGACATAGTGATTTTAATTTTTAAGAATACGGTGATTGGTAACTCCAATGCACTCATTATGCAAATTTATATGTAATGAATTAAACAATTTTTGTTTTTAAATAGTTCTTTATACGTAGAATTGTTGGTCCAAACTTTAAAGAAATGCGGATGTTAGCAGAAGGGGACTCTTGTAAGGTTACAATTTCTAGTTTTGTAAAAAAAAAATGATAGTGTTAAGATGCAGTGTGAAATTGCTGTATGTTAATTAAGAATAGTTTCTGAGCAGCCACAAATTCCTTTTAAGCTTAATTTACGGGTTTTAAAGATCTATTTTCAAAATTTTACTTTAAAACGAAAAGGTAATAGTAACTTGATTGAGTATTATACTTACAATGAGAGATTTGTGAAATAAGAGCTGTGAGTTGTAAGTCATCAAATATTCACTCGAAGGCCTACTCATTACAGGCACAAAGACAAAACTCAAGACTCAAGAGATGACCATACTCTTGATCTTGAACCAAAAACATCTCTGTCCCTCCCAATAATAAGGTGAGAGTAGCATTAATTTTGCCCATCAAGAAACGTATAATGGGAGTGGAATTGTCCATATCATGGAATAGAATAATTTTGGGCTGCAGTACTCTAACAGAAATGATGTAAAAAAAATTTCTTGCAAGTTTTCTTTGCCTTTTAAAAGATACAAAACCTCAGCCACTATTTTGATGTGAAGGAACACCTCATTGATGGAACGGAACAAGAGCGTGCCCCATATTCACACCTAACCACTAGCAAAATCTATCAACAGTGGGACACTGGGACTCGTTTGTTTCCTTTTTCCTTTTTCCTTTTTTGCATTTTGTTCTCTTCTTTCTTGTTTCTCATCACTGTACGGCATACACCAACAAAAATGTATCTCAGTGGCACATGCATATTTTCATCTTTGGGTAAATTTTAGAAGCCTTAACTTAACCTCCCCTCAGGTTTGGGGTAGTCTTTCTTATTTTGATAGAATATATTTATGTATTCTTAGAGACCTCCGGTACGTTTGCATTGCGTTTCGTTTAAGTTAAGTAGACGAGAGTAAGATGGTAATTGAACAAGGCAATGCTAAAAAATGCAAACAAATTTAATATTTTTTATTTGGGTTTTGAAATTGGCTTCAACTTTGTTAATGTCCATGGGCTAATAAACCGAAAGAAGCTACCAACAAAGTCATTGACTTTTCACCTCGCGCATTTGTTGGGAAAACTTGCTGGCTTCTACAGACGGACTTAGGCTGCCTCCCACTCGCCCTCGATACCTAAGACCAAAAAAAAAAAAAAAAACTGAAAGATGCTCTTACTCAAAAGATATTAACACAAGATAAAAAATTCTCATCTCTTTCCTCTACTAAATCCGAAGCAACCAAGCTCAAAACTCATTTCATTTTTTCTCTAATGGTGTGTTTACTTGAGGATTTAGGAAATGTGAATGAAAGTAATGTTTATTTGGTAAAATGTAATTTGGGAATAAGAATAAATATGTAGGTCCCACACAATTTGGGAATAAAGAATGAGAATTTCATTCCCATTGGAGGGTTTGGAATAAAGATTCTCATTCCCTGAACTGACTTTTGTATCCCTATAATTTTTTCATATTTCCTGAATTATTCTCGTTCAAATCACAATTAATTTTATTATTTTAAATTTCATTATTATTATTATTAAATTTTATTAACTTTATTATTTTAGTTATTATTAATTATTGTTATTTTTATTTTTATTAATATTATCATTATTAACATTTATTATTATTATTTTTAATTAATATCATTTTTATAATAATATTTATACATGTATCTAGTTAATGAAAATTACATTATTTAATATCATGAGTATTTTAGTAAATTGATTCTCATTTTCGTTCATTATTCCTATTTATTTTGCCAAGTAAACACATCAATGACATTCCAACACACTCTCGTTCTCATTTATTTTTGCCAAGTAAACATTAGAATCTCATTCTCATTCCAGCCTATTCTCATTTCCAGCCTATTCTCATTTCCAACCCAATCTCATTCCACTCCATTAATTAAACGCACCATAATATTCTTGAGATTATGTAATTTTAGAAAATCCAAGATTCTGTTCAAGTACTTTGCCAATAAATTGAAGACCATGATAATGAAGCAGAGGACTTTAATTGAATGATTCAAGACTGCAAGGTGAGAGAGTATCGACCAGTGAGTTTTTCGCTGACAACAGTTAATATCCTGTTGTTTTCGAGCCATGAATAAGGTATGTATGAAGAACTTTCATTGCATGTTAGTTTTTGTTTGATTTGTTGATGAGTTGATTAAGATATGAAAATGGGTCTTCAAAGTTGATTGAGAATGTGGCTGATACTTCTTATTTTTGTCATCGGCTAATGTTATTTATAGTGAATGGAGTAACCCAAATGCATGTTGGAAAAAATTGAAGTTTATAGTTAGTCTTCTGTAAAAGAAAATGCTTGAATCCTTTTGTGGATAGCTTTATGGTATTAGACATGCCTTGGTTGAATTTATAGCCATTAGGAATAAATGTAATATTTTAGGACATTAGATTTTTTGTAATTTTAGAAAATCCAAGATTTTGTTCATGTTTGGTGTGATTTCCCTTAAAGCTTTAGGATTGTACATGTATGCAGCAGCATGTTAATACAAAATTAATTCGAAAGGCTATCTTCACCAACTGTGTTTTGTGGTATGGTTGCCTGCCATTTTGTGTTGGGTCAGTGTATTTAGGATTTAAGGTTCACTAAATGCTTTATTTTAGTTGCTTATCAGTTTTAATTTCATCAATAGGAAGTGGCAAAAATAAATCTGCATGACATGGCTTGATATTGGCTTACATTGAAGTGATGAAGTAATGGTTCCATAATGTTAAAAAACAGAGAGAGAGAGAGAGAGAGAGAGAGAGAGAGAAACTTTGTGATAGATCCAACTGTAATGACATGCTGATTGGCAAAAACTTATTTTTATTATGAATAAAATCTTAGTTCTATTATACATAGTCCTTTACATTAAATTTCTGCAAAATGTTGTTAGATTGAGTATAAATATGAGTTGCCGCTGGTTAAAATTAAGTATATAGTAGTAAGTTGTGTAGCATGACAGTGTTTGACAGCTAGAACCATGGTCGTTTGAATTTAATTATGTTTATGTTTACATTATCTTCATGACTTATTTATTCACTATAAGTTGCATACTAATACAATATTTTTATTAATAAAGGGCAATTAACCCAAGCCTAAACCCAAAGAGATAATAGATAGTGAATCTTGCAGCGGTAGCTTTGGCAGCAAGAGTGTTCATTAAATAGTAGTATCAAAGTCCAAACTAATCCCATACAACATGTTTTAAAGTGATTCGATAATACATCACCTTTTTTTGTGTAGGCCTTACATTGTAGAGATGTTATATCATCTTTTACTTGGCCGTATAGATAGGTTTGAGTCTTTTATATATTTTCTGTGTTGTGTGGTACTTAGAACTCACTTCATTGACAAGGACGGTCTTGCCTTTGTTAGTATTAGTCTTATTAAACTGTTATTAGTTGCTTAGATGTAAATATGGAATATTGTTGAGTTTTAATGGCTTATTAGATTACAGCCATTGATAGTTAACTACATTCATATTGTTGTTGGAATTTTTTTATATGTATCACATGATTTAGCTATATTTCTACATTTAAATGCTTGTATTTGCCTATGTCATTTATATCGCTGCTGAAATTCTTTTATATCACATGGTTGAGCCATGTTTCTATATTTGAATGGTTGTATTTGTGTCTATGTTTATATTGATGCTGAGATTCCTTTATATACATCACATTCAAGGGATTAAGAAACTGCTTTCGATTGATTTATTTTATAATTACTCCATTACTCATCTTAATTGTTTGTGTTTTGATTCTAACTTGTCGAAGTGATTTTGTTGTTGAATATGGTATTTTGAGTGTTTGGGTTCACTTATTCTAGTGCTCTTTGCTTGCCTTTGTGTTTGATTGCAAGTTATGTTGGACTGTAGGATTAGAAACTGTAGTTTGAAAGCACTATTACATTTAATGTATAAAGCAATAAATCTAGGTACATATTACATAAGGGTCATAAAATGTGTTTGATTAGCTTGATGTGTTTAAACTTTGGGAATACATTAACATGCATAAGTGTTCCAACTTTGAATAATGAATGGAAAGTGACGAGATTTGAATGATTGTTGAAAGAGTTTGTAAATGCATGGTTTATATATAGATATGAGAGGATATTGGCAGTGATGTTTTGATACTACTGAAGGAAGAATAAAGCTTTAGTTATAGCTTGATTATCAGAAGCAAAAGCTTTGTTGTTTGTTGAGCTTGGCAATGGCTACTTATGTAGCCAACCAACATAAATATTGGCAGCAGCGGTTAAAATTTCTAATTTTTTTTTATCCTAATTCAGCTGAGTTATTTTGGAAATGGATGAGGGTGATGTAGTAATTTCATCATGTTAATAACCTTTGGCGCCATGAGGGTGATATGATAATTTCATCGCGTTGATAACCTTTGGCACCAAAACCAATATAATGCTAATAACCCCAGCACACCTAATCTGAATATAGAAAAGTTGTTTTTCTTAAGTCAAGAGTATTTTAATCATTTTGCCGGTCAACAAACAATCTACGGATGGGAATGGGAATACCAATATGAGGGGAGGTATTTGAGAATACGCGCATATATTTTATTAAAGTGAGAAAACCCCAAACTTGAGGGGAGGTTTCTGAAAATTACCCTTTCATATCTGCATTGCAAATCTCCGTTGGCACATGTATTTTTACCCTTACTTCATTCAAAAGACTTACATATGCTTCCCTCTCACTGTCACCCAACACAGTTTACTTGAAGAGCAGGTAACGAAGAAAAATAATAGGCTACCAGGTCAAGAACTTGTATACATATGACTCATGATAAAAATTTAATGGTCTATAAAAGATATCTTCACCTATATTTTGACCAACCCTTTGTTAGGTCAAGGAAATTTTTACAAGAGAAAAGAAAAGATACATCAGCCATTAATAGGATTCAAGCCCCCTCACAAGACAGTTGAGGAAGTAGGAAGGGTTTGATATCATATTATCATTTAACAAGAGATGTAAACTGTAACTTCACTCTTTGCTTTTGTAAAGACTAAAAAGTTGCTTTATTAGCGTCATGTTATTAGCTGTCGATATTAAAGTAAATAACTGGGCAAAAAGCATTCCTTCTTCATGAAGAATTCTTAAAATGTTCTCACATCAATCGGAATTGATTCTGGCTTGGAGATTCGTAAGCAAGGTTAGCAGAAAAGTATAGGGATGTATAGAATGAAAAAAATCAGGAAGGAGAAAAAACTAAAAAAGTAACAGGAACTTAAGCTAAGTGTCAGAAGAGATTACTTGGTGCAACTATAACTTGGAAATAGAAGAACAAGATGAATGAAAAAAAGATGGAAATGAAGTGGTGTTTCAAAAGTTAGAAGAGGTTAAAGGCTGTGATAATGGCAGAGGCTGCAGCAAGATGGAAAGTCGTGCAACCATAACTCACGGAAGGTTTCATGCACCTCTTAAGAGACTGCATAAAGCAATCAAACGAGAAATTCATTGAGATAAAGACACATATGGGAAACTCAAGTGAAACATATTTCATCCCTTCAACTTGCCATCACCCCTCCAACCCATAAATGTACGTTAACTAAACAATTGATCTCCTCCAATCAACCTTCCCCTTAAACAAACAAACTTCTTTCATTTTTCGAGTCATGAAGCTCAGACAAACCCCATAATTCAAGGTATGATTTTTCCAGATATTGCAACCCAATTCCCTGTCAAAGAATCAATCACCACCAAGAACTGATGTACAGCATCTTTACTCATTTGTGTATGCGTATATGAACTATACTATGTCAAAAGATCAAACAAGAAGAACAAGGTTACCCATTAACAACAACTAAAATGAAAAAATTTGATCATTTGGAATCACCAATTTGCAAATTTAGCATAAAATGTGCCAGCCATCCATTCCCAAAATATTATACAAACAAATTAATTCAACCAAGACCAATCGAAGAACTCAACTAAGAGAAAAGAAACCAGGGACATCATAAATAAGCACTGATATAAGAGACAATGAGTTAAAAGTCATAGTAAGTGAACCACATGAAACAAATCCAATTAACATAACCTAACAATTCACCAGGATACCCCGGTCCCAACTACATTAATTACATGCCAAATTTCTAAGCAATACCCACATAAGGGTCAAATTTTTTAACCAAATTTCTTCACAAATCTCCCAAATTTACCTTGTTGCTTTAACAACTGTACTTCATTCCCAGTCCATGCTTGCCATGAACAGCACCAGGCTTCACATATGAGAAAGGAGCCCTCTTCGAAGAATTCACCTTTGCAGAAGCCCTTTTTCCCAACTTCCTCATCCTCTGCCTCCCAAGCTTTCCACTCACTGCCCTTGGCACAAGTTCATCATCCAAATCATACGCACCATCATCATCATAACCATCACTATCATCATAACCATGCTCATAATAATCACGACACTCACCCTCGTCCACACCATCATCATGATACTGATCTCCCACACGGGATACTTGCTCCTCAACAAACCCACCACCAATCCGAACACCAACATCATCAAGAACACTTTTTCCTTCATCAAAATGGAATGTTTCTAGGGCTACGATTGAATTAGCAACTGAAGAATGCCAAGAAACAAACCAGCCATCATCATTGATGCTGTCCAATGATAGTTCATCGATCTCATGATCATCAGCATCATCATCAGCATCAGATGGGTTGATGAATTCCCAGTAGGAGAGATCAATTTCTTCTGATTCCCCTGATGATAAACACAAGAATTCATCACTCCCTTGTTGCTGCAATTGCAAGATTTGATTTTTCTGTGCCATTTTTCCCTCTCTTGGATTTTTAATTTCTCTTCGCCTCTTGTCTTTGCTGCTTTCGCTATTTTTGTAAAATGAATTGGAATTTTTTTTTTTTAAGAAACAAAAAAAAGTAAAGAGGATAACGTGTGTAAGAAGTTGTGATTTAGTAACCTTACGCGAGTTCAATATAAATCAACCGGCACACACGTCGCGGATCACGTGAGGAGAATCCTTATTGGTCCACGTGAAACGACCAGTCGTTTTGAGCCATGTGGAAAGCCGTTCTATTTTGAAATTTGAATTAAATTTTTATTTAGTTTTTTTCAAACCAAATGTTACGTGGTGAGACTAGTCATGACTCATGAACCAAAGTGTATCTTATTCCTTGGGATCAATACCCCACAATTTCAAATTTCTACCCAATTTAGATCCTTTATTGCGTAGAAATTTTTTGACGGATTCGATTGCATTGATGATTTTTGTTTTTTGAATGTTATATAATTCAATTAATTTTACAATTCTCTTAAATTATACTTTCATAACCGAGACGAATAATGATAAATTTTGTGTTTATAAATCGATTCTAAAATTAGGGGTGAGCATAACTGATTCATACTTTCAAAAAATTCAATTCGGTTCGGTTTTCGAATAAAAAATTATAAAACTGATACCAAATTGAATTAACGACTTTTTTTAAAATAATTTTCAGATAACACACACACATCACACATTGATGCACAACTCGAACCCTAACCCTAAGGCTGCTGAATCTTCATTGCTACAGTGCCACTTGCTGCTAGCACCAATTTTGCTTCATCAATTGCTACTACCTGCCGATAACGAGAGATGAGCATGGCTGCCAGCCATTGCTGCTTCCTTCTAGTTTAACAGCCATTTTGTCGTCTCTACTTTTCCGTCTGCTGTCGCTGCCATTAAATAATATTTAATTTTATTATTACTATCACTGGATTTCTATTTTAATCTACATGATGATTAATTGAGCATTAGAGTTCTATTTTATTTTTTATATTTTTTCAGCTCAGTGATATTGTGTTTTAGGTTGAAGATTGTACTTGTATCTCATATATCACTCATGAGTAATTAAATTTAGGATAGGAATATTTCCACCACTATTTTTGTAAATCCATCTCAGTTTAAAAAAACAATTATAATAAGTTCACAATATTCTTAAAAAATATAAATTAATAAAAAATTTATACAATTAATCAATTAAATCCTTTTATAATTTTTTTTTCTTAGGTTCTTTTATCATATTTGATCATAAATTTTAATACAAATTTTATTTTAATATTTTATTATTATGATATAAAAAGATAAAATTACCCGAAAAAATATGAGTATTAATTTTGGTATTTAATTAAAATGAGTATCTAATAATTTCGGTATTTAATTTTATGACTTATAATCTAGTATTTCTAAATAAAATCTAATTATTATTTCACTGTCCTTACGTGTGAATAACATAAATTTGATAGTCTAATAATTTATATGAGAATTGTGCCATAAAGACACTATGTGAATTTAATTAAAAAATAATATTCATACTAATAAAGTAGTATTAGAAATAATAAGTTTGGTACAAATTAGAAAAATATTAAAGTTAACATAAAATCTTGATAGTTTTACTTTATAAGAGTAAAATAATCAATTTAAACTTATGTCAAAGCAATCTTTGTAATCAAATATACTAAAAAAATTTAAGTCACAAAAAAGTGAATTAAGACGGATTTAATTAATTAATTCTCCAAAATTCTTCTTGATTTGAAAATTTTAAAAGTAATGTGACGCTTTAATAATTATATTTTAAAAATGGGATGAATTTACAAAAAATGTGGGGTGGAGATATCATTACTCTTAAATTTATTATCAAGTGATTATTTGACCACATACGCAAGCCTACAGTTTCTCACGTATACTAAATTAGATAATTGGGACCGTTTGCAAACTGTTTCCAAACTGATAAGAAGATCCGAAACTAAACCAAACCGAAACCACGATATAGTTTTTATTTTCCTTAAACGTCTATTGATTGTTTTGAATTTCCAACCCGAACCGATGCCTACCCATATCTAAAATGGTACTTCAAATACATATATATATATATATCTCATAATTAGGGTATCGCTAGATTTAAATAATCAATAAATCATGAAAAATTAACAAAATCTAATCACCTTGCGGTGTATAGACTGTGAGAAACAGTATTCATGAAATACAACTATCAGTCTTTATAGACGATAGTTGTTGCAACCCAAAATCAATAAAATCATGAACTTATTATACACTTATGCTCCTGTATATCTATAATTTGAGACGTCATGTAATAGTAAATTGTTTAAAACGTTCTGCTACAATTTTCCTAGCACTTCTTCTCTAGAAATAAAATCCTTTCGCTTAAAATTTGTATTATGACGCTGCTATCGGCAAAATGTATGATTCTCAGTAAAATAACACCTCATAAAATTGCATTTTTCACACACACACATATATTTTCTATTTCAATCTAAAATTTTAAAGCGTGAAAAAATCTAAAAAAATGCATAAATTATAAGATTTATGCATTTTAAATTTAAGCCTCAAAAACCACTTCTCAAATAATATTTTAATTTTGTGCCTCTCTATTTAAAAAAAAAAGAAGAAGACAGAATTATTCATCCACTCAATAGAGTTCTAGGAAGCAATCTTATAAATTAAAAGAATTCAACAAATGAACCCCACCTTATGTTACATCTCACGCTACTGGGAAAAGCGTAGAATGATATTGACTTGAAATTTCCCGCAAAAGAACGAATTAAGCGGTGCTCTATGATCCTCATCATGCCCCTATTTCCCAATAAACACCATTAAAAAAATTAAAATCACATACAATTTACAATAAACCCCTTTTAGATCTCAGAAATAATTTTTTTGGACTACATATCTACAAATCAAAATAAATATTGATCATCCATAACCCACTTTAAGGATGCTAAAATGAAAATTATGACCGGTTTGACTTTCAATATTATTGTTGCCATAATACTACATTTGATATGTTAATTGTTTTGAGCGTTTCACTTAGAGAGTGCGGACCTTTGGTGCGTTTAAGAACTTAGTTACCATGCTAGACCTTGTAACAGTACACTTATGGAGGGGTTTAATGGAAAAACAAGTTTGTCCTTCAAAGAAGAACTACATTGAACATTTAAATGGCTTTTTCATAAGATAAATAAAGTAGTGCCCATAGCACCACTAAAGACGTTTTCGCATCTGAAAAGTTGAAAAGAGTTACCAAAAAATAAAAATAAAAATTTACTGGCAACATTCGGATAATATTGGCTCTCATTTGCAAGCCTTTACCATATCAAATGGAGTAGACCACCGTCACATATCCTATGTAGTAAATTAAGGAATTGTATATACAAGCGCCTGTTATTTCTGTTCTGAAATTCTCATAACTGCCAGAGCTAGCAGAAAAAAATTGCATGTCCAAACTGAGCTTAAAAGTGAAAAATGAGAAAGTATAGGATCTATGCTCTTCCCTACCATAATTTCATTAACCATCTATGACTTGATTCAACAAACTTCTTGTCAACGCTAGAGTTATAGGCTGCATTTTTAACACGGTCCCATCCACAGCTGCAACATCTAATCCTTCCCTACTTACTGTATTAACAACTTAATTTCCTATAGTTTTGCGTCTACATTCATTCTTCTACATAGCCAAATCTGCAGGATAATAACACTGAATTCGGTTCACAAAAGAAAGATTGTAAATTTATTATACTAATATGAATGGTCTCTTACAATTATCTTCATATCTTACAAGCCATCACACTCTACAGGTCCTACGTACGATATAGTTTATAACCCTCAAAAGTGACAAACAAATTGTATCCCAAACAATAAAAACAACAAACAACACGCATATTTTCTGAAAGCCTCCAGAGAATCATAGCCGCAACATTGCTGACTGGACATCAAAAATATTAATTACTGATAGCTGGTAGAAATTACTTTCAACTAGTCAACCAAGAAAAAAACCAAGTATAATAGCAAAAAGCAAATTTGCCAAATGGGGTCTGCATACATTGACATATAAGTCTTCCTGCCTATGACAATCATCTAATTTTAACAAAAGCCCTTTAGCTATTCTTGTTTATGAACAACTAACAAGAATAACCCAAGTCAAAATTCTCAAATTGTTATTACATTGGAAATCATAGCCAACTAAATAGAGGGCAAAAAAAAAAAAAAAAAACAGGCAAAAGCCAAAAAAGTAGCCAGCACAAACAATAAATTCGAAACTTTTAACTCTTCTTTTGGTATCTTACCTTTTAGCTGCAGATATGAGAATCAATCAACTTGATCGTTTATGCTGCCAAAAGGATGAGCAGAAAAATGGTTGAACAATTCTTTCTGATTCAGTAGTTTGATCATCGAATCTGGGTAGGAGAACAGAGCAATCCTGAAGCATCTACCCCAACAACCGCAAGATCACACACTGAGCAGAGCTGCCCTTCTTGGCTAGGCACAAACCGGGTAGTGCAGTAGGGGCATGAGACATCCTTCTGTCCTCGGTAGATTGGCACATGTGTTGCTCCACAAATGACAAATGGGTTTCTAAAATCATAATTCAGCTGTGTGGCATCTGTTGGATTCCTCTCTGCAGCCTGAAGCACTTGCCTGGCCGTTTTTGATTGGCTCTCAATCGTGGGGTTTGTCTCCAATAACCGCCTGGCAAAGTTACCCGCTGTAGCAAGGTTCTTATTCTTGAAGCATACTGACATTGCATTTAGCAAGGCTAACCGTAAGTGAGGCATTTGAAGGTTGCAGTGGGTGAAGTAGGCAGCAAGCTCCTGCTGGCGTACCGGATCATCTTTGAGTTCCCTTCTTTTAAGCTCCAACTGCAGACCAAGGACATATTCCTTGACAATAGTGATCAACTCCTTAACTTCGTCAACTTCCCTCCTTGAGTCAACCACAATCAAAGGAATCGTATGAAGAATGCTAAGAAAGAGACGGAGGGCCTCTGTAAATTTCCCAGTTGTTGTGGCCTTGTAACTAGCCTTGAGCTTCTCTTCCAACTGTGAGAAATTGAAGACAAGTGCTGGTGGTCCCCTCACATTGGGGCTGGCAGACTCATTCCATCCCCTTTCAACAGCTAGTGGTATCACCGGAGCTGATGAGAATGCACGCAGATAAGTGTGGCTCCCTGAAT
The DNA here is from genome assembly GCA_030449895.1 of Citrus mangshanensis. NCBI lineage: Eukaryota > Viridiplantae > Streptophyta > Magnoliopsida > Sapindales > Rutaceae > Citrus > Citrus mangshanensis. The sequence goes on from JASUUJ010000069.1 coordinate 5,733,717, forward strand.
GAAGATCAAGAAACATGGATTTCAAAGGAGCAAAATTTCTTATTCCAAGTTGCCTGTTCAGCAACCGCATTGCAGTATCAAAATTGCCAGCTGCTGCATGCTCAGCAGCAAGGGAAGATCTCTGGATCCAAATCTGGCTAACGGGCATGCCAGGAGTTGGTGCCACAAAAACTGCAGATCGAGCATTCACAGGAGCCTTAGGTGTTTCTGCCTCAGGGGGAAGCTCCAAATCTTCAAGGTCCCATCCTCCCTCTTCTTCTTCACCTTCTTCTGCCACTTCCCCATCTTCCAAGATTGCAGCGACATCCCCGTTTTGTAAACCATCCACATCAACCATATCCAGTTCCTCACCCCAATCACCCTCAACAGCCTCTTCCTCTTCATCCACAGCACCCCTTCCAATATTATCCAGCCCACCTTCAAAGATGCCCTTCATGACTCTTAGAAGAGGCCAATCACCACTACACACAACAGGGGATGGGGGCATCAAAAGGGAAGGTGCTTTTCCCTCTGGCACAGATGGAACATTATCTCCCAACTCAGCTGCTAGTCGTTCAGCAACATCTTGCAGCCCATGAACGGAAGCAGTAATATAAGCCAGAGGCAAATGACCTGCACTCTCCAGGATTTTCACACGTTCTTTGACATCACCCAGATACAAAGCATTATGAAACTGACCCATGACATCATTCTTAACTTCAGCTATTTTAAGCATCTTGGACAGCTTGTCCATGTTCCCGGTTATGAGATAAAGAAAAGATAACCTCTCAAAATTTTTGGTCCTCTGATAAGCATACTCCACAATGCCTGCATTACCCTGGCGAAGAGCCTCCACCCCTAATCTATACCAGTGGTCTTTCTCATCAATCTCCTTAGCTGATGCAACTGCAATTTGAATGTTCCCGCTCTCTAAAGCCAAATTAAATCGAGTTCTTTCATCTTTCACAAAATGGAGAGCAACTTCAGGGAAGCCCTTTTGCTGCAGATAAGCAATCATTGCCTGACCACAAAGCTGTGAGTTCCTTATCATGCTCATGACATGGTCATATCTCTTCCTCAATAGAGACAGCTTGAAAATATACTCTGTTGCATCAATAACTATAGCCCTGTTCTTCCCATCCCGATCCAAGCAAAAGATGGTGTTTCCAGAAACCTTTGTTATGTAGATTGGGACATCAAGGGTTCTAATAATCCCACTGTCCCCATTTGGGAGGCAGTATTTGATATGATTTAAAGTTGTGTAAATGAAAACACCATTGTCATCCCAGGCTCCACTCTTTACTCGGATTGTCTCATGAAGAGTACACTGGTGCACAAGCTTTTTACTAGCAATGATAATGGCATGTTTGCTGAGCAAGGCAACACTCTCCATGTCATTAGACCATACAACATACTTGACAAAAGGAGTTTGGAGATCACCAAGAACAAGCCTCTGCTGTAGATCAAATATAACCACCCTATCCTCAGCCCGACACAGCAAGTTACCAGTTCCAGCATAGAAAATTGCATCTGCAGCGATTGGAAGGATGCTCTTTTTAACAACCTCATTCTTTAGATTCTTGACCAATACTTGGTTGCTGCTTTTGTCAAGTACAGCAAATCTATTTCGGGCAATAAAAATTGCCGAACCTCCAAGACCTTTCTTTGCATCTTGCACACTATCACCCCTACCAATGCTGTCTTTAGGTATGACATACAACTCATAAGACCCCCCATCCACATCTGAGCAGATAAGAACAGCATTTTCTGTGGGACTGTAAGAAAGAGTCCTCGGACTTTGATTCAAGCTTGTAGAACCAGGCCGCCGAATTGGAATAACTTGGGTGTCTTTTTGAGTTGAAAACTCATAATATCGCAGAAAGCGATCCTTAGCATAAAACAGAGAATCACCACTCACTGCAAATGCAGGTCGTTCCCTCTCCAGCTTAAAGACAATCATGCCACTATCATGGCCTGCTGCCAAAAGATTCATTTCAGGGTGAGATGCTAGAATCCAGAATCTATCGTGCTCGCGGCGGAAAGTCTGAACTCCAGTTCGCTTCGTTACATCCCACACACGGATGCTTTTATCCTCGGAATTAGATACAATTATGTCCTGTTTGGCATGGAACATAACGCAGGACACGTTATTCATGTGCCCCCTCAAAGTGTCCACTTCCCAAGCCTTAGTTTCTGGAAAACAGTGGGGGAAAGGGGGGGGAAAAGAGATTCACTTTAATAACTGGGTTTATCGGTGGTAACAGTATAAAAGAAGATGTGGAAATTGATATGGAATTTGACAATTTTTGTAATCAAAACAATATTCAAGTAGCTTGCTTTAACTAACACAGTTATTCTAAAGTGCAATTCGCAATCACAAAAGCAGAGCTTGGACAAGCAAAGGATGAATTAAAAGCACTGACAGTATAAAAGTTGCATGTCATATCTCATGCTCTTAAAAAAAGAATAAATAACAATATAAATGCAATTATGAAACAAATAAAACTAATTATCAGTTGAAAAATATAAAACAATTAAAGAAAATTTCAAAATTCACAAAAAGACAAATGTTTTAGGCATGCTTTTGTTATATTGTTGTTCCTTTATCATTTTACAATAAAAAATTGCCAACGCAGCCGATAGTCAAAGATACCCTAATAACTGTTGTTTGACAATCAAAGGCAGATTAAGTAAAAGCACAGGCTTCCATAATTACCGTTCATGCGCCATAATTTAACTTGACGATCATCTGCTCCTGAGACAATGAGAGGGAGGGTGGGATGGAATGCTGCCCAGTTGACTCCCCGGTCATGACCTTCCAAGACATATTTAACAACAGCATCAACACCGCCAAACAGATCAGTGTTCATTTGACTCAACCGCAGAATGTCATCTGCAGGAGACACTGTTTTCTTTCTCAGGGCACCTATATCCCAGACACGAACAGTCTGATCTAGAGAGGCTGAAACAACAAGGTCTTCTTTAGGATGGAATGAGGCACACATGACATAATGATTGTGTCCCGTCAACACAGAAATACAAGTACGTGACTGCCAGTTCCATATGCGGATGGTCTGATCATCACTGGCACTCACAATCCAAGGGTACTCATGATGAAACTGCACAGTACGGATGTAATCAAGGTGCCCGAGAAGAGTGAACAAACACCTATGCATCTTGTAATTCCAAACTTTGATCTTGTAATCATCACCTACAGAAGATAGTAAGTTATTACATGCAGCATTTTCTTTTATTAAAGAGATGAATAACAGAATCAGTACTGCACAAACAATCCTTTGCATGCATTAGTGTCACATCCAGAATAGCATAGAGCACAAAGGCTTCAATTACACCTTTGGTTTATCCATCTAAAATCATTTGACAAGCATGATTGAACCAAAAAATGTACTCAATATCCATAATTCAATCGATGGTAAAAGAAGCCAATCAACTTGGTCATCTCCAGAACAGACCAGATTTATCTTTTCCACTGTTTGACAATACAAGAAAACCAAGATGCATATTAAACTAGTTTTAAATTAGACACTCAAGTTAGATCTAGAAAGACAGACCAATGATACACTGTTATTTTATTCAAGACAATCCAATTTCTGAATAAGATCTGTAGATGAAACCAGATGCTGAATTCTAAACATATCCAAACTTGCAGACACCAAAGTCAAAAGGTCCACACAGCATTTGCATTTTCTTTAATATCCTTATTCGATCTTGCAAAATTCAACAATATGCCGCTAAAAGAAACAGTACTGATCTTCTGCAACCAAAAATTCAACCCACAGATCAATCAGACAACATTGTAAACAGAAAATCTCATTTACCTCCAGAGACGAACAAGGGCTGAGACTTGTGGAAATGGACGCCACGAACAGGGCCATCGTGCTCATCAAACCTGTCGATGAGTGTCCCCATACGATAGTCCCATAGCTGGATCACACCACTGTGAAGACTTGCAAGGATCCATGGTCTCTTACTATGGAAACTAAGTCCCTTCACTCTATTACTCTTCGTCTCAAATTTGGTCAACATCTTCTCCAATCAAAATCAACAAACACCGAAATCTAATCTAACCAAAACAAAAACAAAACAAACAATTCAATCAAATTCCACAACAATGTTCATAGTTAACTAAACCAAATCATATCTCGTGCACCTCGTTTGGTTCCTTAAACAAATATACTATCTACTCTCACTAACCGACCCGTTTAATCGCAAAATTAAAAACAGATCTTCAAGTAAAAAATGACAATAGAAATTAATACGATGTCGTATGTAAGCAAAGATAAGGCATCAAACGAAAAGCAATAGACACAGAGGAATTGAATCACAGGTAGATCTAGCAAGATCAAAAGCATTCAATTAAACAGAATTTACAAAATTAAGGAATTAAACATAAATTTACCTCAGATCTGATGACCAGTACGTGAAATGATCAACGGCATGTGATTTGGTTAGTGCATCAGCAAAGCCAAGATCAGCGATGCGAGTTTTGCGAATTTATAAGAGAGAAATTTTTTTAGATCGGGAGAGATAGCTTAAGGGTTTGTTTGTTTTATATGTTCTGATTTTTCAATTTCTCCCTTTAGATCTGAGTCTGATAGAGAGTGTGCGTAGTCCCTTTGTGTGATAAATCTTATAGAGCGGGGACATGAAGGGCATTTTTGTTATTTATTAGGGGCACCGTCGGACCGGAGAATCTTAAATATTTATTTTTGAAAAAAACAAAAAATGGAAAAGAAACAGAAATCGAGTGCGTTTGCAAAAAAAAATATTGAATTAGCTAATACCGGAAATTACAAAAATATTTGTTATTAGTTATTTACATTCAGCCATCAGCTGATGTGTAATAATGACCGTTAGATTGAGATTTGATGGTTATGATATAGTGGGTGATGTGTCATTGGGTGTAAGTTAATAGTAGACGTTGATCGTAAGTAAGGTGGCAGGAACGGAATAGGGGAAGTCAATTAACGGTCTAGATTACATCTGTTGCGTTGTGTCAATCGTATTTGTCACGAACAATGCGTTACGCGCCTGTTTAATTTATCTGGACATTTGAGAATTTCGTTTTCGAGGAAAATGCTGAAAGCCTGTGATTAAAATGGGTGTTTTAATTGAACTGGTAAATTATATTCAAATAAAAAATAAAAATAAAACTGATAAATGCAGTTTCTTGTAAAAATAAAATAACTCCAAATAGTAAAAACGGATTTCTTCTTCAAAACAAAAACAAATTAATTGTTAAAATTATCGTGGCATTATAATCATTGGAAGAGTGAAAAATAAAAGGTCAATACAACAAGAGTATAATAATATTTGTTTTTTCAGTTATCTAATCATATTGTGTCACGTTAGTTTGTATGTCAATTTAATTTATAACTCAGGTATCAAATACTGAGCAATAATCCAATTTATTACCCAAGATAAAAGGAATGATTACATACAAGTTCATCAGAAATGTACAAACATCCCGGTAAATGCCGCTGCAAACAATCCCTCTGTGTTTCAAGTGACGATCTTTTCTGATACATTAGCTGACACGGAAGCATATACGTATCAAGCAACATTTTGCTACAAAAGCTGAAGAACAAAACAGGGTAGCACATAGTTCTACATTTATCCGCTCTCAATCAAAGGAAAAGCTTATTTCTGCTATAGCAAATTAAGAGTAACTTGTAATGTGGAATGGCATCTTCGTTTCTGTACAGATTATTGAGGATTTCCCCGAAGTAACTGTACAAGCTGCTCTGTTCTTGATTGGATGCCTTTGACATATTCGGTAAGGATGCGCTGCTGGTAGGAGCCTCCCTCCTGGGGGAGAATGAAAAGAGAAACATCAGGCAATTACGAAATGCTAAAACTCTTAAACATTAAAGATGCAAGGCCAAAGGGTGTCTGTTACTGTTCGGATAAGTATCCGCTCAATTCGTTTCTTAATGACAGCACAAAATTCCTCTGGCAAAATTTCGCCTTTTCCAACTGTCAATCCATCAATCAAAAGTTTGTTCCATTCTTCCTCAGGAGCTGCAGCAAATAAACATATCTATAAGTGAGGGAAAAAACATTAGTAACTTCGAAACATGAGAGGTCCAAACTAAGAAGGATCTTCCTGGAGAACTGCCAACAAAACAGAAGAAAATGAGCTGTTGATTCTAATTTATAATTCCATAACAGCTTTTGGATTACCTTGAAAATTCACCAAAATACAAAAACAAAATCAATTTATCATGTTAGTGCTTGGATCTCATGTGCTCCAAACAAATACTGGTAGCCTTCGTATGTATGTATGATGGACTTACTATTCAAACCTCAGCACTCAACTTCAATTTTAATAAGAGTATGCCCAATGACTTCAAAATGATAAGGTTGCAGAATCATGACAGAAAGAGAGAAAAGTAAATGAAAAGAAAGAATCAAATAGTAATATGATCTAATACTGGGAACCAAACATGCAGTATAAGCATTAACTACGTCTCCATAAACATATTCTTCCTTTATCTAAACTTAAAGGTATAAATCATCTACAATGAAAAAAGATTCTTGGGAGCTTTGCACTCCAGGCAGTCACACCACATATGGCCTAGAAAGCCCGAGCCACAATCTTCGGTCAATCTAATATGTTAAGACAGCAACAGTATATATAATGAAAACTTGGAGTTAAAAACCAAACTGAGTACCAGTAGCCACACTGGAACAGACCTTATACATTACTCTCTGGACATATTTAACAAGCACTGTGTGTTCTCACACCCAGAATTGGCCAACATCTTTTAGCCATTCTACACCCAGACACCAAGCTCCAGAATATCCATGCACAGAGCCAAATCCCTCTCATTCAGGCTTGCAAGGAGAATTTAGACTATCCATGGAAGTACCATCAATTTTGCGGAGTCTAAAGACTCAGAGCTTGATCTCAGCCATAGGCTGAAAGCAATATAATAGAGCTAGAGAAACTAGTTACTAAAAAATATTGAGTAATCATACAACTTCCTCTTTGCCTAGTAGTAGTACACGGATCATTCATAAATATGATATACTTGCCGTTTTTCTGAAAGCATAAAAACAGGGGAGAAGGTATGCACCTTTAATTATGGTCTCAAGAAATTGCTCAGCCTTCAAAACTTCATTCCCTGCATTAGGGAAACAAAGGGGACAGACATTATTTTTCTGAATTATAAAATTGAAGGAGTTCAAATTATGAGCTGAAGCAAGCCACAAGAAATGCAGTGATAAAGAGAAGTTTTTTTTTGATGCGGTGATAAAGAAAAGTTGAAATAGGGAAAAATGTAGCATAACATTCTTTTGGTGCATTAGATGTGCACATACGTGCATGAGAATATTTTCCACTTAAAACCAATGGAATATGAATAAGATATGATGCAGACCAAAAGAACCAACATTGCATTACTTCAAATATCATACTTTAGATATATAGATGAAAATAAAGAACCCATCTATAAGATATCATGCCAACAGAAATTTCTGTGAATGGAAACATATGGAACCTAAAAGGGAAGCTATTATACCTTTCTTTGCATAACTTTTCTTGGACAGCTTAATTGAAGCATAGAGTTGTAAAACCTTTTGCAACATAGCCTCAAGCCCTGGCTTATCCCCATCTTCTTTTGACTGCAAAAGATTAAGAAAATTCAGTCAGTCAATAATTATCTTAAAGATTCAAAAAAACGCAGCATCTAAATACTGTTACAATGTAAGTTTTGGCCCTACAGCTTTACATGTATCGCAGCAAAATCTTGCAAGTAGGTTTAGAACAGAAAAAAGTTAATGCAAGTTCAATAGTTCAAATATAAGGCAAAGCAGCATGTAATAACAAACATCTTTTGTTGCAGAAAATTCTCCATATGAGGATACTTTGAAGATAAGGTTTGCATAGCTGGCCACTAGCAAATATAGCCACGACTATAATATTCACAGGAGTTCAATAGAAAAGATAGATCAAACTCACTTGTCGTAATTGAGCATTAACTTCTGCAAGGAATCCTTCATCTAGCAGCCCTTCTTGCTCTCTTTGGACAATTTCCTTAAGTTTTGTAAAATGAGTCGCATAAATTTAATTCAATTCAATGAAAATTACAGTAGTATTTCAAACTGCATTTACAAAGAGAATACATCAACACAATGTGTGCATACTAACACTCATACTCTTACCTATTTCTGTTAAAAAAATCATCTAAACAAACAATATTTCTTCACCATTGTGATAAATGCAAAAACTAATCATCTCTAGACACTTTTTACTTTTTACTTTTTACTTTTTATGCTAGACTACTGGTAAGCAAAATAATGTAAGCTGGAAATCCTCTCCAACAAATAATGAGATATTCTAAAATTTCTAGAAAAGGGAAATATAAGTTGGAAATCTTCTGTATCCTTTGAAGATCTTCAACATAAGAAAATCAATCAATTTATACCGAAGTGTAAAGAATACCTACCTTTTCCATCAGTTTGAGAGCCTCAGGATCTCTTGGAGGCCAGGAAATCTCTTCTTCCTCATGAACCACAGGTTTAAGAATGGCCTTGAGAACATCAGTAGCTGATTCTATCTTTTCCTGCATGGGGAAAAGATACCATCAAGAACAAGAAAAAAGAGTTCATATTAGAGAAGTAGGAGGTATTTTACATGGATGAAGGCATAACAAAATTATAAATTGTTAAACTGATAATGCAAGAGAGAGCAAGGTACATGGGTCTTATGGACAACGCGATCCACTATGTTCATAACAGATGTTGCCAATTCCTCGTAATCTTTCTGCAATAGGACAGAAATAATGCCAAAACCATTATTATAAAGAGGAAACTGCAAGAAGTCAACTACAGGAACACAATAAAAAATTAGAATTAACCAAGTCAAAAACCATGCTTTATCATCCTCTGATTTGCAGGTATCAGTTCTCGCTGCAAGTCGTATCCAAAAGCCTTCATTGAAAGCAAGGATGTTTTCAACGACAAGCTGCTGAAGCTGTTCACAAAAATAGCAAAAAAACATGAAAAACCAGTTTATGTAAATATATTCACAAAGCTCAGCAATAGCTGATATTTTCTTTCAAGTGAAAGCATCCACATTTAGCCCGAGAAAAGTACAAACAAATACCCATTACCAGAAGTATAAGCTGCAGATTTAATTTGGAATCACTGGAGATAAGGTTTTCACATTTGACAGATAACTAACTGTTTCGTAGAGTTGTCTAGGACAACTCAAGTTTCTACATCAGTTTCATGGAATATTCTGCCTCATTGCAATAAATTTCTATGAAATCATATATATGATAGTATAATCGTAATCACTTTTAAGGGTAACATTTTTTACATCTCCAAATGAAGTTGATAAATCATGTGTTTACTCTTGCATGACTACTACCCGAACTAAGCAACTAGAACAAATGACTTCATGACATTCGATGATTGATTCCTTAACAGTAAGACAGTTTAGTTGCTCCTAAAATAGCTCTAACACTGCTTACGCATAAAAGATAAAATTAAGAATAATTGCCAATCCTATCATATAGGAGAACTGCCAGTAATCGAGTTCAAACTTTATGTGAAAATGAAAAAAGGGATTTGATGTTGATTATAAAAAAAAGGGGAAACAAACAGCAAAGCACCATCACTTACTTCTTTTGGATTCGCATCCCTGAGCATATCAATCAGTCTATCCACTTCTACAGTCTTTTTGAATGCTTCCTCAGGACCCCGACCGACTGCACATATTAAATTTCTCCTGTTTTATTAGATCCAAACACCCCAATTTACCATCAACAGCCCAATCCAGCACATAGAAGAATACTAATTAATAAATAACTAACTCTCACCATTCACTAATACAAGGATTAGAAAAAAAAAATTAATCCACAACACATACCTTTTTAAATGATTAGCACTTGTCTACCAGCTGACATTCAAGAGCAAGAAAATAACAAAACAAACGGTTGCTAGCTAGATAAGAACTTCATATATATATCTAAAAAAATGGAATATCCTTAAAACAAGATAAATTATCCAGAACCAGTCAGAAAGACACAAGAATTCCAGCCAGTTTGAGTTATATCAAATCCAATTCAGATCAACTTTTTACTCCTGATTCCCCACTTAATGAGTCCATAAGTCCCATGTAATTATGCTAAACCACAGTGAGTCTCGATCTATACCCTCCAATTTAAGCTAATCATTAATCAGCAACACATTTTCTATCTTGTTTCAATAATTCAGGATATGTTTGGATTGATAAGCCGTGGCTCTTAATCTACAACTGCTGTGAAATAGAACATTAGTTGCCAAGTAAAAGTGGCTATTGCTTACTATAAACCACCAGACATTTTAAACATTGTACTTTCAAAGTTAAGTAGCAGAAGCACAATATATGTAATTACAAACATACCCTTAAAGCAATATCAAATTCAGCTCTAGGAGAAGAAAAAAGCAGGAGCCATACCTCCGTTTCCACTCAATTGAATTGGTCGAAGAAAACGGATTGAGCATCGTCATTCTAAAAACCCCAATTTGCCATCTCTTTTGGAGCACTGAACACTGCATTACAAAACAAATTTTTTTCACACAAAAATAAATAAACGGCATCACTAAGCTTTGAGTCCGAGAGATTAGGAAAATTAATTAGGATTTTGCATAAGTACCCGGTGTTTGAGAGGTGTAGTGATTGGCGCCAAGCCAGAGAATAGCGTGGCCATGGAAATGGTGGCTGGTATCATCAATTATGTGCGGACAATGGCGGGAGACTGGACGGTTATTATGACCGTTCAATTTTCATATCTATAAAGCTTGAAGCTGATTTGATGAATTGAGTTTAGTGATAAACTGAAAATTGAAGATTTTATGTTGTTGGTTGTTAGCACAAATATTTGGCCCGTTTAATAAGACTACGGCGTCGTGTGGTCAGTTGAATAATTACATCAAGGTTCTTGATGTTTTTCTAAATAGGAAAAACTGAATAATCCAATGAAATATCCAAAAGTGTTTGATAGTAAGATTGGATAGTAACTTAAAAATTATAATATTAAAATATTTAGTAAATATTAATTATTGTAACTTAAAAATTATGTCGATTTGATCCATCATTTGTATGATAAAAAATTTATAATATTTTTCTTATTTTTGAAAATTTATTTTATAACTATAATTTTATTTTCCACAGTAGTTCTAGCATGTAGCTCTGAATACCAAACAAGGGTTCAATAGCATATTTTACAATTAAGTCAGATGTCCAAATTTCAATAAACAAAATTGGTCTTTTGATTGATGAAATATGATTTATGGATAAATATGGTATCATCATTTTTGTTCATAAAATATAATATAAATTCTAAGATGACCATTAATTATTCTAATGGATCATATTTGCTTTTAGAAGCTCTTTATACTAAATAAAGAAAATTGTGAAAACAAACACTTCTCAGAATTAATTACAACAATTGCTGAGATTGGATATGAGTCGCATAACCTGTCATACTCACTAACTAGATTGGAACTGCTACCAAATATTTGGGAAATTTACAGTAATAACCATTAAAGTTTTGATTTTTTTCATCTTAACCCCCCAAAAATATTTCTATCAACATTAGCCATAAAACAACTTTTGAGACCAAAATACCCCTCCTTCGTCTCTCCCCCAACACTCCCTTTTACTCATCTCTCCCAAACCGATCCAACTCCCATCGTCGGCGGCAACATCAACTCTCGTCGGCGGCGGCTCCATCGCTGGTTAAAGAATCTTGTTATAACTGATTGCACTAGCTTTTACACAACATATCTTGTTAAAGAATCTTCCATCACTGGATAAGAACCGAAACTATTAAAACACTAACAGTCACCTCAACTGGACCCAAACTAAAAACCTAATCAACAGTTCTTGCTTCCTCAGCTGAGAAACACAAAAAACTTCCAGTTCATAAATTTTCTACAATCTCCACGATCAAACAGAAAAGAGATCCCCTATAACAAGAACTATACTGCAATAATTCAAAATATTTGTTTGTTACGAGCTTCATACATTTACCAAATTACTGCATATTCAGCTGAACTCATCAAAAAGACCAAAAATACCTCACCTCTTTGAACCTATCGTACTGCTGCTCCGAGCTTGCCGAATTCATATTGAGTACTTGAATGACTTTGGCAAAGTAATGCAAGTAAACAACGAGGGCTGTCCCATGAGCCGCAGCTGCAAGCGAGCCGATGATCACGAGCACCCAAACGGCTGCGGCGGCGGCTCCATCTCCTCCGCCTCTTCCATCTCCTCGGCTTCCTCGCTGCCGCCGCCGCCACTCACTTTTCGGTTCCAAATAAGGAGACGGGACTCCAGCACACCTCCGACACCAAGCTCCTTGCATCTGTTTCAATGGTGCGACAAGCACCCTGTCGCACCAAGGCACCTGTCGCACCAAGTTTTAGTGCGACAGGGTGCCTGTCGCACTAAGTGTCGCCAGATTCATCCCCCGACTCAGATCAGCAAGTTCGAAAATAACTCATACCACGATGCCGATTAGTTTTGGTCTGTAAAGAAGGGTAATTTGGGGAGAAATGCTTGTGTTTGGCTAATGTTGATAAAAAAAAGTTAAGAGGGTTAGTTGCAAAAATAACAAAATATTTATGATTATTTTCGTAAATTTCCCCAAATATTTCGGGGGGAAAAAAAAGAAAAAGAAAAATTCTTCTCCACCTAACATGAAACGCAAAACTGATAACAAAATTACTGATAACTAGAACATCATCACACTAGTACATTAAACATCAAACCAATAACATGCTATTGGTAATTAAATTAATTGCTGTCAATCCAAAAAACAAATAATATATCCAGCAATGCATAAAATGACATCCATTTCATTAATAAATTTACAATTTGAGTCAACTAAGTTGTTTGTAATTGATAGGCAGAATGAGAGATTTGATACATACAGTCTGTATTCTTTGTAAGGTTTATCTTGCAATAATTTCATTTAAGACTCAGCATGCTTCAATTGAAATACAGAAAGGTAAATTAGTTAACTAATTCAGCGGTGTCCAAAAATATGTGTATAAGATAAGAAATTAAAAAGGGACGGAGTATAAAACTTCCCAATCACAGCTAAGAACACGTAAGGACGGCGGATGTCTTAATTGCAAAGCTCTTACTTCAAGAAAGCTTGTTGGAGCTCATCTGGGATTTTGCAAAGAGAACAACTGGCTTTGAAAGTCTGGTAAAAGGAACATCGCATCTGAAGTAGCCCTTTCTCTCCAGCTGCAAAATCTCTACACGTTTCAAATTTTGCATGATTGAATCTCTGATAGCCGCAGTCTCGAATTTTGTACAGGGGTTGAGCATATCAAAGAAGTCCTCGCCTTCTTGCAGCTGCATCAATAAAAAAGACAAGCTTTATAAACATGAGAAATGGCGCAACAAAGTACACATCACAATGACTAGAACGTTAAAACTGCCCTAGACTGACCACAATATTCAAACCCATGCACCAAGTATTCCTATTCTAAACATTGAATAATTCACTTTGATTGCTTCAGTATTGATATGGATGAAAAGAAGCTATAAAATCAATATGATTGTTAAAATAAGTCACAAATTCACATCACAGCAAACATTGACTCCAAAAGTTCATTCCTGAGAATCACAAACTTTATAACATCGAAAAATAATAAGCGGAAGGAGAATTCTGATCATCAGTATAAAAGTGTACCTTCTTGTTCATGATTAGATAGTCAAACCTGACCAATGTAAGATTAACCAACTCATTTATTTCAGGAAGCCAGGTGAGCTTCAATTTCGTGGTCTTGATGAATCTTTCAAGGAGCAAAACCCCTGTTAACTGTGTGACATTTCCATCCTGGTCCCTACTGATTCCCTTCACTATGGCATTCTCCCAATTCATTAATGTAATTTCCTCATTGGTTGAGATCAACTGAGCACCAGAGTGGTCTATCCATATCCTTTTTGTGTAAGTGGTAGCTTTCTCTCCTGCACCTTCATACTTCTTATGTCTTGGTATGACGCGAATAAATGGTTTATCAGGGCTATCGGTAAGAGTCATCAATACACGTTGTTCTTTAATGACAGCAGTATGTCACAGGACACACAGGATCAATTATCTTTTTATTAATGGTCCAAAGTTTGTCCCGTTCCATAAGATTAAGATTTCTTTAAAGCTCCCTGCAAAAATAAGGATACAAAAGTGAATCCTCCACTTAGGTGATCTCGGTACATAACATATTCCGTAAATACACAAATAAATAAGAATAGAAAATGCTTGAACTATTAAAATCCTTCTAGTCAGCTACATTGTTTTACCTGTTCAAGAATAAACTGGCCACTTGCAGACCTCTGCGCACAATTCCTTGGACAGTAGGAAAGCGAGGGTCATCCCATCAATCAACCTTTTCGTTTTGTACAAAACAGAGAAGCTTGTGCTTGCTGAGAAGTGAGTTCACCATATTCAGCCGGCTGAACTCAAAGGTGAACCTTTCTCACTCCTAAATCGTCCTGAATTCTATGGTATTGAGCATTGCGATCATGGTACTCGCTAGATCTAAGTGCATGTGTTATTCCTTCTTTTGCATCAACAAAAGGACAAGCAAAATCATAAGTTGGGTATATCTTGTACTTGGACCCAATTCAATAGTGGGGAACAGGATTACAATGGTAATAGACTGGATCTCGAAGAGATTTATTGGGATCTTGCATGTCTAACTTCCTACGAAGACATCACTGCAAGCCCCTTTCAGATCATGCAATCATCTCCTTTCACAATTTCATATTCTCCTCTACACTGTTTTTTCTGCATTTTGATTCAATCCCATCCATCCTTTGTTTCTGCATTTCCTCACGAGTTGCGTCACCCATATAAGCCTTTCCCTGACAAATCAAATTCTCAGCCATATCCATCAAATCCAGGAAGTAGTCCGAAGTGTACGTTACTGTTTCATACTTGATGCCCAATATCTCAATATCATTAAGAAGATTATCCACAAATTCATTGCTTTCTTTGGAAGGATTTGTATCATCGAAAAGCACAATCGGTTGACCTTTATTAAATTAACGATAATTAACTCGCCAGCTTCATTTGCATTCCGACCATAGAAATTGGTAGCCCGACCAATGTAACAGAGGACATAAGTTCCATGCAAAGTTGACTTACATCACAAAGAAGGCAAAACATGAATACACAATATTCTTACCTAGTTTATAATTTTCTTTTATAAGCTAAAAAATTAAGCAAAATGTTATTAAAGAACAGAAATTTAAAAAGAAAAACACGAAGATTGGAAAATCATGCCAATATCATATCTAAAACTATTGGCTTCAAGATCAAATCAAGTCAAAAAACTCAAATTAGAGGACTTCACCAAACTTACAAAAAGGGTTTCTATCTACTAAAGTACCCAAATGAATTACTTGGACTAAACAAATTGATAATTAAATGTTTGCGGCTGATTCTGGGTCAATGAATAAAAACCACAAAATCAAGTTAAGAACAATAAATTTGTTTATTGTCGGGGAGCGGGGTGCCTCGCTTATTCGGCGCGTGTAGGCTGCTTAGGCTTTTTGTGGAGTGAAGGAGGATTGAGATGGCGGTAGATATGGCGGGAGTACGACTTCATGTGCAGAGGGATGGTGAAAATCGTCTTAAACCTGCAAAACAGCAAAAATAGAGGTCAGAGGTGGAGCAGGGGGTGGCCGACGACCACACTCTGACGCTCAAGTCAGAGTTGGGTTATCTCAGGTTGGAGAGCTTGCCAGCTCTCGGTAATAGAGGTTTTGAGGTTGAAGAAACCTTAGTTTTTTGTGGGGTGTGTGCGTGTGTGTTAACTTACTTGATAAAAATTAAACCTGAGTATTTATATGATGTACCCTGGTCGTCGTGCCATCTGGCGCTATTTTAATGGCGTTCACTGCTGTCATGTCAGGAATATTCTTATTTTCATGCGTATGGCAACTTAGGCATTTCAAAAATATGCATGGAGAGCAAATTTCTAGCATATTCACGTGCTAGGCGTAATGGAGTGGTCCTGCGTACCTCTGTAATTCTGTTGTAATTTTGCAGGCGTGGCAAGAAAAGCTGGTGGTCCCAACTGTTATAATATCAAACTTTTGGCTAATTACAATATCTCCTCTTTTGTAGCACGAGATTTCCTCACCAATTCCTTATTTTTTAACACGTATTCAATCGATCTTTTTAAGATTTGGGGCCCACCTATCCCTTGATATTTTTATAAAAAACTTATTATACCCCTAAATGGTGTACCTGAGGTACCCCTACAAAAACTTTTTGTAGCACGAGATTCCCTCACCGATTCCAATTTATTAAATATCGACACGCGGCGCTTCATCATTGGCCTCATGTTTTCTTCCCAAACAACATCCTGCTAGTTTCTTTGTAGCGAATGTAATTAAGGCACAAGAAACGCTTGGAGGAATTGCGCGTGACACGTGGCGATTTTTTTTTTAAATGATGCATGTCTTCACATCTCTCCAGCTTCTCTTAGGAAGTGGTAACACGACACATAATTTGAAAATAAACACTCCTCTACAAAATGAATTTGACTTCTCTTTTAAGTACAGTTTGTCAAGTTAATTGAAACATGTTCCACTCCTTTTATGTTATCACTTTATTTTGAAAATCCAAAAAAATCCCCCATCAAGTTTAATTGCTTCCAGTGGCTTATCCTTGCTCCTTGGCTTTTCATCTTTTCCTTAACTTTATTTCTCATTCCTTTTTAGCTTCTCGTCTTTTTCTTTAGCTCGTCTTCTCCTAGGCTCAATTAACATTCCATAAACAAGTAAAAAATCTTCATTTACTTCTCTTTTTCCTTTTTTTAAATGCCTTTTCATGTCTCATTTTCCCTAGTTTCTTTTTTCTTCTTTCTTCTTTCAGGCAACTCTTGTTTTTCTTTTTTCTTTTTTTCTTTTCTTTCTTTTTCTTTTCTCTTTTTCTTTTTCCTTCCCTCTCGGTTGCACTTCTCTTTGCGCGTTTCCGGCAGACTCTCAGCGATTGCTGCAGTGATCTCTGGTGAGATCTCTTTCCGGCGGGGGTGGCGCAGTACTTCTCTCCCCCACATTGTCTTCTTCACTTCTTTTTCTTCCTCTACTGCATTTTCTTTGGCTTCTTTTTTTTTTAACACATTTATTATTATTATTATTATTATTATTATTATTATTATTATTATTATTATTATATTTCACCTTGCAGTACATTTTTTTTTTACTTCTTTTTTTTCATCCAGACTCCCTTTTTTTTTTTGAAATCTCTAACGGGTTTTATTGTGCCCATGACAGCCTTTGCACAACTTCATCTTTTAAGCACTTTCTGGCGATCTGCAACTTCTCTTGGCGGTTTACAGTCTCTTTATCCCCAAACTTACGTTTTTTGGCGACGTAAATTTGCTGCTCTCGGTGAAAGCTAGGTATGAATTTTTATATCTATTTTAGTTTCTTTATTTTGAAAAATACTGTTGTGGCATTGTTTCTGGATTTCATGCAAAGTGTTGGTCCTTTTTTCTTTTTGTTTATGCTTTTATTGGTGGATGTTGGTGTTTGGCTTTTGATGGATGAAGTCTGAAGTTGTGGGGGCATGTTTTGATGTGAAGATTTTCTTTTCAACTTGTGTCTTGTGTTTTTAGGGGAACAAGATGGGGAGAAAAAGAGTTGGGATAAATGGCCAAAATATTGTTGATGATTTGGGTGGTGAGGAGGCCTCATGTTCTGAGTCAGCCTCTTTTGTGTCCATTAGTGATGATGATGGGTCTCCTTCGGGTAGCCCAAAATTGTCCCGAGCTGATCCTCGTAGTAAATCTAAAACTAGGGGGAAGTAACTGGTTAGGGCAGCCCGTAAGAAAATCCGTGCAAAAAATTCAAGACCCAAATCTCCTACCCCCGTAATCATCCCTGAACCTCCCCTAGTCTCCCCCTATGTCTTTGTAGCTCGTAGGCTCTATTCACTAGGGGGTAGGCCAACTACTTCTAGAGATTTAGAAAGGGTTAGAGCTAAATATAACATACCTATTTCTGTCCACCTTAGGGTACCTCGCAAGGGCGAGCGCCCCGAGCACCCCCATTCTGATGGTGTAGCCCTTTATATTGACATTTTCGACTTAGGTCTCTGTTTGCCTCTTCAGCCATTTGTTAGAAAAATGTTCATTGAGATGCAGATTGCTCCCGGACAATTATCTTTACCCGGTTGGAGATTGCTTACGGGTTTGGAGGTATTGTGGCTGGATGTATTTGGGAAGGATAATTCTTATAGAGATCTGAGGGGGCTTTATCAGTTGAAGAAGTTGGCTGGTTTATCCGTAGCTTATTTTGCTACTTGAGGGGTTCACTTACACATGTAGGGTACCTTAAGTACCTTTCATGGCTTTACCACATTACACATATAGTAAAGAAAATATGAGATATATAAAGTGAACAATAAGGTTTAAGACACTGTTCTCATGTTAGTAGTACTTCCTTAACATTGCGGCGTTCCAGGGATGCTTGATGATTATTTCATCCATGTGGAGTAGCTTGTATGCCCCCGATCCAACTGGCTTGTCTATGCGATATAGGTCTTCCCAATTTGCTTCGAAAGAGTCCTCCGAGGGTATCCGGGTGTTCTGAGTTACCCTTCGTATGACTAAATCCCCTTTCTTAAATGATCTGGACCGTACCCTCTTGTCATATAAATCTTAACCGCAGTGCTAGTATATTGCAACCTTCAATTCTGCTTTGGCCCTTTTTTTCTTCAACAAGATCAAGACTGGATGTAATCAAAGAGACATTCACGGCTTTATCGAAGTATACGGTTCTGTGAGAGGGTATCCTGATTTCTGCTAGAATGACTGTATCAGTCCCAAATGCTAGAGAAAATAGGGTTTCTCCAGTTGAAGTATTCTGAGTTGTGCGATAGGCCCAAAGAACGTCGGGTAGCTTGTCTACCCAAGCTCCTTTCCTTTCCTCCAGCCTCTTCTTTAGAATACTCTTGATGATTTTGTTAATGGCTTCCACCTGTCCATTAGATTGCGGGTGAGCCGGAGAAGCAAATCGGTTGGCTATCCCAAGTTCCGAGCAGAAACTCTGAAATTTTTTATTATCGAATTGCATTAAGGATACCATATCTGCATATGAGGTTCCTTCAAACGAAATCAGTGGTTTTTCTCTCAGTAATGCTTGCCAACGACTCCGTTTCTACCCACTTTGTGAAATAGTCAACAGCTGCAATTGCATATTTAGCTTGCCCTCTCTCGGTTGGCTGTGGGCCAATGAGATCTATAACCCAAACAGTAAATGGCCATGGAAAAGACATGATAGTTAACTTTTCTGGTGGAAGGTGGGGTACCTTGGCAAATCTGTAGCACTTGTCACAACTCTTGACAATGTTTTAAGCATCCTCCCGCATCGCATGCCCATAAAATCCTTGACGAAGGGCCTTTTGTGCCAATGATTGTGCTCCATAGTGGTTACCGCAAATTCCTTTGTGTATCTCTCTCATGACATATCCGGCTTGTTCATCTCCCAAGCACTTTAAGTCAGGGAGGGTAAACTCTATTCTGTATAAGGTATCATCGATCAGACAGTATTGTGCAGCTTTATACTTTAGCCTCCTTACTTTACTCTTGTTTGAGGGCAGATCACCACTCCTGAGGTACCTAATGATTGGTTGCATCCAGGATACCCCAGCAGTTATCGACTCTACTTCTAGGGATGGCAAAATCCTCCATGGGTTTGGGGTCCCATGGAGCCCCACCCCAAATGGGGAAAAATTTTAATAATTTTTGGGGAATGGGGTGGGGAGTGGGGGAAAAGTAATCCCCAAATTGTTAACGGGGTGGGGTTTGGTATTGTACTCCCCACCCTAATCCCCATTATATATAAATATATTTTTAATTCTTATTTAATAATTTTTATTTTATCAACTATAATGTCAATTAATAATTTTTTTAATTTTTATGTAATATAAATAGAATATGAATAAAAGAAAACCCTACAATATTTTTCAACTTTAAAATATTATTATATTTTTTTTCTCTTTTAAGGAGCTGTTCTCTTTAAATATTTTTCACTTTTAATATCATTTTAAGATATTGTTTCAAATTTTTAAAGATTTTTTAAAAAAATTTCAATACTTTATAATATGGTAATGATTTTATTTTAAGTCTCTAATTTTTAATTTACTGAAATTATATTTTTATATCTACTATAAAATAAATAAATGGGGAATGGGGTGGGGATGGGGGAATCATTCTCCACGTGGGGATTCCCCATCCCCAACCCACTAAATTTATTGGGGAATGGGGTGGGGAATGGAGGTAAAAATTTTTAATGGGGTGGGGAATGGGGTAGGCATCCCCACCCCCACCCCGCCCCATTGCCATCCCTACATACTTCTTCTAGCTCAGGTAGATTAACATTGGGTGTAGGTATATACTCAATAGTGATTGGACCAACCGACTGAGTTGCACAGAATGAAGCCATTTTGGCGAGGTTGTCAGCTTCAAAATTTTCTAATTGTGGAACTTTTTCCACTTTGACCTCAGCAAATTGGAATATTAATTCTCTTGTTCTCCCGAGGTACCGCTTCATATTTTCTTCGTTAACATATTACGAGTTAATCGGACCACCAATTGAGAGTCACTCTTGATGCGGACCCTTTTTGCACCCAAGGCCTTTGACATCCTTAGCCCGCTATTATAGCTTCGGCCTCATTGTTTGAGGCCTTGAACTTGTAAGGCATAACATAGTTTCGCTTTGCCCGGATTAATGATTATTACTCTCGCACCACTTTCGTGTGAGTTGGAGGAACCATCTACATAAATTTTCCAAACATGCTCATCTTCAATAGCTGGTGTGGTTTCGCTCGGGTACCCCGGGATCTCCTCACCCCCGAAGTCATTGGCGAATTCTGCAATAAATTCGGCAATGGCTTGGGCTTCAATAGCTGAGCGTGGCTTAAAGATGATGTCGAACTCACTCAATGCAAGAGACCAGCGAAAAAGTCTTCCAGACATGTTCAACTTCTAGAAGATTTGTCGAAGAAGAAGGTTTGTTACAACGGCAATGGTGTGGGCCTGAAAATAAAGCCAGAGTTTCCTTGCAGAGATAATTAAAGCCAAAACCAAATTTTCTATGGCGGGGTACCTCTTTTACGCATCCACCATTGCCCCACTAGTGTAGTATATAGGTCGTTGCACCCCATCTTTATCTTCTCTGAGCAACACCGAGTTAGTGGCATGCTCAAAAACGGCGAGGTACAACAGAAGCACTTCTCCGGGCTTACGCTTGGCGAGCAACGGCGAATTAACGAGGTACTCTTTTAGCTTTTGAAAAGCCTATTCTCACTCGGTGGTCCATTGGAGCTTTTTTCCGCTTTTAAAGCTTTAAAAAATGGCTTGCACCAATCGGTGGCCTTGGAGATAAAACGACTCAAGGCGATTATCTAGCCAGCTAAGCTTTGGACTTCTTTGATAATACTTGGTGACTTCATCCCAAGAACCGCTCAAATTTTATCGGGGTTAGCCTCAATTCCTCACTGTTGCACCATGAATTCAAGGAAGTTACCCGAAGTCACCCTGAATGCACATTTCTCAAGATTTAGGCGCATCTGATGCTTTCTCAAAATATTTAAGGTGTCTCTGAGGTGCCCAGCGTGATCACTGATATACACCGACTTTGTTATCGTATCATTAATGTACACTTTCATGGTACGACTGATTTGCTGTTTGAAGACCTTATTCACCAAACGCTGATAGGTGGCACCCGCATTCTTCAAACCAAAAGGCATAACCTTGTAGTAGTACAACCCACGGTTGGTGATGAAGGTCGTTTTATCTTGATCGAGCTTGTTCATTAGAATTTGATTATACCCGAAAAAAGCATCCATGAAACTAAGCATCTCATGTCCCGTTGTAGCATCAACCAGCTGGTCTATCCGGGGAAGTAAGAAGCTATCCTTAGAGCAGGACTTGTTTAAATTCATGAAATCTACACACATGTACCATTTCCCGTTGGACTTCTTAACCAAGACAACATTTGACACCTAGTCGGGGTATACTGCCTCCCTAATAAACCCCGCTACTAGTAATCGGTCCACTTCTTATTCAATGGCGTCATAGCGTTCCTGGTTGAAAGTTCGACGTTTTTGCTTGACAGGCCTATGATGTGAATCGACATTGAGCTTGTGACAGGCGATAGAAGGAGGGATACCCGGCATGTCCGCATGAGACCAAGCGAACACATCAAAGTTTTCCTTTAAAAACTCAATAAATTGCTCTTGGTGCTGGTTATGGAGGTTGGAGCCTACTTTGACCATCTTAGTTGGGTCATTATTGCAGATCAAAACAGACACAAAATCCTCAACTAGTGTTCATTGTTTTTCATCTTTCGGTATCCGGGGATCTAGGGGTACCTCAACTTATCCCATTGATGCTGAATTGGGACTTTAGGGTACTTGTGGTGCCCCAGAAGCTACTACGTCCATTTCTATTGGCTCAGCTTCTTGTGGCGCTTGGGGTACCTGAGAATTCGTGGACCGTTGAGCTTTCTTACGTGCAGCTCTCTAGCGTCTAGCCAGTACCCGCTTCGATAGGCTGGTAAGTGGCCTTGTGCTGACAGGGTACCCTTCCAGGAACATATTGGTAGCAATTTGATAACTCGCTTTCGAGGGGATGGAACAACACCCTCGAGCTGATTGCTGATCCCTTTTAATTGTGATTATTTCCCCGGCGATTGGAATCTTCATGGCGAGGTAATGCTTGGAGATTATCGTTTTAGATGTTTTTAAAAATGGTCTTCCCAAGATTATATTATAGGCACAAGGATGATCAACAATAAGGAAGTCGATCATATGGACCATCCGATGGGGTACCTTACAGATTGTAACAGGAAAAGTGACGATGCCCTTGGTAATAACCATGTCTCCTGCAAAACCGATGAGCGGCGTGTCATATGGAGTGATCTTTAGCGTGTCACATGGAGTGATCCTTGACGATTCAATTAGCAGCTAATCTAGGGCGCTTTTAAAGATAATGTCCACAGAACTGCTGGTGTCTACCAGAGTCCTTGCTACCTTACCGATGTCGACGTTTAGTGTTATAACCAAAGTATCATCATGGGAGTATGAGACACCTTCTGCATATTTCTCTGTAAAGAGAATAGAGACAGGATAGTCGAGTACCTAGGGTACCCTAAAGTGATTTTGACAAGCGAAGTTGACTTCTTTTCCAAAGCGATCCAAGATTGGCGACTTGTTGTAACATTTGATGGCCCGTTTAGATTCCCTTGCAAGGGTAGGTCCTCCTTCTATTATTCGGACATAAACACCTTTTTTAGACCCTTGAGGTACCTCAACCTCGGGACTAGGGTTAGCAATATGTTTACCCTTATCTTGCTCCGAGAATTTGCTAGCCTCTCTCATATCAGCCACAAACTCCTTGAAGTACCCACTCAGAATCAATTACTCAATTTCTTCTCGCAAATGAAAGCATTCGCCGGTGCTATGGCCGAAATCTTGATGAAACTCACAATATTTCAAGCTACGCTTCATATTGGGGTATTTTCGAATTGGCTTAGGTGGGCGAAGCATCCCCGTATCCCTAATATGGTAAAAAATTTATTCTGGAGATTGATTCAAATGATAAAAAGAGTCATATCAGGGTTTTTTTGGAGCTTCCCGTTGTTCTGGCGGTGGCGGCTTAACATGCTGTGACACCCGGGGTACACCAGGAATATTCAGCCCTCACCCATGTGGGGTTGGACAAGGTGGGCTGTGTACCTAGGGTACTCAAGAGGGTACCTGAGGTAACTCGGCTCTCTTGGGTTTCTCCTTGCTTTTCTCGACTTCGGCTCTGTCTTCCTCCTACTTCAGGTAACACTTCTCGTCCATTTCTATTTGTTGCAGAGCTAGAAAACGAGCTTCCCCATATGAAAGAGGGTGGTGCTTTTGAAATGACCGCCATAACGTCCCTAAATGCAAATTCTTTTCAAAATGAGTGAGAACATGTTGGTGACCAAACGTACCAGTATGCAACACCTCTTAGTGGAAGTGGGTTATGTACTCGGCTAGAGACTCTGATTCCCCTTGCTTGATGAAAGCATGCTCGGAAGATGTTATGTCTTGGGAGGAATCATAACCAAACTCATGAACAAAATCTTTTAGGAGCTGGTCTAAGGAGGATACACTACTTGCCTTCAACGATCCGAACCGTGATTTGGCTGGTCCGGTGAGGGTATGCGGGAACATCCGGCACATAGCATTGTCGCCCACTCTTTTAATCAGCATCTGGTCACGATGCAATCAGCATGTTCCACGGGATCCGAGGTACTCGAGTATTACTATATTTGAGGCATGGTGAACGCTTCTGGGAGAACCGCTGTTCGAATCTCCATGGTGAATGACGAGTTATACGTTGTTGGCACTAGAGCATTGGTGAGGTTTTGTTTTTAAAAAAAGAGCTTCACTTGAGCTTTGAGGTACTCCATTTTTTTCAGTAACTCGCGGGGTACTCCAAGTGCACCTGAGGATACCGCAGTTGTTTGGGAAGCTCTTTTGGCATTCAACCTGTGCCGAAGATCTTCATGGGCTTTTTGTTTATGTTTGGTACCCTGGCTACTACAAGAATAGTAAAAAGTAGTGGAGCGTTCTTCCCGAGAGCCGCCAGTTTGAAACTTTGAACGGGTGCCTGATGGCCCGTGCTTTGGTTTACTTCTCTCCGGTATTTCAGATCTTGGTATGATCTATTTCTCACCCCGTGGAGGCGGAACATCTTGAGTTACCAAGGAAGTGGTTGCCTCGGGTACCTGAGATCTTACTGCTTTGAGAATTGTGTGAGCTAAATCCTCAAAGTGTTTATGAGTAACAAGCTCCTCATTGGGTTGAATACCAGTTGATTGCTTAATAGATTTGCTTTTCTCTAGGCAGGATGCCCTCCTTGTCGAGTCACCCCTCTCATCACTGACGTGGTCCTCGGCTCCATCATGACCTAGCATTTGGTTATCAGCGGGTTCGTCGGGTGCCATGGTGGTGCAAGCACATGTATTGACAAGCTTAGCACCGTGTGGAGGCTTTTTGCGCATGTCCCCACAAACGACACCAATTGTTTGCGGCTGATTTTTGGTTCATGAATAAAAACCACAAAACTAAGCTAAGAACAATAAATTTGTTTTTGTCAGGGAGCGGGGTGCCTTGCTTGTTCGGCGCGTGCAGACTATTTAGGTTTTTTTTTGGAGTGAATGACGATTAAGATGGCGGTGGATATGGCGGGGGTCTGACTTCAGGTATAGAGGGCTGGTGAAAATCGTCTTAAACCTGCAAAACAGCAAAAATAGAGGTAAAAGGTAGAGCCAGGGGTGGCCGGCGACCACACTCCGAGGTTTCCAGCTCTCAGTAATGGAGGATCTGAGGTTGAAGAAACCTTAGTTTTTTGTGGGGTGTGTGTTTGTGTGTTAACTTGATAAAAATTAAACCTGAATATTTATATAGTGTACCCCGGTCGTCGTGCAATTTGGCGCTATTTTAGTGGCGTTCCCTACTGTTATGTCATGAATATTCTTATTTTTATGCGTATGGCAGCTTAGGTGTTTCAAAAATATGCATGGAGAGCAAGTTTGTGGCGTATTCACGTGCTAGACGCAGTTGAGTGCTCCCGTGTACCTCTGCAATTCCGTTGTAATTTTGCAGGCGTGGCAAGAAAAGCTGGTGGTCCCAACTGTCATAATATCAAACTTTTGGCTGATTCGATGGCGTAACAGGCGACTGTCTCCTCTTTTGTAGCACGGGATTTTCCCACTGATTCTTTATTTTTTAGCACGTATTCAACCGATCTTTTTGAGATTCGGGGCCCACCTATCCTTTGATATTTTTACAAGGATTTTTTATACCCCTATATGGTGTACTTGAGGTACCCATTGAGAACCTAGGGTAGACGGGATACCTAGGGTACCTGAGGTACCCAAGGTACCCGAAGTAAGTCAATTTCTTAAATATCGACACGTGGCGCTTCATCATTGGCCTTATGTTTTCTTCCCAAACATTAAACATGAAAAATAAAAGCAGCAATAGATCATTTATACCCATTTGAGAAGGAAAGTGCAAGAGTAGAGCCCGAGGTATCAGTTGGTATCAAGAAACCAACAAGTTTGGCAGCAGCAATGACCGATAGCGGAGGGCTATCAGCCAAAAATGCTGACATCTTAATCTCCATAGCTACCACCTGCACTATCAAAGCACCAAAGTCGAAATTTTTAAAAATAATTAACTAAAAAATAATAATTTAAGAGCTAGGTTCGTGGAATTTCTCTTACTCGCATCAGGGAATTATCTAAATGTAAAACTAACGCTACAGCCCATACGATTAGATTAGAATCCTTTAAAAGCTAAAGGTGAGTTGAAATTTCAAAAATTACAAAATAAATTAGTAAAAAAATAAATAAAACTTCAATGAAAAAATCACTAGAGCAATGAAAAATTATATACATTATTTAAAAAATTGAATAATAAAATTTATAATCAGATCAAAGCGATCGGTTTTTAATACATTATGTTTCAAGAAACTGTATGGAGAACCAAATAAAAAAACAACAACTTCAGTACCAGCAGGAAATGACGGCAAGATAGGCGGCCTAGTCGCCAATAAATTATGGCGATAGGGGCAAAAAATGAGTGGCAATGGCGGCGACATAAGTTTGAATTTAGAGAGAGAAGAGCAAAGAGCAAAGAGCTAAGTGACGAGAAACAGGTTTCGTGATCCTGTGTGATCAATTCTATCGTAATAGAAGGGTAAATACTTCGTAACAATACGCCACTTGTCCAATTAAATATAACTTATTTTTTAAGTCTACAGCACGATAACATACACGCTAAAATACCGAAAAACGTAAAATACAATATACTATTATATTGTAAGTTAGAACAATAAAGCATTATAAACTTTAGTGATGTAGTTTGTAAAGTAAGTTAATTTGATTTTATATTTATATGATGAAAAAATTTATTATATATTTATTAATTTTTTTAAAATCATTATTTAAAAATTATAATCACTATAAACTATTAATTTTTATTTCATAACTACTTTTTTTTACAGTAACTGTAAATTAGAAGTTACAGTACATCAATTTCAAATAAAACATTGATAATCTATTGATATTATATTATTAAATCATATGACCTAATAATATTAGATCATTTTTATGTCTTTATATAAGTTTTGTCATATTGTTCTAAGTAATTATAATATACTGATTGACACTAAAACATATACATTTAACAAGGATAAATTTTTCAATTTTTTACTTATTGTGTCAATTAATACGCCATTATTATTAAATTATCTTAACACTCCCTAAATATATTTTTATATTAAATTCATTTTTAATATGCTAATTTTATATTGTAAATATATTTTAAGAATAAAGAGGAGTTGGAACTGAAAGAGAGAACAAAGAAGAATTACTAGAGTCATTTAGAATGCATTATTAAATAGATGATAATTAATAAAAATAAATAAAAAAATAAAAAATAAAAAATAAATAAAAACAATAACAAATGACAAAGTGTGATAGTCACAGGTAAAGATGGCCAATGGGCCGGGCGGCACGTGGCACGGCACGTGTCCGTACGGCATGGCACGGCACGAGCACATTTTGGTGAGGCACGAGGCACGGCACGGCACGCACGTGGGCCGTGCGGACCTGGCACGCGCCTTAAAGACGCGATTAGAGATGACGCGCGTAATAAAGCACGGTTCATTAATGAATTAATAGCACGTGGGCCAAAATTTATCTATGTAAATTTTTTTAACAAAAAGTAAATATAAAATGTTATGAAATTAAAGTACAATATCTTGAAATTAAATGTTTTAATATATTTTTTAGCATAGACTTTTAAAAATTAATTTAAATCATTAAATCTTAGTTTAAATAAATATTCTAATCTTTTATGTTTATAATTTATTAAATGAATAAGTAAATATCATGATTTTAATAAATAAAATTATAAATATCATAATTTTATTTATGATATTTATTAAATGAATAATGTTATTTATGATATTTATTTAATTATTTATTTATGTTTATAATTTATTAAATGAATAAGTAAATAACTAAATATCATGATTTTAATAAATAAGATTATAAATATCATCAATTTATAAATTATAAATAAAAAATAATTTTTTTTACAAAATTAATAATAAAATATTTTTCATATTAATATTAAATCATAACTTAGTTATTATTTAATAGAGATACGTTTCATTTGTGAATGAAATATTTTCTATTTTATACACAAGAAAAATTATGATAAATTAAAAATTACATTTTCATTAAATGAAGTTAAAGTACAATTATAATATTAGTAATTCAAATAAAATTAGGTGTAATTTGCATCACTACAGTTAACAGTACATCCCAACTAGGTTGGCACCTACTGAACCATCTATCATTTGCAAATTTACAACATTCTCACTAATAAAAATTGTTTCAAAAAGTTACAAGAAAAAAAAAATCTCTAGTCTTTGGAAGTGGCTTCAATGTTCAGTACTCTGCATAATCTAGATCCACTTCATCTCAATCAACATTCAAACTCTCAATTTGTTTAATTAAAGCATTTTGCCAATCTTGTTGTACTCGGCATTCAGCATCTTCCCAATCTTTCAAACATAACAAAGAGTCTAATGTCTCTAATGACAATCTTGACCGATGTTCATCTAGAATTCTGCCACCTATACTAAAAGTTGATTCTGATGCTACAGTTGAAGCTGGAGGGGTTAGTAGATCATGGGCCATAATGGATAATATAGGGAAAAAAGATGTCTTACCCATCCAAAAATCTAAAATATCAAAATTTTGCAATTGTGAAGGAGTTGCTAAATCTTCAAGATTGGCATAACAATATCTTTGTAATTCATTACGATTAGTATCAATACTAGAGGCAACACTCTTACCTTTGAGTAACAAAAGGTGAGCTGGATTTTTATAAGAAGTTGATGCTTGTTGAACATTAGAATATGTATTGCTTGATCCGGATTTATTTCGATAAAAATTAAAAAGTTCATGCATAGAGGACATAATTGTATCAAAATTTGTATCAAGTCCAGTTTGTAAATTTTCACTAATACCCTCAACTAAAAGTTTTGCACCAACTTCCTTGATTGTAGGATCCAACACTGCTGCAAAAATAAATAGGTGTGGAATATCTTTCTAATATTTTTGGAATTTTTCCTCCATGGTATCACAAATATTTTTAAACATAATATTATCTCTAAAAGTCTTAAAAGTATAACTTATATTGAACAAGTGCATTAACACTATACATGAAGTAGGCTCATAAACAGTAGAATATGCAAGAGTAGCATCATAAAATACCTTTAAAAATCCATAAATTTAAATGCAACATTCCAATCATAATCAATGATATGATAATCTTCATCATTCATTCTCTTATTGTAAAAACTAGAAATTGCTTCAGAATAGTTTTGACAAGAAAGCAACATTAAATACGTAGAATTCCAATGAACTTTCATGTCAAGGTTGAATTTTCTCCTTTTCAATCCAAAAATTTTCAATGTCTCCAAAAATTGTTGACGTCTTGAAGGTGCTCTAATATATAAAATAGATGCTCTAATTTTTTTCTAAATAATGATTTATATGAGTCATACCAGCTTGAACAATTAAATTAATAATATGACACACACATCTCGCATGAAAAAATTTTGAACCACGTGCAGGCATGAGAGTAGAAATATTCCGCAAAAACATATCAATTGCATTGTATTGGCATGCATTATCAAATGATATGCTAAACTATTTATCGATAATTTCATATTCTCTTAAAAGACATTATAGTGCATAAATTACTTGAACCGGTGAGGATATTCTAATTCACGAAATGCAAACAATTTTTTTTCCAACATCCATTTACCATTAATCTCATGTATAGAGTGCGAAGTCACACAAAAATAACCAACCATATTAATACCAGTCCAACAATCAGAAGAAATTGAAATAACACCATTAAAATTGATAAAAGTATTAATTAAATGTTTTTTCATGTCATGGAAAATTTTAGTTAAATCACGTTTTAATGTATTTCTAGGCACTTTCTTAAGTTGAGGTTGAACATACCTTTGCAAAAAATTTATTAGACATTCATCTTCTGAAAATGTTAAAGGTTGTTCTGCTGCAGCAATATACCGAGCCAATCCTTCTCTCATGTTCTGTTGTGAATATCTGAATGATGTTATACCGGAAGATACCATTGCTTTTGGCACTTAAAGCAGATTGACAATATTTGCACACTGCTTGATCCACCATTTCACCTTTTTTGTTTTGACGTTTTTCCAAAGTAAAACATGACCAAACAATCGATGTTCTTTGTCGTTTGGAGGTAGTAGTAGGACCGGCAGTTGAAGAAGTATAACCACTTTGACTTGCTTGAGAAGTAGGAGGCGATCGTTTAGGTGAGACAATAAATATATTACTTGGATCAAATTCTGGTGCAGCAATTTCTTCATTTGCAACTTCCTCTCCCTCTTCAACAAAATTAAAATTCTCATCTAACTCGAAATGAGAGTGAGACATTTTATAAAATTAGTGTTTTAGTAAATAAAGGCGCTGGAATTGTAGCAAAGAAGATTGGGCAAGCAGAGACTAGAGATGACTGATGAGATAAGAGAGATAACGAGGAGATAAAGAATTAGAAATTGAGAAGTGAGAATGTGAGAATGTGAGATGAATTCGAAAATAATTTAATCGTTTAAATAGAATAAAAAAATAAACATATTAACGGTTAGAAACGGGCAAATAAAAAAGTAAACATTTTAACGGTCAAAAACGGGCAAACATGCTGCAAACCTACAAGTCTACAACTGCAAAGCTTCCTGCAACTCTGCAAGGCTGCAGCAAATTAAACAGTTATATTTTATCATTCATTTGTCCGTTGGAAACTTGGAATTGTAAGGTGAGTAATTGATTTAATTTAGAATTTTTTATTATTAAAAATTAATTGTTGAGGGATCTATCTATGACTCTATGGTACCGATTCTGCAAGACTGTAACAAACATCTCCCGTCATCCCATTCCCACCATTCGATTGTCTATTGTTTAGTTTCTCACTCCACATCCAACGGTTGATGCTGCAGTCTGTAGCTTACAAATTCTGTAAGCTAATCAAGTCTAATTGTTGAGTCATGAATGCCCATGCTGTGAAAGTGAAATTGACTAGTCAAGTCTATCAACTTTATTGTTTTTTTTTTTTGGAAAGGCATATCAACTTTATTGTTAATTCAATTAATGCATAATTTTTTTTATTCAATTAATTCAGTTTTTTTTTGTCCGTTGGGTGAGTAATGAAAATATGAAATTGATTAAAATTTTTTGTCATTAAAAATCAGAAAACATTAATTGATAATCAGAGCCCGACTGCTTATACTGTAAAGTTGAGTAGTCATATCAATTTTACTATTAATTCAAAAAAAATTTGTTCGTTGGGCGAGTAATTCAATTAATTCAGAATTTTTTTTAATTCAATTAATTCAAAAAAAAATTTATCCATTGGGTGAGTAATAAAATTAATTTAGAATTTTTTTATTATTTAATAATTAGAAAAAAAATTATTTTCTAAGTGCACCGTTGTTATTTATTTTTTAAAATAATTTTTGTAATTAATTTTTTTTTCAAAACAACATATTAAATTAAAAAAAATTATGGTTCATTGTTACAAGAGAATCACACAACTATCACAATGTTAATAAATCCTATCACAAGTGTGTTGATGAGATAATATTATAATAGTAAACTAGTAGTATGGGAGGAGCTTGCATTCATTATGTAGAGTACTTTATTTCTTTGAATTTAAATTCTCAACTCAAATTTTCAACACGGTAGTTGTCAACTTGTCATATAGTGCACATGCAGACGTGCAAATTGCGGATTTTTAAATAATTTAAGATTTTTTTCCCACATGCCAAGTTGCCAACCAAGCACTTGCCTCACGGCTATATTTATATTTCACTAAATATTTTTTTACTTACTCTTTTTACTCCCACCAACAAAGAAAATAAAATTAATTTTTGTCTTTTTATTACTATCTAATATTATATATACACGCCATTATGCTATGATGCTTCACAATTCTTATTCCTCTTCTTTTTCCTCAAACTTTCCAATATTCTAAAAGCCAAAATCATTATGAATCCGCAGCAACATAATATGAATGCAGAAGAACCTCAACACCCTCAAGAATACGGTGTTGATGTAGTTGGACCTCAACAAAACGCTAGGCTAAATCAGCCCAGAAGTCGTTTTTTAAATGAGCTTTTTCAAAATTTTACTTCAATAAGGGAGGAAATAATAGATAATAGTTTGCATCGTCCTTACAAGCGGATGATCTTGAGGTGCAACTATTGTCATCGAGAAGTTATTTATTCAAACAGCCATGGCACCTTGGGTTTACGTCGGCACGTGTCAAATTGTTTAGCTCGCCACCAGCCGAGATAGAATTAACCTTGTTCGTTTGCCGTATCCATAGTTGTGATTAATAAATGTTTTTTTCGTGCTTGTTATTCGTCAATTGATCGTAGTTCGTGTTTTGTAGTTGTAACTTGTAAGTTGTGACCTATGATTTGTTATATTAATATTTCGTAGTTATGACTTATTGTAATGATTATTCGAGGATTGTATTTTTAATTTTAATTAATTATTATTATGATCTATGGAATTAAATTTAATTAAATTTATGTATTGTTGTGTTATAAATTATGATTGATTATTGTGAAATAAAATATATAGTTGTGAAATTGTGATAAACTAATAATAAAATGTTAATTGCTCTCTTAATAAAAATTAATATGATTATGATTGTGAATAATAATAATAATAATAATAATATTATTATTATGTTGGTGAAACAAAGACGCGTGAAAAAGCACGCGACGTGGCTTTTAAGACGCTAAAAAAATGTTGGTGGGCGTTTTTTGGGCACGACCCACGGCACGGCACGGCACGAGCGGGCTCGTGCCGTGGGCCGTGTCGGGCTCAACTGAAAAAAATGTAGGCACGCGTGCCCCCCACGAACCCTTGTGGGCCGTGCCGTGCCATTGGCCATAGTTAGTCACGGGTGAAAGTTGCCACCATGACTATCACACTCCTCTAGGTAAAGATAATATAAAAAAAAAAAGTTTAAATAATAAAATAAAGGAAGCTAAAGGGCTAAAGGCATTCATTGCCTATAAAAAAAGGAAAGGGAGCTAAAGAGGAGTGGCGAGTGAAGCCGAGGATATTTTTCTTTCTTTATTTTCTTATTTTTTGGTATAATCAATACTTTTGTAATTTATTTCAAAAGTCTGTTAAATAAAATAAATGTTTTGTTTCTTAATATGAGTGATTAATTTTCTAAGCTAAGGTGAAATGTGAAGTTCAAGAATTCAAATTATTGAATTAATTATTCTCTCAAATGAGTCTTAAAGTTTATTTATTGTATTTTTCTTCCTTACCAATTTCTTTCATATCATGTTAATTTATAGATCTAGATTACTTCATATTTATATGATATTTTGACATAATGTTGATACTTCAATATAATTATGGCACATTAGGTACTTAGTTCCATATTTATCACACTTTAAGTTAGTTAAGAATTAAATGGCATAATAATTAATTGGTGAAATAAATGTAAAATACAAATATAAGAGAGTTTTTATAACTGTAATTTGAAATCCGAGAGTGGATCCCGTAACCTTAGTATATTTTTAAATTGATTCCTAATAATTTCTTTTCGCGCAATTAATTTTCTTTATTTAACAAATTGACTATTGGATTTTAAATTTCGTGGTTCATTATATTATATATATTATACTTGGAGTAATAACACTTTTGAGTCGTGTCAATACCATTAAGTTGTAGTGAGTGGTTACGTAGATTTGATATATATGTTTAATATAATTTCATTAATTATAACTTTTGTTTTTGGTTTTGTAGTTTTTAATTAATAACATCGTGACAATCGATGTTGATGAGGTATTGGAGTGAATATGCAGCATATATAGCGTGCTATCTAACATGGAAAAAGGCCCAGAATTTTGCTTTAATTGACCTAAATTTTTTGGATTTTGACTCGCATTTAAAGGTTAGGGGTCGGGGTCGAACCTAAATATTAGTGCTTGATTAAATTCCAGATAGGTTCTGGCCGTACCAACCCCAACCTGACCCAACCTTAAAACTTAAAAAAATATATTTATGTTTATTTTATTATTTATATAATTATATGGTTGAAGCCTTGAGTAATTTTTATGTTTATGTTACTTTATACAAGTTTCAAAACTTTTAAATTTTAACATATAGGGGAGGTTATATCCATTTCTTTTTAAAATTTAAATTACTTAAATATCTAAAAAAATCTTTAAAAAATTATGGTCGGGCTTTGTTCTTGACAAAATCTGGTCTAATAGTTCAAATGACTGAGCTTTTTTTTGGATTCGGGCTTTTTATTTTAGTGATCAGGTCAGACTGGGTTTGACCAAGCCCAAACCCAACCCAACCCATTGCCATCCCTAGTGCCATTATAGCCGATTGTGGAAAAGATAACCAAGTAACCACTGAGCCACGTGAGAAAAATTGATGTGGAAGATGGGAAGAAAATATAGGTGTTTATTATATTTAGCATATAGTTTAAGATGTCTTCTATTAAGATTTATAGGTAAGTGTCCAATAAAAGATGAAGATTACTTTATAATCTAGGTTTCCTATTATTGTTGGGGCTTCTATTGAATGATTAAGTAAAATTTCTATCCAATGATTAAATATTTGTTTCCATTCATCTGGTCTATGTCCTTCTAATTCTATTATTTAAAAAATAGTTTTGACACTTACTTTTTATTTTTATACTCTATTTCTACATGTTCATGTTTAGATAAATTTATACTTATTAAAAGTATGCTTTAAACAGGATGACATTTACATGCAAATCTTTTTAAAGGGACGAATTTACAAAGTGGGTATTCTTTTGGGCAATTTCTCTGTTTTGTTGTTTCTTAATAATATTTTCTGAAAATAAAAATAAGAATGAAAATAGTGTCTTGCAGTTGCTGTATTTTGAATTTAAATATACGTCTAATATAATTTTATGTATCTTGTACTTTAAAAACTAAAACAATAATATGTATTTAGTAGACACAATTAAAAAGAATAAAAATAGTGAATATATGTCCGATAGCATTATTTTTAAAAATAATTTTTATTAAACATTTAAGTCCTACTTATATTTAACTAATGATTGTTGAACTAATTCATACACAAACATACCATAAATATTTTAAACAAAATAATTATAAAAAATTACATAATGACAAAATTTTAGTATTAGCATTAAAAAAATGTTTTCCATTGTCATTGTTTTAACATTATAATTAAGCTATTTATTACAACAATATGAATTAAAATACAAGATAAAGCTTTTAACAAATGATACCAAATATGGCGTAAAAGCACTAACAATATACACATTTGCTATAATAAGCTATATATTTTATAGAATTCCCTTTCATATTCTATTAACAGGTACAATTTATTTCATTTAGTTGATCATTTATTTTTAAATTAATTTTGTAATTCATACATGCAGGACGCATTAGACATGTTCTCAATTTTATAACTATTAAAGTGAATATGAATGACTTTCTTTTCAATTTATTGTTTACATCCAGCCACCGAACATGTATTATACTTGTACTGTCAAACGAAAATGAAAACAAAGGCCCAAAAATAGGTGACTAACACTCAAAAATGTACGTGTAATACGAAAAAAATTATTAATTTTTCACTTAAAGTATTGATTAATGCGCGCATAACTTATAAATTATATGAATGCTCCCCAAATAAATTTTTGTGTTAATTTTTATCTTATAAATATTTTTCAGGAATAAATTGAAATTGAAACCGGGAACAAAGAATGACTGCTAGAGCAATTTGGAAGCATTATTGAGGAGATGTAAATAAATAAAAAAATGAAAATGAATAAATAAATAAAGAACAAAAATCAAGCAATTTGGTTTCTCGTGATGGTCAAGTCCATTACACATTTCAATGTGTATATATATATATATATATATATATATATAAAATAATAATAATAATAATAATAATAAAATAATAAAGATAATGCATTCCTTGCCTATAAAAGGCAAGGAAATGCAGGGAGCAATTCATGGAGAAGCCAGAGAGCTGAGCAGAGAGAGCTTAAGCCGAAAGAGAATAGAGTGCAGCTGAGGAATTGTGTCTTTTTCTTCTTTCTTTTCTTTTTCTTCTTTTATTGTGTAATCTATTTTCTTATAACGTATTTCAAAAGTTTATCAAATAAAAAGAGTGTTGTGTTTTCTTTAAAGATGAGTGGCTAATTTTATTAAGCTGAGGTGAATGGTGAAGCTTAATGTTTCAAACTATTAAATTTATTATTTTCTCAAATGAGTTTTTAAGTTTATTTTATTTTTTTAGTTATTTTTATGTCATGTTAATTTATAAATTTTATTAGATTTGTATGGTATTTTGACATAATATCGACACATGAATATAGTTTGGCACATTAGGTACTTTATTCTATATTTATCCACACACATATAATTAAATGATATAATAATTAATCG
Organism: Citrus mangshanensis; assembly: GCA_030449895.1. Taxonomy (NCBI): domain Eukaryota; kingdom Viridiplantae; phylum Streptophyta; class Magnoliopsida; order Sapindales; family Rutaceae; genus Citrus; species Citrus mangshanensis. The sequence continues at coordinate 5,770,344 of JASUUJ010000069.1, forward strand.
ATAAAAGTGAGACAAAATATAAATGAGAGAGTATTAAAATTATAGTTTTGAGAGTGGATCCTTAGCATATTTTTAAATTGTTTTCAAATAATTTATTTTCCCCAAAAATTAATTTTCTTTGTTTAACAAATTGACAACTAGATTTTAAAATTTCATGTGGTTCGACCCTGGACTTACCGGATTATATTATAATTAGACACTTTTATACTTTGGAGTAATACAATTTTGAGTCGTGTCAATGGTACAAACAAGCCCTTATAGTTTTGGTTTTGTATTGGGTATCACATATGATACTTAATTTCTTCAATTCAAACAAATATTACGCCAATAATAAGACAAGACAGTAATATAATTGAATTCAAGACGTACCAAATACGCTATCTCTCTCTCTCTCTCTATGTGTGTGTGTGTGTGTGTGTGTGTACACATAGATACTAAAAAAAAAGTGTTTGTTAAAACAAGTCCCGAGCAGTTGAGTTGGCCTAATTCATGAACACAAACTAACATAAGCAAATTATAAGAGTAGGAGTTCGACTGTTGACACCCCTTCATTAATCTCTTAAAACTCCTACTCTATTATAATTGTATTTAAAGACAAATACTAATAGAATTAACCTTACCTATATTTTTTCTTTTACTCTTCAATTTTTTTTTATAAACTTTTTAATTTCTTTTACTTTCCAAGTAAATATATATATATATATATATATATATATATATTCCTTAAATTCCAAATACAATTTGTTAGATTGATAGGTTTTTCTTAATAACTCCTAGGCTTGGTGTCCTCTGCTCATCATCTTCATCTTCAGTTCTGAACTCACGCCATTTTAAACTAGCATTAACTATTGCTCTCTATCTCATTTTTTGGATTATGTGCTCTTTAAAGCATACTGATTTATTTATTTTCTGATTAACAAAATATTTGAGATTTTTTTTTAGATATCTTAATTGTATAAATATTTTGAATAAGATCTGTTTAATTATATTATATGTATTTTATGTAATCATCATATTGATCCATATAAGATATAAATACAAGTTATCTTATGATTAAATAAATTGAGTTTGCAGTTGATAAATAAAGTTGGGTGCTCTATTTATGTTTAGACTATAGTAAATTCATTGAATCGTTTGTCTTAATTATGTATGAATTTACTAATGTAGCTTGACTACATTGAACTGGATCACATATGAAATTTAATTAACCTTAAAATGACTGTCATAATTATTAAATTCCATAGGCATTGATTTTATTGCAATCTCAATCTTGAGTTAGTTATAGTTTCATGTTTGTGATTGTCATTTCATGTGAGTTACCAATGGGGGCGACATACATTTATAGTCAAGATTATCCCGTATCTTGGTGGAAGTAATAATAAGCAGTGAGATTATAGATTAACAATATATAAATTTGTATATATCTCTTAACGGGTTTTTGGTATTTGATCATTAAATTCTTTACCCAAAGTGTGTCAACATAATTAGTAAGTTGAAAATGATCATTTGAGAAAATCAGTAAGTGTCAAGGAACAAGATATAATTAAATTGATTGGAAGATTAATATATCAATTTAATTAATGATATGGTATAAAGGATTGTTCAATAAATAAATCAATGTGACATGGGCTGAATTATAATTCGAGAACACTATCCTACATAATATACAATTATGGAGGTAAGTTCCAATCTCTTAGTGGAGTAATTTTCGAATTAAATAATTGGACTATTTTAATTACAAGCCTAATTATTGTAGTCACTATTATATGTACCGATATGATCCTTAGGTTAGCTCATTTAATTGATTTCACCACTACTGGATTAATAAGCACGATAACTAGCTATTTGGGTTAAAAACTTAAATATATTATTTGGTAAAAGATTTCATTTAATATGCTTGGTATGAGGAGTTTTGTGTTATTTTAGAAGGTCTATAGCAAGCACCAGTGAAACACAACTTTTGGTTTAATCTTTTTTAATTTAAATCAAATTTGATTTAATAGAATTAAAAATAGAGATAAATAAGGAGTCTAGGGTTTCTATCAAATAGAGATATAAAGGCCTTGTTTTTTCACAAAAAAGGATGAGATGAGCCACAATATAGAGAAAAGAGAAAAAGAAATTTTTTCTCTTGTTAGTTGCTTATAGTAGTGATAAAGGCGCCTTCAAGTTAAGTACAGATAACACTTGAGTCATACTCATAACCTAGAAGATCGTTGGTGATAAATCGTGATACAATAAGATTGTTGATGACAAATCGTGATTTGGAAGGCTAAATTACTTTTACGAAAAAGTAAAGGTACGATTTCTAGATTATAGTAATTTTATATATTGTATGAGAAATACGATCTAAATATTTGCACTGCAAAACTATTTTTAAACCAACATCTATGTCATCTTCACTTTGGTATTTGCTCCACTTATATATATTGGAATTGCTTTCAAATCTGCAAACTAATGAATTACTAACCCAAAATGAATGTACTATTATTACATGCAACAAAAGTATAATAGCTTTCATCATCAAAACCTCCGATTAATCACCTCCAATTACTTATCAAATAATTATATATATAGCACAATATTACATCTTCCATTGGCAAAGACTCCAATTAATTACTTGATAAAATCATAAGCCCTCATAATTATAGAATGAGTAGTGCTATATATTCTAAATTTTTTATCTTAAATAACTATCTCAAATGATGTGGTATTCATCAATTAGTTAATAATGGGCTCCCAAATCAAGTGTAAGAGAAAAAGAAATGACTCAAATTCTAATGAACAAGTTCATAGTTGATTTTCGTTTCTCGCTAAAGCTCCCACCTCTTTCATGACTTTCATGAGATTGAATGATCCCTTTCTCTGCCTTTTGGCTTTGATTGAGATTTGAGACTCGACCATTTGAAAAATATTGATGCTTTTAATTTTTATGTCTCAAAATAATGATTAAATTGATTTCATTTCTTGTTATGAAAGTAAGAGATTAATGTATCGAATCCATTCGGTCTAACTTTTAAAAGAAAATAATTTTCTTAACATATAATATCGTACATGCATTAGATCTAAGAATACCTTAAAATTCGAAAACTAAAGTTGTTGAATAGATATAGAATTGTTCCTCTCAACTTTTGCTTTTTGACTGGTTTATGGTCTTGTTTGTTCAACCATACATTTTAATAACCATATGTACGACATATGTAGTCGTTATCTTGTATGAACAATTAAATTTTACTACGGCACACATGATAATCGTTATCTAATGAGAACTGCATATATATATATATATATATATATAATGTGAAATGTTCACATTAAAAAGATGTAACATGCATTTTTATTACAGGTGAACGTTCACACTAAAAGAAATATTATGTACGACTACCATAAACCTAACTAGAAAAAAAAAATCAAATGTTCTAACTAAGTTATTAGTCGAATAGTAAAATAGAGCAAATTCAAACTTCTCTTATTATTCCATATTTACACGAAGTGTATAGATATATAATGTTCACACTATAAAGATGTAACATGCATTTTTATTATATGTGAATGTTCACACTAAAAGAAATATTATGTATGACTATCATAAACCTAACTACAAAAAAAAAAAAAATTAAAAACAATCAAATGTTCTAACGAAGTTATTATCAAAATAGGAGATAGAGCAAATTCAAACTTCACTTATTATTCCGTAATTACACTAATTATGTCCATAGATCAAGATGAAAAAATTATACAAAATTAAGTTTGATATAAATCATAGGGTGATCTTTATCATTCTTCAATAAAATAAGAATTAGTTTGTTTATTCTTTGTTTATTCACAGCTATTAACTAGTTCATCTCGGTATGTATTGATTTCTTATTCGATTGTTATCAATTATAATAAAATAATTATTATCATATTAATAAATTTTGATTCGAGATACTAAATGTAGTAATATATTGAATAATTATTCAAATATTTAATCACTTATATATTATTTTTTAGGTATTATTAAATATTATAAAGTAAGAATAAGAGTACTTTTTTTTTTTATAATTGTTCATGATGTAGAAAACATTCATTTTGTTCCTGAATTGGAATCACATTCTATTTAAGGATTCTTATGATTCCAGAGGATTGAACTACAGGAGAACTAAGAGCGGAGAGCTTTCTCCCTTTTCTACCCCCACTATTTAGTCTTAAGAATATTAATTTCAAGAATAAGTAATTGCCCTTCGCCAACCCTTACTGCCCAACCCGAGAGCGGACAGCTAATGCATTCCTCTTATTCGGCATTTGATGGGTTTTCGATCGTCGATCAGTTTCTCTCCTTCTCTAGATTTCTCAATATTTATCTTTGCTTCACTTATGTCCAAAAAAGTGCTTTTGAAAGAATGGTCTTCCATGCACACTACACCACTTGATTGGGATTTTTTCTTAAAGAACTGAAGAAGTGCTTCTGCATCCACTTGGTTCTTAAAGACAGTTGTTTTTGCTCCAAAAATCTCTGGCTCCCATGTGGGGGAAGTATTGGAACTCTACAATTTTGATTAAAATAATTTCAACAACGTTATTCTTCCCTTATCGTCCTTCGCCTCTTTGAAGCTGACAGCTTGCAAAATCTTAATATTTTGATTCTCCAAAAGATCATACAAATAAATTCTTGTCTTGAAAAGTATTATTTGTCCTCTAGCGTTCGGTGACATATTGTTAGTCAAACCTATCTTCAAATTTTCTTTCTTTCATACTAAACCCCAACTAGAAATCAAGAACATGCATCAAATCAATAATTGATGCAAGCCTTGGAGACTCTCCCTTTGTCATTTATTGTAACCGATGGTTGATACTCATCTCTAGAAGAAGAAAAAAATCAAGGTGTAGGCGTAAAAACAAAATTTATAAAAGAAAAAGTTACAACCTAATATGCAAAAAGAAAAAAGAAAGAAAATAATTAGAATTTTCCGTGTGCCAAGTAGTTCATTTGATGAAACTTTTCAACATCCTAATTTTTGGGGTTAAACTCAGTCTATTGACCTGCAAGTTCTGTCTTGATTTGTGTTCTTATATGAGCAAATAGCGATTATTATAAATTTACACAGCTTCAAAATTTAGATAAGTTTAGATAATGAGATGATGTAATTCCATCAACATAACCAAAAGTCAACAAGTTTAATGTTAATTAATTAGAGTTAAAAGGTATTATTATTAAAAATGCTCTAAACCTTGTTATTTGGTCAATATGGCAGCCACACATTCATAATATTAATTATTGAAAGTGACGATCCGTTCACCTGATTTGGTACGCTAATGTCTTGGGAGCTGCTACCTTACATGCAACGTAAGGTACAGCCTCTCACAAACTCAAATGTAAGTCCACTTTGTGAGAGGATGTCGCTTACGTTAAGAAGCTAATGTCTTTCATCAAACATCAAAAACAACTTGATGAGAAACTACGAAAATTAGAGTAAGAATTTGAATTCAACTCATTTCATAAGGTAATATGTTGACCCACTTTTGTTTATTTATAGTCGGTTGGTTCATGTTTCCTCTTTTAAAGAAATCGTGTAAAAAGATATCAAAACCTTTCGGATCTTGAATTTAATTTTAGTCAACAATTGATGCCTCCGGTGTAGCCGCAAATCAATCTTAAGAGAACGCACGATATCAAGGAAAAAAATATTTTTGGAATTTAAATTTGAGAACAGAGCCTTAGAATTCTATGAATTTTGTAAACAAGTCGTATCCACATTCTTCTTTTTGTATCAATTATTATGAAATTAATTTTACATTTATAACGATGATATAAAATTAAAGCATATAGTTAATACTTAATATGCTTTTATATTCACTTTTATTTTTTATTGGAGTACCTTATCATATTTCAAAGGAACTTTCAATTGCTACAACAAATCTCGTCATTTTCGCATTCACCGGCCCAATTTTGTTGTACATATAATTTTTTTTTAATTTGTTTTCTTTCTCCTAAAAGAATTGGGATTTCTTTGCCATTTGTTCAAAATTTCAGTACCTATAATTTTTTAAAAGTTTGTTTAATTATAATATTTCATCCTTTCTAGATCAAAATTCGGATTTCACCACCTAATATAATAATTCTTAATTTCCTTTGTAATCAGAGTGATGCTACGCTTAATTAGATTGGATATTTAGGTGGCGTTTGTATTTTTGTCTGAAATCTGAATAGACCTGAATTAGTCTGAATTTTGAATAGATGTGAATGTCTGAATCTAAATAATATGTTTGTTTTTTTGTCTGAATCTCAGAAAATAAGTATTAAGTTGTTTTTTTTTCAATTTAAAAAACTGAAAATATGTACTTTTACATTTGTATCCTTATTAAATTTGAATGTCAAATAAATAATATATTAAATTCCATAATATTTTAACATTTATAAGTAAAACTATATTCAAGTGAATACATAATTATTTTGAAATTTTAATATATAAAATACCATAAATTTCAAATTTTATCGTATATAATATGAGAAAGAAAAAACAAGGATATTTTTATGTGGGGTAAATGTCTATGGGTGAGTTTTGGGATAGTCATGAAAAATAAATTATAAAGTAGGGATATTTTTTACATAAGTAAGTAATTGACTTAATTCAGATTTCTCTATTAAGTAAAAAGCCAAAAAAAAGTGGCTTATTTTATTAAGTCAAAATTATCTAAAAAGTCTCATTAAGTTATAAAAACAAACACCTCTAATTAACTTAATTAATTAAATTAAGTTACTTTAAGTCATTAAGTTAAAAAACAAACGTCACCTTAGTTTGTAAACTAACTCATGTGTCACCTATGGAGACTCACTAATTGAATTAAAAATGTTAGGACTTAATGGTTATCTATCGTTTGAATCAATCCGACAGTGACAAATCGATTGAGATATAAATAAAGTATCTCAACTAAGATGGCGTTCGTTTTTTTAATTTAAAATCTAAATAAACTTGAATTAGTCTTAATAAAATTGAATGTTTGAATCGAACGTTTGTTTTTTATTTGAATTGCTGAAAACAAATATTAAGTTGTTTTTTTTTAACTTAAAAAATCTGAAAGCTAATATTTTTACATTTATACCCTTACAAATTATAAATGTTAAATAAATTACAAACACTTCAACGAACTTAAATAAGATAATATGTTATCATAACATAAATCACATTCAATTAAATACAACTCTTTATATTCTAAATTAGTATATGTTAATCAATTTTATCGTAGTTCATGATATTTTTATATGAAAAATATTCATAAGAATTTATTAAGATAGATAATGATAATTTAAAGAGAATAAAAAACAAAAATAATAGCAGTCTACTACTATATTATTACAACAGGGGTAATAATGTAAATTATTAAATTTTGTTTACATAAGAATAAAAATTAATTAATTAGATATGGATATTTTAGAGAAAATTTTTTAATGATATCATTAAAACTTTTTAGATTAAGCAAAACACTAAAAGAATTGACTTAATAACTTAATGATTCAAGTATTGAAATTTTTTATTAAGTTAAAAAAAATAAACGGACTTAATTTTACTGATTAAAGTTAAGTTAATTAAGTTATTAAATTAAAAAATAAACATCCTCCAAGTACAATATTATTGTTAAAATTATTTTTTTTAAGTCAAAAACACTAAGTTTAATTCAATTTTTTGTTATGAAAGCACCAACCTTTGAAAGATTCAACCGCCACCTTCTACGCAGTAAAGACTCAATGAATATAATGTACATTTAATTATCGACGCGTTGGGCCGTTGTCTCCATTCACAGCTTTTATTTTAAACATAATTCTCCAGCAAGTGCCAACCTAGACGATACAATTGCAATCCCACCATCTTCAATACTTCTGTTTGCTCATCACTCTATATTTGTCTCTTTGCTCTTCCTTTCGTTTTCATCATTTATTATACCTTTGGCTGTATCAACTTTATATACATTCATTCATTCATTCAACTTGTAGTTTAGGTTTGCGCACATTTGCATTGTAATTAAATTTTTAAGATAGTCTCGGTAGATTTATAAAATGCATTAACTATTAGAAAATAATCATTCGATGAGAACTGTCATTTAAAATTTAAGAATATTCATATCATATCACTAAGAATCAATAATCGAATATGCGTAAGTAAACTTAAATTCATAATGTTTAATTGTTTTATAGAGTCATGTAATTTGTCTTCCAGATCAACACGTCATCCTAAAGATTTTTTTAAGTTTTTCTTTCCACTATTTCTAACGATGGGATGTCAGAAAAAAAAAAATTACTACAGGTGATCTAGGAACCATAACCATTCATATAAATAACTTTCTTATTATCATTAGATATTCTTATTTTAGCCCATCATAAAAAAATAAATTATCCTTTGGTCTCTACAAATTAATGACTCACCCTCGCAGACATATTAAAGGTCAATCGCTAAAAACCTTAATAAATCATTTTTAGTTTGGTTTAACTTTATATGACAGTTTACAACACATAATTATTCACACATAAACTCAATATTGGATTAAGGATCCAACATTGCCAATGTGTGTGTATAATCTTTTTTTTTTTAAATGAATAGATTTGCTATTCCAACCTTAAAAGATATTGCAATTCATAACAACTTCAGTCATAATCAACCAATCAAAGCTAAAAAGTTTGCTTTTTATGATCGATTCATTTCAATTTTTTTTTTTTTTGAGAGCCGATTGATGATTCGTTTCAGTTAGAGTTTGTCTTACTATCAAATAAAAGAAAGAAAAAAAAAAGACAGAACGGAACTGAATGCAAAATCATTAATTCGGTCAAGAGAAATTGATTCCCTCCTTAATTGGTCTGCATTGCATGAAAATATTTAGTCTAATTTCATTGTCAACGTAATTCCTAAAGTGCATTGAAAGAGAGTGAGTAAAAAAAAAAAAGAAAGGATGAGTCACAAGATTCATATTTTATTATTCTGCGGTGAAGCCCATACAGACAGTCTCTTAATAAAAATATTGAATGGAATGAAACTTTTAAAAGGCAAGGAAAAATGGCTGTGAGCGGTAAATTTTAAACCTTTAGGGAGCTTAAATGGTGAATTCAAAAGAATGCAAGTGGTGTGGGTTTTGAGATTACTGCAGCTGCAAAGCTTTTAATATGACTTATGGGAAGCTAGAGACTAGAGTGGGCAGACCTTGGGGACAAATTTAATAATAAAAATTTGAAATAATGTAATGTGTAATCCACAAAAGTTGAAAACAAAATCCTTATTTTACAATTATTACTTTCTATAGACTTCACTGTTAATGAAATTACCAAGCTACATATAGGCCATGTACAATATGTAATCTAGCTTAATAGGAATCATGTTAGGTTACATCAAACCTCCACTTAAATATTAATTTTTAATTTTACTTCTTTTTAATTTGAACTCCTGATTTCCCTATTTTTACCATAAATGGCCTATCAATTGAACCATTAAAAAAAAATAATAATGAAAAAGTCCTCACAGGACAATTCTGTAAATTAACTAAACTTCAATTCAAAGAACATGTGGCCATGTGGGATTGTCAATTGCTTCTGCTTGAGTTAGCAAATTTGGACTTTGATTTTTTTGTTTGGGCGGCGGGGCCTTAATATTTATGTGTTTTAATTAAATTTAAATTAATTTATTATTTATTTTTAAACATCAAAATAAATTATAAAATTTATTATTTAATATATAAGTGATGATTTAACGAGTATGACTTATCTGTTCAAATCACGAGTATTGTTGTCTTCAATACAATATAATAATATTTAGAGGTTGTTTGCTAAATATTTGAAATCTGGAATTTTATTAATTTCAGACATTTTCTAAAATTTACTTATTTATTTTTTGAAATTTATACCTGATTTTCAAATATTTACATCTGAATAGAAAAAGTAAACTTTTATGACTTTTATCTTAATAGAAAAATATTTGAATGATAAGTAAATATTATATTCTAAAACTATCTCTGTAAAATAACTTATTTCCTAAACTATAAAATCTAATCCTCTTTTTTTCTTTTAATTTACAAGAATATAAATATTAAAAATAAATAAGATGCCACATATATTCAGATATTAAAAAAAATAAACATATTATTTAGATTTTCGTATTTAAACCTATTCAGACTTTAAAAAAATTCAGATTTATTTAAATTTCAGATAAAAAAATAAACGGTACCTTACATATTGCCTATGGCAGAATTGTTTCACTGTAAATTACGGTCTTATACTACACGATTAAAATTATAAATAATAAAAAATTAAATTATTATTATTATCGTACGATTATTAATAATGTTTTACCGTGGAGTTGCTCCACGGTAGCCGGGACCTATTTATGCAAGGCAAAAAGAGAAGGTGCTGCAATCAAATCAAAAAGCCAGACTTCCAAAAATCAAAATCATTGAAAAAATATATGATAATGGAGAAAAGTTAAAAGCAACCATCTTGGTCTCCCAAAAGCTGCATTCATTCTATTATTGTATGCTTTAAAATATTTACAAAAAAAAGAGAAGAGCTTTGGGTCAATAAAATAAATGACAGGATGAATGCTACCCATGGCCCACACCTCTATTTCAGTCTGAGAGTGAAACCTCACATTGGTCTGGAGAATAATTTATTATTACACCCAAAAAAAAGAAGATATAATAATAATAATAATAATAATAATAAAAAACCCAAGTTGCTTGCTCCACTCTATATAGGGAAATTTTAGAGCTCTGTAATGTTTATCTTCTCTCCAGAGCTTTCTCATAGTCAGCAGCACTTAAAGAAACCTGAATTTGCATTTTAGCTATTGCCCATAACTCCCCATTATACCTCTGACTGTATTTTCCAACTCAATTCTCACTGCAACAATATATTATTATTATCACCAACCTTTTATTTATTTATTTATTATTATTATTATTTTTTTTTAGTGGGGTGAGGGGACTTAATTTAATTTGCATATCATCAAAAGTATTGCTCAAGAAGTTAATTTTTTTTAAAAAATGAAGATTTGGTGTGATGTGTGTGACAAAGAAGAGGCCTCAGTCTTTTGCTCAGCCGATGAAGCTGCTCTTTGTGTTGCCTGCGATCGTCGCGTTCATCATGCTAACAAATTAGCCAGCAAGCACCCGCGTTTCAATCTTGTTAGCCCCAGCTACAAAGAATCTCCTCTTTGTGATATTTGTCAGGTTACTGCACATATATAAATTATTTTCTTGATTATTAATTTCGTTGAAGAATTAATGAGTTATAAGGTGTCAATATTTGTTTGTTTCTTGTGTTTTTGAGTCAATAGGAGAGACGTGCTTTGCTTTTTTGTCAAGAAGATAGGGCAATTCTTTGCAGAGAATGTGACATACCAATTCATAAAGCCAGCGAATACACGAAGAAACACAACAGGTTTCTTCTCACAGGGGTTAAGCTTACGGCTTCAGCTTCTGCTACTTTCAATACTACTTACAATCCTAGCCCTTCATCCTCCACTTGCTGTGACACAACAAAAACAACAACAACAACATCCATTGATGATCAAAAGAAAATCTCACCATCATCGCATTCAAATTCAATCTTTAGCTCCAATTCAACACCACGAGACAATCACATTAGTGACACCAGCAGCATATCTGAGTATTTGATGGAGACACTGCCCGGTTGGCGTGTAGATGATTTTCTTGATCCTTCTTCATATGCTACATCTACTAATGTTTTATGTAAGGTTTGCGGTTCGTGAACACTCTTTTTTTTTTTTTTAATAAGTAGTGTCGTTTCTTCTGATTAAACTCATTGACATTTATGCTAATGTTATGCAACATGGGATTTTGGTTTTGTGCAGATTTGTGATCAAGATCTTGAAAGAAAAATGGTATATTTTTCATTATTAGAAGATTTAGCAATCTGGGTACCTTTGTTTTCTTCCCAAAATGGGTTGTTAAAGGGATTTGGGGAATCAACAGAAGAAGCAAAAAGATTGAGAGTTCCTCAGATCAGAGGTCAGTCTGTCAAGAAAAATAGACACGTTTGGTTGAAGTTGATATCAAATGTTAGGTTGATTTGTTAATGATCTTTAAATATCATGTTGCTGTGTAATTTCAATATGGGATGGTTGTTTTTCTGACTTTTGTCAATGGTTTAATCTCCTCCCTGTGTGTTTTTTTTTTTTCACATGGTTGGTTTTGTTATATTCTTGTAACATTTTAATGGATTTTAACAAAAAGTTTCATCCTTCTTTGCTGCTTTCTCATCCTCTTGAGTCTTGAATGTTGATTAATGGAGTTGAGAAAGAGAAAAAAAAAAAAAAAGGACAGAGAGACTCCGCAATCTTCATCAAAAGCAAGCTTCAATGAAACATGTAACTTCTTGATTATAAAGGTCCTACCAACAAACAATTCTTTCAAATCACTGATTTATTGGAGCTTAACATACAAATTAATCCTTAAATTCAAAGTGACCGACAACATTGTACTTAAAGTCCCGAATATTCCTTCCGCTGCCACTGGGTCATCTGGTGGGTGGTCAGGGATGGCAAAAATTCCCACGGGAACGGGTATTTTCGGGGATTTTCTCCATTCGGGGAGGATATGGAGATAATTTTATACTCAATTTCTTATTCGGGGAAGGGATGGGGAAATTTTTTTACCAAATTTCTTATTTGGGGAGGGGACGGGGATGAGGTGGAATCCCCATCCCCTACCCATTTTCCCATTTTAATTTTTAATTTTATTTTAATTTTTTAAAATTACTAGTAAATAAATAATAAAATTTAAATTACAAAATTATAAATATTGGTAAAAATAAAAAATATCAAAATATTTATATTATTAAACTTTTGGGCCTAATTAATTGATTAAAGTCCTAAATTTTTATTTAGGACATTAAAAAGACCAAATAGATTCTATTAGTCCAAATTTTTTAATTTTAATATTCTTTAAATATTTTAAACTTAAATCTATTTTTTATTTATTTTTAGATGTTATAATTGCCCACAGTGAATCACAATTTTAATATCTAATCTAATCTAATCTAATATTTGCTCTTGATTTACTCTGATTTAACTATTGTAAAGAAATAAATCATTGCACGCCACCATCAAAAAGTTAATTTTGAATCTAAATTCGATTTTATTTGTAACAATTTTGTATTAGGTATTAATTTGTTAAGCTGATAGTTTGTAAAAGAAGTTTATCTCTCGTGCTGCGTTACTTACTAATTTAATATATGTGACTTTTGTAATGAATATTAATGTAAGATATATTTCGAACTTTACTTTTATTTAAATTTTTTATTTTAATATGATTAACTCAAAATCGAAAATAAAAAATGTATTAGTTATTCGGGGATCGGGATCCCTGTTATTCTATGAAAATTCTCTCGAGTTTAATTTTGATACACAAAATATCGTGTGTATGGGGAGATTGGTCCCCTCCCCACCCCACCCCATTTCCAACCCGATGGGTGGTAAAACTTTTTTGTTAGAGAGATTTGAGTGTCTGTAGGACTCAAATTCTTCTCTTGTACATATTTACGAGTACATGATAGATTTGGCTTTTAAAACATCGCACGCGTTCCAGTTCAAGCCATTCCCGGCTAGAAATATATAATCTCTTCTACAAATATTGATACAGCATTTGTTTTCCTCTTAAATATTAGGTCAAGTAGATACATTATACTAAGATTGAAAACGTGGACCCTATTGGAATAAAATTGATACGACAGATTCTAAATTATACATATCAATAAAATGGCTCCGGCTAAGTTACGCCAGACACAGTAATAGTATATTGTAGTAGAGCCAGCTATTATCGTTGTGTCTAGCGTAAGTTACGTTTAACGTAACTTAGCCGGCTCCCAATAAAATTATAATTTTATTAAAGTAAAATATGTAATAAGCAAAGACATATGAACGGAAAAATAAATGCTTTCACACATATGTTCAAAATGTGTTGTCACTGTGTTGAAATGCTGAAGTTGTAGTCTAAAATGAGGAGGAAAGGAAAGAAAGAGAACCGCAGATTTTCTTGACAACTTCCATAATCAGTCAAAAAGAATACGCCCACCTTAAAATCGGCAAGTAAATTTTGGCGTCCACCCAAATAGCGGTCATCCATCATCTAGCTTTATCAGTAGCAGGATAAAATCTATTGGTTAAAAGAAGATTGCGTATCATAAACATTTTGAGTAAATGGTACACTTAAGCTGTACATAATCTCTCTTTCATTTGAAGCAATGTGTTGGGACATATTTATTAGTATTAAAATATTGTAACTTAAAAATTACAACTATTGAAAAAAAAAAATTATAACTATAAAATGACGTGAAATTAATATTATGTTATAAATATAAATTCTAAAATTAATTTTGACAAACAAAAAAATAAAATTCTTATAAGTTTTTTATTATATAATTAGTAGATCAAATCAACTTAACTTTCAAATCACAATTATTATTTATCAAATATTTTAATATAGTAACTTTAATTTAAAGCCTACAACCGCCCGATCGCAATACCAAACAAAGCCTTAGTATGTCCTTCCAAATCGTGTATCTTTAAGTTACAACGGTTCAGTAGCAATTGTTTACTTGAAACTCAAGCGGAAGCACTGCCAGTTCAAAGGAAAAATTAAAAATTGCTATGTTGCATAAATATTCAATAAGAAAAATTATGAAGACTCTTGGAGAGCAAATCAAAGCGAGAAAATTGAGGAATCGGTATTTATACAGGTGGAATTGAGAAAAAATTCCTTTCTGTTTCTGTACATAACATTGTTGGAGGATGGATCACAACATTCTGCTGCGTGTTCAAAAACAAAGCAATTCCGAATGTACTCGTTTTCCCATTCTTTTACTCTTTAAACCCCCCCTTATTTTACAACTGCAGGGGAGAGAGATGCACAAACAAACTATTGACATACCTTTTAGATTGCTACATACAGAGAAACTAATAAAAGAATTGCACCCGCTGTTGCACGGAAAATGCCAAAGAGGCAAAGGATAACAAACCCTGCATATAGGACACGGTAAAAAAGGTAAAAACATATTAGAACTTTGCTATTCTATGTAAATTAATGCTTTTTTTTTTTGGGGGGGTGTGAGGGCGGGCTGTGTGAGGGCAGGAAGAGCATGTCATCTCATGTTTTGTTACATAATCAAGTAGATGGAATTAATACAGATTCACCTATACAACGACGTGACCGGAGAATTTGGGGGAACTAGGTTAGAATATTTGGAACGAAAGGAACGAGCAAAATAAAATTGAATTACCTTCATTTCGAGGGCATGAATTGCTCTGTCAAGTGAATGCAAAAAGCCTATCTGAAATCTTTGTTCGACAAATTGGACACTCTGAACAAGCAAGCGAACAAGATTTACACACTGCAAACATAAACCAGGCAGCCAGGCCGAATTACAGGCAAGAATAAGAGCATGAAATTTAGGAAACTTGAAATGCATGAAAGTTACAAATCACTCACAACAAAAATGCCGGCAAGGTAGAAGAATTGCAGCTGTTGGTGATTCAAAACAAACTTTACACATATGGGAGTTGGGATCTCCATTTCCCTGGTATTTTTGCTCCTTTTCCTTCATCTCTTGCATTCGTGCCTGAAAGCAGTATACACAGTTTAAGTGGATTCCTTTAAAACCATTAGTTTTCAAAATTGTATCACATTATGGATGCAAAATTAAGACTGAAACTCTCCAGCGAGAATTATTATATATTTCCATAGTTCCAATTAACTACTTGTCTTTAAGCAACCACCGAGAATATAAACACTGTCCAATGTTTTTTGTAAAAACACTAGAAAGCTAAAGTTTGTCAAAGCTATCTTAGTTTGGTGCTTCTGGGACAATAGAAATGTGTCCAATGGGAGGAATCAATCCATCATTGGAGGGTAAAAAACATCTAACACAACATTGAGCATGTAGCAAAGGAATATAACATCTCAGCATATGGGAAGCTTCTCTAGCTGACAAGATAATGGAGTATAGTCCAACAATGTGTCTCTGTCGATAGAGAAGGGTTGATATAAGGGAAAAGCAACTGCTAATTTTGCCTTAAACAAATTAGAAAAAAAAATTCTCAACCAAACCACCCTTTAGGTTCAAATTATTAATTAAACTTAAGAGTAAAAGAATCAGTGCATACGAGGAAAATCATGGAAAGAATAAATGATTACCTTTAGGCGAGCTACAAGTGGTTCTTCCTTGGGAGTTTCATCAGCTGGTTTAGGCACATCCAAAACTTGTCGCTCAATTGAATTCTCATCAGCTGGTTTTGACACTTCCAAAAAATGTCTATCTTTCAGGACGGTATTACAATCAGTTTCATTAGCTTTTGGATCACATACACGATCTTCTCCATTGCTGTGTCTCTCAACAGTGCTTAACTCGGGGACAGAACCCACTTCCTTTTTCAACTTAGCAACAAGCACCCACATGTTTGCCAAATCATTTTCCAATGCTTCTTCTCGTCTCTTGGACTCTTCAACCTTTTTCCGATATTCATCTTCTAAAAATTCCTTTTCAGCTAAGGCAGCTTCAAGAGCAGCCTCCCTTTGTTTCCTTGCCTGAAGTTCCAACTTTAAATCATCAGGATCAAGATTCCATGAATCAAAGTCATCAGAGACAACTCCTGAAATTTCAGTTGATCTTCCAGAGAGACGGCCTTTCCTTCCAGCTTTCATACCATCACTATACTTTCGGTTAACACCATTAACTGTTTGCATAGCAGCACCTCTAGAATGCATCGACTCTCGAGCAGCCAACAATTCTTTTTCAAGTTTGGCATTCTGTAAGGAGATCTTGGTCACTTCACCAGCCAAATTCTTCAGCTCAACAGCAGCAGCAGAAGCCAGTTCCTTCGCATAAGAAGCTTCTTCAGCCAGTTTTTGATTCTGCACATGCAGTCCACTGTTCTCCTCGGAAAGTTGAACATGTTCAAGTTTCAGTTTTTCATTCTCCGTCTCCTGTTCAAAACAAAAATAAACATCTATATTAGATAGAAAGCAAAATCACAGGCAAAGGAGAAAAATTGATGTAAGACAGGATTGTTATCAAACATAATTTTACAACGAACTTCATAGAACATCTTTATGACGAGTTAATATAAAACTTGAAAAAAATTTACCCACATATTATTAAATGTGTTTGCAGGAGATGATATTTCATAGATTCTGTATATTACATTTGTGTGGAATAAATATAAAAGATTACACCCCCAATTTACGTAACTACCAAATTAGCCTATGCATAACTCTAGGTTCAACGATCTACACACTTAAGAAAAATAATCAATAGATCATACCGATGCAATAAATATCTGCTAGAACAAATTAGGAAGCTTCATAATGGGAAAGTTGACAAAACATTCAACCGTCCAAGCTTAAGATTACAGTTACAGTGACAGAAGAAATATCCAAATCAAATGAGAATGTAAATGGGAGCTCATAAAGTCAAGCAATTTTACAGCAACGAAAATGCTCTAAAAGCCTGTCATACTTAAGTACGGTATCAAATGGGATGTTCTCTCCGATAGGAAATGATCTCGGATGAACTATTTCAGTTTAACCTCACTCCAAAGATTTATAAAAGGAAAGGTACAATTGATGGACTATCATATAAAGAGAGATTGCAATTTTTTATAATAGTAGATATTTGTTACCAATCCCTATTTCCATTCATCCTCAAACTCGAGACTTTGAGGATTTCAATGGCAATTTTCCAGCTTTGGGTATGGTAATGGAGATTCTAATCTGAAAAATTGCCATTTCTAGATATGAAGCAACAATCTAATAAATCTTCAATGACGACAACCGATTTGGATTAAACAAGAATGATGAGAATATATACCTGAGCTTGTGCATCAAATCAGACAACTTAAGGAAATACTTTCAAGAGTATCGCAAAACTGAATGATGCCAAATAGGTGAATGGCCAGCAGCTATCACCATCCATTCAGCTATGCCTATTAAGGAGATAGAATTTCTTATAAATGAGTAGTTACCTGTGATTGAACTTTCTTTCTCAATTCATCAACATATTCGTCAGAGGTACCCTGTCCAGAAGAACCTGCTGATTTATCGCCATTTTGACAAGCCAACTGCTGCTCCAGTAGATTCACCTTTTCTTGCAATTTATTGTTCTCAGAACACTGACCATAACCAAGCATACGTTAGCTTAGACTTTAAACACTGACCATAACCAAGCATATATTAGCTTAGACTTTAAACAAACAGGAAAGTATCTTCACCTCATGAATCAACTAGCATCATTCTCAGCCAACAGGATAAACACTCTCAATTAATTAGGCAGATTAAAAGAAAATAATTTGATTGCATTGAATTTGAGAATTTTGAAAGGAGCTTCTTTACCTTGTTCTGCAGTTGTTCTTGAAGAATACGGTTATCAGCTGATTTTATCTACAAGAATTGGCCAAAATCAATTTAGTTAAATGGTTAACATGAGGTTCCATAATTGGAAAAATGGAAGCATATGACATATAGCAAATCCTAGTTAGCTTCAAAAAAAAAAAATTGAATTCAATGTCCTCTCAACACTGTATTACATCAACATAAAGCTCTCACCTCCAACTCAAAAGCCTTTTCATTGCATTGGCTCATCAGCCTAGTAACTGTCTGTTGAAAATAGAAGAATTTAGAAGTTATTGAGGCACTAACCCATAATTACAGAATCAATAATTTCTAGCATATAAATAAATATTATAAACAAGAAATAATTAAGGTAACCACGATAAAATGCATGTAAACTACCTGCTGCATATCAACCATCGATGCATTAGCCATAGACGCCTCTCCATTCTCAATAATGCGTTGTTCTAGAATCCTCATTTGCCTCCGCTTTTCTTGGATCTCTCGTTCCAAATTCTGAATCTGCCATGGAAGAAAGCATACACAAGTTGGTCAGGGCTGCAAAGAATAAACACACTCATCAAGCAAATCAAGACAGTAAAGCTGAATAATCTAGAGGCCAGATACTGAAATAAATAGCATCAGAAGTTTGAAATGCATAGAATTCTCATTAGTATTGACCTACACGGAAGCTAAAACAAAATTCTTAAAGCAAAAGGAGATTGGAGACAAATCAGGTGGTTTTCTGATATTAAAACTGTGACTTCTGAAAGTAAAAAAACCCCACATGCTCTTTCCCATATCACCTATACCAATCCGAAGCTAACCCCTGCACCTGATTCATTCCCAGAAACTATGTTGATGATAACAAAACACTGATCAATTAGCAGCCAAAGCAATCCAGTTAATATATGGTTTTCACATATTCATAAGGACTCTGCAACAATTATAACTGATTTCTATGTCACCTCTTCATCATGATGGTGCCAGCAGTTTCAAATCATTCATTAGCAAATTTAAACTGAATTTTAGACAGCACATAGAACAAAGGAAGAAAGCCATACTTGAACTTTTGAGCCATCAGGATCATTTACTGACTGATCTACCAGGCGTTTCAGGTTACTGCTACTGAATGCTATCTCTCCAGCAAGCATTTTAACTTGCTCGACAAGAAGGTCCATTTGATCAGATGTCATCCCACCCTAAGAAAAAAGAGTCAAATAATCATTTTTTTATATTACT
Source organism: Citrus mangshanensis (assembly GCA_030449895.1). NCBI lineage: Eukaryota > Viridiplantae > Streptophyta > Magnoliopsida > Sapindales > Rutaceae > Citrus > Citrus mangshanensis. The sequence continues at coordinate 5,789,946 of JASUUJ010000069.1, forward strand.
ACGTTATGGAAAGAACAATAAAAATACAAAACTATGGCCTTGCAATGAAACACAATTCTTAATATTAAAGCAGAGCTGATGAGAGATCCTAGGGCTTGGCTGAAGGGTTTCAAGTGGCTTTCTTTGTTTGGCCACTTAAAACGCTTGACAAATATATTGTCGCTAGGTCTCATCCAGGTAAGAAATACTTAAAAGATTAAAGCAAAAAGGGACTTCTAGTATTGAATTTTAGGGTGATTAGAACAAATCTGGAAATTCCAAAAAACAATCTCATTAAGTGTGTGGGTGTGCGTGCATATGTCCACGAGTATCTTCTTAGTGACCTTAGAAAAGATGTGGGCGGCCCTTCTCACATCATATTACACCAAATTAAGAGCTATAGTTCAGAAAAAACATAAAACAAGAAAGTTACATACTAGATAGATAGTACCAAAAGAGTTAAAAGTGAAAATGAGAACATACTATCGGATGTTTGGAACCACTAATAAGTTCACCCGCTTGAGTTGATTCAGTAACCGTACTGCTCGTGGGTGAGAATTCTTCATTCCATTTGCTGGAGGATCTTCTGTGTTTAAAATCAGAAGGCAGATCTGAAGCAAGACCTGAAGCAGAAGATGTAGAGTCCTTCTGATTCTCACCATCTAAAAGCAAAGAACCCTCCCGCAATAAATCCAACTGCACACAACGAGAAGGCATGGCAGAAATAAACCTTATTAACATTTTCAGAATAAATATCCAACATTCTTAATATCATCTAGTGAAACAGGCAACCCAGTCTCATCCAAACAAGAGGAAAATGCTCTGAAAAGAGATAAATACATCCCCAAATACAAGAAAAAGATAAGTCAAGAATTAAAGAAATAAAAATCCCACATTTCTAAGTAACAAAGCATTCACCAAACACATTTATCATCTACAGCCATAAGTTTCAGAAAGCAAAAATGCACAATGAATTCCACCCATCTTTGAGTCTCTTTTGAATTTGTTTGTGTTGAGAACTTTAATCAAAGCTCCAGCTTTTTGAAGAGAATTAAAGAATGAAATGGATAAACCACACTTTTTATTCCAAAGAGTATAACAACTTACATCATCCTCACCAACAGAATGACTCCTTTGGTGATTAGGCACATCACTTAATCCAGGAATAGTATTCTTGGTAGAAACAAGTATGAGCTTTGTTAGCCTTTGGATTCTGCTCATAAGAGCAGCTTTGGCTTCCTCTTCCTCCTCCAACCGTGATTGCATTTTCACTTGACCTTCTTCTAACTATTTATGAACACCAGACAATACTTCTGAATATTAGTAATCAAACTAGTTCAACATCACAATTATGTACGACAAAGAAAAAGGAAAGAAAAGACAGAGGGAAAAAATTTTGAAAAAATTAAACCTTTTGTCTTAAGGTCATAAGCTCCTCATGACTAACACCAACAAGGATGCCCCTCTTCAGTTGATCAAGTTCTTCTTTGAGGCTTGAAATTTCTCTTTGATACTTCTTAATCAGTGATTTCTCATCAATAATCTGAAGAAAGTTTTAGGAGTGTTAGACTTAATTAGGGCTAAAAAAATATAATCTAGCACAACCCAACACCAAAAGGCCAGGTGCTTTGTTCAATAGACAGGAACCTGATCGCATACGGGTCACAAAACCACACTGGTACGAGAGTTAGGTCAGGAAGGGAATCAATTACACATCCCACATGGAGCCCAAGTACCCTGGATTTGTTTTATACACATCCCACAAAGCCTCGTATCCTCTATCTCCATCAAATAAACATTTTTTTGGAAAATTTAGCCATTGTTGAATAAGGTTTTGGAAAGATTGAAAGAAAAGAATCCAATGTCACCTAAGAGACACCTCAGTTTCACTATTTTTGAGAGATATGGTTTCTTTTTCTTGCTTTCTTTGTTTTTTCGGACTGAAGAACTGGCTTTAGCTTGAAGCCAGTAATAGCCTACTTGCTTTTAAGGCCATGGTTCAAACTTCAAACTACAATGAGGCTTATCGTCCTTTTAGAGCTTCTAATGCATTCTTGTTTTGGAGTTGAAAAACACCATGAGTCAACTAGTGGTGCTGATAATGTTTGAAGCCATTTAAGATTTTAGACCATATCAGGCTTGCAAGCTGGTTATGGAATTCAATAGCTTAAGTTGACATCGAGAAGTAATGATTGGTAATAGGGCAGTTGTCAACTGCTCCTTGAATGGCAAGTGGTAGCAATGGGAGTACATTTCTCATGACAGGGCAACGATCAGACACAGGAGGCTTTGCAATATATTAGAGCCAGTGAAAGTTCTTGGTGTAACAGTGAGAGGAAAGGTAAGAGGATCTCCAGTCGTACCTTTTCTCACATTGCCAATGTTAAACTGCAAAGAATACGAACCTTATTCCTTGAGGCATATATTTCCACTCGCTTAGCCCTGCTCGCAAACTTCAGTGTATTATGAGTTTCTTCCATACTACTAGATGCAGGAGTAACTGTACATATAAGCTGTAACACATCAAATATAAAGTAAATTAGTTTTCACCACCTTGTAATCAAGGACATGTAGTTGAATACTGACATTTACAAAGATTGTCTATTTCTGCTTCTACAGAAAAATAAAAAATAAAAATGGAACAATAAATTATAGTTGTAGAAGGAAATAAGGCAATATAAATTTACAGTGGAATTCAATTTTTGCATGGGTAACAGGTGCCATCAGATGAATTGCACGCACAAATAAATTTAATAATATCACAAAATAATATAAAAGGTTGAGATAATCATCTTATCAACAACATTATCACTGCATCTCAAACTCACCGAAACATGTCCATGCCCACTCAGTGAAGATTGCAAAAGACGAGTAAGCTTGGAATCTCGATAGGGAACATGAGATGCCTTCCCTTCACTCAACTTTCCTATGACCTTCACATTACATCCATATAATCAAATTATAAGTATCAAAATAAGTCACATTTACAGAGATAGTTAGAAATACAATATTTTCCTCAATATGAGTATATGCACACTAAATCCAAGCATCAAATTCAAATGAGTAGTTTTAGTATCTGTATGCTATAGATAACTACTTTCTCAACACTCTTAAGATTGTATCCTACCAACCTATCATCACTAAAGCAAATAATTTACAAGCCACACTAAGTTGTTAATAGACAGGAATCAAGATTTTACATCAGTTTAACTTTTATTTAAGAAACAAGGTCATTTGAGATCAGTACAGGAAAATCAACAATAGGAAATTTCATCATAACAGTAAAATGAGGTCCTTCTGTTTACATACTGTTCCAAGAGTTAGAAGACTTTTGTTTATGTAAGATCCTTCTTTTCTTCTTAACCCAGTAGTCTCAGTTTTTGAACTCTCTGATCCAGCAAGATCGATCAAATTCTGAAACCAAAACAAAACAAAAAAAGGAAAAGAAGAGATTGAAAATAGTTGTTGAGACAAACCATATAACTGAAATAAATAAGCTGTTTTGACCGAGAGAAAAATCACCGTACAAGTTGAGAGAAGATGACTCCATCATATTCATCACCATGGTCACTACTTTCAATCATCTGCAAATACAACAGCAAGTTTGAAGCGTGTGAATGAGAAGATGGTAAACTCTTCATCAATATTGTCGTTTATATCCAATATCCTCTTGAGTTCCTGGCCTATAAAACTTAAAATACTCTCCAAGCCTTCAAGTGCAACTGAAGCTTTTGCAATTTTAAACAGAAACAAGGAATGCAACAATTCACATATCATGAAAAGGAAATCTTAATTAATGGGCTCATGAGGTGTTGGCCAAATCACCAAACCCATGGTTTGCTCCCACAAACCTCTGCCTGGAATGGGAGTAGATTTCACCCAAGATGGTCCAGACATCCAAGCTATGATATACTAAGACTAATCTAGGCCTGATTCTCATAATGATGAAACCAATCTTTAAGGACAAATAAGTTTGGGAGGGCATGTACAAATCAGTTTGCAAATCAGGAAATGAATGCAAAGCATTCAAGAATCTGAATGAAACAGAAATACAACATAGTAATAGTCCAAGGAACTATAAAGTTTAGCAGAGTGTGTGTGAAGAAAAATTACCAGTGTAAAAATGGTATGACTTGGCGGCTACTCAACAGATTAAAATTATTTGAGCCAACATGACGATGCTCTGCCATGAAGATACATTAGTTAAAAGACTCGTAGTGAGAAACTTTGAGATGGTGAAGAAGACTAAAATGTGGAAAAGAAGGAAGAAAACTGCAGGAGCAAACCCAGTAGATACCTTCCCCAGCAGCAATAAAAGAAAGTGCATGCCCAGGAGACAATACCACTTCTTCTTTTATACCCTCAACATAAGTGCCCTGAAAATGTAAATCTGGTGTAAGTCATATCAACATCATGAAATCAAATGTTATCAATTTTTCCAAATTGGAGTGGGTAGATTGACAGCAACACAGATTCCAGGAAAAAATCTTTTCTTCCAAGCTCTATATGAACAACAAATAAAACCTCTTAGGTTACAAAAGGAAGCAAAACATCTTCAATCATTGATATTCTGCTTGAAACTTTAGAAGTTTAAATTGCAGCAGTAAACTGTCAATTTGTTAACAAGATATACTATTATAATAAGTTGCCAAGCAAATATGTAGATGATGTTGATAAAAAGAAAACAATCAGAAGCACCATATTGAGGTTAAAAGGAGATTAAAAATCTCAAAATGCCAAAACCTGAGCATCTTCTCTAACGCGCAAATTTTGACCTGTTGGATCAAGCAAGTCATTTATCACCTGATACAAGAAGCTGTGTTAGCACCAGAAATCAAATGTCACACGTCTGAAAGTAACTAGATTAACCAAATAACGCCTTCAGAATTGATAGTAATCAGTTTTCTGGAATTCAGGATGAACACTCAGATTCCACAAAGATTTAATAAAACAGACAAGTTGGCAATTAAACTATATAAATTACCAATTGCTAATGGCATATCATAAATTGGAAATGACAGCTGTAAAGAGCCACTCACCTCATTGTAGATTTCAAGATATGACACACGGAGTAAGAACTCTCTTCCTGGAGTCTGATGAGAAAATTCAGTTAGTGATCCAACCTTTATCCATGATAAGGTAATTATCAAAGAGAAAAATAAAAGTAACCGGCATTACACTGGATAGTAATGCCAGCTTGTTGTAAACAAACTAAACAATAGAATAGCACTATTTATAACCAGGGTAGGGGCAATTATAGGAAAATTTAGCAGTTTTCTTAGAAACCAGAAGTCAAAATTTTGATTTCTCCCATAGATAGAATGTGCAAGGCAATTAACCTATGAGATTCTAATGTAAAGTGACAAAATGACCAAATGAGAGGAGGAAATGTTACATACAACTAAAGCAATAGGACAACTAGTTGAAACTAAAAAGACAATAGAAAATAATATGTAGTGAAAGTTAAACAAGAAAAACTTGGACAGAGTCAAGCAACATGAAATTCATTGTTATATCTCAAATGCACTAGATTTGAACACTTACATCTTGGATAATGCTGAACACATCCTTTATAGCTAATGGTATAATTCCAGGAGAATTGTGATCTCCTGTTGACAAAATATAAAGAAACATCATACACTAGCCAACTAATAGATTATAACATTTTTATGTGATATGTAACATGAACCTACAACCAATACCAATCTCATATTTAGAACTGAAAAAATAGAACCACTTGAAATGAAAAGAAAACAAAATACACAAAAAAGTATTCCAAGAAAACATATTATGCTATGGTAAAAGCACTAAAATTCAACACAAAATATCATGAATAATGTGATTCAAAGAGTTACCAGATCCACATGTTTTGATGTATTAACAATCATAAACAGACATTTAGTCACATTTACAGAACATTGGAAGTAACATACATCACTTCCAGCAACCACCATAGGAAGTCGCTAGGAAAATCTTTGGATGAGGGTGGGACGGGTGTTAACACTGATTTTCTTACAAGTAACATACCAAAACAATTCCAAATAATTATAGCTCAGGTCTCTTGCCAAATAAGGGTTTCCACAAAGAAATGCGGTTCAATCTATGGGGAAACAAATGTAATGAAGATGGAACTAGAAAGTGCAAGTGTGAAACATATTATGCCACTGAAATGAAGTTCAAGTGTTAACTGTCACTATGAAACATAAGATATCTCAATTATTCTTTCATCAAACCATCACAAAAAGTCAATGGCATCCAATTTATGTGGTACGTATTCAATCCTGTAATTATTGGAGCCAACATATGCAATAAACATTCAATCCTGTAATCTAGTTCTCATCAATCATTATTTTTTAAAGTTCACACAGCCATTATCCCTTTTAATTTCTTTTGATAACTGCTCGGTAAACAACTATAACACAAAATGAAATAGAGTCGCAATGTTCTGCTACAGACCAAAAATCCAGAAAGAATACTTAGCGGACACCAGATTGAGCCTCCAAATAAAACTAATCAACAAAGCAATTCTAGTAAATATCCAGGACTTACATGCATAGTGTGTGTCTTCCCACTACTCGTAACACCATAGGCAAAAACAGTCCCTGCAATGTTTCAATCACGTTAATTTATTCAAATGCAAACACAAAATCATACTTCACTTATGGACTAACTAACAATTTAATCAATTAGTCAACACATACCATTGACACCTTCCATTGCAGCCTTTACTACAGGCCTAGCAGCTACATCATACACCTCTTGTGAATTTGCATGCGGTCCAAACACTCTATCTACACAATTTCGTTTATATATAATCACATTATTCAAAATCACAAAAAAAGCATAAAACAAAAGGAAGTAATAATAATTACCAAATGCGTAAGCAGTAGCTGGATTATACTCGTTTCTCACAATCTTATCTCCATCTGCGTACCACGCGATCTCATCTCCTCTTTGAAACTCCCTCTCACTAAATTTAAATTAATAAATACCAAACAATCACATTATCTACAAAATAAATATTAAAAAAGAAATTGTTCAATTTCCTTTAATAGATCTAAAATTTCAAAACCAGATCTATCAATCTACCTCAATGGCCGGAACCGAATAGTGACGGAGATGCTATCGCCGGACCTTTGTGGTGCATCTAACGGCTCGGCCATCAACTCCTCGGACGGAAAAATGACCGGCGGTGCTGCGCGTGCGCTGTAACCGCGGGGACTGTTGTACATTGAGTCGGAGCAAGACCGACTTGGCGTCATGGATCGGGAACCGAGTCCGTTCCCAGAGTTGAAGTACGAGGAAGCCGAGGTAGAGCACGAGCGCGGCATAAGTCGATTGTTCATGAACGAAGAAGAAGTCGACGACGTTGACGAATACGGGGTCACCGGCTTCCGGTACGAGAACGGTGAACTGCTACGAGCTCTCGACGAGGACGCCATTGTGTTTAGTTGAGTTGACTCCGCGACTCGGAGCCTCGAAGAAGCGAACAAGTTAGTGAAGAAAAGAATAGAAGGAGAAGGAGGAAGAGGAGAAGAAGAGAATGTGTCAGTGACCTCACATGGCTTGATACACAAAAGCAAAGAACATTGTTCAAAATTTTTTATTCAATTTTTATAATTTTTTAAATAATTAGCGCTTTATAGATTTAGCAATGGCGAGATTGTTTCTTCTTCTTTAAGGCAAAGAGAGAGTTGCAGAGAAACGTGAAGAAGATTTCTCTAATAACTGGTGAGAGACTGAGACCGATGAATTTTTTTTTCTTTTTATCATTAATTTTTATTTTTAAATATGCTTTTAGCTTTTCAGAGATTTGAATGTTTTATAATTTTTTTATTGGAGGAGAAAGGTTAGTGACGAGTTACTGTGGGCTGACGTGGAGCGTATTGCTGACGTGGATGGCGAGGATGGACCCGCGCAGTTAATGAATTTTGAAAAATAAAGTGCTAAAAATGAGCGGGAATAACCGTGGGTATTAATTACGGCAAAAAATAAATTTAAATTTTAATCTTGTTTTAGAAGCCGAACTTTCTCGAGTAGATAATGCATTGTACTCGCTGTTGCATGCGCACATGTACGAAGGTTTTGTTTGGTCGTAGCAGTAATTTACGGAAATGCCCTAAATCATGGGAGCGAGAAATTGAGATTTCTCTTATTTTAAAAAATTATAAGACAGAAAGTTGGAAGTGGAAAAAAATCTGCGGCTTTGTGGAGTCGCGGAGAACCGATGGCTTTTAATTTCCGTTAAGGATAAATTCTTTATATGTAAAAATTATTTAAAAAACAAAATTCGGACATCGAGCATATTCTCAAAATGACCAAAACTAAAAAATAAATCAATAAAACAGGAGCGTGTGGTGGACGCTCGTGGGATCGGATCCAAACAGAAGGCGGCGGCTCGATTGGACGGTGGGGGAGGAAGATAGTTTCCCATGTGATGGGTGGCTTTTACCAGTCCCGCTTTCTACAAAAATGTTGTTTGTGAATTGAGATATAACTAACAACCGTGGGGCCAATTTAGTCTTTTCGGTCTCCGCGTCAGTCAGTGAGGGTTGCATGAGCGGTGAGTGCCGATGATGGATAGGATCAACTACCGTACCTGCCCCGGCGCATTTAATATTCTCATGCATGTGATTGCTCGGTTTCATCATATCTGTCATGTTCGTGTTTACACCAGATTACGTGGTTCGTGTTTATTTTTCTTCTTTAAAAATTAGAAAAAAAAAAGAGAAAATATATACGTTTTCGTTTGCCATTAGACAATTATCCAACACTCCAATCTTTCTTATTATAAAATTCAAAGGGTTAAATAAGCAAGTTATTAATTATGAAGTATAAAAAAAATCAAACCAAATAAAAATTTAATTGATAATGAGTTATTGGTAGCAATTTCCATTTGGTATCGGCAGTTGATGTTTCCTCAAAAATAATTGCAACTGACCTAACATTTTCACTATGTTTACAAGACACGAGTCCTCCATCTATTGACTTATCTCAAGTTAAAATAAGCATCAACAAATATAATTTGCATTTGTTTTGTGCTGGGTTAGACGATAAAGGATAATTACATAAATGTCCATTATATTTAATAATTAAAATGATAATGTGACAACAATAATATAGTGTCAACAAATTCTGCATGTATTAGAATTCGCATCATATTTTTTTAAATGAAAAAAAAAAATTCTCTATTTGGAAGTTTCCATATAAAAAATTACTTAAAAGAGATTATCAATAGACAGAGATCTCCATATCAGCCTCGTAGAAAAAGGAAAACCTTTTGATGGTGAGGCTTCAATTTTTTACTGTGACACCTGATGCCAGAGTGTATAGCATATACAATTAGATTTGTATTTGTTTAAATTCACCTAAGAATATTTTAAAAGCAATAGTCAAGACAAACATTACTTTACAACAGACATTTTTTTTTTCTTTTTCTTTTTTTAAATGATCAGCAAGTAGACAAGAAAAGCATATTGCCTATTCCATAATTATTACAAATTTCTAATCAAATAAATCAATTCCTTAGAAGTTGTTTGTTAAATATAAATCTGAAATTTTATTAATTTTAAATATTTTCTAAAATGTGTTTATTTGTTTCTTGAAATTTATGTCTGATTTTAAGCCATTTACATCTGAATAGAAAAAGTAAACTTTTATAGCTTTTATATGAATAGAAAAAATGTCTGAATGACAAGAAAATATTATATTCCAAAAATATTTCTATAAAATAACTTATTTCAAACCTAGTCATCTTTTTTGTTTTAATTTACAATGATATAAATGTCAAATAACCAAGTTTAAGTTTTTTTTATTGTAAAAACAAACAAGATGTCACTTATATTCAGAAATTTAAAAAAGAAAAACAAACATGTCATTTAAATTTCCTATTCAAACCCATTCAGACTTTAGTAAAATTCAGACCTATTTAAATTTCAGACAAAAATAAATAAATATTACCTTTCTGATTTAAAATAACATTCAAATTTAAATTTAGAACTTAATTAAAAATATATACAGTAATAAATTAGCTCCTACTAAATTGACCCAAGTAGGGACCTCCAAGGCTCCAGCCATTGTCTTTATCCGTATGTGACTTGACTTTTTCTTATATTATGTTTATAATATATAGTCACCATTTTGTTGGTATTTGGTGGTGATCATGTCTTCAACAACTTTGTATTATGCTTCAAATCAAAACCAGAAAATAATTATGTCCAATAAAACAATACACGCAATCATCAAATAAATTTTCATGTTGTTGTTCCCACATAACGAGATAGTACTACTATTTGGTCTCATGAAAATCCATATTAATAGATCTATTTGTTAAAATGAGTGGTGTTTTTTCCTGAAAATATTACTCAAATTTTTTTTTGGAGCAAACCACACACCAATCTAGCCAGAATAGCTATTCTAATATTTCCTTATAATCTGATCAAACACTAATCTAGTCATACTAAATGTTTAGGATTGAAGTTGGGCAGCTGTAATTTTTAAATTATAGCACTAAAATATTTGATAAATACTAGCTAATATAATTTGGAGGCTAAGTTAATTTGATTTTGTACTTGTATGATGAAAAATCTATATACCTTTATTAATTTTATCAAAATTATTATCTCAAAAAATATATTTACTACATATTATTAACTTTTATTTCATTTTTTTATAATAATTGTAGCATTTAAACTATAATTCCTTAATGCCAAACAAGGTCTAATATTACAAAATGAAACATCCACAAATTTCAGTGTGGTATGTCAAAATTCAAAAACCGTTTACATGAAAATACTTGTATTTACTAAATGATTAGAGCTTGTACTTGATGCCATGCATGGGAAGCGACAATAGGAGCAACAACAACAACAAAAACAGCCTCTAAAAACATGACACTCCAACAAATTAATGGCCCAAAAAAAAAATAACTCAAAATTTTGAAAGGCAATGGGAGAGGATTTTTCAATTCCGAAAATGATAGTGCTAAGCAGGCTTATCCTTTTTAGATTATTCATGTAGTGCCAAAGTTTTTGTTTGGTTGCATGGGAAAGTGGCAATTCTTACATAATCATTGCTTATAATTTCCATGCACTTTGTAGTAAGTTTAAAAAATATGAAACACATTTAATCATGACTTACAAAGGAAATGTAAAAATTCACAAACAACACTTTAAAATACGTTTCTTGATCAAAATTTTTCTGTCTCTGTGGGTATGTAGAGATGAGTGTATAAGTAATTTTTTTGTAGTAAATTCTTTTTTTTGGAGTTATAATTTAAGAATCTACTCATTTTTATTATCTTTATTATGTTGATTAAAGCTGATCATCGTAGATTTTTTTTTTGAGTAGTCATAATTAGCCCTCTCATTATATCTTACTAACTCCCACTTTTCAGGCAACCATTAAAATTTTAATTTAATATTTATCTCTTAACATACCGCACTTAATCCCGAATTTACCCTTGTTTTAATTTTTATCTTTTTCCAATCACTAACCATATAAAATCTATTAAAAAAATGTTATTATAACTATAGTCTCTTTTTTTTTTCTTTTTTTGAAGGCTTTATCCACCGTTGCCATAACGATAAAAAAAAGATTTGATACTTCACGTTCATCCTCTATTAAGTATTGTAAATTAATTTCTTTCATGATTACAAAAGTAGAGTATATAATATTTGAGAACGGATAATAATTTAAAAAGTTAAAAGAAATTAGATTAGCTAAATTAGATAATAATAAAAACTATCATGTAGGTGCACTTAAAAAGTTATTTATTCTTTTAAGTCATTTTATGTAATGATAAAATATGTATTAGCCTAAAAGTGATTAGTGAGAACTTGTGAGATATAATGAGGGGATCAAATATCACAACTCTTTTCTTTGTAGCATAATATATAAAAAAATTGAAGATATTCTAATAATTGGACCTTAATTCACTCTCCAAAAAGAAATAATTTTACTCCATTTATATGTCTTAAACAGGAGAATGACCACGTTCAAATATTTAAAAGGAATTCAACCCATTGTGACTTAGATATTCAGGTTGTGCCATTGTATTATAATGAATCTTTGATTAAGGTGGGGGCTAGACAAATATATGACTACTAATGTAGGTTAGTAATTAGAAAAAAAAAAATGTTAAGACGTTTCTAATATTTTAAAAGGTAAAAGAACGATATGGTAGGCATGAATTGAGATCAAAGGAAAACAATCAAACAATATTTATCGAAATCAATCCAATGGATGCAGATTGAGAACCTTAAAATTGGGGAAGAAAGTGAAAGAAAGGTGAGATGTAATTGTAATGGGTTCCTGTAGACAGTTTTGTTCTAACTAATCGTTAACTAAGAGAAGAAATCAAGAAAGATTATTAGGATTGAAAGCAAATGCTAGAAAGGGAACTTCTATTACCTACAATAAAATAACATAACATCATCAAAATAACTTTCAATTTTTGTAAAAGCAATTAGATGTTGTAAAGAGAATTTGACCTTCAATTTTTCATACTATAAAAAAGTTGAATTTGTCTTAAATAATCAAGAATGTGAATGAAAATATATATTGACTTACATGTAGAATGAATCTCTACATTTGAAAAACTAAATTCTTACCCTAATAAAATTATTCTAGAGAGCCAAATTCTTGTAGCTAGAATGTAGTAGGCTCATCTTTAAAAAAGGGGCAAAGTTGGTGTCATGTGGTTGTGCTAATTTTTTCTAAAACTTATATATAGAATGAATCATTCTACTTAAAAGATTAATCTTTTAAGTTAAATATCCGAAAATTTTAATTTTGCTGACCATCACTGTTGCTGAAGATTTTAATTAAAATTTAGTTAATTTTCATGCAAAATTATTATCTTAAACCCTCATGCTTACAATGTATTTGCGAATGTGAATTTACACATTAATTTTAAGAAAGTCTGAGTAATATCACTAGAATTCCATATCATAATAGCATGACCCAAAGGAGAAAAAAAGAAAAAGAGAGAGAGAGAGAGTAAGAAATTCTTGCTTGCTGCTTTGGTTAAAACAACTGCAAGCTTGTATTATGATTTGTGAATGTGGGAGGAAGAGTAGAAGCAAAGAATTAAAAAAGAATGTGATATAGATACAATGATCAAATTTGACTGTCTCTTCGATTGGCACATGCAACCTTTTATATTTATTCCTCTGTGGGTGTGAGTGTGGTCCAATGTTGTTGCTTGGTGATCGATCATATTTATATATGACTGGCACATTGGAGATGGGGATGCATAAGAGAAATTGTGACTGATTGATCGTGAAGTGAAGGTATAGACACCAGACACGAGCCATTGAGCAATTGAGCAAAATTAGCTGTCAGTTTGCACTTTGTGTTTGTGGCTCACGTGCTATAACATTGCCTGTCTTATATAAATATAGCATGTGGGCGTGGGTGCCACACCAATCAGATCTTTTCTTTAGAAGTGGCCCTGTCTATTCTTCTTGCTATCTTCCATTTCTTTAGTGCATATGATTCATGCCACCTTTTCAGTTTTCATCTCTCTTTAGCATATTTCAAAGAACAAAAGACAACTGAAAAGGGTAGCAAGAATAAGAATTTTTTTGGGTCATACAAGCTTTAAGGTTTTCAGGATTGTTGGAGTTCAACATGTCCCAAGATTTTATAGTGCAATCACCTATTCTTTAATTAAGTTAACTTTACATAAATTGTCATGAAACTGTTATTTAGTCGGTTTCAATTTTAATAGAAATCATGAATGAATTCACTATATTGACGTGAATGAAAGTTAATATTTTTTTTTATAAAAATTAGAAAAAAGAACAAAGACAAAAAATAACAAATAACAAATCAACTATTCACTTAAAAAAAAACATATGTGAGCAGTGTTTCCCATTTACATTAGAATTATAAATTAATCGCATAACATTATTTGAAAAAATTATACACTATCTCTAAGGTCTTATTTAGTATTGAGATTGGGCAGTTGTAATTTTTTAGTAAATATTAGCTATTGCAACTTGAAAACTAAGTTGAGTTGATTATAAATTTGTATGATGAAGAGTTAAGTATAAAATGTTTAATATTTTTGTTAAAATTATTATTTAAAACCCAAATTTACTACCTTTATTTTATGATTACTTTTTTTTTCAGCACTTAAAAGTTATAGCACCTCAGCACCAAATAGGACTTAAATTATTAGATAGTCCAAAGAAGTATGTATACCTTGCAAGTGATATTTTGTTTAAATATATCTCATTTGATCCAAAATTTCATATCTATACCCCATTATACATTTATGCTCCAAGAAGGAGAGAAAAGTTAAAAAAAATGAAATTTTTAACCTACCCCCAAATAAATTGACATTTTACACAGCGCACCAAAAAAAAGTGACATGTTGCACCGCGCCCTCAATTTCGTTAATTTTTCAGTTATTTATAACGGCTCCATCTAACTTTTGATTGAATGACAAAAATGCCCCTCTATATGAAAAAAAAACAAAATTTTTAGCTCATTTAATTTTTTAAAGGTTTTTATTTCAATTGCAACAAAAAAAATTTCTTGTTACATGTACATTGTCACCACTATTATTTTTCCTTTAATTTTTTGAAGATTTTTATTTCAATTGCAATAAAGAGAATTCCCATTAAAATTAATTTAAGGAATGAACTTTCAATTTTACCCCTCCATCGTTAAACTTAATTGAGAAAATAACGAAATTGGGAGCGCGGTGCGACAAGTCAATTTTTTTGAAGACGCGGTGCAAAAAGTCAATTTATTTGGGGGTAGGTTAAAAATACCCAAAAAAAAACATTTATCATTAGATCATCTCTCCTTCAATAATATTGATCTCTTCCATTTTTTTTGACAATATATTCTCTCTCACCATTTCATTCACACTTTAAAGATAACTTCTAACAAACATAAACTCATAAAAGAGTGTCATAAATACACCTACTCCATCAAATGTAGTGATTAAAAACTTTTTTTTTGCGTTATTTTATTTTATTTTCTTATTTGTAGTGACTTAAAAGAATTTAGAAACGAGTCTGAGTACATAATTGAGTATGAAGTCGAGTGAGTTGAGTATAAGGTCAAGAAAGTCGAGTAAGTCAAATACGAAGTTAAGAAGCTGAGTACAACTTCAAGTGCAAAGTTGAGAAAGTCGAGTGTGAAATCAAGTAATTTTATATAACTCAAGGACATTTTAATATTTTTTCAGTTTTTTTAGGTACATGCGTAATGTTTGTAAAATTAAAGATAAACTAAATCAAGGAATATTTGCGGTATTTTGCCAATTGGCATGAGTGGATGTATCTAGTGCAATTCCCACCTTGCAAGCTCCTCAAAGTGTAGGTACATTATAGTTCCAAAGCTCTAAAACAAAATTGTCATTTGTTCCATTGTCCAAATGATTGTATATGATCAATAACTTTTGTTAACCACCTATAAACTATTATCAATTGCTGACAAGCATTCTCTTTGTTTCATTTTTTTTTTTAATACATCGCAAGTCTTAGAAAATCAAAGCAGAAGGAAAATTACCCAATCCATTTTTTTTAAAAAAAACAAATACCTTAAAATATAGAAATGGTAATTTCCCAAATTTGAATGAACTCTAAACGAGCTTGCAAATCCGCCCAACTTAATAAAAACTTTATGGCCCAATGTCGGCAGGCTCCTCCATTTCCACCGGCCAACATATCCCAAAAACGACAAGTCGTTTTTATAAATATAGCTCCCATACCCCTTTACATAACCTTTACATTAACCCATAAGCCTGTCTCCTTATTCCTTATCCATCGAGAGCCAAGGGGTACATACATTATGCTAGCGTCAATCTCAGCCCGTTCTCTTACTATATCTTCTCTGTTTCTCTCCTCATCATCACCAAAATATGGTACCTCTCAATCTTTAATTATACATTTTTTTATTAATTTCGATTTATAATTTAAAGCAAAATCATATAAAATTACATAAAATTTATCTATCAACTGACTTGACACTGCCGTTATTTATTTTATTGTAAGTGGCATGTTAATACCATGCCCTTAGCACATCATTTGTGTTAAAACAAAAGTTAATAATAATGTTAAAAGTATTTCTGCTTCTGGGTTGATGCATCAGGGCGTTGTAAGTCAAGAAACTTAATGTCAGAAACTGAGTCTTGGAACAAAACAAAAGCAAGAAGCATGAGTTTGAAGGTGAGCAATAGTAGTAGTAAAGATGATGTGCAGGTGGGTGAGCGGCTGTATCTTGGAATGGACTTTGGTACTTCTGGAGCAAGGTTTGCTATTATTAATAAAGATGGGACAATTCTTTCCGAAGGAAAGAAAGAGTATCCAAAATTTACGGTAAGATTTTATTGGCTTTGAATTAAGCTTGAATTTTGATCCAATTGAATGTAATTGTTCTGCATTCAGTTTTTTTCATAGTGTTGCCAGTAAAAATGTTAGTAGTTGATGAATTTCGACTTGCTGGTAAAGAGATATATTATGGATATATTATAGCTGGGCTTATTAGTATAATATTGAAGCAAATTGGTGTGATGATGGGTATGAGAGTTCATCTTCTAATTTCGATACGATAGATATACTGTTGTGATATTCTGATGAGTTTAGATGCTTTAAAGACAGATAAATGGACTGGAATTAAAATGCCCGAGAAAGCTGAAACTGTTGTTTCTGTTGTGTAGTAAGACTGAAGAAAGTATAGATTGGTTACGCTCTTGGAAGGTCACACTTTTCTCGTTGATCGAAGCTGTTCCTGTTAATCTCCGGCCACTTATAGCTTCCATTTCTATTGATGGGACTTCTGCGACTACTATAATAATAGATAGGTGGGTACCTTACAGATTTGTTGCTTCATCTTTGTATCATCTCCTTTTGTCATGTGAGGACCACTTGTATATCAGGCATGCATTTGAATTTGTTGCCGCAGCAATTCAGGAGAACCGTTATGGAGACCTTTCCTTTACAATGAGAGTTGTCCTGATGCTTTACCAGTGGTAAAGTCTATTGCTCCTGCGAACCACACAGTTTGCTCTGGTACCTCTACCCTTTGCAAGCTTGTCTCATGGTGGAACACTGAGGGTGAAAACAGAGAATCGGCACTATTGTTGCATCAGGCAGATTGGTTGTTGTGGCTTCTTCATGGAAAGCTTGGCTTGTCTGATTACAATAATGCACTGAAGGTACTTTCTGTTCTTATTTGCATTTGTTTATGATCTTTTACCTATAACACTCATCTAAGTTAAACTTTTTGTGCTAAAGAGTCTTTTGTGTGTCATGAGGTTGGTTATGATCCTGAACTCGAATCATATCCACCTTGGCTACTCTCTCAGCCTTATTCACAACTCTTACCTTCTGTCCAAGCTCCTGGAACTTCAATTGGCTATTTAAAAGAGGGCATCAGAACTGAATTTGGTATGTTTTTGTTCCATTTGACTTCTCACTGGTGGAAGCCAACAGAGCATCAAACTATTGTTTTCTTATGCATCTGCATTGTCATCAATAATAAGTTTTTGCAAATTTCTTGTAGTTCTGGTTGCAGAACTGGCAATTTACGTGATATATTCTGCTAGGATTCATATCCTATCTGCTTTTACTAGTCATTTCAGCCACTTTAAGAGCCCTACTTTTGGTATTGGGGAAGAAAAAATGAAGGGAATTGCACAACTTTCTGTTTTCTATTAGGTTCGAGATTGGCTGATCATTGAAGGTCATGTCCTGATGACTAATTTGAAAAATGGGAGTGTTCTAGAATTCAACGGACTGAGCAACACATGATATTATGACTTCCTTGCAATCCATGTTTGTTTCTCTTGAAATATTGGATTGAACTGTGCTGATTACTTGGATTCTTTACATTGTTCTGCTGCACGTGAATCTTATCTGAGTGGGAAGCACCCCAAGTTCTGAAACAACGCTTACGGTATACCCTTGCAGGTTTTCCAAAAGATTGTGTTGTATGCACTGGAACCACTGATAGTATCGCTGCATTTCTTGCGGCTCGTGCAACAGAACCTGGGAAAGCTGTGAGCATTCTTCTGGATTTAGAGTTCTTATTTATTCTTTGAATCCAGGGTATCATATTACATCTACAAGACAAACATTAAACATTTTCTGAAAAAGTATGAGATGAAAGAAGTTTAGATCATTTGATCCCAATCTTTTAGTTTTTTCTGTCCTATTAAATCTCACTTGTATCACACTGCTTCCAATTTTCAAATAATTTGAACCTAACTTTTCTACAGACATCCATTTTTTGAATTGCGATTGTTAGTTTGTTCTGATGCAAAGCTCCTGGAGTTTTTGGTGATAATGATTATAATGTTCTGTTTTAGGTTACTTCACTAGGTTCAACTCTCGCTATTAAGTTATTGAGCACCAGTCGGATTGAGGATGCAAGATTTGGGGTGTATAGTCATCGCCTTGATGATAAGTGGCTTGTTGGAGGTGCTTCAAACACCGGCGGAGCAGTTCTTAGACAAATTTTTACTGATGAGCAGTTGGAGAAATTAAGTGAACATATTGATCCCATGGAGGTCTCTCCTCTAGATTACTATCCCTTGCAAGTAGTTGGTGAGAGATTTCCTGTGGCAGATCCAAAGATGGTTCCCAGGTATTCTTTTTGTTTTGTTGTCCTTTTATGGTGCGTTTACTTCATGAAATGAAAATGAGGTAGAACGGGAATGGGTTGGGAATGGGAATGGGTCGAAATGAGAATGAGATTTCAGTGTTTACTTGACTGAAATAAATAAGAATAAAAATGTGTTGGAATGCTATTGATGTATTTACTCGGCAAAATAAATGAGAATGAAGAATGAGAATGAGAATCAATTTATTAAAATACCCATAGTATTAATAATTAATAAAAATAATAAATTTATCATTATTAACAAGATTATCATTATTGTTGTTGTTGTTATTATTAATTATTGTTAATATTATTTTTATTAATATTATCATTATTAATATTTATTATTATTATTAAAAAATGTATTAACTTTATTATTTTAGTTATTATTAATTATTTTTAATATTATTTTTATTAATATTATCATTATTAACATTATTTATTATTATTATTATTATTAAATTTTATTAACTTTATTATTTTAGTTATTATTAATTATTGTTAATATTTTTTTTATTAATATTATCATTATGAACATTATTTTTTTATTATTATTAAATTTTATTAACTTTATTATTTTAGTTATTATTAATTATTGTTAATATTATTTTTATTAATATTATCATTATTTTTTTTATTATTATTAAATTTTATTAACTTTATTATTTTAATTATTATTAATTAGGGTCCTGCTACGTTACGTTTAACGTAACGTACGTCCCACACACAGCAACAGTTTTTGTGGCGGGACCCACAACTGTTGCTGTGTGTGGCGTACGTTACGTTATTTTTATTAATATTATCATTATTAACATTTATTATTATTATTATTAAATTTTATTAACTTTATTATTTTAGTTATTATTATTAATATTATTATATTTTATTAACTTTATTATTAATTACTGTTAATATTATTTTTATTAATATTATCATTATTAATATTTATTATTATTATTATTAAATTTTATTAACTTTATTATTTTAGTTACTATTAATTATTGTTATTATTATTTTTATTAATATTATCATTATTAACATTTATTATTATATTTTTTAATTAATATCATTTTTATATCTAGATAATGAAAATTACATTATTATTATTTAAATTTTATTAACTTTATTATTTTAGTTATTATTAATTATTGTTATTATTATTTTTATCATTATTTTTTATTGTTAATAATGATAATATTAATAAAAATTAATAATAATTAATAATAACTAAAATAATAAAGTTAATAAAATTTAATAATAATAACAATAATTATTATTATTAATGGCATTTAAAATAATAAAATTAATTGTGATTTGAATGAGGGTAATTTGGAAAATATAAAAAATTAGAGGGATACAAAAGTAAACATATATTCCATTTCCATTCCCTCATTTTCATTCCCAACTCTTTCATGGGAATGAGATTTTCATTTCTTATTCTCAAATTATGTAGTACCCACATATTTTATTCTCATTCTCAAATTACATTTTACCAAGTAAACACGTGTTTCATTCCCATTTCCTATTCCATGAAGTAAACACACCATTAATACTTCAGATAAGTCACATAAAACTTGTTTTCACAATGTCATTATTTCAAAGCAGAGCAATAGAGATCATGTTTCTTTCTTCATCATGTGTAATTGGCCATAACTTTAAATTCTTGGCAGTGTCCTTGTCCTAGTTTTTTACATTTTACGTAATTGGTAATTTACATTCTTGTGCAGGTTACATCCTCGCCCGAAAAGTGATGTTGAGTATTTGCATGGCATTTTGGAGTCCATTGCACGGATAGAGGTATTCAAATTCTTCACTTATCTTTCAAAAGTTTCATTAACACAACCCTGTGACAAAGATATCGTTGTTTGTGTGATACTTAGGCAAAGGGATACAGCTTGTTGAAGGATATGGGGGCAACACAAGTTGATGAAGTGTTCACAGCAGGAGGTGGTGCAAAGAATGAGAAATGGACCAAGATACGAGAAAGAGTGCTGGGTTTGCCCGTGAGTCGAGCAATTCAAACTGAGGCTGCATATGGGGCTGCCTTACTAGCATTGAAAGGCGCACAAGCACAACACAACGAACAATGATACAAGGAGGTGAACCTGGAGAGCAAAGCAAATGACTCTTTTGATTATGTTGAAGTTAAATTTACTGATACAATTAGATTTTTGCCAAATTAGATGAAAGAGTGAAAGACTGGACAGAGAATCGCCTGTTGATGACTATTGGTGTAGAGAGATTTTTCAAATACATACATACATACATACATACATATATATATATTAATTATTAGGTAACTGGAGAGAAAATCCCATTATCAAATACAATTTCCATTCTTTTTTTCTGTTGTTGGTGGCATGTTGAAGAGTAACATAATTTAGTTTATACAATCTTGCTTGCTATGTATATTTTACGATTATCAAATTAAGAGCGAGCTTCCGATCCAAGGGATTTTTTTTACTATATTAAAATCAGGATAATTTAAAAGAAAAAAGAGTAAATTTCACTATATTACACGAAGAAATACACCATATTAAAATTTTTCTTTTTTAAATTTCACCATATCACACGAAGAAATACACTATATTTAAATTTTTATTTTTTACCTTTTAATTTATTTCTTATGTTAATATAATCAGAGATTCTGATTGAAAAATTACTCATCAAAATAAATTGAATCTATTTCATCTAATTATATACCAATTGTGCTGCTGGTTAAAGTTTCGAGTTGTTAACATGTGAACTCAGAAGTCGTATATGACACAGTTACTTAGTTGACTAATCGTATGATCTTGAGTACTCATTTTTATTCAATACAATTTTGTTCAATTTTATATATTTTAAAAATTATGTTTTCTTATATTTGGAAGAGAATTGATTAAAATTATTAAAAATATTACCGATTACTCATTATTAATTATTACCACTGACACGTACAATAAAATAAATGAAAAAATAGTACTTTCTGAAAAGTCACTGACCATTGGATCTATCTCCTCGGTAAAGAAATCGACGGCACACAGCATACAGTATCTTCACCGTAGCGCGTTTACGTATGCAGGATCTTCTTCTCTGCCATGCATTAATTGCATGTAATGATGATCAAAAGGGTTTATTAACACTTTTATCCCTATTGTTTGCTTAAAATTTTATTAAACCCGAGATCTTAAAGTTCCTACACACAAATCCTATTGCCTTCATTTTTCACACTAATGGCATGTTTGATTTGAAAAAATATAAGGAGAGAAGTGGCGAAAAAAATAAGGAAAGAAAAATAAATTCTTTATCCATCCAAATAATAAAAATAAAATTGACTTTTTTTTTCACTTATTTTCTCTCCCCTTCTTTTCTTTCCATTCATTTCATCTCCTACCATTTCTTCCAACCAAACATGGGCTAGGAGTCCGTTTACCGGATCTTAAGTATCTAGATTCCTTGACTGATTAGAAAAATTGTAACAAGATTTTGAAATGTTAATTTCACTCTTACCATGTTTAAATTACCCTTTCAACTCCAATTAATTTTAATTAAAATTACACAAAATAAAAACTAAAAAATAAAAATAAAGTCTCAAAAAATAGATTTCTTCTTATTAGTGTTAGTAATTATACGGAAACATTCACCAACACAAACTGCTTTTAAGAATTTTAAATTACCTTAATTTTTTTTAAATAAGAGAAAAAAAAAGAGTGGTTTAAAGATAATTAATTTATAAGAAAGTTATAAAAATCTACATCTACTCATACTTAAAACGAATTAACAATTAAGAAAATTATCTATTTATATTCTAGATTTTTGTATAAAGAAATTTTTTTTTATGAAAAATCGAATTAGCATCCTCAAGTCAAGACTCAAATTAGTGTCCTTGACGTTCAATCATTCACACCATCAAGACTTGGCAGTTGGGCACTAACAATCAGTCAATCATGTGAAGGTTTGTAAGAATGAAAAACCCAAAAACACATAAATGGTAATTGAGTCATTTGATTCATTGCCGACAATTCTTTTCTTTTTATAAAAAAAAAGAAAAAACTACTTTATTAATATGTAAAATTATAACAAATAAAGGGATCAAATGTTACTTACCCAAATCAGAAAACTGTCATATTATCCAGCGGGTAGGCGCTTAGCACCATTTATCGATATCAAATGAGTCTAAGGCACCTTGTGGCTTGTGCTACGTGCTCTTTAAAGCCTATTTAGGCAAATAAACGGCTGTCAATGATTAGCAAGCAACGTTCCTAACTTTATTTTTCTTTTTCATTTTATTTTTGAGATATTAGTAAACAAAGAGAAAAGTTTAAATGATTTTAAGAACTATGCTTACCCTTCAACCCACAAAAAAAAAGTAAGATGTTCAATTTAAATAGCATTAAAAAAATTTAATAATTTGATGTCTTTATATGTATGAATTTGAATAATATCACGTTAACACAGATATAATTTGAGTGGGATCAAACAAAAATACATTAAAGCTTTTCTATAATGATATTTTTATATAGAAATAATTTTCATATAGTAATAAAAAATTTTGGTTCCAAATTAAGTTAGTTATAAAAAAAAGAACTCTACATTATAACAAGTTATCATTTTTCTTCCCTTTTTAAGAATTTACCTCCGCATAATAATAATTATCTATATGTAACAAACATTATGTCTTGGGTTACATTATAGGGTATGTTTAAGATGAAATAAAATATTTTTCTGAAGTTGTTTTGGGACTATAAATTACTCTTTAAAGTTGTTATCAAATTATTGTATAATATTTATAGAATTTACATTTAGACAAAAATATTAAAGGAAATAAAAATATTTAGACTTTTTTTTGTTTGAACCACGAGGTGGTCCTGAGTGAGATCGAATTGTGGGAGGCACCTTTAAGCCCGTATCACAACCCAGACTAATTCTCGCTCGCACCAGGTGCGCCCATAAGGGGTAAAATACTGGCCAAAGTGGTGACTTCATACAATAGTAGAATTTGAATTCCTGACCTCTCTTAAAGAGTAAGAGTGCCGAATAATTCACACTAACAAACTTTGGTTAAAAATATTTAGACTTTTAAAATAACATTGCATATCTTTAAAATTACAAACACGCATGTTTAGAAATTATGACAATCTCTTTTATCAATGTATATACATTAAATTTGATATACTTTATTGATTTATTGTTAATATAGTGCGTACCTTAGCTCTATATCACTTATAAAAATAAAGAAATTAAATAATAATTTTTATAATTTTTGGTCCCAATAATAATATAACAAAATAAAAATTTTCAGTTTTTATAAGTAATAATCTATTTAATGGCTTTAACCATTTTTTAACATTTTGCAGTCATCACTAATTAATTTTTAAAAAAATTATAGAGTATATACGAAATATTAAATTTAATTAATATACAATAGATATAATTTAATTATATATAACTATTAATTATGATTAATACGGTAATATTTTAAAATAAATATACACGTGGCATATATGTATTAATCAAGTATAGAACTCACGGACAATCTCTCCTAGTTCTGAGCATTTCTCGCTCTCACTCGAGCCGTATGCGCATTCTCACTGTCTCTCTCATTCAAATACTTTATACAGTATACTTTCTCTCAACACATTTGAACTCTTTGTAACTCGCAGCAGCTCGGATATCGATCAATCATGGCAGAAGAAGAAGCAGCGGAGAAGAATCAGAAGAGTTGTTTGAACCCTGCGGCTCCTGAGTTTTTGCCGGTGGCTAAACAAAACCTAAGAAGCACTTGTTTTGTTCATGACTTTAATTACCAAAACTACCCTCCATCTCAATATCTTCAGACGTCTTATTACATGGCGCCGATTCTTCCTCATTATTCGTTTCGAACAAACCACCCTTACTCTTCATCATCACCAACCCAACAACAACAAGTGGTGCAAGTACAACCCAACAATCTCTTGCTGCCACTGGCTACCACTCCGCCTCCAGTGTCTGAAGAACCATCAGCTGCTATTGTAGCTAAGCCACCTGATGATGAAGCTCAAGCAGTAGTTCAAAAGAGTAGAACTAATGATGATGAAAGAGTAGCTTCTGCAGCAAGGGGAAGAAGGAGAGGGAATTGCAGAAATAGGGTTTCTTGGAGGAGAAGTGATCAGAGTCAGAGAGAACGAAGGTTTAAGCAGCAGGTGCAATGGAGGCCTGAGTTTAATGATGGTGACTTCCATCGTCTTACAGCAAATTTGCAGTATACTAAGGCTGTGAATGTGAAGCCTCATCAGCAAAGATATCCTATTTTGCCCGTGAGAAAATATGGGAATAACACTACGGTTATGATCAGAAATATTCCCAATAGATTCACGTATAACCCTTCTATCTCTTTCCTCTTGGGGCCTTTTTGTTCCTTCTTTTTCTATTTTTTTTTAAATTCTTTTTGGGTAACATGCATTGATTTCATGGACAAGCAAACTAATGAGTTTTTGTACTTAAATATTTGATTTTGAGGGTCTTTTTGTTTGGTTTTGATCCCTGGAAACCCTATTCTTTTGTGGGTATTTTAATTCCTTCATTTTGTTTAACCCAAGACTCTTGTTGAAGTTTTGGGTTCAGGGATCAAAAAGATTTGGGGATGAACATGCATGTTAGATTCTTTTTTTTGCTAGTTCATTCTTTCATAATTTTCAAGTGGGATTTTGAGTAATGCATATTGTGTACTAATTTTTGTGTGTTTACATTTTTTTACAGTCGTGAAATGCTGATGAATTTCCTCGACGATCACTGCATGGAAGAAAATCAAAAGGCAGTGCTCGAAGGAGAATCCTATCTGTCAGCGTTTGATTTCTTATACTTGCCTATTGATTTTAAGTAAGTTGCTGCCAATACTCGAGATGCGCTTCAATATTATCAATAATTGGAGTCATTAACTCATTTTCATTTAATAGGCATGCTTTTATACTCTCCCTTTTGGACTTTAAGAAAGCTAAAAATTGATTCTTATTTGTGGTTAATCAATTATTGCTACAGAAGCCGAATGAACAAAGGCTATGCATTTGTTAACTTCACTCATCCAACTGCTGTTTGGAAATTTTTCCTTGCTGCACATGACAAGAGCTGGAATGTTTTCCAATCAAACAAGATATGTAAAATTGCCTATGCTAGGGTCCAGGTACATACATTTATCATATACGTAGCCCTAATCATTGTCTTGATAAAATAACAAATCTTTTACATGGATTTGATTGAGTTTGATTTCAAAGAAAAAAGTGCTTTTTTATTATTATATAGGGAAAGGAGGAGCTGGTGAAGCACTTTCGGAGTTTTGACTTTCCATGTGATGAATACCTTCCTGTTTGCTTCAGTCCAGCCCGGGATGGCACAAGAAAGAATGTGAAACAAAGCACTGTTGGCAAATGTGGAGGCACTAGCTAGTGTTTGGGAGGCTTCCAAGAACATGCGTCATCAAATCAAACTGTAACTCCGTGTTAAATTTTTGTGGCTTTGACATGACACATGATGATGACAATGGTGGTACATGCTTTGGTTTAATGGCTTGCTTGTTGCTGTCACTTTCATGGCTTGTGGTGGTGGGTTAGTGTTTGATGAAATCTCTTTTTATTTGTTTTAAAAGTTTAGTTAGCGTTATGGGTTTTCTGCGTGATCAGCTTTGAAGAGGGGGTGGGGGACTGAGGGTGGATCTTGCCACCTGGACCATTTGATGGTTGAGGTTGTGGGTTCCACCTCCAGATGGATGGATGTATATAACTGGGGGCCAGTTTCATTGTAAGCGTTCCCTGATCTTTCGCTGGAGAACTTCTGCAGTTGTGTGCTCGTAGTTCTTTTTCAACTGGTTGTGACAGTGTGACTTTTAATGTTAATGTTTTAGTGTAGTAGAATAGCATGCACGTCTAGCAGGCTACCCGCTAATGTTGTGTTTTGTGCCATTTGCTGATTGATTTGGGTAAACTTCTGAAGCTTATTAGTTTGATGTATTTTTCATTTCACGTCTCAATTTGTATTTCTTGCATTGTTGGTTTGTTTTGGAATAAAAGAATGGGGAATTGGGACAAGGTCAATGCAAACCTTATTCTTTTGACATTTTAAGATTTTTTTTTCCCTTTTTTTTTGAACTCAGGTGATACGAGAAATATGGAGACATGAAATGAAAAATTAGTGTTTTATAACAATTAATAAGTTGAGGAGTGCAATGAAAAATTTACAGGTCATGTCTGCGAATTGAATGCTGTTGAAAGGATTTTTAATGGAGAGTTTGGTGAAATGTTTTATAGGGCCAGATAATGTTACATTATATGTAATGCACGTAAACTTATGAGTTGTCATTTATGATAGTTTAATTGTTTCTCATGCTGTAATTATTTTGATTTTATGTCAGAATTCAAGGATTACTGAATGTTATATATCGTTTAACATAACATGATCCTGATATATCATATAAAGTTATGTTGAAAACGTAATTTTTATTGATTAACTTGTACTTATTTTCTTGGTGGAATTATCCACTAATTTTCAGTTGAACCAATATATCTTTCGATAGATGTATGCAATTTGCCAAAGTATCATTTTACTGCTAAACTTGTATTTCTTATTCTTTTTTTTTTTCTCACCTATTAGTATTTTCTTCTTCTTTTTTTTTTTTAATGACATAGCCTTTATTGACGTAGACTTAATAATGTAAGTTTAGACCCAAAAAAAAAAAAAATTCATTGCACCCAAAAAGTAGGGAAAAAAACATTAGTTCGGGTGCAGGCTCAGTTAGCTTTTTAAATTTTTTTTTATGACTTTACAAGGTAATAGATTTTGTTTATTATTTGAGAAAATACTAGTTGAAATATAAAATTAGGAAAGAGTCTCAGTTAACTTTTAAGGATTTCATGTAGTCCGTAGTTTAAATGTCTAATTCTAAATAATTTTATTAACTATTAAAACAATATGAAACTTAAACAAAGTCAAAAGACAAGGTCAGGCTATAAGGTGGCACCGTGCGATTGGATTACTGAATAAGTGAAAATCACGGTTGGCGTGCATGATCACATTTATCCCAAAAGACAATAGATATTAAAATAAAATAAAAAGATTAAAAGAAAGAGATTTATTTAACTCTTTTTTGTTTTTCTAGACTCCTTCCATGCTTTGAATCAAACGAACTTTCTTTATTTGTTTGTTACGGCGAGAGTGGAGTAGCCGAATTAGAGCAGTGTGGGTGCGTTGGTGCATGAAATTCGTCTTAGTTCCTATAAATCAAAAGCAGCTCTCTTCAATTATTTAGTCTTTCAACATTGTAAGTCCAGCCAATTCTAATTTTCAATTACTCCGATTCATCTTTTATTTAGTTTAAAAATTCTTAGTTTTATCATGTATTCATGTTTACTCTTTGTTTTGCAATTATATCTATACTTTCATTATTATTAAAAGACTTTTAAGAACAAATTAATTGATAACTTATTTGTTTACATTGAAAAATATATTTTTGATCGTATTGATAATGAGACTATCTTTCATTATTTTCAACACATAGTATACCTGTTGGGGAGTCTTTGATGAGGATAATTATAATAAGTAAATTTATTATCAATGAATACTATAGTTACGTTATTATATGTTGCTGTCAAAAATTTTAAAATTATATTACATTTTAAATAAGGTGCTAGTCATGTGGGTGTAATTGCACACACATTATAGAGTACAACTGTGTGTGGCAAGTTAAATTTTTTATTTATTTATGAGAAAGTTAAAGCTTTCTATTAGATAAACTTTGACGATAACAACATAATTTGAGATGGAAAATCTTCCAATAATAGAACATGATACTCATACTCTAAAACAACTTTTGGCTAGAGAGTGACCAATAGTATTACACAGCCTTGGAACAAAATGAATTGATGACTTGATCTGGTTCTTCAAGCTGGCTTGAATTTCTTTGATTGTCTAGACTATTTTGGACATGCTGCCCTTCCTGTTCAACGAGAGCTCCACCACTTCCAACGAATCAGATTTAACAATAAAGGGCACACACTTCTGCTTGTTTGGCAACTTGAATCCCATATAACATAGCTTCGACCTCCATGCAGGCCACATCTCCTCTATAGCCAATGCTCTAAACTACTGCACCTATGATTTTGCCACTTGAATCTCTAATCACTACCCCCAAACCAGCTTTCAAGTCTGATATTTGAATAGTAGCATTCATGTTTACCTTGAACCAACTTTTTAGAGGATAAACTTGGCAATTTGACGCAACCCTGTTTTTGGCCTGATTGATCCGACCCTAATTTTTAGGGTTTTGACTCAAATTTTTGGGTCTTGGGTCAGGGTCAGGTTAAAAATTTTAGACCCGAATAAATTTCGGATCAGGGTCGGGCTTAAGCCGACTCGACCCGACCCTATTTGAATTACATTGTGTGTTTTTTTATTTAATTGTATTATGTGTTTTTCATGTTGGATTTTAGATTTGATTTGTGTGTGGGGTTGAATTGTTGGATTTTGGAATTGATCTGTGTGTGGGGTTGAAATGGTTGTGGAACTGAATTGTGTGTGTTTTTTTTTAATTTAATCGCATTGTGTGTTTTTAAAGTTTGATTATGGAATTGAATTTAAAAAATTATTCCTATTAATTGGTTGTTTTGTGAATTATTTTGTGGTTAATTGTATTGTATATTTTGCTTTTATCTTGTTAATTAATGTGCATATATAGAAGAAAATATTAAAATAATATGAATATAAAAGAATTAAAATAATATAAAAACTATTTCGGTAGAGTCAGGTTCGGGCCCGACTCGATGTTGGCCCGATTTGAGTCGGATTAACAATAAAATATTCGAGTTTATTTAGGGTTGGGCTTCAAATTTTTTTGAGCCCGACCCGAACTTTTACCATTCCCATTGGAGGAGGCTTCCAAGAATGCTGACTGTTTATGTGGCAAGTTCAATTTAAGGGTCCTGAAGTCCACAATACAGCTCTTCAAATGAGAGCTTGCCACGCTTGCAATTGCGCACCTGATCATGTTGCGCTAGCTTGATCGAAATCTTGGCTACATCCCTGCCGACCTTTACTACTACTATCGTTGCAAGCATGGAAGCAGCTGATTTCTCGTGCTTCATGCGCGCTAATCGGCGGTCGTCCAAATTCTTGAGCATTCAAATATTCAATTAATCCCGTATTAAGTATTACACACAATATAATCCATGTTACATATTAATATATATTTGTTTGTAATTGAATATATACAGCAGCTGCAAGCCTGCAAGAAAGGAAAAAAAAATGTGATGGGGTAATAGGACGTAATAATTAATTATTAATTAAAATGTATAAATTATCACGCTAAACAATCGAATTTATACCGGACTGCTGAAAAGAGACATAATGTGGGGTGTTGCGAGAATCGAACTCGCGGCCTCTCGCACCCGAAGCGAGAATCATACAACTAGACCAAACACCCGCAACACTCTTGCTTTATCTTATGGCTATTGCTCTTTTAAATTAAAAAAATAAATATTTCTCTCCACGTAGAGTTTGATTTGGTCGAGAGCTGTGTCAAAAATCTTGGCCAGCAGCACAGCACCGCTGCAGCGACGATGGCGACAACAATGAGTTTCCTGTTGAGACCCCTCTGCATATCCACGAGCTCCGCAATCCTCTCAAAATGCCAACTCCGTAAACCCCACCTCACTTCTATCCCCACTCGTCGGTTCTTCTTCTCTCACAATTTCTCCTCTCTGATTCTCACACCCACAACAGTCACTCCTAAAGCCTTCACCCCAACTCTCTCTTCCCCACAGCTGCAGGACCAACAAGAAGAGCGAGAACAAGAGCCAGAGACAGTTGTTGAAAATGAGTTTCAAGAATCTGAAACTGAAGAAGAACGCAAAACAGAGGAGGAAAAGATGACGGTTGTTGTTGGCAGTGAGGCGGAGGAGGAGGTGAAGTCACCGTCGCGGTCGCCGTTACCGTTACCGAAATTGACTGTGAAAGAGAAGAAAGAATTGGCGTCTTATGCCCACAGCTTGGGGAAGAAGCTCAAGTGTCAGCTGGTGGGAAAGAGTGGCGTTACTGATGGCGTTGTGACTTCTTTCATTGAGACTCTTGAGGCCAATGAGCTCCTGAAGGTTAGCTTTTCAATATATAAAATTTGCTTGTTGTCATTACTAAATTTTTAACTTTTTCCCTTATTTTATTATTATTATTATTTTTTTTTTGGTTTTGTGGGAATTAGCTTGGTTCTTGGTTTAGAGAATATAGGTTTGGTAAGTTGAGCTCATGGATTTGTTGTTAAGGTTGTAGAGTAGTGGCTTTGAGTATGAATTTGCAGTTGCATAAGTTTGAGCTGTGTGCTGTTGGGTAGAGCTTAAAAGTTTTAATAAGATATTTTGGGAATCAAGATTATAATGTATTTCTTGTGTCATGGAATTTGAGTCTTCAAGCTAGTAAAACCGTAAATTGGCCTTTCAGAAGCTAGTCTCATTTCAATTAATAGAGAACCAATCAGGCGGCTGGTTGAAGCATAGAATTTGTTAGGCCAATTTATGCTTCCATTAATTGCGTGAGATGGGCATTTTACCCATCTTTCTACTTGCAGAACTAAGATATCCTCTTTACATTGATGTTTGTGCTGCCATGTGAACTTCTGATTCCATTTTATTATCTAAATGTCCTTTACTGAGTTAAAGTGCTGTATGCCATTTTGTTGTACCAGTGAAGAACTGAAGCTATTTGATGTGCGAGGCTAACAATTGCTGTTGACTTATATGCTCTAAATAGATTAAAATTCACCGGACCTGTCCTGGGGAGCTAGAAGACGTGGTGAAGCAACTGGAGGAAGCAACTGGTTCTGTTGTGGTTAGTCAAATTGGTCAGACTGTCATTATATACAGGCCTAGTCTCACAAAAATGAAGATAGAGGAGAAGAAGCAACAAGCTCGTAGAGTTTATGTGAGAAAAGAATCAAAATTGAAGCCCTTATTGCTGGTAGAGAACAATGAGGAGAAAAACTCCTTCTCACAGTTCCTTTTGACAAATGTTTGTGTTGCTGAAAATGATTGTTAGTTGCATTGTGTTTTCGCTAACTGTCATTTTAATGGTTCAATACAGAAGAAAGCAGAAGTTTCTCGACTTTCTGGACGAGGACGCAGGGGGACTAGCCGATTCTCATCTCGTGCCTCTGATTAGCTATCATTGAAACACTGTCAAGGATAGCCCTGGTGCTCACATATGGATCTCTTGCTCAACCCATTAAGGTTTTTGCTTAGTTTCCTAAGTAGCTGTTTCTGTAAATAATTATCCTGGATTGGTGGTGGTGAATTTGAGTTCAAACGAAGATAAGACAAGATGTGATCTGAGGAGAATTTTGGTTATGGAATGTACTGGCTAGCATGTGGCCGACCCTATGTATAATTTTTTCTTCCAATCTTTAGCTTGTTTGGAGGACACTGATGCAGCTTGGAGGGAGTTCCTTTTGTGCAGATTATGTTCACTTAGATGCAGTTTGTGCTTTACTTGCTTATGAACTGTTAGAAGAATAGTCGGCAACTTGGGCATGATTTTAGTCTGCATTCTTGCTCCCTTTTAGAAAACACTCTTGAGTTTTGTAACAAAATTGAGCTTATATGATGTCGTTTTGCAGTCTGAATTCCGAAATCTATATATTTGGCTCTTTCGGGGTTCATTAAGGTCGCGTATGGTTTAATCATGACTCATTGAGTATCTAACATAGATTTTTGAGAGCACGAATCCAATAATAAGAAATAGTAATCGTATTCTGAATGCAGAGAAAGGCTTCAGCATCGATCTGAACACTAAACAGACTAATTTGTAAAACATTGATGATCACCAAAAGAAAGCATGGGGAATAAATATTTAATTATTAGAAGCTGTTTTCCTTTCAATTACTCATTGAGGATTGGGGCAGATAAAAGTGTAGCGTACGATTACAGTAATTGATCCAGCAAGTACGATACACCATGTAAGAATAACATATTACAGCTACATCTAGCTTGTGCGTCTCGAGTCTCATTTGAGGCATCAAGGACATACAATAAAACTATCATCGGCAAGAATAACATATTACAGCTACATCTAGCTTGTGCGTCTTGAGTCTCTTTTGAGGCATCAAGGAAATACAATAAACCTACATCGGCAATGAGGACACGCATTCATTTATGCAGTAATTCATCTAATTCACAGGCAAAGAATGGAGCTAAGCAGCTTTCAGCTTCTCCAGTTGATGCTGGCTTACATTTTCGGAGTAAAGTATACCAGTCGGAGAAAGAAGGCGTTGGAGGGCAAGGAAAAATCGAGTCTATCAAAAACGTTCTCATTCAGCTCAGTTGTTGATATTCTGTCGCAACAAAAATTAAAAAAGAAGTAAAAAAATGCAGAGGGTGAAAGACTTACCCACTGAAATCCTACAAGTATATACCAGCAGCCAGGCAACCCGTATCCCTTACCGCTCACAAGCTGGTAAAAAGATTAAACAGAGGAAGATTATTAGTCAATGAGATAATTAAACTAGTTCTGGCATACATGCTAGAGGAATGAAGTTGATCTCTACCAATAGTGCTAGAGCTCCCAATGAAAAACATCCGCTCATAGAGAAACTAACGAATTTTAGATCTCGTCCAGCCTGCATGAAGAACAAATATTCCGAATTAACATACTGATTGATTTCGACTGGAGTGATCCAATTCAATAGGTTAAAAAAGCAGACATAATCTGAGGATAGCAAGATAGCTTACTAGCAGCGTTCCCTCAAGACTCAGAATGGCTGGTGTCACAATTAAAGCCACAAAGTATGCTACCAGTACTTTGTGCATCTGCATCGGCAAAAGCAAAGTGTATGCAGCAGAGTCGAATTAAAGTTTACAATTTGCCAGAGAATGTATTTTAAAATCAGCATTCTATATCAGTTGGATCTGTCACTTATGAAGGGCTAAAAGAAGTAAATGGTCAACATTGGTCTGCTTAACAGTGTATTCAGGGTTAAAATAGAGCTTGCTTAGATTATCTAGTGACGGTTCATTCTAACAAGGACTTTTAGATTTGCCCTAGTGTTATATATACATACATATATATATATATAAGCTGCAGTGATTGCATGAAATTGAATGCTACTCATGACAGACTAGTTCAAGTTTCTAAAACTCAGTAAACCATATTGCTACCCGTAATTTGCATTTTGCAGTACTAAATGAATAAATAGGGAACAGGAATGCCTTTACAAGTACAAAAAGCAAGAACTAACCTCTTGTACGATCACCTTATCAGGCGTAAAAATGTTGGGAAACAACCAAGGAACAGATGTTCCAACAATCGCTAACAATACTCCAAGTATAGCACCAATGATGACAAGTGACTTTAGCAGCATCCGCGCCTGTTAGACATCATAAATATTATTGAAAATTGAACAAACAACAATTCAAGTAAAAATAGGTTTTGCAACAGAAATTATCTACCAAATATTTTATCAACACTCTGTAATCTCTATAAGCAGAGTTAAAGGTGTCAAATTTAACATGTGATGTATATACTCATTGTAGTATGAATGAAAACTCAGTCCTGGTTTTCAAAAGTAAAAGACAGGCATGAACAAAATGTAAAGAAAAGATTGCCCTGTTGTCAAAAAAAATGAGAACTACTAACCTTTGCCAAATTCCGATTCATCCCATATAAGAACTCAGGCATAAATGATTGCGCTGTTTGAGCTAGAGGCTCACCCCATACAGTACACATCATGAGAGTTTGAATCATGACCTGAGTGAATAGTAAGTTGTTAATATGAATGAACACAACTTCTCACACTAAAGGAGCAAAAGAAGAAATCAAACTGACCTGATGAGCAGCCAAGGTGATTGTTCCCATCGATGTAGCAAAATATGTAAGGAGAGTGAAGAAAGCTACCTAGGATACCAAAAGGCCTCAGATGCACAGAAATTATTGATTGTAAACAAATATAAGGTCTGAGATCAGGTAAAATGTTATAAACCTTTGATATCATCATCACAAACACTGGAGCAGCAAGCTCAACTATTGCTAGAAGTTCACTGGGTGATGGAATGGATATCTCAAATGCATTATATCCTTTCTGGTTTAGATTAATAATCATCATATAAGCTGCAATCACCTGGGATGCATTCTGGTCAGTGGTGATACCAATAATAATAATAATAATAATAATAAAATAAAAGATAGTTTACGTTGAATAAAATCCAATCACATGGGACTAACAATAAAAATTGATTATTAAGCTTACTTGTGATGCCATTGTTGCCCACGCCGCACCAGCTATACCATAGCCTAAAAGCGGCAAAGAACTATATCACCAATGCCATTTACAGCACTGGCAACCACCAAGGCCTTTAAAGGTCCCCAGGAATCTTTCAAGCCAAGACTACGAATCATAAAGAGAAAAAATTAAGAATCTAAAGTCAGCATGGAGAAGTTTATCTGGCTTAGGCGAACATTGTAGAAAAATGCATTTGTAGAACCAGAATGACACAGAAAACTGAACAGATTAGTTTGATCTTAGAGAGCCTTTTAGTATTTGCATCGGTAAGTGGCCAATGAAAACAACCAGAACGAAGTGCCGCTAGAAAATTCAATTAATTATAAACGGGAAGTGACAATATCTTTTTACCTTGCACTTTGAGCAACCCAGCCTGTAAGAACAGCAGGCCATGCTAAGCCTCGTATCTACTGACGGAAAAAATTTTGTTCTGTTAAATGTCTTAGAAAGAAATCTAAGCAGGGGAGAATGTCAAAAATTGAAATGGGTAAGAAAGAATCATTTCAGTAAGTAGCCAAGGAAGAAACTAAAGAAAAGGATATCTCACAATCCAAAAATACAAGTTGATAACTGATGGAGGCAAGATTTCATGGAGAATTGCATTCATTAAGATATATTCTTACATCTTAAAGAATACTAAACAAGCTTTAACAGAGAAAAACAAGTGTCAAAGTTTATTGAAAAGAAAATAAACCTGAACATATTTGTTTGCTGCTGGTAGAATATGAACATTCTTGGACCCAGTAAAAGCTGAACAAAAAGCAGGAATAGTGAATTTGTCAGGTGCTAGATGGCCCTGTCCTTGCATATTCTAATTATTTAAAATCTGGGGATGAAAAATTATGAAACATAATTTAAGTACAATTAAGTGGAGGGAAAAAAGGAAAAAAAAAAACCAGATAGTGCCTGCATTCCAAAAACTTTTGTAAATATAAGCATCGAGAAGCCACAAGCCAATCCAACAAAGAGCAAGACAGAAATTTGATGTTGCACTTCATTTTTATCCTGCAAAAATACTGCAATGTCAAACTATGCAATATAAAAGGCCACTCATAAAATGGCATTATCACTATAGAAAACATAAAATAGAAGATGGATGGTTTCTACACAAAATAGAAAATGGAAAAGGCAAGAATGGTGCAGTATATAATGTTAGTATAAATAATGAATGTAATTCATGCCATGTCAACATTTCCTAAATTATGCCGAAAGTAATTCATAGTCCCTAAGCAAAGCATGCATATCAATAATTTCCCCGAGTTGTAATGCCATTTATTGAACATCTGATATTAGTTCAGGAAAAAAAAAAAACTGCATTTACTGTCAAAATAACATTTGATAATAGTGATGCACAAGCACAAAAAACTCTGAGATATTTGAAAACTAACCCGATTGGTAAGCGATGTGGCAACCAAATTTGAAGTTGCAATAGAGAGGAACATAAATATATAGCTCATGTTGTCACATAAAACAGTTCCAGGGCCTGCAATAAAAGCACAATCAAGACAAATCCACAGTCACTAGAATACACAACAAAAGACGGGAAAATGAAAAAGGAAAAAATTGTTCCAATTTCAAACAGGGAAATTATTAGCTTCATACAGTTGCATTTTGTGACAATTGACAAAACAACAATCACAAATTTAGAATTTAAAAGAATACATCTCTTGTTTTACGTTTTCCCGGCAAGCAAACAGAAAATGACGATCAAGAAAGATCTTGAAGAGGTACCTAAAGCAGCAAGCTCAAGAGAGCTTCCTTGACCAATAACAGCAGTGTCAATGAGACTCATCAATGGCCCACAAATCCAAAGCCCCGTGGCTGGTCCTGTAAACTTCATAATATCTTTTATTTGATTCCATATACTCTGATCAGCCAATCCCTCTGTCTTTACCTCCACTGCTTTCTCTTCTTCTTTTTCTTCTGATAAAGAAACTGAAGTATCGCTAATGTCGTTTTCACTTGCAAATTCTTGGCTTGAGCTGATGCAAGTAGTTATAAATCTTTTCCGATGATCTTTTGGTGCAAAAACGCATAGTCTTGAGGGTAAAAGAGAGCTGTGCCATTGGAGGGTAGTTGAAATGAGAAATGTTTTGCTGCAAGAGGTTAAAGATTGAGAGAGCAGTTTCAGCCTGGAATTTGGAGAAGAAACAAAGTGGTTAGCAAAAGTTTTGACTTGCATTTTTTTCAGAAAGTTGAAAAGGGAGTGAATCAAGAAAGATAAAAAAAGGAACTTCAGCTAAAACTAAGAACAAAAGTTGGAAGGATAAGAAAGAGTGGCTTTTATAACTTAGGAAGCAGAAGTTTTTTTGAATCTTGAGTAAGAATTCGAACAAGGTGTCCCACATTAAAGGATTGCCTGCTAACTGCTAAGATTAGATTTTAGAATAGGTCTGTAATCTACTATATTTCAGGTCATAAATTTTACATTTCACCTTATAACACTTTTGTTGTAATAGAATTGACTTTATAGTAAACAAACTCATCAAGAACGAATGGTAATGAATCTCAAACTTGTCACTCTTCATCTCTGCTTCCCTTTTGGAGTTCTTGTTTTGTCAAATGCCCATCATATACATGAATCTCTCTCTGTCCTCGTAATTATGCATTGTGAGCTGGACTTTAGTATGTGGTTGTGTTTCAAGAAAAAGGATAGGCTGTTTTGTTGAACCGGGAGAACTGAAGTTATACACGTTATGATATGTACTTGTGGCGTAGACGTAAAGACAGTGTTGCATGCGTGAATATGACTGCTGTCTTGTGTCTCCATTTCTGTTCATTTTAAGGAAATTACGCTTATTATTACTGGCTTAGATTTCCAGGATTTCCTAGCTCCCTATTATTATACTATATTGTAAGAATCGAGTACAATTACTACAATTGATAAGCGTTGCTGCTCGCTGGCTGTGAAGAAAAAAATAGATTGAGGCTGCATGCCATTAACACGCTTAGCCACATTACATGATCTTTGATTCATTCAGTAGGTACTTCTAAGCAGCTTTCAGCTTTTCCATTTTATACTGGTTCAAGTCTTCGGAGTAAAGTGTGCCATCAGGAGAAAGAAGGCGCCAGAGTGAAAGGAGAAAGCGAGCCTGAAAAATTAGGATTTATCAAATGAAATGAGTCTAAATGCAAGTTGCTCGAATATCGGAGGGCTGGAGATCTTAGTCATACCGATTGAAAGCATACGAGAGCAAACCAGCAGCCTGGCAAACCGTATCCTCTACTAGCAAACTAGTGACAAGGAAAACAGGAGAGTGCTAATCAGTGATTAGTAATCATGGAAGGGAAATCCCAATTAACATTGAGAATGAGTAGAAGAAAATTAAAGGTTAGATATTTACCAACAATACAAGGGCACCCAATAAAAGCATCCGCTCATTGAAATGCTAAAAAATTTAACATCTCGTCCAGCCTGTGAAACAAAATAGATATTGCTCAGATTGTTACATTAGTACTCCAGTGTGAAGACTGATAATATTAGCAAACTAGGCATATCAAACTAGGGCTATGCCCGCCAATGTGCCATATTTGTTTGTAAAATTTTGGAACTGCTCTTTTCCTTGTTTGGTTTGGGTGTAGGGACAAGATCCTGTTGTTGTGGAATGAGGTATATTATATATCTCACTCAGCAAGACAGAAGGTGAAATGTAGACCAACAGAATTACACTGTAATCTCCCACTTACGTGGCAAACTTAATTTAAGTGAAACTCAGCAAAGAAGTAGCCAACTCATCGCCACCTTGAAAGCAACTAAGATGTCAAGGGAAATGGAAGGATTTTTCAGTTCTGTTCTTGCCAAAAGGAAGTAAGGGGCGCGTCAAAAAGACCCTAACAATATTAAATGCTATCTCACTCACCTTCCTTCTAACAGACATGATGTGTAATCTTCTGTTAGCAGCATTTGTCTCTTCTGCTTTATCCGTAAAAATCAATCAAAATTCTACTATGTTTACCAAGAAGGAGATAGTATAAGTCCATTAGAGAGGATTCTACAAACTGCCAGTTTAAGCAAACTCTATAACGTGTTTGATCAATTTCTAGTTTGAAAAACAGGCATAAGACATACCAGCAATGTCCCTTCAAGGCTATGAGTGTTGGGTGACACAACTATCGCAAGGATGTATGGTATTAGCACTTTGTGCATCTGCATGGATAGAAGAAGTATTATATCAAACAACCAGACACAGAAACTTTTGCCATAAACATAATTCTACGGAGATAGTTATCACTATCATGAAGAATTGACAGTTTACAGAATTTATTTCCTCCTCCTTTTGACTCAGATCTCACAGAAGATGAATAATATGCATGACGATAAACCATTAAAAAATAAAATAAAATAATAATAATAATAATAAAAGGAGCTGAATAACTGTGCAGAAATTATCATATCAGAGAGAAAATGCCATGACAAAAACAGTCATCTTGTTTCAATTTCTTGGATTTATCTGTCACATGTTACATTTTTTAACACTGGGGAAGGGAATATTGAAAATTATCTCGAATCAACTTAATGGTTTTGATACCAAGTGATCTTAGAATTTAAATAGAGCTGATGTAGATCAGAATGTTGAACTACCATTTTCAATGTGTAGCTCCAATTAACTAGAATTGCACTATTTACAGCATATGATACAACTCTTAATTGTTCCCTTGCTCATGATTCCATACAAATTATAATAAACAGTAAGAAGAAGGTAGAAAAAAGAAGTCCAGATTATTTAATTCAATAAGAACTCACCTCCTGTATGACACTCTTGTCAGATGTAAAGATATTAGGGAAAAACCAAGGAACAGATGCTCCAATGGTCCCTAATACCAATCCAAGCGTGGATCCAATGAGAAGAAGTGACTTCAGCAGCATTCTTGCCTGTTTGAAATGATAAGCCTTTCAGAATATGTTGAGCCAGAGGGGAAAATTTTTTTTTCAGACACCACAACTAAGCACTATGGAGGGAGGTGGTGATTCCACAACATTTATGTCACCAGAAACACATGAAGACTATTTGGATGTCACATGACTTTAGCTGCAGCCAACGTAATCTAGGTGAAAAATAAGATAAAGCTGGCATAAAGTGAGGTGAACGTAACTGACCTTTACCAAACTTCGATTGACACCGTATATCAACTCAGGCATAAATGATTGTGCAGTCTGAGAAAGAGGCTCACCGCATACAGAGCACATGCCGTATGTTTGAATCATAACCTACGGAGACCAGTTATTTTAATCAAGCATCCATTATGACAATATAAAGCTGAAGCAAAGAGATACTGACTGATCTAACCTGATGAGCGGCCACTGTATTTGTGCCCATAGAGGTAGCAAAATATATAATGAGCAGTAGAAAGCCACCTAGAAAAAGATTGAAATACCTCAGATTTAAGGTGACATAATCATATGGTACCAGACATGACAACAAAGTGAAGTTATGTGTCACCTTTGCTATCATAGTTATAAAAACTGGACCAGCAAGTCCAAGTATTGTGGCAAGTTCACTGGTGGATGGAACAGAGAAAGAAAAGGCATTGTATCCTTTGTTATTCAGAGACTGAATCATCATATAAAAACAACCTAAAATATATAGTGTTAAGTAGTGACACAGAAAGGAAATCTAAAAGGAAAAAGTGAATGATCATTCAAACACTCAAGAGTTTATTGTGAAAACATAAGATACAAAGATGAAACCATATCTCATTGATATCAAAATGCTAATTTTCATACTTGTGACACCATTGTCGCCCATGCTGCCCCAGCAATGCCATAGCCAAAAAGCTACAAAGGGCTACATCACCGATACCATTTATGGCACTGGCAACCGCAAAGCTTTTAGAGGTCCCAGAGAATCTTTCATGCCGAGACTGAAATGACAGAATGTTAAAAGAGACAACCAATAAAGTAAAGAAAGTTGCAGTTTTGATAAATTCAACATAGGAGGACATCATTGAAAATAAAGATGTTCTTATCAATAAACGGAAAAAAGAAAGAAAAGGAAGGGCAATTTTCAGTATTTCGGAGCCATAAAATTTGTTCCTCTTCTACCACATTGACTGGTTTGGGTGCAGCAGTACCTCTTTCAAGACAAACAATCTTACGTAAGATAATATTTAACCAAGTTGCACTTTTAATTGAAGGTCGCCAATGACAACTCATCATAAGGGAGCCTAGGTAATAAAGCACTAATTTTATTAACACAGGTGAAACAGGTTTCTCCCTGCTCAGACGAATTCCCTGTGGAGAAAACTTATATGTAGCACCATATAGAGGTGGCATACTGTCAAAGTCACAGTTCTAACAGCTAATAAATATGTGTCCAGAAAGGCAAAAAGACTAGGATGGTGCCAGTGTATTCAGTAGATAGCTTGTGGAAAGAAATTTTGGTTTTCTTCACCTTGCACTTTGAGCAACCAATCCAACTAGAACTGCTGGCCATGCAAAGCTTCGAATCTACCAAAGAAAAAGGTTCTGTTAAATTACAAAGCCAATCAAACAAAAAAACAAAGGCAAAGTGCCATTCAACTGGTATTCATGTGATAAGCCAACTAAAACAGTGTGGAACAGCAGTCAAGTAATAATATAATTTGGGGAACAGAAATTATACGAATAACATTTGAGTCATGCCACATAAACTGTTTGACATAGTACATGTATAAGCATATACTTGTAAGACAATGCTTAGAGTTTTACCTGTAGTGACAGGTACAAGTAGTGAAATAGAAAATTAAACATTCTTCTTTTGCATCAGGAATGAAACAGTGTCACCAACTGGTCAACTACTGGTCTCAGGATTTACAACTAAAGATCATTCTCAAGCAAATATGATTTCCGTTAAGGAAGAAGGTGCAATCATAATAGTTTTTCGTATTCTAATAAGGGAGGAAAAAAAACAATTAATGAACACTGAACGACCAGCAAAACTGTCCCCTGGAAAAGGGAAACACGGAGATTCAGGAGAAAGAACATCAACCTGAACATATGTATTTGCTGCCGGTACCAAGTGCACATTCCTTGGCCCAGTAAACGCTGAAAATATATAGAGAATTCATCATTTAATGCATGTCCACAGGAATTATTTTTCTGCTATTAAATATTAATTGTTTCTATCCTTATGTAGTTAATGCACAATACAACTGATCAAGAACAATAATCAAGCACTCAATATCTCCACATTATGGAATTGATTAAAATCTTTATCCAGTCTTTATTACCAGTTAGTGCCCATGATCCAAAGAATCTTGTAAACAAAAGCATCAAGAAGCCACAAGCCAACCCAACAAAGAGCAAGACTGATATTTGATGTTGCACTTCATTTTTATCCTGCAACAGCAGTATCTAGTTAAGAAGTACAGCCTATAATGAAGAGGAAATTGAACAATCCAACCACCTGATATTCCATAATTTTTTTGTTCGAAGCGGGTGTGTTATTATTTATGGATGAGCAAGAGTCATAGATGCAGTATGGGTAGTATGAGACCTGATAACGTAATGTACGCTGTAATAGACATAAAACTACAAACTATCCAATATATTTGGAAAGATTTAAGAGATTAAATGATGATCTTATAAGTCCTATTTGGAAATTTCCATGAAATATTATGTATTTACTTTTTATTCTCTCCCTATCAGTAAGATTTATTGGACAAAAAATGATGCAGAAGAGGTGACCATGAGATGATGCACAGACAACATTGATAGAATGAAGGCACGATGCATGGCCAAAATCATCATGTCATTCATGCTTGGTTTGCAATACCAACTGGAGAATGTATCAGTGAGCATTCCATTGAAACCAGAGGAGCAAGCACATCCGAAATGGGAAGTCAACATTGGTTAAGAAGATTACAAAGCAGTGCCTTCTTAAATGTATGTCCATCATGCTTGAACCAACTCTACCATATAAGCAATGATACTGTAGGACTGCTAAAGAAACTCACCTGCCTGGCAAGGGAAGTCGCAACCATGTTCGAAGTTGCAATTGAAAGGAACATGAACACGTAAGTCAAATAATCGCACATAACTGTTCCTGGCCCTGCTCATCCATACTCACAATCATCATATTAATCCATCATTAACCTAAGAAAGGCAATTATAAAGACCCCGCTACACAGATTTTGAAAAAAATAACTAAAGCATCAGAGTCAATAATGGTTTTGTGTACTGCATATTAACTAAAGTCATGTGTCGTCTTAAATAAAGAAAACTTAAAATCAATTACAAAAAATTGAATCTTTCGTTTCCAACACGTTTTCAGGAACCCATAGAAGCACCTACGGCAGCAAGTTCACAGATGTTTGTAAAAGAAATACCTAGAGCAGCAAGCTCGACGGAGCTTCCTTGACCAATAACAGCAGTATCAATGAGACTCATCAATGGCCCACAAAGCCAAAGCCCTGTGGCGGGTCCTGTAAACATCACAATCTCCTTCATTTGACTCCATATACTCTGCTTCTCCAATCCTCCTCTCTTCACCTCCATTTCTATCTCCTCCTCCTCCTCTTCCTTTTCTTCTTCATTCTTAGATAAAGAAATTGAATTGTCACAATTTTCATCAAAAATCAGTTCTTTCCCAGGACTAATGCAGCTAGTTTTAACTCCTCTGTGAAGGATATTTGTTGTAAAAAAACGTAAACTTGGTGGTGAAAATGAGCTCTGAAAGCGAGCGAGAGCTGGAGTCTTGTTCAAGATAATCAAAGATGGAGAGCATCCCGGCAATGGGTGAATTAGGGTTTTGATTTGCATTTTTTCTTGAATTTTGAAGTGTTTTTTTTTTTCACTTTTTTTAGTACAAAACCAAAACTTGAAAGAGGGAAGGATTCCTATCTTACATTACATGAACTTAAGATGCATCTTTTCATATAAATAATATATAAATCCCACATATATACTATTCATATGAGGGGATGGATCTTAAGTAAAATAGAGATTGCCATGAGGGAAATATTGATGCTGTCTTGTTGGTTACGTGAAAGTGGCTGGTGGCGACAAAAGTCAGAAACCTGCATCACTAATTTAACTGATATAACGTCTTCAAAATTAGGGATGGCAAAAATCCCCACGCACTGCATTTTTCCCATTCTATGAGGATAATTTCATAAATTTTTTATTCTTTTTGCAATTTCTTATTCGAGGATGAGTGGATCATCCCTTACCCATTTCCCATTTAATTTTTTAAAATTAGTAAATAAATAATAAAATTTAAATTATAAAATTATAAATATTGGTAAAAATAAAAATATCAAAACATTTATATTATTAAACTTTTATAATTAATTCAATTAAAGTCCTAAATTTTTATTTAGACATTAAAAAGACTAGATTCTAATAGCCAAACATTTTTTTTAATTTTAATATTCTTTAAATATTTTAAACTTAAA
This sequence comes from Citrus mangshanensis, assembly GCA_030449895.1. Taxonomy (NCBI): domain Eukaryota; kingdom Viridiplantae; phylum Streptophyta; class Magnoliopsida; order Sapindales; family Rutaceae; genus Citrus; species Citrus mangshanensis. The sequence continues at coordinate 5,834,188 of JASUUJ010000069.1, forward strand.
TCTATTTTTTATTTATTTTTAGATGTTATAATTGCTCACAATGAATCACAATTTTAATATATAATCTAATCTAATCTAATCTAATATTTACTTTTGATTTAACTATCACAATTTATAAAGTCAAAAGTTTTAATTTCTAAATTGATTTTATTTAATTTAATGTCAGATATTAATGTAAGATATATTTGAATTTTACTTTTATTTGAATTTTTTTATTTTAATGATTAACTCAAAATCGAAAAATGTATTATTCTTCATCATTATTCTATACGGGGATTTGAAGATATCGATCCTCCCTCCCCTCCCCATTGCCATCCCTATTCAAAACCCATTCTTCAAAACTGAAGTGTTTTGAGCCGTTGGATGTGCATGCTTTTGCAGCATTTGAAGACTAATAGTCTAAAATTTATGTGTTATTTTAAACTAAAAAATTCAAGTTAAAATAATATATTCTTAAAAAAGAAAAAAAATCAATCCATCAGAGTATAGAATTAATTTATTATCTGATTATTAAGTAGTTCCAAATTTTCATATCCTTTATCTTTATTTTATATTAAATATAATAATTCTCTAATGCATACAGATTCAACTCTTTACAATGTTACTATAGTTTTCTTGAAACTAAAATTATTGCTTAAACGGGTTTTTTTTCATGCTGATTTTCCTGCAATGAAATTAGAATCCGTGTTTTGGGGTGGGGGTTGAAGCCAAGATACATAGTGGTGTATTGTTGCAAATAACTAGAAAGCACTTTTTGGACAGAAGCCAAAAGCAGGGAGCTGGGGTGAATGAGTGCGTTTTCAATTTGATTGCTGAAGACGTGTTCATTCAATCTGAACTAATTTTGTGACAAATGAGTGAAAATGAAACCAAGTTGATGCTTCTAAGAAACTTGTGACTCACAGCAGCTCCAAGTGTTCTGCTTGGAGACAATGAGATTGACAGAAACAGCCAGCTGCAGATTGCTATGTCCGTCCATTAATTGGCTTTTTTTCTTTTTTCTTTTTTGGGCTTCTATTTCAAACAGGAACCCCCTTTTAAAACTTGACAAAACCAGCAGTGTCCTTTGCTTTGATAATGCATTTGAAGCATCACCTTCCGAATGTCTTTCTCTAAAATTTATGTCTCGGGTCTGGTGAAAACGGGAGTGGTTCCTAATATAATTTGTATTTTTCCCTTTTTGGTTTAATTTTTCTTTTGTTTCAGATTTGATTAGGCATCCTTCCCTCATTTGGTGATGCAACAGAGATGACAAATGGGTTGTATCCTTTCCTGTTTAGAGCTTGAATCATCATATAAGTTAGAAATAACCTTAAAACATATCTACTAATTGAGGAATTTAATTTATTTTTTTTGGGTCTTAATTTTTATATTTAAAAAATATAAAAAGGGATTAAATTTAAAAGAAAAGGGAAAAATGGGTGCTGGGCTGTGCTGCCACAGCCCAGCAGACTTCACCAAGACCCAAAACGGGCCCTGAGCCACTCAAGACATCAGCGCATGCCAAAGCCCTGGATTTAATTGTCTCATGAGGTTTAGTTTTTAACTTCTCCATCATGCACACTATACTTGACACAATGAGTGACGGTGCTTCCTTTGAACTGATGTAAACAACCAACCTCATTTTCAATGGCAACAACGCTTAAAGTTGACCATTTTATACCTTAGTAATTAAGCAATAATACCCTTCAACAGATTAAGAAACAATAAGCTTAAATAACCTGGAAAAATGTAATGGGGTTTAACGAGTATGAGTGAAGTTATCAAATTAGTTTCGGCACAAAAAGGGGGTGTTATAAAAATTTGTATGTTTTTTAGTTATTTTAACGAGAAAATATAGAAAAAAGGGGTTTCATATAAAATTTGTATGTTTTTTAGTTATATTAACGAGAAAATATAGAAAAAAGGAGTTTCATAAAAAAAAATTTATGATCAGATAAGTGAATAAATCCCCAAACGAGTAAAACTTTAAACCTTGGTCTAAAAATTTTTTAGTGTTGTCTTGTTCTAAATTAGATCATAATATACTCATAATAATAATAATAATAATAATAATTTAAGATGGATATCTAAATACGAACTTTGAATTATATTTTATTTTTTAGTGTATCAAATATTTTTCACATTAGATTGCTCATCATGAATTAGACGTTGCAATTGCATAATAAATTGGTCAAATAAAATGGGCTTAATGCGACCAATTTGGCATGTTACAAGTGAGGATAAGTATTACTAGCTGCTGGCTCCACATCTCTCCCTTTCATCCTCTCCAAAGTCTAAAAACTTTCGTCCATGATTGCACTTGCACATGTTGCCATGTTCAGTGTCCCTCCCCTGTCAAAAAATGGACAAATTATTAAATAAATAAACAATCACAACAAATTATATAATTTGTACTACCAAGACCTAAAAATATAATTGAAGAGCTTTAGAAATTAGTGAATTATTGTTAACAATATAAACAATAAATTTTAGTAGACATAAATTAACAGAAGGATAATGTCATATTATTTAGCACATGGATTATTACACACATGTTGCTAATTATTGATATAATAAAGGAAAATGAGTTTTATTAAATCTATTACTAAAAGTATCTACGTAATAATATCAAATATTTAAGCAATGTTATTAATTTTTTTTATTAAATTACACATACCGTATTAATGAGGATTTTGTTGAACATTTATTATTTGATCAATGTTATTAATTTATTGAACTTTGTGAATAATCTATGCCATACTATTAACATGCATTGGTTTTCCTTTTTTTTTTTTAACCACACGAAAAATATATGATTCAAAAAAAATTAATAGCTGTTTGATAGTGAGGGTGTCGTGGTTTAAGCAAAAATATGCTATATATGAGATAAGAACTATATTTGTCAAATAAAAGCTTATAGTTGTATTATGTAAACACTATTTTTAGGTTGATTTTGTTATTTAACAAAAATACAAAAATGGATTAAATTAAAAAAAAAAAAACAGCTGTTGGGCTGTGGATTTAACCTTCATCATCATGCACACTACATTTGATGCAATGAGTGACAATGTTTCATTTTAATTGAAAAAAAACAAACAAACTCAAAATAAATGGAAAAAACGCTAAAAGTTTACAATATTTATGCTTGTTAATTGAAGTGGCAACCATACTCAGTAGCAATTTGAAAGATAAGTACATGCAATATGCTTACGCTTTCAATGATGGATTTTTATGGGTAACAACCGCGACCAAGATCAATGAACATAATCAAATCCAATGAAAAATGATAAAAATGTGAAGAGTATTGATAAATAATAACACGAGCATTGATTACGAGATCAAATAATTTCATTATAAAAATAATAATTTAAGAGTTTGATTATGTTGAAGTTGCTTTAAGATAAAATATTATTTCATAATCACACTATTAAAATTATAATAAATTATTTATTATTTATTATTTTACGTGTGTGATTAAATTTTGCGTTCTAGCATATATCCTCTTGTCATAATTTATTTATGTCTCGTAAGTTTTGTATTAAATGTGAAGTGACACCCGTGCCTCCTCCTATTGGTCCTTGTGTTGACTGAAGATGCAGATCGCTCTCTATCAGTTTGATCCAATTAACCGGACGGGCAAGGCTACCGACCAACCGTATCTCTACTATTTTCACGAATTTTTCTTCAAACGTCCCATTCTTTTTCTTTATTATATTTTTATGTATATATATATTTATATATATCAACGTGATTTTATTACCATGTAACATAAAATTTGGATTGTGTAACGAAAAGGGCAATTTTTTTTTTAAATTTATTGTTTTTTCTTTTTTTTTTATTTCTTCAAATATATTTTTCTTAAAATAATTAATAATTTTTCGTTGTTGTCTTCTGAAGTATGAATTGATGGGAATTGTCTTTTCTTTTGACGTGAAAAAAATAGTTTAATCGAGACAATAACTTAGAATTTTTTTAAAGGATAAAGATTATGAAAATTCATTAGTCTTTCATTTGATGCCAATTTAAAATAGTTGAAGGAAGAGAATAAATTTTTTTGTTAAAAAGCAAAAACTTTTAAAGTTTTATTTAATGTAACTTTCGTTTGAGTCAAATTCATCCACCGCTCACCTCATCTCATCGGCCTGTTATTTATTTTACATTCAAAAAAAAAAAAGCCTGAATTGTAAGTTACAATAAACATAAACTAAGAGAATTCAGAAATGAAATTGTAAAGCCAAATATTTATCTCACAGCTCTGTTACTTAATTTTTACATTGAAAAAAATATGATTGTAAGGCACCTAAACCCTAAACTCCCAATAAATATAAACTAAGAGAATCAAACGTGAAATTGTAAAGTCAAATATATTCTAAGAACCCAGCTACAATGCATCGTTATAAAATCTTAAATTTGTGACTTTTAAATATTTTTAATATGCTCTGCATTTTGAAATGAGAGGGAAAAGTTTTGAATCCTTTCTACTTTTGATGTGGAAATCACTTAAAACATTAAAAGTAAATAACTTTAGTCAATGCTTTATCAAACGTACCTTTATTTAAAACACATTTTTTTCCTTTTATTTTGTAACACGTGTACTCCGCTGCAGCAAGTGCCTTGTCTCTTGCCATTAACGGCGAGTGAGGATCCGATACGCAATCACTGGAATATGCTGACAACGTGGCAGAGGCCAATGGGGCTTTTCGTGCGAGCGTTTGGTGCTTCATAAAAAATGGGTAATTTTTAAAAACCTCCCCTGAGATTTGAGGCTATTGTAAGTAAATGGTAAAAATTATTTTATTTGTAAAAGGCCTCCTACCATCAGTTAAAATTTTTATTATTATATTGTTTAAAACATAATATTACGGCTTTAATAATAGTTTATAGAATAAACACACTAGTAAAAGTCTGAGTGAAACTTATGTGCGTAAATCACTAACTTTATTTTTGATATTTTTACCCTTTATAATTCCAAATATTTAAAATGTCATATGAAAAGCGATTATTTTCTTATGATCAAATTATTGATATTTCCTTAAAATCTTTAAAAAATAAAATTACAAACTTAAAAAATATATATATAATTGTTTTGTAATATGACTGTTGGCTTGCACATCAATCTAAAAGCTCACAAACTGCACACACACTAACAATTTGCATTTCTTCTTCCCTCTACTCTGTCAATGGAGAGGGAAGAAATAACAAAAATTTAATAAAAAATAGCGGCATATTTTTACAAAATAACAGAAAATTTAATAGAAAAACAGTAGTATATTTACCTAAAAACAGTAAAAAATTTAATAGAAAGACAGCAGCATATTTATCCAAAAATAGCAGAAAATTAATCCAAAAACAGCAGTAAATTTACACAAAAATAGTAAAAAATTTAACCCAAAACAGTAGCAAATGAAGCCAAAACAGCAAAAAATTTAACCCAAAGCAGATGAAGTAAACAAAGCGAAAAATTTATCAAAAATTTGAGCTTACGTGAAGAATGACAAATCAACCCAAATACTTCGTTAACTGCGGAAAAACAAGCAATGGCGATTTCCTTTATCCAAAAAAGTGAAAAATTATCCCAAAAAATAAGTAAATTTACCAAAAAACAGCAAAAATTTTAACCCAAAACAGTAGCAAATGAAGCCAAAACAGCAAAAATTCAACCCAAAACAGCAACAAATGAAGTCAAAACAGCAAAAAAATAACAGCATATTTGCCCAAAAACAGCAAAAAATTTAATAGAAAAACAATAGCATAATTATCCAAAAATAGTAGAAAATTAACCAAAAGCAGTAGCAAATGAAGCCAAAACAGCAAAAAATTTAACCCAAAACAGCAGTAAATGAAGTGAAAACAGCAAAAAAATTTATCAAAAAATTTGAGCTTGAAGCTTGACAAATCAACCCAAATACTTCGTTGTCAAGAAAAAACAGGCTTGCATGTTATTTATCCAAAAAATAGAAAATTAACCCCAAAAAAAAGTAAATTTACCAAAAAACAGCAAAAATTTTAACCCAAAACAGTAGCAAATGAAGCCAAAATAGCAAAAATTTAACCCAAAACAGCAACAAATGAAGTCAAAACAGCGAAAAATAGCGGCATATTTACTTAAGAAATAGCAAAATTTTATAAAAAACGTTAGCATATCCAAAAACAAAAAAATTTAATAAGAAACAATATAATTATCCAAAATAGTGAAAAATTAACCAAAGCGATTTATGATAGGCCAAAATAGCAAGCAATGCACGTAACT